>JBBBDQ010000571.1:2792500-4082500 GCA_037127315.1 Ascarosepion bandense
TTTCCCATGGATTTTTACCATTGCACAAGTGAAAATTCCAATATTAGGTGCAGATTTTCTTTCACATTATAAGTTAAGTGTGAACCTTGCATCTAGGTCGCTGTTAGACGACAATACCAATATACATGTTCGTGGCACTAGATCGAATATTTCTTCTTTAGGCATCAGTGCTGCCATGCCTTCCGTTACCGGATTAGAAGACATTTTAAGTGGCTATCCAGACCTTGTCAAACCTTTTTCTTATACAGAGCCTATAAAGCATTATGCACAGCATCACATAGAGACAAAAGGTCCTCCTGTTCATTCAAACCCTCGACGTCTGCACCCTGATAAGTACAAAATAGCTAAGCGTGAGTTTCAGCACATGATCGACCTGGGTATTATACGTCCTTCGTCTAGCCCTTATGCTCCCTAAATCGGAGCCTGGAACATGGCGCCCTTGTGGTGATTTCAGAAGACTTAATGCTCAGACTGTTCCTGACCGCTATCCAGTACCAAATTTACTTGATTTTGTGACGTCGGTACAAGGAGCCAGTGTTTTTACCAAGCTGGATCTGCGAAAAGCCTTCCATCAAATCCCCGTAGCTCCTGAAGACATTCCTAAGACAGCCATCACCACACCTTTTGGGTTGTTCGAATTTCTGCGAATGCCGTTCGGTTTGCGTAATGCTGCCCAATCGTTTCAGCGACTAATAGACGAAGTATTGCGTGGTCTTGATTTTACTTTCGCCTATATCGACGACGTCCTCATCGCCAGCAGCGATATGGCTACGCATCGCACCCATGTTAAACAAGTTTTTGATCGCCTACAACATTTCGGCTTGAAAATTAACCCTGAGAAGTGTATTTTCGCTGCCTCTCAGTTGACATTCTTGGGACACATTTTGGATAAAAGTGGCATCACCCCGATGCCTACTAAAATAGAGACCATCAGCAAATTTCCTCAACCACAGTCTCTTCGACAACTTCGTCGTTTTTTGGGTCTCGTTAATTACTATCGTCAATATATTCCTCACTGCTCCAGCATTTTATCACCTTTGACTGATTTACTTCAAAACCAAAAGAAAAAAATGCTAGCATATCTTTCACGGATAAACAACTACAGTCATTTAATGACGCTAAAAATGCCTTGGTTAACTTTACGAAGTTAACGTATATTTCTGATGACAAGGACTCTATTCTCTCCCTTACAACGGACGCCTCGTCTGACGCCGTTGGAGCTGTGTTACATCAAACAACCAAGGGAGCTAAGCAAACTTTGTCTTTCTTCTCACATAAGCTGTCGGCTGCCCAAAAGAGGTATAGCACCTTTTGTAGAGAATTGCTGGCCATATACATGTCTATTCGACATTACCGTCACTTGTTGGAAGGACGGAATTTTGTAGTTTTTACGGATCATAAACCACTTACATATGCTATCCATTCCAAGGCCGACAAAATCAATCCGCGAGACTGTCGTCACCTGGATTATATTTCCCAGTTTACCACGGATATTAGGTACATCCAGGGGGATGACAATACAGTTGCTGATACACTCTCGAGATCTACCCTGCATAATATTTGTTCAAATACTTTGGATTTAGAGACTCTTGCTCGGGAACAACAAAATGATAATGTCGAGAATCAATTTCTTTCCGATTCATCTCTTCGGATCGAACAGCACCCTCTTCCTTTCTCTACTACTACTATTGCATGTGATGTCAGTACTGGACGTCCCCGTCCTTTTGTTCCGCAGTCTATGCGTAGATCCCTCTTCGAGCATTTTCATGCATTATCCCATCCTGGTCGGAAAGCTACCGTCAAGCTTATTTCCGACAGGTTTGTTTGGCCTAATATGAATTCAGATATTAAGACTTGGGTTCAGTCGTGCCTACACTGTCAGACATCCAAGGTGCATAGGCATACCAAGTCCCCTATAGGTAATTTCCCGCCACCCGATGGTAGATTTTCTCATATCCATATTGATTTAGTTGGTCCTCTCCCCTCTGTGGATGGTTTTCAATATCTCTTAACTGTTATAGATCGGTTTACAAGGTGGCCAGTAGCTGTTCCCTTACGGTCTGTGACAGCAGATATTATAGCCCAAACTATCCTCAGAGAGTGGATATCAATATTTGGATGTCCCTCAGTCGTTACTACCGATCGTGGTGCGTAATTTCAGTCTGCACTATTTTCTGAATTCTTGACACTTTTAGGTGCCAAACAAATAAGTACTTCCGCTTATCATCCTTCCGCGAATGGTATTGTGGAAAGATTTCACAGGTCTTTGAAATCCTCCCTTATTGACAATAATGATCCTCGTCTTTGGATTGATAAATTACCCCTTGTTATGCTTTCTTTGAGAAATATTGTCAAAATGGATTTACGTTGCTCGACGGCTGAATTAGTTTTTGGTACATCCCTTACACTACCTGGTCAGCTAATTTCTGACCCTAAGAATTTTTCTCCTACATCTGATTTTGTAAAGGATTTAAAAAGGAGAATGTCGAGCTTATCTTACACTCCTTCTCGCTCAACCGATCGTGCAGTTTATTTACCGCAGAGTTTACAGTCTTGCGAATTTGTTTTTATTCGTCGAGACGGAGTGCGTAAACCCTTAACACCAACTTACTCTGGACCTTATAAGGTATTACAGCGGAATGATAAATATTTTACTGTTTCGGTTAATGGCCGCACTGACACAATTGCAATAGATCGTCTCAAGCCTGCATTCCTGCATAAGTCTGATATTTCTCCTGTTTCGCCGACCGAAGCGGTGCCTACTCGGCAGAAGTCATATGATGCTCAATCTCATTCAACTACTCGTTCTGGAAGACGGGTCCATTGGCCTGTTAAACTTGAAACTGATTTCGTCAAGTAATTTTTTCTTCTTTCCTCTCTCTCTTTTTTTCTTTCAGATTCTTATTTTTGGACTAAGAATCTTGGTGGTGGGTATTTGTCGAGCTCTCTACGATACCCTCGTATCACCAATATTTTATAGAAAGTTCGAGAAGGAAAATTGTAAAATAAATCAAACCATCTTCTTTTTGTAACCAAACTTTTCATTGGTTTGTTCTGCATCAGCAGCAGCATTTTGCCTCTCTTTCGAAAAAGCGGGAATCTTCCCGCTCTTCAAGCTCCAGTTGGAAAGTTTCCTTTGAAGCCACCAGACCTATTGTTTCCAGCTCACTTTTCTTTTAAGGCAATATATGTTTTCGCCATATGTTTTCGCCTACTCTTTTAAAAGAAAATAAGCCGGTTTCATCTTTACCTGACTGAGAAGTTTAGTTAAATATTCAAAACTTTGCAATACCAGCTTTTTGCATTCAACATTTTCTCCTGATATAATAATTTATTATTGTTTCAACTTCTCAGCTAAACCGCAAGTATTTTTGACATTTTTTTATTCACACACACTTTGCTTGCAGATTATTTTCCAACTCATAACTTTGAACTGTATCAAATTATTTGAACATACAAACTGTTTTCCAACTCACAAATTTCCAGCTCACAATTTGAACTGTTTCAATTATTTGTCTACATACAAACTTTTGAACATTGGCTTTGTGCCATTTACAATTCAAAATATTTTATTGTTTAAACACATATCTCTAAAAAAAAAGTGTTTCATTCATTTTTGCAAATATCTGCAGTAAAAGGGAAATAACTTATTTTTACCCCTTTTCTATAATTCACAGTTGTTGTTATAATTAAAATTATTTACCTCTGTCTTGTGTCTTGTTTGTTCACTTATTTGTACATACATAAAATTGAGAAGCTCTCATTACCCAACAAACAAAAAAAAGTAGTTAGGCCGCTACAGAAGTATCTTCTTTTCAGCCCGTACACAAGAAAAACACCAACTCAAGCAAGCATAACGAACATTACATTTAGTTCAGAGAAAGTTTAAAAAAAAAAAAAAAGAAGAAACTTACTACTCTGCTCTTTTCAACTGACCACGTGGTACAAAAAAAAAATATATTTTTATTGCAATGACAAAAAAGAAAAAAAAAAAGAAAAAAAAACAAGTGAGTAATACACTTTTACATTTTATTTTTTCGAAAGTTAAAGCTAATAGAGCGCCTCCTTCCTTAACATTTAACTTTCCCGCCTAAATGGTGATTGGGCGACGCCATCTTTAATTCCAACTTTTGTTTTTAAGACAGGCCTTGAAACTGACAGTTATCTCCCTTACTAAGGAACCTTAAAGCAGCACCTTTCTCTCGTTTAACACGAATACCACTATTTTCTTGTGTCTTTTGAAAGGTTTTCCCTTCCATTTCTTTCTCATTGAGACGTGTTTCTTTGATATTTTTTTTTTTGGTGGTCTGTCGTCACGCTATATATTAAAAAGATAATGGCGACTACTTTACCTGCTTTCGCTGGCGACGTTCGAGTTTGTTTTGACTCGAGTCATATTTTATAGCGAACAACGTCGTGGAGCAGCGGCAATTGCCTATTTTATTTAGTGCATTTCCCGCGTCATTGACACCAGTTCTCAAAGATTTGATAACTAACACCCCCCTTAATGCTACTTATGACAGTATTAAGCGGGATGTTCTGCTCCGGACGTCGCTATCAGCGGAAAAGCGGTTCCAAACTTTAATTAATGACGAGCTGTTGGGAGACCGCATGCCAAGCGAATTGCTCCGCAGAATGAGAGAGCTGGCAGAAGATGTTCCTGCTGATAGTGCCTTTATAAATCAACTTTTCTTCTCACGATTGCCCCCTCAAGTAAAGGCAATTCTGGTACCCATGGGAGAGAAGAGCTCAGTAGACGTAATAGCGTCCTCTGCAGATAAAGTGATGGAATTCACCAAGGGGCCTATTACCGCGTCCATTCCTCAGCCAAAGGCTGAAGTCTCTACCCTCTCTGCTGCTGGGAACACAAGCGAAGGTACCACACAAGTGGCGATACTCAAAGCAATAGTGCAGCTTACCAATGAAGTAAGCAAATTAACCGTACTTAATTCACAACAGCCTAGACGTCGACATAAAAGTCGTTCGCCATTCCCACACCACCGCCGCCATTCAAGCAAGCCAGGACTATGCTATTATCACAGTTGTTTTGGCGCTAAGGCGCGGAGGTGCAAAATGCCCTGCTCCTTTTCAAACCAGGGAAACTTAAATCTGGAGAGCTGAGCACGGCACACTCTCCATAAGATTTATGTAACAACCGTGCCTATTTTATCACTGACTCCAGGTCCCAAGCACGTTGTTTGGTTGACACAGGAGCAGCTTGCAGTATCTGGCCACTGAAACTCCTCACTGAGAAGCCGCCACTGTCGCCCATCACACTGCAAGCGGTAAATCACTCCCCTATTCCCACGTACGGTCAAATTTCTCGTTCTCTGGACTTGGAATTACGGAGAGACTTTACATGGATTTTTACTGTAGCTGATTTGCCATACCCCATTCTAGGCTCGGACTTTCTGCACCACGTCAACCTTTTAGTGGATATGCGCAAGCGACGACTTATTGACGCCAATACGGAACTTTCCGTCATGGGTTTTAAGGCAAATATCTCACCTATCAGCCCGGTATTTTTCATTGCCGCCACTGACGACCCATACCAAACATTACTACGCTCTTACCCAGAGTTAACTAACTTAAATTTCGTTGTGAACAAATCAACTCACTCTACAAAACACCACATCGAAACCACAGGCGTTCCGGTGTTCTCACGCCCTCGCCGCCTCCCTGCTGATAAACTAAAGGCGGCGAAGGCAGAATTTAACCATATGCTGCAGCTGGGAATTATACGCCCCTCGTCCAGTCCATGGGCTTCCCCTTTGCATATGGTTCCAAAGCGTTCTGGAGATTGGCGTCCGACTGGGGACTATCGACGACTAAATGCCATTACGGTACCTGATCGTTACCCAATCCCACATATACAAGACTTCGCTTCATCCCTGCATGGTTGTAAGACCTTCTCCAAACTAGACCTCGTTAAGGCTTACCATCAGATATCAGTGAACCCAGATGACATACCCAAAACTGCAGTAACTACTCCATTTGGAGCGTTTGAATTTTTAACTATGCCTTTTGGTTTGCGAAACGCGGCTTCCAACGCTTCATGGACGAAGTAGTGCGTGATTTGGACTTCGTCTATAATTATATAGATGACATCCTCGTAGCAAGTGCCTCACCTGAGGAACATGTTACTCACCTCCGCCTACTGTTCGAACGGTTTCAAAAGTACCAGGTGAGGATTAACCCTGGTAAATGTGTTTTCGGTGCTTCGTCGCTAACTTTCTTGGGACGCATTATAAGCCCCGAAGGGATATCTCCCTTACCTGAAAAAGTGAAGGCTCTACAAGACCACCCACTTCACTTCGCCAACTGAGACACTTTCTCGGTCTGCTTAACTATTACAGACGTTTCATCCCACACTGTGCGGATCTCCTGTCTCCTCTGTCTGACATGTTACATAACAGGAAAAAGAAAAATGAGCAGATTTCGTTGAATGACATACAGCTAAAAGCCTTTAACGAAGTGAAGAAGAAATTAGCGACAACATCGCTACTTGCACATCCTGTACCCGACTCCCAGTTTTCATTGGTCGTTGATGCATCGGGCACAGCTGTAGGTGCAGTTTTGCAACAGCAACACCAACAACAGCTACAACCTCTCGCTTATTTTTCGAGACAGCTGAAACCGGCAGAACAACGTTACAGCACGTTTGGCCGTGAACTCCTGGCAATGTACCTCGCAGTGAAACACTTTCAGCATTCACTAGAGGGCCGACAATTTGTGATCTACACCGATCACCGTCCGCTTACTTTCGCTCTGCGCTCAAAGCCGGACAGATATTCTCCTCGCGAAACTCGCCACTTGGATTTTGTTTCGCAATTTACAAACGATATCCGACATATCGCTGGTGAACAGAATGCTGCGGCAGACGCCTTGTCTCGCCTTCCCATTAATTCACTGTTCTCACCTTCAGATATCGACTTACGACAGATGGCCTTTGACCAACCACATCTGGACACCTTTGATCTATCATCACCTGAATTTGCAACTTGCAAGTTCGCATACTTACCAGTGCCTACTGCAGATACGCAGATCATCTGTGACACCTCAACAGACGCACCTCGACCTTTTGTTCCGATGACACATCGTAGGATTGTTTTTGACACACTACACCAATTGGCACACCCCGAACCCAAAGCCACAGTGAAGCTGATTGCAGCTAGATTTTTCTGGCCAAACATGAGGCGTGATATCACTGCCTGGACACGTTCTTGCGTATCCTGCCAAAAATCAAAGGTGCACAAACATATCCGTGCACCCCTCGGAACATTCAGCACCCCAGACGCTCGGTTCAGCCATGTCCATATTGATGTGGTTGGACCATGGCCGGTCAGTCAGGGATTTACTTACCTCCTGACCTGTATAGATCGCTTTACACGGTGGCCCGAAGCTATTCCCCTAAAGGACATTTCAGCTGAATCCGTAGCGCAAGCCCTTATATCAGGCTGGATAACGCGTTACGGAGTTCCTACAACAATTACCACTGACCGTGGCAGACAATTTGAATCCCACCTATTCCAGGAACTTTCCAGAATTTTAGGGATCAATCGAATTCGAACTACGAGCTATCATCCTGCTTCTAACGGGATGATAGAACGCTTTCATCGCCAATTAAAGGCCGCATTACGTGCCTATCCTGACCAACAGCGATGGAGCGAATATGTACCTGTTGTCCTTCTTGGCTGTCGTGCAGCTATCAAAGAGGACCTAGGATACTCTCCAGCAGAACTTGTCTATGGAGTACCTCTATCATTACCAGGTCAGATGTTGAACCCTATAGATTTAACAGGAACAGATCCTGCCTTGTATATAAACAGACTGCGATCTTATTTTGGTAATCTCCCACCAATGCACCCTAGGGAACAGACCATCAAATCATCTGTCCCAAAAGATATTTCTTCATGGACTCACGTTTTTCTAAGAAGGGACGCTGTCAAAGCCCCTCTCACTCCACCTTACACTGGCCCTTACCGCGTGCTTTCACGCACTGACAAACTTCTCACTCTTGACATTAGTGGCAAAAAAGAAACTGTATCTATTGACAGGGTGAAAAGAGCCTTTCTTAACACAAACACACAAGAGCCACATATTCCCCCTACTTACATACATGAACATATCTTTACACCCGTTGAAAAAAATACGATGCCAACAGACAACTATGTCACCACCACACGCAGTGGTCGACGAGTACATTGGCCCAAAAAGCTCTGTAAAACTGTTTATATATAAATTGTACCCTTCTTTGTTTTATGGCCGCTATCTTTTTCTCTGTCGGCTTTCCGCCTAAGCAGGAGGTGATGTAGCAGCCACAGATCTATTTCCTTTAGCGAATCAATGCCCCCGACGGGAGATTCGGTCACTCACTGACTAATCAACGGGCGGAGCGCATTGATTCCTCTCTAGAACTATTTTTCCTAGTCCTGTTTGTAGAACGGAGGAAAGCCAGAGAGCCATGAGCCCGCGGCAGTAACGGACGCCTCTCCCACATCGCTGCCACTGATTCCCCATTGAATGCTTTAGGGGAAGACGCTGCTGCTAGCTTCACCATGGACACTTACATACTATCTGCTGCTAGCTTCACCATGGACACTTACATACTATCTGCTGCTAGCTTCACCATGGACACTTACATACTATCTGCTGCTAGCTTCACCATGGACACTTACATACTACCAATCTTGTACGTTTACTATATAATAAACCATCCTTTGTTGTTATTATAAAAGCAAGTTTCGTCATTCATTTGTGTGCCTAAAAAATATAGTGTTGGGGAAATTAAGCATTTCCCATAACTCCTATAACATCAACATTCTTCCTCCCAAAGAATATTTTGGAGCAAACTAAAACACATAAAACAAACACTAGTCAACAATAATTTTCCCAACTATATCATTGATAAACAAATAAATTATTCTTACATAATACATAATACATGACACTAGCATTAAAAATAACTCACAAGAAAACATCAACATATTTTATTGCAGCCAAATACACATTAATTATAAACAAAATGAAGAATTATTAAAAAACATATTTCTGCCATAATTCCTCAAAAACATGTAAAATTTATAATATATTATACAAAATGAAAGACAACAAACCTTGTTATTTCTAATAATAATAACCCTATCAAATCTAAACTAGCGATGATGAATATAGTATATGTATTTCAATGCCCTGTACAAGATGGTGTCTCTTGTCATAAATCAATTACCTATATTGCCCATAGTACTACTTCCCTGAGTAGACGCCTTATATGCCACCTATCTAGTAATAATAGTGCAATAAAAAAAGCATTTATTAACTCATAACTTACAAGAACCTTTAAAAAAGATTTTGGATGAAAATTATGCTAATCTTTTAGCAAAGTGCGTGGGTTTTTAAACTTTTTCAAATTTTAGTTACTAGTTAAGTTGTCTTCTGTGTAAAATAAGAGTTAAAGAGCATTGACATGACATGGCGAGAGGAAACAGGACAACACTAAACTTGAGTGGAAAAAGGAAAGGCTTTATAACAGAAAGAGGAAGAAAGAGAGGGAAGATACAAAATTGGGGTTAAGAAAATGGTTGCAAAAAAACAAAAACAAAAAAAAACAGTAGTTTTTGCGAAAAACTTAACTGGAATCAGTATAGTTCATTTTGTTAACAGTTCTTCAAAATAAACATTCGTCTTCAATTTGAAGAGGGGTCCCGTTTTCTGATGCTTTGCTGCAACTGTTGGGCCATCCCCAAACCTATGTTGTCTTCTCGGCCACTTCATTTTCGGACACCGTGTGGCTGCTGGTTGAGTTTCACAGAGCTAGAATTACTCCGTGTTGAATCGGTGAAGTTGTAATAAGAAAGAGGCAAGAGCCGGGCTGCTATCAGCCCAAGTCAGGGGCCGGTAATCACGACCCCTACAAAGGGAGACAATTCATTTGTCTATAAAATATTTAAAAAATATATAAAGATTCTATTTAAACCACAATATCAAAGCACCTCGCTATAAGAGAGGCACTATATATCAAACAATTTTCCCTACCATCAACCTTACACTATTTGACAGTGGAAATTGAGTCTTGAAAGTTTTTAAAAATAGGCAGACACTCGTATGATGTCCGCCATGCGCATCACGTGACAGCATTAAAGAACTTCCCTTTTCAAAAAACAAAAACACTAAAACAAAAAATTACATTACAGTCAAACATGAGAACATAACAACACCGAAAAAATAACATCCTTGAAAATGGTCTGTGAAGAAGATGAAAGCGCTTGGAAAGTTGAAAATTATTGAACATTTTTACATTCCTTCTCTTCAGCAAAAAAAGAAAAAATGTAAGAATACTGTAAAAATTAAATAAAAAAATAATAAAATCTTCATTGTCGGGCATTTTTAATTAAACATACAGGATACAAATTCTATATAATCCATCAATCATCTAAAAAACACAAAACAAATTGCACACCCGCAAAATCGGATTCAAACGACTAAAGCATTTGAGAAAAAACCCAAGTAAAATTGCACACCTGCAAAAGGGGATTCAAACAGCTAAAAGCTTCCCATTTTCACAAGTCAGTGTGAAAAGCGAAATCCTAGATCCTGATTGGTTGACAAATCGAGAAATTCAAAATACGTCAGCGAAACGGTTTTAACACAGCTAAAGAAAAAATGGTCCGTGGAGCCTCCCCATGTGACCAAAATTCAATATTTAAGGATGGCCCCTGACTGATCACAGTCAATGGGTCAGTGAGAGACAGCAGTCCGTCAGATGGAAGCAGTAGCTGACAGCATCTCACCATGTAAAGAAGAAAATTTAAGCTAACTCACCCTCGCTACCAATTTTCTTTTCTTCTTTTTCACTCCAAGCTAACCCGGACATAAGGCATGTCACAGTTTCATTCGACCTCTTCTTCCAGAGCTCTTTTCTTCATTTTCACACCACGCCGCTAAAGAGGTCAACAGCAACAACCAAATGGACGTGTTAAGTACTAATTGTTTATTTGTTTTGCCTTCTCTCTCTCTCTCTCTCTCTCTCTCTCTCTCTCTCTCTCTCAACTTGTCGTGACCTACCAAAAAGAGGAAGGAACAAAGACTTTACATTCTGCTCCTACACAACCATGAACTCTAAACTTCTGCAAACATTTTTAATACCTACATTTCTCTACGAACAATTTTTACTATAAAACTGCATGCATTTTCTCAATGAATATTTTTCTTTTCGCAAATATATTATAGTTAACAAATTTCACTTATATTTTCCTTCTTACACTTTTGTCATTCTGTAAATAAATCTTTACTTTGATGTACACACGAAACATTTCATCTTTTCACATTTCAACATCCAACCTTCTGATATTTAAATTGTGAGGACTTCGGATGTGTTTGGAACAAGGCCAATTTACCAAGCATCACCAAGGCCCCTACAAAGTGGTGACCCAGACGTGATTTGAACACGTAACGTTCTACATATTTGATAAAACCCAAAAGGAACACGCACCCCACAGAAGGATAAAACCGCAAAGAACACGCAAAGAAATACTTATCTCAACGTATTTGATAAAACTGCAAGGAACACGTGGCAGAATTCTGAACCTTACAGAATAGCGACTCCTCAAAAAACACACTCTCGTTAAAATAAATTTAACATTTATATACAAAAACGAAAGACTTTTCATCAACAAGAACTACTTTTCAATGTCATTAGCTCCCAACTATCTCTACAGAACTTTTTCAATCTTGTCACGACATGAATGGCAACCACGTGAAGGACCCGCTGAGAATTCTGTTCTCTACAAAATGTTGGCCACAACATACAATACTCAACAACTACTACATAAAATGGCAACTACACGTAGAACATTGCACATTTTTACAGTGGCATACTAGACAGCACAGCTGTCAGCTCTCCCAGGCTTTCCAGAAAAAGGGTGACACAACGTTGAATCACTGACGTTTATCATCCTTCAACGCAACGTCGACTAACCCTTTTTTTTCTTCATTCAACCAGAACCACTAAGACATCTGCAAATTCGAGTTATTGATACTGGAGATAAGTCAGACCTCCAAAACTACTCAACATTAAACCCTGATATCTTTTAAGTTCTTTCAAACACGTGTCAACACTCGGTATCAACACACAAGCATCAATCAAAAGTTTGCAAATCAAAGTTTTTTCCCAACCGTTAATTCTTCTAACGTCAAGATAAATCCACACACACATCAAAACACAGGGATCCTTACAAACACAATCAACTCAACGTGGAGCGTTGGAATAAATTAGAAGATTTTTAACAGCCATATCATCCACCGAGAATTTTCCAGAGAATGTTACATTCTGAAATAAACAGCACTTTGATAGGGTTACACTTTTGCAAAACCTCTAGTCAAGCGCATCTCAACTCAGACTCATTCTTTTCAGCCTACAAGAGACTATAGTGGGTCATCCATTCTAGTAAAGTGTAAATGGGTGTTGAAGTAGATTAACTGAATTTGGCCTCGTTAGTAGATAGCCCACTATAAGTTATAAAAAGGGTTATAAAACAAAAAAATCAAATTGAGTATAGAAACATTTTATATATACACAGATATCAATTACGGTTTTTTTACAAATAAAGCAATGTCTTTAGGATGGGTCCAAAGGACGTTAAAATGTTCATAGCAATAAATGCTGAAAAGAGAGTTTGTGCGTATGTATATATGGGAGTTTTTGTCAGTTAGGAATGTCTTTGATGTCTCCGTTTCTTTGCTCGGGTAAGTAGCTCAGGGGTGAGTGAAGAAGAAGGTGAGAGGGAAAGGCGAGGCAAGCATAGTGGACGTGCTAATTATGCTCGCACTTTCTCAACTCTTGTGATGCTTTCTGTGTCGGCTTTTTATTTCGTCTTTGTGGGTCCCAGCAGGTCATTTGGGAATTCACACCCGTATTTAATTCTGGGCTTCCCATTGGATGATAAATAAAATTTGCGTAGACTCGCGAACTGGAATTTGATATTTAATTAATTTTTGGTTTTCTGTTGGAACATATTCATGGAGCCGGGTGTGCAAAGACCAGTCTTGGTCATTTGCTTTCTGGTCCTGAGAGTGAAAACATTCAGTCCCTCGCTTTGCTCGGTATCACCACAAGACAACAAAAAATATTAAAACTCACACATTACTTGCAAGTAATGAACACATACGCTGCATACAGGGTTCCACTCAAAAACTCTTCACTGGACAATGACAAATCGCAACAAACAAACAATCCGATTTTCAGCAACAAGAACAAGCTTATCTTTTATTTCATGCTTTAAACAACCATAATAACATGGATATGTACAAACATGCATGAACATATATTACATATTGAAAAATATTTTTAATATTTATCAATCTGCAGTGGGGTTATAGGATATAAATCCTATATAATCCATCAATCAACTAAAAAGCACAATAAATTGCATACCCGCAAAATCGGATTCAAACAACTACAACATTTGGGAAAAACCTAAATTCAAATTCAAATGACTAAAAGCATTTAGAAAAGAAAAGAAAGGAACACGTGGAAAGAAAGTTCCAGAGATTAACGAAATGGAATATATAATTTAATTAATTTATTTATATTTGATTTCTTTGTTTGGACATTATCTTTAATTGATACTAGTATTTGAGTAGATATTCTGTTTTTAATTAAACAGTATATTTTTATATTTATTTCTACTGGTTTGATTATTTATGAGAAATTTTTGTTATGAAAATGTGTGTTGTTTGGCAGGATTCGATTGTTTATATATGTGTGTGTGCATTAATTTGTCTGTGGATTTATATATATATATATATATGCATATGTGCATGCATATATATATGTGTGTATATATATATATATATATATATATATATATATATAATAATGTTGCCCCTTTTTTTCTCTGACAGATTGTGAACCTATATGATTTACTTTCATTATTTTCTTTAAGAATTTCAGTTATTTCAATATGACAGTTGTTTCTATTAGATGGAGACTTGTGACTTTGTATAGCTTTGTTTACCCAATCTATAGACTTCAGTCATGACTGGGTATATTTTTCATGCTCTATACGATAGTACCACAGAGAACACTGATGCTCTAATCCATTGTCTGGGCACCTATATGTATATGTATTCATGTGTGTGTATGTATGTATCTCTTTCTGTGTGTGTGTGTGTATATATATATATATATATATATATATACATATATATATATATATAATAAAGAGAATTAATGTGGAGAAGTCTGTTACATAACTGAGCAGAGTTATGCCAACTTTGAAGTTTTGTGAAGACATTATTGAAGAAGCAAAAGCCCTGACGAGTAAAGACATCACAATAATGCCTTCATGAAATTTCAAAGTTGGCATGACTACTCAGTTAAAAACTTCTCCACATTAATCCTTTTAACACTCTATCTCTATCTTGATATTGAGCACTTTATGACTAAAAACCTGCTTGTCATAATGCCTTTCTACCAGTAAACCACTGAAAAAAAGCAGGAATCTTGGCATTAAGCATTATCACAATTTAATACTATATGTATATATAAAGAATGTGATAGACAACCAGAATTTTATAAGTGTTTCATACAGTTTTTCTGGTATCCTTATATATAAGAAGAATTTGTAGGTCCTACCTTCTCCAACATAGCACATGTTGGAATATTATTTTTAACAAGACAATCAAACCACATGCATAAAAATTGTAAACAAGACGAGTATACCATGTGACACATTAGAAAACAATGAATTTTGCCTACAGAACCTAACAGCCTACAGAAAATTAAAAACTGCCAATTTCATAATTGCCAATACCATGCCCCAATGAAATCCAATTTTAATGCCACTAATGTAATTTCTGAAATCCATTGCCCAGTAGAAGGTTGTGATCTTTGTAATATAGAAACAAATCAAATGAATAACCCGGTCATATGACAATCTCTGTAAAGTGGTACCTGGCTATCCATTTAAGTGATCTTAGTTTGATCAGAAAGCACTTACTACTCCCATAAGAAGAATCCTTGTATGTAAGTCATTTTAAAAACATCTAATAGTAAAAGATATTTGAAGATAATGAAAGCACATTTTATAAAACAATATAGATCTACACTCAACATTAGTTGCTTTGAAACTAGTCACACTATATTAGTTTTTTGAAGGCACTTCTGCTTGGAATTACTACTACTACTTCTATACAACACAAATTTTTAAAAATGAGCAGTATATTAACTGAAAATAATCACTATAGACAGTTTTTACACACTTTTAATCTTCATAAAAAAAACTGTAAGAACACTAGAAAAACTGAATTAATTTTTGGAGTCCTGTCATGCCAGGTAGAGTCTGACAGGATGAAAGTATCTAACCACTGAGCTGTACAGGAGCATCTTTTTGTTTGTAATAAAAAATTTTTATCACTGAAAAGATAGCACTGGGATTCAGTTCTACAGGAATGTCTGTGCAGTCATTGCATTGGTCACCCTAATCTCAGGTGGTTTTAGGAAAAGTGAATCAAACATTGCCTGTCTAATTTTCAAATCTGGCTGCTGTTTTAGGCGTGACAAGTGGGTGTCCAATAAGTGCATTTAGTAGATATTTTTAACACTCTGGATTACCTAATATTGGTTGTTGAAATATGTTGTTGGACATAAAAACAATAAATCAACCTGTCATTAGTACTGCCATCATGGCTACTGAACAAAGTAGGTATGCAATGGATATTTTTGCTCTGTCTGAAACTCATTTAACTGACACTTAGTAGCTTGAAGAAGTTGGTGAATAATTTACATTCTTATGGAAAAGGAAAGTTGTAGTAGACATTCAAGACCTAGGATTGGTTTTTCAATTTGATCCTCTCTTTTACTGCAATTGGAAGATAACTATCGCCCGGTTCATATAACACCCACGTCTTTTGAACAGGTGAAGAGGCTCATCCCTTGTTCCCTGTTTAGGATGTGGTTTCCAGCTTTCTTTTTTCCAATCTTCTTACTCTTTTCTTTTTTTTTCTCAATTGGAGTAGATAGACTAAACTATTGCCTGATTCACACTCCACCCACGTCTTTTGAACAGGTGAAGAGGCTCATCCCTTGTTCCCTGTTTAGGATGTGGTTTCCGGCTTTCTTTTTTCCAATCATTTTACTCTTAAATAGCCCCCTGCACATCAGTGGCGTTACCGCTTTGCTTGGGGTGATATGATTAAAAAAAATGCTCTTGTCCATATAATAAATCCATCATGGCTCTAACACAAAGTTTTGACAAACATTACTGTGCCCCTATTGTTATGCTCTGCTCTGACATGAAACACTCTACTTTCAGCTGAGGGATATTTTCAAAATATAATAGCATTATTATAATAGAGAAATCTAATATGAGTATGGGAAATGAGTGACACCTGAAATTGTTTGGGGTGTCATGGATTTGGCTAAATGAATAACAATTAACTTTTTAATTTAGAAAATTATGATGTCCATTCCTCCTCTAGTGGTTAGGTGTGGTCTAGCCCAAATTGCCAAAATTTTAATTATTGCTTCAAAATTCCCTCTTATTGTGTTCTTGTGTGTGGTTGTTTTCATACCTGGGATTTATTATTTCAACACTTTGTCCAACAAGTGACAAAAAAGGGGACAATCCCTTGATCTGGGATGCTTTATCACATTTAAAAATTTAATTACCCTTCTTTTCTATTTTCTCTTGGAAACCAGTTTGCTCTTAGAAGATAGTTTTTATTAATTGACAGAATTTTGCTCTCAGAGCTACTCCATATACAATGGTCTTAAAAATTTTATCTAAGCTGGCTGCTCATTTTCAATGCTCATAAAATTTTATCTATTCTTTCTGGGAGGTCCTTACAAGATGCCATCACTTAAATTCACATACATTCACAAGCTGAAATCACGCAAAGTCTAAAATGTGTCATCTTATTAGTTATATTATTGTTTAGAAGCATAACATGATAAATATCTTTGATGTCAGGAATTCACTTTTTGAGCAATTAAGTAATCTGCCCTCTCAAGAATAAGTTTCCCATTCTAGAAAAAAACTCAAATAAGGTAAAGTGCTAGATACTGAACTTTTAGTATATGGTGGTAAACATTTATCAAACATTTTTCATTTCTTCCTTCCTTTGTAAGCTGTGTGTAGAATAAGTGGCCATAGTTAAATGTAAATAAATTGCAGAACTGCCCAACAAACAGAATTAATAAAGTTTGCAATAAACAAGAAAAAAAAAAAGAATGAGGCAAAAATAATATAAAGCAAGTAAGCAATATATGCAAAGCAAATTAACAATATTATGGTGAAACATTCACACACTAAGCATTGAGGTTGACACATAAGTGAATTTGGATAAATGAAGGTAGC
The DNA here is from genome assembly GCA_037127315.1 of Ascarosepion bandense. NCBI lineage: Eukaryota > Metazoa > Mollusca > Cephalopoda > Sepiida > Sepiidae > Ascarosepion > Ascarosepion bandense. The sequence goes on from JBBBDQ010000571.1 coordinate 2,809,858, forward strand.
ATTCTGACTCCAAGGCAAGACAGACAAGAACTGAATCAAATGATACTGAAAGTGGTCTATCTTATTAGTGAGGAAGAAATCTTTGTATGCATTTTTGTGGTTCTGCCTATAAATTAGGGAGGGGAAAGTGTTTTGCAGTCATTCCTTATGGAACCAACACTATTAAAGACAGTCTGTTCCTGAAGATTGGGTTAATGTGATCATAATTGCAATTTACAAACATAAAATGTGTGAGTTGACTGTGGTAACTTCCAAGGTATTGTTACAGCAGGTAAGATTCTTGCAAGAATTATCTGTAAACATAAGAATAAAGTTGCAGAACAGATCTTGTGTGACTTCCTTGCCACACTGGTGTGATCTTAACATCCAGATAAGTGTAGAATTGTGGTAAACATGGCATGGATCTGTATCAATGATTTATTGATCTGTCAAAAGATTTGATATAATGAACAGGAAAACTCTTTGGAAGATCTTGAGAAAATTAGACTACCCAGAAAAGTTTAGACAGCATGATTTAGGTATCAATATGAAGGTATGAAGAATAAGATGAGAGCTCACTGATTCAACTGATGTTGGAAATAGAGTGAATTAGGGAGATGTTCTTGGTTCTATTCTTTCTTCAATATAATTAATTATGGTTGTTCTGGATGCTTTCAAGGATTGAGAAAAAGGAAAGATTAGTATCTCACCAAGTGGCAAACTTTTGAATTTGCAGCAATTCATTGATCCAACTAAGGTTATGCATAGATTGTTGCAGATTCTGCTCTACACAGATGACTGTGATATTGTTACTCATACAGAGAAAGATATGTAACAGTTAATGAGCTGCTTTTCTAGTACCTTTAGTTTAACCATCAACATATCTAAAATTAAGGGTATGTATCAACATATATATAACTAATGTTGAATCAAAAATGTTAGTCAATGGTAAATTAAATCATAGTAAGATTTGTCTGTTTGGGTAGCACCTTAAGCAAGATATGTACTACTTGATGATGAAATCATAGCTCAAGTTACATAATATATATATATATATATATATATATATATATAAGAGAGTGAGTGAACATGATTGCGATTAGCAGGAAATAGTCTGTTTCCCCTGAGTGTTTTTTATATTTCCATACACTCTATCTCTGATATTGAGCACTTGTTATGGTTTATAAAATGGCGAGTGTTCTAAAAATAGAAAAAGATAGACACATTGACGCCAAGAATTCAAAATTGGGCGGCAAAATAAGGAACCGTTTCTTTTGGTAGAAGTAGGAGTTAAGGACAGTAGTTTTGTGTAAGAGATTTGAAAGGAGGAAGATGCTAGTCAGTTGACCACTAGAGTCCAGAAAGGATAGGCTTGTTTACTACTAGCATCCCACAGTGAAGAGAATTTAGCTGCTCCTGTATCCACACAAAATTTAAAGGTTGTAACTTGATGTAAAAACCTAAAGTTTTATACCAAAAATAAACATCATTAATTCAAGTTTGTGTTATCTTCTAATTATACCAAAACGAAGCAACACAACACACTTTATCCTATAAATATAGCACACCTTAAAACTATATTTATTCATATATATATATATATCTGTGTGTGTGTGTGTGTATGTTTCATCTCTATTAGCACAAATTTGGCTTTGAAAAATGTACCAATTCTTTGAAAACTATTCAGAGAAGTATTTTCTTTTTTCTACATTTTATATGCAGTTTTATTTTTGAGGACTTTATGCAACAGTGTAATTTTTATTTTAAAAAAAAGCATATTACATTTTTACATTCATAATTTACATATATATTATTGACCATCATTTGGTACACAATGCACTTATTTTGTGTAATTCTTTCCTCATTTTGTGTAAGCAGAGGTACATAATATAGATGGACAAAGAAAAACATATTTAGGGTCTACTAAAGGAATTTGTAAAAACAGATGGAATAACCATAAATCTACATTTAAACTGGAAAATCCACAAAATTGTACCAAACTGACTAGCCATGTGTGAAAATTTAAATTGAAAAATAGGAAAGACCCTGATATAATTTGGAGTATAGTGAAAATAGCCAAATCATACAATGGTGGTGATGTATGCAGATTGTGCCAGGAGGAAAAGTTAGCTCTTATGTTGTTCCCAGAACAAAAGAAATTACTAAATGAAAAATCGTAAATTATGTTCAGACGTAATCTCACTTATAAATACATACTAGGATCATACAAACATGGGTGAAAGTGTTGTAAGATCCTTGAATAACTCTTCCCTAATTTTGAAAATGTTCGGTTGTTTGAAAATTCCAATAGCACATTCATAAAAAATCCCTGTTCATGCATTTGAAAAATCACTTATTGTAAATCGCTTGAAGATAGTGAAAGGTTGAAACCTAGGTTGCAGAAATAACTCATTTCTAAATGAAAAACATTCAAAAGTTCTAGACACTTTTTAATACATCTGTGTACTGGTCTAATTTAATTATGACCAAAACCTAACTTGTGAACAATTTGATGAGATTACCAACTCATACATACAGGAGAAAGCATTTAAACTAAAGAGATTAAACCTCAAAATGTGGGGCAACTTAATGAATGAAAGAAAATTAGTATTTAACAATGCTGTTTCTGGAACCTGACGAGCAGAGAGAACCAGGAGACTCCTTCCTAAACAGGAAACAAGGCATATGCCTCTATTTCTGTCTAAAAGAAGAGGGAGGAGTGTGAACCGGGCGATAGAAGGGTCTTTCTACTCCAATTAAAAAAAATAAAGAAAAAACAATTACTAAGTTTTAACTTAGTATAAGTCAGAAAAAGGCTTCCAAACCAATAGAAAAGTAGTATGACCCAATGCCCATTTAAAGAAATGAAGAAAACAAGTGCTGACTCATTTTTTTTGTTTGTTTTTTTTCTACCACTATGAAAATTCCATGCTGCTTACATGCCACTCTCAAAACTCATTGGATGTAAAAAGCATTGGTCACAGAACTTTTGGAGATGACAGGAATAAAGGAATTTTTTTATTTGGTAGAAGAACCCCATGAAAAGAATAGTTCAAACAAATGTTTGAAGTAACATTTAATTTATATGGACACACAACAATGATGAATTTAAGAACTAATGATAAATTTATTGTTAACACATGTTATGGTTTATAAAATGGCGAGTGTTCTAAAAATAGAAAAAGATAGACACACTGACGCCAAGAATTCAAAATTGGGCGGCAAAATAAGGAACCGTTTCTTTTGGTAGGAGTAGGAGTAAGAAATAGGAGTTAAGGACAGTAGTTTTGTGTAGGAGATTTGAAAAGAGGAAGACACTAGTCAGTTGACCACTAGAGCCCAGAAGGGATAGACTCGTTTACTACTAACATCCCACAGTAAAGAGAATTTAGCTAGTCTTCTCCTATATCCACACAAGATTTAAAGGTTGTAACTTGATGTAAAAACCTAAAGTTTTATACCAAAAATAAACATCATTAATTCAAGTTTGTGTTATCTTCTAATTATACCAAAACGAAGCAACAGAACAGTGATGACCACGACGTACGAACAGAAAGCAACCTCATATACAATATATATATATATATATATATATATACATATAAAAGGATAAATGGAGCAGACAGGAGAGGAAACGACTAATTAAGTCAATATCAAGGCACCGGAATTCATGGAAACTGCTGTAAATGGATGGTTTACGATATTAGAAGCCCAGTTTCACTTGCGAAATGTGACAGCGTCGAAAACAAAGTTTTCTACAGTAATATTGTCGTTACCAGCCGAAGAAGTGGGTAAACTACCAAATGCTACCCTCGCATCACAAGACTACGAGGAATTAAAACGGACTCTGATAGAAGCTCACGAACAAACAAAACCGGAGCTTCTAGAAAAATTAATGTCGGCTACGACTATTTCGGAACTACCATCGACACATTTGCACGAAATGCTATCCGTAGCTAAACAGATAGGTATTAGCGACGGCATTGTGAGACACAAATTCCTGCAGGCATTACCGTCAACAATAGCTCCAGTAATAGCCTTGCAAAAAGTTTTAAACCATCCCCAACCTGGCAGGTTAGCAGATGAACTGATGCCATTATTGAATAACGATAAGGCATTTGTTGTTCAGCGACCCTTATCTACTAAGAATAACTCACAAACAAATTATAAAGGAAACGACAGCCAAGACACTTCAGTGCCACTAAATGTCAGACCGTATCGGAATAACCAATGGACAAAAATTTGCAGAGCACATATTTATTTCGCCAACGAAGCAAGAACATGTAAACCTTGGTGTAAATGGCCCAAAAATAACAATCTACAAATGTTGCCTAGTTCCCGACCAACAACACCTACGGGAAGTGATTCGGAAAATTAATAGGGCGAATAAGTTCAGTCCCACGAGGTTCGCCGCTATTAGAAATTACCTTAAAAGTAGGGGCTACCAAATTAAAATTTATTGTAGATACTGGCGCAAGTATCTCAATATTACCATCTTCTGTAGTAAATGGTATTACATTTAAAACCGACTCCCATATCACTATCCACTGCAAATGGGGAAAAAATAAAATGCTACGGACAAGCGAGTTTGGAAATTGGAATACCCAGTTTAAGGAGATCTTTTACTTGGACATTCGTGATCGCTGATATCACCAACCCACTCCTTGGACTGGATTTCCTCAACAAGTTTGGTCTAATAGTAGACTGCAGTAACAAAACCATTTACGATCCTACAACAACCCAGAGAAAGAGTTTAAAAATAATTCATCAGCGGTGAATCTAGTCGTAAATGAAACGGAGCTCCCGTCATTCATACGGAACATGATTAAAGAAAAATATCCGAATCTAATCACACCACATAAGAACAGTAACAAAAAACACTTCGGCGTTTACCACAGAATTGACACAGGAAGCCATATGCCAGTATTTGCAAAACCCAGGCGACTTAATGTAGAAAAACTGGAAGCCGCGCGTAGCGAATTTAAAACCCTACAAAAAGGCGGAGTGAACTCCCTTTCCAAAAGCGATACATATAGTATCTAAACAAAGCGGAGGATTTCGATGTTGTGGAGACTATCGTTTACTCAATAGCATAAACAAGACTGACAGGTACCTATTCCAAATATAAACTCCTTTTCAGTAAAACTTGCGAACAAACGACGATTCTCTAAAATCGATTTGATCACCTATCACCAAATTAAAATGCATCCGGACGATGTTGCAAAAACTGCTCTCACCACCCCATTTGGTCTTTATGAATATAATTATATACCGTTTGGATTAAAAAAATGCGTCAGTTACATTTCAACGGTACATGGACAAAATCTTTGAAGACATTGATTGTGTTTTATATATATTGATGCTATTTTAATTTTCAGCAATGATGAGATTTCTCATAAAAAAGACATTGAAACTGTTTTTAATATTTTAAATGAACACAATTTAAAAATTTCAGACACAAAATCTGTTTTCAATGTGACTTCCCTAGATTTCTTAGGCTTTCATATTAGCGTAGATGGCATTAAACCTACAACTAGTAAAATAGAAGAATTAAAATCTTTTCCTTACCCTAAGGACGCAAAAGGGCTACGCAGATTTCTTGGAATGGTAGGATTTTATAGAAAATTAATACCAAAATTTTCAGAGATAGTCTTACCCCTATCTGAGAGAATGAGGTTATCCCCTAAAGGCGCGTTCACATTAGATGAATCTGAACGACAATTTTTCAATTCTGTAATTAAGAAACTTAATGATACATCCTCATTAGCTCACCCTGAACCTAACTGTACAAATTATCAATTATTCATTGACAGTATTAATTATGCTGTCGGTGCGGCATTGTACCAAATGGTGGAAGGAAATCCAATACCGATCGGATTTTTCTCTAAAAAATTAACACAAACACAAATGAGATATTCTACATTCGATCGCGAACTTCTAGCAGCTTATTTGTCAGTGCTGCACTTCCGTCACCTCATAGAAGGTCGCCAAGTCCTACTTTTAACTGACCATAAGCCATTGTGTGGTGCATTTTATAGTTTAAACTCCGCTAAATCAGACAGACAACAACGACAATTAGCTATCCTGGCAGAATTTACTTCAGATATTGAACATGTAAAAGGTAGTCAGAATATAGTTGCTGATTGTCTATCCCGACCAACTCTTGCTGTACAAAGAGATGCGTGTGATTTACCTGTACTTGCAGAAGCACAGGCATCTGATACCGAAATTCAATCTTCTCAGGACTTAAAAAAATTCACCATACCTGGAGATAACCAATTTATATCGTGTGACTTATGAATGTCTTACCCCAGAACTTTTGTTCCATCTAAATTGCGTGAGTCCATATTCTATAGAATCCATTCCATAAATCACCCTGGCATTAAATCATCCATTAAGATGATTAAAGCTAGATATTACTGGCCAAAAATGGATAAATCAATCAAAGACTTTTGTGCATCATGCACAAGCTGCCAACAAGCAAAGGTCTACAAACATACAAAATCACCTATACAGACATTAGAAATACCATCAGCTAGATTTCACACAGTCCACACAGATATAGTAGGACCACTCCCACCAGCAAAAAGCCCAAATAGCAGTTACATCAGCCTGTATAGATATATCCTCACATGTTGGATAGAAGCACAACCCATCAGCGAAATCACTGCAGCTAGTGTAGCTGAGGCTTTTATAAACACATGGGTCATACGTTGGGGTGTCCTGCCGCATGTTATAACCAACAGATGCCGACAATTTGAAAGTGAGTTGTTTAGTGAAGTAGCAAAAATAATTGGTTTTTATAGACTACGTATGACAGCTTATCATCCTCAATGTAATGGTTTGATTGAGAGAATGCACGCTATTATAGCACGAAAAGTGTCCTGGCTCTCAGCTCTTCCAATAGTACTTCTTGGGATTCGCAGTATGCCCAATAGCTCTGATTTTTCTCTTTTTTATGCTGTTACAGGCACACAATGTTTACTACAACAGCTACTAATAGATAGCACAAGCGAGGAGGCTATAACTCAAAAGTTCACAAGATATTTACATAAAACCATGTCACAAATTGATGCGAGAGATTTCCCCAAAAGAGTTAATAAGTCTGCAAAATCTTATGTTCCAGAAAGACTTCAAACTCATGATAAAGTTTGGATTAAAGTGGATCATGTTCGAAGACCATTGGACGCACCCTATTCAGGTCCCTACACAGTCCTTCAGTGAACATCTAAATATTTTCTGGTGAAGATAAATAATGATATGGATACTCAAGTTTTTGTGGACAGGTTGAAACCATATATAGAAGTACAAAAACAAATAGTAGAGAAACAAGTAGAAGAAAAGATGTATAAAAACAAAAGCTTAGTGATTCAGAAAAAGAAATAAATACAAGAAATAAAAAAGAAGATTCTCCCATGATAAATACAAAATCTCGTTCAGGTCAAAAAGTTTCCTGGAAGGAATATAACGAGTACTATTATTATTAGTACACTCCGTTCTAAAGGGGGAACTTCTGTTATGGTTTATAAAATGGCGAGTGTTCTAAAAATAGAAAAAGATAGACACACTGATGCCAAGAATTCAAAATTGGGGTGGCAAAATAAGGAACCGTTTCTTTTGGTAGGAGTAAGAGTAAGAGTAGGAGTAAGAAATAGGAGTTAAGGACAGTAGTTTTGTGTAGGAGATTTGAAAAGAGGAAGATGCTAGTCAGTTGACCACTAGAGTCCAGAAGGGATAGGCTCGTTTACTACTAGCATCCCACAGTGAAGAGAATTTAGCTATCCACACAAAATTGAAAGGTTTTAACTTGATGTAAAAACCTAAAGTTTTATACCAAAAATAAACATCATTAATTCAAGTTTGTGTTATCTTCTTAATCATACCAAAATGAAGCAACACAACACACACAAAATAAAGAAAGAATTGCAAAAATTATGTTTATTGTGTGCCAAATGATGGTCAATAATATGTATGTAAATTATTAATGTAAAAATGAAATATGACTTTTATAATCAAAATTTTTCTGCTGCATAAGATCCTCACAAAAGAAAACTACATATAAAATGCACAAAAGGAGAAAATACTTCTCTGAATAGTTTTCAAAGAATTGGTACAATTTTCAAAGCCAAATTTTTGCTAACAGCAAAGAATAGAACAATCATACCAGCTAAAGACTTTTCCTTGATGTGAAAGTAACTTTGATGTTCTTTTCAATTCTTGTCTGGTGGTTGTCAAATTTTTTCTATATTATTTTCTTTCTGGCCAGGTCAAACTGGATTCTAGCAGCAGATGTTTGCAAATGAACTCAAAGGCCTATACCCTTTCATAACCTACAGGTAGGCTCCAAATTCACTTCTTGGAATCTGGAAGGAAACCCTTTGATTGGTTCTGGATGAAAAAACAAATGCAGTTATTTTCTCACAAATTAAAATGTACCAAAAATATTTTTGAAATTAAAAAATTAAGCAAGAGCCCAACACAGCAATTGCTTTCTTTCAGAAAAGCAGATGATGCACACTCAAGAAGTTTAAATTTATCATAGGCATGCCCAATATTGAAACAGAAATCCATAAGCACAATATGGGGTGGGTCATTTAATCAAAGAGGGTGATAAGCACATACCAAAACAACTAATGTATTGACAGATAAAGGGAGTTGAAAAGCCAAAAATATGTCTTAAGAATTTCCAATGATAATTCTGATCCCAACAGATGCCTATTTATCACTGATTGTAATAATTCTAAATGTGTCCATAAAGAGGCCAGGTCTTGGCTGATAGAATGATACTCTGTATGACCTCTAACAGGTTTTGGTTCACATGACTACTGGTGGCTCTTTAACAGTGTGTTAAATAAGAGTAAGTTTTCTATCCCTCCTCTCTTCACTCAATTTGACATCTTGACAACTTTTGCTGATAATGCACAATGTTTTGCTCATAAATGTTCCTTAAATTCTATTCTGGCCTCATCTGGAGTACCTTTACCTGACTTTCCACTTATCACACTTTTGAGAGGTTATGCTTATAACTCTATTCATGGCTTCTGTCATCATTTCTAAACTGGATCCCCACAAAGTATGTGGACTTGATCATATCTTTGCCATAGTCTGAAAGAAATGTGTTCCTGCACTGTTTCATATTCTACAATAAATGCATTGCTGCTTCTTGCTTTCCTACTTGTTGGAAATCCTCTTCTGTAGTTTCAGTCTTTAAGAACTCAGGTGAACCATCTTATCCTTCTGTCAGCCTACTAGCCTTCTACCTTTTTTGGGCAAAGTACTAGGGACTCTAATCAACAACTCTGAATTGGCTAAGCATCTGACACTGCAAGGTCTTTTCAGATAAGCAGTATGGCTTTTGCTTCTCTAGGTTAACTGCTGATGTGTTAATGATATTTGCTGAAAGAGTATATCAAGCTTTAGATAAAAATGGTGACTCAGATTGTTGCTTTGGATATCTCAAAGGCATTTGACAGGGTTTAGCAGACTGGTCTTCTTCACAAATTGGAAGATTATGATACTTCTGAATGAATTTTTGAACTGATTCAGTTTTTCTTATCAAATTGCAAAATGAAAGTTGTCTTGAATGTTCATTCTTTAAGATCTTTTTGCATAAATGCAAGTGTTCTCCAGGGCTCTATGCTTGGACCTACATTGTTTCTAATTTTCATTAATGACCTTCCTGATTTCACCATTTCTCAACTTGGTATCTATGCTGATGACACAACTATTTACACCTTTCTTAATAGTAAGTCTGATTGGTTTGATAAAGTCAAATTGGCAGTTGATGTAAAAAATGACCTTCAATCTGTTGTTAATTGAGGCTCAGGATAGCTTGTTAACTTTACAAACTCAAAATGAAACTGCTCTCTTTTAATTATCTGAGAGAACTCTTTTTACCTTCCATCAGCATTGCTGATACTAACCTCTTGGCAAGAGACTCATTGTGCCTTCTTGGATTAACATTTTCAGCTAACATGAAGTGGAAAGAGTATATTGAATCAATTACTATGTCTGCAGCTAAGAATGTTGTTTCACTATGTCATGCTAGATAATTTTTCCTGACAGAATCTATCTTACACATTTTTAAGTCTACCATTCATCCATGATTTGAATATTTCTGCCAAATCTGGTCTGATGTTCCTTCTATATAGAAGAGATTATTGATAAAATTTTAAGAATCTGCAATGTTATTGGCCTTGAGCTGCCATCTAGGCTTCAGCCCCTTTCTCATCACTACAATGTAGCTTCCCTGTGCCTTTTCTATAAATACTTTTATGGTAATTTATTTGATGAACTTTCCTCTATGGTACCTAGACTTTATGAATTTAAGTGCAGTACTAGATTGGTGGCAAGGTTTCGTCATTTTACAGTTGAAATGGCTAGATGTAACCGTAAATTCTATGCTAACAGTTTCTTCTACTTCTAGTTTGTGGAATTCTCTTCCAGCGTCTTCCTTCCAAATTAACTTTGATTTTAAAAATCTAAATGCAATGTGAATCTTCATTTTCTGTCTTCTTAATTATTGTTCTTTTATTTTCTTCTTAATAGTAGTTTTTGTCATATTCTCTAACACTCAGTAACCCTCTTGCTTCTTAATGGCTGTAAATCTTGCTTGGAATGAAATGATTAAAAAGAGAAATTAAATAGACAAATCACACTTTAAAATCCATCAGGATAATTGAGAAAATGATGATGCTATTCGATTAAAACAGAAGAAAGATATTTACAATGGAGCAAATATCTTTGAGGAAAGTAAGTGCAGTCATGCAAAGTAAAAAATATCTACATGAAAAGGATTGCTGATGGATGATAATACACCTTTTTGTGAGTGATATTTGTAGCATTGTACGTCTCTCTCAAGAGAGCCTGATCAGTCATATGCACAGCCAGCTAATAAAACTGCCTTCTGACTATCTACAACTAATTCTCCAGATTTCTCCTCCCCAATTTGTAATAAAGTATGTAGAAATAAGTCTGGATTAACTAGGCGTGTGAAATCTCACAATATCAATATTCAATAAAATAAGCAATCAAATCAAGAGATTTTATGTTTGTCTTTGTAAAAAAAGTGTAAATCCTTTGCCATGCTTAAAAGTCATTGTAAATAACGGAATTTAGAGGTCACTTGTACATATTTAAGTGATTTTATTTATTCAATTTTTCACTTTGTAAAATAACTCATATTTATTTTGTAGCTTAATATTTCAGTTTGTACATAGTTATAAATTTTGTACATAATTTTAATGAAATAAATATATTCTTCTGAATTATGTCTGATTATGTATAAACCTAGTGTAACAGTATTAATTTTCAGTGCAGTAGTTGTCTTTATATATATATATATATATATATATATATATATATATATGTATATATATATATATATATATACTTGAATGCCTCCAATTTTTTATATTAAAACTTTTTTTAGTGTACCAGAGCATTCTTTATCTTCAACAAGAATCAATATTTTTGAAGTGTCTAAATCAATCTCTGTAACAAAAGACATGACTTACCTCGGAATTCAAAATGAGGGCGAACATTTGCCTGCAAGATAATAACAAAAAAGAAAGATGGCCGCAACTGAAGACACAATTTATGCGGGCATATCTTGTCCAAAACGAGACGATATTTGCACACAGGCAAATTTTGGCTGTCTTGGAATGGGATAAAAAGCGGGTGCCAGCGATGCTGTGACAGCGGATTTTTTTTGGAGGATTGTGTGTGTCAAAGTTGCAGAATGACAGTCAGACTGACAAAGAGGAAGGTGAAGCGGCTTAGTTGGTGTCTGTTTCACAACTGCCCTGTGTAACCGAGAAAAGGAAACCTGAAATCCATTTCCTAGAGGCAACCAAAGAAAGAAAGAAAAACAGCTAGCCTGCCCTGAGCAAGCATCGCATGACACATTTTGCGCCCCCCACCATCATCATTCATCTTTTTTTTTTATACTACAATCTCTGCATGTTGTTTCCAAAAGAGCCTGGTCACTGTATGTCTCAACAAAAATGCTGTATGCTTCAGCTGCAGATTTCTTTTAAATAAAGTAGTGCACTAAAATTCCTCACAAATACACTTTTTTTGGCACTAAATCCGACAAGCTTAACGCAATGAAAAACAAAGTTTTTTACACTTCATTGAAATGACATACACCAAATTTCAAGTTTGTTTATAGCACTTCTCTATAGATGCATTAGCATCTGAAATGATATACATGCAGTTCTGAGAACGCCATGTGTTGGAAAAGAGCAAGAACTTATTCAAGGTCCTAATATTTATTTTTGATTACCTTTCTTTAGAAATTGGTTTGCTTCTGTTAGAATACAAAACTGAGCAGATGTGATGGTTTGAAAACATTTTGGATCTAAAGAGTGGTTTTCCCTGCAAAGACGGACACAGGTTTTAATCATACTAAAGAGTGCATATTTTTCCTTAATAAGATTTCTCAAATATTCTGGACAGTAGACAAAAAGTAAATATACTGTTTAATAAATGAATAGCACATGTACTCAAATATAGGCATCTACTAAAAATAATGCTTAAGAAATTATATATATATATATATATATATATATATATATATCTGTAAATTTTCAACATGTCAGTTTAATACATGCATTGTAAACCCCGTTTAAACAAAGAATGAGGAAAAGTTCTAATGCTAGTAAAGAAAGGGGTGGGGGAATATTGGCTCTTATAGGGTTAAGCTAGCAGAATCTTAGTACTAATTTCTTCTCTGGTAGTGGGAGGTATGTGGTTTAACCATTGAGTTAGTAATGGTAGGTAGGAGGGAAAAGGTAACTGATAAGCCAAATTTTTAAAAAATTCTATTTTGACTAAATGGAAGAATAAGATAATTATTGCAATTTAAATTTATTTCTGTGACGACACTTACTGATGATCTTTCTACATTTTGTAAGTTGTTCTCATTCATATTGGTAATCATGTCCAAGGTAGCAGCTTTCTATATCCTTGTTATTGTGTGGCTGCTGGTTGATCTCTCTTAACCATACATCTGATACATTAGTCTAGAGGATTCAAGTCATAAGAGCAAGTCAGATACAAGTTAGGTGTGGTATGATCAAGAGAATTCTCAGTCAGCTAATCCTGTGCCATAAGGAAAAGAATAGTCTTTATGGAACATGTGCAGCCAATAACTTGATCCAGGGCATGACTACTGTGTCCCTCTCCTAAATGTAGGCTGTGTCATTAACTAAGATAGTGTAGGAAAAACTGGTGTGGCATGATATAACCCTTGTTGCTAATGATGATCATAGACGATGTCAGCCTGACTATCCTCATGGTGTTTGCACAAAATCATTTGTCATTTTTTCTGTTCATCTAGAAAATTTTAAGGAGCTAGCCCTCTAGAAGTTGCTTCTCTTGAAATATCTGAAAGAAAAATGAAAATGCTAAAATTTGATGTATACTACATTATATAATGTTAGATCTTCTCCCATTTATAGTTATAGCCCACTAGAAATGTGTTTTCAGATTCATCCTGTATATATATATATATATATATATATATATATATACAAACATGGGATGCTCTGAAAGTAACGCTTCCCATTTATTTCTATGGTAATTAAATTATACCAGATACAAGAAGAATAATAACATAGTTGAATAGAACAAATTTTCAGCTACAAAATGTAACTTTTTTGCATAATCACCTTAAATGCAGTGATGAAGAAAAGCCTCTCCAGCGATGAAGAAGAGCATGCAAACCATTTTAATAAACATGGTTTGAAATACACATTGCAACCATTTTTACTGAAGTACATTAACCACTACTTAATTGTACATCTATTGCTTGGTTTCTGTAAATATTCAGGAAACATTGATTAATGTCAATTCAATAATACATCTCTTCTTTGTACTCACTTTTCTGTCAGACATCATTTTGACAGACTGCTGCTCATGTACTTTTTGTAACAAGGAAAAACGAATTATGCATTATTGGTGGGAATGTTCAACATCTGTCTATGATGTTTTTGTGCCATTATGATAAAATTAATTTTATTCACTCCCTCATGTTTTGTTGAATAGGAAAAGAGTTGGTCAGCAACAAATGAACCAAAAATCTCCACTAAGATTGAAATTAGTTTTTGCTCCCATGTAACAGTATATATAGAAAACAAGACAAATACACTAACAGTTTTCATTATCACGAAAGTTTAAGTAAAATGGTAAAAGAATCAGTTGAAAACACTTACAATTCCTCTACACAGACTTCAAAAAGCAAAACTTGTAAGGACTCTAGAAAAACTGAATTAAAAAACTTGTAAAATATTCCTTGCCAATCATAATCAACAAATCATGTATAGAGGATTGTTGTTCAAATAACTATAAATATGTGTAAATATGATTGTGCATTTTATTAAACAATGATTTTGTCAATATTTTAAAAAAAAGATTTTATCTTTCCTAAATTAATCTTTTAAAAATATTGAAATTTTTATTTACCTCCTACCACTTCAATTTCCTTTTCATGTCACTTTCCATTTAAGTTCACCCTCTTCTTATCCACTCTGTATATGGATCCGACCTACATGCATGGTCTGTTTTTTCTAGAGATTGAAAAATACTTAGAGGAAGGTATTACCCTACTTACATCACCCACATCACCATGAAAATAAGAAATAGATGAGTAAGAGAGAAGATATGAAAAAAAATTGTGCTTAGTTTTATATACATATATCTTCAAAATACAAAGAATTGATAAAGTAATATATAGATGAATAAAAAAGTTTTTTTAAAATGCATCTGCACACATGTATATGCACAGAAACTTTTTCTTTTTGTAATTTTCTTTTAACTGTTTAGAGGTAAAAACCACTCTACTTGGCCAAGTAGATATAAATATTGGATTTGACAGAGTTCATGGCTGATGCACTTTGCAGACATTGTCAGAGTAGAAGGCAGCTCCATTGTCAGCCATTTAACGAAAAAAAAGAGAAAAGCAATGAACTACAAAACAGAATTCATGTTTAGTGGGGAATTCTTTTGATCTATTTAAATGGCTAGCAAAGTTCATGCTGATTTTTAGTCATTCAGAACATATCAAAACATGTAAAATTTATCGATATATAATATGCTTACATTTCTGATTAGAGCACACTTCAAATTATCTCTTGAGAAATAAAGTTTAAAATTACTTAATTCATTTCAATTTTGCATGAAAATAGAATATTATAAATTGCATTTTCGACATTTGATGCT
The DNA here is from genome assembly GCA_037127315.1 of Ascarosepion bandense. Classification (NCBI taxonomy): domain Eukaryota; kingdom Metazoa; phylum Mollusca; class Cephalopoda; order Sepiida; family Sepiidae; genus Ascarosepion; species Ascarosepion bandense. The sequence goes on from JBBBDQ010000571.1 coordinate 2,825,059, forward strand.
TTTTTTTTATATTATAAAGGCAAAAATACCTTGCAAGCAACAAAAAGGATATGCATTGCATACAGTGAAGGTGCTTTAACTGACAGAACTGTATGGAAGTGGTTCGCTAAGTTTAGAGTTGGTGATTGTAGCCTTATTGATGAAGAACATTCAGGAAGACTCTCCTAATCCAGATGACAAACAAATCAAGACATTGATTGAGAATAACCCACATTACACAAGGTGAGAATTGGAAGAAACACTAAATTTATCAAAATCCACCATCCATGAGTCCTTAGTGAAGCTTGGGTACTCAAATCTCTATGATGTTTGGGTACCACATGATCTGAGTGAAAAGAATCTTTTGGATTGCATTTCTATTTATAATTTGTTGTATAAATAAAAATGCATTTCTTTTAAGCAAATTTTAATGGGTGATGTTAAATACATCATTTACAATCATTCAGTAAAAAGATCCTGGAGTAAGCAACTTTAGCCACCCCAAAAGCAAGTTTTCATTCTAAGAAAGTCATGCTGTGCATTTGGTGAGATTTGAAAGGAATCTTGTATTATGAGCTTTTGCCAAGTCATCAGTCAATTGATTCTGAAAAGTATTGCTCACAACTGGATGAATTAAAGGCAGCAATTCAGGAAAAATACCCAGAATTGGTGTATAGAAAGGGTTTTGTTTTCTATAAGAATAATGCCAGACCTCATGTTTCCTTGGTGACCTAACAAAAATTGTTATAGCTTGGCTGTGATGCACCCACTGTGATGCACCCACTGTGATCCACCCACCATATTCACTGGAGACTGCTCCTTTGGGTTTTCATCTATTCAGGTCCTTGCAAAATAATGTCAATGGTAAAAATTTTAATTCTTTGGATGACAAAAAGCCACTTTAATAAGTTCTTTAAGTTAAAGGAAAAATTAGTATTTACCCACATATTGTTAGGACCAATGGAATAAAATGAGAAAACTGTATTTTCAAAAAGCCTACTTTGTTAATAATTTTAATAAATGCAAATTAAGGGTTAAACACTATACAACAAAAATGTTCATTTTCTTACTAAAATAAAATGAACTTGTGTTGAAATTTAATATTTTTCATAAAATAACAGAGTAGCCATTTAATAAGATATCTTACATGTACTTTGTTAATTATTTTGTGTATATTTAGAAAAATTCTTTTGGTTTGAAAATATGATGACTATATTTTTTAAATCCTTGGTATCAAAACAAGTACCACATGAAAGTAGTGAATATTATCTAACAACAATAAGGTGTTGAAAAGTTTTCAGACCAGAATCTTCTTGTACTAAGGGCCTCAAATACACTAAATATATTTCACAACTAATAATAAATAAAAAAGACACATGAAGACAATACTAAAAAAAGATGGCATGAAAATCACAGACACATTCTTCACAAAACTGACATGATACCCACAAATACATAAAGATGTCATTTACATACTTTGGAAGCAGAATGAATTGTCTTTGATCTTTGGATGATATCAAAATATCCATCCAAGAAGCTACTAAGTCTTTTGAGAATCTGGAAGGTCATGTTTGGGCAATTAGAGAAATTAAAGACAGTATTATGGTTTTGGTTCACAGAGCATGCATACTATCTTGTCTTCATTAATCTTTTGAAATTTGAGTAATATAGCAAAAACATATCACAGCCCTAAAAAAATTCCATCAATAAGCTATGTTGGATGGGTCATTTAATCAGAAAGGATGATAAGCACATACCAAAACAACTAATGTATTGATAGATAAAGGGAGTTAAAAGCCATAACATTAGCAAAAAAATGTTTTACGGATTCAATAGACAAATTAATTGCAGCTTCTAAAATCAATCAGGATAACTGGGAAAATAGCGGTACTTCTCAATTAAAATGGAGGAAAGATATTTACAATGGAGCAAAGCTCCTTGAAGAAAATAGGTGCCATCATGCAAAGTATCTGCAAGAAAGAGTTTGCTGATGGATGATAACAGATAACTTTTCCACCAAATTCATCTTGCCCAATTTGTAATAAAGTATGTAGAAGTAGGTTTGGATATACTAAACATGTGAAATCACACAATATCAAGAGATGAGTTGGAATCAAATAGGGATTAAATCTGATGGTGTGATAGAATGAGGAACAAATAGGAAACATTTATAAATTTAACATGTTTTGCTTTTAAATTTTTGGAAATGAGTTATGGAAGAGAATGTTCCAGCACATTTCAGTTCTGTGTTGTCTATTTTTCATTGGTCAGGTAGATCTTATATGCTTATATCATGTGGTATTAGTGTGTGTCTGGATTCTAGTGGTCATTTTTGTGTCTGACTGGTAGTGTCCATGTGTTTAATTACTGGAGGAAATTTGAAAGGGTATGCCTTTATGTGAGTGTATCATATTTCTTGTTGTCTTTGTGTGAGTTCGTGGTTTTGGTATATATGTTGACTGTTGATTAGATATACATCATTAATGTTAGAGTAAATGCTATGGCTGATGAAAAAATTGTGTGTATCAGGAAATTTGGTGGTATGTGTGTTTTGGATTAATTCTTTTTATTATTATGTTGTCATTTTTCATCATATTTTGATATCTGCTATGGTCGCACTACCAACCAAGTCTGCGGGAAGACCTAAAGCAGGTCGTAGTGTGTTGTTATGGCTCCATTTCATGTTTTTGCTATCTTCCCTAACATCCCTAGTGTTACATAGACAAAGTTTTCCTTAGTGTGTGGGCTGTACTTAACAAGATAATTTTTTGTATATCTCTTAAGCTGGGGTTTTCAAAGATTCTTTCAATGTGTTGTTTTGTTCCATTTTTTATCATTCCAAGTGCACCTACTATCACTGCCACGATTCTTGTTTTCAATTTCCACATTTTTTCTATTTCAATTTCCAAGTCTTTATATTTTTACATTTTTTCGAATACTTTGGTTGCTATGTTACAATCCGCTGGACAAGCCATATCAATTAATAGGCAAGTTTTTCTTTCTGGTTTTTAACAATAATGTTTGGCCTATTTGCTTCAATTTTTCTGTCTGTGTAGATGGTGTAATCCCATAGAATGGTGACATCTTCTATTTCTGTAACTGGTGCTAGCTGATGTCCATACTAGTGTTTGTTTACAGATTTTCCATAGTGTTTGCACATTGTCCAATGTAAATATTGCCCCACTCTATCGTGACGATTTTTATATTCATTTGGGGCAAGCACAGAACATGCTGAGATTAGATGGTCTATTGTTTCTTGGTATTTATCACAGAACCTGCATTTTGGATCGTCATTATTATGTATAATATTTGCCTGAAAGTTCCTAGTGAAAAGACCTTGGTCTTGCACTGCAAGAATAAAGCCTTCAGTCTCAGACTTTAATTCAGATGCACGTAACCATTGTTGAGTATTAACTTTATCAATATTGGATTTATTGGCATGTTTTGGTTATTGGCCATGCAGAGGTTTGTCTTGCCAGCATTGTTTCATCTGTTCAAGAGCTTTATTTTTGGCTTTCATTTTTATATTTTTTGCCGCAATAGTTGGTTCTTGGCTTCTGTTTTGCTTTTCTACAGAATCTAGTAAATGTAAATCTTGTTTGTATTTACTGCCTTTATTATCATTATAGTAATAATAATATAATGTTTGTTGAGGAAAAGTTGAGTGTCAGAAAATTTGGTGTAGGTATGGTGTGTGCTGATTCAATTCTATTATTCATATTATCATTGTTGTTATTATATATGACTTTTGAATATACTCAGAAATATTTAGTGTATTGTAGTGACAGACAAAGGTACATCATCAACAGGTCCCCGGTTCACACTCCACCCACGTCTATTGAACAGGTTAAGAGGCTCATCCCTTGTTCCCTGTTTAGGATGTGGTTTCCGGCTTTCTCTTTTCCAATCTTTTCACTATTACATAGCCCCCCTGCACATCAGTGGCGTTACCACCTTGCTCGGGGTGATATGATTAAAAAAAAAAAAAAAAATTGGATCTTGCATTTATTACGTTTGGGTTTTATGAATGTTGGTGGTTATGAAAAAGTGTGTCTGGTGTGTGTCAATGGAAGGATATTAATTGATACTTCCTCGAGATATTTTCTTCATAATGAGATATATTCATTTTTTTTTTTTTTTAATTTATTAGGGTGGAATTTTTTAAATAAAAGAGAGAGAGAGAGGGAGAGGTTACAAGAGAGTTTAGTAGATTGTTCCAATGGAGATTGCTTTTGTGATTATAGGTTTTCTTTTCTTTTAGCTTTTTTTATGTTATCCTTGCAGGTAAATTTTAAAATCTGTTATAGAGGTTAAAGGTCATTGTAAATCACACAATTTATAGATCATTTATACATATTTCACTGATTTTTTTTTTTACCCTGTAACATAATTCATATTTAATTTTAAGTTTGTAGATTAATATTTCAATTTATATATAGTAATTTATTTTGTATATAATTTTAATGAAATAAAAGTATTTTTGTTATTCCTATGACGCTTTAGTGTAAAATTAGTGTAACAGTACAAATTGCCAATGCAACAGTTGTCTTACCTTATATATTAATGTGTTAGAAATAGTAATACTTCATTAATATATCAGCAGCTATCATATACGCACATATATTGAAGTGATAACTATATAGGGTTGATAATAATAATAGGTATAGATTTGCCTAAATACTGTACAAATGTTATCTACTAACCGTGTTGAGAATTACTGTAACTAAATGAGTTGTTTCCCTTTGATAATGTATTTTTTTTAAAAAATACTTTTGAAATATTAGGCATAAGTGTTAAAATTGTTTAATTTCAAGTAATTTCATAATAGAAATATAAAAAACTGAGTCATATTTGTAACTGGTATCTCTTTACAAAAAATGAATCAATATACTTTCATAGATTTATCCATGTATCTATGTCACATGAGTCTTCATACAACTAGTTTTAAGGAACATCATTTTTGTTACATTCTTAAGATAAAGTTAGTCTTTTAAAAATAACAAAAAACAAAGAAAGAAAATTATTTTTCTAGAAGATATTAAATGGAGTTGTGTCTCTAATAATAAATCATAAACAAAATATAAATGAAATAAGAGTTGGATGTTCAAACTTTTAAATGCATCCTTTGATTGATTTCAGTTGTTAGTGCAATTATTGCAAGTTATTCCATTCTCACCTACCTCTGTTTCATCAGAAAGATGAATCCAAATTATAAGTATATTCTTAACCACAAGTGATTCTTTTTCCTTATTTTTTAATACAGGGATGCTCTTCAACTCTTTTGTAAAGAAAAAAATTCATAGCAGCTTGACTTATACATTTGATGCAAATTTGCATCCTTTTTTTTCTTTACTTTTTAATGATTTTCTTTTTCCTTTATTTGGACCTCATCCTAGATATGTTTGTGTGGTCAAGAATGGTTTCAATAGCTAACAAAATCTTAAAATGGTGATATCTCTTCTCAAAAATTCACAATATATATCTCTAATTTTTTTCAATTACATTAAGCAGATATTCTTGTATCCCATATCAGAGAAAGTTAAATAAAAAGACCAAAAAAAAATTAAAGAGAAGAAATTCAAATTTTTATTCCCCTATTCTAATCAGCATTATTAATGTTGATTTCTCAAAAGTTTATTCAGTAAATAGGAATTTTGTAAAGTAAATTAAATGAATAAATATGCAAAAGAGACTGGAGAGTTAAAAAAAAAGTTGTTCTGTTTCTAATGACATTAGAATCATTTAGTTTGTTTCCTTGAAAAACATTGCTTTTGATTGTAACTCTTGTCATATCAATCAACAACAATTTTGGCATATGCTCTTTTATTTGAAAAAGGGAAAAAATGGCTCAAATGCAAAAAGATATAGCCAGTTTGACATAGAACTGTAAATAATTGATTGTGTCAAAAATGCTTTGGTAAAATTTTTTAATGAGGATTTCTTTATAAACACTACCACTTGATTCAGTAGACCATTTCATCAAATTAGTTGTTGTGAATTTATTACTAGTTAAAATCAAATGTAAACCTTACCTGAATCAGTGAAATTTAGAATTGAACTATTTAAAAATTTGTGGTGTAATGGATATCAGTTCAGAATGAGAAATTAGAGAGCAGAGTTCGAATTCCTGTTGAATTTGTTGCATTCACTTGCCATTAGGAAAGGTATGAATCCAATACTTCTTCCTCCAGTTATGGGTTAGATAACAGAACAGAATGAGTTCTATAGTCTTGATTAGCAATCAGTCTATTGTAGAAAGAAATGGTAACCTACTGCTGGAAAATCTTCTGCCTAGTCAGTCCTGACTCAAAAGAGACATGATCACCCAATTAATGGCAATTAATTAACTGACTGAGTAGTAGAAAAGTTAAAAACTTTCCCCTTGTCAAATTAGTCTTCAAAATAATTTGGTAAAAATTTAAAAGGTAACATAAGTCATAATGAGGATAATTGTAGCATGCCAAAAATGTTTATGTCTTATATTTATATATAAGATTCATAGGAGACACAATACCTTTTTATCAAAAGAGCCACTTACTAACCACAGAACAAACACTTTCATAAGATGCATTTATCTGTTATCACACAGTCCTTATTAAAGAAAGAACTAAAAAAAATCAGTTTACCTACCAAAAACAAATATTATACAAGAAATACTTTTATTCTGTTATGGTTTATAAAATGGCGAGTGTTCTAAAAATAGAAAAAATAGACACACTGACGCCAAGAATTCAAAATTGGGCGGCAAAATAAGGAACCGTTTCTTTTAGTAGGAGTAGGAGTAAGAAGTAGGAGTTAAGGACAGTAGTTTTGTGTAGGAGATTTGAAAATGGGAAGAGGCTAGTCAGTTGACCACTAGAGTCCAGAAGGGATAGGCTCGTTTACTACTAGCATCCCACAGTGAAGAGAATTTAGCTAGTCTGCTCCTGTATCCACACAAAATTTAAAGGTTATAACTTGATGTAAAAACCTAAAGTTTTATACCAAAAATAAACATCATTAATTCAAGTTTGTGTTATCTTCTAATTATACCAAAACGAAGAAACAGAACAGTGGTGACCACGACGTATGAACAGAAAGCAACCTCATATACAATATATATATATATATATATATATATATATATATATATATATATATATATATACATTAAAAGGATAAATGGAGCAGACAGGAGAGGAAACGACTAAAGTCAATATCAAGGCACCGGAATTCATGGAAACTGCTGTAAATGGATGGTTTACGATATTAGAAGCCCAGTTTCACTTGCAAAATGTGACAGCGTCGAAAACAAAGTTTTATACAGCAATATCGTCGTTACCAGCCGAAGAAGTGGGTAAACTACCAAATGCTACCCTCGCATCACAAGACAACGAGGATTTAAAACGGACCCTGATAGAAGCTCACGAACAAACAAAACCTGAGCTTCTAGAAAAATTAATGTCGGCTACGACTATTTCGGGACGACCGTCGACATATTTGCACGAAATACTATCCGTAGCTAAACGGATAGATATTAGCGACGACATTGTGAGACACAAATTCCTGCAGGCATTACCGTCAACAATAGCTCCAGTAATAGCCTCGCAAAAAGATTTAAACCATATCCAACATGGCAGGTTAGCAGATGAACTGATGCCATTATTGAATAACGATAAGGCATTTGTTGTTCAGCGACCCTTATCTACTAAGAATAACTCACAAACAAATTATAAAGGAAACGACAGCCAAGACACTTCAGTGCCACTAAATGTCAGGCCGTATCGGAATAACCAACTGACAAAAATTTGCAGAGCACATATTTATTTCGCCAACGAAGCAAGAACATGTAAAACCTTGGTGTAAATGGCCCAAAAATAACAATCTACAAATGTTGCCTAGTTCTCGACCAGCAACACCTACGGAAAGTGATTCGGAAAACTAATAGGGTGAACAAGTTCAGTCCCACAAGGTTCGCCGCTATTAGAAATTACCGCAAAATTAGGGGCTACCAAATTAAAACTTCTGCAGTAACTGGTATTACATTAAAACCGACTCCCATATTACTATCCACTGCAAATGGGGAGAAAATAAAATGCTACGGACAAGCGAGTTTGGAAATTGGAATACCCAGATTAAGGAGATCTTTTACTTGGACATTCGTGATCACTGATATCACCAACCCACTCCTTGGTCTGGATTTCCTCAGCAAGTTTGGTCTAATAGTAGACTGCAGTAACAAAACCATTACGATCCTACAACAACCCAGGGAAAGAGTTTAAAAATATCTGCATCAGCGGTGAATCTCTAGTCGTAAATGAAACGGAGCTCCCGTCATTCATACGGAACATGATTAAAGAAAAATATCCGAATCTAATCACACCACATAAGAACAGTAATAAAAACACTGCGGCGTCTACCACAGAATTGACACAGGAAGCCATATGCCAGTATTTGCAAAACCCAGGCGGCTTAATGTAGAAAAACTGGAAGCCACGCGTAACGAATTGAAAACCCTACAAAAAGACGGAGTGATCTCCCTTTCCAAAAGCGATAAACAAAGCGGACGATTTCGATGTTGTGGAGACTATCGTTTACTCAATAGCATAAACAAGACTGACAGGTACCTATTCCAAATATAAACTCCTTTTCAGCAAAACTTGCGGACAAATGACGATTCTCTAAAATCGATTTGATTTCAGCCTATCACCAAATTAAAATGCATCCGGACGATGTTGCAAAAACTGCTCTCACCACCCCATTTGGTCTTTATGAATATACCGTTTGGATTAAAAAATGCGTCAGTTACATTTCAACGGTACATGGACAAAATCTTTGAAGACATTGATTGTGTTTTATATATATTGATGCTATTTTAATTTTCAGCAATGATGAGATTTCTCATAAAAAAGACATTGAAACTGTTTTTAATATTTTAAATGAACACAATTTAAAAATTTCAGACACAAAATCTGTTTTCAATGTGACTTCCCTAGATTTCTTAGGCTTTCATATTAGCGTAGATGGCATTAAACCTACAACTAGTAAAATAGAAGAATTAAAATCTTTTCCTTACCCTAAGGACGCAAAAGGGCTACGCAGATTTTTTGGAATGGTAGGATTTTATAGAAAATTAACACCAAAATTTTCAGAGATAGTCTTACCCCTATCTGAGAGAATGAGGTTATCCCCTAAAGACGCGTTCACATTAGATGAATCTGAACGACAATTTTTCAATTCTGCAATTAAGAAACTTAATGATACATCCTCATTAGCTCACGCTGAACCTAACTGTAACTAAATTATCAATTAGTCACCGACAGTAGTAATTATGCTGTCGGTGCGGCTTTGCACCAAATGGTGAAAGGAAATACAATACCGATCGGATTTTTCTCTAAAAAATTAACACAAACATAAATGAGATATTCTACATTCGATCGCGAACTTTTAGCAGCTTATTTGTCAGTGCTGCATTTCCGTCACCTCATAGAAGGTCGCCAAGTGCTACTTTTAACTGACCATAAGCCATTGTGTGGTGCATTTTATAGTTTAAACTCCGCTAAATCAGACAGACAACAACGACAATTAGCTATCCTGACAGAATTTACTTCAGATATTGAACATGTAAAAGGTAGTAAGAATATAGTTGCTGATTGTCTATCCCGACCAACTCTTGCTGTACAAATAGATGCGTGTGATTTACCTGCACTTGCAGAAGCACAGGCATCTGATACAGAAATTCAATCTTTTCAGGACTTTAAAAAAATTCACCATACCTGGAGATAACCCATTTATATGGTGTGACTTATGAACGTCTTACCCCAGAACTTTTGTTCCATCTAAATTGTGTGAGTCCATATTCTATAGAATCCATTCCATAAATCACCCTGGCATTAAATCATCCATTAAGATGATTAAAGCTAGATATTACTGGCCAAACATGGATAAATCAATCAAAGACTTTTGTGCATCATGCACAGCCTGTCAACAAGCAAAGGTCTACAAACATACAAAATCACCTATACAGACATTAGAAATACCATCAGCTAGATTTCACACAGCCCACATAGATATAATAGGACCACTCCCACCAGCAAAAAGCCCAAATAGCAGTTACATCAGCCTGTATAGATATATCCTCACATGTTGGGTAGAAGCACAACCTATCAGCGAAATCACTGCAGCTAGTGTAGCTGAGGCTTTTATAAACACATGGGTCACACGTTGGGGTGTCCCGCCGCATGTTATAACCGACAGATGCCGACAATTTGAAAGTGAATTGTTTAGTGAAGTAGCAAAAATAATTGGTTTTTATAGACTACGTACGACAGCTTATCATCCTCAATGCAATTGTTTGATTGAGAGAATGCACAGGACCATTAAAACTGCTATTATAGCACGAAAAGTGTCCTGGCTCTCAGCTCTTCCAATAGTACTTCTTGGGATTCGCAGTATGCCCAATAGCTCTGATTTTTCTCTTTTTTATGCTGTTACAGGCACACAATGTTTACTACAACAGCTACTAATAGATAGCACAAGCGAGGAGGCTATAACTCAAAAGTTCACAAGATATTTACATAAAACCATGTCACAAATTGATGCGAGAGATTTCCCCAAAAGAGTTAATAAGTCCGCAAAATCTTATGTCCCAGAAAAACTTCAAACTTGTGATAAAGTTTGGATTAGAGTGGATCGTGTTCGAAGACCATTGGACGCACCATATTCAGGTCCGTACACAGTCCTTCAGCGAACACCTAAATATTTTCTGGTTCAGATAAATAATGATATAGATACTCAAGTTTCTTTGGACAGGTTGAAACCATATATAGAAGTTCAAAAACAAATAGTAGAGAAACAAGTAGAGGAAAAGATGAATGAAAACAAAACGCTTAGTGATTCAGAACAAGAAATAAATACGGGAAATAAAAAAGAAGATTCTTCCATGATAAATACAAAATCTCGTTCAGGTCGAAAAGTTTCCTGGAAGGAATATAACGAGTACCATTATTATTTGTGCACTCCGTTCTGTTGTGGTTTATAAAATGGCGAGTGTTCTAAAAATAGAAAAAGATAGACACACTGACGCCAAGAATTCAAAATTGGGCGGCAAAATAAGGAACCATTTCTTTGGTAGGAGTAGGAGTAAGAAGTAGGAGTTAAGGACAGTAGTTTTGTTTAGGAGATTTGTAAAGGGGAAGAGGCTAGTCACTTCTGGACCACAAGAGTCCAGAAGTGATAGGCTCGTTTACTACTAGCATCCCACAGTGAAGAGAATTTAGCTAGTCTGCTCCTGTATCCACACAAAATTTAAAGGTTATAACTTGATGTAAAAACCTAAAGTTTTATACCAAAAATAAACATCGTTAATTCAAGTTTGTATTATCTTCTAATTATACCAAAACCAAGCAACACGACAATTCTTTCTTCCTTGTTCTTTAGTATTTCTCTTTTAATAAATAATTGTAAACTTGTGAAGTCTTATATTTTCTAATATATACATATATACATGTAATAATTACTGGCAACAGTGAGTTTCCTTCTTATTCATTTCTTTTGTTGCCATCAGTTATTACTGCTGATAAGTAAAAGTTAAGAGTTCAGTAACCGAACTTCATTCCTTATATTCAATGCAAATTTGGCAAAAATTGTTATGGGGTCCAGTGTGTTGTTATTACGTATATTAGTAGTTGATAGAAAATTCTTTTCTTTATACTAAAAAAATGAAATGAATAGAATATACAACACTAAAATGCAACAAACAAAACTTTGCGACACATGTAAACTAATGATAATAATGTGTATTTTTGTGGTGTTATTACAATAGTTTTTTGTACATGTTTTTGACGAGTATAAATTTTCTTAGAGTTATTGCCTTTTTCTTTTTTTTTTTAAATTGTTTTGCTGAGGGCTTTGATGAGAAGAAAACACAGTATGTAAGAGTGAACTGTTCATTTGTAATCTACCCCACCCCCCACACGTACACATAAATACTCTTATTTTAGTTACTGACTGTAATTTCTTGTTTTAAGAGATATACATTTCACTTCTCAGGAGATTTTGTAAATTTTTTTTAAGAAAATTTTGTAAATTTAAAATTTTTTTGAACTGTTATTAAAACCCCACAGCAATTTAATTGGACTTTACCAATATTTCCCTATTTTTTTGTAGTCATTCCTTTAAATTTTAAAATCGAAATAATTGAAAAAGTCCTCATTTGTGCAATAATTATATATTTTATATACTTAATCATCAAAAATAAAAAAAATAAATAAAGCTACAAAAAAGCAATGTGTTCAAGTCAATACAATTATTAATTTTCATTTTTTACATTTCTTTTAATTTTTATAGGAGAGTTTTGTCACACACACACACACACACACACACACACACACACACACACACACTACAATTAACGGTAGCTGTAGCAGCGAAAGATGACCATTCGATGAAAGGCACGGAGCGCGAGGGGACGTGAAAGTAAGCTCTCCAAACATTCCGAAGATCTTGAAATATTCATGATTAGCCAACAAACACCTTCATTGCCTTCCTTTATTTTTCTAAACTTCAAACGCATTGTGATAGCCTTTAAAACCTACCCATACACTTAATTTTTATAATATTTAAAATTCTAGTCTAGTATAAAAAATAAAATTAATTTTACTAACTTTCATAAAATGTGTATAAAAAACATTAAACTATTGGTTATGGTTAGCTTATAACTTATATAAGATGAAAGTTAATTTATTTTTAAGCACAAACAATAATTATTTCTCTGAGATTGTAGTAGTCCTTTTTGAATTTTGATCTATGTACTTTTTAAAATTTTACTTCAGAAAACTGCTGTTGTTGACCTGTGACCTGACTGACAACTCATTGGCTACTCACTGTCCGTCAATAAACTTTTATTTCACTATATTTTAAACTAAGCAAAACGTAAGGATTACTTTTAAAATTCAGTTAGCTAATTCCTAATTTACTTTGAAACAAATCTTCAGGATAAATATTGAATTTTAAGAAATTTGTTTTCATTTCTCGTCTAGGAATTTCGATGCGTGACTGATGAGTGATTCCATTATTCTGTTATTTTTAAAATATCTAAAAACTTTATTTACATACATTGTATAAATTTTTAAAAAATTACGGATTCTTTAGGGGGGCTATTCTAAAACCAAAATTTAACTTCAAAGAAGACATTGACTTAAAGTTATTTAAAATGCGTTTTTCGTTTTTTAGTCAGTGGTGGTACCTAAATTTTGTAAAATCTTTTACTATACCTCCGTAAAAGTAAAAATTTACTGTGTATATCAACTCTGTAAATTGTTATGTACTGAAAAAAAGTATTGTGGGCAAAAGTTGCCAATACTCCTTTTTTTAACTTTTAGTTTTGCTTGCTTGAGCTTGATCAAGTTTGTAACTAACGAAAAACTATCTTTTTCAGTTATTGTGACGAGTGCTTTACATTGCAAATGAAACAAAAATGTTAAAAAAAGATCAATGATGACATTGATATATAGTCACTTGATTTTCTTTTTTGTCACAATCAAAACTTAAAAGTGTAAATCACTATCCTTTTTTGTTTAATTGAAGGTTGCTAAAATTTCAATTAAACTGTCTCGAGATGATTCTTAGATTTGACTTTGAGCTTCTTGTCCAATTCAGACTGCTTATAGAAAACGAAGGTCTGACAGCCTAACCAGATGAACTCTAATTCTCATCTCCGTTTCTTGACCGTTATAAAAGGAAACAAGTATTTCTTCTTCTTTCTTTCTTAGTTTGGGTAGAGAAAAAAGTTTGAATCGGAGAAAAAGAAAGAAAAAAACGGAGTGATGAAAAAGGCTAATTAAAATATCAATATCCTTTTTCATGTTCCGACATGTTACCGCATATTAAAATACAATCTTCGTCGCTAGAAAGCTGTTTTGTTTAGTCGTCAACTGCCCAACCCGGCAACACGAAAAAGGATTTTCACAAGAATTCATCACTATGTTTCACCCACTGTGTTAAATTAACATCTGCAAGTTAACATTAACAATCACGCAAAAAATCAAGGTATACCAGAATAATGACATTATGGGCAAGTCTGAGAATATTTCTCGCAGTTTTGGGTTTCCTATCTTTCTTTTACCCTTCTGAATCAAAATATGTTATCGGACATTTAATAACAAAAGAGGTGAGTAAATTTTTCTTCTTTAAAATAATTTTTCAACCCTAACAACTTAAGTCTAATTCGCGCTTGCTTTTGTAACTTTGTTCAATGTGCTAACCATAAGAAAAGTTGACGTTAGTAAATTAGAGTCGTAAAAGAGTATTCAAATTTAAAATTACTGCTTAATGTTCTGGAATTACAATTTATCATTTTTTAATTTTTAGTATTTATTTACGTTATTTACATTCGGACTAAAAATGTTCTCACCTCGACGTTTCGTTGTGTAATGGCTAATAAGGTTATCTCACTTAAAAGCATTACAGTTTAGGTGAGAGTTCGATTCTCACTGGGTGCTCCATATTTTCAGATTTGTGCCACATCTAAGCTACACTAAGAAAATCATCTAATGTCCACGTTTTTGGTTAATATCGTCACAACGTTTTGACAGTAGAATTGTCACCGTCTCCCACGATATTTAATAATGTACATGTGGATCCAGGTAACCTTCAGGGAATTTCAGACTAAACTCTCTTTAATTTATAGGAAACAAATCCTATATCATTCCAACAAATAACGAAAACAACAAAAATGTAAACTTGCACACATACAAAATCAGATCAGAATGACTGAAAACATTTTGAAAAAAAAAACAAAAAAAAAACAGACCAAGGCAAATTTCACAAGCTGGTGTGAGAATTAAGATCCTGGATTTTGATTGGACAGTAAATAACAAATTAAATTATAGCCCATGTCAAATTTTCTTAATACCTAAAAATATAGGTTTGACTCCTGTCAAATCTAGGATCTTCAACCAAAATAACAACTGAATGTATTTGCAGATAAGCTGAAGCCCTTTCTTTCCATCGACATCTGTAGCAGCAAAATCTTTTGTTGATTCACCAGCAAAAATAAAGATAAATTTTAATCAACTGTTGATACAACCATGAATTATAGCATATGATCTACTTCATATATGAAATACAAATAATGTTCATATTACAATTACATATAAAATTACAAGTACCTGGATAGTGTGGTAATAACAGGTGATGGAAAATGTAACAAATACAAATGTAATAGTGAAACATGCTTTCCAAAAACTAATCAAAGTATTACAAGAGAGGAAAATATCCTTAGATATAAAAAAGAGTGTTAAATTGCTATATAATGTCTACTCCCCTGTATGGGAATGAATGTTGGATGATCTCACAGATGAAGAATATATTTGAAGTGACAGAGATGTGATTTTACCAGTGAAGACTGAGAAAACTGTATGTCTGTGCATGTAACAAGGATGTATTAAGGAGAATAGAGATTAAAAAGAAACTGCTGTTAATAATCAGAAAAAAACAGCTGAATTTTTTGGGACATAGAATGAAAAAAAGATGCTTGAAAAATTGAACACTTCCAAGGTATAATGAAGGCAAGAGAAGCAAGCAGAAACAGTGAGTACCTTCTTGACAAGTTTGATTGAATGGATGACAGAAGAAACGTGGGAGTAAAAGGTCAAGATTTACTTACAGCAACAGAATACAGAAAGTTGTGCAATGATCACCCGTATTGTGAATAGAAAATGAAAAGAGAAATCTGTTAACCATTTCATAGCAAGTTAAAGTTACACTTTCAAACATTTCCATTGTTGTGCACTTTTACAGTTTAGAAATTTAACCTATTTTTAAAACTCTTTATGATTGATAAGAAATCAATTTGTATTTGTAAAAAAAAGAAAGGAGTTATTCTCTGTGATCTTACTTAACTAGTAGGTTAAAATCTCTTGTTGTAAAAATTACTGAATTATATAATTTAATTTCATATTTACAATATTTCTCATATAAAAAGGTTTAACTCCATTACCTTTGTGTTTGGGTTCTCTAGAGTTGTAATAGTTGTCTCACATGTTAAAAGTTCCATTTGAAAAGCAACTTCAAACCATGTTATATTCTAAACTGTTGTTTATTCAAAAATAAGAAAATATCTTTGAATGTTCATAGAAATATGTTCAGAAATATTGTCTCAAAGAAATGTTTTCCTGTTTCTTAATACTTTTGAAAGACACCTGTCACTATTTCATTGCAATTTAAGATTTCAGCATCACATTTCTGCCATCTGTTAAGACACATCCCAGATATTTACATTATTGTATTTGCTTGATTTTGTGAGCTACAGAATCAAGCAAGTAAAAAAAAAATTATATTGGCCTGTTCCTCTTGCTGGCAACCATATATTCTGGTTTCTTACAATTGATAATTAGTCTTTTCTTCTTGTTTTCCTGTTCTACCTTGTCTAGCAATTCTTGCAGTTTTCTTTCTTTGTCTGCTATGAACATGGTGTCATCTAACCATCTGGAATTTTCTTTTTCTCCTCCTTTTTTCACTATGAAATAATTATCTATAAGCATGAAGATTTTAGCAAAGATTCTTACAGAGATGAAATATACTGAAGACATTATTGAAGAGACAGGAGGATGAAAGAATAGGATTCAGGAAGATAGAAGATAACTATTAATGTTGCATTGAAATTTTTGATGATCATAAATGGCAGGGAAGCAAAAAATTAGAAGTTTCAAAGGCAAGAAATATGAGAAAAGCTATTAGAATAGAACTTATGGTTACATCTAGCTGTTTCAATAGTAATAAAATGAGGCCTTTTTGCCAATCTAGTTTTACACTTAAATTCATGTGGATGGTCTACCAAGGAGGAAAGCTTATTATAACAATTGCCAATTAGTTATAAAAAAGACACAGGGAAGCCATGTCATAGTGATGAAAAAGTGACTGAAGTTGAGATGCCAGTCAGAACTGATAACATTATAAATCCTTTTTCAATTATGTTGAGAATATATAGATGGATCTTATATATAATCAGATATGGCAGCAATATTTAGTGCACGGATGAATATATGTGTGTGTTGATTCCATGTAATATTAGTTAACAATTTGAGAAAGAATACACAATGTCAGTGTATTACTTAATTATACAGAACTGATTATTTTTTAGTCATAAATATCTATACTTCTGCTTCTTTCTATTTGTAGCAATTGCACTTTTCTTATTTAAATAAAAATGCATGTAAAATTTGTACGTCTTTTGTTGGATGTTTTTCTTTTTCATCAGTGGTCATGACAACGTAAAAATATAAAAAAAATGAACTGACTACTGTTGCAATTTTAATATACAAACTGGATAAAGGCAGGCAAATAATCTAACCATTAGGCCACTATTCTGTAGTTTGGATAGAAGATAAAATGAATTTAGAAATACTAACTTAAAAGGTTTTGTATGTTTATAATTGAATTAGACACTTGTATTTCTCTTTGTCCCCCCACTCCCAAAAAGTGTGTTAAATTCATTTAAAAGCAATGATAACTAATTTTTTTAAACTAATCATTGTTTTTTTTTTCAATAATTACATTGTTATTCGTTTTCGTTTTTTTTTGTTTATATATTGAATAAAATCTTTTTGTAAAGTAGTTTTATTATTCCCATGACCTGTAGTCAGCTTTGACCAGAGTTGCACAAGGAAAGAGAATTACTTAAAAGTACAAATGGAAAATTAGAAAGGTCAGGATAAATTCTCTCTGTTTGTCTGTCATTAATTTCATATATTTAAGTATTCTTCTTCTTCTTCTTCTATGTGCACTGTCCCTTCAGGACGTAGGCGATCATGGCTCTCCATGTCTCCCTATCCCTTGTGGATCTTAGTATGTTTGCTCCTGTTACTCCTGGCAACCCCCGTTCCGTCATCCACCTGATCAGGCCCTGCAAATATGTTATCCACTGCCTTCCTCTGTCTCTCCTTTCTTCTATCTGACCAGTCAGTATCAGATTCTCCAGGCTCTCCTTCCTCATTGCATGTCCCAGGAACTTCAGTTGACTCTTCCTGATGCTCAGCATCAATTTCCTTTTTGTTGCCATTCTTTCTAACACCTCGTCGTTGCTTGTATGCTCAGTCCACGATATCCGTAGCATCCTTCTGTAGAACCACATTTCGGTCGCTTCCAGTTTTGTTCTCATTTTCGATGATATTGTCCAGCATTCACTGCCGTATTGAAGAACTGACATCATGTAGCAGTCTAGCACTCTTTTCTTCATTTCTATTGAGATTTTCCTGTGTGTTAGTATTTTGCTCATCTTCTGGAACGCGTCCTTTGCCATGCCAATTTGCCTTCGGATCTCCGTGTCGCATTTTCCATCTCCTAGGTACTTAAATTCTTGTACTTGTTTGATTCTGTTATCCCCCACCTGTATTTGGCATTTTGAGTTGTATCTTTTGCTGATGACCATGCACTCAGTTTTCTTAAAGCTTATTTGTAGTCCCTTCTTGTCACTCTCCACTGCTACTTTCTGTATGAGGTCTTGTAGTTTCCTTTCCGTGTCCGCAGTCAGCACTGTATCGTCTGCATACCTTATGTTGTTCAGGTTGTGGCCTCCAATAACAAATCCTGGCATGTCATCTAGGGTCCTCAAAATATTCTCGCTGTATAGGTTGAACAAATCCGGTGAAAAGACACATCCTTGTCTTACGCCTTTTTCTATCTTTGTGTCTGAGGTCGTTACCTGTCCGTATGCAGACTGTTTGCTGCCAGTAGAGATTCTTGATTATTCTTATGTCTTTGCCGAAAATGTCGAGGTTGCCTAGCATCTCCATCAATTCTTTGTGTCGTACTTAGCAAATACAACTGGACTCAGCATCCATTGAATAACTAAAAACTATTTAAACTATTTCTTTCTAAATCAATTTTTATATATATTTTATTTGTTTTGTTTATTAATTTCATGTGTGTAAATTTACATTTAATATGCACCTAATAATGTTATTCTGTCAGTTATTGTAGAAATATATAGGTGAGTAATGTTGATATTTTTGCTGCCAACACCTATAGAAATTCCTCAAATCCAACTTGGCATATTAATACTATTCATTCTTTTTAGAATGGCAGCAATTTTTTTTTCTTTCCATTTCATTCTGCATTTTAACCTTCCTATAAAACATAAAATGTTAATTCAGAAAAATCAACAACAAAAATATTTTTATTGTGGAACTTATGGTGATGATTATATTATCACCATCAATAGAATGAAAAGTAATGGATAGAAAACATTTTAACATAAAATCATCACATCAATTGCAAAACTACATGCAAATATATACTTTTATCAGTAAAGTATATATAAAATATATCAGCTATTAAAATGTTCCATTTTTAAAGCTAGTATAAATTTAAAAAATTTAGTCTTACTATTTCTTTTAAAATTGTTCGTCCCAAGCAAAGATGCAAGGGGTTACTGGGAATAAAAGAGAATGACAAGATTTTAGAAAGAACTGGAAACCCAATCCTAAACAGGAAACAAGGAATAAGTCTTTACTCTTCTTATTTAATTGTTGAAATCATAAAAAAGGCAAATGTATATTATCTTCTTTTATGTGCTGTGTTACTCACAACTTCCTGCTCTTTTGTAGCACTTAGCAGTCTTTACTTTTTTTTTAAATATCCTTCTTTCCCCCTGATCGGCCATATGTTTACACAAGCCTATTAGGTGTTACTTGCTGTTTCCTTCTTACCATCTCGATGTCCTATGAGTGTCAAATTCTTCAAACCCTTTCTTCATTATATGTCCCAAAAATTCCAACTGTTTCTTTTTAAGTATAAGCATTCTTTCTGTTTTTCTTTTCTTTTAAATTTCCTCCTTGCTCTCATGCTCCATCCATGGTATTTTCAGCATCTTTCTGTAGAACCATATTTCTATTGTTTCAAGTCTCTCCTTTATCTGTGAAGAGATTGTTCAGGATTCACTGCCATACAGGAAGATTGATATTACGTAGCAGTTCAGTTTTTGTTTTAAATAGTGTTTAATTAGTGAAAAAAAAAAAATTTTTCTTATAGCAAAAACAAAACTTTTTTTTATTAGTTTCATTTTATATCAGTAAATATACAATAATAAGTATACAAAAGTATTTGTTCTAAGAGGAATGGTTTTATGTTGCTCATAGTAATGTCTGTCAGTATTGATTGTTTGAGTTAGATAGTAAAACTTTCAACATTTTATGTAAATGATGTTTATTACCCAAAATGGGTTATCAGCTTTCATGTCTGTCTGTCTGTCTGTCTGTCTCTTTTATCTCAACCAGCTTGGTCATTATCTCTAATTGCCAAATTATCTTCTCCAATTTGCCTGCTGCATTATATTTACTTAAAATAATCAAAAGTTGATTTCATGAGGAAAAGTTTTTACACTTTTTAGTAAATTATACCAAGTCTTAATTTACATTATTTACATTCAGACTAATTTTCTCATATTTGTTGTTGCTGTTGTTATTACAATATTTAACTCTTCATTCCAGAAATTGTCAAGTTTTAGCATCAGAGGTGATTAAAAATATACACTTGAAGTTAATTTGACCTGGAATAAAAATAAGGCTATTAAGAAAATCAGAAATGCTCAGAATTGAATCAAAACTGGGTACATCTGAATTACTAGCTGAAATACTTTTGCAATTTAGTTAAACAATGTTAGTTTATATTTCCTAGTACATAAATATCTTAATGCAACCTTTTATTGCTATATATTGTTACTTTTCTTTTACTTCTGTATATTGTTATGATATTGACAAAAAAAATACATTAAGTAATGAAAATGGTAAAATTCCATCTGATTACTTCATTTACCAAATTATTTGACAGATTTGTTATTTTTCATTTTTATTTTTGAGATTGCTGCTGCCTATAATTTTAATCAGTTTGTGAATTTACAAGAAACATTTTTAAAAAATATTTCTAGAAACAAAAACATTTGTGTGTATTTGTTGTAGGAACAAAATCAACAAAGCTGGTTTCCTTGTCAACATGATTTTGTTTTATGAACAGGAGGCTCATTGTATTACAAAAGTGGTTGCTATGTTTTTATTTGAGGAATAAATATCAACATTTATTATACTCTTGAACCTCCTCTATGGTTTTCAAAACTTAAATGAAATAAACCACTCTTATATCATGGACACAGAAATAAAAAATGCTGTAGGTGATTTATAACAAAAATACATAAATATATTCTTTGTGCAAAGAGGTTGTGTATTTGCAGTTTAAACCTTTGAATTAATGTTCAAAATAACTGTTGCATGTTGTAACTAAACTTAATAGAGACAGACAGGCTGGTTGACTGCCTTAGAACTAATAAATTCTTAGCCAGCACCTGCCTGAGATGATATTGAAAATATGAAGAAAGTTCTAGAATTTCCAAGTGTAAAATGTTCATGAATCTTTCCAATTTTGGGTGCATAAAGGTAGAAATTTAGTCTCTATATCAAAAGTATTTTGATCAAAATGTATTACTTCTTTCTGATATGCAATATAAATTACATGAGAAAAGACATGCTGAAGGTCAACAATATTTATTTACAGAAACAAAACTCAAGAACAAACTTAAGTGAATTTATTCACAATGAATGTGAATGTTAAGAGATGTAGAGTAAGTTCTTGCTTTATTTAGTTGCATAAAGATTTGTCTTCAGTGGGTTGAAGTTTTCACGGTTCATGCTGATGATGTTAGAAATCATGCTCAGATTTAATCTTTTGTTGTTTTGACCATGATTAGTTTACAAGTTGTATGAGGTTGTTGTTTGACTTCATATTCTATGTCATATTTCTATAATAGTAATTTCTTATATATATTCTTCAATTATTTGTGATATGATCTCTAGGTCTGATCCTAAAGAAGGCAACAACATCATGTGTCTGTCTGTGTGTACCTCTGTGTGTCTGCTATCAGTTATATAAAAGAATTCACAATGTTATAAAATCATTTGAGATTGTGTTGCTGTATTATTTCAAAATGAATCTAACTTCAAAAGAATTGATAAGCCAAATCAACCAGTTGATGAGAAAAAACATCACTAGTATGACTGCTTATGAATTGTTCACCAAATTCCAGGACAGCAAAATAAGAAAAAACCTGATTTGAGGTAAAGTGATCATCAGAATGAGATTAGGACCAATTGTATTAGGCTGAGAAAGCTAATAAAAGTGATTTAGTTGCTATTAGCAAAGTCTTTAAATAATTTTGAATTAGAGGCTGCATTAAATATGGATTACAACTGAAATCAACAATTGGACATGCGCATGTTTTTATTTTTTTGATGTACACACATATGTGGTAGGAAACAATATTTACAGGTTCTATTAAGAGAAGATGGGAACAAAGCTGAAGCAATAAAATTGTTTTGTTAGTTAAAGTCAAAATTACATCATAAAAAGTTTATACTTTCAGTAGGATATGTGAGAGATTGTTTAGGAACATCATGATCCAAACAAGAAAAGCGTGACTTGTAGAAAAACACTAACAATTGCTCAAAAATCAGTATGTACAGATAACAAAGAAAGATTGCAGCTGGGTTTGGAAATTCTGACACACCCACCCTACCAGTTCATTCTCTAATGACTAGTTTTTCTGCTACCTAAGGAAAAAAGAATAATCACACTTTGAACCATGATATGTTTTCACTTTTAACTTTTTGTTCTGTCTACTTTTGTCTCCAGACTAGATAATCGCAGTTGATGCAATTTCCTCCTGCCCTGTTGGCTGGGGCTTCAGAATATGCTAACTGCACCTAAGAAGGGTAAGATGGGGCCACCTGTTATGCTGTGGGTGACTACTCATGATATTTGAGGACAGGATCCTGGTGGTTAAGGGTTTCAGTGGTTGGGATTAGTACTTTCAGTTCCCAACACACCACTTTGGCCCTTACATGGACTAGATGAACGGTAGGAGAGGCCTGATCCAATCAATCAGCTCAAGCCCTAACGTGCGTAAAGATAGCAAATTGATTACGCTAAAGAAACTACTTAAATAAACTGGTAAATGAATAACAACCTAATTTATAGGCTTTAGAAGGCACAGGCTAAGGGTCAATCAGCTTGTAGAGACATTTAGACTTGGACATGCATTTATATTTTGGCAATATTATGAATTTTGCTATTTATAGACTAATTGATGGCTAGAAGAGCATTGAAATTAGTTTTCCTTTGATAACTTAAAATACTTCCAGAGAAACCTACAAATCAGCTAATTGTCAATTTTAAGCAGTATTATATTCTGCTCATATTTATCTTTATAGCAATTATTAATAAAATAATAAATTTTATAAGCAACATACTTGTTATTGTTTTCTGTTGCATTTCTTTATAAAGATGTGACTAAAGTTCACTGAACTATACAGAAATTTCAACTCCCTACCAAATTTAGATTTTGTGTCAAACACAAAATCTAGTTAGTAGGAATAGAAAGTTGTATAATGTGCAATCAAAACCACAGCATAAAATTTTAGAGAACAAATGTTAAAGTATAGAGAAAAAAGAAAAAATACAAAATTTACAGGTATATTGCATAAAAAAGGAATTTTTGCAAAAAAAAAAAAAAAGAAAAAGAAAAAAGGATAACCCAAAAAAAATGAAAATAAAATGATTACAATTTAGTAAAAGACACACGGATTCAATTTTGAAAATGACAAGACAAAAAGAGAAAGCACATTTAAGAAGGTAGTAAAACAAAGGTGCAACCACTTTATAAAAAAATGAAAAAAAATCCTACTTCAATTTTTCCCACAAGCTTCTCTGGGATATATAATGATTTTTAAATGTCTTTTTTATATTCACACTGTTTGTGCTTTAATGAGGCTTTTGGGGAAAAAAGTTCTTTGAATAATTTCTTTATTCTTTGTTGTTCAACAGCATGAGAATTTCTACTTGTGCCTTTTTGTTTCTCTCTTCTTGATGTCAAAAAAGTGCCTTCTAGTTTCTCTCTTCTTGATGTCAAATGTCTTCTTGGTGTCAAATGCCTTCCACCCTTATCAACTGATCTGTGATCTATTTATCCAAAAAAGAGGCTCACAGAAAGCTTCCATTTGGGTTCTTACTAGGGCTTGAGACCACATCTCTCATTGGTCAAAAAATATGAAAAATTAGTTTTCTATAAACTAATTTTTCTATAATGGGTCCTTAATAGCTTTGGTAGTTTTGAACCACTGAGCCTAAAATGATATACATACGTAACAATTTTCTACACAAACCATCTGTTCTTCTTAAAAATACACTTCTTTCAAAAGAATGTATACTAAAAGAAAAACTTGACAATTAAACATTTATTATTACACCAAAGACTAACAGTAATAAAAAAATATTTTTTATAACTAATAACTCAAATTAAATCTTATACAGGATACAGAAACATAATAGTTGTAACTATTGACTTAATGCTTAATTGCCTATGGAGTCCAAATCTCCCCTGACCTTTTGCCCAGGTAAAGTGCAGTTTTTTTTAATATTTAAACTTTTGTTTTTTTTAATATTTAAATTTTATACTTGTGCAGATATAGAGATTGTCTAGTTTGCTGAGAGTTGTGTTTGACATTGATCTGCTGTTTCTCGTTGATATCTTTTAGCCACTCTCAGCCTGCTGCATTCATTCTGTTGAGAACAAAGCAGATTTTTAATTTCTTAATACTTGTAGGTACACAATATTTTTAGTTGTTCCATTGTCTGTGCAGATATAGAGATTGTCTGGTTTGCTGAGAGTCATGTTTGATATTGATCTGCTGTTTTTCGTTGACATCTTTCAGGCACTCTCAGTCTGCTGCATTCATTTTGTTGAGAACGAAGCAGATCTGAAGCTGCAGAATGTGATTGCCGTGCTTGCAATTGTGCATCCTCAAGTTTGGCTGTGTGTCATTCTGCTGCTTTCTCAGCACGTATCTGAGCCATTCTTTGCCTTCTTCGATCATTCACTGATGCCTGTTCTTCCTCACTTTGATTTCCAATTACTTGTCGCACTTCTTCCTCTTTGCTAGTACGACGACCTACGTTTGACCTTCTGCGAGGCATTATCATTATGAATTAAAGCAGATCTTTCTTATTTTGAAAAAGAAGTATTTCTAAAAAAAGCCAAAACAACAAAAAGGGGACTTAACTCTTGATGTTTACCTAAAACAAAAGCAAATGGAGGATTAATTTTACTATGAATGTGTATAACGAAGTGAGTACCCCTAGAAAAATGTTAAATTAATAAATTTATCGGATTTTTTTTTTTACATGAAAGTTTAGTGACTTATCGATAATAATTCGTTGAAAAAAAATTAAAAGAAAACTTTTTAAAGAGTTTGTCATTTAGGCCCAACAAATAAGAAATGAAAAATGGCTTAGGTTAAAGAATAAAAAAAAGGAATTTATTTACTAAACCAATGAAATAAATTGAATATCGATAATAATTCCTTGAAAAATATGAATAGGAATTTTTTTTTTTTTTAAGGGAAAGGATTTCTGTTGTTTATGCTCACCAAAAGAGAAATAATAATAAAAAAAAGGCTTAGGTTTAAAAATAAAGAAATTTATTTATTAAACCAACAAAATAAATAGGATATTGATAATAATTTCTTGGAAAAAAAATGAATAGAAAACTTTTTAAAAAAAAAGGGAAGGGATTTCTGTTGTTTATGCTCGCCAAAATAGAAATAATTAAAAAAAAGGCTTTGTTTATCTTAAATGTGGCAGTTTCCTATGTTTTCTATGAAATAACAAAGTTGTCTGTAAAGGTGTTCATACTGAAAATGAAAGTTTTTTTTTGGTTCGGCTCTCATCGGCTCTAATCAATTTTGCAAAATATATATTTTTTAATATTGTAATATTTTTTAATATAAGATATATAAAAACATGCTCGTATTCAATTAAAATGCTATAGTAAAATTTCAAAACAAATGGTGCAGCCGTTTTCTAGATTAGCGGATAGTAACAAATGGACAAGTACATTTTTATTTATATAGATTATTATTCTCATCTTGGTTGATATATATGTTGTTATAGACATAATGTTTTGACCAAGTGCCCTCTGACCATCATCAGATGTCCATTGATTGGCTAATATGGATCATCTGTTGATTATTGTTATATATAATGTGATATCAGTTATTTTGCAAAATTGTTTGAAATAATACCAATATATTAATTTTTACTTTACTCTTTTCTCAATTCTAGATTTAAAAGCTACAGTTCAAATGCAAGTGAAATATGTCAGATCATATATTACATTTTGGTTTTTGATTTTTTAAATTTTACTAATATTTCAAATTAGAAAAAATTTAACATACCATATTACTACATAAGGATATATGGTATATGTGACTTTCTGTAACTTATAGAAAGCCACCTTCTCAATACCACTGCCAAGATATTGATCACTGTGTTCACCATAAATTTTTGATTTGACACCAAACCAGAATCAATCCCTGGTTTACAATTCACTTTCTATAGTGTATATTTACATTTCTCATCAGATGTACATAACATCTGCCAACCTTAAAAATCTTTCATTTAATAAAACGTTTTGTTTCATAAACTGGAGTTTCTCTATATCCTTGTTTTTACAGGTTTTAACTGTTTCTTGTTTTATAAGTCCCTGTTTATATTGGATGGAACAACAGTAGCATCTCCAGAAAATTATCAGTTCCCATAGTTTCTTGTAGAACTTAATGGTGGAAAATAACTAAGTAACTAAATAAGACCTAATGAGTGAAATTTTATTCAAAAATAAAATTTCACATATCCAGTGAGGCTTAATGAGCATCTGAACTGAAATGTTAATCATAACAAAGGTGATGATACTTGTTAGAATAAATTGACAAGTTATGATAATGCCTCAGACAAGAATTATAGACAAACACTATCACTACTATAAAGGATTATAGTTATCCTAAAATATGCTTATAGATCATCCATATTTAATTAACAGACAGGTGTTACTGGTAGTTTTCTTATTACAATGTTTATTATTTCAATATTTATTCTAAGTCATAATAACTTAAAGCTATAGATAATGTAGTTATTATAATAATAAAAGTTGATGGTTACTCTAGCAAAGTAGTTTTGTCAATATTTCAATGTTTTTAATCTCCTCCTTAAAATATGAATGGAAATGATATTTTTTGTATGCGTGCATGTATATGTACATGTAAATAAAACATATTTAAGTCGCAAATTCATTCAAACAAGTGTTTTTAAAATCCACAAAGAAGATTTGCCTGCTTCATTTTTTATTATATTTTTCCAGTTTGCATATAAGTTGTCATACATATGAATGTGGATGTATGATTTCATTTTGAATACATAGTAATCTTTCCTCTAGACAGACTATTATCCAGAGTAAGAAAGTTCATCTACCTTACTATTTAACATAAATAATAGTGTGTGCGTGGGGGTGGTGGTGGAGTGGAGATCCAAACCTTTTCTAAGGGAATTAGTACAAAGCAATAGATACACTGAATATAACATACTACAAATCCTATTCAGTCAGTTAAATGATAGATGCTTTGGCGATCATGTCTCTTTTAAAACATAACTGACTGGGCAGAAGATTATCTTGCAGTAGGTTGCCATTACTTTCTGCAGTAGACTGGTTGCTAGCCAAGGCTATACAACCCAATCTGCCCTTTAATAACTTTCCTAAGGGTATTTGGGTGTAAGTGAATGCAAGGGATTCAACTGGAATTCTGATTCAGCTCCCTGATTTTTCGTTCTGAGCTGATATCCACAACACATATCCTATTAATGGTTCCAAAAAGATTTTACAGTGTTTTTGAAATATGAAGTTAGATAAAAATATTTTAATCTTGATTGAAACATTTGATGAGAACACCTGTTGATGTGATGACAGACAAATATTCATGCACTAAGTTTTCTGTTTTCTTACTATCAATAAGTTATTTCCAAAAGAGGATTGAGCATTTGCTGCCACTGACCAGTTGTTATACTTAATCAAGCTTACGGATTATAACGTTGTCCTTTGCAATATATTCAATTTGATTTTTACATAGATAAATATTTATTTAGTATTTTCTGCCCTAACCCTTATTGCAATAAATATTTAAGGAGGTCAATCATCATCATTTGTTAGAATGGATTTTCATTAAACTCATTAGGTCTTGTCCATTAATGTTTTTTATTTTTTCATTTATGTATATGAGGGGGGCATATCTATATTTGTCATAGGTGCTGATTTTTGTAATTATGTGTAGACACATATGTTTGCATATATGTATGCATGCATGGCACAAAGCCATGAGGACAACTCATACCTGTAAGTACAGAGTTTCAATCACAATGTAGAAAGTCTGCTGTGCAGTGTGAAGAACATATTTCCAGTACTAAAGCTTTTATTTATGACTTTTCAAAATCTTATTTTTAGTGTAAAAGCTATATATATATATATATATATATATATAGATACACAGGGTGCAATGAATAAACTGTCATCTAATTTTGCAAGCAGTACATCTGTTTGATATTTTCGGGATCAGATGCAGTTTTTATTTCTGCCGCTAAATTTGACTACCATCCTTCTTGCATGGTACACAGAGAGAGCTGAACTTCTACCTCAGCATCTTCAAACTCTTTACTCATTTAGTCTTATTGTTTTTGGGACAGGCCATCTTGTAGCAACAAGTTTCTAATACAATTCTTCTTTTAAATAATCTCATTGATAACATCTTCATTTTCATCAAGCCATTCTTGGTATTTTATTGGTGTTTTCCCTTAGATTTCCTCAGCCATATCACTGAGGTTCTTTGTCCTATGAAGATGTATCTTTCACCTCTGAAAGTTATTGCTTCAGTGCTACTTGCATTTCTGGGAAATCCAGATGTTTGAGAAGTTTTCCACATTGGTTTCAGTACAAAGTACAACTTGGCTCTCACCAGGGCATAATAAGATCAGCAATCAGCACCATGTATAGATCAAACATTGTGCATATCCTGAATGTCTCACTTACAGACGGTGACATAATCAATCAGATGACACTAGTGGAAGCGGGGATGCATCCATGTAGTGACATGATTACCCCTTGTGCTTGAATTGAATGCAAGAGATAAAGAGATTAAACTTGGTACAAAGTTCCAGAAGCAGCAGAATGTTAGAGTTCCAAACACTATATCTAGCAAGACTGATTGAAGTTTCCCAATCTGTATCAACCCAGGTATTAAAGTCACCAAGAAGGATAACCTTGTCATCTTCCAGCATCAAGTTCAGTATTTCCCTTGAGATTTCAGAGAACTGAGTTATTACAACTTCACCACTGTCTAATGTTGGCGTGTAAATACTAATAACAGTGGCATAGCAAGATCCATATAGGCAAAGGGTCAACAAATGCTCATTGACACTTTTTGGAAGTTAGGCTTGACACAAGTTTGCTATAAATAGCAAAACCCACACCAGCCTCTCTATTTTTATCAACTTTCTTGCCTTTCCAGAAAAATGTGTAGCCACCTCCAACCTCCTACAGGCAATGTTTAGGTCACCTTTTTTAGACCTTCTTCAACAATCTTTTGGTGAGCAGTGCTCTCCTAAAAAGAGCTGCTCAGACACCCACCCCTAGGAGCAACCAAAAGCCATCTCTGTCACAGTGAAGATGAGCAAATGACTTTGTCTGTACCCAGAGGCCACTAAGTATGCAGGTCAGTAGCCATATACTGCCAGTCTGTCAGACATGTACACACCACCACCTCTTCGCCATTAGACTTCATGAAACCACAGACAAATCTAAGAGTGTGTGTCAGCAATGCTCATGCCTTTGGTTAAAGTCAAATACAGCTTGCACAACACCACAACAACCCTCACTAACATACCCATATAACCTGAAGACAAGCAAGAGCAAGTTTATAGTGTGGGTTCGTTCTTTTAAAGGGTAGTTGTGTGTTGTTGCAGATTGACAGAATTTGGCCTTGTTGTAGATAGCCCACTATAAGTCATAAAGATTATAAATCAAGAAAAGCAAATTGAGTTGAAAAATAACATTTCATATATACACATATCAATTAAGGTTTTTACAATTAAAGTAATCCTTTAAATATGGGTCCAATGGACGTTAAAATGTTCATGGCAATAAAATGCTAAAAAGAGAATTAATGCTTAGGTATGTGGGAGTGCTGTAAGTTAAGAATGTCTTTGATGTATCTGCTCCTTTGGTTAGTAAGTAGTTTTGAGACAGTGAAGAAGGAAAAGATAGGGAAGGGAGGCAAGCATAGTAAGCCACTTGACGTCGATCAAGGGGAGATACTAATTACACTCATCTCTCTTGAGTCTGTCTGTCTTTCAGTCTGGCGATGCTTTCTGTAATGTTTGGTGTTGGAGACAATTGATGCTTGCTAAACATCGACTACTACCATTGTGGATTAACAGGATGGATGATGATTAATGAGAGAGTGAAGACAAACTCTGCTAGCGTGCTTTGTGTCCCTTCTTATTATCTTTCCCTCCGGATCCGCAGGGGCCGTAACCCCTGTGACCCAGAGGTTATTTCCCTTTTATTGGTCAGGAATGTACAGAGATTTAGGGTTGTGTGTTTTGCCTGGTTATGTGTGGCTTTCATCTTCAGAGGAGGAGTAATCGTGTAGGTTATGTGTGGGGCTTGTTGGTTGTTTAGGGATTTTCTTGAAGAAGCTGGCATTTCTTGTAGTTTGGTTGCCCTCGTGTGTGGCGGCAATCATGGATCCCTTTTTCTTTGTTACAGTCATTGGGTTAGGTTGGTAAGGTGTGAGGGCCTTTGAGGTGTGATCGCTTTTTATGACGACTGTGTCACCCACACTGAGGTCATTAGGTTTCACATGTGCCTTTCTATCAGCATATCGCTTTATCGTTCTCTTGGCTTGGGTGTCATGCTCCCTAATGCTGGGGCTATAGGTATGGTTAGGTGTGGCAGGCAGTTTTTTTATGGTCTGGCCAAATAGGATTGAGGCTGGGGCTACACCAGTGGTAAGTGTGGTGCTGTCCGGTAGTCCAGCAGGAATTTGAATAATTCCTGCTTCCAGCTTTGGCCTTTGGTTAGGGCAGCTTTGATGGACTTTTTTACAGTGTGCATAAAGCGTTCTGTTTCGGCATTGGCTTGGGGCTATAGTGGTGTTATTTTTCTGTGCCTGAATCCAGTGATGGAGGTATAGGCTTTGAAGTCATAGCTGTTGAATGGTGGGCCATTGTCCATTTTGAGGAAGACTGGCACTCCAAATTCAGCGAATATCTTGTCCAGATGGGGTATGACTGATGTTGTTGAGATGGAGTCTAGGATGTCGACAACAACATAGCGTGAATATTCATCTGTGACAACAAGAAGGTACTTTCCATTTTGGAGGTGTCCAAAATCAGCACTGACTTCTGCCCACGGGGCTGCTGGTAGTGGGGACATTTGCAGTGGCTCTCTTGCCAGTTTGTGGGTACTGATCTGGCAGGTGTGGCAGTTCCTAATGTTTTCTTCCACTAGGGGCTGCATGTTCTTGAACCAGACCTTTTCTTCGTGGAGGGCCATGGTTTTCACAATACCCTGATGTCCGGAGTGTGCTAATTTGACAGTTCTGTTTTGTAGCAATTCAGGCTGCACTATCCGGCGCCCTTTGAGAATTATGCTGTCCTTATATGCTAGTGATAGTTTGGCACAGTTGGCATGCAGGGCGTGGAATGTTGCTTTGCTTATGCCGTCCTCAACACCATGCCATTTGTTGGTAAGAATAGCTTGGATGACATTGGTAAGTGTCTTGTCTTTTGCAGTTTCTATTGCAACTTCATCAATTGTCATTGCTTTGAGAGTTGAAGTTGAGAGGATGTAGTTTTCTGCTATTTTCTGTTCTCTGCTGCTTGGTGGCAGGTGCATTGGATGGCGGCTGAGATAGTCGGCTGGGTTGTCATGGCCTGGTCGGTATATGACAGTCATGTCATATGGTTGTGTTCTCAAAACCCAACGTTCAATGCGTGCTGACAATTGAGAGCTGGCATTGTTGAAAATAGATGTTAGGGGTTTGTGATCTGTATGGACAGTAAATGGGGCTCCGAAAATATATATGTAAAAGTGTTCACATGCCCATGTGACAGCAAGTGCTTCACGTTCTGTTTGGGAGTATCTTTGTTTGACCGTGGATAGTGCTCGGCTTGCAAACTGTACTATCCATCCATTTTGGGACAGCACGGTGGAGATGCCTACCGGCCTGGCATCGGTGTGTATCTTAGTGTGTTTGTTCGGATCAAAGTAGGCAAGTGAGCATGCTTTGCTCAGGGCTTCCGTGATGTTTTTTAGACATTTAGTGTGGCATTCAGTCCAGGACCACTGCATATTTTTTTTTGTTAACTGACATAGTTCATGGGTCAGGGTTGCATAGTTTGGAATGAATTGGGCACCGCAGAAGTTGGTCATCCCCAACAAACTTCTGATTTCTGATGCATTTTTAGGGTTCGGTAGTTCAAGGATTGTTTTTATTTTAAGATTACTTGGGCTGATGCCTTCATTACCAAAGGTGTGTCCAAGGAATTCTAGTGACCTCTTGTTATACTTGCATTTGCCCCCATTCAGGGTGAGGCCTTTTTTGCGAAGTCATTAGAATATTGCATGGAGGTTTTGGTCGTGATCCTGCTGGTCTGATCCGAAGCAAAGGATGTCATCACTGATGTTGATGGCTCCCTTAATCCCTGCAAGTGCTTGGCTGATTTCTTCCTGGAATATTTCACTGGCAGAGTTGACACTGAAGAATAGCCTTTTGTATCTGTACAGACCTAGTTGTGTTGCAAAGGTGGTTATGCATCAGGATTCTTCAGCTAATTCCAATTGATTGTAACCCTGACTGAGGTCTTATTTGCTGAAGATGTTAGCTCCCGATAGAATAGTTTTCAGCTCATCAAGTGTGGGGGGTTGGATGCCATTCCTTTTTGATAGCTTTGTTTGCTGCTCTCATATCAATGCAAACCCTGATTTTCTTTTGGTCCTTTTTTGGTACCACTACAATAGGAGATACCCATGGTGTCGGTCCGTCTGCTTTTTCAATTACTCCCAGTTTCTCATCTTTGTGTATCAGTTCTTCTATGTCTTTCCTTACTTGAAAGGGAACTCTGCGGTATCTCTGAGCAATGGGTGGCATGTTTTCGTCTATGTGTAGGTGAACTTTCTTACCTTTTAGTCTATCTAGACCATTGAACAGGTCTGCATAGTCCTCCAGAAGTTTGAGGGTAGAGGGTGGGGTTTGTGCATCAGAGTTACTGATGTGGTTAACTGAGAGCTTGTTTGCTGACAGTAGTTTGAGCCTCTTACATGTTTTCCAGCCGATGATGGGTTTTTCTGGGCCCTTTATTACATGCATATCAGCTGGGAAAGAGATACCCCCAAACTCTAGAAGTGAATTGACCTAGAACTGGGGTGGTTTCTTTGACACCAAATCCATATATTACAGTTTTTGTGGGTCGGAGGTGGGGTGTTGGTCTTAAGCACTTGAAGTCTGCTTGAGACAGGACATTAAGGGTGGCGCCTGAGTCCGCTAATACATTAAACATTTGGTGGCTATCGCCAAAAGATACATTGAAGCAGGGAAGATTTTTCATCTTACCTGTATGGACTCAACTAGTGTCACTGCCGCTGGTTGAGTCCCGTTGATGGTCCTTGATGCAGTTCACCGGTCGTTGACAGGTTTGGTTTTGTGAGCATGGGGGACGATTTGTTCTCCGTTGTCTGTCTTTGTCATTTAGTCTTCTGAAACAGACAGAAATAAAATGCCCCCATCTCCGGCAATAGGTGCACTGGTTGTGGAATGCAGGGCAAGACGTTGGTCCCCGTTCATGTGGGTATTTCCCATTGCAATTTCTGCACCTGTTTTGCTGGTGAGGGTTGTGTGGCCGTTGCTGTTCATACGAGACTTTTTTCACTAGTACAGTGGTAGTTCCAGTAGTGATGTTGGCGTCTTCTAAGTGCATCCATTCTAAGTGTGTTGCCATAGTTTCTGTTGTTCTGGCGTAGTTTATAAGGTCGCTTAAGGACATATTTGAGTTCATCAGTCCTTTTTGGCGGACTTTCTCAGATAAACAGCCTGCTATTAGCTGGGATTTTACTTGGCTGCTGCCTCTTTTAATTTCCGGTAAAAATCCTCTATGTTAGGAGTAGTTTGTTTCAGCTTTCGAAACACAAACCGGTTATATTCCATATTGTTCTGTGGGTTGAAGTGGTTCTGCACAGCCGAGATGAGTTTATCGAAATGTGTTTCGTTTTCTCCTGTTGTGATCTATTCGGGCGGCAGTTTGTCGATAAGGTCATTCATCACTTCGCCCACAAACGTTAGCAGGATTGCTTTTTGTCTTTTATCATTCTCTATGTCATGTGTGATGAAATAATTTTTTAGTCTGTTGACGTATTTTGTCCATCTTGCACTTTGGCTTCTGACTCACAGTCGAATTCTGGATAGTGTGATAGAGTGGCCATGTTTGTTATGTAGCACGTTGGAATGTTTGTTGTTGCTTTTTTGTGTTTCTTTGTCTTTTTTGTTTTTGTTGTTGAGTAAATGACTCTGTCCTCATTGCCAATGTAATGTTTGGTGTTGGAGACAATCGATGCTTGCTAAACATCGACTACTATCATTGTGGATTAATAGGATGGATGACGATTAATGAGAGAGCGAAGACAAACCCTGCTACCGAACGACGTGACGCAGAGGTTATTTCCCTTTTATTGGTCAGGACATTACACTTTCTGTATCGGATTTTTATTTTGACTTTTTGGATCGCAGCAGATTATTCGGGATTCACACTTGTATTTGATTCTGGGCTTCCCATTGGCCGATAAATAAAATTTGCATAGGCTCGTGAACTGGAATTTAATATTTATATTTTTAGTTTTCAACCAGAACATTTGCATGAAGCTGGATGAGCACCAACGAATTTTGGTCATTTGCTTTTTGGTCGTGAGAGTGCAAACATCCGGTCCCTTGCTTTTGCTCATTCTGTATCACCACAAATTATCCTGTATGAATATGCAGCAGGTATATTTCGGAGATTTCCTTCTCCTAGATAATTGCCAAAAAGCTAAGGAAAGTATCACTCCCAGTGAGTTTACTGTAGACTGGGCCACTTATCCAGGGTTTTTTACATTGCCTGTGTGTTTTAGTTCAGAGTTGTCTTTCCCAGAGAAGTGATTGTAGCAACAACTCAAGGGCCTCTTACTCCCAGTGGACATAACACATCACTCAATCAATCTTGAGGCTAACTAATAAAACACCAACTTTTAAGAAAAATTCAACTTTATTCATTAACATAGTCTCGTTTTAGGGTGATACACTGATTCCAATGCTTCTATAACAATTTTTTGTAGAACGATTTGTCTTTGGCTTCAAAATATGCCTTAGTTTCTGATATCACTTCTTCATTGGAGCCAAATCTCTTTCCCTGGAGCACTCTTTTGAGGTCTGCAAACAGCCAATAGTTGCTGGGTGCAGGATCTGGAGCATAGTTGGATGCAGAAGCAATTTGAAGTGCAGTTCATGTAGTTTTGCCATCGTTGTGATCAACTTGTGACATGGTACATTGTCTTGGTAAAAGATCGCTTTTTTGTTCTTCACTTGTGGCCGTTTCTTAGCAATTTCTTTTTTTAAATGCATGAATAATGCTATATAATATTCATGATTGATGGTTCTTCCATTCTCAAGGTAATCGCAAAATACCTTACACATCTCAAAATATGCTTGCTGATGTTTGTATGTTTGGTTGCTTTGGATGGCTTTCACCTGCTGCTGTCTACTTATCTGACTGCTGATTTGACACTGGAGTGAAATGGGGGATCCATGTTTCATACATTGTCACATATTTATGCAAAAACCTCTTGTTGCATTGAAACAGTTGCAAACAATGCTCTGAATTGTCAACACATTGTTGTTTTTGATCAATTGTCAGAAAATGCTGCACCCACTTTGAATATAGCTTTCTCATGGACAAATGTTCATGCAAAATGGTGGATACACTGCCTTCTGATATATTCAACTCCTCTGTTATCTCACTCATCTTTAATTTATGATTGGCCAAAACGAGTTTGTGAATTTTTTTGGTGTTTTCTGGGACAACTGTTGATTTTGAGCAACCTTAGTTTCAGCATCATTTGTGTCTGTATGACCGCATTTAAAGTCAGCATACAACCTCTTAACTGTTGTTTCCAATGGAGCAAAATCCAAATAACACTTAAGAAGCAATTATGTTGCTTGAACATTATTTCTTCCCATTAGAAAGCAATACTTTATCAACACATGAAATTCCAATTTTTCCATTGCTTTGAAAATTTGCAACAGTAGCTTCCCTTAAATGACTTTAATTTTTAAACTAATAATCTGATTGGGCCTAAATCTTGTCACATGCCATTTGAAGGTTAGTACTTCATAAAAATGATATGGATTTTTATATTAGTGGCGCCATCTATTTGTCAGGCAGAAGACTTACTGCGTGATGTGTTACTGTGCACATGGACACCAACCCAGGTATTTCTATATTTTTGAATGTGTTTATATATATATATATAAATTAGGAACATCAGCCAATTATTCTACCTAATTTTGAAGTTTAAAAGCTCTGCATGTGAAATCTTTATTGTATTTTTTCTTTAAATGTGTATTGAGCACTTTTTAATACAACTGTTTACTAGTCTAATTTGACTCTGATTAATAACTGTTTAATAATTACATATAAATGCACACATGATAGAATAAAGAAAAAAGAACAAATAGGTAACATATCTCAGTCTAACATGTTTCACTTTTATTGAAGCTTCTTCAAAGACCAAGAGAAAAATAAAAAAAACCCAAAGAAGCAGAATACTGCTATGTTATGATTTTGGCTTAGTTCTTATTGGTCAGATATGTGTTACTTTTATTAAAGCAATGTATAATTTTTAAATGTATATATAAGGAATATTTTTGACAATTAAATGTGTAATAGTGTTAATCTCTGAAATCTTCTGCATCTCTTCTGGACTGTCTCCTTGTTTAAGTTGGTGAATGCTGCCATAATTCTTGCCTTCAGTTCATTTTTGGTGTTACAAGGAATTTTGTAAATCACTTGCTCAACTATGCCCCACACAAATATAATCAAGGGGATTGCAGTCTGGGGTGTTAGGTAGCCAGATGAAAGGGGTGATGTAGTTGCAGAAATTATTTGACAGCCATGACTGGGTTTTCCTGCTTGTGTGGCATGGTACAGACTTTTATTGCCAAATATTCGATCTTTCAGCAGCCTCCCTCTTGACTCAGGGCAACACTAACTCCTTAAGGCATTTGATGTAGGACACCCATTTTGAGTCTGAGGCTTTGTGGAGAAATGAATGTAGGCACCATCATTTGTAGTCACTCCAAATACCATGTTGTCTTTGGTATGATGATAAATTACATACGGCACCAAAGCCTCTGATTGGCAGGTTTTGAGGAACCTGGAACAACCTTTAATTGCTTTTGTTCCCAGGTCCACACTAATCCAGGTTTGTAGCACCTGTTAGGGTCCCAGGTATAGACAAATAGTTAAACCCCAAAACTGGAGTAAAACACTGTGAAAATGTATAAATACATTTTTATAGTGAAGGTGTCAGCAATACATTTTCATAGTCAAATAGAATTATCAGCAATATATTTTTTTAAGGAAAAAAAGTTACTATCAATACATTTGAGTAAGGAAAAAAGAAATTACTAATGTTCCCAAGAAAATGAAATTTCAGCATTAAATGACTCATATAAAGTTGATTTGCTATTAAACAAACAAACCAAACACCATGATGTTGACAGGATATATCATCCAACCTTTTTTGAATCATCTGCACTGTCCTCAGGTTGACACTCAAACACTCTGAAATGTTCATATTAGAGCTTCCGGTGGGAATGCTAAGCAGTACAGCATACTGTTTCCCAATTTCTGGTGGAGTGAATTGCATCATGGTGTTTTTTTTCTCACAGACAGTGCCCAACTGACCCTACTATACTGTGTAGTTGATAAAATCAAAATAACAAAAAATGCACATGCACAAAATTAAGAATATAAAATGGTGATAATTTATTCTTCTTACTTCTACTTACACTATATATATATATATATATATATATATATATATATATATATATATATATATATAAAGTAATAGGTAAAGGTAAATTACAGAAACAAACCCTATCTATACCAAAGAGCAAAGAAAAAAAATCAAAAACTTAGGGATGTACTTTAGCAAAGACCAACAGTTTTCAATGATTTTTGGGAACCCAAACCAAGATAGGATTGTAATAATAACAACTAGAAATATGTTTGGAGACTAACCTATAATTGTTACTCTGAGTTTCTATTAAGATCACAATAAAAAAGGGCCAAAAGTTACCTCCCCTGGACCATTCACGGGAGTCTGTTCCCCAGCTAATAGGTGCATGCTGGGAGACAAAGAGAAGGGACTTCTGGTAGAGGCTAGCAAACATGGCAGGCAGAATTTTGCCATGCTCCCTATAAACACATCTTTGTTCAACATCCACAACTGTTTGCTGTACTCATGTTTCTACAATAATAAATTCCATATTTATTTCCAATACTTGGCAAGTGTGTCATTTTCCCACTACCATTTTATTTTGTCATGTTAAAAAGATAACAGTTTCTGGTTTACCATCTTCATAAAAAATTGAGATCACAATTGTCTGATGATCAAAGTTGTTAAGTATGTGTCTATTTTTATGTTAATAGATTATTGGAACTAAATGCATGTACATCAATGAAGGTGGTTGGTTTTTTAATTGTGTTACTTAAATTAGCATTTTTTACCAAGTAAGAAGCACACATAAAAAGAACACACATACATTAACAGAAAGTTTAATAATAATTCTCAGTAAACACAAATGCATCTTGATAAGAGTAAAGTACAAAGAAGTGTTACTCTTATAAAAAATTTCAACTTCACCATTAGATATTTTTTATTTGATTATTAACTTACATTTATTTAAATCTTCTCTTTATATACATCTTCTGACATGAGAAAATAAATATGAATAAGAGGTGTTTATGTAATTTTGTATGTAATGCTATTTGCTTTTGTTTTATTTCCACAGAGGACAAAACAAGAATGAACTTGCTTTTAAGCAAAAACAGAAAACTAGTTGTTTGCTATATTTTTAATTTGTTTATAGCAACAAATGCAGACAGAAAAGATATAATGAATTGTGGGCAAAATTATATGCTTCAGTAATTTATTGAACAAATTGTTATTAAGATTAATAATGAATAAGTAGATTAAATTCAGTTCACAATCTTTTCAACAGTGGCTTCTATAATGAGTCCATTGTCACAGTGTTTTGAGTGGGCCTTTCTTTATCAGGGAATACTGTGAATAAAAGTGTATACTCACTTAAATGGAATGTGGCAAAAGGCTAAGTTTAAAGTTGGGATCCTATGTTGGAGACCTATGTGGCTTAAAATACTCCTGTCCTCTTGGCATATCACCTTTTGGAGACACCCCATATGCTAAGTAATTGCTCACACCCATTTCTGAAGGAGAGCCTGTAGTGAATAAGAAATTAAGAATTAAAATCAACCTTCTTCTTCTCTTTTACAAAAATTCACAATGACATGTGAAATCCTGGTTTTTCCCAAATAGAAAAAGGATTGACCATGTGCTTAAGGAAAGAAGTCGAAACCAGATTTTGCAAGAAGGTGTTAAATTGATTTTTGACCAATGGGAGCAACTTGCAAGACTTAAGGACTTTGCGAGTCAGTGCAAAAAATCTAATAACAATAAAAGCCCCTCACCCCGATTGGTCAGCATCAACCAGTCAGTCAGATGGGAATCTAAACTAAAATGTAACTTCAAATTCAAATCAACCCAGAGATAAGGTCAGGTTGCGCCTTGTTCTCTTTCTCTTTTCTTCTCGTGTGCTGATTTCTTTTACTTCTTCTTCTCCATCCAAAGACATTCCTACTGAATACATACATACATACATATGTACATACACTCATACTCTTTCAACAATTACTACTATGAGTATTTTCTACAAATATTGATACCTTCAACTTTCTCATTAAACATTAATTTCTACAAATTCTTGTTATTCTTTTCTTTTAATAAATTCCTATTTTAACATGAAAAACGCATATTTTATTCTTACACTATTCCACACTAATTCACACATTCCAACCTGCCAACAACCAACTTTCTGATGAAAACCTGATAATTCTGATGATGATAATTCTGGATAAAACTTGTAAGCTGTAGGGAGTTTGATTATGTATGACACAAGGCCAAATCAAAGTAACATTAACTGCAACCCACGGTTACATTGGTGACCCCCGATGTACTAGGAACATGCACTCCCTATGTCTTCAGTGGTGACTTCCAACGTTCAAAGAACACGCACCTTACGGCTACAAGCCATTGCTTAGATGGGCCCCTTGAAAGATGAAGGGAAAGTAAAAAAAAACAAAAAAAAACAAACCTTACCTATACAATGCTTGAAAAAAAAAATGAAAAAAACCAATAGTGTTCAATAATTGAAGTATAAAGAAACCCCAAAAGTAATATGCCTGCCTCTCAGTAAAAATGTTTTCCCAAATAGAAAAAGGATTGACCATGTGCTTAAGGAAAGAAGTCGAAATCAGATTTAGTGATCCTCAGACTGGAAAAAGTACATAATTAAAAAGAAACAATTTGATATTCATTTTTCTTTATTTAAAGTATGTGTAGCAGAAAGGGAAATAAAGAAATGATATTAAATGTGTGGAATTAGTTCAATTAATAGTTTTTGTTGTAAGAATTAGCACACTAAAATTAGCTCATGTTGTTTTCACAGTAGAGGGGAAGCAAATGATTTTCTATGGCGGACAGGCATTCCTAGTACCCCTAGCTGTAATAGCCCTGTTCTATATCTTCCGTTATTAAAAGTTTATCAGGAGTGGCCTTTAGTTTAGTTCACAATTTTGTCACTCACACTTATTTTTATATATATAGCATTATGTGTGTTGTGGTGCAGTGGTTACCAGCTTGGAATGAGAAATCGGGGAGCCAAGTCTGAATTCCAGTTGAATTCCTTACATTCACTTACGGGCAAATACCCTTGGAAAAGGTATTAATCCATCACTTCCATCCTGTTATGGGTTAATAACAGGACAGATTGGGTTCTTTAGCCTTGGCTGGCAACCAGTCTACCATAGAAAGTAATGGCAATAACCGTCTGCCCAGTCAGTTATGTCTCTTTTGACATGTGTGTATCACATATGGCACTTAAATGACTGTATTCATAGGTTACAAGAACTGACAGATTTTGGAGACCCTGATATATAGCTTTTCGCTAGAAAAT
This sequence comes from Ascarosepion bandense, assembly GCA_037127315.1. Taxonomy (NCBI): domain Eukaryota; kingdom Metazoa; phylum Mollusca; class Cephalopoda; order Sepiida; family Sepiidae; genus Ascarosepion; species Ascarosepion bandense. The sequence continues at coordinate 2,866,290 of JBBBDQ010000571.1, forward strand.
AAAAAAAAATGAATCTGATTCTTCGATACGGTGCTACTTTATGTTAATGTTTGTTATTCTTAAATGCATTCATTCTTTTTATTCAATTTAATACTTTTATTTACAAAATACTGGCAGTCATTTGTTATTCACATCTTCTCAACACATGTAATCCTTTGGTAAATTTTAGAAATATTATTATCAGAGTCTTTTGAGTCGATGATAGTCAAAGTTAAGGCCAACTAACATCAATATTTACAAAGAAATAGTTTTGTCTTCTGTATATTCTTCAGTTTAGTTTCAAGATAGTAATTTACAGCATTAAAATGAAGTATAATTGTATTTCATTTAACTTGTTAATTTTTGCATATATGAACCACATATAATTGTAACTACCCACACCAACTGCTTTGACAAAATACTTGGATATCTTGAGGATATGTAAAATGCTTCAACTAATTTTACAAAAATTATGGTTGGGGATGTCTTTTAAAGTTTTGGTAATATAAGTTTTGGGTAGATTTATACAAATATACAGAAAATAAGCATGAGATTTACATTCATAAAAATCAAAATTGCAAGTATCTTATTTTCTGATGGAAATAAAGTTGATGGCTGAATGATAAGAACAGAAATATCCAATTTGGTGAATATGGGGATAACAAAGTTTGTAGTAAAAACAATTAAGATGACAAAGAAAAATGTGACTAAGTAAAACCAATAAAGAAAATGAAAACACCATGCATGATATGGATAAAAAAAAACTATGATTTGGTGGTGATGGTGGTGGTAGTGGTAGTAGTAAGCAAGAGTAGAAAGTGATTATGTCTGAATTGCTCAGTCAGTCAGTTAGTGCCATATGTTGCTTGGGCAATCATGTCTCGAAAGTGACATGACTGAATGGGCAGAAGATTTTCCCACAGTAGGTTGCCATTACTTTCTGTGATAGATTGGTTGCCAACCAAGGTATAGAACCCAATCTGTCCTGCTATTTAACCCATAGCTGGAGGGAGAAGATACAGATTAATAACTTACTGAAGAGTATTTTTGCGTAAGTGAATGCAACAAATTTGAATGGAATTCGAACTCAGCTTTCTGATCTTTCATTCCGAGCTGATATCCTCTAGACCACAATGGACATCCCATACTACTCACATTACTGAAATGTATTTCTATTAATTTTATATGTTTGTCAGACCTGACCTTCCCCCACATCCTAGCTACACAAATGGATGATGTCTCATTAATTTGAAACTTAGGATATACATTTTTTTATGAATCCAAATCTAACTCCGGTTATCAGATTTAAAACATTGTATACACTTAGTGTGTACATAGGAAAAGAGAAAGAATAGTGAAAAAAAAAAGCAAATTTTATTACTACAATGATGTAAATAGAATATCTGTTGTGGATTTGAATCCACCCACAACAAAGAAAAAGAATTTTTAAATATAAAATATTTTTAATTCATGTTTTTGTAACTAAATTTTTTTTAATGTGTATGAGTATTAAAGATTTTACAGTCCTTGTTTGTTAAAATGAAAAGAAATGTGATTTCTTCATGCATGTGTATGAAAAAAGAAGTAAAAGAGAAAGTGTGAAGAAAGAGTGTAAATGTCATATAGCTTGGTGAGGAGGAGCGTAATTTAAATGAGCCATATTTTTTTTTTGATTAAAATGTTATTTTAATTGAGCCCAGTCGAACTTCAGCAATTGTAGAAAGAATTTCATGCTTTGAATGCTACATAATTCTATAGAATATAAAGAAAGGTTATAATTAGTTCCAGGTTCAAGATTTTCTATGAATTGATTTGTTAATTTGGTAGCATAGTAACTGAGTTCAATTTCAGGGCTAGGTAATACAGATTTAGATTCAAAGGAAGCAGGGCAAGCAATAACTGAGCAGTACTAAAAAGAACAGCATGAGATATACTGAACCATAGACAGTGGAACAAGAATAATGTACTCCCCATAAATTAAATAAAGAATTGTCTGAAATTCCTTGAAGTTTATCCAGATTGGCAGATATCTGAAGAGCACAATGGCTGAAATTTTATGATAACAACAACAAAGATGAGGATTTTAGTCTGAATCTAAAAAAAAAAAAGGAAACATCAATTTATCACTTGAATAACAGACTATGATTCACTTTTTTATTTCTTAAGAACGAAGCAAAGTTTTTTTATTCATTTCACTACAAGCAAGGCAATAAGATGCAAGGATTACTGAGTGTAAGAAAATATGAGAAAAAGATAACATTATTAAGAATAGAAAACAATAAAAGAACATTAATGAAGAAGCAGAGCATAATAATTGACGTTGCATTTAAATCTAATTTAAATGAACTTAAATTAAGTGTAATAGCAAAAGACAAAATTTCTATTGTGTACATTTTCAAGAATAAGTGATTGATTTAATAATGACATAACTGATGTTCCACTTCATGCTATCAAATGTGATAATACATGAACTTATAAATGCAAATACTCATCATATTAGAAATATCAAATCATAATTCCATATCAGTCTATTTCTATCATTTTAATTAATTTTTTTTATAAAAAAACAATTGCTACAGATATTTCAAATATGCAAACTAAAATTGTCTTGATTTTTTTTTTTTTTTTTTTTTCAGCACTGGCATTTTTTGGCAAGATTCTGTTTTCTGTCAGGAGAAGACCAAAATCGTATTGGCTCAGTCAACTACAATTTCACATTTCCAGCTGTAAGTCTCATTCCATAAGCGTCATCAAAACGTTTTCATTGCTTATTGACATGACAAAATTACATTTTGTACATATTTAAAAACTAGAACATCAGATTAAAGATTAAATTTACCTTCAGTCACCAAAAAAAAAAATTGTATACTCTTCTTAGCTGCATTGCACTTGTAAATGTTATAAGGAGAAATGATGACTTCTCTTTAATATAAAACAGAATAGTTATGTCTGATTTTATATTCTGAACAATTTTGTCAAATGAGTCTTGGAAAGGTAAGATTGCTTTTAATGAAAAAACAATATAAAGAGCAAAAACACTATTGGCAGCATTTGAATTATAAACATATGAAAGATAAAGTATAATAATTCAGTTATACAAAATCTAGATATGACTTCCACATCTTCTGGGTTTAACTTCAAAATGTTCTTATGATTCAGACTGAGTTTTTATTTTTCATAGATTTATCATTTAAATGTTGGTTAAATTTTTGTATATTAGCCAAATTTGTATTTTATTTCCTCTTCAAAAATTACCAAAATTATATTTTTAATCCTTTGTGCATTTTATTTTTAAATAGTTTTCAAAATTTCTGATATTCTGAAATATTTATAACACTTATCTACAGGGTGCGGTAGATAAATTGTTGTCTAAATGATGCAAAAAAATGAAAATAACTCTGACATCTTATTTTTACAGATATGTGCACCAAAATTACACAAAAATATCTTGAAATATTAAAGAGTAAATTTATTCAATAAAGTAGCCAGTGGCTTCAACCACAGCCTACAGAATCTCTTGCATCTCTTTTGGAGGGTATCCTTGTTTAAGTTAGTGAATGCCACCATAATCCTTGCCTTCAGTTCATCTTTGGTGTTAGAAGGAATTTTGTTGGTCTGTCGCTCAACTGTGCCCTCACACATAATAATCAAGGGGGTTGCAGTCTGGGGATGTAAAGGGTGATAATGTTGCAGAAATTGTCTTACAGGCCATGACTGGGTTCTCCTGCTTGTGTGGCATGGTGCAGAATCCTGTTGTCAGACACAGAGTTTTCCGGCAGCCACTACTGGATATATCACCCAACTCTTTCCAAATCCTCTGCACTGTCAGATTGACAACTAAACACTCTGTAATGTTCATACTGGAGCTTCTGGCAGAAATGCCAAGTAGTACAGCATGGCATTTCCAAATTTCTGGCAGAGTGCTTGTTCTCTGTTTAGGATGTGGTTTCCGGCTTTCTCTTTTCCAATCTTTTCACTTTTCTTTTTTTTTTTTTTTTCAATTGGAGTAGATAGATTAAACTATTGCCTGGTTCACACTTCACCCACATCTATTGACCAGGTTAAGAGGCTCATCCCTTGTTCCCTGTTTAGGATGTGGTTTTGCATCATGGTGCTCTTTTTCTCACTGACTCTACAGTTGGCAAAATCAAAAATAAACAATGCAGATGCACAAAATTATTAATATAAAATGGTGACAATTTGCCTATTGCAGCCTCTAGTTGTAGTATACGATCTGTTTTTCTGAGAAAATCAAAATAAAACACCTAATTTGAATACAATTTAGCAGCTATTTTGAAAATGTCATATTTATAGAGATGAAAAATAATATCTGAAAAGTGTATACAAAACTACTCGATAATAATCTATAAAATGCTTAGTTCTAAATTAAAGTATTAGAAGGCAGTAATCATGTTAAAATCTTATTCATAAGTTCAATATTTATTGCAAAGAATTGGACATTGAAATTAATTATGTTTCAAATACTCTGAAAAAAAGAATTTAGAAAAAAATGAACAATGCTGAAACCTTTTTAGAATTCTAAGCCACTCCAATACCTCTACCTTATAATTATTGAGAAGTACTTAGGATAATACAAAGTTTGTTTTAATCTGTTCAAGATTTTTAAATTTTTATATATTTTCTTTAATTATTTACTTATAATTTTTTAAAAATTATTTCTTGTCTCAGAATAATTCTTAAATAATTGTCTACTTTTTTATCTTGATGATTACTTCTGCAAATCTTGTGCCCTGTTGTGATTGAATTCTAAACAATTATGTTTAAGTTGATTTATAAATATAAACATATTTTATATAGTACAGTTTGAAAGAGCATTGAAACAAAAATTAAAGACACTCCATACTTTAACTTATACCTTAGCGTGTCAAAGTTCAACCTGCAAAGAAGCAAAATGTATTATGCTGATTCAGTAGATCAAATCTACATTTCAAATTGATATTCTAGAAAGATACATCTTTCACGAAAATGCATGGACAAACCTGAAAATATCTTTGTAAATACATAAGGAAAATTTAAATCTTATATTTTACATATGCATGAACAGTCTGTTGTTGAACTTTTAGATCTACTTGAGAATTTCAGTTCATCAACTGATCCACTGTGTCATTTTGAGGCTGGATAGACTGCATAAAATCATTAAAAATGTTACTGATTAAAAAACAACCATTTTTGTTTTTATTAAAAGGCAAAATGTAAGGAGAGCAATGAGGAGATAACCTTACTGAAATTTATGCCAAACCTTATGTCATGTAAGTGAACAATGTAGTGGGAGAATGTATTTTGGTTAATTCTTTATTTACTCCTTGAGTTTATTTACCAAGAACTGCAAGTATAAACTACATTGAGAAGTGAAAGCAAGTGATATCAACTCTATGCTTTATAGTAAACTGGTAAGCTTTAGAAATACTAAGATTCCTACTAAGATTCCCTCTAAGATCAGGAGATAAAAAATTTATTTGCTTGAGTTTCATCAACTGTTCTGTGAGTGAAAATAGTGATAGGCCAAAAGTGAAAAAATGTTGTCCAAGGAACAAGGAAGAATACTTGGATACTCACTGTATTCGATTTGTATTTGCTATTCGCTATTCTAATTACAGTTTATATTCACTATTCTAAATACAGGCAGCCAGGTGCATTGACACTTAAAAAAAAAGAACAACATTGACTTACCAAATGAGGACAAGTTATTTCTATCAAATAAAAAAGTCAAATTTATTAATATTCATTATATTTGCTCATCCCTTGATGAATAGATATAAAACTTTGTTAGATTTTGTATTATTTTCTTTTTCTGTATCTAAAAACTGATTAGATCTCTGTACTTGGCTTGCATTTTAAGTTACTTGCTTAACATTCAAGCAGAATTTCAACTGACAATGTATCTAAGCTTTTTGATAGTTTTAAGTAGATAAACTTTTGTTATTTTATCTATTATATTTATTTCTAAATACTTTGCAAGATTATTAAGATGGATTTGCATAATTTTATTTTCAAAAGAATGACATTTAAATAATTTGTTTCTGTTGATAAAGGTGTTAAGTATGTTTTCAGCTATATGAAGATATCCTTTGTGAGTTCTGTAAAAGATACAATTCTGTGTTTACTTTAAAAGAGCCAGTTATTTCATCTATACACTCCCCTTTTCTACTATAGTAGTGTTATACAGCTTGATAGTCAGGCTTTGAGTAAGATTTGAAATTTATGAATCACTCTAATTTAATGATCCAGATAATTTTACAAGGAACATACAGATGATATATTTTTCCAACATATTTCATGCTAATTTTATAGTGAGTTTTACATATCAGTACATTTTATATGTAACTGTAAGTTATGATATAAGTTAGCAAATTATGATATTCTATCATAAGTTTATATTCCTTAACTATTAAAACATGCCAGTCAGCTCTGTTATTTGTACTCAAATTCTGTTAATGACAAACACCAATAGCCTATTCCTCTGATGCTTGCTTTTTTATTGTCACATTTTTCTTTATTCTATAATTTTTATTTCATGAAAGTATAGTTTAGAATATATTTTACTGAAATTAAATGCTCATTATTCTATGCATTCTTAAATTCCATTTCAGAGCTATGAAGGCATGCAGCTATATTTTTATTTTGATGACCAATGGAAAGATGTTTACAAAACTGACAAGGTTAGTTTTTATTTTGGCATTATAATTATAGATATGAAAATAGAATAATTTCTTGCAAAAACTGAATTGTTTCAAAAACATAGTCAGTGTTTGAATTCAGTTTCAGCAATCTGAATCTGCAATCATTTATATTTTGTATAAAGAGAAATCCTATTCAATGTCATGTCATTTGTCTTGGCAAATCAAAAGAGAAATAAAATGTTACATCAAAGTTTGTCGTTCATTTTTCAACTATGTATTTTTTTTTAGAATTTATGATTGTTTTGTTTTCATAACAACTAACTTGATTAATATTAAGAAATAGCTCTGAATGGGACTAGAATTCCAGAGCTCATTTTTCATGGATAATATTTTAAAGAATTCCCCAATACAAGTTTATGGCTAGAAAGTGTTTTGACTCAAAAGTCATATTGTCATATATCCATTCAAATTCTTCAGACTATACTCTTGTTTAGTACTAACTAATAGTGATAGACTTAAGTTATTTGAATGATATATATTGCTGATACCCCCCTGACAAGTGGACGGAGTGATTGCTGGAGAGTCTGTCTATGAAACTCTTCACTACAACCAAAGGCACAGTAATTATAAATGAATTCACTATATGAAAAATTATTAAACAACATATTTCTGCTGTGATTTCTCAAAAACATGTAAAATTTATTATACGTTATAGAACATCTTACATGCCTACTATCCAACCAAATTGCAATAAAATAAAACATTTATTAACTCATAGTTTACAAGAGCCCTTAAGAAAAATTTTGGTTAAAAATTCATGAGTACTATTTAAATTATAATGTCAAAAGCATTTTGCTATAAGAGAGGAACTATATATCAAACAATTTTCTCCTACCATCAACCTTACATTATTTAACAGTTGAAATGGAGTTTTGAAAGTTTATTAAAAATAGACATTTAGTTGCTTGACTAAATAATCATAAACTAAAAAGCAACAGTGAATTATTAAGTGTGTTAATCAATGAATGTGAAGGGTATGTGTGATCCTTTCAGTTAAGGAAGCCTGAGAGTGCATTGGCTAACTCAACATTAAATCTTTACAGCTGATAGAAAACTTTTATTTGATTGAGACTGCATAAAAGAAGCAAAAATCATTTGGTAACAGAAGCTTGCAACTTTGAAAAGAAAATAAAGAACTGAACTAAAAGAAAAGAAAGTAAAAATAAAAGGGAGAAAAGCAAGTGTATATTTTTTATTTCAGACTACGGCCAAAAGTTAAGTGTTCTTTAACCTTATCTCTCTCTCTCACTCACTCACACACACACACACACACACACACACACACACACACACACACACACTTCCTTGTATCACTGGTATTTTATAATAAATTTTGTTAAACTATAATCCTGACTTTTGTTGTTTGTCTCTGTATCTGACCCTGCAAAAAAACCATCCACTACAGGAGTGGAAACATTGCCCATACCTCTTGGTAACAAGTGCAACATTTTTTTTTTACTTGTTATATTTTATGCCGAGGTAATTAGGTTGTAACAATATATATATATATATATATATATATATATATATATAGTTCAATAAAGTTCAAGAGGATGTTGACTATCCCATATTGTAATGTTGATTATTCTTGAGTACATTCTTGATTTAATTGCTGTCAACATCAGGTGGTCTCTACATTTTTCAACAATAATTTCCAGCATGAAACTTTTTAAATTACTTTTGATGTTTAATCATTCAAAGTAATTTTCTGTAAACTGCACAAATCTTTTTTTACATTCAATTTGAAATTTTAACTTTTTTTTTTAATAAAAAAGCATAATGAATTGAAAATATTGTTTATTTTTTTCACCATTTAATAAAATTAAAATACATAAATTTTGATAATTAAAAAAAATGCACAATGATATGAGAGTAATTACAATCAAAAGCAATCATTTGAATGAAATAATTAAACCTGAACACACTTAATGTTATCTAATAACAAACACATCAAACTTTTTGGCCTCTATTTTGTGAAAATGTGTTTGGAAAAAAGAAAGTAAAATGAATGAATGACGTGCAAATCTTACTTGAATTATATCCCTTTTTAAAGATGGCAGGAGTTAACAAACCTTCTGTATTTTTCTTACAGAAATGAAGTTTTTTTTTTATATAATCATTTTATCCCAAGTAAGGCAGGACTGCCACTGGGGGGTTAAAGTGAAAGAAAAAGATAAGGTGAAGGGGATGTTGAAGATAAGAGAAGGGTGGGAATCAAGGAGATAGATGGCATTTAAACTTTTGGAGATTGTAGCTATCAGGAAAGCAAGCAAATGGGAGGGAGTTCCACAAATAAGAAATGTGAGAAGAGGCAGTTACATTTAAATATTTCAACAGGAGAGGAGCGAAACCTTGATGCCAATTTAGTAGCATGATTAAATATATGTGGGGGTCAGGGCATCAGTGAAAAAAGTTCATCAGAGCAATTGCTAAAAAAGTACTTGTAGAAAGACAGAGGGAAGCCACATCATGTTGGTGAGAAAGTGACTGAAGGTGGCTGCTAAATCAGGATCAGAATCAGTTTGTCCATTCAAAACAATCTTCATTTCACAATTTGATAGAAACAATTATTGAGAAATACTGTAGCTTTAGAGTTTGAACAGAAGGCCAGCATACCTTCTGTTCAAACAGAACAAATGTTTGTCAAATACTTTTGAGATATCAACAGCTTGAGCTTCAAGAGCATGATATATATATTGTGATGGTCATTAGCACAAGAGCAGTAGACCTGGTGAAACAGAAGCCATATTGTTTACCAAAGAAAAGGTTGTGAGATGCCTAACTATTTCAGCATAATAGCCTTGAATGCCTTGCCAAAAAGAAGAAAAAGGCTAATAGGACAATTATCAGCTGAGTCAGTGATGCCAAAAGTTCTTAAAAACAGTAACTACAGAGGAGGACTTTCAACAAACAGGAAAGCAGGAAGCAGTGAGGCATTAGTTATAGAGTTATAAAATATTATTAGAATATATTTTTACCCAGTGATAAGTTAGAAAAGTACCTCTTAATTTTGAATTTTTTCGTCTAGTTTGGAGCCTATTATTTTCTATAAATTTTGATAACTAACCTTAGTTATTCAGTAAAAAATTTCATTTTGCAACAATACCAATGACTCTTTTTCAACTCTGAGTGGTGTCCATACAACACTTACAACTATTTTATTCCCTTTTATTTTTATTATCAGACTGTTTAAAATAACTACATAATTTGCATCATTTTTAGAGTGCCACTACTACTAATGCCAGTATCAGCTTTCAATGTAAGCATAATCTTATCTATCAAAAATTACATACACAAGAAAAGAAAAATCTTTTCAACATACACAGATATAAATAAAATATATTTGATATTTGGATTGTCAAAACATTGTCAATATTTCTTGTCTTATTTCAATGTAATTATATCTCTCTGTCTATAAATATTTTAAAATATAAATAAATTTTTGAAATTTGTATCAGTGTTTTCTCTTTCATTTTTCCAGTTTATTCATCTACAAAATTTGGTAACCTTCTAGAGAAGCAATAGCAACATATATAGAGTAGATTTGCTTTTTGCTTATCAAAAGAAAAAAATAGAAAAATAATAGTAGGCTTGAAGAGAACACACGAAAAGAAAGAATGTAAGCAAAAGAAAACAGAGTAATGTTTTGTTAATAATTGAGGTAAAAAATGTTTTGTGTTGATTTAGTAATCTATGTTTCCATCTTAAACAAATTGTTCATATTTTGACAATTTTAAAACAAGAATAATATTGATTTTTCTTTTGTAGAATTTTGCTATTATCTCATTTGTTTAAAAAGACACTGAAATCTTTTTGTCTTGCAAAGAAAAGCCAATTACTGATCAACAGAAGCCATATTTGATTCATAGCTGTTGCCTTCTTTACCTTGCGCTTATTGTTACTATGGTTACCTGTTTCCTTTGTGCATTATGAGTTGCTGAATGTGTTGCAACATTCTCCTCCTTTTCTTTTTTCCTAATTTCCTTTTTTCTTTTTTCCATTGTTCTTTTTATTGCCTTTCTATATCCTTCTATTTATTTCCTCTGTTTTTTTTCCTTTTCTTTTTTATGTTTCTTTACAACCTTTTGTCTTTAACAAGGATGCAATCTCCTGATTAGTTTTTAATTACTGATATGGATTCTATGCTTTAAATGAAAGAAATAAAACTAAGTCTAAAACATTGTCAGTCAGACAATTTATAACAAAGAAGATAAAAGTAGTTAGTTACCCAACTGTGACAACAGTAGTACATTGTATTGTTTATGCCTCTCGCTTACCATAGTTAATGCTGCTATGCAGGTACTTATATTACCCTTCACCTCTGATATGTTAACCTTAAATATTCTTTCTAATGGTAATCACAATGCATCAATGGTGAAATTAGTCATTTCCATTCAGGAAACATTTGGCATTTGTTGACCAAAATGTGTTACTCTCAGTTGAAATTTATGAAACCTTTTTAAGAAAAAAGGTTTTTCAAGAAATTAGATTTTCAAGTTCACTCTTATCACTTTTTCTAGTATTAATGGGAGTTTCCTTTCAAGCACTTTATCTAAGGCAATGTGGAAAGTCAGCACCCTTTAGTTTTTCCCTTTTAATTACATGTACTACCTATTTTTGTTGTAACTGTTGTTGGAAATGTTCAAGTGATGTGGTTTTTGTTATTTGGTAAAGATCTGTGTGAATTTGCGACTCCAGTCTTTAAGGTCTGGTGAAGAATTGTCTTTTATTAGACCTAAAAGATTAATTTATTTGCAGCTATTTTTAATCATTGATAAAAAAAAAAGTTGTACATAGATGATAGTTTAGACAATTCTGAATGAGTTAGACATGGTAGATGATGTTAAAAATTCAAGGCCATTTTTTAATGACACCAAAAGTAAGAATGTTACCAAAAAGAAAAGAAACATTAGAACAAGGTAAACATAATGGTAGCAGCAGCTTCATAATAATGGTGGAAGCATTCTTTTGTTTTTTTTTAATCATTTCATCCCAAGCAAGGCAAGAAAATCACTAAGATGCAAGGAGGTGGGGTTACTGAGTATGAGGGAATAAGAGAAACAAAATCATTAAAGAGAAAGCACAATAAAAGAGCAGGAATTAAGACGACAAAATAATGATTAACATTACATCTAAATTAAAAAAAATTGATTTGAAAGCAAGAAGCTGGAAAAGTATTCTACAAACAAGAAGTGCAAGAGAAGAAACAGCATTATGGTCACATCTATCCATTTCAACTGCAATATGATGAGACCTTGCCACTAATCTAGTACATCAGTTCATCAGAACAATTACCATGAAAATAATTATAGAAAAGAGCATTGAGAAAAGGACTGAAGCTGAGATGCCAGGTCTAGATCAATAACATTGCAGACTCTATATTTTATCAAAAATCTCTAAATTCATAGCATGAGCACTAGCTCAGATGTGGCTGCAATATTCAATGCATGGATGAATGTTAGACTTATAAATGTGTAAGATAGATTCCGACAAGAAAAATTGTCTAACATGACACGGTGAACTAACTGTTTTAGCAATTCATTCAATAAAGAATTAGAGAAGATGCAATGAGTCACTCTCCTGGAGGTTAGCATTAGACATGCTAATGGAAGGCAAAAAGGGTTATGAATTTCAGATGAAAGAAGGCATTTTCTATTTGAAAGAATTAAAATTCTTTGCCAAAATTAACAACAGATTGTAGGCCATTTTTGAGATCAGCTGCCAATTTGATCTTATCAAACCAATCAAACTTGTTATCAACATATATACAAAGTTGAGAACTGATGGCATCAGGAAGGTGTTTGATGAAAATTAAGAACAACATAAATCCAAGGAAAGAGCCTTGGGGGACACTTGAATTAATGCAAAAAATCTAGAAGAGTCATCATTCAAGACTACATGAAGATTGCATTCAAGTATTTCCACAGTAATTTTCAAATTCACATAATATATATATATACATATAGGCATTCATTTGGAAATAGTGTATTATAAATATAACATCCTTAAATACTAGAACTATGTTTTTCATGAGTTTTGGCCTACAAAAAAGTTTGTAGCAATCAGACATGTTTTTTTTGTTGGTGTTTTAATGCAACATAAATTTGTTCCATTATGTTCAGTCAATGTGATAAATAAACATCAAAACAACTTTTTAATTTACTGCATTCATATGGATTGTTTATAAAATACAGCTTGAACTTCACTAATCCAGCAAGCTTGGGATGTTTTGCTTGTAAATTCTTTTCAAATTCTATTTTTGACTCATCTGAAGTATCTTTGCCTGAATCTATATTGAGTATCTTAGAACTGAGTTTCTATACAGTGATATGCAAATGATTTTTTCTATCATTTCTAAACTGGTTCCTCCAAACCGTATGGCCTTGATGACATATTTGCTGTAGCTCTTGAGAAATGTACTCCTGAACTGGATCTTGTTCTCTTTAACCTCTACAATAAATGCCTTGCTGCTTCTTGCTTTTTTGCTTGTTGGAAATTCTCTACTGTGGTTCCAGTCTTTAAAAACTCAGTCAAATCATCAGATCCCTCTAACTACTGATCTATTAGCTTTTTACCTCCTTTTGGCAAAGTTCTAGAGGTACTAATCAACTCAGAATTGGTTAATTTAAGTATCTCAGCTTGCAAGGTCTTCTTTTAGTCAATATGGCTTTCAATTCAATTGGTGGCAAGGTCTCATCATATTACTGTTGAAATGGTTAGATGTGACTATAAGTTCTATGCTGTTTCTTCTCTTGTACTTCTTGTTTGTGGAACACTTTTCAACTCTATCTTGTGTGAAATTTACTCTCTTGAGAATACCAACAAAAGTACATAAGCAAGAGGAAAATGATTTTATTAGATATAAAATATCCTTATTATTATTGAGTAGCCATATGTCTAGAACATTTTCTCAAACAAATTGTATTATTGTCTACTGGAAGTTAACGAAAAAGAAAGCAATTTTCCTTAGTACACATATTTTTGGTATCCAGTGTCACTAATTTATCTCTTTTGTAAGCTAAATCACTCCTTTAGTTTGGCTCCCAAATTCTAAATCTTGCTACTAACCCAGAATGTATTTATTTGCAAATTTTTTCTTACTCATTGTAATTCTTTTTCATTTCTGTTTTTTTATTGCAAACATTTTTCATAAAAATTCTCTAAAATTCTCCAATTTTTGTTATAGGTAAATGATTCAGTTATTTTTTTATCACATGCTGTCACTTTATTAATGACAAAATGATCAAATTTCAAATCTAAATTGTTTAAAGTACTACATTTATAAGAAAATATCTTCAGTTTAAATAAAAAATATTTCAAATGGCTGCACATTTTGGCTTATACTCTTTTCATATTAATTACAGGTTGTTGCCAAATAGAAAGGGAAATTAACTCACGTCAATCTCAGTTTCATTCAAATTATCTTTAATTTAATTTTAACTCCATGAAAGATCTAAAAAATATTTCAACAAGATTAAAAGAAAATCAAAAATAATATAATTCATTACTGAATAATTTCTGAAAAGTCCAATAAAATCTTTTTTTTTTTTAAGGTTAAAAAAATGAATGAGTTTTTCACTGAAAAATCAGTGCTGCCATTTTTCCTTCTCATTTTTCTTATGTCTTCTGAATTCCTTTTTTGTAGTCATTCATTATTTCTTAACCTTAATTCATTTTGTCATAAGTAATAAATTGGATATTTATTTTGACGTCTTCTCTACATTTGTTAGGTTACAAATAAATAGATATAAATAGATTGGCATAGCTATATGTTAGATATGAGTATGATGTATAAGAATAGATTGAAATAGACATGAATAGACTGATATAAACAAAGTAAAATAATTATTAATAAAATACTAAAGCTCTCTCAATGGAGGTAAGAAAAAAGCTTATTATCTATTTATTTTATTTCACAGCTATACACACATATAAGCAAAGAGACAGTTTTTTTTATCTTCAACTTTATGATTTTGCTACTCAGGCTAGGGTAGGGGTTATCCAGATGGAGTGGGAAGAAAATGTATTATTTTAATGTCTTGTTTCAAACTCAGTCAAATTGTGTGTACATGAGTGTGCTTGTGTGTACATTAAATGGCACAAGCATATGTAAATCATTCATGCACAACACAGGCATATACATTACATGTGCATATTACATCACATATAGAATCAGCTTGTCTTTTATAATATAAAAAAATTTGCAATCATTATGACTGAAAGATATTTACAATATTTGAAGAAATATTATGTATATATATATTCAATATCTTGTAGCCCACCACCGTTGAGAGATATATTTTTAAAGCGACCATGAAAAACATTTTGATGTACAGTAGAAAGTGTTGAAAAAATTACCATCATTTTCAAGCAGGAATATATATATATATATATTGATGAGTTACCTGATGGAGATGATTTACTGGATGGAGATATACAATCTACCAATTAGTATCTCGTTCAAGGTTTTTTGCCAAAATTCTGTAAACCAATTTTTTAAAAATATATTTTTCCAATAATGTATAGACAGTAAGAAATGATTTTCTAGATCCTAGTACTGCAAACAGAAAGTACAACAGATTAAAGGATTAGCAAGATAAGATCTTCCTGAAGTACATTTGGAAGCAGAAATCTATTATTTCATACAAAGAGAAAAGAGGATATAAAAAAGTGAGAGTACTGCAAAATCTGCAAAAGAAGATATGCAATTGTGCAAACTGAAGTCCGTCTCTTTACACCATAACAGGATAGGGGCAAATAGTAAAGAATTTTGCCTTTATTGGTTGACTAGCAGTATAGCCCAGCATTGCTTGGGTGTAATGAAAGCTTTAAAACTAATCCATGGTCCTGGAGCTCAGACTCTTTGGATGTTGGCACGAAAGACTAAAAAGCAATAGTTTTTTCCAGTTAAAGTGAAACCGTAGACTGAAAGAAAAATGAATGGATGTAAGTTAAATTTTGATTTCCTGGTATCAATATCAAATTTTCTGCACTATTATAAGAACTGCAACCTTGAAACTTCTGAATATCGTTCCTTATGTCTTTGTCTATGAGTGTATCAAATTTGATTAAAATCGGACCACTCCTTCTATAACCCGATATATTCGATTATCGATTTTTGATATTTATTGGGGGTACCTCAACACAAAACCTAGCTAAGAACACTTGCAGATGCTTATAGTACAACTGTGTAAATTTTCAAGAAAATCGGTTCAACCATTTTGGAGTCTATAGATAATGGGGACACACATACACAGACACACATACACACACAGAGACAAAGTTCCATTTATAAATAAGTCTAGATATATTCAACTTAAATTGATGTGAAGTGGTGATTTCTGTTGTAAATTTTCATCAAGAAAAATAGCATATTATTCAAAAACTTTGAAGAATCTTGAAGCAATTATTTCTTCACATGAAAGGAATCCTGATCATTTAGAAAACTTCAAGATTAGTGTGAACTTGAATTTCACTTATCTAAAATAAAAATAAATGATGCTATTTACTTTGGAGAAAATTATGCAAGAAGAATAAATATTGTGAACAAATTATGTCTTACTTGATTACTTTTGTAAGAGTGCTTTGCATGCAAAACTTGTCATTATGGTATACAAATGAAAAGTTGTACAGTGCTAGCAATGGAGTTTTACAAAAAGTCAATATAGAATATCTTGCACTTTTTATATCATGAATAAAAATAGAAACAATGGAAACGGTACCCAAAATGAACTTCTATAAAGCAAACAATTTTAACAAATATAATCTTGGTCAAATACTACTCAATTATTATAGACTGCACACTGACAATACCTGACAATAATTGTACATTTGGCTGAGGTATTCAAACCATCAGATGAATCTGAAGTTATGAAAATATTTCTTTGGATTGGTTCTACTGATGGAAACTACAGATAATTTTATATACAATTCTTTTATTGAACAGCTCAAGCAGAAATTGAAAGTCTGTGATGCCAGGTTTATTCTAAGTAGAGTAAAGAAAATAGTGTACAAAAGATGGTCCAGAGCATAAACTTATATGCATATTTTGTACCCTCCAATGTACATGCCTTAAATCTGATAGTCAATAATGCTGTTTTAGGTTTGTTTGGAAGTAACTATTAAAAATGCACATACAATCTATAGTATTGAAAAAAAAAGATGAGTTGGCTTGACAACTATATCAACTGAATATATATAGGAATTAACACTTGATCTGTTAAACAATTTAGATGCACAATTTGTAAAGGAAAATGTGTACAAAATTGGATTCTGATGTGCTTGAAATTGAAAGTTATACAATCAGAGAAACAAAAACAGACATTTTATAATCAAAACATTCCCACTAGCATTTTGTTTTCTCCTTGTATTCTTGTATAAATTTAGATATGTTCACCAGTTGCAATTCATACGCTTGTACTTTCTATTTTGCATTTAATAGTAATTTTAATCTATGATTTAATTTTTAAAATTAAATCTTTGGTTTCATTTTATCTTATTTTTACTTTCCTTAAAAGAATTCTTTCTTTCTAATTGATTGGCATTGTCTTTAAACTGTAAAAGTATTTTAAAGCAAATGTATTTTTGTTGATATATTTTTCTCCTTCTGTTAACTGTTTTGTAAGATAAATGATCATTTTCTCTCTTTCAGTTAAAAAGAGTAAATTTAAAACTAAATCTGTTGTCTTCTGTGGTTCAAACTCAAGCCTTTGATATTGTCTTTTCTGTAAAACTTTGTCTTTATTTTTCTTTTGCGATTTCTTCTGTGTTTTGTTATATAAAACAAAATAAACTTGTGATTACTCCATGCTAGTTCATTTTGGATTTTCCTAATGTTTACATTTTTATAAATCCCCAATGATTTTAATACTATTAAGAATAAATTTAACATTGACTATGAACACTTTGAAAATATGAAATCTTAAGAAAAGTATTGAAAAAAACTAAAAAACTATTTTTGTAAAGAGCTGCTGATACTTAATTTTAATCTATATACTATATATTTTTATTTCTACAGGAAAAAAATTTTTTATGTATATTTTTTTGGGAAAAAGTGCCATGTATTTTTGCAGTGTGATTTTAAAACTCTTTCAGATCTTGGTCATTGCTGATAAACTTGATATAAAATAAAGATGTGTTGAAGAACAAAAAAATGTAGTTTAATGCAATTTTTGTATGAATATTTTAAAAAATAATTTCATTTATTTTATAGCTGTTTGGTTTTATATTCTACAGATAATCAAAAATCAGAATCAAAGCTAAATGACTTATGTTCTTTGACAAATTATTGAAAATTTTAACTAATCTACTCATGCTAATAATATTTTGTCTATTTAATAAAGTTTTTGATGTTGTAATGTTATATAGTAAAGATTTAAAAAATGAATTGATAATGGAACTGAAAAATATTTTTACAAAGTTTTCTAGTACATGCTGTTTCAATTTCTTTCAATTTTTTTTAATTTATGGTGTAAATTTTGAAAAATAGGTGCTGGATTGTAATATAACAATTGTTTGACTATTGAATGTGTTGACAAGTGACAACATACCCAGCTGTCAAAAATGTATTTCTTTCTATATTTTTTTGCAAAAAGTAAGCAGTATTGTTTACAAAACCTGATTAATTAATCCTTAAATTTACTATTTTTCTTTGAAACACATATTAGATTTTTAAGAAATTTAAAAAATGTTTTGTTTGTGTCCGTTGCACTAATTGAACTAGGTGGAAGTGTAGTAAACACAAGAAATTAAAAGTAACTCTCTTCTTCACTTTTAGAAAAATTCACAATTATATATGAAATCCTGATTTTTCCGAACAGAAAAAAGATTGACCCTGTACTGAAAGGAAAAGATGAAGCCAGATTTCGCAATTAGATGTTAAATTAATTTTCTAACCAATGAAAGGAAGTGATTTGCATAACTGAGAGAAAAGTTAACAAGCCTATGTTAAAATTGTCTTTGGCTATAAAAACAGAAAGAAAGTTAAAGTAGAGACGAGACTGAAAGATATGACTAAAGAAATTTTAATCTGCCAACTTGGACATAAAGTCTCGCCACACATTCATTCTCCTTCTTCACTCAAGCTATTTTCTTTTACTTCTTCTTCTCTATCCTCAACATTCTTGGAATCAACAAAGAAGATGATAGCAACAAGAAGAAGAAGAGACTTCAACTGACTCCTAAAAATTAACATCAATAAGTACAATTTTCTTTATTGCTTCACCTTCCTTTTCATTTTCTCATTAACCATAAAAAAAGCAAAGGAACATAGATTTTAGTAAACACATTCGCTACTTACAACTAGAATTCTGGACACTTAACTCTTTACTACTGCTTCTCATTGAACATTTAACTTCTACAAATTGATGTTATTCTGTTTAGTTAATAAAACATACTTTAAACCTACATACAAAATATTTTATTCTTCCACATTCCAACACCCAACCTTCCACCTTCTGATAATTATGATGATATCTGACAAATCCTTAAGTTGTAGGGAGTTTGGTTATGTTTCACACAAGGCCAATTTAATAAACATTCAACCAACTCCATGCCACAGAAGTAAGTTTGTTTTTATTTTTATTCCTAAAAATGTCTGAAACTTTCAAAGACATATAATAATTTTTCTTTTATTTTTTTTTTTTACAGATTAGCCTTAGGCTATTATCTTTCAAATAAAACCATAATTTAACTTCAAAAAAGACATTTAAGTTATTAAAATGGATTTTTTTAGTTTTTTAAAATGTCTGTGAAGGCATCTAGCAAAGACATAACCAAAATGTGAAAAGTAACCAACCAAACATGAGAAAAATAGTCTAGCTAAACAACAGACAATAAAACATCCTGTCCAACAAGATATTTTAAACTATTTAAGTCATACATAAATATAAAATGATTTATTTACTATTTTTTGTTGGTAAATAATTTCAGTTACATGAAGTGGAGACAAACATGAAAAAAATCAAAATAAATTTCCAAAATAAATCAGTCGATACCATTGTTTGTTATCATGGCAAAGTCACTAAAGCTTCTTTACTATTTGAATTTATTTTTAACAGATCAGATTTCTTAAAATATTTTCTTAAACTTTGGAAAGTTGAAATAAATCAAAAAGATTTCAACATATTATTTTTAGATGCACTAACATTTAGTTCCAATGACCATCACTGATGACAAAACAAAACATTCTTTACAAAATCAAGGCTCTCCACTGGCCTAGAGTTGTGACAATTTTTTAAAAGATGGCAATTTATGAGATCCAAGCAGTACATATATGGTCTGACTCTCATGTTTACTTTTTTTCCCACAAAAACCCTTTTTAATTGAAATTAGTTATTTCCTTTTCATTAGGAGGCACAATATTACTTACTAAGGGTAAAAAAAAATAGTCAGGCATTGGACCTGATTATAGCTAAATACATATCCTTTCTTATGGGTGACGTAGAGTCTACTTGTGTGTGTATTTTTATACTTATCTCCATCTGTGTATGCATGACTATTTATTATCTCTCTCTCCCTCTCTCTCTCTCTCTCTCTCTATATATATATATATATATATATATATACTTCTTACATAACAATAACTTTTTTAAATGATGAAAGATTTTAATTTAATTTTTTTCAGAAATGCAGTGAAAAAATCAGTGTGTTACGCCGTGAATATTTTCAAATAGTGCAATTATCTGAAAATTACCCGTGGTCAGGTTGCGAACGCTACAACAGTAGTGGATATGTTTATCTCCACTGCCAAGGTACACGCAACTTTCGATCTTTCCGGCCACGGTGGTGGTTCATCACAGTTGGACGATGCAAACCTGAGAACAATAATGTAAGTTTCTTTTTTTCTCATTGTACATCTTTGTATCAGTGTTTTAAAAAGTCTGAAATAATGAATGAGTGAATGTAAGGTCCTCAGAGCTTTAATATTTGTTTTTTTTTTTCATAAGACAATATTTTTTATAGTATTTTTGGATAACATAAAAAATGATATTCAGTTAATTGACTATAAATAAAAGATGATTTAAAAAAATTTTCTGCATTAACCTCATGGAACAACAATAGGGACTAAGTGCCTGTTGTGATGTGTGTATTTCAAGGTTTCCTACTTGAATCTCCCTTCCTCATCAGAAGAAAGACTATACAAACAAGTCTATGCATTGATATGTAAATGAAGCAAAACTTATTCAGTACCTTTTTGCAGTGTACCAGAGAAAGATTTTTCATTAAGAAAATTTTGTAAAGTCTGGAATAAATTGTAATCCAAAGATATAAAATGTGGACGAGCGAAAACTTGCCTGTAAAGCTGTAACAATTTTTAAATTTTTACCATATCATCAAAGCAACATGCAATATCCTGATGAATTTTATAAACAAACTTCAGATACTTTTTGTTGTTAATTGCTGTTTTTAAAAGAGTTAATTTTTTTCATGATGAATAAAGTTTGTTGAGAGAGAATGTTTTTTTTTTTTTGTTAATTCTTGCCAGAAAGTACCAACTGATACAGTATAACCTTCAATTATACAATGACTGTTCTGTTTACATCTTATAAACATGTTGAGAATCATTTTGTCTATTTTTAGGGCATCAACTTGTCATACAATCTTCATTTGACCAATGGAGCCAAGGGAGATTACTTTTTCAGAGAATTGTCAGCAGATCAATTTAGTGAGTTATCTTGAGTATTTGAAATTTTGCAAATAAATGGATTTAGCCAAATTTATACAAGCAGCATTTGGACAAATTTGGTCACAATTTAGAAAATATTTCTACTTTCAAATTAATTAAATTACAGTTATTTCAGTTAAAAAAACAAACTAATAAAACAAGTACATTCCGATGAACAGTTATGATGACTGAATTAATAAATCACTATGTTAAGGAATAGTTAAATGAAAGGCATTATATTTAGTAAGTTTGTGTTTAATAACTTCCTTTACTGAAACTGATTTAAATACTTAAAATGATCAATGAGTTTAACAGAAGCTTTGGGGAAAACTTTATTTTAATTATAAACATTTTTGAAAAAGGATATTTTTGTTGAATTGTTAATTTTTGACTAATGCTCTCTATTAAAATGTACAAAGCACCTGTTGAAGTACAATAATTATGATAATGCTCTTGTGACATATCTGTTTGTTCCTTCTCTGTATGTACATTACAGATATTTTTATCTAAATATAAAAGATGAGTTAAAATGTTCCTCATAAGAAAATTTATATAATAACTATAATAAGCCTATTTCAGAATTTTATTTGTTAGAGAAAAAATTTAGATATAAGAAATCTTCTTTTCTTGGCAGATTGAAGCAACACAATCTTTTCCACTTGTCATGTGATTCTGTGTATAAAATTCACCTAAACTTGGCAATACCTTTCTATCAGGTTTGGGAATGCAGAAATCATTTGTGTAGTTATTAATTTGAAATAATTACAAATTACTATTTATAATTATTTAGTATTATAAATACTAAATAAAAATCTTTTAAGCATTTAAATTTTATATGTTTTGACTGTTGTGCATTTAAGACACTGAAAATGAACTCCAGATTGTTATTGGCATATTGTACTTGTTTTTACTTTATTTGGCAGAAGATCAGTTCTAATGAATTTATTTGACTAAAGCACAATTTATTTTCATTTGTGAATTTATTTACATCTATTTTATTTTCTACATTGTAGCCATATTGGAAGTGGATATAGCATTCCTCATATTTTTCAGCTTTATGTCTTGTGTTGCTGTTGTGTTTTCAGGTAAATGTGTTTTATGTATTCATTCTATAATGAGAGGACAAGTTGGATTTTTCAATAATATACCTTATAATGCCTCTGATTAACAAAGTAAATATTCAAGTAGAAAATTAAATTCTTTGTGTGTATAGCCTAATATTATACAGTAGTAGTAAGATTATTCTGTGGATATGACATATAAGATAGAATTGCAAGATATATTTGCATGCTATTTTGTGATAAGATACATAAAATATAGTGTTAAAAATATATCACCTTTATTTTCTGTTTCAGTTTTTGAGGAAATAAATATTGGTTTAAATATTTAATGCTCATCTTTTTCCTAGGAAGGAAAGAGATTAGAAGACCAAAGACAGTCTTATGCAAATTTGGCTTATTTTAATGCAGAAAGAATTGAAGTTGTATCCAGGATAGGTGATAGGTTAAAAATATTCAAAGACAAAAAAAAAACTATTATATCACTTTCAAGTATATGCAGATGAATGTTTTAGATCATGTTTTTTATTGGAATATTGTTAGTTAAGTCTTACTCATATATTTTCCAAATAAACTGTTGTTATGTCTGGGTTGGAGCTGCACAGTCTTCACAACCTTGTGAGTGATTAATTATTTCACACTCTAAAATCTCTATCCTGCAGACAAATGTTGAAAGCTTCTCGCTACTCTATTTTTATTCTAATGATAAATCTTCTGGCGAGCTAGATACTTTAGTCCCATCAGCCCTGACTTTCACAGTTAAGACTTGCCATGCCTTGCCTTGTACACTGGAATGAATCATACCCTTTCCCTACATGTTCCATTAGAACTTCTTCCAAAAAACTGCTGCATTGTGCAAAAAAACTCTACAAATCATTATTATTATTTATTAAAGTAGTTTGTGTTCTTTAGAATATTCAAGCGTGCACCAGATGTCTTGTATGCATTGTAATATTTATCTGTTGCAAATTCTGTACCTTTTCAATTTTATTCCATGTCTTCCATAGTGTTCAGTGACATTCTTAGATAATCTTATTTCTATTTGAATTTTCTGGGATGTGTTGTCTTTATTTGCATTCTGACTAATGTTCTCAACATTTTTGTTATTTTCTGGGATGTGTTGTCTTTATTTGCATTCTGACTAATGTTCTCAACATTTTTGTTATTTTCTGGGATGTGTTGTCTTTATTTGCATTCTGACTAATGTTCTCAACATTTTTGTTACAAAAACATTTCAGCTCTTGTGCCATCCACTTTTCTTCAGATCTTGTTAATCCAGATAACTTTAAGAAAATTTACAAGTGAACCCTTTATTCAATCTGCAAGTTATTTCACAATCCATATCTAGGGATTCTCATTTTTTTAGTATTACTGTAGGGATTAAATAAAAATACGAAATAAAATAAAAACCACTAAATAAAATAAAAATACAAAATAAAATAAAAAACTACGAAATAAAATAAAAATACAAAATAAAATAAAAACTATGAAATAAAATAAAAATACAAAATAAAATAAAAGTATGAAATAAACATAAAAATCTCCCAGGAGTTCTCTGACAGGAAAGACAATTGATGCATGTGCAAAAAGAGAGGCCTCCTGGTGCCAAAAATAAATTCTGTCTCTTTCTCTGTTGAACTTTGGATGATAAAGACGTGCCAAACTGTTCAAGAAGGAATTTCCCCAACAAGAGGTCATTAGAACCAAAAATAAAATCAGTGTCCAAACTGTCCCTCTAGTGTCCCTGTATCTTTCCTTTTCTCTTTGCCTATTTATTTCAGTGCCGAAAGCCATTCAACAAGTTTTGGATGTTTAGGCAAAAGAACCAACCCAGCAGTAATAGCCATAACATTCCACATTACTCAGTTGTTTCCAAAGAGTCTTAGTCTACCTCAGGGCCCAGCAACTGAACTCACAACTACTGTCATTAAGTATACAAATCAATGCTTTAATTCATGGAACAATAGCCTAGTGAATTAAAGTTTGATATATGAAGGTTTTCTTTACTGATAAACATCTAAAGAAAGTGAGAAGGCACAATGACCAAAATGTTATCATAATAACAACAATGTGGCCATGAGTCCCAATTTAAATAATGTGTATAATATTATATATGCAGTAGGAGTAAGTAATATACTTAAAACTCTATTTTCATAATCTTTTGTAGCTGCTTGGATTAAATAAAATTGATATGAAAATTCACTTGTTTTGATATTGTTTTTAAGGAAAGTTTTCTTTACTTAGTTTTAAATTATAGAATATAATAGTGATCTTGGTAATTTTGAATACTGTATATTTCATGTTTACAACAATGCTTGATACTTACAAAAAGTTTCCCATCTTGCTATGTATGAGAAACAGATAGAAAGTTCATAGTGTACCAGAATACAGTATCTAGTTGGTCAGCTGTTGTATTCTGGTATACTTGCATGTCTTTTAGTCGACCTACTGGTGTCTACTTACATTTATATCTTGGTCAGCTAATTAACTTTTTAGCTTACTCTCCTATTTTTCTTAAATTCTTTTACCTTTTAGGCTTGTTTTTTCTTACCATGACCAAATTTTCAATGTATTTTGTTGGGCATTTAAAATTTATTACTTACATATTCAAACAGTAAATTCATTTTTTCTATTCTATTTAGTTTTTAATATTAGACTTACTCATTTATTTTACTTTTGCAGAAACATGTTTTATGGATCTTTTCCAAAATACAAAATATGTATCTGGCTATATGAAATATAATCAATGAATCAATCTCCTTTGTAGCTATGCTACGTAGCCGGCAACTCTTCCATTCCACATACAAGATGTTCATTGTGTCGCTTGTTGCTTACGATGGTTACCTTTTCTTTATCTGCATTCATTATGGGAGATATGTGCAAACAGGACTAGAGGAAAGAGAATGCAAAGTTGTTGGTAAGATTGTTTTTGTAATTATTAATTTAAAATCAAATTCAATGTAAGATTTCTTGTAACACTAGTGTATATGCAAATTAACTGTATCATGTTTCAAATACTAATTCAGATCATATTTGTCTATCACTTTGTCAATAAATTTTAAAATCTTGATACATTCAGGTTAGGTATATATTAATATATTAATGTGATGTTTCGAAATTTTTAAATTAGACCCAAATTTATTCAGAAGTTATTTTTATTCAAGACAAAAATGTCTTGAATAAAAATAACTTCTGAATAAATTATTGTAGTAGCTCACATTTTGTCTTCAAAGTACTTATTATTTCATTCATTCTTTATATTCTGACTAATGTCAATACATACTTAATTCATTAAAAAGAGACTATGAATAGAATATGTGTTTGTTAATTTTGCTGAATGAATAGTCATAGTTTTGATTTTGTTTGAGAAATCTTTATTCTTTTTACAGTAGAAATATACTTCATATTTTTGTATGAATTTTAAATAAATGACGAGAAAAGAATTTTCCAATCATTTCTGTAACTTTTACTGATAGACTGAATATGATTTCTTATTTAAATTTTATATCATTGAAAAGAATAAAATGAAAACTGAGTTTTGTGGTGATACTAGCAGTATAGCCTGGCGTTGCTTGGGTGTAATGAAAGCTTTAAAACTAATCCATGGTCCTGAAGCTCAGACTCTTTTGACGTTGACACGAAAGACTAAAAAGCAATAGTTATTACAGTTAAAGCGAAACTGTAGACTGAAAGAAAAATGAATGGGTGTAAGTCAAAGTTTGATTTCCTGGTATCAATATCAAATAAGTTTTCTTTGTTGTAAACTGAATTTTGAAGGCTAAATAAGTCCTCTAAGTAAATGGTATCATGGCTTAGACTAAGAATTACAATTATACCTACTTAGAGCCAAACCTGAAGCAAAAACTAAAATAAAAGGGCTGAAAAAATACAGGCATACAGGCAGATAAACAGGCACACACACAAACATCTTGCCTTTTATATATATATATATATAAAATCGATTTTTGGCACTATTGTAAGAACTGCAACCTTGAAACTTCTGAATATCGTTCATTATGTCTTTGTCTATGAGTATATCAAATTTGATTAAAATCGGACCACTCCTTCTATAATCCGATTTTTTCAATTATCGATTTTCAATATTTATCAGGGGTACTGCGAAACAAAACCTAGCTAAGAACACTCGCAGATGCTTATAGTACAACTGTGTAAATTTTCAAGAAAATCGGTTTAGCCGTTTTGGAGTCTATAGGTAATGGACACACACACAGACACACACACAGACAAAGTTCCATTTATAAATAAGTTTAGATTTGCAAAATTGAGATTTTAATTGATCTCTAATTAAATTCTTTTCTTTCTGTCATTTTAGTCCTTTCTAAATTTTAACTGCATGTTTTTGTTTATAACTGTAAATTGTAGCATTTAAATGAATACTTTTTTAAATTATTAATTGCCATAGAATGAATAATTGCAATATGATGCATATTAAAAAATTGTATATCTTTTCTGTTTGTAGCTTATGTGTGCCAAGCATTCAGTGTTCTCACTTTCCAACTTCTCTTGATCCTGCTTGGAAAAGGTTATACAATCACTCGGGGACAAATTAGTCGTACAGGCTCTATAAAAATTGCTATTTTTATGACTGTCTATGTTTTTGTCTATGCTGGTATCTTTCTTTGGGAAACAGAAGTAAGTGTTAACAATTCTTCTACAAGTTTATCCAAAGGTAGAGAATGGCTTTTGGTGTAATATTGAAGTAATTAGCTATTTTAACATTATGTTGTAACTATCTGAGTTTTTAAGCCCTTCTTTTAAATTTTGCTCTCAATGTTTGTAAAAATTAATCATCATTATTCATAAACCTGCAAGTGAGTGAGTTGTGGATTAAAAAAATTCAGCTTTATTGCTCCTTTTCTATATTTTCTCTAAGCCTAAACTTTTTTTTTTTTACTATTATTGCAACTGTAAATGAACAGTAATTTAATCATGGCAAAATGAAATGTCCAAGTTACATCTGGTTTTAGTATAATCCACAAACCTCAAATAAAAATCACTACAGTTTCTTAAAACTTTCACTACTATAGATATATTTGTGTCTTTATAAAACTTACATTGCCTACTGTTGACATATATACATTTACTGCTTTATTAGCTGACATTTCTTCTTTGCATAATGTTTTGAAAGCATTCTTTCAAATCTGGGTTCATGCTGTTACATCATGCAATTTTAGTTGCACATCCAGAATTTTACACTCTCTTTCCACCACATCACATAGGTGCTCTATGGGATTGAGACTCTGGAGTTCACTAACAGAACTCACTGCTGTGTTCTGTGAAGCAATCTGGAATTATAGTTTTACTTTCAACATATGTTGTCCTACTGGAAGTGACCAGCAGAGGATTGGTACACCATAGTCATAAATTGAGGCATGTGGTCAGACACAATACCTAGGTAAACTGTGGCATTTAAACAATCTTTTATTGTTTCCCAGGGTCCTAATGTATATATATTAAGACTCTATTATTCATACCATTGCACCTTCACCACAACCATCAATCTGAACCATTGACAAAAGACAGGATGGATCCATACTTTTATGTTGCATGCGCAAAATTCTGGCCCTATCATCTGAATGATGTTGCAGCAGGAATCAAGAATCATCAGACCAGTTAACATTTAACTGTTAATCTTCTTTTTCTGCAAGCTATTGCATGAAATGAAATTCAGCAGGTTACTGTGGCTATGTTTAACTGCTTATGTCCATTAAATTACTATCACATCATTGGCTGATGATAAATTTGTATAAAAGAGCAATAGTTCATGTGTACTAAATTAAGTGGTCAGTAAGTGTAAATGTTTTCAAGACACTGTAAAATATCAGTCCCTAGCATTTGTACTATAAACTAACTAGTTCTTAGTGCTATTTCTAAACTAGCAAAGACATAGTAATGTACAATATTATGTGTGTTGGGAAGGGAGTTTTGTTTAGCTTTGTCTTTACTACCAAGCATCTGACTGAAACCAAAATGGTGGTATTTATGAGAAGCATCTTTATAATTATTTCCAGTAAATGGCAATTTTTTTTATTTTCCCCTAAATGCACAGTTAGGCAATGTTATTATAACAATGCAGCAGTGAATGTGTTAATGCAAAAAACATCCTTAAGAGAAGTATATATATGAGAAGTAAAATTCCAGACAAATATGTTCTCAGTTCTAAGTTGACATTTAATTGGACACTTTTTGTTAAAGTTGCTGTTCTGTACTGAATTTGTCTTTGCTGTCAACAGTTAGTAATCAAGTCCGAATGGAAGACTAAATTCTAAACACCTATTTTTATTGTTTGACTATCTGGGGATTGGTGTTAGTCAGCATGCCCCAAAAGTATAACCTAGGAATGTCATTTGTATGCAGAATAGGCTAATCAAAATAGAAATTGTAACTTAGATGTAATCTTTTATTTCTGTTTGCATAAAAATTGGTTTTAAATACTTTATTTCAAATCAAAAGGGAATCTAACATGGTACATAGTTTAAATAGGTTAACATTTAATTTAAAGGACAAAAATCTTAAAGGTCATAATTTGTGGTTTATTTGAAAAAGTTAGAAATTATGAACAGAGAAAATAAAACAAACATTTTAGTAAATGAACAATAACATATATTTACTGGTAAAGAAAATAATTATTGTCCAATTTGTTTATCTTCTGCAGTTCTTTGATCCTGGAATGGTCTTATACCGTTATGAAAGCCCTCCTGGTTATGGTCTGATTGTCATGCGCATAGTTGGTTGGTTGTGGTTCTGTTTTGCTATTGTCACAACTGTTAAACACCATATTGAAAAATTGCAATTCTACATTTTCTTCTTCTTTACTTTTACACTTTGGTGAGTCTCTTTTACATTTGATAATAATTTTTCTTTTATTAAATATTATATTACTATAATATTGTTTCATTGACAACCAAATACTCTTTTACAATTGTTTTAATGAAGTTATTAAAATTGCTAGTGGTGATCAATTTACCTTATCATCCCAACATAAACATTATCATAGTTGTGATATAGTAACTCATTGCTTATAGGTGAAAATGAGCATGAATACATATATATGTTTAAGAAGAAACACTTTATCTACAGAACTTAAATGTGTCAACATTTTCCTGCAGCAAACTGACTGTATATTAAGAGACACAGAAAAGAAGAACAAAATGATGTCTTACTTGTGAATTGCATTAGTAGTGTTAGTAATGTGACCAGGTACCGAACAGTGAGAACAAGTAGAAGTTGGAGTATGTGACATCACTCTTACATGTTGACTCCAACTGGCAAGGAAACTTACATTTTGTGCCTCTTGCCATGACGCATTTCTTACTCTTTGACATATTCATAAATTATAACTGAGTAATTAAGTTTTGTGCATCCTGGTGCAGTGGATGTCAGTTCAGAACGAAAAATCAGGGATCCAAGTTCAAATTCCAGTTGAATTCCTTGTCTTCATTTATGTGCAAATACCTTTTGGAAAGGTATTACTCCATTTCTTCCTTCCAGTTATGGGTTAAATAACAGGATAGATTGGGTTCTATAGCCTTGGCTGGCAACTAGTCTACCACAGAAAATAATGGTAACCTACTGTGGAATAAACTTCTGCCCAGTCAGTCATGTTTCTTTTGAAACTTGATCGCCCAAGCATGTATCATGCATGTCACTTTACTGACTGAATGAATTTAGTTTTGTAGCGTTACATATCGGCTTGAAATGAGCAATTGGAGAGCCAAATTCAAATCCCAATGGAATTTGTTGTATTCACTTATGTGCAAATACACTTGGAAAAGATATTAATCCATCTCTTCTCCCTCAAGCTATAGGTTAATTAGTAGCACAGATTGTGTTCTATATTCTTGGTTGGAAAACAGTCTATCACAGAAAGAAATGCCAACCTATTGTAGAAAAATCTTCTCCCTAGTCAGTCCAGACTCGAAAGATACATGATTGCCCAAGCATGTATCATGTATGGCACTTAACTGACTGAGTGAGTATTGTTACAAAACAATACCTAGATTAAAAATGGGTACCTATAGTCATGGCTTCAGATAAAAGGAAGATTTAAAGGTGTGTATAATTGTGAAAAAATATTGCATCAATATTTCATTTAATAGTTTTAAAATCTATATGAAAAAAGAAAATAAAAATGACAAAGAGTAAAGCAATCCTCTCTGTTATAATAAAGACCATTGTGTATTTATTTGCATATATATATATCCCTCATCTGGATTATTTTTTTTCTTATGTCTTAATGTATGATACTTAATAGTTGGTACATTATGTTGCCATCATTTTTTATGGCATTAGCCCACTCGTAAATAAATCATTATAACTGAAAAGTTCAGTTAAAGAAAGATTAATGTGAAAAGTTTCTGAAAATAACTTGTAACATTTTTATTGTTAAATGTACAAAGTTATCATTTCCTGTATTAAAACTACTTTTTGAAAGTTTCTGATATTTATTATTATATCAAATCTGTTCAATTCAACAATTCTTCAGCCTCTTTTTTTAACAACATTCTGGTTTCCTTAGAATAATTTTTATCTGCTTGCTCTTCAGAACAGCTCTAGTAATGTGTTGTTTTTTTGTACTTAGTTATACTGAAAGACTTCACAGTTCATAAAATGAAAATATCAAATTGTTATTATTCAATTTTTAGGTAGAGAGAGAAAAATGAAAAGGCTACAAAGAATTCAAGTTTTGTCATATGCTTAATAAAATTATATTTGCAATCATCAAAATTTCTATCACAATGTTCAAGTTTCTGTGTTATTCATAAAAATGAATATTGTCAGTACTATCATGATGATTGTGATTTTTTTCATTCAAATACATTCAAGCAGGAGTTGATATATACATATATACATACATTCACATAAATATTTATTAAGTGTACGGTAGCAGAACAAAGAAGAAATGATGGATGTTTATGAAATAAAGAATTGTATTAATGTAAAAATGCAACAAATAGTAAATTGGTGTAAATGTCTCTCATTTACACCAATTTACTATTTGTTGCATTTTTACATTAATACAATTCTTTATTTCATAAACATCCATCATTTCTTTGAAAGAAAGAGATAAGTCAAATTGTAAAAGTCTGAGCAGAGGTGTATGGTAGGAGAGGGAGGGTGAGTTGTGATTTACTGCTGCATGGCCTTTGGTGGGTTGTCTTTTGGAGATGGAAGCATTATAAATCCTGGCTGTTGTGCCATCTAACTGCCAAGATGTTCCTTTGATGGGCTTTTATGTCCTTTTATTAGGCTAAGATTGGCTCTAATTTTTATTTTGTTTCTTTAGACGGGAGTGGGTACTATTGGGTGGAAATTCTGGATTGTATTTTTTTTTAGTGTGTTAGTAAATTGGAAGCTTTGTGCAGAGCTGATGCACAGTTGACAGAATTTTTAGTTCAGACTTGGGTTTTGGAGTGTTCCCATCTGGCCAGTGGTGGAAATTTGTGTAACATAAATCAGAAGATCTGGTTTTAGGAAGATTATAACTAACACACACACACACAATAAATAAACTAGAGCCAGATGATCAGTGATCGTTCTGAATTTGATATTCTTAGATTTCATTTAAAAAAAAAAATTAAAGATTAAATGAAAGTGGATTGTCTTTGTTATTGTACTGAACCTTTTTAAAAATACACTATCAGTTAATGAATATGAAATATTTTTGTTTATAGTAATCATAAATTTAAAATTTCTTTTTATTTTTTGTTGGGGCTAAATGTCATTTAAGCCAAAAAAGCATTAATTTAAAATGAAATTATTTCAAATAACTTCATAAGCCTGGCAAAATTTTAATTGGCATAGAATAGTATGTGTCTATGTAAAAATGTAAGATATTGGAAATAGTATCAGTTGATTTCATTTATGTCCACCCTGGATATCTACATTTTGATCAGTGCATCATAGATCTAAATTATTTAAAAAAAATATTGTCCAAAGTTGATCTTTTTTGATGAAATTATATCATAATTCTACATTTATATTTGAATTTTAAATTTATTACTGAAATTTATCTCAAGTCTAACCAAAGTAATTAAATGTATTTTAAATAACTATTTTTTCTTTATAGGTTTTGGGCCAGCGGTATCACATTTGTTGTTGCAATAAATGCAGTCCCATGGCATTTGCGAGAAAAGATAGTTAATGGTGTAGAGATAGCAATTGATTTTTCTGCACACTTAATTTTTTTGGTAATTTTAAATTTTTGCTCATTTTTTGTTCATTATTTATTTTTAACTATTTTCAAATGACAAAGTTTATTTTGGAAAGACTGGGAGTTTCTTTTAATATCTGTATGTTAGTTTATGGTGATTATTATTAAAATTAATGCATAAAACTAATTTTATAAATGCTTAGATTGAGCAAGATTAGTAAAAACAAAAATATGAAAAAAAACAACCTATAATCCATTATTTGAAATATAAAGCATGGATAGTGAAATAAGCTCCTCAGGAGATATTGTGCTGGGTATCAGCTTTTAGATTTTTTCTAAATCCTGATTGGTTAATAAATCAGAAATTGTAACTCATTTGTTTTTGAAGACATCCACACATGGTAAAATTTAGCAAGCCAACTATCTCATGAAAAAAGCTGTTTTATTGGTGAATGAATATATGTATGCTTTTTGAATTGTCTTGTGAAAAGATGTAGGTGTGTGTTTGCTCAGATTTTTGTGCAATTAGATTTTTTAAATCCAACAATATGGACCTTGTCTGCTTCATTTGTTGTAGAAGTATGTTTGCTCAAATTAAACATTATTAGCTGTTGAGAAGGTCAAGTCATCTTCTCTAGGTTTAGAAAATAAAAACAAACAATATATATTGATAGACATGATACTAAATATGAAATTATGATATATGAACATTTCAAAAATTTTCTTTATTTTACAACACTAAATAATTTGAACATGTGACATTGATGTTTGAAATTTTATTTTATCAATTAAAGCTTTTTGTTAGCTTCTCTCATTCCTAAAACTGTGAGATTATAGAATATTATTATTTTTGTATGCATCATGTTACATAGACATAAATCCATAGCAGAGTATTGGTTATAATAACTTCATCTAAACTTATTTATAAATGGAACTTTGTGTGTGTGTGTGTGTGTGTCCGTTACCTATAGACTCCAAAATGGCTGAACTGATTTTCTTGAAAATTTACACAGTTGTACTATAAGTGTCTGCGAATGTTCTTAGCTAGGTTTTGTGTCGAGGTACCCCTGATAAATATCAAAAATCGATAATTGAAAAAATTGGGTAATAGAAGGAGTGGTCCAATTTTAATCAAATTTAATATACTCATAGACCAAGACATAAGGAATGATATTCAGAAGTTTCAAGGTTGCAGGTCTTACAATAGTGCAGAAAATTGATAATATATATATATAAAAGGCAAGATGTTTGTGTGTGTCTGTTTATCTACCTGTATGTCTGTATTTTTTTCAGCCCTTTTATTTTAGTTTTTGCTTTGGGTTTGGCTCTAAGTAGGTATAATTATAGTTCTTAGTCTCAGCCATGATACCATTTACTCAGAGGACTTATTTAGCCTTCAAAATTCAGTTTACGATGAAAAAATCTTATTTGATATCGATACCAAGAAATTAAAACTTAACTTATATTCATTCATTTTTCTTTCAGTCTACGATTTCACTTTAGCTGGAAATAACTATTGCTTTTTAGTCTTTCGTGCCAACGTCCAAAGTGTCTGAGCTCCAGGACCATGGATTAGTTTTAAAGCTTTCATTACACCCGAGCAATGTCGGGCTATACTGCTAGTCTTATTATATTTAAGGAATCATATAGATTTTTTTTAATTTTTAATTTTAACAAATCTTACTTAATAAAAGATATAAAAAGAATATGTTTGCATTTCTGATTTAATAATAATTCAATGTTGTGGTGTGAATGACATTTTATGATATTAAATTTCTTCAATAATTTTCAAATTTTAGCAATACTGAGATTTCAGAAACTCATAAAAAAGTTTGATATCATGCAAGATCCTAGAAATATATATTCGCAGAGTGAAGTTTCTTGCCCTGAATACAATAAATTTTAAATAAATGACCTCATGACCTTCATATTTTAATTAAATGTGAGAAATTTCATGTGGTTGCTCAATTTACTTATCTGTAAAAAACAAAAACTACTTAACTGATTTACATCTGTTTTTTTCTGCAGATACTTACCAGTCCATTATTGTTTAATAAGATGTTTCCATTTCATATCCGGACAACCCAGGTAAGTGTTCAAATATATTTTAAGCAAGCAGGTATTTAGTTCAATTATGTCATGTGTAATAAAGTCATATTTAATATATAAGAGACTAAATAAGTGATAAGTAACTTATTGAATTAATCTAACAAAAAATTTAACTTACTGAATTAATTTTAAAAAGATTGTTATATAGACAAGCCTAGTAGATTAATGTGTTGGATTGTAAATTTAGTGATATAATAATTGTGTGTTCAATACTTGGATTAGGTAGTACACAGTTAGACTCTGTGAAAACAGGGTGAACAATAGCTGAGTAGTACTATAAAAAGATATCTGTATATTTAGATATGGATAGCAGAACAAATTATAAATTGAATAGTGTTCAGTTTAAAATTCCATAAAGGTTACAGGAATTGAGAGATGCCTGATAATGACCAGAACACACAACACTTGAAATGCAGTGAAAACAACAAAGGTGTATCAATTAATAAAAATAAAATCTTAAATATAGAAATCATTTCATTCACTAATAAAAGCAAATACAAAGTAAACATTTATCTTCTTCAAACTTGGAAGACCCACAGTCTATATCCATTGACTTTTTTATCATTCTGACAAGAAGGCTCTAATATAACCTGATTTACTTATTATACATAAACATTTTATATCTGAATTTGAAATGAGAAATTATCATTATTATAGACTGATTTACTTGAACTAGCAACCTATTTAGTAATAGGTTATTTAGTAATTATTTAGTAATTTATTTAGTAATTTAGTTATTAATTAGTTATTATTTAGTTATTTAATTATTTAGTAATTATTTAGTAATTTAGTTATTTAGTATCTTATTTAGTAATTTTATGCGCATTTCAAACAAAATCCTTTATTCAGTCTACAAGGTAGAGTATTCTCATGTTGGATTAGTTAATGCTACTAAATTAACTTTGTGATATCATTGAATCAAAACATAAATTTTACTACCTGATGCAGGGATTGAACATATGACCATTGGGTAAACTGCATACACTTATATCAATAATTATATTCACAAGACAATTCTTCTCTAGGACAATCAGGCAGGGTAATATGGGAGCCTTAAACTTAATATCTTTTCTAATCAAATGAGTTCATATAGTGTTCAATTCTATGATACTGAGGAAAAAATTAGTATGTGCTGATACTTTCAATTTCTTTATTATAAGTACTTCTCTTATTTTGATTTTGTTTGACAATGCATGTTGATGCTATCTGTCTCTTTCCATCTAAATATGATCAATCATACTTGATGGTATATAGCTTCTTGATATTCTTCAAGTTTTACTTTTAGAGCATAGCTACTCTGACCTTTATATCCCTTACCATAACAGTATGGAATGAGGTACACATAGTTCTTGGCTATATTTTCATCTGATAAAGGCTAGGCTATGCTGAGGTATCTCCAAAAAGTGGAACTGTTGTCAATATACGAAAATCTGTTTTTTCCATATATATAAAATATATCTTTTCCATATATATATAGTGTATAGAGGCAGTAGATAATTTTTCTAAACACATATTGTTAAAATAGCAGATAATGAATGTCTATTATGCTTAATTGTGAGCCATTAAAATCTGTCTAATCCTTTAATATGTACAATTTCAATTGTAAATTCTTGGCCCACCTGAATA
Source organism: Ascarosepion bandense (assembly GCA_037127315.1). Lineage (NCBI taxonomy): Eukaryota > Metazoa > Mollusca > Cephalopoda > Sepiida > Sepiidae > Ascarosepion > Ascarosepion bandense. Next base: position 2,902,602 of record JBBBDQ010000571.1, read on the forward strand.
ATATCAGTTACTCTATTACTGATAATAATGTCTCTTCTAAAAATAACTTCAACTGCTGAAAAAATAAGACCATCCCATTGAAGGGCCAGTGTATGTTCGAAAGTACTGTTTATATCACTCGCATTCATTTAGATGATGATGATGATGTCAAATCTTACTTTGGATCTAACATGTGGAAATTTTGCTTTTACAACCACATGTTGTCTTTAAATAACAGTAAATACAGCAAAAGAACTGCTTTATCCATATATTATTGGAAATTAAAAAACAATATCAGGAACCCAAAGGAATATCATTGCTAAAACTAAATCTTACAATGGAAAAAGAGACAATGGAAAAGAAAACATGCTTTTTAGAAAAAACTTGTTCTCTTAAACAATATAAATAACCCTAATCTACTTTTACAAAAAAAAAAACAATTTAATGACCATGTGCTGCATAGAAAAATTACTTAAATTTTTAGACCCCGACTGAGACAGGTTCTTCTATATGTTTGCCTCTTTCTTTCTTACTCCGATACTTTCTTTCTTTTTTCTTTCCTTCTTTCCTCCACAAATATTACTATTAATAGTTATGAATTATGCCCCTTTGATTTCATTTCCTTGCATTTTAATAAATTTTTAATTTAAAATTGTAATTTTTTTATCTCTTTGTAATCTTTGTCTATAAAAATTTTACTCTTGATATATTAAAAAACAGTAACTTATCTTTACAAGATTTAACTCCCATGAACAATGAGTGAACTTAAATTCAAATCTATTAAATGGTCAATTTGTAATATGCTTCTGATGATTGCATAACTCTGAGTAGAAGAATATGTATATTTTTTAATATGTATATATTGAAGCTATGAAATGATTGGGTTAATCTATTTTATCATGGACAGCCTCTGTGGTTTTCTTTTTGATAACTGAAAACCTTTGAGAAATATCCTAGGACCTTAGTCTGGAAATCAATGCATTCTTGTCGATATTAACTTACTTCTATCTTATTTACTTTCAAGAATTAAATACCTGCATACAAGGCATGTAACTCTAGAGACACACCTATTTTACAGAAATATAAAAGGGATTTTTTGTATAAATTAACAGACAAGATATGCAAATGCCTTCTGTTTCAGAGTAGTTAACTGATACTTCCTGCTTTTTTTCTCCATGACGTTTTTGGTTTTATTACGAGTGCTACTTCGTCATTCTCTTTCTTCCCCCACCAGCTTCCTTTTTTTGTTTTCAGTATTTTTTCTTGTTTGTTACAACTCACAAATTACTTATATAAATATTGATAGAAATGAAGAAAAATGATTAAAAAAAACAAGATTTTATGGTAAAGAATCACTTCTTTTCTCAATGCTTTTATTTATTTCACATTAAGAAATGATGGTTCAGTTTAGCAAGATAGCTTGAAGATGATTCATGAAAGGCAGATCAGTTTGACTTGAAATTTTTTCTCACACACTGACTTGCCTTATTTTTATAAAGTTTCTTGGAAAAAGGTTTATTTAGATTTGTAAAAATATTTATGAAAGTGGCATTTAAAATTTTTGTATACAGTAAAAGAATATTTTTCAAATAATTTGGCACATTTATAACATTTTGTGATTTATAATCTTTTGATGTCATGTCCTTTTCAGGATGTAGGTAAAATAAAAATAGTGTATTGATCCCCATTGTCTTGAATTTTCCTTCTCTTAGACTGGTTGCCATGCAGTATACCTTGCTATTTAATCCACAGCTGGGAAGAAAAGAAATGGATTCATGCCTTTCCCAAGACTATTTGCATGAAAGTGAATGCAAGAGACTAAATTTGAATTTGAACTTAGTTCACCAAGTCCACTTCCTATACACTATCCACCCATCTGACTTGTAAATTAGTGTAACAAATGAGCATAATTCATAGAAGGAAATTTTTAGGAAGAATTGTATAATCATTAAGAAAACATATTTTTGTTATCTTCAGATTGTGCCCAGTGATTCAGACAGCTCATCTGGTATGGATGCAGAAATACAAACAATTCAGCTTTCGACTGTGTCATCATCTTACTTGATGGGGCAAGGACCTAATATTGCAAACATATTCATCACAAGTAACACACTTACAACAAAGCTTCCTAACCAAGACTTGTCAGATAATAATCTTACACGTCCTGTTATGCCAGTGAGTATATATCAAGCAAGAAAGCTGAATCTTCTTAAAAAATGAACATATAATTCAAGAATTTTTCTTCTGACAAATTTCTGTATAAGTGTGTGTGTATCAGAATTGAGACATTATTCTGATGATGTTGGTATTTTGCAATAATATCTTTATAAGATATGTTAATATTATATGACAGATATATTTATGTTATTGTTATGACAGTTTTGAAATCTTATGATTGTATACATAAAAAATGAAAGATGCATCTGTAACTTTCTGATAATTGTCTCATGAGAAATTTAACAGTAAGAAATCTAAGTGTTGATATTATATTAAAAGAAAATTTACAGTAACACACCATTGTACTTTATTCTTTATAGCATATTGATTTATTTGTCTAGTGCTAGGATGTCAAAAGAATGCGAGTCAAGATTTTATTTGTTATTGTAATTAACTCTTCGACAATGATTATTCTTTTCAAAAGCAATGGTTAGAATGGTTATAAAACCTAAACTTATGAAAGTGAATTTTCTTTGGTAACAAAAATAATAAACACTATTAATTAGATTGTTTATTGGAATGATTGTCAAAAAACATTGGCCAATTGTGAATTGATTTGAACTTTATAAAATGGTAAATAATAAGGATTTACTTTCTAGTTGGTTCATATATTTTAATAATTTAGTAAATGTTTATAAATTTATGAATAAACAATTGTATTCATATATATTTCTTTATAAATTGGTAAATGATAAACATTGCATTGCATTAGTCTTTTAAGACTAATGGAATGCAATATTTATTAGTTTTTAGAATGTTGTAAATATAAAATTGTTCTTCCAAGCATAATAAATAAATAGTGTTTAATATTTTTGTAAATTCTCAAGAACAAAAAAATTGTCTAAATTAACTTTCATTATCTGTTTAAGTTTTATTACAATTTCTAATCATCACTTTTTAAAGCAATAAACATTGCCAAGGAGTGAAGGTAGTTAAAATAAAAGTGAGTCATGGGAAAATACTGTCTTCTTGACACTGTTTTTTTTTTTGTTTATTTTATTTTCACATGTCTGGAAGTCAATGTTTGCTGAAAGTTTCATATTCAGTTAAACAAGTAATCCTTTTCATATATGGAAGGACAGTAATGTTTTAATACACCATTTCTGTTGCTTATATTTCCACATGGTGCTTGCTCTTCAACTGGTCACTTTTTTGTTTTTATGGTTAAAGCTGACCTGATTATATGCCTTACTTTCCTGTGACCAATTTATGAAAATGATATATTCTTTTGAACACAATACCATGTACCTACTTATGAGCACCTGAGGTGGTGTAATGGTTACCAAGCTTGTCTCACTAGAATCATTGCAATTGAGTAGTGAGTTCAATCCTCACTGGGTGCCCCATACTTTTGTCTTTGTGCCACAACTAAGCTGCACTTAGAAAATGACCATGTACCTACTTGGCCAGGCCATACCATTGAATGTATTACATTTACATTTAATTAAATTATAAATGGTCATTGTTTTATTTATTTCATATTGTAAATGTTTCATTTAAAAATAATTATAAATTTTAGTTATACAGGTTAAATAAATTTTAAAAACTGTTCCGTGAATAGTTATTAAGGAATAATACTAAAGTAATTATAGGATTTGTTTTTGTAAAATTGTTGATATTTTTCTTAATGGATTTGTATATATTTTTCAAACAAATAAAGAGCAATGAGAATTTATTCAGATTATATATACTTATTTAATAGGAAATTAAGTTCCTGACATTTTGACTGGTAGTTTTCAATGTTTTACTAAAAAAAAAAGGGAATAGATTTTCTTTAAGTTTAATAAATCAACATTTTTTTGGTAATATTCGTAGGTAAAATCTGGTCTATGAGTATCCTGCATAGTTTAATATCTCTGTTTTGGTAGAGGAACATTGAGGCAGCAATATAATTTGAATATTAAGCAATACACTTATTATATACTTTTCTATTTGGTCATCTTGATTGTTATGCTTTCATTGAAGCCATTGACTCTTCAGCTTTCTTAGTTGGTAATCTTGTTGAAGTTATAAAGCAAACCTTTAATTCAATCTATGCAGGTATCATATTCTCATTCCAGTTACTATACTCAGGGAAGATAACTTCATATTTTAATTGCTTGCTCATTGTTTCCAGTGAATTAGAGTATTTAATTTTTTCACACCCAGGGATTGAACTTACTACTGCCAGATTAACTACATATGCTTTATCCAGAGCTATAATTTATTTATCTCTTGTCATATGAAATTAGGTATTAAATAAGTGGAAAAATTCATAAACTACTTAAATGTCCCTTCCTGCCAACAATAAAAATATTTCAGAAAAAGTAATCTTGTAAAATATCAATGTTTTATTAAAACTAGAAGAGTGAATGTTTCAGTATTTATTTTTTGAGTGGAAAAAATGTGTATGGATAAAGAACTTATACAACTATATAAAATTTATTCTGAAAAAATAAAGTCAAATTCATTTTATGTTTTACTTCTGAAACATTGTTTTCTTTTATCCAAATGGTTGGATTTGAAATTATCACTTAGCAAATTTATCTGTTAATTATTGGTAACAGAAAGTATAACAATTTATATTGAAAGTTTTAGTGAGGAATTATTGTTATTATATGCCTTTCTAATTAAAGCAGTATACTCCTTTTGTTTGCTATTCTCATAACCTTTTTAGCTATTGTTACTCTCTGGCCTTGCTTCTTACTTGGAAATATTAATGGATTTTTGAACTGAACCCTTTTTTCAACCCATGGTAGTAGATTGTTCTTATTCTACTTTCCATAATTAAGAGATAGCTCCAATTGCAGTGACAGAGACCCCTGAATTAATAGAATTTGGGGGCTTCTTGATTATGTATGTTCACCCACTCCACCCATTTCTATAAGAAAAAGGATATATTTTTAGATGATGCTATTTGGTGGAAAACAAGAAACACTTCAACTAAAAATTTTAATGATTTTCAAACTCATCTAATTTATTTAATTAGCAACTTCATGATATTAGTTTGTCACACATGAAATGACATACTTTATATGAAATGAATAAAATGCTGCTGAAGTGTTAAATAACTAAATTATTTAGTTGAAACAGGTGGCATGTTGATGAATGATAGTTTTCCAACATACCTTTAAATTCTGGAATATGATTCTGGCTATGTAGCTTTTGGACAGCTGATTGAGAAACGTGCGTTGTCATGCAGCAAAACTGGGACATCCCTATTCACAAGTCTAGAATGTTTATTTTTCAATTTATTGTGCATACATACAATTGTTCCACAATACAAGGTTGCTGTTTTTGTTTTCCCTTGAGGCAAGAATGAATAATGAATAACCCATTTGAAAGACCACCATGCAGTAACTATTAACTTTTTAGGGTGCAGTGGAGGTTTGGGGGTATTGTTTTGGTGATTTACTTGCATTTAACCAATGGCCTACTTTCTTACCCTTATCAAAGAGTATCCTTTTTTCATTGCATGTAAAGACTTGATGCAAAAATGGTTCTTTTTCCAGTTGAGAATGCAACAGAGAGCACACCTCAAAGCAACTTTTTTTTAGTCTCATTCAGTTCATAAGGAACAAACCTATCAAGTTTCTTTACTTTTTGAATTGCTGAGAAACAGTTGTGTGAGATGTTTCAAGTTCTGATGCAAGTTTTCAGGCTGCAGTTCTTGGATTTTGATCAACCAAAGCATTTAGTTGATCATGTCTGATAACTGACCTGGGTCTTTTTCTTGGCTTATTTTCATACCTATAATCTCCCAGACAAAATTTCTGAAACCATCTCTGTACAGTTCCAATTTCAGTAAAACTATCTGCAAAGTCTGTCTTGATATTTCAAAATGCTTTAGAGGTAGATTGACTCAGTTTGTACTCATACAGTAAGATTACTTGACAACAATCTATACTAGCCCATATTTAAATCTAACTCTAGATTTCTCCCTAGTCTATTGCTTCCACTGGATATATGACTGTTTGATTTATCCAACCCAGAGATGCCATAGAATAAAATATAGTTTATCCAATGTCCTTATCCATTAAGCCTAAATAAAGAAACAACATAAAGGCAAATAGATGAGTGAGAATTAATATATTCTAAGTATAAAAATTGGTATGAGAACATTCTACCGCTGCAGATTGAATGTAAGGTTTGGTTTAAAATTCTGAGGTTACTTAGTACATCAACAGGCCTCTGAAAAAGGCTGGTAGATTCAACAGCTGAAATATTGTGAGTATAATAACTAAGAATAGAATAGCATATAATAGAAAGTTTGCATTTTGAAATTATTGCTGCTTTGTTTAAATAAAAAGTTTGTCTAGTAATATAAAAATTCTGTTTTTTTCTGAATAATCTACTGATGCATAATTTTACAATTATTAAAATATCTAAGTATTTTAAATTTTATTCTTTTTTTTAATTTTTTTTATGCAGAAAGACTACAACACTGAACTCATCAAAACATTTCATGATTTGACAAGCAATAAATAAATCAATGATTTGAAATGGAAAAAATTTAGTCTATTTCTTTTTTTAGTGTTATTAAAATCACTTAAATTATTGCATTATTGCCTCCAAAATACCTTAGGCCTGTATCAATAAAAATGTCCCAAGAGATCAAGAAACAGATTGAATATATTAGTTTATGAATACATAAGCATTTATACACCAAACTATTCTGGCTGGAAATATAATTTGCTTTAGAAAAATATTTATAATTGGACAACAATAACAATATTCAATGTTGACAGTTTAATTGCTTCAAAATGAAATAATTTTATTTTTTATGAATATAAAAAAAGAAATTTATAAACTGCTACATGCTAAAAGTTCTTTTGTAACAAGGTTGACCATTTTTAGCATTCTAATGTGTTCTAAAAAGATATAAATCATACTCTTTATAAACTCATTTAAAATTATTTTACAACATATAATTGCTTAGATAAATATTTTATACTCAAATCTGTTTATAACAAAACCAGTTTTGACAAATATCATAAAGAAATCAGTTTGATGTCTTTAGAGAAATAGTATATTTGCATTTTAATATTAGAAATACTAAAAGGTTTTAATGATCCTTTCAAATTATTAAAACTGAAGCTCACCAAATGAATTATTTTTGATAAGGAAAGATAATATCCAAGTTGCAAATGATTAATATTGTTTTGTTATGTGAGGCTATCAAAGCATTCTGCATAGCAAAAAATTATGAAATTTATAATATTCCTATAATAAAACATTTTGGAAACATGCAAAATTTCTATTATGACATTTTCTAGAATGTTTGTTATGCAGCTTACACTTTACTTTGTCTAGCAAAAATATTGGTTAAAATCTTTTTTTTATAATGATAAGATATTGCTAGTGATGTATATTGCTGTTCTATGATGTACATTTCAAATTCCTTACCATCTATAGTTGTGCAATATGTCCCCAGTCATTTGGATAAACATTTTATGTCACAGTCAAGTTTTTACAACACTGTACACCACAGGGATCAGCACATTACAAAATAATAATAAAGACCACATCACATGAAGACCTGCAGCAGCAACAACAAAAGTAGGATAAGTGAAAATAATGATATAATCAAAATGTTTAATTTCTACACTACTTTAAACAAAAGACCATGAAGGAAATACTCATCAATACTAGAAAAAGTGATAATGTTTAGTGAACTTGAAGTTCAATTTTCTGAAAAACTGTTTATTGATTTTAAACAACACCATTTGGCCAATGAATGCTGAATTTCTCCTACATGTAAATGGCTAATTTTTCCATTATCACAAAAAATATTTTCATATTACCAATATACAGAAATCTATTTGCAGAAAATCAAATAAAACATGAGATAATCATTTTAAAAAGTATGATCAAAGGAAAAATCTTTTGTGATAAATAAGATTTTACAACAAAGGAAAATATATTGGCTATAAAGCAATGATTTATGATAAAACTGATATCTTCTTGTAACATTAGATGTTTTATATAATTGTTGAAGCTGTTTTCTGACACAACAAAAGCTATCAATTAAAAACAAAATTATCTATTATGACATGGGTGCAGTTTTTTTTATAACCTTTTTGGACCATTCAGAGAACTTTCTGGAACATAGAACATATCTGATTCAATCTGTGAAATAATTAATTTAGGAAGCAAACAATACAAAACACCAAATCATAAAACATTCTATTGACTCAGATTGATTTTTTGATTTCTTCCTATATTGCTGGTATCTAGCACCAAAGACTAACCTTCTTTTATTTCTTTTTTCTTTTAGCTGCCTTCTACTCCTAGTCCTCCTCCTTCCTACGATGCCTTATTTCAGGCAAGGCCACATGAACCAGTCAAGAAATGAACATTTAATTCTGTACTCATTCTTAAGTTCCAGATTCATTTTTAAATTTTTCCTCTTCTGGACTGTCATAAAAGTAATTTGTTTATATAAGATTTAATGTTTTCTGAGGTTTGTTGATAGACTATAAAGAAAAGGATAGCAAAAGAATATCTGGAGTGTTTGACCATTATTTTCATTTCCTCACATCTTTGGGTCTTGTAAGGAAAATTATTTTATTCTCCTTGGAAATATTCATTTTATTAAATCTTGAAAATTACAATCTATAAAATTGTTTATGCAGAGAACTTATAAACAAATAGCAATAAAGATATTTAAAAAAATAGAAAAAATAGTTGAGAGCTGAAGAATTTGAATTCAGTATGGGAATAGCTTAAAATTATTGCTTTTATGTGATGGATGAATTGTCTAAATTATACAAAAATGAAAACAATACTGACATCTCATTTTAACATATATATTTATCAAAATTAAACAAAAATATCTTAAAATAGAATAAATTTATTCAATAAAAATCACCACTGGCTTCAACCACAGCCTCCAGATGACTTCAAAATCTCCTGCAACTCTCCTGCACGATCTCCTTATTTAAGTTAGTGAATGCTGCCATAATCCTTGTCTTCAGTTCATTTTTGGTGTTACAAAGTGTTTTGTCTGTTGCTCAACTGTTCCCCACACATAATAATCAAGGGAGTTGCAGTCTGGTGAGTTAGGTGGCTAGATGTAAGGGGTAAAGTGGTCGCAGATATTGTCTGACAGCCATGACTTGGTTCTCTTATTTGTGTGACATGATGCAGAGACCTGTTGCCAGACACAAGGTCTTTTAGCAGCAACCCTCTTGACCTAGCACAGCACTACCTTCTCAAAACATTTGATAAAGTCCCCTGGGTTGAGTCTGTGGCCCTCATCAACAAATTCAGGTGTTATTTTCTTATCAGAAGGATCAGACCTTCATAATCACCAAAAAACTCATCCAACTCTTTTTGAATCCTTGGCACTGTCCTCAGATTGACACCTAAACACCCTGAAATGTTTGTATTAGATTTTCCAGCATGAATGCCAAGCAGTACAGCATGCCATTTCCAAATTTCTGTCAGAGTGAATTGCATCATGATGCTCTTTCTCACTTAACTGACCCTACTACATGGTGCAGTTGACAAATCAAAAACAATATATATGCACAAAAGTAAAAAATATAAAATGGTGACAATGTACCCATCGCACCCTGTAAATGATGAATAATTTATTTCATTTGTTTTGGGACTTGGAGTGATTTTTGTTTGTGTATAAATCATGTGTATATGCAGCTAAACATTTGTTATGAAATGGTTCTGTTTAGATATTTAACTAAGAAAATGTTTAGAGAAAACACTCTTTTCCCCCAAAGGATTGCAGATTATTTAAAATAAAAAGAGTATATGACTACATAGAAATATAGACAGATATTAGACTGTGATGACGTATTGTAACTATTTACATTGTTCAGACTGTTGACCTCATATTTATTGTTGTATTTATGATGTTTTGGCCGTTGTATGCTTTGACCTTCTTCAGGAGATATATATATATTAGAATTTCAACCCCAACCCTTTACCTAGTCCACTGGGATAGATTGTTATAGTTTCATGTGACATGCTTTTTCTGGTTATCTCAGTTAATTCCCATTTGTAACTCAACTCTCCAAGTTTTTGTTCACCTTTGTTGTGGCCAGGTATTGAACTCACAACTCTTTGAATCAAGTCACTGTATTACTTCCTCCAATATCATAATCTCTGGGCCTTGGGGAGTTGAGTTTCTAAAGAGAAAAGCCACAAATTTTATTTGTATTGATGTAGAAAGATGCTGGTGATATTAGAGTAAAGCATTAATTAGCCAGGCATTAAATTTGTCAACCAGAATAAATGTATCTTAATAATACAAAGTTAGAGAAAAGTATTGTTTTGAGTGAACTATATTTTAGTTTTATAAAAAAGCCTCACATTTTGAATAGGTTTCTCCACAAAAGTTAGTAATCATAAATGGAAACAAAACTATAAAATATCAACAATGTATTCATAACATGCAATTTATGCAAATTATTGAAAAAAAAAAATTCATGTTATTGATGTGTTGCTATGCAAAATATATCTTGCTTTTAACTCAGAAATGTTTACATTTTTGCATGTTAAAGTAATCAAGATTTAAAAGGGTTCACCTTTCTAGCATTCATTAACCGAAAATATAAATGCAACTGGAATTATAGTTGGAGATGCATTTACAAATATGATTAGCTGTATTAAGTATTTTACTTACAAGTTTCATTTTAGAGCTAAAACGGTTACTTGTGGTTTGATATCCGTCAATCAAATATTTGGCATATTTTATATATACATAATGAAAGAGTTTTGTAGTTTATAAATAAAATTGGACAACAAAAATTTTTATCTGCTACCCAAATAAATAATACTGTACTAGATTAAACTGATTATATCAATTCTGAATCTATAGTAGAAACTGTCATTGTACTTCCAGTTTTTAAGATACCTGCATGCATATTATATTTGAAACAATTCTTAAATTAATGATATATTAGTAAAATTATTAAAATAACAAAATATATTAGCAAAAAATGCATTTATATTAAAGAGAATTTAGCTGATGGTTGAAAATAACCGAAATTATAAAACACTTTAATTTTGATAAGTGTATTTTATAAGACATCTATTATTTCCTATACTGGTATTCTGTTTTTTATATGTTGCTAAACATATTGTTTATATAATCAACATAGTTGTATGGGTCTCATAAAGCTGATAACTAACATGAATGGATCCCGTACTATCAATTCAAATGGATACTTATATACTATTAATATATTTATCTTGAGTGTAAATATACTATGCACTTATTTAAAAAAAACCTGACAGGCTATGGCAATTCCGAGTACACAATGATTTAAACTGGAATATACATTTTTAAGTCATTAGCAAATTCTTTGGTGTCCAGGGTAATTCTAAAAGTAATAACTTCCCATACTAATTCCCTTATAATAATGCAGTTTTCAAATAAGTGTTGTAACATTTTGGTTAGAACTTTTATTTAATCAATACAGTTGTTTAGTACCTATTAGAAATAACTAATTTGGTAGTGATGAAATGGTTGTACATCAATATTTGTCTTGCATGTATTATTGAAAACTAATACTTTCTATACAACAATTGATGCATTACTATATTTTGATGAAATTGTAAAAACACATGCAATACATGTAAAAAAAAAAAAGAAAAAAGAGGACGTTTCAAATATGAAAAACCTAAAATTGAAATTGTTTACACAATCTATCTTTCATATGTTTTGTGAAAATGTATGTTCTCAAAGATTCACATGAGATTTCTTAATAATTAATCACTCAAATTAAATATATCATTTTTTTTTTTTTTTTAGATAAAATTCAAAATGTTGATGAATATTATTGAGAGAAGAAAGTGTTTAACCATGTAAACATGCTTGCTTAGAAATATATTTGTGAATAATTAGATTTAGTTAGCAACTAAAACTATTGCATTAAACAAGGCCCTAGTCACCATTTTAGTTGTTTTTTTAATGAGATTGAATAAAATTACAAACTTTATGATGCTACATACAAGAAAAGTGAATATTTAAAAGAATAAATCTCTTATGATATATAATCAAATAAAAAATGTTTAAATAATAACAGAATTTTCAAAGACGAGAATAACTATTGAATTATGGAAGAATATTTTATTAGGAGATTGTATACTCAAGGGAAGTAATCTGTTTTAAAATCTGTTTAACCAGTTGCAGAAAAGTATTATAGATTTAACAATTAAAAAAAATAAAGAAGATTAATGAGGTATGATGAGGTAACACATGCATAATTTTAACAAGGAAATTACTTTTGAATTTACATGTTTGAAGTTGCTTGTGTTAGGAAAATGAATCAGAAATTTTTAAAGCCCACAGTTTTAATGAATTGTCATGAAAAGGAAATGTTAGAACAGATTAAATGATCTGACATGATCTTAAAAAAATGTTTAAAACAAAGAAAGGGATATACAGTTGCATACATTCAAAAGCAGATGAAGAGAGATAGTTTGAAATACTTAGCTTTCTTGGATTGTTGAATGAAAGTTCTTTAAGTAGCATGTGATTTTTTTAAAAGCCAATGATAATATAAGTGATGAGTAATTTGACACTGGCAAATACTTCAACACTGGATGTGGTGACTGTTCAGATTACTTCAGACACTCTTCTCTAATTAATTTAATTTTTCTCCTCATTTTATGTCAAAAAGAATTTCATATAGGCTTGCTGCTTTTTTTTTTTGTTTCAATGGCTAATTTCTGAAAAGGCGAGGTTTTCATTGATCTAAAGAAAATTTCACATTATCTTGTGAATTCCTTTCCGCCTTTTTCCTCAGTTTTCTGAATTTGAAGGGAGTGGGTAAAGAAAGTTATTTTTTCTCACTCACTAATTCATTGCATTCACTTACAAGCAAAGTAATACCTTGGGTATATGGGTTAATACCTTGGCAAAGGTATTAACCCATCTCTTCTCCCTCCAGCTATGGATTAAATAGCAGGACAGAATAACTTCTACAACCTTGGTTAGCAACCAGTCTACTGCGAGAAAATCTTCTGGCTGGTCAGTCATGTCTCGAAAGAGACATGATCGTCGAAGTGCATATCATGTATGGCACTTAACTGACAATCCTAACTGTAATCTACTCTCATCTTGTCAAATACAGAATATATTGAAACACATGCCCAACATCACATTAAAGACTGTATAGAGAGCAGCACAGATTTTTTCTGAAATTCTTAAAAAGATAATCTTTATACTTTTTGTTTCTTTTTTTTTTTTTTAAATCCGTCTCAATTTCCTCCAGCTATGCCATGTTTTTTTAAATGTTCAACTTGCAGTTCATAAGGCCAGTTTTATTTGAAAACTCTAAGATTTATACTTAAGTCTTAAAAAAAGAAATACATGAAATATGGAGATATATGACTAGATTAGTTATGTGAAGTCAGCTTTATAATTTCTAACTTCATCTGCTGATATTTATAGTTATATATTTAGATACTCAAAGATTTATAAGGATGATGACAATCAGTTGAAAAATCTGAAGATTTGTAATTCTACAAATTTTAAGTTTAAGTTGAGTAACAATGTCTTCAGTTCAGTCTAAAATTTTCAAACATTATGTTTGCAGAAGTTTTTCTAGAATAATTGCAATTTATCACAAGGGAAAAATTGGGATTTTACTTCTTTGCTTTACTGTTTGAATTAGGATAGAACATATCTGATCTGAATTTTAAGCTAGGAACATGATATTAAATTAACATATTTTTATAATCCAGTTAAGTAGAATATTTTTTTTCTTTTTTTTTTAATCATATCACCCCGAGCAAGGCGGTAACGCCACTGAAGTGCAGGGGCCTACGTAGGAAAGAAAAGATTGGAAAAGAGAAAGCCAGAAACCACATCCTAAACAAGGAACAAGGGATAAGCCTCTTCACCTGTTCAATAGACGTGGGTGGAGTGTGAACCGGGCGATAGTTTAGTATATCTACTCCAATTGAAAAAAAAAAAAAGCAAACAGTGAAAAGATTGGAAAAGAGAAAGCCGGAAACCACATCCTAAACAAGGGACAAGGGGTGAGCCTCTTCACCTGTTCAATAGACGTGGGTGGAGTGTGAACCGGGCGATAGTTTAGCCTATCTACTCCAATTGAAAAAAAAAAAAAATTAGGTTTTAACTTAGTTAAGTCTAGTCAAAGAGATTTCTGCTAGGAAAGAAATCCTTCAAATTAGACATGAAAGTTAGAAATTATACAAAAACGGGCAAAATAAAAGAGGATAAAAATAAATAAAAATAAAATAAATAAAAAACAAAATGGCTTAATTTTTACCATATTCAAGAAGACAATTTGATGTCCAAAACACATGTGCTACTACTGGCAAGTTTAAAATTCTTATACTTTTGGTAACAGTTTTGGTCAAGGGCGTTATGTGTAGATATGCATATCCATCAAATTATTAATAACATGATTTTAATTTTTTTTAAGTATATATAAAATCATGATTTCACTTTTGTTTAGATATAGTGTATTAAATATTGACTTCAAAAATTAGATTTCTCTTCCTTTTTTAAGTCTTTGATAACTGATGATTAAAACAATTTTTTGGATCTTAAGCAGGGTTACTGCATAATATTAAGAAAATACAGAATTTATAACAATGAAAAATAATTTAATAGAATTAAATGAAGCAAAATGACACAGTTGATTCTACCAGAAGCATTGTTGTTGGCATTTGTGAACTGCAATTTCTGAAACTCTTTCTAGACTCATGTCTTGTGTTTAAACTATATTTCCATAGATAACACATCTGTACATACAGCTCTCTTCATTTCTTATATCTGTATAACAAACTGGATGGAAATGTTCTTTGGTCTTGTTGAGATCCATCTATCCAGATTTTTGTTTTTGTCTAAGTATCAGGATTCCAAACATTTAACAACAAGAAGAAGGCCTCATTTAAATGAAATATAAAAAAGTTATTCTCTGAAGGAAAATTAGAATCAGAAAATCAGTTAAAGTAACATTTATATATTCTTTTCAGAAATAAACAATCACAATAAAATGTTCAATTTTCCTTGTTGTAGAAAGTAATCAAGTATTGTATTACTGTGTAAAATGTGTAGACAGACTTATTTTATGATGGTCAGCTTAATGTTTGTTAGTGCATGGACAAAGCCTTAGTCAGCAGTTGCTGGCTCATCACTTCCATTGTGTGTGTGTATGCATGTATATAGATCAAACAAGCCTTAAAAAAATGAAAAAGGTGGTAGATCTACAACTACACTGACCAAGTATTTTAGTCCATGTAAAGGTTTTTTCTTTTAATCAAACCTTCTGGTGTGATTTTATTGATTTTATATATGTGCATGTAGTCAAGTGATTAGAATCATTCACTTTCTGAACATGAAACCTTGATTTGAATCTCACCCTAGTTGATTTGTCATGAAGGTGACTTCTTGATGTTATCAGTCTGGAGGAGGCAATCCCAACGTGTGGCACCTTTGGAAAATGCCTGAAAACCATACCGAAACCTTGTGAGTGAAATTGGGTAGACAGTTGCCTTTAAGGATCGATCAATGGTTGTGCTAGTTATCATTTTGATTGAGTCAGTGTCCTGGCTTTGTTTACACCTCACAACATGCACTCATCCAGAAACTGTAGCTAAGGTCTACTCAGCATAGTTGCAGTATAAACCACAAGTTGGGTTTGTGGGTGTTGAACAAACACAAGTGTGCCTGAGCAAGTGTCTGCAATGGGGGATAGCTAGCTGCCCTGCTAGACAGGTATCCTCCAGTATGAGTAGTCAGCCATTAATATATATATATATATATATATATATATATATATATATATAGAGAGAGAGAGAGAGAGGATTTATTTGGGTCTCTTGCTGAAGGTTTATGATGGGGAAATTTTTTTTTTTTGTTTTTTTCTCTTCCTCACTTTTCTGAACATTACCTATGTTTTATCCCTGAATTTTAAATTTTCTTCTGACATAAACCCATGACTAGTTTTGTCAGACAAAAGGCTTGCCTTGGGTTTTTCTTTTTTTAAGCAGATCTTTTGGTCATTTTTAAAACTTTATTCAGTTTCAATTGTTTTTTAAAGTGCTATCATTAAACTATTTGTTATTATAGTTTGTCATTTTTCACCATGGTTCTCCTGAGAGAGACAGAGACTATAAGTAAATACCCTCTAATTTAAAAAAAAAAAAAAAAAAAATCAAAACTTAATTTTTGAATTTCACAAGCCTTTGACTAGAATCTTTGTGAACATTATTAATAAGAACATGTTCCAGTGTGTGGTTGTTCATGACTGTCTTATTGGGCAGATAGGGTGAGATAAGACTAATGTCACATAATCATATTGGCACCTTTAAGCAGGAATTTAATCATGGTTTAACAGTCAAGACATGTTGAGTCAGTGTATTATGTTTAAAACAAGCACTACATTCTTTATAACCAGAGTTATTTTATGTTCCAATATTGTATAATTGTAATATAACAACAGAGCAATAATATATAACATGCACAAACATCGACAAAAACTTCATACAAATTTTAAACACAATCCAATTAAATTCTTTTTCCACAAGAAAAGATAAAATAAAAATAATTTTTTCTTGTTACACTATGCGATTTGGGAATAATGATATTCTTTAATGAAAATTTATTTCAATGCACAAAAATCTTTTAAAAAATCCATCAGTTAATACTTTAGAGTAAAGATTAAATGCAAAAACTGAGAAAGTATTTTATTTCAAACAAAATATTTATACTATAATGCTCCCCATTTGATTCTAGAATGACTTTAGCTAATGACAGCTAAAGCATTTTGATTTGTATTCTAAACCAACATTATTTCCATCTTTAAATTAGGTATAGAGTTTACAAAATTGAAACTTTACAAAAACAAGATGTATAATGTAATTTTCATCTTCAGATGATTAATATGCTGTGTCTCTTCAGGTCATGGGAGATCATGGCCTTCCACAACTTCCTATTCCTGTAGCACTTAATATTTGTGTTTTTACCATCTTCCCAAACTCTATTCTGCAAGCTGCTCAGGCAGGTGACCAGCTGATTCTCTTGTCCGTTCTACTTTTAATGTCTTGTAAGTGTCAAAATATCCAAACCATTCTTCCTAATTATGTGTCCAAGAAGTTGCTTTCTCTGATTTTGAGTATAAGTGTCCTTTTTGTTTCCAGTTTCATTAAGACTCCTTTTTTGCTTACACACACTGTCTATGGTATTCTCAAGATTCTTCCATAGAACCACAGTTCTGTTGCCTTCAGCTTCTTCATCTATGAAGAAACAGTCCAACATCAATGGCCATAAAAGAGGACTGACATTACATAACAGGAGAAATCATTGCCAGACCTGATATGCTCAGATTGACCCAGCCACTAATTACACTACTGTTCAGGCTCTTGGAGTGAAAATGATTATAATCATTTCACCCTAAGCAAGGCAGTACTGCCACTGGTGCACAGGAGGGTTACATAAGAGGAAAGTGATTAAAAAGAGGAACAAGTTACAGGGTTGTCAGAGAAAGGGTAAGAGAAGGATGAGAACACTGGTGCTAAGAGAGCTGCGTGAGAGTAGAGTGGAAAGGGAGAAGAACATGTCAGGGAAAGGATGTGTGTCAAGAAGATAAGAGATGGCAGTTGACATTGCATTTAAATTCTTGGAGATTGTAGCTGTCAGGAAAGCAAGTATATGTGGAGAGAATTCCACAGGTGGGAAGTACAAGAAATGAAGCTGCTAGAGTAGAAGTTGTGGTTACATTTGATTGGTTGCACTGTAAAAGAGGTGGGACCTAGCTGCTAGTCTAGTAGCTCAAGTAAATTCATGCAGTTAGGCACCAGAGAAGTAAGATCATTGGAATAAAAACTGTGAAAGTATTTATTTATAGAAGAGATAGAGGGAAGCCACATTATATAGGTGAGAAAGTGACTGGATTTGAGCAAGTAGGTCAGGACTGATTACACTGTAAGATTCTCTGTTGGATTTTGTTAAGAACCCCGAGATGAACAGCAGGGGCACATGACCAGATGTGACAGCAGTATTCAATGCACAGGTAGATGGTAGATTTATATATGTGCAAGGTAGATTTAGATTAGAAAAGTTTTCTGGCCCTACACAGTGAACTGACCTTCATAGCAGCAGATTTAGCTATGGATTCAATGTAGTCATTCCACTTGAGGTTGGCTAAGAGTTAGGACGAGGAAGCACAGTGTATTGCTTTCATGGAGACTAGCCTGATCCATGCTGATGAGGAGTAGGAGCAATAGTCTATGGTGGTTAAAGGATAGCAGCTTTGTTTTTGAAGCATTAAAATTTACAAGCCATTTCTTACCACAGTCCACCACAGATTAGAGGTTCTTTTCAAGATCAGCAGTGAGGTTTACATTGTCTGGTTCAGCAGATTTCTTATCGAGGTGGGGGTAAATAGTGGTTTTGTTACTGTAGATGACTACTTGAGATCTGATTACATCAGGGAGATTATTGAAGATCAGAAAAAGCATAGGGTCTAGAATAGAGCCTTGAGGGACACCCGCGTTTGTACCCTCATTACATGATTCGAAAGAAACAACTGGATTAGATCCAACAAGCATCCAGTTATACCATAGCCCTGTAGCTTGTGCAGAAAGCCAGCATACCAGATTCTGTCAAATGCTTTGAATATATCTAGGGCAACAGCTTGAGCTTTGGCGTTCTTATCAAGTGCTCAGTATATATACTCTATGATCATTGTTAGCATATCAGCAGTAGACCTGGTGAAACGGAAACCATACTGTTTATCAAAGAGGCTGTGAGATGACTTCAGCATTGATAATAGCCTCAAATACTTTGCCAAAAATTGGGAGGAGGCTGATAGGGCGATAATCAGAGGGGTCTGAGGGTTCTCCAGAGTTCTTAAATACAGGAACCATAGAGGAGGACTTCCAGCAGGCAGGAAATAAATATATATATATAAAATTAGATTTTCTAGGGAGAAAGTTATCAACTTTAGTATGCATCTCTTTTGTATTATTGCAATTCAAGAATTATAAATAAATATAATCATTATATGTATGATATTTATATCATATTACAAAACTTTAATAAATTACTCATTATTACCTTATAATAAACCACAAAAGTTATAACAAATACTGGTGTTTATTAAAAATCTGTAAATTAAGAAAAAATAAAATAAAATGAGATTTAATCAGTGTTAAAATTTTGATGACAGTAGGATCTTTATTTTTTTTTTATTCCTCTTGAAAGAAAAATAAGAGTTCCAGAATTCAATAAATTTCAAATATTTACAAAAACAAATGTGTTTGACTAAATTTTCAGAACTGCTGTATTTTCGTTATACATGAAACAGATTACAAAAATTAAAAATCAGGATTAATTTCATGATATGCATAAATGAATAAAAAAAATTAATATTGAACAAGAATAGAGTTTTATCTCTTGTTTAGAATTGGGTTTCTTGTTTTTTCTAAAATCTTTTTAATTCTCTTTAACTCCCAGTAGACCCTTGCATTATCACCATGCTTGGGGTAAATGGATAAAAAAAAAAAAAAAAGAATAACAGAGAAGAATAATAAACAATTTTTATTGTTGAGATATATTTTACAAAAACATACAAAAATCTGATAAAGGAAATTGTCAGAAGAGCTATTTACAAAAGTTTTGAATATTTTGTATGTATAAAGAATGTTTTCATTTTTTTTTATAAAATTGTCAATTTTTTAATAACCTAAACAGATATTCATACATTTTTAAAAGCTTTGATAAAAATAATCACCAGAGTAATTATTCTCAAGTCATGATTTAAAGATGCTTCCTTTGTGTTTGCTTAATTTGAAATTACAGTTTTTAAAACAATGAAATTAAGCTTATAAAAGGATATAAAAATACGAGAAACTCTAATGTAGGATAGAACATATAAAATTACTTTTTAGCATTGTTGCTAAAAATCAGATTTTGTTTACTGTTCTTGCCAATTTACAATTTTATTTTTTTTGGTAAATTATTTCACCAATAAAGAGCACCTTTTTATGATCACTAGAATTCAAGCAGTTGACAGATTTTATTTTATATTTTCTACTCTGATTAAATGCTTAAATCTTAATCTTGTTAGAGATATGGTTATGTATTTGCAAATGAAGAATGTATAATAAAATTTTTAAAAATTCTTAGAACTTATAATTTGAGTTTGAGAACTTGAACTAAAATTTATGGCATTATGATTCTTGTTAATTAAAACAAAAAATAAAATGACTATTTATTAATTTTAAAAATGGTGAATTTTTTTACCAGTTTACTGAAAACAAAAATAAAAAATTTAATTAGGTAGCAGCACAACTGATAATACCAATTTGTTTATGACTGTCAATACTTGTGTTATATAATGAAATGTCACAAACTAACAAAATTTAAATGTCAAATTTTATTATGCAATTCAATATTTTCCTAATGAGGTTAATTTTGAGGGATATATTTATATGATAAATATACGATATGAATTTTAGATTATATCTGTTTTTATTAGAAATATTTATAACTTATTTGATGGTGTGAAAGTATTAAGCAACTTGAAAGTTGTTCATCATAATGAAAATAGTATAATCATTAATTTTTTTATGGGTTGTAAAGAAGATATAACCTCAAAAGAGAAAAAGGAAGTTATAGAATGATGAGAATACAAAGTTGTTAAAATTGAAAACATTGGCAAGATAAGAACATGAAAAAATATTTAAGAAATTAAAAAAAAAATTGAGAAAAATTAAAAGAAAATTGGGATGACTAGCAAGAGAATATTTGAAGAAACTGCTGTTACAAATGTTAACAGAGAAAAATGTTGGATATTAAGAATATGAAAAATAACCAAACTAGCACCACTCCAACTGTGAAGAAGTATTTGAAAAGTAATTTTTCATAGTATTTTTCATGAAATATATTGAGCTACATCTGAGAGGTAAAGGTAGCTAGGGAGAATCCTGCATGGAAATAGTCAATCAACTTGATGACTTAAGAGACAGTAAAATAATAGATCCATTCAAAAATGGATAATGTTACCAAGATAAACACACAATTATTGCAAGTTCTTGGACAAGAATTTTTTTTTTGAGTGGTGCAGGTCCAAACTAAGATGCTTCAAGATAAAGAATATATTTATGTAAGGCAAAAGTCCTTCTCATTCTGTATTAGCTGATGATTAAAATCTTGTTTGGCAAGGTATGCAAAGTCAGTAAACTAATGGGATTGTTCATGACTTCTCCAGATTCAATAGGAAACCTGTGGTCAATAATTAAATGAGAATAGAAAACAATATTCGGTCAAAGAACTGGGAAGCAATAAAGACTATTGTAAGTAAAGTTGAAAGAGTAGAAAAGTTAAAATGTGTGAAAAAAAGATGAGAGCTATAGAATATCATTGAGTCCATATTTACAGCTACATGTTTTCATGTTTCATTTGCCTGCATCTTTTGGTATTAAAAAAAAACTTATGTCGCATTTTGTTTGCATAATAAAATCCATTGATAACATTATCAATATTTTAAATAAAGAAATGGGTATTATATACTGAAGCTCATGATATACTGCTTATATAAATATGTTTCAAGACATTTAACAATATCATGTTTATTTTATTGCGAAAATAATGACTTGCATAACAAAATATGACAATGTAATGTCAAACTCAAAGTAATAAAATTCATTCAGCAGCAGATACTTAAAGGAAAATATTTCAAAACACTTATCAAAATGTAAATACAAATTGAAATACTAAAATAAATCCATGACTCATTATTTATAAGATCTTTAAAGTTTTAGATTTCTTGTTAATTCAAACAGTTTTAAAAAAAAACAAAAAAAACTAAAACATGGATTGAAGAAAACCAACATAAATTGTTTTTTCAGTTAATCTCTGAAGAGAAATTTGAAATCTTCCATTTGCATAAAAAATGATTTTTAGTTATATGCATAAATAATATTTTCTTCTGTCAACTTTCATATGTTAAGACCAATACTAACAATTTCAGGAAAAGTACTCTTTCTATGCTACTTGCTACAAAATATTTAACATAAGTTTTGTTTGAAATGAAACAGATAAAACTGTCAATACATGATGTCAGATTTTATTATGCAAATTAATATTTTCATAATGAAATTCCTATTAACTGACATGTTTTTGAGAATATAAATAGGCAGATTTTTAAATAGTAAAAAAAAAAGAGTAAAAGTCCAAAATAAAAATTTTGAAACTTAAAATAATAATCCGAATATGTAGCAAATAACTATGAAAAAGTTTTTTCAAAGGATGTTAACCTTGAGTTGCAAGCAGTCTCCCTCCAATCAAATTTTGGAGAGAACAAAACAGTCCATTTTGGAAGATTTTATTTTCTTATAACACTATTTTTATCTTACAAAAATCAATTTATTCCATCCAGTTAAAAGAACAATTCAAACTTTCACCAAAAATATCAATTTTGAAGTCATACTAAATGAAATTGATTTTGTAAGGGTTTATAATATTACAGACATTTTAAATGAACTAGCAAAATAGAATTAAGAAATTTTTGATTTAAAATAAGTATACAATTAAATTTGAAAAAAATAGAACTATTTAAATGTATTACTCTGAAAGAAATGCAACTTGTTGAAGACAAATAGTCAATCAACTTGATATGTTATGAGTGCAAACATTAAAATAATGAGAAAAAAGTGTTAAAAATAAAAAATAAATGTGAAAAAAGTGTTGACCTACAATCTGATGGACAATGTATCACACAAAACAATACATAACAGCAGCAATATTATGTCCATTAAGTTTGCTGAACTGCTATTGATTCTTCCAGTTGAATCTGGTGTTGGCTCTAAAACTTCTGGAAAAAAGAAAATTTTCAGTGAATATATTTTTTAAACATTTCAGTAGAATTACAATTTTTTGTGTATTTTAGGATATATTTTGTAAGAGAAAGATCTAAATCAGCACTAAAATTGCAGAAAGTTCTGAAGCAATGACAATGAAACAATTTCATAAACACAAGGTCAATAAAAAGGAAGTAAACAAGGTGTCAGCATATTGGAGAAAAAGACTATCAACAATAGCTATGTTGCTATATATATATATATACACAATAATCATACTCTCACCCACCTTAAAAAATTGGGTTTTGTAAATTATTCTTGCCATTTTCCAATAAATTTACAATATTATAGTAGACAGTGAAGTTAGCAAATGTGACATATCAAATGAGTAAATATCCATCCCAATTTGAAAATAAAGTATTAAAATTGTAATTATATATATATATATATATATATATATATATATATATATATATATATTGTGTGTATTTTGGCAGCATTTTTTCATTAATACAAGTTTCATTGAATAATATAGACAAGTTCTGTCTATTTATTTTGTGTAAGATCCTTTTGTATGATCTGATTAGCTTGATAGTGTTGTCATGAAAACACTTCACTTAAAATTCTAGGAGAAAGCACTTCACTTAAAATTCTAGGAGAAAGCACTTCACTTAAAATTCTAGGAGAAAGCACTTCACTTTTCTAGGAGAAAGCACTTCACTTAAAATTCTAGGAGAAAGCACTTCACTTAAAATTCTAGGAGAAAGCACTTCACTTAAAATTCTAGGAGAAAGCACTTCACTTAAAATTCTAGGAGAAAGCACTTCACTTAAAACTTAGGAGAAAGCACTTCACTTAAAATTCTAGGAGAAAGCACTTCACTTAAAATTCTAGGAGAAAGCACTTCACTTAAAATTCAGGAGAAAGCACTTCACTTAAAATTCTAGGAGAAAGCACTTCACTTAAAATTCTAGGAGAAAGACTTCACTTAAAATTCTAGGAGAAAGCACTTCACTTAAAATTCTAGGAGAAAGCACTTCACTTAAAATTCTAGGAGAAAGCACTTCACTTAAAATTCTAGGAGAAAGCACTTCACTTAAAATTCTAGGAGAAAGCACTTCACTTAAAATTCTAGGAGAAAGCACTTCACTTAAAATTCTAGGAGAAAGCACTTCACTTAAAATTCTAGGAGAAAGCACTTCACTTAAAATTCTAGGAGAAAGCACTTCACTTAAAATTCTAGGAGAAAGCACTTCACTTAAAATTCTAGGAGAAAGCACTTCACTTAAAATTCTAGGAGAAAGCACTTCACTTAAAATTCTAGGAGAAAGCACTTCACTTAAAATTCTAGGAGAAAGCACTTCACTTAAAATTCTACATAAATTGTACATAATCCGGTTAACAAAAATTAAACTAACGCAGTGGAAAGGTACGGTAGATGTAATCGAGTGGTTTGAAAAAATTGGTGGAAAAAAATAAAGCCACTTTTTTGCAATTTCACATTCTGGACTTCTACCCATCAATTTCGGAGAACCTATTCAGCCTCGCCCTAGAGTTTGCTGAGTTCTACTCGGACATCACAGAGGATGAGATCAGAATTATCTGGAGCTGCAGGAAATCAGTTATAATCCACAACAATGAACAGTGGACTAAGAACTCAAAGGAGAACTTTGATTTATCAATGGGTGCACTTGATTCTGCAGAAGCTTCGGATCTAACTGGATTATTCTTGCTGTACAACTTAACTGCACATAAGGGAATAGAAACAAGCAGGATAGGACTGTATAGGATGACGGACTGATGATAATTGATAAATCTACTGGAGGTAAGGTTGATAAAACCAGAAAATTAATCCATAGAGTCTTTAAATCCTTTGGCCTTAACGTAGTAATTAACCACAATATCAAGCAAGTAGACTTCTTAGACATGACATTAGACCTAGTATCAAACACTTTCCAACCTTACATGAAAAACAATGCTAACCCAATATATATAAACCCCAACTCTAATCACCCACCATCCATTGTTAAGCACATCCCATCATCAGTTGAACGTCGCATTAACACACACTCATCCAACAAAGAAATATTTGATAAGCACAAGGTAATTTATAATAGAATCCTTAATGAAAGCGGGTATAAATCATCAAAAATCAGTTTTGTGGAAAAATTCGAAAGTCCAAAAAGCAGAAATAGAAGCAGGAAAATAATATGGTATAACCCTCCATTAAACCAATCAGTTAATTTCAAGCTGGGACATAAATTTCTTAAATTAATAGAGAAGCACTTTCCCAAAAATAACCCTCTAAGCAAAATCTTTAATAAAAATACCATAGGATTAAGCTATAGCTGTTCTAATAATCTAGAAAAAATAATCAAAATGCATAACACAAAAATATTGAAACAGAATCATGACTCAACAAATCAGAAATGACCCTAACCAGTTAAATCCAAACCACCTAAACCCATTAACCTCTCCTTTACTAATATCCGAGGCATTCGTACTAACTTTCCTAGTGTAGAAGCGTTCCTGCATGAAAAGTCCCGACATCCTCGCACTCTGCGAAACTAACCTCAACTCAGCTATTCCCTCCTCTGACCTCTTCATCCCTGGTTATCTTCCCCTTTTAAGGAAGGATTCCACTGTCCACATGCATGGGCTGGGTGTTTATGTCAGCAAACACCTCCCCATAACTAGGGTGACTTCACTCGAATCTACTGACCACCAATACATATGTCTCCGCCTGTCTCTCCTCAGTTCGGTTAGCTACCTATTCTTCCTTTACCGTACTCCCTCCTCTCCTGACTGCTCCCTACTAGATAGCATTGCCAACGACATAGATAAGGCTATTTCCTATCACCCATTTGCCCACATATTTGTATTTGGAGACCTCAATGCCCACCACTCTGAGTGGCTTGAAAACGCCGTTACTGATCCGGCGGGCATTCACGCCATGAACTTTGCTACTTCCCAGTCCCTTACGCAAGTGGTGGACTTCCCCACTCGCTTCCCAAGCACTCCCTCAGGTCATTCCTCACTGCTAGATATATGTTTCACCTCTGCGCCTGATGCCTGTCGAGTCTCGCAGCTTTGCCCTCTCGGCAACTCCGACCACGCTGTAGTCTCCCTCAGTATTTCTTTCCAATCTCACTCTCCCCAGGATCCCCCTACTTATAGAACCTCCTACCTCTACCAAAAAGCTGACTGGGATGCCTTTCGCGATTTCCTCTGCGACGTCCCTTGGGGAAAAGTGTTTGACCTATCAGTTGATGACTGTGCCTCTGAGGTCTCGTCATGGGTGAAAGCTGGCATTGATGCCTTCATACCCACCAGGAAGTATAGCTTAAAACCTCATTCCTCTCCGTGGTTCTCTCCGGCCTGCTCAGCCGCCATTGCCCACAGGAACCATTACTTCCATCTATTCCGGAGACAGCCAACTGATCACAATAGGCGCCTGTTCACATCTGCTCGCAATGAGTGCAAGAGAACTCTAAATGACGCCAAACAGTTGTTTGCTGAGAGAATGCGACAGCACATAGCTGACCGCAAGTTCGGCTCCAAGGACTATTGGAGGATTTGTAAACGAGTGCTCAACAATAGGAAATCCTCAATACCTCCTTTAATCCATGGATTTGAGGTTCTCATGTCATCTGCGGACAAAGCTGAGTGCTTTGCCCGCAGATTCTCATCCAACTCCACATTTGACTCGTCTGGAGTGCACCCACCCGACTTCCCTATTAGAACTGAGGCCAAACTGCACGAAGTATATATTACCCCGACAGTAGTATCCAGAGTAATTTCAAAACTCGACCCCCATAAGGCGTGTGGAGACGATGGAATCCCGGTGATAGTCCTTAAGAAGTGTGCCCCTGAACTTTCCCCCGTCCTCTCTAAACTGTTTAACTACTGCCTTTCTGCTTCCTGCTTTCCTGCATGCTGGAAATTCTCCTCAGTCGTTCCTGTCTTTAAGAATTGTGGTGAACCCTCGGACCCATCCAACTATCGCCCTATCAATCTTCTACCAATATTCGGGAAAGTATTCGAGGCTATAATCAATGCTGAAATAGTTCATCATCTCACCACCCACAAACTGTTCTCCGACAGGCAATATGGATTCCGCTTTGACAGGTCCACGGCCGACCTGCTAACAACTGTAACGGAGTACATGCTACAGGCCCTTGATGAGTCTGACGAGGCTCGCGCGGTTGCTCTGGACATCTCCAAGGCTTTCGACAGGGTTTGGCACCCTGGACTCATATGCAAACTACGCGGTTATGGTATTACCGGTCGCCTGCTTGACCTAATCCAATCCTTTTGAAATAACCGCAAAATGAAGGTCGTTCTGAATGGGCGTGCCTCTTTGTCCTACAGCACGAATGCTGGTGTCCCACAGGGCTCTATCCTGGGCCCGATGCTCTTCCTTATTTTCATCAACGACCTCCCTGATGAGATCAAGTCCCAAGTAGGCATCTACGCAGATGGCACTACAATATACTCCCGCTCCAGTAAGAAACCTGTCGTGGCGCACAGACACAAACTCGCTGCTGACCTTGAGCGGGATCTACACTCTGTGGTGAACTGGGGCAAGAAGTGGTTTGTCAACTTCAATTCCTCTAAGACCAAGCTCTTGTCTGTCAACCATTACAGGCAACCTCTTCTGCCTCCCATAAGCATGGACCAGGTGATTCTCCCGGAGAGTAATACACTATGCCTCCTCGGACTTACCCTGTCCTCAGACCTCAAATGGAACCACTATATTGAATCCATAGCAAAATCTACTGCTAAGAAGGTTGGGTCACTATGTCGATCCAGGATGTTTTTTCCACCTGAATCCATCCTGCATATATACAAGTCAACCATCCGTCCGTGCATGGAGTACTGCTGCCATTTATGGTCAGGTGCCCCTGCCGTTCTCCTCAGTGTTCTTGACAAGCTCCAAAGGAGAGTCTGTAATGTGATAGGTACTGATCTGGCGACTCGACTGCAGCCACTTTCCCATCGTCGAAATTTGGCCTCCCTCTGTCTCTTCTATAAATATTTTCATGGCTTCTACTCGGATGAGCTTAAGTCACTGATGCCTCCTCAACAGGTGTTTACCCGTGCAACCAGACTGGCAACTGGGTCCCACCCATTCACAGTCAGGTTAGCCAAATGCAGACGACAATTCTACTCCTGCAGCTTCCTCTCTCGCACTTCCCGTCTGTGGAACTCACTCCCGTATTCTTGCTTTTCTGACGGCTACAACCTCCAGAAATTTAAATGCAAAGTTAATACTCATCTACTAACCACTGGCCTCTAGCTCTCTCCCCTACCCTGTATAACCTTCCCTTTCTCTCCACCTATGTATCTGTCATCGCACCTGCTTTCTCAGCTTTCTATTGTTCCTTTCTAACTAGCTTGTACTCCTCACTCTTTTCTAATTAATCTTTTTACATTTATGTAACCCCCTGCACATCAGTGGCGTTTCCGCCTTGCTCGGGGTGAAATGATTAAAAAAAAAAAATACACAGCAAAAATAAATCCAACACTAATACAAATCCGTCCCATGACAGCAACCTCTGTAACTGTAGAAACCCCAACCAATGCCCCATGCCCAATAAATGTCTAACGAAATCTCTGATACATATATGTGTTCGATTTTATCCTTAGAAAATCCTCAGGATGAAAAAATATATATTGGGAATACTATGAACGTATTTAAAAAGCGCTTTTACAATCACCTCTCATCCTTCAATAACAAAGAAAAACAAAACATGACATCTCTCTTCAAACACTTTTGGAAATTAAAAAATTAAATTAAAACATCTAAAGTCAAATGGAAAATTCTCAAAAAAGCAAGAACAGCAAAATCTATAAAAGAACCATGCTTTCTTTGCCTTCAAGAAAAAATAGAGATCCTTAAATATATAAATAGCAACAAGCTCTTAAATCAGAGACACGAAACCACAGTAAACTGCAAGCACATTAGGGACTTAACCCTACAATCATGCTAAGAAATACAAAGAGTTCAATTGATATCCTCATTATAAAAGATAAAAAATGCTATAGAAAAAAATTGATCCAATAAATCTTTAAAGGAAGGTCTATCACTAAAGCCTACACCAAAAACCTTACTTAACACAATGACCTTACTTAAATACAAAAATATTCCGTACTGGAAAAATCAAAATTAAATAAATGGCTCCCAAACTTGAAAAAGAATCAAAATTCATATATTCAAAATCAAGATTAAATATACTACTTCAGAATAATTATATCATACACAAAAATAAACTGTAAGCACACGTAAGATCTAACCCTACAATCACCCCCAAAAAATACTGGGAATTTGAATAAAAATTTTTTATTATTATAAAAGATAAAAAATGCTACAAAAAAATTGATGTAATAAATCCTTAAAATAAGATCTACTGCCCGCAAAAATATCTAAATAAATAAAATATATAAAAAATTAAAAGAAATAAATAAGATTCCAAACGATAATTTATAGAAAAAAGAAGATAAAAGAAAAAGAGAAGAAAAGGGGAGAAAGGAAAAGAAAAATTAAAAGAAAAAACTGACCCTCTAAACTTAAAATTAAGATTAAATATACAACTTTATACAAAAAACTGATAAAACGCTAATTCACATTTACTTCCCCAAAAATACAAATTTAGATTTCTTGAAATAACTTCGCCTAAATACAATTATACTCCAAACTTAAATAAAAGGAAAAAGAAGAAAAAAGAGGAAAAGAAGGAGAAGAGAAAGAAAAAGAAGGAAGAAAGAGGAGAAGAGGGGTATATATATATTTTTTTTTTACGGAAAAAATCTAAATTAGAAAGAAAAAACACCCCACCCCTATCACGTCTATGAAAACCTAGACACAGGATCAAAGTACATGAATTAGATCCACTAACAGCAGACATCAACCAATTAAATGATAGCCAACCATAAAAATGACCACTCAACATTGCCCTCTTAGAAATCCTAACCAAAAGATATACCCAACTGATAAAAAGATAAAACATACATTCCAACAGATAATACCATTAATCAACAATTTCACACTTACACACCAAATTCCTCAAAAGTCTAACAATCAAAACGAGACATTCACTTAATTACCAATAACCCCAACCAACCCCCTCGACAACAACAAACCAAATATAAACAGAGAATGATTCCAAACCTTTATTTCCCCTGAAGAAGTGTTTAAATCCAAACACTGAAACAAACATATGATTGTAGGGAAGAGGACATATATAGAAGAAATTATGTACATGTTCTAAAACATAATTTATAATAAATATTCACTGCTCTATACATCATATATCGAGCACTGTTTTAAATTAATGTTTTGGACAGAAAAAAATTTTTTCTTTTTTCTCTCCTCATTCTATACTCACTCGGATATATATAACTGCTTATCAAGTTTTAAATTTTGTTATATTATCTTCTTCATTTCCTTCCCCAGCGTACGTTTTTACTGAAAGTGTCTTTTTCAGATACAGACGAATAAGCATGTCTAAAACAATGTTGAAAAATCAGCTACAGTCATGTTTATACATTGATCTTGATTCTTTGTGTGCTTTTTGGGCATGAAACGAGTTCAATTATCATATGTCTGATAGTGAACTTAGCCACTATTTAGATACTTTAAGGTACCTCAGTTTCTTACTATATTAAAAACAAATAAAAAGAAATTTTGTCAGAAAATGAAACATTTTTCCCCAAAATAACTGATGGGGAAGGTGTTAATGGGTTGCACAAACCCGTAAGAAGCACTGAGATGATAAGATCAAAGAAAAAAATGATTACTTTGTAAACTGCAACAAGAAAGAAATTCTATTATAAATCACAAATTATATTTAGTAAATTCAATTTATTATAAGTGTGAGACTTGCCTAAATTTGCAATTCAATCTAATGTTTTAAAAATTTTAAAGCAGTAATTAAGGAAGATGGTGGTTTTATTGACGAAAGCAAAATATGATGGTGTTGTATGATAATTTTTTTTTTTTATAGTTAAGTGCTTTTTTTTTGTCATAGAAGTAAATACACCATAGTTATTGAAATTTTATCTTTTACTAAAAAAAAACAAAAAAACTCATCTTAAGATGTTTTATAACAATATTTTGGAGTGGATTGAAGATAATTTTATTAATTAATTATTAACTATAACCAGAAAATCTTCTAATTGCTATTATAGATCATAAGAGAATGTACTAAGAGAAATTTTCTTTATTCTCCGAATATGAGCAAAGGAAAATGGAGGTAATTAATTTTATTAATTAATTATTAACTATAACTGGAAAATTTTCTAATTTCTATTATAAGTCAGGAAAATGTACCAAAAGACATCTTTATTCTCTGAATAGGAGCGGAGAAAAAGAAAACAAAAACAAAAGGTATCAGATGGTATTTCTCTGTTATTTTAAACCAGGGAGAAGGAAGAGGAAGAAAAGAGAAATAGATTTGTTTAATGTCATAAAGTCAATTTCGGCACACCCAAGAAAGCTAACAATTGTCATTCTAAACATAAGAGAAAGATAAATTGTTATTTTTTCTGAGTATCGGAAAAGGTGATTTCATTTTATGTCCAATTGTCTCGATAGCATGAATTGTGAAAAGAATTGAGATAACAAATGTTTGTTTGTTTGTTTGTTTCGAGGTTTAACAACCTATCAATCCTTATGGGATCATTTAAGGTCATAACAAATTTTTGCGGGTAAGGTTATATTATTTTTACATACTTTTGGAAGATGTCTTGCTTTTTAAACTTTTCCATTGCTTTCAAGTTGTATTACTTTTTAAATTTTTCAACTGGTGAGGGTCAGATCTATTTTTGATCTTCGGACCTTTACTTAGATTATATTTTGCTGTATAGTTTGATCTTTTTGAGGAAGGTTAAAATAGTATTAGAGTTTATTTTTTCGAAAAGATCTTTCAGGTCGTTAACATTATAGAAGGATTGCCGGATATATGTAAAATCACTGCAGTCAAGTCGAACATGTTTTACTGTATAGGGTTCTTGACATGCAATGCATTCAAGAGGTTCTTCATTTTTTAGGAGATAAGAATGGGTTATGTGTGTATGTCCTATTCGAATACGGGATATAATCACTTCTTCCTTGCATGATTTACTGGGTTCTGATAGTTGTTTCTTTATAATGGGTTTGATTTTAAATAATTTGTTGTTTTGACAGTTGTTCCAGGTTTCTTGCCATTTCTTTAAAATATAATTCTTGATTAGGGGTTTATAGTCCGTCTATGGAACCTTTATGTTACTTATGTCACATTTTAGGGAGTTTTTTGCAGCCACATTGGCTTTATCATTTCCATGAATTCCAGAGTGACTGGGAATCCAACAGAAAATGATAACTTTGTTTTGTAAAATCACCTGTAGTCTATTTAAAAGTTTGATGATCAAAGGATTGTTTAATTTTTGCTTCTTTATTGCTTCAAGCACTGCTAAAGAATCTGAGAATATAATAACTTTGTTTGAGGTAAGTTTAGGGATGAAATCCAAGGCTAAGTCAATGGCAATAACTTCTGCACTAAATATTGATTAATTGTCAGGTAATCTTTTTTGTAGAACGGTACTTTTACAGATAGCAGCACATCCTACTTTGTTATTGACTTTAGAGCCATCAGTATATATTTGGGTCCAATTTGAATATTGATTCAATATATAATTTAGTTTTTCTATATAATGAAAGGGATGTGTGCCAGCTTTTATGTGATCAGCCAGTTCTAAAATGACTTTGGATTGTTTCAAAAGCCAGGGTGGATGTTTGAGGACATTAAATTCATGTATACTAGTTTCATCTATCGAACTGTCATTTATTGGTTTTAATTTTTCCATGTGAAGGCCAAAAGGTTTAATAACGTTTTCTTTTTTGTCAAACAGGTGTTTATAGTTTGAGTTAAATGTGCATTGATAGGCAGGATTTGATGGATTAGCTTTAAGTTTGAGATAATATTCCAGCGCTAATTTTTCACATCTCAATTTTAGCGGAGCCTCATGCGCTTCTACATATAGGCTTTCTATGGGAGATGTTCTAAATGCACCAAGGGAAAGTCTTAGACCTGCATGGTGGATGGGATCAAGAATTTTTAGGTAGGATTTCCTAGCCATACCATATATAAAACAACCGTAATCCAGTTTGGATCTTATTAGAGATCTATATATTTTTAGGAGTGATATGCAATCTGCACCCCATTCTGTATTAGCTATAACCTGCATAAGTTGTAGTGTTTTGAAACATTTTGGTTTTAAGTATTTCAAATGGGGGATGAATGTGAGTTTTTTATCAAAAATTATTCCCAGAAATTTGTGTTGGTCTGTTATTTAAATATCTGTTCCTTCTAATTTGAGTGTTGGGTCATTGTGCATTTTTCTTTGGTAAAATGCACACCCTTGGTTTTGGTTGATGAGAATTTAAAACCATTTTTGATGGTCCATTGGTTTAATTTATTTATGCATATCTGCAGTTGACGTTCTGAGGTATGCATATTTTTAGATCTATGGCAAATCAGGAGATCATCTACATATAAGGAGCCATTAACTTCATTGTTCAGGCAGTTTACAATGTTGTTGATTTTTATACTAAAAAGAGTAACCAACAAGATGTATCCTTGTGGAACTCCTCCTTCTTGTATTTTTGAATCAGAGAGAGTAGATCCAATTCTTACTTTAAAGCTTCTGCTGGATAAAAAATCTTTTATCAACAAGAGTAGTCTACCTTTTAGACCCAGATTGAATAAGTCTTTCATAATTCCATGCCTCCATGTGGTCTCATAAGCCTTTTCTAAGTCAAAGAAAATGGTTATTGCATGTTCTTTTTTG
Organism: Ascarosepion bandense; assembly: GCA_037127315.1. Classification (NCBI taxonomy): domain Eukaryota; kingdom Metazoa; phylum Mollusca; class Cephalopoda; order Sepiida; family Sepiidae; genus Ascarosepion; species Ascarosepion bandense. The sequence continues at coordinate 2,936,412 of JBBBDQ010000571.1, forward strand.
ATGAAAGCCTCTCTGATAAATGTTTCTAATCAGATTACGTTATCGATTGTCCCTCTTTTACTTCGGAAGCCACTCTGAAAATTGGAAAATAAATTATTGGTTTCCAGGTACCACTTTAGTCTTTTATTTATTATTCTTTCAAACGTTTTGCATAAGCAACTTGTTAGTATTATGGGTCGAAAGTTTTTTAGGTCTGATTTGTCTTTTTCTGGTTTTGCTATGGTTCACAATGGCCTGTTTCCAGCTCTTTGGCAGTTTTCCCTTGAGCCATATTTTGTTAAAGATATCTAACAAATATTTTATACAATGGTGGGGGAGTTGTTTTAAGAATTCATAATGAATTTCGTCAGGGCCAGTAGCAGTATTGTGTGATTCATTTATGGCATTTCTAAGTTCATTCATTGTAAGAGGCTGATTGTAATCTTTGTTATTAGAATTAAAATTTAGTTTATTTTTCATTTTTTCTGTGACCTGCTTAATTTTTTGTAAAGGTTGTCTATAGTTTTTGTTAGAGGAATTGTTTTTAAAGGTTTCCGCTAGTACATTTGTTATATCTTTTGTCTTTGTTATTTTTTCATTATTTAGAGTGAGGTGATTTAGAGGAGGAGATACATTCTTTCCAGTGATTTTCCTTATCATGTTCCAAACTTTTTTTGGTTTGGTGTTACAATTTGTTTTGTTTACATAGTCTTTCCAGGATTCCCTTTTGGCTTCCTTGATCACTCTACGTGCTACTGCTCTTTTTTGCTTGAAAAGATCTAAATTATGAGTTGTGAGTTGAGCATTGAATTTCCGTAGTGCTGCTTTTCTTAATCTGATAGCTTTTTTGCATTCGTCATTGAACCATGGTCTTTGTTGTCTGTTTGGTCCATTGCTTTTTGGTATGCATACCTTTGCAATGGCTATTAAGGTTTCTGTGAAGTATTCGATGGATTTACTGTTGTCTTCTTTGACTGAAAGCTTTTGGTAGCATTTTTTTTTATATTCCCTCCAATTTGCTTTATTTAGCTTCCATCGAGCTGGGTGATTTTCAATTTCTTTTGAGCATGTCAGAACAACTGGGAAATGGTCACTACCCCATGAGTCATCTAGAACTTTCCAATCATAGTCTATAAGTGTAGATGGATCACAAAGGGACAGATCCAGGACTGAGTAAGTGCCTAATGCTGGATGTAAATAGGTGTTGGATTTGTTATTTAGTAGGCATAAGTCATTGAGATTAATGATTTTCTCTAGATTTTTGCCTTTTTTATCTGAGTATGTAGATCCCCATATAACATTGTGGCAATTAAAGTCACCTAGTAATAAAAAAGGTCTTGGACATTGTTTAATTAGATTGTTTAATTCAGATTCATTTATGGGATCTTGAGGAGGAATGTAAAATGTTAATGGTTCTCTGTATAGTGGCTTTTGCAGCAACAGCTTGTATACCAGACTTTAATTGTATTTTACTTTGGGGGATATCATTTCTAATTAGAATCGATACCCCCCCCCCCCATGCCTTCTGATTGAGGTTATGTATATAATTATATTGTGTATAATTTTTTATTTTATCTTCAGCTTTTAAAAAGGTTTCTTGTAGGCAGATAATAGTGGGGTGATAATTCGTTATAAGAAGAAGTAGCTCATTTATGTTTGGTTTTAAACCCTGACAGTTCCATTGTAAGATTTTTGATCCATGCTTATATCCAGAAATTTTTAAGAGAGTTTACTTGTCTATCTAATATTTAGTAGTAGAGGTGTCCATCTCTTCTATGCTTTCTCTCTTATTTGCATTTCGATTCTTATGTTTTGTTCCTTGAATTTCTTTTGGTTCTGCTTGTTTATTAGGGGATGTTCCTTTGGTTTTATCCTTTGGTTCATTTGTTGTTCTTTGTCTGGAAGCAAACCGTTCCCGTGTTTGAGATGAACTAGTTATTTTTGGTTTGATTTTGTCTGGACTTTTTGAGCTTCTCTGTCTTGATCGTCTTTCCTGTCTCTCTATTTCCATCAGTTCATATTTGTTTTCCTTTTCCGTTAGAACAATTTCCGTTTTCGATTTGTAATGTTGATTCTTTGAAGAAGGATTCATTTTTGGAGATAAAGAGTTATTAACTTTGGTAGTGGTGATGGGGAGGATTGGTGTTTGCTGTTGTTTGGATTGCAACTTTCTTTCAATTGTAGCACCTTCAGTTTCCTTGGTCTGGAATTGGGGTTTTTCCTTTAGATCTGGATCCGTATCAGATCTAGGTGTTGAACTGGTCAAATTTTTCTTTAGTATCTCCAATAGAGATCTTAGTTCTTTCACCACTTCTGATAGATTGTCTTGTGTTGTTTCTTGTCCTTGCCTTGTGCTGTTTGATGCTCTGGCTATATTTGCATATGTTGGAGCACTCAGTGAGCGCTCTACTATCCTTCTTGTCTCTGGGTATGGTATATTATTGGTATGTTTAATTTCAGATAATTTTTTTTCTTTTTTCCAGACTTCACATTCTTTTGAGTCTGCTGCATGGTTTAATGTACAGTTTGCACATTTTAAAGGGAGTTCACAGTTAATATGATCTCCAATTTCTCCACAAACTTTACATCTTGCTGATCTGAAATATTTCTCCTTGTGGTGTCCAAACTTTTGACAATTGTGACATCTCAGAGGGTTTGGTATATATACCTCTACTTTTTCTATCAAGTACCCGATTTTTATTTCATTAGGAGGTTTTGGGGTGTTAAAATTGAGAATGTAAGTGTTTGTTGGAGTCATATGATTGTTTTTTTTTTATCATTACTCTTTGAGCATCTGTGACCCCTTGTTTCCTTAGATTATTCTTTATTTCCTCTAGCATGCAGAGAGAGAGAGAGAGATCTGAGCTTCTCACCACACCCTTTGAGGAGTTCAAGGAGTTGTGTGGGTAGGGTTTTATCTTTAAATTAGTAAACTGGTTTTGTTTCAACAACTTATTTGCTGAAGTTTTATTTGTAATCTCTACTAACAAGGTGGTATTCCTTAGTTTTTTAATAGTAGTTGATTTTGTTAAGGATCTCATTGTTTTTCAACAATGAAGGGGGACAATTTGGTTATTGGAGTGTTCTCCATTGACTCCAAGACAATGAATCTCGGAAACTGCTTTTGATCAAATTCATTGTCTGACTCGGGTTCGGAAGCTAGGCTCTCCGAGCTGTATTCGGTATGGGGTCTTTTATTTTTATTTGTTGCCATGAGTTTTATTTTTTTTAAATTTCACCTTCCTTGTTCTCCACCCTCCTCAGAGCCCAACAGCGGGAGATATTAGGGGGGAAACCCATTCACCCTATTATCCCAGGGATACAAAAAAGGTATACTCACACTAGTAAGAGTCAGTTAGCATTTCAGGTTTCTCTTTCTTTCCAGACCCATTTTTTATGAAAAATTCAGATTGAAAACCTTTTGTTAACAGCTTTTCCTTACTAGTAGATTGACCCTTGCCACCGCTTTCTAATACTTATACGTGGTCTATCTCTTATTTGTAGCTGGGAATCAGTCCATTTTAATGACACAACTATTGAGTTATGTTGTTTTAGTTAGCAGATTTTATGTGAGTAAGTATTAGGGCTTGACATAACTAGCCGATTGATCGGATCGGGCCTCTCCAACCGCCTGTCTAGCCCAGGTAAGGGCCAAAGTGGTGTGTTGCAGGAACATGGCTTCTATGCATCCTGGTCATGACCTGCTCAACCACCAGGATCCCGTCCCCAGACATCACGGGTCGCCACCCACGGCCAACAGGTGGCCCCATTGAGGGACTTTTACCCTCTGCAGAGGTGCAGTTGACACATTCTGAAGCCCCGCCAACAGGGTGAGAGATAACAAATGTTTTGATTCCGAGTCAAAGTAATTTAGAGAAAAAGTATTTCCACTTGACAACAGGGTAGGCCAGATAATGAAAACATTTCCCGTTGGGGACTCATAAACTGGATATTAAAAACACAGGTGAAAATTTGTTATCTGGGTAATAATGCCAACAGAAACGTGTCAGCTTGTTTTGTGTGAAGTCAGTTCAAAAAGGTTAATACCTATTGTTTTAAGAAAAAAAATTCCCAAAATTGTTTTGTGAGAGAGAAAATTCAGTTAAGTCCAGCCCAGAAAAGGAGTATGGGAAGATGACGTTATAAAATGAAGAGGAATTCCATTGATCCTGTAAACAAGCACTGAAAGGGGGGAAACAACCAACAATTGATGTCATGGAAAAATTGATGTCATTGGGTAAACCAGAGGCAACAAGTAGCAGCTAACCTTGGCATTCTATTGGTCGCCGAGATCGGGGGTTAGATACCCAGCGACCATCGGCCCCACACCATGGCATGGGCATAAATACAGGGTCTCGAGGGGCCAAAATCAGAAAGTTCCAGTACCAGTCCCAGCGACGGTTCGAGACAGTTCAGTTTTAGTTCCCGGCTTAAAGATGTAACGACAAAGATAGGTATCATGTTGTTGGGCGCCAACCACAGTGGCCTGATGCCAGCTAACCAGAGTTAAAGACAGAAGAGATTTTAGACAAAGTTTTGAGTTCGAGTTGGATTCCAGTTGGATCGGAGTAAGTCCCAAAGATGTAACAACGAAGAAGAAGAGAAGTGATTTTTCAGACAAAGTTTTTAAGTTGCAGTAGAAGTCGGAGCGGCAGAGATTGACAGAAGAGGCCTGATGCTGGTTAAGCAGAGTTAAAGACAGAAGAGGATTTGCAGACAAAGTTTTGCGTGAAGTACCAGTCAGAGAAAGTTCCGGAGTCAAGTCCCAGTGGCGGTTTGAGGCAGTTGAAGTTCAGTCCCAGTTACCGGCCTAGAAATGTAACAACGAAGATAGACATCATATTGTTGGTTGCTAACCGCAGAGGCCTCATACTGGCCAACCAGAGTTAAAGACAGACAAGAAGTGATTGTACAGACAAAGTTTTGAATTGGAGTTGCAGAGATCGACAGAGAAGTTTTGAGTTTGATCTGGAGTCGAGTCCCAGCTGTGGTTCAAGGCAGTTCAGTTTCAGTTACCAGCCCAAAGATGTAACGACGAAGATAGGCGCCATATTGTTGGGCACCAACCACAGAGCCTGCTGACTAACCTGAGTTAAAGACAGACAAGAAGTGATTTTACAGACAAAGTTGCAGTTGAAATCTGAGTTTGAAGTCGAAGTCGGAATGGCAGAGATCGACAGAAGAGGCCTGATGCCGGCTAACCAAAGTTAAAGACGGAAAAGAATTTGCAGACAAAGTTTTTGAGATCGACAACTGAATGCAGTTTCAGTTGCAGTTAGAGTAGTTGCAGCTCGAGTGGCAGAGAGTTTGATTTCCTGGTCCAGAGACGTAATGACCAAAGACACATCCCAGTTGAAGAAGTAAAGAGACAGAGAGATGATTGCCATGCTGTTGGGTGCCCACCATAGTGAAGCCTGTCACCAATCAGAGTTAAGAGAAAGACAAGAAGAGAATTTGCAGACAAAGTTTGAAATTGCTAAATGAAGAGAGTAACCCAGCACTTCGGCAATTTCCGTAACATTCCGGAAAACAAGCAACAAGTTGACTAGACTTATAATGAACTTAGAACTTGGTTTGGAGCAGCGAGCTGCGGCCAGCCAGATTTCTCATTATTACTTAGGAGAATAATTCAATTTACTTAAGAAACATCTGTTCCGCTACCAGTTTGATAGAAGCAGGGACTGGGTTTTATCCCGAAGAACATATTGTGTATATTGTGTTATTTCCCTGGCAATCGGCCAGGGAGTGGCATAGTTTTTTTTTTAAAGAAATGCAGGGTGGCCACAAACATTTTGCCCATAATATATGATATGTGGTACAATCTGTGGTTTCAGGTATCTGCTAGGAAATCTTGGAATGTATTCCTTGTGGATGAGGGAATAATACTGTACTTGATGAACAACAAGAAGTCTTGTTTAGGATTTAGTTTCCAGTTCTTTGTAAAGTCCACACTAATATCTCTGATTGAACTTGGAAATGTTATTCACTAATTAAATTGTGACTTCTTCAAATCTAGAGGTAACTTAACTTTACTGCATGTCCCCAAGAACTTCACTCCTTGCACTTTCTTACACTTATAGAATACTCTATACCTTGAGTGGCTCTTAGGTTTTGTATTGGGTAAAATAAAAATAAAAAATTAAGCTTAAAAAGTAAATTTCAGAAACTTTAACACCATTTAAACAGAGGAAACATAAAAACTGTTCAAGAAAAATGTTTTAAATTACATACCTTCTAAACTGATTTTCTGTTCACTCGTTCCTTTTGCGTTGTTAGCCTTGCAAGTATAGACACCATAGTCCTCTTTCCTTACTCGTTTTATTACGAATTTGCTTGTAATTCTATTGAAGGCTCCAACAATGTGCCTTATCTCATAGCTGCAAAATACACAAGCTCATATGAACAAAGATAACTTTGAAATTTTAATTACCTGAATATTTTAAAAACTTAATTCATCAGAATTAAGAAATAGACTCTGTGGAGAGAAAATTCTTAATATATCATTGCTTAAGCTTATTAAGGGATTTGTTGAATTTTGAAAAGCAAATGATGCCAACAAAATTTGAATCAGAAATCAATTATTTTTTCTAAATAAAATTTTCTATTTACTTATACTTATATTTGCTACATTTGAGAAAATTATCTGAATTTCGAAATCCTAAAAATTAAAACAATTTACCATTAACTAATAACACTTGTGTGTGAGCATTAATATTTGCATATTCCATGTATGCATATTTATAAATGAAATTGTAAATATTTAACACTGAACAACAGAAACTAAAAGGCTTGCCTAAAATGATCAGCACAAAACAACTAGCACTATCATACTTGCAATAAGAATATATTTGACTTTTATAGTGTGTGTGTGTGTATGTATATATATATATATATATATATATATATATATATATATATACACACATAGACTGCATGCTCAGCTGCTATTGCCCATAGGTATCACTTCTTTCAACTGTACAGGAGTGACACATCTGATTACAATAGACGTCTCTTTGTCTCTGCCCATAATGAATGCAAGCATGTCCTAAATAAAGCAAAGTTATTGTTTGATGATAGAATGAAACAATGTATAGCATCGCACAAGTTTGGCTCTAGAAATTACTGGCAGCTCTGTAAGAGTGTACTGAACAACAACAAACCCTCAATCCCTCCTCTATTTAATCAATTCAATATCATACAGCAGACAACAAATTCTCTTCCAACACTACACTTGACTCATCTCGAGTACCCACACTAGCTTTCCCACTTAGAACAGAGGCTTAACTGAGTGATATATGCATAACTCTCACTCTGATCTCAGACATCATTTCTAAATTAGACCCTCATAAGACAAGTGGAGGTGATTGAATCCCAGTCATCGTCCTAAAGAAATGTACCCACGAGCTGGTTCTAGCCATCTTCAAACTACAACTATTGCTTCTGTGCTTACTTGTTTGTAGGCCCCATCTGTAGTTTCTGTTTTAAAGAATTCTGGTGAAACCTCTAACCCCTCTATCACTCTATTAGCCTGTTACTGCTTTTTGGCAAAGTATTTGAGGTTCTAATATATGCTGAAGTAGTTAAGTATCTAACCTACCCTCTGACAAACAATATGGCTTCTGTGCTAATGCCCATCCCAAAACAAAAAACAAAATTGCTCTCTTTTAATCACTAGAGAGAAACTTTCCTACCAGCCATCAACATGGCTGATACAAGTCTCCTTGAGATCAATACACTGCACATCCTTGGTCTAATTCTTTCAACTGACCTGAAGTGGAACAAATATGTTGGATCTATAGCTGTATCTATTAGAAAGCTTTTCAAATCAGAATCCATCTTGCACCTTTATAAATCTACCATTTGTCCATGTATTGAATATCTGGTTGGATGCTCCTGTTATTCATCTCCAGGTTCTTAACAAAATCCAAAGAAGGATCTGCTATGTAATTGGTCCTGACTTGGTATCTTGATTTCAGTTCTTTTCTTACTGACATTATGTGGTTTTTCTCTGTCTTTTCTAGAAACAATTTTTATGGCAACTGAGCTTTTTTTCCTGGTGCCTTGCCCATATGAATTTAAGCATGCTATTAGATTGGCATCTAGATTCCAACCATTTTACTGTTGAAATAGTTAAATGCAACCACCACTTCTACTCAAACAATTTCTTTTCTCAAACTTTCCACCTGAGGAATTCCCTTTCATTTACTTGCTTTCTTGATAGCTATAATTTCCAAACATTTAAATGTAACATCAATTTTCATTTTCTCTTTTCTTGAATTTCATTCATCTTATGTGTTCTTCAGTACCCCTGTACCAAGTCTTTTCTTTCACTGTAAGCTCCTACACAGTAGTGGAGGTCTTGCTTTGCTTGGGGTGAAATGATTAAATATAAGTATTGAGCACTCTTAATAAAGTAAACCACTACAAACATTGGACTGCCAACTCATTAGTTTGTATTACTTCTAATTATATATATATATATATAATTAGGTGGATCAGCTGATTATGCCACCTTGGCGATTAAAAAAAAAATGGTACAATCATAAGTCAACATTCAAGCTAGGAAGCCTTAAAAGTTATACCAAACTAGCCACCCACATGTGGAAATTAAAAGAAAACAGTGGCAAAGATTCTTATATAATTTGAAGTATATTAAAAAAGGGTAGACCTTGCAACAATGGTGATGTCTGCAGAATGTGCCAAGAAAAGAAGTTGGCAATAGTACAGAAAGGTCCAAAATAATGTCCAGATGTATACACCTTAGAAAATACATTTTGGGCTCATACAAACCTGGATGAATGTGTGTGCAATATTGTTTTGCTAGTTTGGGCTAACACCTGTGTTCTAAAATTCCTGCTTTGCATTCAAAAAGAAGTTGGATAATTGGTTAATATAAAACGCCTGAAGATCCTGAAAGGTTGAAACCAAGGTAGAGTAATCAGCAGATCTTATGAAGTAGAATATTTAAAAGCTCTACATTTTTATTTTCTCTTTAAATATGTATAAATCACTTTTTAATACAACTGTTTGTCTAATTTAACTCTGAACAATAACTGGTTAATAATTATTTTACACACATACATACACAAGCAGTGAATTCATTTTTTCTACATATAAATTTTTGTTCATGATCACAATCCTACCTCCCTTGTCAAAGGGAGTGATGTAATTTTCTTTATTTTTGCTAGGTTCTTTAATGCATTTAGGTGCCTCTGTTTTAATGTATTTTCAGTATTGGTTTCCATAGTAGTCATATACAAAATGACACAAATTTACCAATGGTTTCATTCAAGGCATAATCACTGCTACTATATAAACCAATCAGTTAAGTGCCATATGTGAAACACGCTTGGACAATCATGTCTTGAAAGAGACATGCTTGACAGAGCAGAAGATTATCCCACAGTAGGTTGCCATTGCTTTCTGCGGTAGACTGGTTGCCAGCCAAGGCTATAGAACCCAATCTGTCCTGTTATTTGTCCCATAACTGGGAGGAAGAGACAGATTAATACCTTTCCTAAGGGTATTTGCACGTAAGTGAATGCAATGAATTCAAGTGGAATTCGAACTCGGCTCGTTCCAAGCCAATATCCACTGCACCACAATGTACCAATAAAGAACCTAAAAAAAAAAAAAAATTAGTAAATCTACATGACTCTCTCTCTGACAAGGGAGGTGAGATTGTGATCATGAACAAGAATGAATATATATAATATGCCCCCACCTAATATACACCAAAAGTTTGGAGCCTCTTTGGATTTAATTATTACAAAGTTTCATACTTTGATTTAATTAACTTCTAAGCTATGATGCCAAAGGTACTTAAAATGTTAAATCCACCAATGCTAATATTACCATTAGCCAGTAGATTAGACAAAAAGAGCTACAGTTTTAAGAAAAACATTTATGCAGTAATGGATTAATTTCACTATTATTTGATATGTGATAAAAAGAAAAAACCCCTTCAGAAAGAGAAAGTCCTTCTGGCTCAAAGTAAGCTAGCAAATTCATATTGAAATAGATACACAAGCTATAAATTTTCATGTATCAAGAACAGGTTTGAAAAAAATATATGACAAATTGGAAAAAAGTTTTTGTGAGGCATTTCATCTGTTAAGACTTCATTGGTTGTTATGAGTACACATGCACATGAATGAGAGATGCTGGGAGTTTTGAATTTAAAACAAATTTTTTTGTGCATTAAATATTTTTCTCTCAAGCACATTCAAAAGAAGAAAGTGGCAGTATTTAGTATAAAACACAAATATTGAGTAAAAAGAATTCTTTTGCAATGCAGAAAAAAAAAACTGTTATACTGAGTGAAGATTAAATTTAACTCACTTGTCAGAATTAATATCATAAGGAATTCCTATTTTTGTCCATGTCACCTGCTTTGGTCCAACTTCAGGATAAGCTTCAATGATGCAGACTAGGGCTTTTGTGTAACCAACAGCCTGATAGACAGGGTTTTGGTCTGCCTCGATGATAGGAGGGACTGTTCATAGCAGAGAGCCAGAAAAAATATTATTTATTTGCATATCTTCGAAAGCACAATAGCATTATTATATTCAGTACAAACCAATGCTAGAAATCAATTACCAATTAATACAATCTATTACTAAGCATTCATTGACAAATTGTATCAAGACTGACTATACATTAATCTTTATTAGTACAGCAATAGAAATGCTAAAGAGGGACATTTTGGGTTTGCTATGTAAGTCTGTATTGAAATAAAAGTGATTTTAATGTTGGGACACTACTCAAAGTTGAAAAACCTTTTCGATGTCAGGTAACTTAAACTATGGCATATGTATTTAAGTGATTATTATCTTGGCTGAACAATAAACATTGTCCAGGGATACATCACTGGATAATGTTTATTTAGGGGCTGTTTTATCATTGCTGACAATGTGAAATCTGTGAATAGACCAAGGGCATGTTCTTTTAATACTACAGCACCGCAGTGTGTGGGAGACACGTCTTAGTTGTTATATAAAATTCAATTATTATCCTTGACAGAAGTTCATTTGAGAGTATGTGTTGCTCTATTTTTTGTCTTTTGGGCTTATTAATAGTTAATATATAAATACCACAGATGTTTTCTTTAATAAAATTTCAGGCCAGTAGGCAAAAATAGATAAATATACTGTTTTATATATAAACAAACTACCTACTCAGATACAAGTATCCACTAATAATAATGTTTAATGTGATATATATATATATATATATATATATATATATATATATATATCACAAGGGTGTTACTGCACAATATGTATTTTTTGTGGGGGTAAGGGTGTAGGGGAGAGGTGGCAAATTCCTGGTCTACCCTAGGTGGTAAACACTCTAGCAACGTCACTGTAATCAAGTAACTCTGCATTTCCTTTTAAATGCAATATCATATGCAATCATAGCTGAATTTATTGAATCAAGTATTAACAGTAGAATGCAAAATTTTGTTAAAAAGCATCCGATATGTTTTTAACACCTAAGACATAGTTTAACCTTAAAATATTTACCAGGAATAGTTAATGATTTATTTGATAGTATGACTGATAAATCTTTTTAAAAATTGAGAATTCTACTTACATCTTACTAACACTGATACTATTCTTTCATCTTCTCCAGCTTCATTGATTGCTCGACAGATATATTTTCCTCGATCAGCTGGTTCAATTTTTGATATGAGAAGATCATTTGCCTGAAAAAATAAGATAAAAATAAAATATTTGATGCATTAAAATTCAATTAAAATCAATAACACAAAGCAGTAATTTGTGTTGGTTTTATTTGTCATGATTTAAAACCCTACCAATATCAACAGTTTAACAATGATGCAGCCAGACTTGTTTTAAATGTCTATAAGTTGTATGAGATTGCTACAAGTAGGAATATGTATATTTACGGTTTTCTTTGATAGTACAGCTCAAGCTATGGAAATAATTTGCTCTGATATGATTATGTATTTTGTTGACTAAAATACCACATCATTAAAGCTGCTAATATTCAAGACCGCATTCTTGTTCACACACAAAAGCAACACAACTCAGCACTGACCAAATTACAAAGAGACTGCCTCAGACTATGGCATCATCATTCACAGTAAGAACTAAATTCTACCTATCTCCTTTATCCATGTTAATACTACTATACACATATACTGACTTTCATATAAACACACATGTAACCACATTACACTGATCTCACATACATATGCAGTACAGCTTATACTACTAGCAACCCCAAAATTGGACATTTCTCATTCTATAAATTCAACCAACTTCTTGTGTTCTTGTTGTTATATAAAATTAATGTTATTTGTTAATACATTTTCTTTTCCTACTGTATTTTATTCTTTCCCTTAAAGTCATGGGTTTATTCTAAATGGATGAATTATGAGAAGTTGCACAATATATATTTTATGCTATTGTATCAAATCCAAACACTCCAAATTTTGACATTTAATAAAAATCTGGTGCTGTATTTTAATCATTCGCTGAATTTATTTTAGTCATCAGAAAAGATAATTCATGACATGTAACATTTATTGAAATTCATTAAAATTTAAAAAGAAAATAAACTTTTTCAAGTTACCTTAATGTGCTTTTCTTTCATTGAAGCATGAATGCTTACAAGAAAAAAATATTAATCTTTTGAATGTGTTTTTTTTTTCTTGCAAGTGCTGACTGGATGTGCATATTAGTGAAGCTTCACTTATTTTAAATACCAGACAATAAACAACAGAATATATACACACCAGGACAGCTGCTTAATTTTATTTATGATTTAATAAACTAAATATTATTCTGGTGGAATAGTGAAAAAAGTGGATTCTTCTAGTAGAGTAAGGAGAAAAAAAACACAAAAGGATGATTTTTCTGATGAGGTAGAAAAATTGACCAGTATAATCAATATAAACTGTCTTAGTAAAGAACATACTGTATCAGGTTAGGGGTCTTCAGTCAGCATGAGAGCAAGGATCAGTCGTGAGCAAAGCTGATAACTCATACTTGAATAAGAGAAAACTTTAAATTAAACCACACATGTTCAATGAGTCTCTGGCAATGGTCAAGACAGATGATAAATAAAGTGGGAGTGAAGAATCTCCCATGCAAAGAAGTGCCAGATAAAAACAGCCACCTCCTGATTGCTGATATTGTGATCAGAGGTTTAAGTCAGAGGTAGTGTAGAAGAGAAATGAAACAAGAAAAGAGAATCTGGAATGGTTGCATCTAGTGTAATGAGAATTAATTATTTCTCACTAGTTCATACTTATGGGCCTAAGCATTGCTTACCAGCAAATGGATTATGTCCTCTTGATGAACTGGTTGTGACTGACTAATACAGATGATACTATTGAAGTATTTTAATACCAGTGGTTATGTAAACTAATTTGCATCTCTTAGATACAAAGGATGACGATAAGAATTGAACTGCAAATGTGGGCAGTTGTTGGTAATTTTACTCTAGTTTTATTGATGGTGAGCATATAGAAGGTGGGAGATTTGTGAGTGAAGTGTGACAAACTTTGGGATAGTGGCAACAATAGATGTTGATCATAATGCTATCAATCTATCAAGCATTGAGTTGACAGATTATGAAGAAGCTAAACTTAAAATCAAAAGCAGAAACAGAAAAGTTACCCGTAATTCCTTGCCTCCATCTGGTAAGTCAGCTCCAGCTAGTCTGGTCCATTTAATTTGAGGTGTGGGACGACCAATGGCACCACAAGTCAGGACCAACTCTTCTCCAATATCAACACTTGTGTCACTGCTTGTTTTCATATCTACAATCTTTGGTATTTCTGAAAATAGGAAAAGTAGGTCATATATGATACTATCTCACTACATCAACTATTTACAATTTCACAAACCTCAGTAACTTAATAGGAAAAAGTTCTCATATACACCCTTTTCTTTCTACTAATATTTATTTTACTGATCTAGAAAAGTCTAAGAGTTTCAGTGTTTGTTCTATATTAAATATGTAGTGGCCATTTTTCATATTGTATACACTTAAATCTATAATGAAAAGTCAAATCAAAATGTAATGCAAAAATTATGGTGATATTTATATAGTAGAACGAGTAGGCCCATGCCATGAAAAATGATGGCAACATATATATTACTGTACCTACTATTGAGTATTTTACATTAAAACGTAAGAAAAAAAAATAATAATCCAAAACCTTGAGCATGAAAAAAGGGAAATATATATACATATATGTTAAGTAAGTAATTCATCAAGTTTTTATTAAACCTCAACAGAATGCAGAAAACACTGGGCGGCCGTTACGTCCTATATTTGGGACTCAACAGCAGTGCGCATCCACTACCAGGAATTGAAACCTAGACAGTTATTCACATATTCCACCACAGAATATGTGAATGAGCAGCGCTATATCGAGTTTAATTCGTTACCTCTTCATCACCAGGGCCCATGGTACGGTTGGTATGATGTTCGCTTAATAACGTAACTGTCTGAATTTCAATTCCTGGTGGTGGATGCACACTGCTGATGAATCCCAAATATAGGAAACGACTGTCCAGTGCTTTCTGCATTCTGTTGAGGTCTAATAAAAACTTGATGAATTACTTAATTCTTTCAAATCCTTCTACAATTTCTCGTCTCTCTCTCTCTATATATAACACCATTGAGATTTGAAACAAAAAAAAAAAAATCACTCGACCGATGGTCAAGAGCAAGGGAAAATTTACTCGCCCCAGAATCATTTTACTTGACTGCCTCCATTTTTTTAATAGTCAACTTACAACTAAAAAAATTAAATTTTAATTAAAATTTTGAATGTTTTAGGAAGGATTTAAAAAACTTTAAAAATAAAAATTTGAACTTTCATCTTAATAAGTGCATAAACATTTTGATGATAAAACTTTGTTTTATTAAGTTTGATCCCTTTTAACATCATGATATGCTGATTTTTTTTGCAACTGAGTGAAGGTACCTAAATTCATAGTTTCTTTCTTCTGTTTGACTACAACCTCCATCTCATAGGTGATAAAAAAATAAATCTGATTTTCTCAATGATTTTCTATAAAAAAAGATATTTACTAGTATAATTTGCTTTTCAGTGCATGGTTGAAAGAAGGATGCTTTTTTTTTCTTTGTTTCCAATGTTTGCTTTTACTTTTTGTAAGTGGGGAGGAAATATAGATATTGAGTCAAGGATAATATTTTTCCAAATGAGTTTCTAAAAATCTGTGATTGTCTTTAATCTAGGTGATAGAGACATTTTGGATCCACTCTGGAAGAGTTAATTAAACGAATGTTTACACTAACCAGGATGATAAGAGCAAGACAGGAGCTTGTCAGTCTAAATTCCATTTGTCGGATCTTGCTTTGATGATTGCAGGATGTCACTGTCTTTTGTTTAACCACACATTTTGACATAAATCAGGCACCATGCATAAAACTAAATAGTTCAATAATGTCATTTTAGGTCATTCTAAGTAACTCGTGAATCTTAAATGGCATACTTTTGGGTTGTAAAAGGAATCAGAATTCCTTTTTCTATATTTGAAGGGACACATTTCATTATGAGATTTTTAATCAACTGTTGTTCAGGCAAGTGAAATCTTAAAGGTTGTATATATATATATATATATACATACATACATACACACACACATATACACAAAAGTCTTTATTATAATAGAGAGGATATAGTTATTCTTCACTACTTGACATAATTATTGTAGAAAAATAAATAAATAAATAAAACAAGGTACTGTTAAAGAGCAAACATGTGGAAAGAGCTTTCATAACTGGTAGTTATGAGAATGAACTGAGCCGACGCTGTCTCACTATTGTCTCACTCTCCATGAGCAGGAGAGAAATACACACACACACACACAAATAAATGCACAATGGTCTTTATTATAATAGAGAGGATCATACCAGTAACATGATATCAACTGTGATTTAATTTTAAACAAACCTGAATGCAGGAAGAACAATGAGGGGTTGAATAATGTAACAGCAAGAACAATTTTCTTGCTGTTTAACTTGAACAGTGGATATTGCCTGTCATAAAAAATTTTCTGACCATGAATGTTGAATACCAAACCTGATTGTTATCAAGCAAACATGGAAACACTTGATCTAAGCTTCAAATTGTTGCAGGGAATACAAAGTTGAAATTTGTTTTTTTGTTTTTTTCTGGTGTTGCCTTTATACAATAAACTTATGCTAATAAAACACACTGAAAATTGGTAATATCAAGAAATTCTGAGATACTTCTCTAATACTGATCAGATCCAACTAATGAGTACTTCTAAAATGTAAATACCTCTTCTATTTACTGTATTGGTCTTAACCAATCTGTGAAAATTGTTTTAAAATAGTCAGTTTGCAGGTGGTAATTATTAACTGTAGGTTCCATTTCATCAGCTTCATATACTTATGTAATGGAATAAAACTATTTTTGTTATCACCTTCCTACATTTAAAAGTCAGGGTTTATGAACGCTACTTAAAAACTGGCCTCGACCAGTACATCTGCACATAAGAGATTAGGAGAGACCCATTTATTTCCCAGGGTTTTCAGAGGTCATTTTCATTGTATTACAGTATGTATTGATTACTTTCACAATTCACTGTCTAATTTGTTACATTAAATTTGAGAGATGCAAAAACATTAAAATCAGTGATTTACTAAGGTTCGTAAGTGTTCAACAACCAAATGTTTTAATTCATCTTGTCACTGACACACACAAAATGACCATGAGATTCTTACCAATAACAACGACTGTTCTATTGTCTTTCTTGTAGAATTTTGTCTGGATCTGTACACCACAAATGTATTGCCCTTCATCATAGACCTGGATGTTTTGGATTGTTAAACGCCAGGAAGTTGGGGTCATAGTAATAATTGTATACTTTTGTGGGTTTCTTGAACTAGTGTGAGTACCAATATTTATTTCAGATCCATTCTTGTTCTGGTAAAACCATGCTACCTAAAAAAAAAACAAAAAAAAAACAAAAAATACCAAGAGCTCATACTGGATGATCTAATGAACAAATATCAAAAGAAAAAATCTTTCTAAAAATGAATAGTTTTACTTGGATTATTAATTGCATGACGCTTTTGATAGCATTTTACTTTCATGTTATGGTTTGTGATATAAATAGTTCTACTGCTGAAAATAGTGAATATGGATCAGGTTGTAAATAGCCTATAAAAAAGAAACTTATTTTTCTCTCCTGTAGGTGTCAATCAGTTTAGTAGACTATCAAATATTATGTGGTGCAAATAACAAGAGATTAATTAGAAAGCTGTAGCCGGATACATTTAATTTTGATACAAAATTTTCACTGTATAATATTCACTATGAAGGGATGCCAAAAATGTTCTTGGCCTGACCAAGACATTGTTGCAAAAAAGTAAAATAAATCTAATATTTGGTCAAATTTGGGGAACTTGATCTAGCCAAGAACTTTTCAGCAGCAACTGTATGCAATTAATGAAGAAGCATTATATGAAGTGTAGTGACAAAAGAGATTATATGAAAAATATTTGTTGTCTGGTGAGCTGCTTTATTCTGATCTCTCCAGTTCCTCTCATTCATACTAGTAAAATGAACAGTATTTTTCTCAGTGTTGCAAATAGACTTAAAGTAACCCAGAGTAAGCAGAGCAATAGCTTATGTGAGGCTACTGGCCCTTTTTAACTTTATTCCAGTTCTCCTCAGCTGTTGGACTTCTGTGGACCAGTAGAGCAGATACAGCTTCTAGGATAGAAATACTAGCTTTAATCAGTGTGGTATCATCCTTAAAATTAAGAAAAAAACTTATTTTAAATCAGAACATTTTATCATTTTTAGTGTTAACTGAACATGGTCATGAGTTTTTTTTAATGGACAAAACTGATTAGTCAAATCTATGAAGAGAAGTTATTTATCAGCTATAAATGAAAGGAAATTTTTACATCAATTTGCAAACAGACCAATTATTATTGACATTCACACACTACATATGTCAATATTTGGTTTGCAGATTGAGTTATCTAAGTACAGTATGTGGATAGATCCTTTCAGTCTTGTTACCTCATTCCACAGAAGTTGGTGTGGCCCACACTTGTCCCCCCACCCCCACATATATCTTTATGGTTTACTAGCAGTATAGCCCAGCATTGCTCTAGTGTAATGAAAGCTTTAAAACTAATCCATGGTCCTGGAGCTCAGTCTCTTTGGACATTGGCACGAAAGACTAAAAAGCAATAGTTGTTTCCAGTTAAAGCAAAACCATAGACTGAAAGAAAAATGAATGGATGTAAGTCAAATTTTGAAGTTTGGTGAGAATCAGATAAAAATTGTAGATTTGTATAAAGGACATACAGACTCATAAACAGACACACACACACAAACATCTTGCCTTTTATTTATATATATATATATATATAAAATCGATTTTCTGCGCTATTGTAAGAACTGCAACCTTGAAACTTTTGAATATTGTTTCTTACGTCTTTGTCTATGAGTGTATCAAATTTGATCAAAATTGGACCACTCCTTCTATAACCCGATTTTTTCGATTATCGATTTTTATCGGGAGTACCTCGACAAAAAACCTAGCTAAGAACACTCGCAAACGCTTATAGTACAACTGTGTAAATTTTCAAGAAAATCGGTTCAGCCGTTTTGGAGTCTATAGGTAACAGACACACACAAAGTTCCATTTATAAATAAGCTTAGATAATTTCTCAGTGCTTCTTACATTTTTATACATGAGATACTCCATTCACAAAGAAAATATCAAAGTACTATTGGACCATGTCAATAAGACAATACAGTTCATTATGAAAAAGAAAGACAAGATAAAAAAAGCATAATATGTACAATAGTTGCCAAAGCTTAGTGAAATTTAAAAGTAGATATCTTTAACAAAGTTTTTTATAATCTTAATAGAAATCCCTCATTAAAAAAAATTTAATCACTTCTGGCAAATTCTTCTATAAAGCAACAAATTAACATTAATTGAAAAGTACTTGGGTGTTGGGTAGTATGATAGAAATAAAATAACACTTGCTAACTCATACATCTGTAGAGAGATAACCATGCAATGAATTAGCCTTCCTGGATGTACTAATAACCTGCACAGAAGATGGTTTCTGGATGTTCATACACCATATCTGAATTATTATTCCAATCATTCATACAGTATAAAACGAAGGGATCATTTATGGCTTACAACACTGACTAGCCTGCACATACAAGATCAACAGAACCTCTAGCAAAGGTATGAGATAAAATGTACAAAAAAAAAAAAAATGGTTATAGTTACTTTGGTATATATCAGAGAAGATGCAATCAATACATCAGGATAGTATTTAAAAGAGGTCACCTGCTACACTACTAAAAAGATCCAATGAAGAATGGCATATACAATTGTGACAGAGTATAAAGATAAAGACAAGGAAAACCAGAAAGCTATAAACACAGAGACTGGTATAATTATGCAGAGAGAGTAGAGGTCACATCAACGTATATGGAATAAGGTCAGATCAACAGACAGAAGCAATAGCAAATAAGATTTCAAACATCTGCCTAAAACCTCTTCTCAGATGATTCAAGAAATAAAGTATTTGATCCTCTTTTGTAGTTCCCATTTTTAAGAACTCTGATGAACCTTCTGATCCTTCAAATTATTGGCCTATTAGTCTTCTACCACTTTTTGGCAAAGTACTTGAGGCTCTAATCAACCCTGAATTGGTTAAGCATCTCACTTTACAGTCTTTTTTCAGATAAACAATATGGCTTTTGCTTCTCTAAGTCATCCGCTGATGCATTAATGTTTATTACTGAAAGAGTTTATCAAACTTTAGATAAAAATTGCGATACTCAAGCTGTGGCTTTAAATATCTTTAAGGCATTTGACAGGGTTTAGTATACTTGTCTTCTTCACAAGCTTAAGGGATATGGTGTCTTCATCCAAATTTTAGATTTGATTCAATCTTTAACAAATCATGTAAAGTAGTCATATTGAACAGCTACTCATCTAGGTCTTTTCACATTAATGTTGGTGTCCCCTAGGGCTCTATCCTATCTTTATCTATGTCATCAGTTTTCAACTCTGTATCTATGCTGATGGCAACTATTTACTCGTCATAATGATGTGATTGGTTTAATAAGGTCAAATTAGCAGCTGATCTCAAAAATGGCCTATAATCCATTAACTGGGTCAAGAAATGGTTTGTTAATTTTAAGCCCCTGCCAAAATGAAATTGCTCTCTTTTAACCATCTGAGAAAATCTTTTTTGCCTTCCATCATCATGGCTTATGCAAACCTCCAAGAGAGCAACTTATTGCACTTTCTTAGTCTCACATTTTTCCCTGACATGAAGTGGACTTATGATATTGAATCAATTGCTAGGTTTGCTGCTAGGAAAATTGTCAGACAATTTTACTCACCAGAATACATCTTGCACATTTAAAAATCTATCATTCATCAATGCATTGAATATTGACACCACATCTGGGCTGGTGTTCTTGATATATATTTTGAGATTCTTGACAAAATCCAAAGAATCTGCAATATTATCAGTCCTGACATTTAAACTTCAGTCTCTTTCCCACTGCTGTAGCTCCTCTGTGTCTTTTCTATATTTTCTTGACCGTTGTTTCAATGGGCTTTCCTCTTTGTTATGTCAACTTTGTGAATTTTAGTACAGTACTAGATTGGCAGCTAGGTCTCATTTTACTGTTGAAATAGCTAAATGTAACTATGTTCTATTCTAATAGTTTCTTCTCTTACAAGTCTCATCTGTGAAACTCCTTCCCAGCTTCTTGCTTTTCTGTTAACTAAGATCATCAAAAGTTTAAATGCAGCATCAATCTTTCTGAATTGTTCTTTTATTGTCCTTTCTTCTCACTAACATTTTCTCATTTTCCTTCATTCCCAGTAACCCCCCTTGTGTTTTATAAGTGGCATATAAATAGTACTAATCTGGATTCAGCAAACAATGAACTTGGGTCCCCACAGATATTAGGATAAGTTAGGGTGTGGTTACAAGGTAAGCACAGTTGGAGGAGGACGACATTAGGAACAGAAATTCTAGACATTATATGTGTAGGGAGGAGAGAGATGTGAATATACCTCCAAAATATGTTTTTAACATTCTGGAGAGAGAAAAAAAAAGACACTAGAGGAAGGCCAGAGCCAAAATATTATGAAAAAAATGAGTGGAAATTAGTCCAAACTAAGCTGCATACAATGACTATTAGCCTTGTATATAAATTGTTCAGAATGCATTCTTAATTTTTATGGTTCCATTATCATAGCTGAAAATCAAAGAATTGATTAAATTTTAGTTATATCGTTACTGTTTATACAAATCACCTGGATATTCATAAAAATCAGCTCAGCTGTTAGTAAATACTAGTTTCATCCATGTAAATACACAATAGTACATTTTTTTTAATAAAAACTTTAAAGTATATATACATGTTTTAAATATCTGATGTTCTTACCTGATTGTCTGCCATTTTGTTAGTGACAACACATACCAATGCGACATCAGAGTTCTTAAGTGCGGTTACAATCTTCTTACCAGAATAGTCAACAGGTTCTGTTATAGTAACTGTAGGGTCAACAGCTGAAGCTACAGAATAAATAAGAAAATAATGAGTAAGAGATAAAATAAGTATTTATATTGTAATAAAATTACATAAATTTATATAACAAGATTTTGAAGAGACTAATATGAGAGAATAGGTTGAAGGGTAAAAAAAGCATAATATGTACAATAGTTGCCAAAGCTTAGTGAAATTTAAAAGCAGAGATCTTTAATAATGTTTTTTATAATCCTAGTAGAAATCCCTCATTAAAAAAATTTAATCACTTCTGGCAAATTCTTCTATAAAGCAACAAAGAGACTTTCTCTCACATTAATTGAAAAGTACTTGGGTGTTGGGTAGTATGATAGAAATAAAATATCACTTGCTAACTCATACATTTGTAGAGAGATAACCATAAGCTCCACCTGTAAATTTGTAAGATTTATGGAAAGGGAATACCAATGGTTGAAGTAATTAACTGAAACCTGATTTTTTCCTTGTAGTCGCTTCCTTGTAGATATAATTGATCCACTGATAGGAAAGTCACCATCATATGTTCAAAACTCTGCCCACTGTGTAACTTATCAAAGATGCTCCCATCCAATGCAAGCAGATGGTAAGCCTGGATGTGGTAAATCTGTTCACCAAGGCACCCACGGTAGGGGCACTATCGGTAGTCAGGGGTAGACTGGCCTTGGACTTATCTCTAGGAGAATATACCAGTGTTCCACTGGAACAGTGGTGATGCTGACTTTTTGCACACAAACAACACACTTCGGATTGGGATCAGACATATATTGGCAGAATGAAGGCTTAGCAATGGGCTCGCCACCATCACCATCACTATCACTGGCTGACATATACATGGAATACTTTGAAGAGATGGCATTAGAATCCACAGTTCTAAAGCCAACTCTATGGCTGAGATAAGCTTATGACACCTTCATAGTCTGGTCACACCAGAAGGAGGTCCAGACGTGACTTGACCATGTAAACTCAATAAGATCATTCATACAGTTCACTATGGAAAAAGAGTGTGACAATGAACTGGCATTCCTGGATGTTCTAATAACATGAACATAGGTGGGGTTCAAGACATCCGTATACCACAAGCCAACATTCACCAGACAATACCTCAACTTCAACTCCCACAAAGAAAGGGATCATCCGCTACCTTCAACATTGAGCAAAAGTCATATGCGGCAATCCAGAGTCATACAAAATGGTCAGTATAAGCAGTACCCTACAATGAAACAATTATCCAGGGTACACGACAACTCCAACATACACAGAAGGAAGGGTGCATGAGGATGACAACTCTCAGAAAACAGCCTTGGTCTGTCTACCCTATGTGAAGGGGTTATCAGAGAAAATACAAAAGATCTGTGGTCCATATAACATCAAGATGACCTTCAGAAGTGGTTCTACATTTCACAGATACCTGTTCTGAGTAAGACACCAACAGAGGAAGACATGACTAATGACTGTGTGTACGCCATTCCATGTATTTGTGGAAAGAAATATAAAGGAGTAACAGGCCGCCCCATTAAGGTAAGGCTGCAAGAACACTGCAAGGCTGTAACACAAGGGGAGAAAGAAAAATCAGGTGTAGCTGACCACATATGGAGGGAGAAAGGGGATCACTACCCCCTAAGGGACGAAGTTGAAATAATAGATAGAAAATGCCACTGGAAACTATGTAAACTTAAGGAATCAGCACAGATGCTAGGCTTAAAAAATATCCTAAGCCGACCTAGCATGGAGATGAACACAATATGGGAATCAGTAATATGGAATGCCAGAGAAAATCATTAGTGTCAAAAAATTGCAATATGAGCTCTGATAAAAAAATACTAGAGAAAACCATTAACATCAGTATGAACTCTGGTAAAAAAAAACAAAAATAATAAAAAAAAAAGGTTACAGGACATTAGGTTTATAAGTTCCAAAAATTCAGTTGTTCTTGTCCTTAAGGACACATGGCACAGTGGATATAGATGTTGGGTCATTCCTGACTTGACTATTAGAGTTGTGAGTTTATAGTGGGTTATCCATTCTTTTCCAGTTTATAATGGGGAGTCCGTTCTAGTGAAGGGTAGTTGTATATTGTTGAAGATTAACGGAATTTGGCCTCATTGTAGATAGCCCACTATAAGTCATAAAATGATTATAAATTAAGAAAAGCAAATTGAGTTGAAAAATAATATTTTATATATACACATATCAATTAAGGTTTTTACAATTAAAGTAATACTTGAAGTATAGGTCCAACGGATGTTAAAATGTTCATGACAATAAAATGCTGAAAAGAGAATTAATGCTTAGGAATGTGGGAGCATTGTAAGTAAGGAATGTCTTTGAAGTAGCCGCTCCTTTGGTCAGTAAGTAGTTTTGAGACAGTGAAAGATAAGATGAGAGGGGCAAGAAAGGCGAACATAGTAAGCCACTTGACTTGGGTCAAGGGAGCTACTAATTACATTTGTTTCTCTTGAGTCTGGGTCTGTCTGTCTGTGCTTTCTGTATCGGCTTTTTATATCTTTTTGGATCGCAGCAGATCATTTGGGAATTCATATCCATATTTGATTCTGGGCTTCCCATTGGCGATAAATAAAATTTGCATAGGCTCATGAACTGGAAATTTAATATTTAATCAATTAATAGTGAATCCAGCTGCGCACCAACGACTTTTGGTCATTTACCTTTTGGTCGTGAGAGCGCAAACATCCGGTCCTTCGCTTTTGCTTGGACAGTATCACCACAAGTTCACTACAGCAGTGATGAACTAGTAACTTGCAGAGTTAGAGGGAGATAAGTCATGATTTCCTATCGAGGCCTCCTGAAATGAATGGAGTTCATATACCCCAGTGATCATAATAAAGGGTTCAGTTCAAAATTCTCAGCACCTGAAGAAGGTTGGAGCGTACAACGGTTGAAACATTGTACAAATGGCAACAAAGATGAGAACAATAGTCCGAATACTGTAAAAAAATAGACAAATTCTATAATTACTATCTAGTAAATCTTACAAATGGTAGTTATTAGAGAATTTTTGAGCCAAACTTAAAATTCCCTTATGCTGCTATAATAAATGATCAGTTTTCAAAGCATCAGTACCTTTTAAAACACAATCAATTTGCAAACTATTTTATATTTCTTTTCGGAATGCCAACACAACTGGATTCTCCTTTGTAAGTTAGTGATTATTTTAGTGGTAGAACCACCAAAAACATTTTTGCACAAAGAATTCTAATTTTATTTAGAATTTTGGTTAAAAAGAAAATAAGAGGTTGGATGAAAGATGAGGTTTCTTCCTCAACCAAATTGTTTGATGAGTTTCAATTACAAAGATTTTTGATATATGCTCTTTGGCTGACTAAAAACTTTTTCTCTGCATACTGTATCTGCAGATAAACAGATAACAATAATCTTCCTATGTAACTTGAAGATACTGAGGGCAAGAAAAAAACTTGAAAGATGCTCTCAATATCAGAAATAAAAAACACAGAGTCATCGAGGAATATAACCATGAGCGAGTTTTCATGGTACTTAATAGAACAAAAATGGAATATGAAACAGTTCTAAAACAGAGAACTGAGCTACAAGCAAAATGACAGGATTTTCCTCATGACAGATGAAAAATCTTCCAAGGGAGAGGTATAAAAACTTTATCCCGTTATATTCTGCCAAAGATGTAGTTATCAGGAGAAACTATGAACATGTATCATTGAAAATACATAATTTCAACGCTTTAGGTTTGAATACAAATTGGGATCTTCACCACAAGGACATGATAAACCGTTCTTAGATACTTTTTTTGACAAATCACCTAGGGTAAAAACATTCTGGATTTGGCTCTGGTTAGCGAGGTATCAACTGTAATTGATGTTGAACATCCATTTTGTTCATGTGACCACAAAATGGTTAATTTGACAAATAAAATACAACAAAGTATATTTGTACATTAAAAGGAACTATGATAATTTCAACCATGAACTAGCCAATATAGTATAGAATGTCTTGCTATGCAGTAATGGTAGTGAGATGAATTGAGACAGATTTGAAAGAATATATAGAACATTTTGAGACAAATATATACCTGTCAAGTAGACTAAAAAAAAAAAAAAAAAAAAAAAGACACAACCCCTTAACCAGATACAAATCAATCGATAGAGTGAAGAGGGCAAGAAGATGATTTAAGATACAAGCCAAGGTGAGTGCTTTGAAGGCTGATTAAATTCTTTATGAGCACTCTCATTATGTGGTCAGTAAAGCCATCATAGTTACTAAGGCACACTATGAAGATGAATTTGTTGATAGCCTTACTTATAACCCCCAAAAGATTCTAGAACAAAACCAGATACTGTCAAGTTCAACAACTGACAACTTGATGGATATTTGTGTCAAAGCTGGATCAAATCATTTCTCCTTTCACAAAGACAAAGACTATTATCTGTATTATCTAGTTGACAGAAAGTCATAGTTGTTTACCACAAGGCTTCATTTTGGGGCCAATCCTGTTCTTGATCTATGTAAATAACATTACTGAGCTGATCAAGTCCTCTGCTAAATTATTTGCCAATGAAACTAAACTATATTGGTGCATCAATGACAAAGAAGACTGCTCATTATTTCAAGATGATTTAAATTTATTTTCAGCTTGGAATTCGATATGCAATCTAAAATTCAATGTGGAAAAGTGTGTTGTAGTGAAGATTAGAGACAAACTGAAATCCACTAAAACAATAGATGGGATTTGTCTTAATTAAAAGAAAAAAAAGAAGGGACTTGAGTATTCTAGTTTCACATGATTTAACTCCAAGATCAAATATTTCTGAAATCATAAGGAAGATGTCAGTTCACCGAGCTGTGCAAGTTATTCAAAATACTGGATGACTATTATAAAATGAAAAAATAAAATTTCTTCACATTCTCAAATGGGAAGATGTGTGGTCACTTGCACAAATTGATGAAACAGTACTCAAAAATGGTTGCGAGATCTAACTTTTTTGTTCTGAGGGTGATAAACAGGTGGTACACTTTACTTACTTAAGTTGTGAATGTACCAACAATGGCTGATGTAAAATTATTCTAGTTGTCTACTCTTATTAAGGGATTATTTCCTTTTCATAGAAAAGTTTTAAAAATTGCCATCTTTGTTTACATCTTGTATCCTCTTTTGAGTTGAATAAAACCTGAATTGCCCAAAGATATTTTTTCCAATCTTGTCATTCACTACAATTCAACTCAAAATTATTCAAAATGGACAAAGTATCAGAACCAGAAAGATTCAATCTGGACTTCAATTCTACAATCACCACTAAAGAGTGGAAATTCTGGTACTGGATGGTCAGCAATTACTTGAATGCTATTCAGATGCTTGGTGTAACACTGGACAAATTCAATGTTTTGTTGAGTCACATAGACCGGACAGTGTTTGATTACATAGAAAGCTGTAATAAAAATGAGGAAGGTATGAAAACACTAAAAAATATTTGTGTTAAGTCAATGAATGAAATTTTTGTGCTTGATCTTACTATTCGTCGTCAGAAATCCAATGAATGAATCGAAAAATTCTTACAGGCAGAGTGTGAGTTTTTTAAAGACTGCAACTACAAATCAGTAATTGCAGAACACTCATTTTCTCTTTTCGTCACTGTTTGAAAATTTGCAAGCAAGTGTGAAAATATTTATTAAACAATAAAAGGAGAGCAATATGCAGAAAACAACAAATTGGGCTTTCAATAATATATGTCATATTTTTTCCTGCCCAAAAATGAGTTTGCATTGGAAACTGACCAGGTGACTGATTTGGCTACATATTTCACGTTTTTTGGTCAGTCAGCACAGAGAGAAAGAAAGAAGCAGAGAGCGCTCAACCCAGCATAATGTAACAGAAACTGATGACTGATGATCAGGCACAACTGTCTCGGCAACCTGTATTCGCACCCTCTCACTTTCTCTTTCGTGCTACTTTCTTTATTTCTCCTTCTTCCTCTTCACCTACCCACTGTACACAAAAAGAAAGAGAAGAACAAGACATTACTACCGCTTTGTTGATACATGGACTTATCCTTTTACAGTACAAATCAAATTTCACATTTCGCTAAAACAAACAAATTCTTTATTATTTAAACTTCTCACTACACTTTTTCTTAGAACATTTTCACAGTTAATAATTTCATATATACAATTTGATAAATAAATTTTCATTTATTTATACAAATGAAACAGTTTTATCTTTCCAACCTTCTGATAATCATAAATTGTGGGGAGCTCAGTTTTGTTTGGCGCAAGACCAGTTTAATAAACATGCTTGAGCTCTATTTCAAAGTCTACTGAGAAGAAGCCATTTATGATGCATTCATCAATGGTCTGGACACTAACCTTATTTGACAGAGACTCCTGGAGAATAGAATATTGGACTTCAAGAATACTTATAGCCATGTTTGGCCCTTTGACATTGCAAAAAAATGCTGTTGCATTTATCCAACAAAATCTATCCACACTAGCCATGAGTGAAGCTGTGAAAGAAGAGAGATTATCTACAGAAGTCATGATAATCACAATAACATGACAATGTTGATTTTGCGGCAATCTACGTCATCCATGAAGCAAATGTTCTGCCAAAACCCAACATTTTGCAAAACTGTGTCATTCAAACAAGTCCAGTCCCCAGTCAGCAGCAATTGTCAATGCAGCCCACTGTTGATCAATAATAGTCCTACACTTGAAAGTCAACCAGCTAGTCCAGTACAAGTACTTTAACACAGTAGACTTAAAAAGAGCATACTATCACATCCTGCTGCATTTCAATGATAGGCCTTATACAACATTTCAATCTACTAATTTACCAGGATGCTGTTTGGTGTGACTAATGGGACTGCTTGTTTCCAAAGAAAGATGAATTCATCAGGAAATGTGACTTACAGGACACTTATACCTATATTGATAATCTGTGACACCACACTGGAAAAACATGATATCAACCTTTGACATTTCCAAAAGGCTGCCAAACTGGACAATATAATGAAGAGAAATGTAAATACTCTGCTCAGCTAATTGATCACATAGGATATCATATATTCGAAGAGATTATCAAGCCTGACCCAGGTTGTCTGAAGGCATTAACAGAACTACCCATCCTTCCAGATCCCAAAGTCCTTAGAATGAATCATTGGAATGTTTGTACATTATGCAAGGTGAATCAAGGCATTTCCTGACAAAATCAAAAAGTTAAAATCAACTCACCTTTCCATTATCAGGGGAAGCTTTTTTTTTTAACCTACCAGACACAGAAAACTAACCTGATAAATGCTAACCTGATTGTGATCAGTGATATTTGTCATAGAAACCAATGCATCACACAACTCTGCATCAGCCAGACCTAGTTGCCTTTTATTCATGATCACTGCAAGGTAGTGAGAAACTATGCACCAGGAAAGAAAGAGGGTCTTGCAATATTTGATGCTCTCAAGAAATAGAGGCACCTCCTAATTGATAGACACTTCATTTTAAAAGCAGTGCAATTTATGTTCAATGGACAAAATTAGAGAAAAAGGAAAAAATTATGTACTGAAGAATCAATCTTGCTTATTTTAGTTTTCAACATTCAGTACTGTGAAAGAAAAGAGAATGTGGCAGTGGACACTCTCACTTTAACCAGTTGTGATTCATGCCTCGATAAGAAACTGTAAATATTACATGAATCCCATTGTCATCCTGGTATAACATAAATGATACACTCTGAAGTAAAAAACCATACTCTGTTGAAGAAATTTGCATGATGACAGCCAATTGCCAAACATATAACATAATTAAACCAAATTTTAACAAACCATCTAATCTAAACAAAGCTACTTAATCTTTTGATTGTTTGAGCATCGACTAAGGGCCCACTACCTTCCCTATCTCACAAGTATTTGCTAACCATCCTAGATGTATTCCAGGTTCATTTTTGCCTACCTATGCCCAAACATGTAAGCTAAAATTGTAAATGTCTGTCTGTCCACTCTACTCCCATATTTTGAGAATAGATATGCCCACTTACATCTATAGTGGCAGGGGATCCTCATTTCCTTCAGAAGAAACAAAAATATTCTAACACAATTATAGAGTTGTTATAGTAGAACTACTCCTTATTATCCAGGATGTAATAGCCAAGTAAAAAGATACAATGGCATCAATCCTTCTGACATTAAAAAACCAAGAATCTTCCAGAGTCATACTGAGAATAAATTTTGTCTGAAGCTTTGCATGTTAATTGTTCATTGTTGTGCACAACAACTAGCTGCACGCCACATGAATGACTATTCAAGTTTAACAGACAATCAACCAATAGGACCACCTTATATGCACAGCTAAGTCACCATGGTTAAATACTGATGAAATGATATCCCTGGAATACCAAGTATGACCCACTGGTCAATGAGGTGGAATTTCTAGATGCAAACCCACAGTATGCCCATGTCAAGAAATTAGTTTCACTCCCATCTCCCTTAAACATTTAGCCCCCAAATGAACAGAGAACAGCAGCCTTGCTGAATTACCACAGGTTGACACTCCAATGGAATTAATAATATCAACCCAATTAGGAAATCAGTCCCCTAGAGACAATGATCATGAACTGTCCATTCAACAAACTATGAATGATTCCAGAAAAGGATATACAAGTAGCCCACAAATGTGGCATCATTCTAGTTGAGTTACAAAACCTCCCAATTGCTTAGACCTTTAAAAATACAAGTTGTATTTTTTATCACAATGCACTACACTCATTTTATTTTCTGATGCAGTGGTGTTTGTGGTAAAATAATATTATTCTAGTTGTCTGCCCTCATTAAGGGATTATTTCCCCTTGAGAGAAAAGTTTTAAAAATTGCCATTTTTGTTTACATCTTGTGCATTCTTTTGAGTTGAATAAAACCTGAATCACACAAAGGTATTTCTTTCAGTCTTGTCATTCACCACATGGCTATTTTCAAAAAGTAACTGAGGAACCTACTCAAATGAGCTGAAGAACTATTGATTAATTCTAAATTCTTCATACCTGCAGGACCAAATGTCAAATCCTTCCTGATTGTTCATTCCAAATCTCTGAATCTATATTTTCATGTGTATTCGTGACTAAAGCTATTGTTTATGACCAGTATAACATCTTTATCTTTCTTCTTCTTCATGAGCTCTTTTTGATTATTGTGCAGATGTTGGAGCATCATCCACATCAGTGGACCCTCTTCCTGGTAGCTGGCTAGCTGCATGCATGGTAGATCTCATTCCAGATCTCCAAGTGTATCTGTCATGAGGGTCGACTGTAGAGAGCTTCCACTCCCTGTGATCATGTTCTGTCAGTTCCTTCCATGACAATTTGGGTTTTCCAGACCCTACAGAATCTGTTGATGACCCTGGTAGGACAAAAGATGTGACACAGTTGCCTTTCCTGGCTGACATCCCAACTCAGATTTTAATGGCACCCGAGGGCTTTGCTGTTCCTGCACGTGAGAGTGTGACTCGCCATTGTCTCCTTAAAAGGATCATCCACTGAACCCTGACAGCTTCAAACACCAGGCTATCAGGCTGTTGATGACTGCTGTATTGCTCTGTCATCCAGGTTGTGGCAGCTTGTAACCTTAAGGCAGGGGCAAAAGCAAGCACTGACCCCTTGCCCAATTTGGGATTTAACTATTTACCAATAGTTAGGACCCTAAAAATGCTATCATTCCAAGTCAGGGTAAACCTGGAAACAGCAGCAATTAAGAGATGGTTTCAAGCTTCTTAAAACCTTTTATACAGAGGACTTTGCTGCTGAATAAATTTTATTATCAAACCCAGGACAAGATTTATGACCAGTATACATGCATCACATGATCAAAATGGATGCTTTATATTTACTGGAGCAAGTCATGCAGTCAAATATAATGCAGTTTGCTTTATTTGCAACTCTACAAAAGTATTGAAGATGCAGAGAGCATGCCCTCCTAATTTTTGCTAGTCCTCTAGGCTGCATTGCCAGTTTCTTATGCTATAATGTAGACATTTACAGGATATATATCTTTATACATTTTTAGATTTTTCAAAAAAATCCAACAAAGCTATAGTTAATTTTGATAAAGTTTGTATGTCCTGTTTGGTAGCTGATATTACTTATAATTAAAGACGATAACTGTAATAAAGATTAATTTTTCCAAATCTACCATTCGTCCATGTATTGAATATTATTATCATATCTGGTCAGTGATCCTGCTATTTATCTCAGGTTTCTTGACAAAATCCAAAGGAGGATCTGCAATGTAATTGATCCAAATTTGACAACTTGACTTCAGTCACTTTCTCAACCATGTGATATGGCTTCCCTCTGTCTTTTATACAAATATATTCATGGTTTCTGCTCTGACAAGATTATTTCCCTGGTAGCTAGACTACACAAATTTACTTGTGCTACTAGATTGGCAACCAGGTTCTACCCTTTTACTGTCAAAACAGTCAAATGTAACTGCCACTTCTGCTGTAGAAGTTTCTTTTCTTGTACCTGGAGAACTCCCTTCTGTATACTTCCTTCTATAATCTCCAAAAGTTTAAGTGCAATGTCAATTGCCATCTTTTATTTTCTGCTCTTCTCTCACTGTAACCCCCTGTGACATAGTAGCAGTACTGCCTTGCTTGGGGTGAAACTATTATTAAAAAAAAAAATAAATAAAAAATAAAAAAAAAACAATAATGTGAAATATATCACAATAGTTAGAACTAAAAAAAAAGTTTTGATAGGACTAATGATGATTAACTATATGCACATTATTCTTGGCATCTCAAATGAGTCTTCTCTTTCTGATTGCGAGAAATGCCATTGGTTCCTATCTCCAAACAAATTTCCTAGATGCAATTCTAAAGATTTCTTGTCTGACTTTAGACCATTCACAAAGGTTACTTATTTTCCAAAAAAAGTGATTATTGCCTTCCAAGTTTAAAAAAACTAATTACATTTCTTGAGATTATCATGAAAAAATTCCACTTTCCTTCAACAGTTCTTTGTAGTAAAGCCTGACAGGGTGTGTGAATTGTCAGTTGCTATTATTAATTATTAATTATTAAACTTTAATTTTACAAATTGTTTCTAAAAGGTAGTATTCTCCCAAAGTTAACTTTTTGTTAACATTTTATACTTTATTATTTCTATGCAAATGTAGGCTATTTTCATTTTGTACAGTCTGAGATTTAATGTAATTTAATTATCTTCTAAAAGCTTGCTTAGCCTTGTTTCATTTTTGCAATAGCTGTTTTAGTGTTGTGACAAACACTAACAGCTATTTTTTTTAAATTATTATCTTTTTATTGACCTTGACAACTGTATATTGTACTAATTTGTATAGAATTAGATTAGACTAGTAAAAATAATTATTCAGATAATTTTGTTTATACTTGATAACGTTCTTTTTAAAAAAATACCTTCAAGCAAGTTCAAATGGAAGTATAAAACTTAAAGGTAAAAAAATTTAGACTTTTAAAATAAACTTTTCACTTGTGAAATTAAATATTATATATAGAGAAAGAATATTTATCGGATCCATATACGTCTGATTTTCTTTTTCACCCAGAAAAAAATACACTAAGAAAAATATATTTTTTTGTGCTAAAATTGTTATTCTTCTTTCATGTACTTCCGCCACTTGTGATATTTTTTTTTACGAAGTTTGGAAACTTAACGAAAAAACAAATTACAAAAGTAAAACTCTTCGTAATTGTGAAAAAAGTGTAAGGTGAACAACACTTATTACAACAAAAAAATAATTAAATTCTCAAAAAGAGTATTTTAAAAAATTTGAAAAATTATCAGAGATAAAAGAAACATTGATCGAGCGAGTGGAACCCGCCAGCCATATTTGATCTCTTTCTCTTTCTCTCTCTCTCTCTCTCTCTACAGTTTCTCAATTTTTTTTTACAAGAATTATCATTTTTTAAAACATTAAAAGTTTAAAAAATAAATTTCTTCAATTTTGGAATGAAATTTACCTGCATGAAGTACAGTTATAAAAAGCCAAATGCTGGTTGCATGCGTGAAGGTAGTCATTGCCGTAACTGTGTCAGGTAGAAAGACAATTAAGATAAAGAGACACACCTGTATGAGAAGTAAAGCACGCATGCGCTTTTTTAATTCCGGTTACGAGGTAACAGACCTTTTACAGAAGTTTTGAGAGCACGTACAATAAAAGTTTTTGCAGTCATTTTGTGTAGTTATGCATTCACCAAAAAAATTGGCTTGTAAAATGGGAGCTTTTAAAAATGAAACCTTACACATTTTTTACATCTTATAACATTAACAATAATGGTTTTAATGGGTAATAATTCTGACCTGTTTTAGTTATTTTTTAGAGGTAAGAAAAATTTAAGTTAAAAACAAGGTTAAGAAGAATTCACTAAAAAAAAAAAACAAAAAAAAACGTAGGCTCGTGATTGTTTTGTTTATTTGTTTATTTTAAAAACAAACTAAAAAAAATTACTGATATAAATGTAAAAAAATGATGTTTTTATTTGAAGACGAAAGAGTAAAAAAAGTTAGCTAATTTGCAACATGCTCAGCTCAATAAATGGCTTGTAGTGGAAAACAGCGTTACACATTTTTTAAATTTTAGGTGATTAACAACGAACACATGGAAATTATAAATAATGAACGAAAAAATAATTCTGATTTATGGTAACAACAAAACAAATAATAACATGTACAAAATATGATATTGAAATTGTGTTGAGAGAATGAACAGAGAAAGTAATTGTGATTTTAAAATGAATTGTTCATGAATTAATGTAAGAATCTTTCTCTTTTTTATGTTCAATAAAAAAGGAAATACACAAAACAGTTGGTCGAAAAAGGTAGCTTGTAAGTGAGTTCAAGGTATAAATAGGAAATAGTGCATAATTTTTCCTTTGAGTAAATTAATAATTGTGTGCGTGAGTGAAAAATAAGTTGCAATTTTGGATAGTGGCACTCATTTTTGACGTTCGAATTTCTCCATGGGTCTCCTCCTTTTATACATATGAGGTGGATCAAAATGATTGTTGAAATTTTTGGTGGGATATGTTGTCTGACATGTTCTCACGTGCCTTCGATTTATTCACCAATCAGTGAAGACTAACGGGAGCTTCAAACTTTACGTTTTTCAGTCTGTGCTAAAGAAATACGAGTCACAAAAAAATTTTCATTCTGAAGTAAGTTTTTTTGTACTAATGCAATTTTTTAAAATCTGGTCTTGCTACATGTGTGATATTTAAATTGTCGTAACTACCTTTTTAATTAAACTTTGTATAAGCCTGTGGAATCCACAAAAGAAAAAACAAAAACAAACAAACAAACAAAAAAAAAAAAGAAAAAAAGAAAACAAAAACAAGATCAAAAACGAAAAAACGAAAACCCGTTAGTTATCCCCCCACCTAACCAGGGTAAACCTTTGGGATCCGTTTACCCGGGTTTTTGTTTTTGTCTTGATTCCAAACATTTAACAACAACAACAACTATATTTAGTTGTCCCTCCCAGTAAGGGCAACATGTGACACATGGTCAGTTATGACTGGGATTTCCGGGCTATATGGCCCGGCCAAAAAATGACTGTCTAGTTTTGCCCAGTCGTGATTCTACCCTTCGGCGTATAGGGTTAAGGGAAATGATTAATTTCTCCAACACTATATTTTTAGGCAACACAAATGAATTACGAAACTTCCTTTTTAAAACAACAACAAAGAATGGTTTATTCTCTTAGTAGGCGTACAAGAGGGATAGTGTATAAGTGTCCATTTGGTTCGCTGGTACTTGGTTTGTAGGAAGAGTGTGCGAAGCTAGCGGCAGCGTCTTCTTCAGCGAAAGTGTTCCAAGGGTAATCAGTGGCAGCGATGTGAGAGAGACGTCTGTTTCTCCTGCTGGCTCATGGCTCTCTGCCTTTTGTCCGTTCTACCAAAATGGACTAGGAAAATAGTTCTAGAGAGGAAGAAGGAATTAATGCGCTCTGCCAGTTGATTGGTTAGTGAGTGACCGAATCTCCCGTCGGGGGCACTGATTCGCGAAAGGAAATAGATCTGTGGCTGCTACATCACCCCCTGCTTAGGCGGAAAGCCGACAGAGAAAAAGATAACGGCCATAAAACAAAGAAGGGTACAATTTATATATAAACAGTTTTACAGAGCTTTTTGGGCCAATGTACTCGTCGACCACTGCGTGTGGTGGTGACATAGTTGTCTGTTGGCATCGTATTTTTTTCAACGGGTGTAAAGATATGTTCATGTATGTAAGTAGGGGGAATATGTGGCTCTTGTGTGTTTGTGTTAAGAAAGGCTCTTTCACCCTGTCAATAGATACAGTTTCTTTTTTGCCACTAATGTCAAGGGTGAGAAGTTTGTCAGTGCGTGAAAGCACGCGGTAAGGGCCAGTGTAAGGTGGAGTGAGAGGGGGCTTTGACAGCGTCCCTTCTTAGAAAAACGTGAGTCCATGAAGAAATATCTTTTGGGACTGGTGATTTGATGGTCTGTTCCCTAGGGTGCATTGGTGGGAGATTACCAAAATAAGATCGCAGTCTGTTTATATACAAGGCAGAATCTGTTCCTGTTAAATCTATAGGGTTCAACATCTGACCTGGTAATGATAGAGGTACTCCATAGACAAGTTCTGCTGGAGAGTATCCTAGGTCCTCTTTGATAGCTGCACGACAGCCAAGAAGGACAACAGGTACATATTCGCTCCATCGCTGTTGGTCAGGATAGGCACGTAATGCGGCCTTTAATTGGCGATGAAAGCGTTCTATCATCCCGTTAGAAGCAGGGTGATAGCTCGTAGTTCGAATTCGATTGATCCCTAAAATTCTGGAAAGTTCCTGGAATAAGTGGGATTCAAATTGTCTGCTACGGTCAGTGTTAATTGTTGTAGGAACTCCGTAACGCGTTATCCAGCCTGATATAAGGGCTTGCGCTACGGATTCAGCTGAAATGTCCTTTAGGGGAATAGCTTCGGGCCACCGTGTAAAGCGATCTATACAGGTCAGGAGGTAAGTAAATCCCTGACTGACCGGCCATGGTCCAACCAGATCAATATAGACATGTCTGAACCGAGCGTCTGGGGTGCTGAATGTTCCGAGGGGTGCACGGATATGTTTGTGCACCTTTGATTTTTGGCAGGATACGCAAGAACGTGTCCAGGCAGTGATATCACGCCTCATGTTTGACCAGAAAAATCTAGCTGCAATCAGCTTCACTGTGGCTTTGGGTCCGGGGTGTGCCAATTGGTGTAGTGTGTCAAAAACAACCCTACGATGTGTCATCGGAACAAAAGGTCGAGGTGCGCCTGTTGAGGTGTCACAGATGATCTGCGTGTTTGCAGTGATAGGTATGCGAACTTGCAAGTTGCAAATTCCGGTGACGATAGATCAAAGGTGTCCATGCGTGGTTGGTCAAAGGCCATCCGTCGTAAGTCGATATCTGAAGGTGAGAACAGGGAATTAATGGGAAGGCGAGACAAGGCGTCTGCCGCAGCATTCTGTTCACCAGAGATATGTCGGATATCGTTTGTAAATTGCGAAACAAAATCCAAGTGGCGAGTTTCGCGAGGAGTATATCTGTCCGGCTCTGAGCGCAGAGCGAAAGTAAGCGGACGGTGATCGGTGTAGATCACAAATTGTCGGCCCTCTAGTGAATGCTGAAAGTGTTTCACTGCGAGGTACATTGCCAGGAGTTCACGGCCAAACGTGCTGTAACGTTGTTCTGCCGGTTTCAGCTGTCTCGAAAAATAAGCGAGAGGTTGTAGCTGTTGTTGGTGTTGCTGTTGCAAAACTGCACCTACAGCTGTGCCCGATGCATCAACGACCAATGAAAACTGGGAGTCGGGCACAGGATGTGCAAGTAGCGATGTTGTCGCTAATTTCTTCTTCACTTCGTTAAAGGCTTTTAGCTGTATGTCATTCAACGAAATCTGCTCATTTTTCTTTTTCCTGTTACGTAACATGTCAGACAGAGGAGACAGGAGCTCCGCACAGTGTGGGATGAAACGTCTGTAATAGTTAAGCAGACCGAGAAAGTGCCTCAGTTGGCGAAGTGAAGTGGGTGGTTGAAGGTCTTGTAGAGCCTTCACTTTTTCAGGTAAGGGAGATATCCCTTCAGGGCTTATAATGTGTCCCAAGAAAGTTAGCGACGAAGCACCGAAAACACATTTACCAGGGTTAATCCTCACCTGGTACTTTTGAAACCGTTCGAACAGTAGGCGGAGGTGAGTAACATGTTCTTCAGGTGAGGCACTTGCTACGAGGATGTCATCTATATAATTATAGACGAAGTCCAAATCACGCACTACTTCGTCCATGAAGCGTTGGAAGATACTAGCCGCGTCTCGCAAACCAAAAGGCATAGTTAAAAATTCAAACGCTCCAAATGGAGTAGTTACTGCAGTTTTTGGTATGTCGTCTGGGTTCACTGGTATCTGATGGTAAGCCTTAACGAGGTCTAGTTTGGAGAAGGTCTTACAACCATGCAGGGATGAAGCAAAGTCTTGTATATGTGGGATTGGGTAACGATCAGGTACCGTAATGGCATTTAGTCGTCGATAGTCCCCAGTCGGACGCCAATTTCCAGAACGCTTTGGAACCATATGCAAAGGGGAAGCCCATGGACTGGACGAGGGGCGTATAATTCCCAGCTGCAGCATATGGTTAAATTCTGCCTTCGCCGCCTTTAGTTTATCAGCAGGGAGGCGGCGAGGGCGTGAGAACACCGGAGCGCCTGTGGTCTCGATGTAGTGTTTTGTAGAGTGAGTTGATTTGCTCACAACGAAATTTAAGTTAGTTAACTCTGGGTAAGAGCGTAGTAATGTTTGGTATGGGTCGTCAGTGGCGGCAATGAAAAATACCGGGCTGATAGGTGAGATATTTGCCTTAAAACCCATGACGGAAAGTTCCGTATTGCCGTCAATAAGTCGTCGCTTGCGCATATCCACTAAAAGGTTGAAGTGAACTTTGCTTGTTCTGTTGTCCGAAAATGGAGGCCGAGTTTCGTGTTGTCATTTTTTAAAAATTTGTTTCGCAATCCTAAGGTGCCATTCGGGGTCACCAATTTATAGGGTTAAGGGAAATGATTAATTTCTCCAACACTATATTTTTAGGCAACACAAATGAATTACGAAACTTCCTTTTTAAAACAACAACAAAGAATGGTTTATTTTCTTAGTAGGCGTACAAGAGGGATAGTGTATAAGTGTCCATTTGGTTCGCTGGTCGGTAGGCTGGTACTTGGTTTGTAGGAAGAGTGTGCGAAGCTAGCGGCAGCGTCTTCTTCAGCGAAAGTGTTCCAAGGGTAATCAGTGGCAGCGATGTGAGAGAGACGTCTGTTTCTCCTGCTGGCTCATGGCTCTCTGCCTTTTGTCCGTTCTACCAAAATGGACTAGGAAAATAGTTCTAGAGAGGAAGAAGGAATTAATGCGCTCTGCCAGTTGATTGGTTAGTGAGTGACCGAATCTCCCGTCGGGGGCACTGATTCGCGAAAGGAAATAGATCTGTGGCTGCTGCAGGCGGAACCACGACAACCAAAACAAAAGATTAAATGAAAGTTAATTTAAACACGCAGCCTAATTCAATCCACACTTGATCAACATATCGTTTTAAAATTAGTGACTATCTCACTTCAAATTGGAGACTCTGACGTCTAGTGAATATCTATTAATCTCTTCTATTGTAGCAGGGTTCGATATCACCCGTGAAATGATAATAGTAGTGGTGAGGGGTGATATACAGTAAAACAGAAAACACCAAGTGAAAGAGAGGCGTCTTCGAATAACCAAGATGTTGATATGCTGTAAAGACTTTGAAATGTTAATGTACAGAAACTTAATTTAGAAATACAATCTCTTTGTAAATGTACAAAGAATATCAGATTACTAATGAAAATTACTGGAACAGTCATAATTTGTAACTTTTAAAGAGAAAGGAATTTTGCCAATATAAGAATTAAGGTTAAAATTAGAACTTTTTCCTTAAACAAGAATCACTGTAGTTTACAAAAGAACGGCAGAATAATTAATAACTAGGTGATAAAACAATAGCATTTTGTTGTGGACCTTGAAAATCAAACGATGAAAAAGTAAATTGTTTATTCTCGGAGGAGTGAGGTTGTACTTTGTTACGTTCGCGCTAGAAAGCACGTGAATCCGGTTCTCTTAATAAAAGAGGCAAGCAAAACGAAGACCGGGGGAATAGAAGTTGGAGTTCGACTGTCTTCGAATGCAACTGAAATGAGTTGAGAGACGTCAGAGATTGAAAAGAAGCACCCACTGTTTGTTGTTGATGCTGAGGGCGAAGAAGCGAAACACTATCCCTACTACTACTAATACTTTTACTACTGCTACTACTACTGAGAACGGGAACATCGATGGCTGTAGTATTTGCTTTAAGAACAGACCAAAAAGAGTCAAACGAAGGCCAATTATTTGAAGTATTTGTGTTTTATTTGGTTATTGTTCATATACAAGTGACATTCAACTTTGTGCAACAAGAATTGTTTTTTTTTTGTGCGTTTGCTTTTGATTTATAAAAACTTTTTGTCCTTCCAAAAAAGCATCGACTTGGTTATATTTATTTTTCTGTTAACCCGATTCTCAACCCGACGAACACCCGAGCTTCCGGGTTTCTACGATCTGATGACCGCTCCCCAAGATCAAAACAATGACAACGTGGCTGGAGGGTGGCATTGAATTGACATTGGGAACCAGAGACTTGTGTCTAACCTGTAGAACTGGACCATACCGGACCAACGGCCGGTCTTGTGGAGTGCGTCGGTCCAGTAGGGTAAGGATACGGTGTTACACTATAGATTAATCACACCAAGCTTTAACAAAGCAAAGCATACATATTTATAGAGGAACAATATTTTAATGAGATAATACTTTATAGCAACATACCATGGCCGAAACAACCGAAGCGCACGCAGACACAGCAATCATCGTGAACTTGTTCTCTTATAACCAAACCAATGTGCAAGTATGGCTTACACTACTAAATACTATTTTCAATGCGAAAAAAAATAACATCGCAAACTTCTCACTATGCATACGTGGTGAAAAAATTGCCGGCGGATGTGGCCATGGAGCTGTCCGATTTGTTATATTGTGGTGAATACGGAATTAAAACTAACTCTATTCTCTTCACTTTTTACAAATTTTGCAATCCAGTGTGAA
Organism: Ascarosepion bandense; assembly: GCA_037127315.1. NCBI lineage: Eukaryota > Metazoa > Mollusca > Cephalopoda > Sepiida > Sepiidae > Ascarosepion > Ascarosepion bandense. The sequence continues at coordinate 2,977,157 of JBBBDQ010000571.1, forward strand.
ATCTAATTTTGACCAATAAGAAAAAGGATTGACCCCTCACTGAAGGAAAAAGACGAAGACAAATTTCACGATCCGATGCTAAATTAATTTTCTAACCATTGAAAGGAAGCGATTTACAAAACTTGAGAGAAATTCACGAGCCAGTGCCAAAAATCTTTTGCTATAAAAATAAAGAAAGAAAGTCGAATCGCTCATATGGGAGTGAGATCAACACCGCCAAGATGTGACAAAAAGAAATTTCAAGTCACTGACCCGAAAATAACGTCCGACACACATTGGTTCTCCCTTTTCTTCTTGCATGCTATTCTACTTTATCTATTCTTCTTCGCCCTCACCATTCTCGCTGTCAACAAAAAGAAGAAGACAACAACAACAATAAGGCACTTCAACTGACTCCTCAAAATATTAGCGTCTGATAAGTACAATTTTCCTTTATTGCTTTATCTTCCCTTTCACTTTCTCGCCGGCTATAAAAAGAAAGAAAGGAACACAGACTTTATTACAAGCCTGTTAATCTTTTCTGCATACACACATTTTGCTACAACTAGAACTCTAGATTCACTTAACTCCTTAATATACCTTTTCTTTGAACATTGAACTTCACAAACTGATGTTACTCTGTTCTGTCAATAAATTTCTATTTAAACATACAAACGAAACACTTTTATTCTTTCAACCTTCTGATGATTCTAATAATCCTCAAGTTGTCGAAAGATCGGTTGTGTTTGACACAAGCCCGATTAAACATTCAACCTTCTCCCTACTTCAAGATCAAATGCCAGAGGAAAAAAATGTACGATATATTAAAGGGAGCTATTATTCACAGGACAAATCTTGGCAGAAAGAGCAGACAAAATTGACGATAGCAAACCAACCAACGCAGTTTTTACTGCCATCCGGACGCCGTCTGTTATGTTGGTAAACGATTCGCATGAACTGCAAAAAATTAAAAAAAAAAAGCCTGGCCGATCTTACCTTACAACTAAAGAATCTGCAAAGAACTATTAGAGAGCAAGACATCAACTCTAAAGATCGAGCTGGATACTCATCAAAACACAATAAACGCAGATCATCTTCAACACACAGCAATACACAAAAATATGACACATGTTGGTACTTTTTTAAATAGGGCTTACAAGCTAGACGATGCAACAAATCCTTCAAATTCGACGCAAACTTAACAAGCAACAGTATGGCACATCAGGCGGGAAACAACCTTCCCGGTAGCATGTAAAAACGACGTTTGCTTCCCGGAAAGAAGTCACTTAGCCGTTTATTCTATTTAAAGGATATAAACTCTGGATACCTATTCTTAGTAAACACTGGTGCACAAATTAGTGTCTTGTCACCAAAATACAATATGGCATCTAAAAAGACCACATACACTCTAAAAGCGGCGAACGGAACTCGCATAGAAATTTTCGTTGAGACTTTACTGACATTGGATCTCTAGATCTAGGCTAGAAATATATATTCGTTACTGCGGAAATAAATTAATAGATCCAGCATATTTATGATTAAATTTATCCCTGGATAAACAGCTACGTTTAAAGAGGGTGCACCGTATGTTATTAACGAACAATTAAAAACAGGCCTAATTTTTTTATCATCATAGCCACACAAAGTTTCTTCAAAAGGGTCAGTGTGAAATGGTTTTTGGGTCTAAAACGAAATTAGCAAAATTGTTAATATTTGGATTGTGAGCTGCGACCGTAGTATTAAAGTTGCTTTTATTAACACAATCGTTACTATCCGGAACAACATTTTGTTCAGGTAAAAAGCTGGATATATTTCCAAAGGGAATTATCCCAGAGGACATTTTCCAAGCTACACCTCTTAAGAAATTTATTTTCCTTAGAGGTTCCAGGTATTGAATACCAATAAGTCCATCAACATTGACGGTATTTCTTTTTAAGTTAGTAAAATCTGCGGCCAATTTGTAACCAGTGTCGCTAAAGCCCTGAACTATTTTAGCTAGATGCTTTACAGAAAAATCTAGACAAAGATTGTCTTCAATTAAGATATTATGAACAATATTTTTGTCTCCCACTATTTAAACATAGTTGTGGGAGACAAAAATATTGTTCATAATATCTTTTCAAGTAATCTTTCCAAGAGACTTAGATATTTGATCAATAAAAGTTTTTGCATCAATCTTCTTTTTAGGGAGATCTTCAAATGATATGGCCAGATTTTCTAAGATTTTAGCAGAAAAATATGACCTCTGACTTTCAGAATCTATCAAACAATTAAATTTAAAGGTATTTTCATTTTTAATTACCATAAACTGAACGATTAGAAGGAGAAGGTTATGTTCTAAAAGAGCAGAGCTCAAACAAATATTTGAAGATGGTACAAAGTGCCCAAAAATGAGTTTTTTCATTACGAAATTTACATGGCTTAAAAAACTCTTTGACACCTAAACATGCTTAGATGAATGACCTGGTTTGGCGCAATGACCACATAAACCTAGATCCTTACATCTTTTTAATTTAGTTTCAACTGAGGTATATTTACTACAAATAGACATTTCATGAGAGTTTGTTAGACATAAATAACATTTATACTTCTGTTTAGTTAACAATGTATGGAAGTTTTGCAGGCACGTCTTACTCGACTTGTGACCTTGCGTAACATAAGGTTTATTATGAGGGAGAAATATGGGTTTATTAGTATTCTTTCAAGAAGTATATTCTATTTTTTTTAATAATGTCCGAAAACTGAAACAAGATCAAATTTAGACTGGGATAATTAGTACCAGCCAAATTTATAATTTCCCTTTTTAAAATATTGGGCAATTTATCAAAAATTATGTGACTCATTAAATCACAACCAGCAGATCCCTCGTCAAAAAAATCTAAATCAAAAGAGGACTTAAGCTCAGTTAAATCAGCTTTCAATTTTGTCAAAAACATTTTGACTGGCACAAGGTCATGGTCACTACTAAATTTAATATTTAAAATATCATTAAAAATGTATTTTTTTATAAGACCTAAATCTAAAAATTCAGCTTTTAGAAGGTCTATAGCAATAGAATAGTTTACATCTGAAATTGACAGATGTTGTATGACTTATAAAGGATAACCTCTAAGGTAACCTTTCAAAATTTGTAATTTGCACGAGTTGGCCTTAACGTTAGAAACAAAGTTTTCAAATTGAGTTAAAAAATTTTTAAAAGCAAACTTATCTTTCTCATTTCCCTGGAAAACAGGACAGCTCAATTTCGGCAACATGCAGCAGGGAGTAACATCATGGGAGGTATTTCTAGAGTCGGTTGACTGGGCCCTTGAAGAAGTTTCCGCATCAATTCCAAATGTCGTCTGCATCTCCACAAGCTTCGTCTCGATCTTTCTCCGAAAAACAACACCGCCATCCACTACATCGTTGCAGGCGTCTGCATCTTGATCTTTATCCCAATGAAGATTTAACAGTTCATCAATTTTGCTGTCAATTTTTTCCAAGAAGGAAAATATACTTTTTTTAAAAACACAAAATGATTGTTCATTTTCCTCGTCAATAGAAAATGAACCAAAATTACGGCTAACAGTAGCCTTTAAAAACTCAATGTTCTTAAATAACTTAGCACAACTCTTTTTAAATTTTGTACTCATCTTGGTACACAAATTACAAATATAAATAAATCTGTTACGAAAAACGCTTACCTATTTACCACAGAACTATAAAAATTAGCTTAGCACTATTAAAATAAGTGTAAGGCTTTCTTATAAAAATAAAAGACAGAAAACTTTTAAACAAAAAGTCTATCCGTTTTAAGAAAAATCAAATATCTGTTAAGCAGAAATCGTGGTCTTTAAGCAGAAAGCCTAGTCTTTTATGAAGAATGAAAAAATAAAAATAAAAATAATAATAAATTAAATACTCTGTGGTATTAGGAAATGTTTCTGTTACCGTTATCGAAATAAGAATTATAAATTCCGAGAGTCCAATCCAAAAAAAACCAAACTTTATTAATCTTAAAGAACGATAATATACAGATTTCCTGCATAAAAGGTCCTTTATGCTGTACGATAAACGTAGTAACAGATTTTTACAATGTTTACGAGAGAATGAAAATTACATTTAGTTATAATTAAAACTTACGAAAATGGTGTAAGTTACCGCCCTTTAATCAGTTATATTACAGCTGATAATAATTTTTTCCGTTAATTACTAAAACGGAAACATTTTTCATTGTCTTTTATTTATAAAAAAAGACAGTATTATTAAAAGCTCAATATTTAATTTTGAGCTATATTATATTAAAGATTTTACACATAGAAAAAACTTTACTGATGTTTTTTCTAAATTAATATATTTACGTAATTTGAATATGCAAATCTAAACAAAAGGGTTGTATTCACCCTATTATTTAAATATTTAAGAGACTTTAATTATAGGATAAAAGTCTAAAAAGCCGTTTAATTCAAGTTATTAAAACAATAATTTTAACTTGAATAAATTACATATTAACGCAGTTAATATGTATATATATTGATATAAAGGCTTTGAAATACGCCGATATAGCGATCAATAATTCTACCGCTATTAATTTAATAGATTTAAGTTAATAAATTAAAGTTGATAATTTTCGCAACTTAGAAAATTACGATTTCATTTAGAATATATGAAACCGGAGAAAATCTGATACGTTCGTTAGTTTGGGGCGCTCAGATTATTCTGAGTTTAATTTGACAAGCTTACGCAAACGAAAACTTTTGCAGATGATAATTTTTTCCGCGTGGCGCTAGATATGGAAATTAGTGCATATGTCCACGTAAGCGTTCATTTCCAAGGACATAAAAACGCCCATATTCCAAATAAGGAATTTTTGGAATAATACAAAAAAAACAAAAAAACAAAAAACAAAAAACAAAAACAAACAAAAAACGCTCATATTCCAAATAAGGAATTTTTGGAACAAATCCTAAAATCGTCAGGATTAAGCGTTTATACAATTTAAATACAAATTTTTCGCTTTTATAATAGCGACAAAAACTTATAATTGAAAAAATTTCAACCGAGAAAATATTTTACAATAAAATATTAAAAATAATTACCATTCAGTTGAAATACAGTAAAAATAATTTTTACATTCTCCCAAGACAAAAAAAAAAAAAAAAAAAAATGCGATGAAATCCAAAAAGTTTATCGCATATGAAAAAGTTAAACAATATAAATACACTTTTCAAATTCTGAGACTGATCGAAAAAATTACAAAATTAGAAACAGTTTCAGAAATGATATATTATTACATGTCCTAGTTGTGGACATTACCAAAAAAAAAAAAAATTTACAGCAAATAATTATACAAGAAAGTTTATGAATTACACTTGATACACTTATCAAGTGTTTACAGTAAATAGTTATAAAAAAGTAAAAAAATAAAACAGCTATAGACCCTCTAATTTTATTATCAAACATTATATATATGGGTCACAGAGGCTGCCTATTTTTTTTTACAGGAATAGCCTTTTCTATTAAACTAGGTATTTCTATTAATAGTAGAATCAGGAGAAAAATACTATGTCTCATCAAAACAACTTGCGTTTGATGGCCGTGTGTTAATGACAATTCCATAGGATAAAGATGTTTGACGGAATGAAACTGTATACTTGTATCACCTTTCTGCATTGGAAGAATGCACATTACCATCGTCACCAATTATCAAATCTATGACCTTACCCAAAAGCCAATAGGGTCGAGTTTTAGCAGGATTTTTAATAAGCACTACGTCATCAACTTTCAGTTTATTAACAAATTGCTGTAGATGTAGATTTTTGCATTGTTCTCTCAAGTTAAGAAGGTATTCATCATACCAAAGTTTGTGGTATTTTTTTTTAGTAATTTAGCTCTATTATAAAGAGAATTTACAATGTTTAGTCTATTAGGAGTTATAATGCAATCATTACTTTTTTCTATTTTGAGCATTAGGCCTTCTTTAACATACGGATTAATGACATTTATAGGTGAAAAGATATCTACACCAGAATCAGACGAACATCTGTAAGCAAGAGGTCTTGAATTAATTGCACTTTGAATATCTGATAACATAGTCAGCAGCTCATAAAAATTCATTTTGGTTCTACCTATAGATTTATATAAACAGTTTTTTTTTTTTATAGTTTTAATCATTCTCTCCCATACGCAACCAAACCAAGGAGAATATAGCGGAATAGTAAGATGTTTAATCTGGAAATTCCAAATCTATTTTGGTAGTCGGAAGAATTTAAAAACTGATTTATAATATTACAGCCAGAAATGAAAGATCTAAAATTATCACTATATAAGTATTCAGGAATACCATACAGATTCGAAAATTTGATCAAAATTAAAACAAAGGATTTCATGTTCATATCCTCCAACAGCTCAATATGTATAGCCCTTACAATAAAGCATGTGAATACAAGCAAGTAAACTTTTATATTTTCTTCCTTCCTATAAATCCACAAAGGTCCAGCAAAATCCATTCCAGTATGAAGGAAAGACCTCACTAAATTTACCCTATACTTTGGTAGATTAGTCAATTTAGGGTATTTAAAAGAAAGTGCATTATATCTTTTACACACAAAGCAACTAGCCAAGTAAGCTTTAACAGATTGTCTAGAACGGGGAATATAATAACCGTTTAATCTCAACCGCGCTAGAGTAACAGCAATACATTGTACTACGGTACTTTGTCATTTTCACTCAGACATTTTAAATAACTCACAGGCCACTTTACAAGATTCTCACTTATCCACTCCGGGCCTCTTACCCAAAAGTCAAAACAGGACTTAAATTTCTTGTTAGATAGACCTCTAGTTATAATGTCAGCAGGATTTTGCAATGAAGGAACGTACCCAAAACAAATGTTTACACCATATTTAGAAGATAATTCTTCTCTATACAGGCTAATATCTTTTAGTCTGTTGTCGACAAAAGTATTTTTGCAATTAATTTTAGAAGATAACAACCAAGCCAAGACGACTTGAGCATCTACAGCTACAAAAATGTTTTTAATTTCATGTCGGCAAATTATATTAAATAGGCTTTTTAAACACTTAATTGCCAGATATACGGCTAACAATACCAAAATAGGAAGAGATTTCTGAATCATAGGGGCTACTTTAGATTTGGCAAAAAACAGTAGAAAAGGACATTCACAAAATTGCTATAGCAACGCCGTTTGGAATATTTGAATTCGCCCGAATGCCTTTCGGATTGCGAAACGCGTCACAATCCTTTAAACGGGTTAATCGACGAAGTGTTACGAAGATTTCAGTTCATTGTTTCATATATAGATAATGTGTTGATTGCCGGCAAAAATAAGGCTGAACATAGCAACCAAGTACAATAAGTATTTCAACTCCTCAAACATTATGACTTAAAGATCAACCCAGAGAAACTAACCTTTCTCGGTCATGTCATTAATGGGAATGGACTCACACATATCTCAGAGAAAGTTGAAGTCATTCAAATTTTTTCTCGGCCTACAACACTCCGTCAATTGCGTCGATTTCTTGGATCAATCAATTACAATAGAAGATTTATTCCACACTTCTGGCAATTTCTAATACCGCTTACGAATTGACTATAGAATCAGAAAAAGAAGAACTCTAAAATCAACTTGCAAGAAGACAGTGAAAGCATTCATCCAAGTTAAGAAAGCTCTTGCCCGCTATACAAAATTATCTTTTATTTCTGGCAACGAAGTCTCAATGCTTACTTTAACCCCTGACGCTTCTGGTGACTCGGTAGGGTCTGTCCGACACCAGGAACAAAACAAAGAAAAAAGCCACTTTCCTTTTCATCGGTGAAATGAAACTCTACCCAAGGAAAATATAGTGCTTTTTCGCGTGAATTACTTGCAATTTATTTGTTGATACGTCATTTTCGACATTTATTAGAAGGGCAGAGTTTTGTGGTATTCACAGACCCTTGATATACACTCTTCATTCAAAGTCCGACAAATATAATCCTCGTGATGTTTAACATCTAGATTACATTTCACAATTTATGTCGGATATACGGTATATTAAAGGGAACAACAACACAGTCGTAGACACTCTTTCGAGATCGACTTTAAATTCCATAAAATCGCAACCCTTAAGTTTTGACTGCTTAGCCGTGAAACAGCAAATAGATACTATCCTTGAAGCAGTAAAAAAACGACACGTCATTACGTCTTGAGCAACATCCCGTACCATTCGGCACTACTTATTTATAGTACGATGTTAGCACAGGTCATCCCGGACGTTATGTTCCACCTACAATGCGATCATTTTCACTCTTTCTTACACTCCGGACGTAAAGCGACAGCAAAACTCATAGGAAAAAGGTTTATCTAGCCTAGTATGTCTAATGAGGTAAAACATTGGACACAGTCGTGTATTAAACGCCAGAAAACCAAAATCCAGTGCCATACAAAGTCTCCTCCTTAAAATTTTGCCAGACCAGATAGCCGATTTACACACGTCTTTGTGGATCTGGTCGGTCCATTAAGGGAAGTTGAAGGTTATCAATAAACATTATAGATCGCTTTACGCGGTGGCCATTGGTGGTTTCATAAAGACTACGTTAGTAGAAGTCGTTTCTCGTATAATTCTACGAGAAAGGATATTTATATTGGGATGCCCATCCACTATAACAACTGATCGTGGTCCTCAGTTTCAGCCTGTTCTTTTCTTAGAGTTTGTAAAGCTACATGGTTCTAAGCACATCTCGACAACGGCATATTATCCGGGTGCTAACGGCTTTGTCGAAAGATTTAATGGACTGCGCTTAAAACCAGCGACGGCTCACGTTTGTGGATCGAGAATTTACCAATAGTACTGCTATTCCTTAGAAACGTGGTTAAGGAAACTTACCATGAACTACCTCTGAACTTGCACTCGAGAGTTCGTTTACACTCCCTGGTCAGTTTGTCCAAAAGAACAGCACAACAAAAACTAGTATATATTTTGTACAGGATCTAAAACAATAAATTTTTTGTACCAAAAACTTTGGGATATTGTGAATATATATTCGTGCGTAAAGACGCAGTTAAGAAACCGTTAACGCCTACGTATTCCAGTTCATACAAAGTTATTTTCCGTACTCAAAAATATTTTTTATTCTCATCAACAACAAACCTACGAATATCATAATTGACAGGTTGAAACCAGCATTCATTGATGTCCTTGGTCAATCATGTTCGTCTGCCCGACAATCAAATTCTCAGCCTTATTCATAATCTACATCTGGTAAGTATAAAACTTATCACACATATTGAAACTCTACAACCATTCAAGAAATCAATTGTGGATTACATATTGCAAAATATTTTCCATATTTTCCAATCTGCGGGGAGATATTGTAGAACCTGTCTTCTACATTTTATGGATCACACCTAATTTCCATAAGGATATTATTTAACAACATCCTGATTAGACAACAAATATTAAAATTTTACTTTATATATTTTTCACGTGTAAGTTTGAAATTTGAACAAACTGAACACTTTTAGGCTCCAAGCTAAAAATACGAAAATAAACTTTTTTCTGATTGGTTAATAAATACCAGGGTCATATTTATACCGACATAACAAGTGTTCAAACCAGAGAACCGCCAAAATTAAGGAAGCGTGTTCTCGAACCTATCACGTGATCAACATATAAATAAATAGGGTGCATCACCAGTGAGAATCACGTTACCAAACGAGTGTAAGACGCTCAATTATCTGACGCTTTAAATTTGTGTGTTAACATAAATCAACTTTCAGAATTCACTCACACAAATCACACTGAATTTCATTTACCACAAAGAAGAAGTTCTCAACCACAGAAAATTATTATTACATAGTAAAAGTTCTCAACTACTGAACATTATTTCATCCAGAATTTGTCTAAATAGTTATTATTACCCCTTGACAATATTATGACACTTAGCCGGGTCGGTCGCTATTGGTTTCGATCCAGATAGCTGGTCGAAGGTTGACTGTGTTCACGATGATCGCCCTTGTCCCACATTGTGTTGATTGATCACGTGAGTTTTCCGCTAGCTGTCTCTCTGCCGAACTAAACCAAACCGGGAAGCGTGCACGCAATTGAATGATAAAAGAAAGAAATATGGCACCAATAAATAAATGGACCGACGTCTGAAGTTTTTATATACAGAAAATAATTCACATAATAGTCATTCGGATATTTCCCAATCTCTGCTCCTATCAAGATGGTAACGGAACGGAAGTCTCTTAAGTAAATCTAATTATCCCCCTAAGAAATAATCGAGAAATCTGGCTAGCCGCAGCGCTTTGCTCCGAACGGTGTTCTAAGTTCGCAGTAAGTCTAGTCGACTTTGGTTATTTTTCTCCGGAATGTTGCAGAAATTGCTGAAGTGCTGGGTTATGGGTTGGTTGGTGCGGTTCGTCTTCGGAATCGGAATCGAGGTAGATTTCTTTTGTGCCGGGCTGGATCATTCTCTGTCTTTAATTCTGTTCGGCTGGGAATTTCTAAAACTTTGTCTGCAAAATCACTTCTTGTTTGTCTTTAACCCTGGTTGGTTGATTGGCGACAGGGTTCTCTACGGTTGGCACCCAACTGCGTGGCAATTATCTCTCTGTCATTACGTATCTGGGCCGGGATCTAGAACTCCAACTGCAACTGTTCGCTCCAACTCGAACTGTGGTTCCTCAGGACTCTGTATTTATGCCCATGCCGCTGGGTGTCTAACCTCTCATCACGGCAACCAATAGAATGCTGAGGTTGGCTGCTACTCGTTGTTGCTTTCGGTTTATCCAATGGGATTAGTCGGTTTATCCAATGGGATTCCATGACGACAATTGCTGGTCGCCTCCCCCTTTCGGGGCGCTGAATCACGGGACCAATGAGATACCTCTTTGTCTTATGACGTCATCTTCCTATACTCCTTTTCTGGGCTGGACTTATCTGGCGAAATTTTTTTCTCACGAAATAATTTTGGGGATTTTTTTAATCAATCACTATTAACCTTTTGAACCTGTCAGAAAAAGTCTGTATGACTAAACTTTTTCCTTTTCGCCCGAAACAAACAGACAGGCCACGGGTGGTCTGTCTGTTTACACTGTCATTTAGATAAGAATTCCCGCATCTACGTTTCCAATATCTGTATTTTTGGTCATAGATAATTTTAGAGCTTTCTGTGATGAAAGAAAAATATTTTGTTATCAATATCTTTTTCCTAATTCATGCTAGCTAGACAATTCCTTCATTTCACTTGTCACCTTTCGTGGGTGGGATTGATTCTCTTAATTTTCAATGTCAACCTTCGGCTAGGGCATCTAGATTGTTTTTACGTTTTTAATCAAATTATCAATGTCTATTGTTCTGTGTTTTATCTAATCTCGGAAATAAAAAACGAATTTATTTCTCTTTTCTTTCTTTTCTTTTTCTTCTTTCCTTCTCAGTTTTAGAATAACAACAAAGAAAACAAAACTTGTTGCCTTTTGTTTCTTTTACCTTCACTCATATTTGGAGAATAAAAAAATTCTTCTCAGTATGTTTCCTTCTGATCTATAATAGTAATTTCTTCTGTTTAATTTTTTTTCCAATTATAGTTAATAAATAATTAATGAAATTAGTTACTTCCGTTCCGCTAAATATTGTTACAATATTACGATCAAAGAAACACAAATGTAGAAAAATTAAGTTATCCTAATTTACACTGGAAACTATATTTCACAAACAGTGTTTACTTACCTCATAAATAGAATTGTTCTTTCACGAACTCTGCGAAACTTATATCACCACAACTACTGTTGTGGATTCGTTGCTATAATATTTCGGTCGGTGTAGATTTTTGCCATGAAGTATATTTGCGCTTAGCGACGCAGATGTTGTAAAATTTGAAAAAATGGGGGCTGTTTGAAATATCAAATAGAATACACGTGTAGATTTAGAATTTTGTTATGACTAGCGAGGTCAAGAGTTAGCTCCTAGAATCAAAATTTGCGCCAGAAGACGACTGTCAGTAGAGCGGAAGTGATGTCAATTTGACAGGTGAGAAGAGTCGAATTTCGACTGTTGAGGAAGAAGGACCGCCCTTTGGCTGGTCAGTCTTGTATGAGTCTGGTTTCCCGATGTGGGGTTGCTGACAACTCAGACCGACTACCCTACGGCAATGTTACCGCCTTGCTTAAAAACAAGAATAAAATATAATAGTTATATTTTATTTACATTTTGGGTCCTGTGTATTGTTCGAAGAAGAAGAAGAAGAAGAAGAAGAAGAAGAAGAAGAAGAAGAAGAAGAAGAAGAAGAAGAAGTGATTGGTTCATCCGTTGAAGTGTTGCAGATCATATGTTTGTCAACATTTTATGAAGAAGAATATTGTGAAATTTGGTCTCAGTGAAAGTCAGGTTGAGTGCTGAAATGATTTTCGAGTTGCTGCAAAGTTTTAATTTAAGTTTTGTCGTCGTCGCAGTCATCGTAACTGACCCAGAATCAAAGCAGATTTAATTTAATCCTTACGTCCTAATAAATACAAAATAACAAAAGTACAATTTCAGCATATGCTTTAACTAGGTATCATACACCCTTCGAACAGCCCATACTCTTCTTCACTACACATGGTTCCTAGAACAAACACAGGGCCTTGGCAACCTTGTGGGGATTTCCGGAATCTCAACGCAAAATATACACACATATACACAATTTCGCAATGCGTTCACAAGGAATCAAAGTTTCACAAATCTGGATTTGATTAAAATCTAACGTAGAAGCCTTACCGTCGGCAGCTATGTCCGGTCTCTTCGGTGATTCTGGCCGATAAAAATTAAAACCACTCGGTCCTCCTCCGATGAGCTGAAGGAACCACCACTATTCGCCACGTTGTGAATTTTTGATCCGAATAGCAGTTTCTGGGTCCTTCAGGACGGTCCGATGATAAAGGATGAGATGACTGGGTTCCACGCTGAAAGAAAATCACTATTTGTGCAAAATAAGTCCTTGTCGCAACCGCAAGGACATAAAGAAAAAAAAGCAACACTTTCAGTTCCTGCACAGGGTCTTTTAAGACTACTGCTTTTATGTCGCTACCAAAGAAATTACACGTATACAAAGTGTGTTAACAAGATTCACTCGTTTGTGTCGGAAAGTCACAGAGAGAGAAAGACGCACTCAATTCGATATGAATCCAACTGGCCCAAGGGAGGTAATTTCGTGGATCTTCGTCTATACACAACAACATAGCAGTTTCTCTTGTCGGCTTTGTTGACAGAGTTATTTAGATTCGTACAGGCTCTATCTGTCTCATAGTTCGGATCGGACTCCTTGACGCATGACAACGAACAGACTAGACCAGCCGATTCACCCAACAGTTTTCGCCGCGGTCTGCCTCGTCTGCCGCGTCTTATCTACCGTTCTCTTGCGATCTCTGCCGCTCTCTCCTCGGACTCTGCTCGATCTGCTTAACTCCAGCGTACAGACCGTTTATATAGAGCGAGGCAGAGCTAAACAATTTTTAGACACCGCCGACAAATTTTAATATGCAAATCGCCTTGACCACCATGCGTGTTCGCCTAATCTCTGAATCTCCGAAGGAGACTATTTCTCAAGTGGTACTAAAAATGAATTTGAAGTTCCCGGTGGTTTTTCCGCAGACATCTTCTACTTATCTCGTCTGCGGACTTGGCTGGATTTGATCCTTCAGACCACCCAAGAAATCCGATTCGCTATTTATAATACTTTTTACTGAATCACCATTTATCATAAACTTTACTTAAAGAACCTGTCCGCTAATCACTCTGGAATTATTACACTTAATTAACTAATAACTCAACCCCAGAAAAAATTATAAAAAAAAACAAACTTATTTCTGGTATTACTTCTGAATCCCTTCTACCCAACTTCTTCTTCTTCTCCCCCCTCTCTCTCTCAAATTCCAGAAAGGGAAGAAAACGACAACTGTCACACCTTTCGTGCTCTACGTGTAGGTATTTTTTCTCAGGTATTTTTTTGAGTAAATAAACAAATACAGTTGCAAGTTCCGAAGGGAGTTTCTCTATTACATATGCGTATTGCGAATTTTATGATGTGATATTTTTAACGTTAAAAATTGCATGTAGTTGGCAGGAACCAGGTTTGTACTTTCATTAAGTTGTATGTTAGAATATTCACCGCCAACGTCGTTTCTGTAGGATCGGTCGCAGCGAAATATTTCGGGGATGTGGCGATGTTTAAAAAAGTATGTTGTTATTTAGAAGAAATGTTCTTTAAGCGTCGCAGGTCACCACTGTTGAGAGAGAGAGAGAGAGAGAGAGAGAGAGAGAGAGAGAGAGAGAGAGAGAGAGAGAGAGAGAGAGGGGTCGGTCGGTCGGTATCAATTTACACGCTGATGCATTATCAGTCTAATGAGAACTGGGGAATTTAAAAGAAGTCTGTTCAGCTAATAAGCTATGTACCTTAAAATCTATCTTTTTTATTCATATTGAATACAACCGTATGTATGTAAGAAACGAACTCTCTCAATTTTTTTTAAAGCATTTTGGAATATTTCATGTTCGATGATTTAATGAACATTTTCTCTTCTTGATAACTCATCAAAACTACGAACCTTTAATGTTTGAATACTTATCCTGAAACAAGCTACTGAAACTTCAAATGTGTAAATTTGTAAATAAATTCCTTATCTAGTTTAGTTAAAAAATAACACGTGTGTTTCCTCGTCATTATCCCTACATACTTGACGTCAACTCAGGCTTTTGCTTTTATATGTAAGTCGGAATTACAAATATTTTTAAATGAAACATAAAAGTTATTCTCTGAAGGAAAAGTAGAACCATAACGTCAAAATAACATATTGAAATAACATATACTCTTTTCAGAAATATACAGTGATAACAAAATGTTCAATTTTCTTTGCAGTATAGTTTGTATTATAAAGTAATTAAGTGTTCTTAGATGTGAGATATGAGATGTGTGGTTAGACTTACTTTATGACGGTCAGCCTATGGTTTCTGTCAGTGATATGGCCTTAGTCGGTGGCTGCTGACTGTCGTCTGGTGCGTGCGTGTGTGTGGATGTATGTACGCACATGTAGATCAGACTGGACTCCGAAATTGTTTTTAAGCTCTGAGAAGCAATATGATTCTATTTTTATATACATAAGGGAGATCCAAAAAAGGTGTGAGCATTTTTAATACAAAGTTCTCATAAGCAACGAGAAAATAATTTCACTCTGGCTCGCGAAAATATTTTTCTGAAATTTGCGGGAGTGGTGAAAGAAGTTATTGTTATTTTCTAAATGGTCCAAAAATAATACGCCGCAGTTTTACAAGTACATCCGCCAAATAATCAAATACGCAAGAAGATAAAAAAGTTTACGCTTTTTAAACAAACATTTTGATGGGATTTTATTAGTTGAAAAAAATATATAGATATGATTCGATTCCTATAAATGTGTGTTTATACGGGGGTTGTTAGACTTACTTTCAGTTAAAGTTAAGTGCCAATTAGTTAAGTGCCATACGTGATACACGCTTGGGCGATCACATCTCTTTCGCTTCATGACTAAGCAGAAAATTTTCCGTGGTAGGTTGCCGTTTCTTTCTGCAGTAGACTGGTTGCCAACCAAAGCTATAAAACCCAATCTATCCTGCTATTCAACTCATTACAAAAATTTGAATTTGGAAAAAGTAATAAGAAAAGAGAACACGTGCCTCTCTTATCCCTAAAGTTAAATAAGGTCCAAAAACAAATAATCACTACGCAAAATTTTAAAAGAACAAACATTTATTAGAATACACAAAGTAAAATAAATACAAAATTGGTATAGAAGAGCGTTGCATAGAAATTTCCTTTTGTGTGCCTTATAAATAAACTAAAGTTGGATAACAATCAAATACGCAAGAAGATAAAAATGTTTATGCTTGAAAAAGGGAAGAAAAATTGAACAAGGATAGGAATGTCTCAGAGTAACAGGTTTTGTAGTTTGAACTGATTAGTGTCACGGAGACTTTTTATGATTTTTCCTTTATCGAAAAGTTAAATTTGAGTTTCGGTTTCGTTGAAATTCTTCTCTGGAAGCAGCTGAAATGGATCAACCTATTGGGACTTGTAAGTGCCTTCCGGTTGAGATTTGCTGTCGGTTCGTTTTTTTTATTTTTTTTATTTTTCTCGTGATGATGTTATTATCGCTTCCGCTTGACACTTCCCATGGCATTGAAGTGTGGGTGCTGTCTTCCTTGAAGTCTGAATGCTTTCTGATTCTATAAGCGTGTTAGTCTCCTTTTGCGCGAAAAAATGAAGCTTCTAGTCGTTAATTCCAAAATTTATAAGGAGATTATACTGCTTCTCTGATAGGTCAGTGAATACAATAAAGAAATATTTTTCAAATTCAAAAAGGGGATCCGTAACAATTCAAAAGAAATAAATTTGGCGGTTCTATAACTGCTAATTTTAAAAATAGAGATTTTCATACAGTTGCAACAACTTTTTACGAAGCATCTGGCTTTCTTAAAAATACACATTTCTCAAAAGAATCTAGATTATTAAAACATTTATTTATTTATAACACCTTTAACTTTGACCATACCTGTGGAGGTGATGGATTCATGCCTTTCCCAAGAGTATTTGTGTGAACGGACGCTTGCCGCCTGGTCGTTGATGATTTCGATTCAGCAGCTGGTCTTCAAGTCGACTATTACAACGGTGTTCTTCCCCGCCTACGTTGTGAATTTTGATCTCAAGGAAGTCACGTTGAAATCTTACTATTTGACTCTTCACCAACTTGAACCAGACTGAACGCGCGCACATTGAAGTTTATGAAAACGGCACCAAAAATAAATTGAATGATGCTCGAATAAGTTGCGGAAGTCTTTATATACATACAAAAAGAAACACACACACACACAAATAGAATATAACAATCGCCAATGCCTTATCTCTACTTAGCCGACAGAGTGGAAGTTTCGTCCAAGAGAAGTGTTTGTCTTCTTAACATTAATTAGAGTTTTTGGTTGGTAATGTTAGTTCACTCCAATCGGAGTTTTCAAGTTTGTGACGATTCAAAAATATCTTTGTTTGCTTTTCACCGAAGCTTTACGGAAACTGTCGAAGGTTGATCTTTGTGCGTATGTTGGACGGCGGCGGTGGTGGTGATTTGACTTGTCTTTAACTCGGCGTAATTACTACTGCCTGTGGCCCCCTCGGGGCCTCGTATTTATGCTTGTCCCAAATTCACTGATGGGAGGATGACGGACATGCAAATCTAATCTCTGGCGAGTGAAATCACTTCCACCCATGTTCTTGCGTGGGGCAATTTTTCTCTCTGTTCTTTTCCACCGGTTCAACCAATGAAAAAGCTTCTCGATTGGTGACATCCCTTCTTTCGGCTTTATCTTTTAATACCGAAAAAAATAATAATTTAGCTTTTATGTGTATAATTCTTTTCCAACAAAATTTAAATTCTATTTTATTCTCATGGAATTTTAACCTGTTTTCACTTATCAAATATTTCCTTTTATTTTGGCCAATTCTTTCTTAATTCAAAATTATGTTTTGTTTAAAAAAAATAATTTCTTTTATCTGCGGTGTCCTTGTTCCGACATCAAACTTTTTCCAATTGTCAACAATAACCTCCTTTGACTCTGCTGTTTATCAAATAAGACACCCGCAAAATATAACTACGTTCATATCTCTCGGCTTTGGGTTTTGCGACCCTTTACCTTCCTCTGCCCATAATAAATTTTATTGCCGGCGTTCATATCAGAATTAACAACTTTTTTTAGTTGGTTCTTTTTGATTTGTAAAAATTAATAATACGGATCAACACAATTTCTTCCGTCTTATTTGCAACAATTAATAATACCGCTAATTTAATTACTTCCGTCCGGCCAGGCTAAAATAGTGTTATATTTGCGCGTAAGTGAATGTAACGAAGCCAACTGTAATTCTAACTCAGGTCCCCGGTTTCTCATTCCGAGTGATTACCCATCACACCCCACCACGCACATCAGCTGTTAATAATGTGTAAAAAAGTGTCATTGGCAGAAGTCACACAATACATTCGATGTTTGTGGACAGATTTTGCTGAGGTCAGTCTGGTTGTGAAAATTTTTTTTAACGAAATTGTTTCCGTCTGGATAAGTTGGTGAAATGTTTGTGCTTAATGATAAATAAACGAACACAGACGCGGTTCTGAATTATCTAGAGATTAACTATCAATTTTGGCAACCTTTACTAAATACTGGATGCTTAGCTAATCCCTGTAGTGGATGTTCGCTCATGCATATCTTTGTATTTAATCGATAACTACGATATTCTAGTTTAGTGTCAGATACGTTGGGATCAATAATAAATTTCTCTGGACAGAGTAGATTAGCCCTTATCAAAATGATTAACAATGTTACAATCAGAGTTCATTAAATTGTAATAGAATTGTTAGAGGCAATGCGTACTGGCTTGAATATAAGCTTTAATAAACTCTAAATACGAGCAAGGCTCTCTTGAATATATGTATTCAGGAGAGATCCATCAATGGGGAAAACGGATCATACCACAACTACAAAACAAACGTGTTTATATGGCCGGTGCATACTACCTTATGGACCAGGGAAGCAGAGCCTGACTGGGGACACCGGGCAACATTTTGTAACACTCACTATCTTATCAACATTTGCTTTTTTCTACTTACATACGTTACAAATTAAACTAAGCACAACGGATTAAAAAAAAAATTCAAGAATTCTGACGAAACTCTCTGTGTATTATTTTTCTTACTTAAAATTCCAACATGCTTCTTTAATGATTTTAATTTTTAAAAAAATGAATAACGTATCTCTGAGCAATATTAATTCAAAATCAAATTAATTTCTTTTACGAGGTAAACTTTTTATTTATAAAAAATTCAATATTCACGAGATAACCATAATAACAATTATTATTAAATAATAAACATTAAAATTATCATAAAAATATTAATATTTATAGAAAATTTATTTATAAAATATAATCAGACTTCACGCCAAATTGAAGGAAATCTCTTCCATAAAGCCTTTACTTAAAAAAAAAACCTTTGACACAACTTCACCATATGAAAGTAATTGTGTTTATTTTAATATTTAGAGTTTAAATTTAAATAAAATATAATCTTTAAAAAGAAAAAGAAAGAAAACAAAAAGAAAAACGTTCAACGTGTTGCCAATATGTATGTCCAAGATGAAATGGTCGATATAAATCTGTTATTTTGTTTGCAGATATTACACCCTGTGGTTTATTATGTATTATTGGGTCATGAGATACCCTATTCTACCGGATCCAGCAGTTTATCATATTGTGCCCTGTCTTCCGACAGTAATGGCATAACATTGGTTTATTTTTCGCCCGTTTATCGGTCAGTTATTAACTTTTGGTAAGTTCCCATTTTTTACCTAAATTTACATTTTTCAGTTTATTAGGAGTCTGAGTTTCCAAGTTAGGTTTAATTTTGCTCTCTCTCTGAGTCACGGTATACTCATCCACTAACAGTACACGTAAGCGGTTTCTGTTTTCCACTCACTTGTATAAATTCTAACCTTTTCTGGTATATTTTTGATTTCCTCAATCAATATTGTTTTAATTTTTCATATTCATTTTCAATATTTTTCATCGAGAAAGAGTAAGATGCGTGTTAAGAGTGAATCTGTGGGTGTGGCGGATTCGAAATAAAAATAACTTTTTTTATGTTGGGACGCTCGCGCCTATTCGGCTATAATGGACTATTCCATTACTATGTAAAGTAATGGTGGCATCTACGTAAGAGAGCGCGCCTCGCATTTTTTGTCTTTTTTGACTCATTGCAAGTCGGATTTACGTGTTTTTGTTGACCGAAGTTGAACTGTGAGTACCTGTTTTTACTGTCTTTGTTCTGTCTTCGTCGCGCGTGGCGCGTTTTGAACTTTTTGTGGATTTTTGTGTTTTGTGAGGGGGGGCAAGTCAAGCTATGGCTTTGTCTCCCCAGCCCTCAACTTCTGATGCCGTGCCCGCGGTGACTCCCTCACCGACGGTATGGGTAAAGGCACCCGTTAAGAAGGATGCCAAGTACTACTCGCAAATGCGGGAAAAATATAAAGAATATATCAAAGACAATGAACTGTTAGCTATACCGGAAGTCGTCAACGTTATGGCAAAAAAGACAATCTCCCTGCTGACAGCAGATGAAAAAACAAAAAAATTTATTGCTGTCAGTAGGGAGAACATGGAAGAAGCATTAAAGGTGCTTAATATTATCCCTTGTGTGTTAGCAAGGAGGTCCAGAGCGATGTGGGACATTCTACTGAGCTCGGAAGGAGAGGCAAAGGATCTGGCTGGAAGTGTTATGACAGCCAAAGGTATTCGGTTTCAGACTGAATACCTGGGAACTAGAAAAACCAAAGTCACCATACATGGTGTTCCCGTAGAGGTTTCCTGCGATCACGTGGGTGCCTTTTTTTCAACTTTTGGAGCGGTGGAGGAGGTGGCACGTATGAGGAGCAAGGCGGAGATAGCCACGGAAGATATAAATGTTTGCATTGTGCTGGACAGGGAAAATTTCCTGAAGGTCCCGGATATCCTGATATACGGTGGAAGAAGATTGTTTGTGGTGGTAGAGGGAAGGAAGCCGCACTGCTGGGCGTGTGGTCTGGCCGGACACACCTTCAAAATGTGTCCGGCAAGGAAACCTGAAGAAAACCAGGTGACACCGGCAACACCGCCGGTGTCAAAAACAGTGCCAACGGAAAAAAAATCCGAAACCAAAAGCGGTGAATGGACGGAGGTGGTTAGGAGGGGGAAGAAAGTTGCTTCCCCTCCTCCACAACATGAAAAATCTCCGTCCCCAGAAAAGAAGAGGCCTCGCAAAGAGGTAAAGCAGCAACAACAACAAAAAGACGAACAACAAAAAGAACATAAAGACCAACAACATAAAGACCAACAACATAAAGACCAACAACAAGAAATGGAGCAGGAAATGCCTCCTCCACGTTCCTCATCTTTGAAGAGAGGACGGGAGGAGGAGGAGGTGGTGTCCCAAAAGAAGGGGAAGAAAGACTTTTTAGAACGGGGAAGAGCAGAAAGAATCACGGTTGCGCCAAAGACCCAATCTGCCCCTACATCCCCGACTAGAACTGTGCATGTCGAGGGGAGGAGTCAGTCTGCCTCCCCAGTGAGACGTATACCTTCTCCTTCCCCCACACCACCCACACCCTCCTCCCAATCAGAACCTGCCTCCCCGAAATCTTATCATCCCTCCCCGAAACCCTCCCCAAATCCAGACAAATCCTCCCCGAAAAAGGAAAAAAAAGAAAAACTTTTTTTTATCGAAAGATGTCTGCAAAGTAGACAGGCAGGCCTTAGAGAGGGACCTTTCTTCTCAGAAGAAGGCCCTCCTAAGGCATCTTTTCAAATTAAAAAATATTAATGGAAAGTCCATCGAGGACCCTGCCAATTTCCCAGGCGCCCCCGGGGTACTGACTCTAATCAGAAATTCCCGGGGTAGTAGAACAAAAGCCTGGGAATTTGTGCAGGGGGCCGTTGAGGCTTTCCCACAAATTCAAATGTGCCAGACAGGCACCAAATACTTACAAAGGTTGTCTCATTTTTGTGCTGGGAGGGTCCCCGTCATCCTCCACCCATCTTTATATAGGGCTGTAAAGCTAACCTTCCCTACGGACGTCGGCGGCATTGTCCAGGACGGACGAATTACGTCCGATATTGGCACGGGCAACCTTGGACAATCCGTCGGGGTCCCTACTCCCATAGATTTTCGCTCTGTATGTGACCAGAAGTAATTTTCTGCTTTCTCTTTACAGGTCTAAATGATGTCAATTAAGTTAGCCAGTATGAACGTGAAGGGCCTTAGGGATCGGAGTAAGGCTGTCCGCCTGCTTCGGGACCTCTTGTCCTTCGGCGTGGATGTCGCCGCGATCCAAGAGACTCACTTTGTTTGCAAGGTCGATGCCTGTGTGCTGTCTAACGACTTTGTCGTCTATTCAGCATATGGGAACCGACTGGCCAGAGGAGTGTCTTTGCTGGTCAAGCGTACCCTGGACGCGAAGGTGGACCTTGTCCATGTCGGTGCCGAGGGCCGGCTGATCGTGGCCGATATTGCAGTGAAAAGCAATGCGTTTCGTCTGGTTGCGGTTTATGCGCCCAACGACCGGGAGGAGCGCGTCTCGTTTTTTCGGCGGTTGGAGCCCTTCCTGGTGGATTCCAAGCGACTCGTCTTAGTGGGGGACTGGAATGCCATCCTGGACCCCAAGTTGGATAGAGGGCGGGGAGCTAGAGGGAAGGCACGTGATCGTAGCTTGGTCGATCTCATCGAGGACTTCGGTCTAGTCGATAGATACCGGGCCGATCACAAGGGCGGGAGAATGTGGACGTGGACTAATAGTTGGCCTTCTACCAAGGTGGCTAGCTACCTTGATAGAATGTTAGTTCGTGAAGCCGAGCTAGATTTCTTAGATTGTCCCACGTTCCACTGGCTAGGTTACTCGGACCACAAACTCGTTTGTGCCCGGGTAAATTTAGAAAATAGGGTTAGAATGGCTGGTTACTGGAAGTTCAACGTGTCCTTACTGGACAGGCGGGACTTCCGGCGCCAGCTAATTAACTTAGTGCAGCGGGCGTTAACTGGGGGAGTCATCGGGAATAAGTGGTGGGAGAACCTTAAGGATAGTATTAGGTCTTTCACCACTCAGTTCAGCATTCGGCTCAAACTAGATAAGGCTGACAAGGTGAAGACACTTAGATCTAATTACTCCCGGGCGGTGGCTGGTGGGGATCCCCTAGAGATAGCCATAGCTAAGGAGGCCGTGGACCGGTCGAATAGCGACCGTTACATGGGCCAGGTAGTTAGACATAAGTTAAGCAAGATGTCTTCCGAAGCTGTGAATATGGGCGCAGAACTGCGCAAGGAAGAAATTCGCCGCGGAGGCGACCGGTACATTCGAGAGGTTCGCAACCCGGAGGGACACACTCTGCGGTCGACTGACGACATGTGCGAGGCGTTTCGGCGGCATTTCGAGATCCTGTTTACCAAGGAGCCTGGTCTCCGTGATGAGGAGTTTCGCAGCTATTTGGCTGACTTCCCCCGGCTTTTGCCGGCTGATGCAGCTAGCTGCGAGGGAGAGATTACGGAGGGCGAAGTCTACGCGGCGCTGAAGAAGGTCGGCAGTGGCAAATCGCCGGGTCTCGATGGTTTGCCCTATGAATTGTACTTGAGGCTGTCGCACATCTTTGTCCCGATTTTGACTGTCGTGTTCAACAACTGGTTCCGGCAGGGGTCCATCCCCAACCGGTTCACCAGGGGTGTGATCACGCTGTTGAGAAAAGGCAAGGATGTGGGGAGGGAGCTAGAGGGTTACCGGCCCATAACTCTGCTAAACACAGAGTTAAAGATTTTGGCCAAGATCTTGCAAAATCGTTTGCAATTAGTTGCCGAGTCTCTGTTGGGACCTGAGCAGACTTGTGCTGTGAAGGGCCGAACAATTCAGAGCAACCTGCATCTGATACGCACGATCATAGAGGGGATAAAAGACGACGACGAAGCCGCGCTGATCCATTTAGATCAGTCCAAGGCATTTGATAGGGTTGACCATCGGTACCTGGATTCGAAACCAACTTCCGCCGCTGGATTAGCCTCCTGTATCAATCCCCGACGGCTGTGGTACAGGTGAACGGAAAGTTGTCGGGCGTTCTGGCACTGTCTAGGTCGGTCCGACAGGGT
Organism: Ascarosepion bandense; assembly: GCA_037127315.1. Taxonomy (NCBI): domain Eukaryota; kingdom Metazoa; phylum Mollusca; class Cephalopoda; order Sepiida; family Sepiidae; genus Ascarosepion; species Ascarosepion bandense. The sequence goes on from JBBBDQ010000571.1 coordinate 3,000,831, forward strand.
TGTCCACTGTCGCCCCTACTTTATGCTTTGGCGTTGGAGCCCCTCCTTCGCCGGCTAAGGGACAGGGCGTGCAGTCCGGCCCTACGTGGAATCGCTGTCCCTGGTGGTGCTCGAGCCAGGGTTTCCGCGTACGCCGATGACGTCACTACTTTCGTGTCCTCCCGCAGGGACATCGAGGTGGTACCGAAGGCGCTTGAACGGTACGAACAGGTGACAGGGGCCAAGATTAACCGCAACAAGTCGTCCGGCTTGCGGTTAGGCGCCTGGAAGGGTCTGACCCTCCCGGGGCCCTTCGACTGGACGGACGGCCCGGTCTGCATTCTTGGAGTGTGGTTCGGGCCCGACCTACAGTTGGAGAAAAATTGGTCTGAAGTACTGGCAAAGGTAGGCGCGTCGGCCAAGATTTGGCGCCGAAGGAATTTGTCCTTAAAGGGTATGGCTGAGGCGTGTGCTACATACGTCTTTCCCATTATCCTTTACCAGTTGTCAGTACTTCCATTTTGTAAACGGCATAGGAAGGCGATCGAGCGTTTGCTATTCTCCATTTTATGGAGAGGACGCAAACACTATGTCGACAAACGTGTCTGTTACCAACGTCCGTGTCATGGGGGCCTGGGAATGCCATACCTGATGGGCCATAAGGTTGCGTCAAGGTTGGTTTTTCTCAGGCGAGCGATTTCCGAAGACTCATTGCTTAGGGGGATAGTGAGGGACATGTTCCCTAGACTTACTATCACTCCCTCCATCTTGAGGCGGTGCCGTAAGCCTCGAGAGCGATCGAGTTTTCTCCTCGAATGTCTGGCGGCCCTGCGGGCCATTCCACGGTCCAGTGACCTTTCACGGCCTAGGAGAGTCTTCTATCGTGGGTTAGTGGAGGGCGTCGCAAAGGATTCACTACGTGATGTGCTGCGCTTGTCGGAGGACGAGTTTCGCTCGTTCTGGTCTTGGGCGCCAGGTAGTGATTATCTCAACAACTCTGAGTTTTCGCTCACCTGGCGATTAGCTCGGAATCGCTTGCCTCTCAATGACAAGGCCTTCATATGGGGCCTGGCGGATTTGCCAGATTGTGAACGCTGCAACCTTGGCTTGGAAGAAACGGCTTCGCACGCCTTCTACCATTGTTCGCGGGTTCGCCCTCTATGGGACCGGGTCGGCGAGTTGACTGCTCGTATCGAGCCGCGAGAGCTTGTGCTCATTGATCGTGCATTCGCCTGTGATAATGTGTCGCCCCCGTTCTCTGGGATGAAGCGTATGGTGTTTCTGTCGCTGCTAGCCACGGCTCGAATGGTGATTTGGACGACGCGAATGGAGGAAGTCTTGCGAGGTCGGCGTCTTTCACATCAGGATCTGATCTGTTATTTTGAGCATCAGCTCAAAATAAAGATTAGAACTGATTGGAAACGTTTGACTTCGACAGACTTTAGCAAAAGGTGGGTAAATGTGGCGAGCCTGGTTCGCTTGAACGGGGCTAATCTTGATTTTCTCTTTTAGATCTGCTGGTTACATCGGGGTGGATTCCACTGGAACCCTCCCCTGGTTAAGCTAGTTCTCTCTTGTGTACCTAGTTAGTGAATGAATGTGTTCCTAGCCTGTACCCGGCTTTCTCTTTTGTTATGATCCATGTCGAGATTCCCAACCTCCCCAGTTTGTTTTGGTCTCCTTTTTATCTCGGCTGGTTTAGCCTTTTATTGTCCCATTCCGCTAATTTTTTACCCCCCCCCCCCCCACTCCCTTAGCGAGTGTGCTTCTTGATTTCGTCGTTTGGCGGAATACAGCGGCCACTCTGTTTTTCTGGGATGGACGTTTCTTACTAACATTGATTATTATTTTAGTTCCAAAATTTGTTGTATTTTTAGTTTATTTTTGGGTTCATCCCCCTCCCATCATTTCATTTTTCATTAAATTGTATATATTATATTGTATATAAATACATTTTTATTGTCATGGGTTAACTTCCCCCACTTTTTAGGTGACCCTTGTAAGTTTCTGGCATTGTGGTGTATGAAGGAGTGGGAGTTGATGGATGGGTTCTTGTGGTCATTGTGCAAATTGTAATGAGTGAATGGGCCGTGATAGTGATTAGCTAGGTATAAGATAGTTTAGTGAGTACCAACCTTTCCCCCTCCCCTTTTAGGCCTTGTGCCACATTTTTTTGTATTTTTTACAAAAAATAAATAGAGTGTGCCGAGCAGCCGATCGACAAGTCAGTCGTAGACTTCCGGTGACGACCCGGAAGTACCCATTGCTCATACTACGTTTTACGACGGTTGAGACGATTAACCTTTATTCTTGTATTGGATACTAATAACCTTTGTAAATACTATTTTCACGGAATACAACAATTACCCTATTCCTGTTGTTGAGTTATTTATTCTTACTGACGACATAACACTTTACGATTTGCAAACTCGTAACACCATTGAATAAAAAATTACTACTATCATAGGACAGCTTGCAAATCGCTGTCTAGCGATAATTTCGTGAATTTTTGGTAGAAAGAGGCTCCAACTAGCTTTGTTTCTACAAACTTGCAATTTAATTAGCTAATTTTCTCCACAAAATAATTTTCGCTCCTAGCTCAGTGATCTATTTTCACAGTATTTAAACCCTGCGTGGCCTGGAAGCAGTGTACACAAGGCATGGAGATGGAGATGGAGATATATATATATATATATATATAGAGAGAGAGAGATATATAGGTAGGTAGGACCATCTCACGCCAATATATTATTAGCCTTTAATGTCAATTGATGATGACCAAGACGAATGTTGAAGGTAAATACCAAAAATACATCTTTTATATTGAATTCCAGTTTTAATGTGAAAAATGAACTCTTTCAGTTTGTTTTGATCATTTTGAAAACCTTGTTTAGATGGAATTCAAGTATTCAACTTAATCAGTCAGTTAAGTGATACACGTTTGGGTGATCATGTGTCGAAAGAGACATGACAGACTGGGCAGAAGGTTATCCCGCAGTAGGTTGCCATTGTTTTCTGCGGTAGACTGGTTGCCTGCCAAGGCTATAGAACCCAAACTGTCCTGCTATTTAACCCATAACTGGAAGGAAGAGACGGATTAATACCTTTCCCAAGGGTATTTGCGTGCAAGTGAATACAATGGATTCAACTGGAATTCGAACTCGGCTCCCCGGCTTCTCGAGCCGATATCCACTGTACCACAACGCACATCTTTTGTGTAAAAACGAATTTTGAAAATGTACTTAGTGTCTGATATTTTAATATGAACATTTTTTCTGATTATTAAATCTACAACTTTTAATGTGTGATTATTTGTCTTGAAATAAGCTATTGACAATTACAACTGTGTAAATAAATTTATTTTGTGTTGTTAAAATATACACACCTGTTTTTTCGTCATTACACAACCACAACCTCTGTTTCAAACCTAAATACTGCGTGTGTAACTCCACACACATATTTTTATATTTAAAATTAAATTTGATTTAAATAACCAAACAAATTGTTATAATAACAATAATAACGTGTATTTTTAATAAATATGCAAATCAAAAGTGGATGAAGATTGAATCAATGTTGAAAGTAATGTTTGAGAGAATTAAAATGTTCATTTGAAAAGTCCACAATGCGAGACAAAGTAAAAAATGTAATGAACAAAAGTAAAGTTGTCTCGCTTAGATAATATTTAAATGTTCTGCTGAAATGTGAAATGGATTAATACAGACTAGTAATTAAGAGATTTGTGTGAATGTTCAAGAATGAACGTAAATGATAGAAATTAGGACTGAGTGAAAAGTTGTGACTATTCAAATAAATGGAATGACGAAAAGTTTGTCGAAGAATACAGCTTGGTAAATAAAAGTTTGTGAGTGAATATATTCTTATTTTTCTGATTGCCGTAAATGATAAAACACAAACAGATGGGTAAGAAGTTTGTCGAAATTGGATTTTACAAATGATTCCCGCGTGTTGCTGGGTGGAAATATGGGTGAGATTCAGAGTGACGTGGGTTCTGGTAGCAAATTGGTACTCACTGATTGAGAAGCGAAAATCCGCTGTATTTATTCCGCGATCACGTGGGGTACGCAAAACGTGATGGCGGGGTAACAGTGTCTCGTGCAAAAATAATATTTACCGAAATAAATCTGCCAATCAGGTTACGAGTTTGAGAGAAGCTTGGGAAGCTGGCTGGAGCCTAAAAAAAAAATAAAAATAAAATAAAAAAACACACACACACACACAAAAAAAAAGAAACAAAAAAAAACAAGAAATTCGCACTAGACAAAACAATGCGATGGATAAATTGTTTGACGATAAATAAGTAATAATTTTTCTTCCAACAATTTTGTGAATTTTCCCAAATATGTGAGAAAGAATTTATGCAAATTTTGTGAGGGCTACCACAGATGAGAACGTAACACTTTATATAAAAATTAGCATAATACGAATAAATGCCCCAAATATAATAAAAATAGTTTTATCGTCAAAATCTTTATTAAGAGGAAAGACTAAAGGATCTTTTGATTATTAGATTGCATTTCTTTTTATATTTTTAGAACTTGCAAAGTTTTGGTTAAAACTTTTTTTTTTTTGCGTCTGCGCAGGGACCTCAAATTAGTAGAGGAAATTTTAACATCTTTTTCGCGGTAGAAACACATTGATTAGGAGATTCAAATAATTGTCCGATTTTAATAAAAAAAAAATTCAGGATTTATTCACAAATAAAGATATTTAATTTTTTTTTTTAGAAAATCATGGTAAAAAAATGTTTTACCATCTCTCTCCTTATTCAATTTCTTGAAATTTCAAGAAATTAATTTTTATATGACTTAATGTTTATATTAGTTTCAGTAAATGTTAATTTGCTTGTTTTCACTAATTTGTCCCCAGTTTGCCAGTTTGAGCAAGTTTCTTTGCTCTTGTTGAGTTTGAAGTAGAATTTCTTCAAGTTTTTGATGTTTGACTTCAGTTAGTTTTTCAAATTCAAACCGTTTTTTTCAGTTTGCTTTTGAATTTAAAGTCGCTTTTCTGTATATCCAGCTGCAGTTGTTCTATTCTTTTTTGCTGCTCAAGTTGCTTTTCTTGCTATTTAAGTACCCGTTGCTTTTGCTTCTCTTGCCATTTAAGCTCCCGTTGGTTTTGCTGTTCAAGTTGGAACTTAAGAAAATCGAGCATGGTAGATTTAAATATTTCTATGTTTATCCGATTACAAATTAAATTCAAACGAACTTTTCATTTCATAAAAAACAACAAAAACTATAGTTTCTTACTCACTCAGTTACGAAATAACAATTAATTGAAAGTGAATAACTAACTTCTTATTCACTAAGAGAATCACGAGTACTTTTTTTTCCTGAAAAAAAGCTTGAATTCTCGTAGTTTAGCGGCTCGCGTTCAAGTTCAGTGTAAGTTAGTTACACTTTTTTGTTCGGTTTCTTTTTCTGGATTGCCAAGTACTGTTGAGCTGAACAAAGTGTGACGAAAAATAGAATTCCGTGCGTAAAATGTTGCACCAATATTGACAATTTCCACGCAGTTTTTTTGTGGTTCTCAAAGGTCCTTAAGAATCTTCGCCGCCAAGTTGTTATGGCCAGAAATAAAGACACAAAGAAGGAATAGAGTTAAACAAATATATTTAACAAAGACAGTGGTACAAACATATACCAATGACAGATTATTCGCGTGATTGTTAATCCGGCTGTCAGAGTTATCTGCTGGAATCGATTTCGCTCTGTCTCTGAACAGCAGAACTACTGCTTTTATATAATTTGGGAAAGTTCATGTGTCATATGGGTAAGTTACCATAACAATAGTCAAACAGTACATTATAATTTCCACTGGCATTTGGAAAATATCTTCCGATAGGAATCGAACCTGCATACTCTCATACCGGAGAGATGCCGTCTTAAGATCAGACGTATCTTTACCAAGAAATCTTTCGTGGGTCGATTAGTAAACAAATTTCAATTCAACCTTTATACACTCATTCTACAGACTTTATCGAACGATTAATATCGGCTCAGATTGTATCGCAATGTAAAACTCAACCGAAGGCAACATTACGAAATTATGCGGAAATTTATAGCGGTTTATCCATTCTTTTCCAGTTTATAGTGGGAATCCGTTCTAGTGAAGGGTAGTTGTATATTGTTGAATTTGACCTTGTTGTAGATAGCCCACTATAAGTCATAAAATGATTACAAATCAAGAAAAGCAAATTGGATTGAAAAATAACGTTTTATATACATACATACATATCAATTAAGGTTTTTACAATTAAAGTAATACTTGAAGTATAGGTCCAACGGACGTTAAAATGTTCATGGCAATAAAATGCTGAAAAGAGAATTAATGCTTAGGAATGTCTTTGATGTATTCGCTCCTTAGTTCAGTAGGTAGTTTTGAGACAGCGAAAGATAAGAGGAGAGAGGTGAGGGAGGCTATGATAGTAAGCCACTTGACTTAGGTCAAGGGGATACTGATTACACTCCTCTTTCTCGAGTCAGTCTGCGTCGGTCTGTCTGTCAATGCTTTCTGTATCGGCTTTCTATTTCGACTTTTTGGATCGCACGTGATCATTTGGGAATTCATATCAGTATTTGATTCTAGGCTTCCCATTGGCCGATAAATAAAATTCGCGTAGGCTCGCGAACTGGAAATTAAATATTTAATTAGTTTTTATTTTTCAACCGGAACATTTGCGCGAACCCGGATCCGCACCGACGACTTTTGATCATTTTCTTTTTGGTTGTGAGGGTGCAAAAATCCGGTCCCTCGCTATGCTCGGTCGGTATCACCACAAATTTACGAAACACGCATTAGCCGACAATTTGAAATTTATTTGTTTAACATCAATATTTTAATGGATATTCGTATTTAAGTGGAAAGCTTGTTTTAATATATATATATATATATATATATATATATATATATATATATATATATATATATATATATATATATATAGATACCTTCCTAGCAGTAGATGTAGCTATAGATTCGATGTAGTCATTCCATTTGAGATCATTTGAGAGAGTAAAGCCAATCTATTCTGATAGTGGGCAAGAAATTTTCTATGATGCCTAAAGGAGAGCAGCTTCGTTTTGGAGGAATTAAAATTTATGAGCCATTTCCTACCCCATTCACTTCAGTCATAAATTGAAGGTTTTTTTGAAGAGCATCAGCCAGGTTTACTTTGTCATTCTTGACAGATTACTTATTGAGACAGGAGTAATGGTGGTGTCATATGCATGTATACTTGGGAACTGAGTACATAAAATCAAGTATCATTCGAAGAGAAAATGTGCCCAAAGACGGAATCAAGTGTAGAGGATTTTGGGTCCTCTAACGATTTATATTATGATTCGTCCAACAAGATATAATAAAAACAACAACTCCAATTTGTAATCAACAAATTAAAATATATTGAACAAACAACAATACATATAATGGCAGTACATACACAGCAAGGTAAATTAAAGTAAAAAGGAAAGTTATTCCCCTTTGTTTGTTCGTAGAACAAAGTAAGATGTATGAAGTTTTTTTTTAGCTGAAAGAAAGGTTTGTAACAGTTGCTAAAATTATCGTCAAGAGTTCAAAGAGTTCAAAGATAAAAAGTCCTTGATGAAATCATTCAGACAGAAAACAAGGTTCTATGTCTGTGTTAGGCAAGAAAGTCAGACAGAAGACAAAGTTGTGTGTCTGTGTGTGCGTTAGGTAGAGGTGAGTAGAGAGAGACTTACATGTGATGTAGTAGTCTTAGGCAGCCTGTGGGTCTCTACTGATTAAGCTGAGAAAAGCCGTGTATTTATGTGTAGAAGGTAACTCCACGAGCAAGCGCGGGAGAAACTTTGTTTATACAAGAAAAATCTGTGATTGGCTAAAAACACACGTGAAAGTTGCTTCTGAGGTGAAAGGTTAAAGCGACTGCGATTGTTAAATTGTCCTATATGATAACAGTAGTTATTTATAAGCCAATCGCAGACGAGTAAATTATATGGGTCGAATGTGGTTAAGAAAAGCACATAGCAACCGCTATACAAGAATAAAATGAAAAAAGTAACCTGAAAAGATTACTTCCGGAAAAAAAGGACTAGGGAAAGAAGACAAAGAAGATGGACAAAAAAAAAAAAATATAAAAAAGATAAAAAATTGAACGCAAACAAACGGTGTTTAGTTTATGGGATACATATTTTTTTTTCTATTAAAATAAGCAACAGGAAATCACAATAAAACATCCTAGAAAAATTGGATCAAAACGGCAGTAGAATTTAGATTACATTTTTATATTTCTCAACCAATCAGCTAAAAACTTAGAATAAGAACATTCTAGAAAAATAGGATCGGAAGTAAATTAACACAAAAATATTTAGGCCCCAAAACAAAATAGTAAAATAATAAATCTGATTGGTCAATAAATGTTTTCACACCCTAATGTTAGGAAGATTCTTTGATCCCCTATTAATGTATATAATACACACAGTTAAAAAAAAAAAAGGCCAGTCACCAAGCTAGCCATTAAGTCCGCATGCCACCGATACTTTGTCCGGCCAAGTCATTTCTTCCACGCCAAAGTTCATGACCTAGCTCCGAGGACCTTGAAAAGAAAAAACCGACGAACTTTCATTCAGCAACGCGACACGCTGTCGCCACCTGAAACGAACTAAATGTAAGTAGGAAAGACTTTTTTTTTTTTTTTTTTTTTTAATCATCTCACCCCAAGCAAGGCATTCCACTGCCACTATTGCGCATGGGGCTACATAGGGGAAGGTAAAGAGAAGGAGTGGATAGACATAGGGAATGTCAGGAGAAAGGTAATAGATGAGTAAGGATAGCGAGGATGAGTGTCGGGCAGATGGGAAGAGTGTTTGATAGAATGGGAGCAGGTTAGTGTGTTAGGAGGTGTCTATTGACCTTACATTTAAACTCCTGAAGATTGTAGCCGTCGGGGAAGCAATCGTTTGGAAGAGAATTCCACAGTCGGGAAGTGCGAGGAAAGAAACTGTTGGAGTAGAAGTTACGGCTGCATTTTATCGATTTCACTGTAAAAGGGTGGGATCTAGTTGCTAATCTAGTATCTCGTGCAAATTCGTATTTAGGGGGCACCAGTGATCTAAGTTCATCGGAGCAGAAGCCGTGAAAGTATTTATAGAAGAGACACAGCGAAGCCACGTCTCGCCGGTGGGAGAGAGACTGCAGGCGGTCTGCCAAGTCGGTATCTATCACATTACAGACCCTCCTCTGAACCTTATCGAGAAGCCCGAGGAGAACAGCAGGGGCACCCGACCAGATATGGCAGCAGTATTCAATGCACGGGCGGATGGTAGATTTGTAAATGTGCAGGATAGATTTAGACGGAAAAAACTTCCGGGCCCTACACAGAGAACCGACTTTCATAGCAGCGGATTTAGCAATGGATTCGATATAGTCATTCCATTTGAGGTCCGCTGAAAGTGTGAGACCAAGGAGGCGTAGTGTTTTACTCTCTGGGAGGCAAGCCTGGTCCATGCTAATGGGAGGTAGGTGAGATTGTCGATGATGGTTAATTGACAGTAGCTTCGTTTTAGAAGCATTAAAATTTACTAGCCACTTCTTACCCCAGTCCAATATGGATTGGAGGTCTTTTTCAATCTCGGCTGCGAGTTTAGCTTTGACGCCTACACCAGATTTTTGTTGGAGGCGAGAGTAAACTGTGGTGTCATCGGCGTACAAACCTATTTGGGTTCTTATGGAATCAGGGAGATCATTAATATATATCAGGAAGAGTGTAGGACCTAAGATGGAGCCTTGGGGGACACCTGCGTTTGTATGGTAGTTCTGAGAGGCATGTCCGTTTAATACCACTTTCATTGTGCGGTTAGAGAGGAATGACTGGATTAGTTCAAACAAATGTCCAGTTATACCATAGCTCCGCAGTTTACATAGAAGGCCAGCATGCCAAACTCTGTCGAACGCCTTAGATATATCCAATGCAACGGTTCGAGCTTCGCCATTCCTGTCGAGTGCCTGGTATATGTACTCGGTGATGGTCGTTAGCATATCAGCAGTAGACCTGGTGAAGCGGAAACCATATTGCTTGTCCGAGAGGAGCCTGTGTGCTGTGAAACTTATTTACGGACTCTGCTAATGTAAACTTATACACATCTTTGAACAAATTTAACTTCTTGCCAAGTTTTACTTTCCAAAAGGCAATTTTCGCATCATGTATTTTATTTGTTTCCACGTACCATTTTATTTTTCACATAATAAATTGTTTGTTGTTTAATGTCCGTTGTGAATTATTCCTTTCACTTTGCGCGATTGTAAAACAGAGTGTTGTATTTGTGGGGGAAATAATTTAGAGAGCCAGACCCGTAAAATACGGAAGCACATACAACCCAGCAAATACAAAATCCCCTACAAGTTCAAATAAAACTGAAACAAAATAAATTTTAAACAAACTAAGAACGAAATAAAATAATAAACTGTAGTCGTGTACGACTTTATCAAAATACCTCCGATCGATAACGAAAACAGCATATGAATAAAAAAAGGCTCCAAACTTAATAAAACAAACTTTTTCCTTCAAAATGTTTAAGAGGAAAGTTCAAAGTAATTCTTAAATTAGTAAAATACTATTATTATTGACTTAAGAAGAAGATAAAACTTTTCTTTTTTTTATTTTGTTATGTCACTAAAAAGAATTCAATAACTGAACTAGAGACTAGGGACCTGAAAAGTTACCAAAGTTGATGATCTTCGACTGCGATTAATTCGGCAAAGATTTATTTAGATATGATGGTTAATTTAACCAACTTCATTTAAGTTGTTCATAACACTGACTGCAACATTGTGTACACGTCAGAAAAGCACTACATTCGTTCTATTCTATGATGTTTTTCCAGTCATTTTTACTATTTTACTAAGGGATACTAGAAAGTTCTCAGCCAACCCACTTCCCAAAATCTAATCAAATAGCAGAAGTTTGGTGGGGAAACCTTTGTCAGACCGAGAAAACTTTTCCGCATGTTCAGATTGGAAAATCATCTATTCTACCTACAGATAATTTGTTGTAATTGAGGATGCAAAATAAAATTATTAAAAAAAGATAACCATAAAAGTTACACCGACTTTGAACTTGCCTAATAAAATATGTATTTTTTATATTTTATTTTTTGTATATTTTTCAGTATAATCTTTTTTTAAAAAATTCATTAAAATGGACTTTAATTTAAATGAAAACAAATTTTGTGTCGACACCGTTACATACCACGCCGCCATGGCTGGATTCCCCTGTAAGTAAACTATCGTGTTCAATATTTTTACTTCAAATGTTGTTTTTCTCCTAATGTGGGATTTTACATGTTGGTAATCTGCAATACGTTATCTTGGTCAGTTGTTTATATATTTCGTTACACCTGTACTACATGTGTATAATTGTATTACTATTTTTATCTAACACGACCGGATGTTCAACCTTAAACTAAGATGACTGATTCTTTTTATTTTTTGTATTTTATACTAAATATCTTGCTAACGTATCAGTCTTTATTAAGATATAATAATTGATAAATATTGATCTAGTTAGCAATATTTATTTACCTTTTATGGTGTGTCATTTTTTTGTCATCTGCTTTGAAGACTCTAAAAGAAAAAATATTCAGCGAATCTAACTAATAAAACCGTATTTTTAAAAAAAATCTGCATCTAATGTTTTATGTTATTTCAATACAACATGCATATTTTTAAATTCTACAAATTGCAAATTAGTTGTCGTTTGAAAACACAAAGAAGTAAAAAGTGAACTAATTGAGACTACCAAACAAACAACAACTGAAGATCGTTGTGGGTTATTTTGTCATCATCGTAAATGTTTTTTATGTTCTTTTTTACTCTAAAAGTAATTTTTTCTGTATTTTCTACTATATTAACATCCATCTTAGCCTTGGTTATATTATTTATTTTTTTAATAAAATGTGTCATTGAAATAAAACACGAAAAACAAAAATAAAACTTGGGATTGCTTTCTTCAAGTTGACATGACAAAATAATAATATACAATTTTTTTTTTTACAAACCAATATAATTCATTCGAAGTTTTTATATTAAAATTTCACGAACTTTTTCTTTCCAATTATCAAATGAAATAGAATTCAAATCAATCCTTCATTCCAATGTTTGAAGGAGAACTGGAAAAGCTTCTTTTTTTTTTTTTTGAGTCAGTGTGTTTGTGTGTGTAAAAACCGAAACCGGTTTCGTTTTCGGTCGATCCATATTTGCATGCGTTTTCATTTCTGTTATACTCCTAAACGGCTTAATGTTAAACAACATCAAACTCTTTTTTAATGAATAGTAGAACAAGAAAAACTAAAACATTATCATTTTGATTGAGACCTTTTGTTTTCTTTTTGTCGAATATTTGGGATGAGTTGCAGTTGATTTTTGTGCTCCCTCCGAGTCCCTCCCTACAAAGTTAATTGAGGCACAAAAAGAAAAAAAAGAAGTTTTGTTTTAAATTGGGGAAAGAAAGGCAAGATATGAAAAAAATAAAAATAAAAATAGAACTCCTCAACAATTCAAACTGAAGGTGGCAATTTGAACATTGTCTCCATTGCTATGTATTCTGCCTTAAAAAAAACAGGTTCTGTTTAGAACTGAACCATGGTTGAGAAAAGTGTAACAGTCTAAGCTATAAAAATTGCATTTTTTTATTAAATAAAAGTAAAATCTGTAATCATTCAAGGATGTAGGCAAAATATGTCTTTTAGGTTTAGTTGTTTTGTAAGTAAGGATATTTTTAATAACTATAAATAAATTTTTATGTACAGTCAGTTTTAGGCAGCGTTTCAAAGGTTTTTAAAACACTAATTTATCTCCCTTACGGTATTTTTGTTTTATTTCTGGTGCAAATATGTATAAAACTTAGTTATTTTTAGTGTTGAAACTTTTAGTCTCCATTCAAATATGTTGAATTAAATTTCATTTTTCTTGCAGAAAAATAGTTGAAATAAATTATCCATTGAGCTTATGTCTGTTGTAAGGGAGATAAATCAGTATTACGTAAAATTATTATGAAGCGCTAAAACCGACTATAATTACAATATAAATGCTGTTGATAATCAGTCAGTTAAGTGCCATACGTGATTCACACTTGGGCGATCATGTCTCGAAAGAGAGATGACTGACTGGGCAAAAGATTATCCCGCAGTAGGTTGCCATTACTTTCTGCGGTAGACTGGTTGCCAACCAAGGCTATAGAACCCAATCTGTCCTGTTATTTAACCCATAACTGGAGGAAAGAGACGGATTAATACCTTTCCCAAGTGTATTTGTGCCTAAGTTGAAAAAATTTTAAAAAATTCATTGAATCAAACAAAAGTCAAGGCTATGTGACTAAGATGAATAGAATAAATTTGTCAGTGTTGATTTTTGCATCAACAATACATAATGGAAAAGAAATGATCCCTACACTATTTTTGCAAGATTAATTTTTTTTTTTTAAATACCAAACTATTTTTGAAACATTGTCTCTACCAAACTAAACTGATTTTCTTTCAGTCTACAAAAGCTTGCATATCTAGAATAAGAATTCTAACTATAATAAGCTCTTTTTGGCTATTTCTTTTTCTCCACAGTAAAAATTTAAAAAGTATTGAGATGTGCCAGTTTTTTTTTTCGAGATCAGAGTTGCAAAAATTATTTCTTAGAAGTAGCTAATTTAGGTATTAAAAAGAAATGTTTCAAATGTAAAACTAATTAAAAAAAAAAATTAAAAAGCTTTTAGTTTTTAACATTACTACCAGTGACACACACACAACCTCGTCACCAAACCTTAAAGCAAAAAAAAAATGAACAAAAACGCATCAATTTGAGCACTTCATCAACATTTAAAAAAAAGTATAAACTCTTTTCTTTTTTTTCTCAAAGTTTAATTTATGGATTAAATTTTACAAAACAGTAGTAGTGACTTAGTATTTAATTTATTTTTTTAATTTGACTATAAAGTTTTATTTGAATAATCAGCAAATTGGAAAATATTACAGTAAAACTATTACAAAAAACAGCAAGAATAAGCAACATATGCTGATATTTTATTTTCAAGATATACTTGTAGCAGGTGATAGACAGGGAAGCGGAAAGTAGAAATGTGTTGTTCATTATTTTTGTTACAGGGATGGATAGATTGAAGTTGGTAAACTAAGGATTTTTAAAAGTGGTTCGGCTCAGGAAACAAGTTCCATGTAGTATCTCTATTGCATAAAAATATGAGCATCAATTATTGATATCACTTCGCTTTCATCGCGAAAAGCTTGTTATGGGAAAGAAGTATTGAAGAAGAAATTAGAAAAGCTACATTTTTTTTTTACCTATCTTTTAACAGTCCCTTAGTCAAGAAGAAGAGTTCTGGTGATACCCCCCACTACCAGCATTACTTGTCTCAGCCAGCAATACTAGCATTCTGTTGACTAGCTACTTGTTACACATGCACAACTTGCAATTTGATTAGAGATAAAAAAAAACTTCTTTTCTCCATCAGTACAATAACAAACAATCGTTTGTTACCAAGAAAATTAACTGTAGAAGTAGTAAGTAGTAGTAGTCAAAAATAAACTATTTTTTCTTCATAAAAATTTAAAAGTAGCATGCTTATAAAAGTTGGTGTACATTTTTAAATCCAACTTTCACTTGTCTGAAAAGTGAAAAGAAAAGTAAAGTTAAAAGAGCAAAAAAATAGATAGTAAGAGAAGAGGTATTTGTTTATCATTTGAATGGGGAAAGAAAAAAAAATCTATTTTCTCGTGATGTTATGTTGAGACTTAGCTAAAATAAATTTAAATTTTAATATTTTTCTTAAACGTTTTTAAATAAAGAAAAGGGAAAATAGATTTTCTAAATAAAGTAAGATACATGCCAAAGTTTTTTTTAAACACTCATCTTTTTCATCTCTTTAAAAAAGATAAGAGTAAGACATTCGCATTCAATCAATTGTAACAATAGTTCTTTAAGTACATGTTTCAGCATTCAATGCTTTTTCAGTACTGAAAGAATAAAAAAGTTTGTACAAAAATATCTTTTAGAACCAACTTTATCTAGGAATTCTTCAACCAACCTCTTTGTTTACTACACACAGTTGAGTAAAAAGACAATTGACATTATGTAGAGTTATGTTTGAATTGATTGCTTTTTGATGACACACACAAACATATATATATATATATATATATATATATACATAAGGCCATAAATTTTCTGTCATCATTACAAATTGTTTTTAAAACTTAAGTACCACTATATTACTATTGAATTTGTTTTATAATTAACTTCAGGGCACCTCAACATGGTGTAATGGTTAGCAAGTTTGTTTCGCTAAAGATCATTACGATTGAGTGCCCATACTTTTAGTCTTTTGCCACATCTAAGCTGTGCTAGAAAATCACCATAATTAACTACTCTTCGTGGTAGTGTCATTACTTGTGGAAAATTAATTTCCTCCTGGTATTGTGAAACATTAATTATTGTTGGATATAGGATTGTGCTGGCATTTGTCTGTCTGTAGTTATGTAGTAAGTGTAAATCCTTAAATCTTCATCATTAAAAGAAACTATATTAACAGATACAAAGTTTGGCTGGAACTAAGAGAGGCATTAATTTCCATCCAAGTCAGATATAACCAGCAATACAACTAAAAATAGTTATGTATGCAGTCTGTGTAAGTTTTTTTTAAGTGGTCTGTAGAATGTGACCTAAGATTTGATTATGAATTTGAATTTTACAGGGTTTCCTAAAAATAGATTACTACTAAACCATAGAAATGACTATTATGTAAACACCACAAATATTTCTCTTTAAGATTTAATTAATTACAATATTCATTTATATAACAGGTTCTAATATTACTTAAAAAAATTATTTTATTAAAATTAATGACCCACGCAATACTTATTTGGTTTTCATAACTTCACTATACCTTAGTATACCATAATTACTTAATTCTAATTATAGCCTAAACAATCCAGCTCCTTTAACAGATGAGGTAGTACAAAATCAAATTTTAAAAAACCTAAAATCAAACCTACTGTTAAAAATTATTGTCTACTCATTTGAATAATATATATTTCTCATATGTATCTTACCCAGACAAAATAAAAAGTCATGTTTTGACATTAAGCTACATTGTTCTCCACACAACCCAAATTTTCAACTCCATAGTTCAACCTAATTGAGCAATATCTATACACCTACAAACATATTGTTTAATTTCTTCCAACCACACCTCCTTAATGTTCTGAATAACCATGAATTCATCATATTTTCTAAAATAAATAATTTTTACCATTTATTTTAAAAATATTACCTGAAGAACAATATTGTTCTGAAACATGAAAATTTTTGTGTAGTGATATAATGCTTTTATAAACTATTGTAATAACAAAATTAATATATATATATATATATATATATATATATATATATATATATATATATATTGTAATTTTGTTATATGATCTATAAATTCAGATCATATTTAGAGGGGATAGCTATTTCAACACGTCAGTTCAGGACATGCAGTGTCAACCCCGTTGACTCAAAGAATGGAGAAAAATTCTTATGCCGGAAGCAGGGGCTAGTAAAGGAAGGGGTGAGAAATGTTGGTTGCTAGGTAGGTGGTTTGACCATTGGGTTAGTAGTGGCAGGTAGGAGGGGAAAAGGGTACCGATTCATCAAATTTTAAAATCTAATTTATGTAAAAGGAAAATTCTGTGTCCTTTTTATATATATAACATAAATATGTTATAATATCACTACAAAAATAGTCATTTTGTTTTGACACTATATGTCTTATCTAGTGATGAAGTTTATTTCAAGTTGGAGAGTTTTAAAAGGTTCAGAACTAGCCAAACCCTTTTAATCAGGGAGGCATTGTTACATAGACAGAGTGGACCTATCAAAACAAAGCAATTTCTAATTTGAAGAATATAAAAACAGACACTAAAATAATTTATTGAGGTCTTAACATTAATGTTTGATTAAAATAGAGACTAGTATACACTCACATGAACCCACACTGGCATACATACACATGTTTGTAGGAAAATATATGTGTGTATGTGTGTAAGTATGCAAATGTGCATATTTTCTGAGTATATGTGAGATTTGCTAGTACACTTGTTAGTACACCCACATCTTTTTTGTAATTGTAGAAACCCTATAGATTGTCCTTTGGAAAACAGAATCAGTTGTCTATCAATGTAAAATTTCTTGTGGAAAACCCTAGTGATGTAAAGATTTATGTGGGTAGTATTAAGAACTCTCTGAAAAACGATTTTATCAACATGTCTTCATTTAATAATAATAATAAGTACAGAAATAGAACATCCCTATCGAAATATTATTGGTATGTAAAGGAAACAAATAAAACACCCACATTAAAATGGAAAATTTTAAAAAAGCTAAAAGTCTTTAAATGACCCATGCCCTTTGTGTTTATATGAAAACTATATATTATTAAATTTAAGAATAAAAATCTATTAAATAAACGTAATGAAATAAATGTCATATGTAAACATTGCAAAATATTCACATTAGAATATGGATAAAAAATGTTTATTAACTCTCATATATCTAATAATTTGTTTTAGAAAAATAATAATTAAATAGATTAAGATATTAAAATAATTAAATTAATATTTAAATTTTTTAATATTTAAATAGATATTTAAAAGTTAAGATTGTATTATGATATTAAGAATCGTATTAGAATATAATAATAAAATAGATTTTATAT
This sequence comes from Ascarosepion bandense, assembly GCA_037127315.1. Lineage (NCBI taxonomy): Eukaryota > Metazoa > Mollusca > Cephalopoda > Sepiida > Sepiidae > Ascarosepion > Ascarosepion bandense. Next base: position 3,018,574 of record JBBBDQ010000571.1, read on the forward strand.
ATAAAGAATAAAATGAATTTTAAAAAATTGTTTAATAAATAAATGGATATTAAAAAATGTTATTTATAAATTAAAAGTTTTGAAAAATGTATAAAATGCATTCTGAATCGAAATAAAAATAATATATTATACTCAAAGGTCCCTTTAAGTTAGATCAAAAATATAAAATGCTTTCTTTCTTTTTTCATCACTTTTGTTTTTTGTTTTAGAAAATGTTGGGATATAGAGAAAGCTGAAAGAAAAAATTTTGTAACAATAATGGATACATCAATGGAAATAGGGTCTAGACAGGGGTTTGAAAATTAGGTTGACACTTTGGCTATTAAGATTGAAAGAAGAAATCATGTATTCCCTAAAAATATAAACTTTTTTTTCAAATTTAAAGTGAATCTCTATTCTGATTAGTTAAATTAAACACACACACAAATTTTTATGTCTTCCCATATATATAAATAACAAACGTATTGTTTCTTAAATTTAAATGAAAATCATTTTCACAACACTGACTTAACATTGCGTGATGACGAGATAGAAATCTCAAAACATAGAAATTTTCATGTTGCAATGTATTTTTCATTAAAAAACAAATTTAACTATGTATATATATATATATATATATATATATGTAGCAAACTTTAAAAAAAATCGTTGCTTTTATGCTAATTTGGTATCTGTTATTTTGCTGATGACAAAATGATTCTATTTCAAATCTAAATTGTTTGTTTATTGAAGATACTGCATTTATTAGAAAATATATTCAAATATATCTAAATACAAAAAGAATAATAAAAATAAAAATGATTATCAGGGGTTGTCTTTGCCAGACAGAGAAATTGGTGCATTTCAATTTCAAAATGTTTAATAAAATCCTTTTTTTATTTTTTCTTGCATTTTTTAATTTTTTCCTCGTTTTTAACTTAATGATTTTATTGAACAGTTTAGGGTAGAGGGTATTCACACTTAGTGCGAGGAGAATGTATTATTCAAATGTCTTAGCGCAAATTGTGTGTATGTGCATTCATTAAACTACACAAGCACATTAAGTTCCTCACGAACAGCACGTACATACGCATATACAATATTACAAACATACATACATAAATACGTACATACAAAGACAGAGAGAATTAGAGATTTCAGAATTCCAAAAAGTTACTTCCCTTGGATATGTTTTTACTTTCTTTGGAAAAGTAAATTTTCTATTGTTTTTGTTCATTATATTCAAATTTTCCCAAAATTGTACTTGTAGAGTTCTATTTACTTCTTTTTTTATTCCTTTGGTAAAGTGGATCAAAATCATATACTGAAATGATCTTCAAATATGTTCATAATTTTAATTCAAATTAACAATAATTATATACAATAAACTGTCCGTAGTGAATAAAATATTAATATCAAAAGTTAAACTTATCACTATTAAATCAATAACAAACCAAGTGTTTCTCACTATCAAACCCTGAAAGGCTCACAACTGATGCATTTAAATATTGAACATGCAATATGGTGAAATCAAATATCAGCAAATTAAAAAAAATAGTGTTTGACCTTTTCAGTTCATGTGATTTGTCATGTGTTGAACTTGTAGCTAAATTAATTTACTTTGATAATGTCAGTTCAGCTGATTTTTATAATGGACTTGTACCTATCTTTTTTAATCAATTTTCTGTATTTCTATATGCTTGCATTCTGTACGTTCTAATTCATTACTCTTGCCAGTGGTATATTTTCAAAGAATGCATTTGATACATAGATTTTTTTAGCTGCCTTTTTGCTATTAAATTGCTTATTTGTATTTTTCAGATGAGGATTTGATTTACTTTACCAAACTGTTGTGATATTGCAACAAAAGATGATCAAACATCATGCTGACACATCAAAGATACTGAAATTATCTCCAGCTATGTAAAGAAAAAACATCAAGGAAATCTTTTTTTCTTTTCTTCAAGGAGACACTCAATAGAAATGATTTCTTTCATAAAGATTGATGATGTTATATTTGATATACTTTCAAAATTTTATCATATAATACTACTTCCATGGATACCTATTTAAAAAAAGAATTTTCTTGGAATATAATAGTCTTGTACACTGGGCATTGGAGATTTGCCTCAATATCTCCATTCCCATACTTTTTACCAGAAGCACTTTCTGTATATAATGGGGGAAATTATAAATTTCTGAAGATGCTGGGTTCATTGTTGCTTCTAGTTTTGAATTATTGCTAAAAGTAAAATTTCTTTGAAGTATAGAACATGGATCAGAGTTCTTCAAATAACAATTGTGAAGAAAAAGATTGCAATAAAAGAGATTTTGCCCCTGATCTTTATGATTTTTCTCTGTCTGAAAACAATGCTCCAGACCAGTTGAAAAGCCATGGGCGTCTAACCATCAGGTCAGGTATGTCTACTGCAGATCAGCAGTTGTCCATGAAAAACACAAGCCAATGCCATAGATCTAATATCCACTGTACCTCTAATAAACCATTTAAATGCAATCTTTGTAGTGTAACATTTTCCCGAAGTTCAAGCTTAAAGATGCACAATAGAGTACACTCAGGTGAAAAACCATACAGCTGCACCATATGTGGTGTGTCTTTCTCTCGTGCCTCAACCCTGAAAGTGCATACTCGTGTTCACACAGGTGAGCGTCCCTACTCGTGTGGCATGTGTGGTGTAACATTTTCCCGAAGTTCCAGTTTGCGGGCTCATGAACGAATCCATTCTGGAGATAAACCTTTCAGTTGTGGGCTTTGTGGAGTAATGTTTTCAAGGAGCTCCAGTCTAAAGGTACATGCTCGTGTGCACACTGGAGAAAAACCATTTATTTGTGTTGAATGCGGAATTACATTTTCACGACGATATAGCCTCAAAGTGCATACTCGTGTGCATTCAGGTGAGAAACCCTTTGTGTGTTCATTTTGCAATGCAGCCTTTACACGCAGTTCAAGTTTAAAAACTCATCAAAGATCTTCTCATCCAAGTGAAATGGTTGTCGGTGACCAAGATGGTGTGACAAATAAAAAAAAAACATATAAATGCCCTATTTGTCAAATAGTCTTCACACAACACCAACATTTAGAAAGGCATCATCAAAAGATACATGCCCAAGAAAAGCCATTTAAATGTGACTTGTGTGATGCTGCTTTCTATAATGGTGCTCATCTTGAAAAACACTGGAGTGTCCATACAGATTCCTATCCATCTTTGATGGCTGATTCTGCTAGCAGTTGTCCACCTCCTTCCCCATCAATGCAATTTCCATGTGACTGTTGTCGTGAAGCATTCCTACTTGAATCTGACCTAAATTCTCACAAAGTAATCCATCATTTGCTCACATTGAGCATGGTTAAAAATTACAGAAAAAATACTGTTGGCATGTCAGCTGCTAAGGTAGATTCTGTCAAAATGTGATGCCAAATAAACTTTGAGTTTTTTATTTTATTTTTATTTTTCAGCTAAGAAACTAAATGTTTTTTTGAAAATGGACAAACAGGATTGATACTTACTTGCTGCTATATTTTCTCCATTTTTAGAGGAAACTGCCATATATATATTTTGTGCACAGTATTTTCAGTCTTGAAACCAACCCTCAAGTTTACCATCCATGCACATTGTTATCTTCATTTTTATTCAATTAATTTTGTGGTTAACATGTGCAAATTCCATTTCTCTCTCTCTCTCTGACCAAAAACAAAGTAAGGATGAACAAATGTTTCACTAATTTGAGTATAGTGATTTTTTTTTCTTCAGATATTATAGACACAGTTATTAAGCATAATTTTCTGCTTGGTAAGTATAAGGTCATTGTTCTACATTTCTGCCATATATGAATAGTTTGTTTACTTTCTTGAAATAATCTTAGCCTAGCAGTTCTGTATAAAGGGAAGTCTATGATGGCTTCTATAGGATTGATATTTAGATGTTTCTCAATTACACTGGTAAATTAGCAAGTGACAGTAATTTAATAATAGTATGTCTCTAGCTTTTTTTAATATTTATACTTATGCAACAAATTATTATTTAATTTATTCGTTTAGTTAAGTAATTTATATCTTAGATATAATGTGAGCTGTTATTTTAGCTTTTAGGATAAACTGTTTCATATGGATTCTGTAGATGTAAAGGCATAATATAAATCTTTATATTAAAAATACAGACTTTAAGGAGAGTGATAACTACATAAAACATTGCTGGTACATCGTTCATCATTGATAATGGAAATACTGATATTGTTACTAGTATTGCTATTATAACTGATAGTGTTCAATATATTGATATTACATTAATAGAACTGTTATTATTAGCAGAAATTGTTTCCATCCTAAACAGCCAGTGAAAGTGGATTTAATGCAGTTTGCTCCTATTTAACCTTATAGTTGAAAAACTTTCAAAATCTTGGATGAATAACAGCCTTGATAATTAATTTTTTGCAAACTAGAGATGAGAAAATTGCTTTTTAATTATTTAAATTCAACAAGTTTAAAAGAAAATAATTTATTTTTTAAAAAGTAATTATGGCCAAATGATTGAATTAAGAAAAGCATAAAAATTATTTTAATTTTCCGCTTCATGACATATGAGTCATATGTTGGGGGGGGGGGGATCATAATAGTAGGGATCACCTACTTTTAATACAAAATCTTACTATTGGTAATAAATTACAGAAGGTAGAATATCTTTGCAGATTCTTGCTTGGTTATCATATTCTGAATAGAAATAATGAAATCCAAATCAAAATTTTCTGTCTCAAACTAAAGTAACTGAACTTTAATGTGTCAAATTTTATATGATATTTGAAATTATACTGTAGTGGTATTCTTCTGATAGCAGACGATACAAGAGAAATCTGATTTAAAATGTTTATTAAATGATCAATTACCAAATTCTACCAGTCATTGAAATGAAATTTAGATGATTCCCAGTTCAATGTTCATGCAACAAATTTCCTGGCTAAAAGATTTTTAAAGCTTAATTAGAAGAAATAAAAGAAAATGCAGCTTAATTTTTTAACCAAGTTTTGATATTTCTAGTTTTGGTTCCGTAGCAAAAAGATATAAAAAATGTATAAATTATCAATAAAGTAAATTTAATGTTATTTTGCTTTAATTTGAAGTATTTAAAGATGCAATTATCTCCCTTAGGCCTCATGTAACTTGGTTTCTATACATAACAGATTTAGGTAAAGTTAATTTCATTTGAATTGTACAAGCAAACAAATGTAAACTTTGTTATAAGATTTTCAGTTGTAAATTTCTGACTTTCTTAAAGTTGAAGTTGGGTTGTAAATGATTTGCCAATCAGAAGGTTGTGATTGAAAGTTTATATTTGGATGAATGCACAATTTTATTATTTTTTATTTTTCATCACTTCTGAATTTTTAAAATATTTCCATGAATTAGCATTTGATTGTTCTTATAGTTATATGTTATAAAATAACTTCATGGGAGGAGAAGAAATTTGCTCGGACATTTTAAATCTTAATGAATTTAAACTCTTTCAAAGTTTTATCCTTAGATTCATTTGAACTTGAAAGCATTTAAAGAATATATATTTTTTTAAACTATCATAATAAAGTTAAAATATTTTCATTTGCAAATATAATTTAGAAATTAGTACTTTAAATAACTTTTTTAATGTCCATTTTTTATCTTTCTTTATGTTATATACTTAATTTTTTTATAAATGATTTAAAAAAATTTTTCTACAATACTATTTTTAATTAGTCATTCTGAATTTCATGCAAGTGTTCTTAAAAATAAGTAGCAATGCAAATACATTGATTTTCTATAGTAGGTCAAATGCCCTTAGTTTTTTGGCTCTTATGAGTTTAAACTCATATACTGAGATATGCTTGCAATTTCTGAAAAATGTTAATTAACCAATAACTGAATAAAAAAAAAAGTTACTTTCTTTTAGTTAATGTTTTTGTTTATTCAACCTAACATTTTTAGCATTTTATGGATATTTTCTTCCATCCTCCTGATATTAGAAATTTGGGGCTATAACAGATTACAATGTTTTTTTTTAGTTTTTTTTTAACAACAATTAGATTGTGTTCATTGTATTTTGAGAATATGTAAGTGATAATCGTATATAAAACTTATTTGGAATGTCATTTTCTAATTTTGTATTTGAGAAATAATATTTTAGATAATCCTACAAAATGCTATTTTGCTTTTCATAATTATGTCATGCGAAATGAAAATTCTCTTTAGGTTCTTCTTAAGATGTAAATTTAACTCTTATAACAATGAACAATTGTTGGGTGGAGTACCTCCACTATCTGTTCTTTTGGGAGTGTAATAAAGCATCTGTATCATCATTGGTCAAAGTTCAAGTCCATGTAAAGATAGATTTTAGTTTTGCAGCAATTAACAATCAAACTCATGGCTGTGTGAATTATGAATAGAAAGGTCAATATCAGGGATTGAAATCAAGACCAGATACAACTCTGTCCACTACTTTGTTATCTTAATTAAAAAAATACATTAATTTTGTGCATGTACTGTGATGAAAGGAGCATGTGGTCATGATTTAATTTGGAGTTCATTTTAATGACCTTTTGAAATCCATAAATTGAATAAGTTACACTTCATCATGATGTAACTTTTTCTTCTTAATTTTAAATCTGAAACAAAGTCAAGGACTTTATTGCCAAAATATAATTTTAAATTTCTTATCTAGCTCTTGTATTTTTTTCTTTGCAGAATCAGATGTGGGGTCATGTTTTATATTATTTCATGCCATACAGTTCATCATTGGTCATTTTAAATTTTTACTTTTGATACTAGAGAAAACTCAACTTAGTGGTGACTTCTGTTAGTCAGCCATCTCATGTTGATTGTATAACTTATGTTTAATTTCTAGTGATTTGATTGTTTTATTCAGTAATCAATTAGGTTTCTTCAAAGATTTTATTTTAATGTCACAATTATATCTGTCACCTTGTTACAACTATTTTTCTTTCATACTGGCACATTATGACTTTTTTAATCTATTAATGTCTCTTCTGTTATTTTAACTCTTCGTAACATTTATGCTCTGAGTGTGATTGGGCACATGATCCTTTTGGTACTCAGCTATAATTAGTTGTTACTCAAAGACTTAACCTATTAACAATAAGCCATAGAACACTTATGTGCTTTTGCCTTATAACTTATTTGTTACGCATCTGTGACTTGAGACTTGATTCTATTTACCTTGGAGACATTGCACGGTTATACTCTTTAATAAATTATATGTTTACTATTCTCTATTACTATTCTACAACTGGTTAAAATGACCATTTTACATTTTGGCTATGATTAGTGATATGTTTTGCTGTGACAAGTTGTGTGACATTGTATATGTCATGTTACTGAAGTGCTGTTCACTTGAGCCTTTTGTTTGTTCAATTTGACACATTGCATAACTGTTTTGTTATATAATACAATTAAAGCTGGACATTTGATTTTGACTGTATTGTGGCTGACTTGACACATTACTTTGAAGTCAATAGTCATATAATTGTTACTCTGCTACTAATTGCTCACTTGTATTGTTCTGTTATTCTGCTATTCTGCATTGTTATTGCAAGTTACATGACTGCACTGTTAATCCAGGATCACACTGCTATTCTGATGCATCATGGGATGCTTCACTCTGTTGCTGATTTTACAGCTTGATATTGAAATTTTAATGTTTTCTATTTCCCTTTTTTTCTGTTGAATTTGAACTTCTTCTTATTGAAAGCCAATCATTGAAAAACATTAATGCCAATAAAAACAAAATGAAACCACTTTTTGCACATGTTAAAGGATGAGATTAAACCCAACTATAACGCGTTGTTTCACTGTTTTATGAACTCAAGGTTCTTGATTTTTATTTCAATCCTATTCAATTTATTAGGGTTTGGAATGTGAAATATTTTTGAAAAATAAAATTCATTCTGTAATACACTCAGATTTTTTTCTATTGCTCTCATTTTTAATATTTTGCGAACAATAAAATTTGCATGTTGGCTCTTCATGTTGACTTTGCCATGAAATGTGAAAAATTTTGGTCAACAAATAATTTATATGATGTGTTATAAAACCTTTTAAAGAATGCTCTAAAATTTTGTTTGTCCATTGTAGTAAATATTTAAGTAAACTTTTAAAATTTTACAAACTGATTAAATTATTTGAACATTTATCAGCTTTAAAACTGGGGTTGAATTGTTTTTTTTTTCTTTGTAATATGAACTTTAGAGTATATTCAGATATGTTTCTTTTCCTATATTGAAACAAAATCTAAAGAAAGACCCTTTAGTTTAGAATCAATTGTCCAACTTTGCCATCTTGTAAGTGATTTTTTTTATAAAAAATTGAAATTAATAGATTTTCCAATTTCCAACTTACATTTGTCTATTTTTACTGTTTCATTTACTCAATATCTTTGTTTAATTTGAATCAAATGAGGAAAAAATGATTATCCCAAATTGATGATCTGGTAAATTATTTTAATCTGGAGAACCTAAAATGATTGATATGTAATCTTGATCCTGTTATTGAAATCTTTCTTGAACATAAGTTTAGAGCTGCACCCATTGACAAAACCCAGATAGCAATCAGCTTATTTTACAAGGATACATATCACAATAGCTCTCTTTACATAGAAAGTAACTGTGAAAGATTAGAAATTGTGGTTCAGTTGAACATGACACAATCAAAAGTAAATATGATTTGTTGATTATAATCAATATTTTGGAATCTGTTAGGCACTTTTGAATTACAAACTTCATGAAATAGTTGGCAAAATCATAAATTTTCTTCATTCTCAATTTTGTTGTAAACAAATCTATAATAAGCTGAATGGCAAACAAAATGACATCAACGGATTTAATTCAAATGTTAATATGTACTTTGAAACAATCTGTTTCTACTACTCATGCATTTGAGCACATGTTTTGGTTTGTTCAAAGTGTCATTGGATGGATAAATTTGTCCATAAGAATGTTGCCGTGGGTAAATAGGAAAACAGTCATGTGCAACATCAATAGAAAAACTTTTCTTTGCAAGAGAAAAAACGGGATGAAAGAAAAAGTATAAACAAGAAACAAAAGAGAAAAAGGAAAGAATAGATCTTACAACTGTTTAGATTCATTGTTGACTTCAATATGTGTGTATGTGCTTGCTTTGAAAGTTTGGATGTATATTGTAATAACTCAATACTGTAACCATTACCATCCAAATAAGACGATGTGTGCTCTTGTTTTGAATAACGCTTTCAAGTACACATGTATATCTTAATATTTCTCAAGTTTCTTAATTTATCAACAAAATGTGCAATGTGGCTAGTTTATAATTAGTTACAAGATCAGTATGATAAAAACGAGAATGTCTTTCAACTTCGGGTATAAAATCAACATTTAAGAAATGAACTGGTCATTGTTATTAATATCTTATTGTAGATTTATATTGGCTGTAAACATTGGTGTATTAATGTTAGTATTAGAAACTTGATTATCCATAGAATGTCACAAACTCTTGTGTATAAAACACAAGCTTTACAAAATACCAGAATCAGCAAAATAATCTTTTCACTGAAAAAAAAATTATCATTTTTTTTTCTCATGAGAAATATCTTAAAAGTTTGTTTTTGAAGTTTTCAAGTGCTATTGGTTAGATTTCACCTTGAATGTAAAGCATCATAATTGATCTGGGTTTTATTTCGCCATCCTTAAACCTGTTTGGGGACATTACTGTTAGGTATTGTTTCATTTCCTTTTAACTCCTAAATTCTGTGAGCAACTTCAGTGATTTGAAGGCTCAGTATACAATATGACTCTTAGAAAGCCTTAGAATTCAAGATGGTGGCTATTTATCAACTGATTATCAAAAACCCAGTTTAAAATGACCCCAAATTTCCAAATTTTTTTTACTTTAGTGTAATTTAATTTTCTGCAGATGTATCTTTTCATCATTCATTAAGTCATATGTTATGAAATGTTTGTATAAAAAGATCTATGAATGACATGGAAAATGTTTACAGATTTGATAACATACCATTACCTAGTAATAACCTTTATCAAAACTTTATGGACTGTCTCAAAACAAATGCTGGAAAATACTTTAAATAATTTAAATCCTTTGAAGTTAAATTTTTGTTTTATTTGGAAGATAATAATTTAAAGTTATTCTTAAAGTATTTTATATTTTTAAATAAAGATTGTAGATATTTTTCAAACAAAAATGTACAAGTCAACTCATTTCCATTTACAATGATCTACATTCATTAGATTTTCAACACAATCTTACAACACTGCTCCTGCTTTACAAAATTCCAGCCAAAAAACAACTGAAATATTAAAGTTTACACTTTAAGAAACTTTGAAGAATAAAAGCTTATGAATATTTGAATTTTATGAAGTTTTGAATAAACGATTTTGAATTTCTTGACAGTTTTACTAACTATTTATGTCAATGTATTTCGCAACACCTAACGATGTCTTTTAAAAAAAAAAATTTTTTTTTCATCTGCATAAGCAACACCAAATAACGATAGCTGTTTCTTTTGAAACTAAGCTTTGGAGTGGAAATGCCTTAGTCATGGACATAACTCAGAAGTTTATATTTGATTTTCATTTTTGAGCGTCCATAGAATAAAATTATAACAGTTGCGAAATTAAAAGATAAAAATAATGTTAAAACTAAAAAATGGCATAAAACATTACATTTTTAGATACTTCCAAAATATCTTTATCAACTTTATCAGCAGTGAACAAGATCTGAAAGAATTTTAAAATCGTACGGTGAAAAATACATGTCAGTTTTTCAAACATGCATCAATTTTTTTCCCCGTGGAAACAATATGTAGTGTAATTTTATTAAAATTAGGTAACAGTAACTTTCCCCACCACGCACAAAAAATGATTTCACACCATATTTTCGATGTTCTCACAGTCGATATTTTTATTTATTTATTTATAATCAGCAAGGTGGTAAAAAGCCTCTAAGACGTCAGGGAGTTACAAAGATTGAAAGAAACAAAGAGGGCAATAAAAAAACAGGTTTTAAGTAGACAGTGTAGACTAGACAATGATTGACGTATTTACATTTTTTATGACTGTAGTTGATAGGAAAGAAAAAAAGTCGAAAGAGTTCTACTAGCAGAAGAAACGATTAGCATAGAGCTTACGGTTACATCTAGCAATTTCAACAGTGAAATTATGAGACCTAGCTGTGAATCTAGTACTGGGTTTAAATTCAGGATGTAGAGGTACCTAAGAAGGAAACTCACCAGAACAATTGCCGAGAGAATATTTATAGGAAAGGCACAGGAACGTTACATTAAAAAGTGAATGAAACCGAGATACCAGATGAGGATCGATAATGTTGCAGATTCTTTGAATTCCCTCAAGAAACTCTAGACATAGATCTGTTCTAGGTTTTCTACTATCAGCATTATCCAATATTAAATATTTGTTTGATTATGTAACACGTTACTGAATTTAGGTTTATAAACATGTCAAATTGGGAACATTCCAAATTAATACAGATTAGTCATAAGTTGAGTAAAGACCTAAAATTACTTCCACAAAAAGAGGTGATATCTTCTAGGTACCAGTTGATGAGAGAAATTGAAGTCCAAGGTTGACTTAGACAAGCTGCCACTTACTTTTGTAGAGCTCCTTCAACTCAGGTTTTTGTTAAACGTCAAGAATTGGAGTGTCGGGATTCGATACAATAACATAAAATATTGTCACGGGACTGTAATTCGGCCGTTTAGAATAATCCCACGGTTTTCATGAAAATATTAGCATTCAGTAGGAAAAGACAACGTAGTATTAATAAATAACATTAATTTTACAGTATTTACATTATTCGGACTATTGTCCTCATCTTTGTTGCCTTTGGTACAACGTTTCGGCCGTTGTACGCTCCGGCCTTCTTCAACAAAGATGAGGACACTAGTCCGAATAATGTAAATACTGTAAATACTATCTCATCTCAGAAATATAGTCAAACATTAATTTTATATAACAGCAAAAATACAAGGAGTCGGTTGAATGTATTGAATGAGAAATGTCCTTTCCTATTTGGTTGCTAGTAAAATTCTTGGATAAGAGTCCTACAATATCAAACGTATGTGAAATATAGTTAAAATGTGTGTTTGTGTGAAAGAGTAACTATGTGTAGCGTGGGTAGTGAAGATGGACTTCCCCATGCGTTTCTCCGACAACCCTAACGGAAGGGACTCACTTCTAGACCTCTGCTTCACTTCCATCCCAGACTCTTGCACTACCAGACAACTCTGCCCACTCGGAAACTCTGACCACACTGTAGTGTCCGTCAATATTTCACTCCACTCCCGCCCGACCCATGATACCCAGACAAGTAGAATATCCTACTGCTATCAAAGAGCAGACTGGGATTCGTTCCGAGACTTCCTCTGTGACATCCCTTGGAACAACGTTTTTAGTCTTCCCATCGAAGAATGTGCATCCGAGGTCTCCTCCTGGGTTAAGGCTGGCATCGATGCCTTCATCCCTGCTAGGAAATTCCAGCTTAAATCTCATTCGTCTCCATGGTTCTCACCCACTTGCTCGGCTGCCATTGCCCACTGGAATCATTTCTTCCGACCCTATCGTAACTACGCGTCGGACCAAAACAGGCGCCTTTTCACTTCAGCTCGTAATAAGTGTAAAAGGATACTTAACGAAGCTAAGATGTTGTTTGCTGCCAGAATGAAGCAACGCATAGCATGCTCTAAATTCGGCGCTAAAGACTACTGGCGACTCTGTAAAAGAGTACCTAACAAGAGCAAGTCCACAATACCCCCGCTAATCAACAAATTTGAGGTCCTCACCTCCCCAGCAGATAAGGCTGAATGCTTTGCCCGCAGATTCTCGAACAATTTGAGTCTGGACTCATCTGGAGTTTTTACACCCGACTTCTCACCTAGAACCGAGGCACAACTGAATGATGTCCACATTACACCTTCGCTTGTCTCTAAGATAATCTTAAAACTTGACGCTCACAAAGCGAGCGGTGGTGACGGAATCCCAACCATAGTCTTAAAGAAATGTGCTCCTGAACTCTCCTCTGTCCTTTCTAAGCTCTACAAACTCTGCCTATCTGCTTCCTGCTTTCCTGCCTGTTGGAAATCTTCCTCTGTAGTTCCTATATTTAAAAACACTGGAGAACCCTCTGACCCTGCAAATTACCGCCCTATCAGCCTTCTTCCGATCTTTGGCAAAGTGTTCGAAGCCATTATCAACACCGAGGTGGTTCAGCATCTCACAGCACACAGGCTCCTCTCGGACAAGCAATATGGTTTCCGCTTCACCAGGTCTACTGCTGATATGCTAACGACCATCACCGAGTACATATACCAGGCATTCGACAGGAATGGCGAAGCCCGAACCGTTGCATTGGATATATCTAAGGCGTTCGACAGAGTTTGGCATGCTGGCCTTCTATGTAAACTGCGGAGCTATGGTATAACTGGACATTTGTTTGAACTAATCCAGTCATTCCTCTCTAACCGCACAATGAAGGTGGTATTAAACGGACATGCCTCCCAAAACTACCATACAAACGCAGGTGTCCCCCAAGGCTCCATCTTAGGTCCTACACTCTTCCTGATATACATTAATGATCTCCCTGATTCCATAAGAGCCCAAGTAGGTTTGTACCCCGATGACATCACAATTTACTCTCGCCTCCTACAAAAATCTGGTGTAGGCGTCAAAGCTAACCTCGCAGCCGAGATTGAAAAAGACCTTCAATCCATATTGGACTGGTGTAACAAATGGCTAGTAAATTTTAATGCTTCTAAAACGAAGCTACTCTCAATTAACCATCATCGACAATCTCACCTACCTCCCATTAGCATGGACCAGGCTTGCCTCCCAGAGAGTAAAACACTACGCCTCCTTGGTCTCACACTTTCAGCGGACCTCAAATGGAATGACTATATCGAATCCATTGCTAAATCCGCTGCTATGAAAGTCGGTTCTCTGTGTAGGGCCCGGAAGTTTTTTCCGTCTAAATCTATCCTGCACATATATAAATCTACCATCCGCCCGTGCATTGAATACTGCTGCCATATCTGGTCGGGTGCCCCTGTTATTCTTCTCGGGCTTCTCGATAAGGTTCAGAGGCGGGTCTGTAATGTGATAGATACCGACTTGGCAGACCGCCTGCAGTCTCTCTCCCACCGGCGCGACGTGGCTTCCCTGTGTCTCTTCTATAAATACTTTCACGGCTTCTGCTCCGATGAACTTAGATCACTGGTGCCCCCTGAATACGAATTTGCACGAGATACTAGATTAGCAACTAGATCCCACCCCTTTACAGTGAAACCGATAAAATGCAGCCGTAACTTCTACTCCAACAGTTTCTTTCCTCGCACTTCCCGACTGTGGAATTCCCTTCCACATGATTGCTTCCCCGACGGATACAATCTCCAGGAGTTTAAATGTAAGGTCAATAGACACCTCCTAACACACTAACCTGCTCCCATTCCTCCTTACATTCCCTATGTCTAACCACTCCTTCTCTTTACCTTCCCCTATGTAGCCCCATGCGCAATAGTGGCAGTGGAATGCCTTGCTTGGGGTGAGATGATTAAAAAGAAAAAAAAAGATAGGTAGAATTTAGTTCTTACTGTAGACGGTGGCGCCGTAGTCTGGGGCAGTCTCTTTATAGTTTGGTCAGTGCTAAATTGATCGTTGCTTTTGCGTGTGAATGGTGTCTTATCAGCAGCTTGAGTAACGTGGACCTTGGTGAAATTTGTGAGTCTCTTTCTTGAGGCCGGACTTCATGATATTTATATCTTTTTTTTTCTACGAACTCAGCTCCAGAATTACGTTATTTTATTTATTCCTAATTGGCCCTAAAAGTGGCATGTCTATTACTATGTCCACACAATATTTTGGCGGTATTTACTTAAATTTTGATGATTAATAAAACAAACTTTCTATGTATTCTATGATAGCTGGTGTGTTATAAGAAGTAAGCAATTTATTACTTGTTATTTGTTCATAAATATTTTGTAGTCGTGTTTTAATATTTATGTAGCTATTGTTTTAGATATTTTAGTGGACACGACGAAGGCCTCTCCAGATTATTAGAAATTTATTTCCAATGATATGTAGGAAACAATAATTTAATATCTCAGTTATGATTTGGCCAATTTACATGTCTCACAGAACTTGTTGTAACATCCTTCTGTGTTATTTTTCTGGTGGAGGTATCAGCTGCTTTGCTGGATGTTTGTTTCATTCATCTTTTGAGTGATATTTGAATCTAGATGCTCACGTTTTCTGTTTCTTGCTGATACAAGAATTGGTTATCGACATAAGCCTCTTTAATCCGATTGATAGCAATATTATCATGATTTCCATCAGTTAAATAAAAAGTTATCTTAATTTACTTTTAATGTATTTAATATTAGGCGCGAAACGATAGCAGTCTGCTCTCTTTTTAATACCCAATCCCATATTTCATGAAACAAATTCATTTATCATTTCCACATATTTTGATAAGTTTCAACACTTTTATGTTGAATTCAAACAAAATATTAATATTTTTCACATTTTTCATGATTTCCACAATGACAGCAAACAATTCTTCCTTTTTGTTTCCCTATATTTATAGGAGATATTCACAAGAGAAGTGGATACAGAATAAGTTTTGCGGGGTTTGGCATGCTGTTTCCCTTACTAATGAATATGGA
Source organism: Ascarosepion bandense (assembly GCA_037127315.1). Classification (NCBI taxonomy): domain Eukaryota; kingdom Metazoa; phylum Mollusca; class Cephalopoda; order Sepiida; family Sepiidae; genus Ascarosepion; species Ascarosepion bandense. Next base: position 3,034,275 of record JBBBDQ010000571.1, read on the forward strand.
AATTGCGTATCTACTTAATTATTATTTATTTCTTTTTTGTACGTGCCTGGGGTCGATGAGGAAGAGGTCAAGGATTCCATAAAGGGAACGATTGTCTAAGAAGTTTGTGGGCCACTGGTGTATGGTTTGTATATATTATGAAATCTCTGCTCTCCATGAGAAAATGTTCAAAGGAAAGTTATATTGCTAATAGCTGTCTACAAAAGGTGCTGTACTTAGTTCGGAAAGATATGGGTGTAATTTTGTAGAGCATGTGAGCAATGATGTGGTTTTATAAAGGATGAAAACGAAAAAGAAATTAATACTGAGCATCAGGAAAAGACAGCTAATGTTCCTGAGACATGTGATGAGGAATGAAGTTCTTGGAGAATCTGATACTCACAGGTCAGATTGAGGGAAAGAGAGACAGGAGAAAGCAGCGGAAAACATATTTGACGGGCCTGAGCAGGTGGATGGCAGAGCGGGGTTTGGGTGGCGTAACTGGAGAAAGCGTGCTAAGAGTCACCAGGGATAAGGAGACGTGGAAAGTCATGGTCGCCTACGTAGAAAAAGATGGAAGTGATTATTTTGTCCAAGATTTGGTATATAACCGCACACAGCTGTTGATGAAGCATCTGTTTGAGAGTGAGTATAATTTCGTCGATATTATTGATAGAATTCAGCATAGTAAAGTTATGGTCTTGGCGTTGGGGTTTGCTTCTAGAGTGTCTTCTGGTAGCGTAATCTTTTTGTTCATGTTTCTGAGTAAATTCGTCAAGGGTGATATTACTGTTGAACAATTGGGTATATATCTCCTGTAATAGTTTATAAGGAAAATAAATAAAGTTGGTAATTGCCTCTATTTTGTTTGGCAAATGTGAAATTCAGTTTTAAATTATGATGATTAATAAAAATGACCTTTATATATATTCTTTGGTTTTGTACGGTTTGATTGGTGTGTTTTAAAATGTAAGCACTTTATTGCGTATTATTGGTTTATAAATATTTTGTTGGCGTGTTTTAATAAAAGTTTATATAGCTGTTGTATTAGATACATGTAACCGCTTTGCTTATATTTTAGAGTAACGGAAATTGTTTGATGTAGATTTGTATAGACGAGTTGCCTTTTTTCATAGTTGAGTGTCGAAAGTGTGCATGATCTGATTTTAGCAGATATGAACTGAAAGTTCTCTTTTTAATTTACCCAAACCAACAACATTTATCTTAAAATTCTCTTTTTATTTATCATGATCTCATTTCTATCATGTCCGCAAATTTAAAATCTTATTTCAAATTTTATTTGTACTGGATTTTTCATGCAGCTTTATTAAAATTTGAATATTAGACAGAAATTAGCTCGCCCAAACTGCGGCGTAATTTCTCTATAATTTCTTATAGCAATGAAATAACGTGAATTGACAAATAAAGAAAATTACAAGGTACCTTTCTTAAAATAACTTCTTCGGGTGATTTAAAATTTCTTTGGGTGATTTAAAATCAAAAATGCATTCAAACTACGGTATGTTTAACGTAGATAGACTTTTAATTGAATTTATAATTGAATTTATGAATAATACAATTTTAAGATATCATATTGAGAAAAAGAAAAAATCGATGAATAATGAATTTTTATAAGAATTGTTTTCATTTTTTTCTTTGCTAATTAAAGTTTCAAACGTCTTTTAAATTTCTTTTTGTTACTCAGTGTCTTCGGTTATTAATTTATTAAATAAAAACATTTTTTACAAATCGAAAATTCAAAAGCTTTATACAAATCATTTAGAATTTTTACAATAATATCTAATTTTTTTTATTTATGTTAAACTGCACATTTTCTTTTACTATGGTAAATTATAAGAGACTTATCATTAAACGGTCAATTGTTTCAAGGGTTGTTCCCCTTACGAAATTTTAAATTGGGTTATGTCGATTTTTGATCACCATACTTCAAGATGTGTAAAAAATGATTGATAACAGGGGCTGTCATTGCCTCTTTGAAAGCTTAACGAGTCAGACCTTTGAGATTAAGAAATATATTTATTCTAAATTTCAGGCCATAAACAAGAAATATTTCTTTCAAATCAGATTGATTTAACGTTAAATTTGCTAAATTTCCAGAACTAACAAGTGAGAGATGTATATTTTATTTTTGCAAGATTTTTAAAACCAAGAATGAACTGTTGTTTACAAATGTGTCGATCGCTCAAAAATGGACGAAAAATTGAAAAAGTTTTAAAAAAAATCTCAGAACTTTAGATTCTAATCAATATAGTTTCTGTTTGAAACACACCAGAGTATTTTGCTGAGTGGAAATAGTAAATTTAATCATTTAGCTTTCAATTAAGCTAAAATTAAAGTTTCAAGGAAAAGTTTATTTTTTAGGTACCTCCACTTTTCAGTATAAATTTTAGATACATGATTTTAAAATGAAATTTTTAAAATAAATAAGTTATATTTTAGCTTTAAAATTAGCTTTAATTGAAAGTCAAGAGATTAAATTTAGTAATTCTAGTAAACAAAATACACTAGCATATTTTAATCCGAAATTATATTGATTGGAATCTAAAATTACCGCCATTTTTTGATTGATTGAAACATACGAAGCCACATTTCAAAAAATAAAATATACGTCAAAAATAAAATATACGTCGCTGACACGTTATTAAAGTCAATTTTTAAAATTAAAACTTACCTTCATCTGATTTCAAACAACTGTACTTGCTTACTATCTGAAATATTTGGGAAAATCTTTAATCAGTTACAGTAGTCCGGGTGTCAAGTGTTTATCTAGGTGATGACAGCTGTTAATGAGAACCGGAAGCTGCTAAGTAGGCAGGCCATAGGCGACAAAAATATTATTTTTTTATGTAATAGAAGACAACCCTTGAATCACGTCACTTTTTGATGATAAATATCACGTACTGCCACCCGTACAAATAAAGATATGGGCAATCCAAATGCACACAATTAAAATGTTTTAATTATTTTAAAAATTGACGAGGTCAATTATTTGTATTAAATTTTTAAATTTTCGATTAGTAATTGTAGTCTTCATGCATTAATTACATACCCTAGCCGGTCCAATAGAGGAAGACATTTAACAATAATTTTGAAACTTTTTATATATAATTTTTATATATAATTAAAAAATAAAAAAAATGAAAATTAACTCTTGTAAAAATTAATTATTCATTGAATTTTTTTTTCTTTTCAGTCTATGATATGCTTAATTTATATTGTTCATAAAAGCAATCAGAAGTTTATCTACATAAAAATTGGCATAGTTATTGCATTTTTCGCAATTCGGACCTATTTTTTAGAAAAACGGGGACTATTGGAGAAAACAACTGTTCCCAATGACTCCTGAATTTAATTTTATTAGGCTTAATACAGCCCACTGTCGAATTTTTAATCTTTTCTGGAAATTAATTGGTGTGTGTGTGTGTGGGGGGGGAGTAACATATGTAAAAATATGTAAAAAAAAAATTTTACTAATATTTTATACAAAATAATTATGTCACAGTTGATTTCAGTCAATTATGAATAAGTCCTGAAATTTTCATCAAAATCCGACCATTATTTGATTTTTGCAAGAATTTCCAAATTAATGTGTCTTTCACAGTCAAAAAAGTGCATTGTGCAATATTACGTTTTTTTTTTTTTTTACTTAATAACGTTGCGGCAATTTAGGTCTTGCACTGACATGAGAAAAAAAAGACTTTCTACAAAAATTTCGAACGTGTTAGAAATAATTAAAAAATTTGAAAAATAATTAAAAATTCTTTGATCTATCCTCTTAATGATAATATAAACATTTTGCCAATAAAACTTTGTTTTTATTGAGTTTGAGGCCTTTTCCCTTCATACTATGCTGTTCTTTCAGTGATTTTGCGGAGGTACCTATAAAAGTTCAATTTAAAACTTAGGTATCGAAAATGGAGCGGAAGAACCTACTTTATGATCCAATGTCAGAATGGAACAATAAACGTTGACTATTAAGATAGATTTAGGTAAATATTTCAGCATGAAAGGTCTAGGATAAGAATTGACATAATATCTTACTCACAACACTAAAAATTGTTTAAAGTCTGTAAAATATTATTACACCATTAGATTTTGAGGGAATGTTTTCTAGCGACTCAGAGACACTTATCTGTATCACAAAAATCGATCACGGTATACAATCAGCTATTATATTCTGATGATCAAATAGGTAATTCTGTCGTCCAGGTTTTTTTTATATTAAAAATCTGAACGTCCGAATTCCAAACAATAATAAGATAAAAATAAAAATAACAGGATAATGTCTGTTAAATAAATTAGTTGTATTTAAAAACATGTACATGAATTCAGAAGACTCAAAATGGAGAAAAATAGTCTTCAGTTGGGTTTGTCTTACTCCACAGCAACAAAACTGCGGTTTATAAAAGACTTATTTTATAGTTAGTCTACCGTAAAAAGCTGTGGATGAGAAAGGGCTTTGATCGTCAGCGAAAATTCACTGTTTGAAGTTGCCGACACGTGTTTCTTTTATCACGTGCTGGGGGAGGGGAAGTTTTTGGAACCACGGCTTCTTTTGCGTTAAACAGCTTGAAGACAGTCGCATCTCTGCCCCTGAATGTCGAAATCTGTGAGTTTTTATAAGAAATGTTTACTGAAAGTAGTATAGAGAAATGTAGGGTTAGTTTTTTCTGATTGGTCAAATATTTCATATGGTGATGTTAATTTCTAACCAATAAACACTTTGATTTAAACGGTGTCTATTGTATAGTAGAATCTTTTTGGTACGTTTGTTATAGAGTAGAAAATAAAGTTTGGGCGTGTTTTATTGGAGTAGATAGACTTAATTGGAGTAGATAGACTAAACTATCGCCCGGTTCACACTCCACCCACGTCTAGTGAACAGGTAAAGAGGCTCATCCCTTGTTCCCTGTGTAGGACGTGGTTTCCGGCTTTCTATTTTCCAATCTTTTATCTCTTACGTAACCCCCTGCGCACCAGTGGCGTTAACGCCTTGCTCGGGGTGATATGATTAATAAAAAAAAAATAGGTATGTAATTGTGTTGTTAATAAGGTTTATTCCTTATCACTATTTCTATATGCTTTGTCGGGAGTATACTACTCATCAAGTAATGACTGGTGTCGTTGTTTTGATGTGGTTAATACGTGAAAAGTGCCGAATAGCATTTTAAGGTCTGTCAATATGATTACAAAACAAAGAGACTTTCAATGAAAAAGCCGAAGTGAAACACTGTTAAATACGTTGTTCGCAGTTTGCTGAAAGTCGAATATTAAGTTTGTGTCGATGTTTTGGAAAAGAAACTAATAGAAGTGGTTATTCCTTCTATCATCTTATGTAATACAAATCGACTACGTTCAGTAACCTATTGATAGAGACTGTAGACAACGGGTGAGATATTGCAATTACATAACAAGGTTGCTACACAATATTATTAAAAGTGTTTTTGAGCATCGGATTATTTAAATAAACTACTGGGAAATAATCCCAACTGTTTGATATAATTTAGAGTTAAGTTTGTGATAAAACGCCTAAGTCTTCGGAAACTTTTAGGAACTTTTGGGTTGGAAAAGATTTCATTTCATTAAGCTTTTTTATTTTTTCAGAAGATTAATGTCCTATGTTCTGTTTCTTATTTTATTTTCCACACACACGCAATAAAATTTAATTCACACACGTGTATCTAAAAAATACAATTGCGCGGGAATTCACTCCTTACCATACCCTGTGGGGTCAAAAACAAGGACGGCGCACCCAAAAGTTCGGACGTAGTGGAAAGCACACCACGTGGTCAAAAATATGATTTATTGACCAATCAGGGCTCGACATAAGAAACCTATTTTTTAATCTCCCCGGAGCCTCACCATTCAGATATAAGGAAGGGAGAAACTCTCATCAGACCAGAGGAGGACCAGCGACAAGCTGACATCAAAGGGGACGCGGACAGATTCGAGCAATACACACAGAGAGAATCCAGCAGTTCACACAACAGGCAGAATCCGTATCAGTGAACCTTCTTTCACCCTCTCTTTCTCTCATCTCGCTCGCTACACATCGTCCTACCTTTCCCTCTCACATTCCCAGTTCCTTTCTTTCTCTTTTTTTTTTTTTTTTTACAGCGGTACGGACAATCTCATATTTTGTACAAAAAATAATTCTTTTATTCTTTTTACGAAAATAAACAAACGTTTATTTTACTTTATTTGTAGTGCATTTTTCTTTTTATTATTTGTTTGAGGGACTTCTTAGCACCCTCTACACCTACACTCGCATTATCATGAATCACCAAAATCTAAATAAAGGGATATTTTAAAATTGTTTTTATTTTAAATTTTAATATCTTTAGCTAAATCACTTGTATATCCAGTTTCATCATCACTAAAGATTAGGATATAGTACAAATACATAAATACTCAAAGATTATTAAGATTCGTTCAGTCCATATATAAAGTTACAAAATGTGTAGGTTAGTCCAAAATGGTGAACCCTACTAGAGATAGTTTGAAGACGGTGATCATGGAATTCCGACAGTAATGGATGATCTTTATGTAGGTTTTAAGCCTAAAGACGCACGACACTCAGTGCCGTTGCAAGAATAGAAGAGCGAAGACATCTCACCACCCCCAAATTCCTTTGTGGGACAGGCGACCATGTTGTAATGGGTAGTTGGCCAACCTGTTGACACTCACCCTCTCTATCACGCGCCCTCTCTTTCTCTTCCTTCTTCTAATAATTGTTAGTACTGAGCCCCATGAAATAAAGTGAATAAAAAGAAATCTGTCCCTCGTCTGTAACGCATCTTTTTGAATCAATCAGAAAAAGGAATTAATTTGAATCCTGAGACAGTTTTAAAAAGTAGTTACTTGATTCGGTCGGTACAATATAAAGGAAGCTTGATTAGTCATTATTCCTCACAATTCTCTCTCTCTCTCTCTCTCTCTCTCTCTCTCTCTCTCTCTCTGTGTAGTTAGATGAGATTTGCAGAGTTCGTGCGTTGAGAAAAAAGATATGCTCAACTCTGAGATAACCTGTGACCCACAAAGAACTTCGGGACAATACAGAAAAACTTAAAACATTATTTTGAACTAGTTTATCAGAAACAAACCGACAACCGGGCCAAATTTATCGCAATAATATGATATCAATTCGGTATATTATATTTCTACAAGGCAATACGTAATTCTGAATATTTTCCACAGACGACAGTTATTCAGCAATTTTGAAATTTGACCAATTATTAAGGACACGTACAGAAATTTGAAGCAAATGTAGGCAAGCTAATGCGGAATGACCCAAGGAAAAGTATACACAACATAATAAAATACTTAATAGGACAAAAGGTGTGTTCTTCAACAGGCTGTATGAAATTGAAAAATGAAACGCTGAAAAATACTCCCAAGTTTACATGTGGAGAAAAACTTATTTATTTTTCTTATTTTTGTTTAAATAAAGGTGAGAAATTCAAACAAATTTGTGTAATTCAATGATAGTCGCATAAAAACAGCAAATTGTATTTGTTAATTTTATCTGACAAAAAAATTGATATTTCTAAACGTCAATCAGTACGCACATTTTTTTCTGGTTAAGATACATTGTGTTTACGTAAAATCGTAACTCTTTTCGTAAAGAGAAAAAAAAAACTTTTTCTATAAATGTCTCTTTCATTACTAGATGCAATCAACGTGTACGAATTTTCATGCAACATTATTTTAGTAAGTTATTTTTTTCGTGGCAGCAGGTATATTATTTTTCTATTTAAAGATCTTTATTTTAATTGAGATCCAGTTACATTCACTGCTATTAATATTATGATTCATATTCTAATTGAATCTCATCTAAACATAGATATGCATTCACTTATGGCAGGATATTTTTGTCAGTAAAAGCAAATCAAAGATATAAAGAAATTTCACATTGTTTTGAATTAATGATGTAGCTAAAAGAATTGACTTAACTGTAAATTTGAAGTATATAACTTCTAATTTCGTTTTTGGTTTTAGTTTTATTTGACTGGGGGCGTAAAAGTATATAATTTAGAGATTTTTTCCAGATTTTGAAACAAATTTAGAAACTATATATAAACAAAGATTTGTAACCACAGAATAAATTAATAACTTTAAATAAGATAGACGTCATTATAATTATCCCAACCCGGGAACCTTTCGGCCAACACTCTTCAAGGGCTTACGTTGGCTTTATTACAAATGGTTAATAAAGGACAAATGAAAACAAAGGATTACTTACAAAACTTGGGGCCAGATGAAATTCGTTTAAAAATGAACTTTAATCAGTAAATATTTGTAATATTTTTTAAAATAAACTTTAATCAGTAAATATTTTTAAACGAATATATATATATATATATATATATATATATATAATTAGGAAATTGATTAAATCAGACATATTTTAAATTTATTTGTTTAAACGTTATTTTTAATTAATACTCATATTTGCATAGATGCTCTGTTTGTTTTTTATTCAACGGTATATTTATTTATTTACATCTACCGGCATAAATATTCGAGAAATCTTCTTAGAAAAATGTGAACACTCCGATACGAACAAGAGTCCCCTAAGTGAAACCGTCATTAGTTCTGACGTGCCTTGACCACTCGGTCACGTAGAACCTCTTGATAAAAAAATAAATAAATAAATAAATAAATAATAGCCCGAATAGTGATTCTGAACAAACATTTCTCCTGATTCTAGAAATATACATATCTGTTCTGTTTCGTACCCTAACCTAAACAAAGTCAATTTTATTAGAAAATGGATTAAATCCGACATATTTTAATTTACTGTTAAAATATAAATATTTAAATATACTGTTAAATAATAAAAACAGAGCATCTACTCAAATGAGCATCCTTTAAAAATCACGTTTAAACAAGTTATTATATATATACAGGTTAGCATCGACAATCTGAATGAGGTAGGCCGGTATATGTGGATATAGATGAGTAAGGTTTATTAAGACGTATGAAAAGAAAATATACCACCTCATTTGGGAATTAAATGTACACGGACGTACATTGTCTCTGTGCATAGAGATAAAAAAGTTGCACGTGTACTTATATAATTATAGTTGTGTTTTTTGGTACATATACATATATGCGGATGGGTAGGCATATATGCGTAAATCCACTGGATGTATGGAAGTATGTGTGAGAATTTCTAGAAATTATGTGTATATATATATCACTACTTATACGCGCGGAAATCCCGACTCTGTGAAATGTATATGTGTGAGTACACGAACGCCAGGACCTGTAAGTAGATACTAAAAAGTGTAAGGCGGTAAATATATGTAAGCATGAACAAAGTCACATTTGTAAGTATATGTGGGAATGTACATATGGATATAAGTTAGTATAAATGGATGGGTTGGTTTAATGGGGTCACACAAACACCAGTATCCAAAGAATTAGAAATTCTTTTACAGGTCAACCTCTTCATGACGGCCTGGGCAATCCCAGACAGATCTGACGCCAATGCCTAAGTCCGGACTCTCTTTTCCTCATTCTCTTTTCCTTCTTATTTTTATTTTTATTTTTATCCTTCTCTTCAGTTAAAGAAAATGCTTATTCCGGCAATTTTTTTTGTACCAAATGGAAGGAATATTGTAAGGTCTGATGAAATGAGCTAATTAAGGTCATAGAAATGAATTATAATTTATAACCAATTGAAATGACGTGTTGAGTTTTCCTTTATAAATATCATATTGCTCTGGATAACATCCATTGAGCTCTCTATATAGATATAACACTTAATATTTTATATTAAGTTAATCTTCTTGGATTATCCTCACCGTTTACGGACTGGACATCTATACCTATATATATATATATATATATATATATATATATATATATATATATATATGAAGATGATGAGCCAACGTGTAAATGTTTTTATCAAAGACGAGTTTCGCCGTAGAAGGCGTATGTTCTCTTCGGCGTCATCAGTTGTAATAAAAGAAAGATAAAACTATATGTTAGGAGAGTGCCTTGTGATCTCTGAGGATTAGTTTATTATAAAAAATCACATTAATTACCCCAGCTTATCCATTCCTTTCTTGCTGTCTTGATACTTAAAGAGAGTCTGTTGTCTCTGTGTTTGTTTGTTTTGTCTATCCTTGTATCAAAGTCGTCTGGCATTGAAAGAGTTTAATTCAAAGATTTTTTATTATTTATGTATACACATATATACCTACATGCACATACAAACATACATATACACACATACATATACGCGCACAACACACACACACACACACACACACACACACACACACACACACACACACACACACACACATATATATATGCTTACGTGTGCCTACGTATACATCCACACAGGCATATACACGTATTAGAGAACTTTTTTTTTATTTTTCATACTAGTTGATTAGACCGAAAACCGCACTTTCCTTGCTTTAACTGATGAAAATTTGTCAATTACAACTGCTCAACATCGTAGTCAATAAAATAAAATTGTCAATAACAACATTCGACACCAACAGTCTGTCAGTGTCAAACGTTGTCAGATGATTCAGTAATTAGTGCCTCCTCTCCAGTTGTCATGTACTCACCATACCCTAGACATGCCATCGCATATCTTCCTATCCCTTGTAGCTCTTAACACGCTTTCTTCGGTTACCCCTTCCAAACCCCACTCTGCCATTTATTTGCTCAAGCCCATCAAGTATGCTATGCGTTGCTTTCCCCTGTCTCGTTTTTATTCTATCTGACCTGTGAGTATCAGATTCTAAAATCCCTCCTCCCTCATTACAATACCATTTATTATGAAATTGAGTGTACATAGACGCACACATTCAGTTATGTCAGTTTCTAACGTAAAAGTAATTTTCTACAGCAGGTTTAATGAAACTGGAAGCGTTACAAGGAAACTTTCTCAGCGCCGATGACGTGAGAACTTTTAATCCGGAAACTTGTGAGAAAATATCTTTGTATTTCAATGGAAGTTTTATAGAGATAAAAAAAAAAAGACAAAGAAAAAAAAGATTGTATTTGTAAACTTCGACGATTATCTCATAAATATGTAGCCTTTTATCGACAAACATCTTTTTTGAACATATTCTTTAACTCAGGCTGCAATAAATTACATGTCCAAACATTGCGGCTAAATTGAATTTTTTTATCTGTGAAAAGAATAAGAAAACAATATTTGTGTTGTTTAAAAATGTATTTAGAGATTACGTCAGTGGTTGTTATATTTTCTTTGGTTTGAAGCCCAGGTTTTAGTCTTGTACATTTTCCACACAGAGGAGAAAGAAATAATATATATTTACTATAGCAGGTATATCTACCTTTATTTGTAATGTTTCATTGTTATGAATAAATATCAATACTAAATTGTCAGTAAACAGCAGAAAAGTAGTAGGTACTCCACTCATTTTCGATACCTTTTAAATTGTATTAAAAAAAAGTTTTCGTGATGCTTTTATTTTAGTTTTAATTGAAAGATAAATGATTAAATTTACTATTTTCAGTAAGCAAAATACTTTGGTGCATTTCAAACACAAATTATATTGATTGGAATTTAAAATTTTAAGATTAAAAAAAATGCTTTTTCAAATTTGCGTTCATTTTTGAGCGATCGACACATTTGTAAACAAATGTTAATTCTCGGTTTTAAAAATGTTACAAAAATAAAATATACATCAGCGATATGTTGTTTTTGAAAAATTAACAAATTTAAAGTGAAATTAATCTGATTTACACAAGTATTACTTATGTTGTTTTTGAAAAATTAACAAATTTAAAGTGAAATTAATCTGATTTACACAAGTATTACTTATTTATAGCATGAAATTTAGAATGAAACTATTTCTTAATCTCACTATGTTGATATTTCTGGCCTTTTTTCCCGTATACTTGACATGTGATGGCAGTCAGGCAGATGCAAGATAAGATAAGATATATGTATGGCGTTCACAAGTGACATAGTTTTACATTTTGTTTTCTGTAAGGAGAAGAAACTGAGAGACACAGGACCTTTTAATTTATACATAGAAAGTACCGCACAAAAAATTCAAAAAACTTCAAATACACACAAAAAATTATTTTAAAAATACGAAGGCATGACAATTTGTATTATTCTTTTCAATTTTCGATTAGTAAATATAGTCTTCACTTAATAAATTAATAACCAAACGCCAACAAATCTTTAAAGTATTCTAAAATTATTTTTGAAACTTTATAAATTATTATAATTAAAAGAAAGTGAAAACAATTCTTTTAAAATTTCATTATTAATAGAATTTTTTTTCTTCAAACTATAATGTCCTTAATATATATTATTGATTAAAACAATTAAAAGCTTATCAAATTAAATAATGTCAACTTTTATTGCATTTTTTCTATTTTACTATTGGGAGCAAATTTTCAGAAATAAAAGCCAAACGTTTGAAAAAATAATAAATGATTTACATTCCCCAATGAGTCCTTAACTTATTAACCAATTTTTCCAACAAAATTCCAGTCAGTCAGTTAAGTGCCATACGTGATACACGCTTTGGGCGATCATGTCTCGAAAGAAATATGACTGACTGGGCGTAAGATTATCCCGCAGCAGGTTGCTATTGCTTTCTGCGATAGATTGGTTGCCAGCCAAGGCTATAGAACCCATTCTGTCCTGTTATTTAACCCATAACTGGTGGGAAGAGATGGATTAATGCTTTCCCCAAGGGTATTTGTGCGTAATGAATGCAAAGAATTCAACAGGAATTCGAACTTGGCAACCCAATTTGTCGCTCCGAGTCGGTATCCACTGCACCACAACGCACATCCGTACAAAATTTAACTTCTTCAAATTTCATGAATTTACGTGGAGGCGGAGGGTGGTAACAGATGTAAAAAATACTCTTACCAAGATTTAAAAAAAAAATCATTCTTCCAGCTTTATCGGAGGCACGCGTCTGATCATAATAGGTGCCTTTTTACCTCTGCTCTTAATGAGGGCAAGAGGTTCTTAAATGATTCTAAGCTGTTGTTTGCTAACAGAATGAAACAGCGTATAGCATCCCGTAATTTTGGCTCCAAAGACTATTGGCGGTTTTGTAAAAATGTGTTAAACAAAAGCAAGCCCTCAGTCCCAACTTTAATCAATAAATTTGAGGTCCTCGCATCTTCAGCGGACAAGGCCGAATTCTTTGCTCGTAGATTCTCCAACAACTTAACATTTGATTTGTCTGGAGTATCCGCACCTGATTCCCCACCTAAAACTGAGGCTCAGCTGAGTGACGTTTACATTACCTCCTCGCTAGTCTCAAATACAATTTCAAAGCTTGACTCTCATAAGTCGAGCGGAGGTGACGGAATTCCAATCATTGTCTTGAAGAGGTGTACCTTTGAACTCTCCTCTGTCCTCTCTAAACTCTACAACTACTGCCTCTCTGCTTTTTGTTTTCTTGCCTGTTGGAAGTCCTCCTCTGTGGGCCCTGTATTTAAGAACTCTAGAGAACCCCCAAATCCCTCTAATTATCTCAAAGCCCACAGCCTATTCTCCTACAAACAGCCTGGTTTCCGCTTCACCAGGTCTACTGCTAATATGCTAACGCTTATCACAGAGTATATATATCAGGCTCTCGATAAGAAAGGTGAAGCTCGAGCTGTTGCCTTAGATATCTCCAATGCATTTGACAGAGCGTGGCATGTTGGCCCTCTACGCAAGCTACAGGGCTATGGTATAACTGCACATTTGTTTGATCTAATCCAGCTGTCCCTTTCAAATTGCGTAAGTAGTACTGAACGGGCATACTTCCAGATCCTATTAGACGAACGCAGATGTCACTCAAGTCTATATCCTAGGTTCTACGCTTTTCCTGATTTTCATCATCGTTCTCCCTGATGTACTCAGATCCTAAGTAGGCATCTATGCTGACGACACCACCATTTACTCTCGCCTTGACAAAGCAAAACTGGCTGCTAATCCTGAAAAGGACCTCTAATCTGTGGTAAGAAATAGCTCGTAAACTTTAATGCTTTCAAAACGAAGCTGCTATCATTTAACCACCATATACAATCACTTATACCCCCGCCCATCAGCATGATCAGGCTAGTCTACCTTAAAGCAATACACTGCGCCTACTCGGCCCAACTCTCTCAGCCGACCTCAACTAGAATGACTACATTGGATCAATCGCTAAACCAGCTGATAGGAAGGTCGCTTCACTGTGTAGGGCAAGAAAATTTTTCTTGTTTGAATCCATCTTGCACACATATAGATCTACCATCCACCCGTTCATTGAATACTGCTGTCAATCTGGTCGGGTGCTCTTGATATTCATCTGGAGGTTCTCAACAAAATCCAAAGGAGAATCTGCAATGTAATTGATCCCGACCTGGTAGCTCAATTCCAGTCATTTTCTCACCGATGTGATGTGGCTTCCCTGTGTCTCTTCTACAAATACTTTCGCGGCTTCTGCTTCGATGAGCTTGGCTCTCTGGTGCCGCTTCTGCATGAATTTACTTGATCTGCTAGACTAGCGACTAGGTTCCACCCTTTTACAGAGAAACCGATTCAATGTAACCCTGACTTCTATTCCTCAGCTTCTTTTCTCGCACTTCCCGCCTGTGGAATTCCCTTCCGTATACTTGCTTCCCTGACCGTTACAATCTCCAAGAATTTAAATACAATGTCAATTGCCATATTTTATCTCTGATTTACATCCTTTTCCTGACAAACGTTACTCATTTGAGCCTAAGATCTAGGTGGGAAGTCAGGTGCGGATACCTCAAACGAATCAAATCTGCGACCAAAGCACTTGGCCTTGCCCGCTGAAGATGCGAGGACCTCAAATTTATTGTTTAAAGGAGTGATTGACGGCTTGCTGTTGTTTAACACATTTTTGCAAAAACACCAGTAGTCTGTGGAGTCGAACTTGCGGGATGCTATACGTTGCTTCATTCTGTCAGCAAACAACAGCTTAGCATTATTTAGGATCCTCTTGCCCTCATTACAAGCAGATGTAAAAAAGGCTCCTATTATGGTCAGACGCGTGGCATCTGAACTTCCTGGTTGGGATGAAAGCATTGATGCCAGCGTTTACCCAAGAGGAGACTTCGTATGTACAGTCTTCAACAGGAAGACTAAAAACTTTGTTCCAAGTGACGTCACACAGGAAGTCGCGGAACGACTTCCTGTCTGCGCTTTGGTAACAGTAAGATATTCTGCTGGTCTGATGTTCCTAGTGGGAGGGGGAGTAGAAGAAGCTATTAACGGAAACCACAGCCTGAACAGAGTTGCCAAGAGGGCAAAGCTGCGTGATATGGCAAGAATTAGGGATAGAAGTAAAATAGAGATCTAGCCATGAGTCAGGTCTATACGGGTTATTGGCGAAACGCGTGGGGAAATTCACCTCTTGCGTAAGGAATTGACTAATTGAAATGCTAAATGGTATAGACACCCGCAATATCTGTGAGAGAGTTTTACAGCCACTTGGTGGGCATTAAAGTCTCCAAACACAAATATATGCGCGAACGGATGAGAGGAAATGGCCATATCTATATTGCTAGAGATGCTGTCTAGTACGGAACAGTCAGGAGAGAAAGAATGAGCGGTAGAGAAAGAAAAGATAGCTAACCGAGCATAGTAGAGAGAGACAGAGACACATGTAGGAATGATATGGAGATTCAAGAGAAATCACTTTAGATAGAGGGAGATGTTCGCTGACATAAGCGCCAAGTTCATGCATATGAACATTGGAATCCTTCCTAAAGAAAGAAAGATAACCAGGGATATAGAAATCAGGGGAAGGGATAGAAGGGTCAGGGTTACAGAGAGCTAAGATGTCAGGTTAATTAACGTGGAGAAAGGATTCAACTCTGCAAAAGTTGGTACGGATACCACGGATATTCGAAAAAGAGATGTTAACGAGTTTAGGTAGTTTTTGTTTAGCTGGTTTAGTTTTATTTCTTACTTGGTGTGTTGTCATAATTAGAGATTTTTTTTGGTAATGAGAGGCCTAGTGTAGTCGGTCGTCAAATGCTACATGTGTAGGAAGGAAACTGACGCAGACTGCAGCATAATGTGGCCTCAGGTTTGCCCACCGGAGGTACTTGCAAGGACACCCAGCACTACAAGAAACCCTGATATTATTCAACTGTTGATCAAAGCAGAGCAAGAGTTCGGGCTCCTAACTACCAGTCGGAAGCAGCAACCGAGTACCCTCAGAATCAAGAGACGATACCATCATCCACATACATTACAAAAATCTTGCGACAGCACTACTATTAAGGTCTGGGGAGAGGAAAGAAACCAGGAACCCCTTCCTAAACAGGAAACAAGGAATAAGCCTCTACTCCTGTTCAAAAGAAGAGGTAAAATTATGAACTTACTATGTTTCAAACTTTTATCTGTTTCAACTTCATCAATTTATTTTTTTGTGTCAAATATAAACAAACATAATTACAATGAAGCTAAAATTCTTAATTCGATCAATGTAGTTGTTAGAGACAAACGTTATTATCGATCGTAATTAAATCGGGTGAACAGGCTTATTTTATGATAGAATAGATAACTTGTGTGATTGGAAAGATTATTTGGATTCAACAGATCATATGATTTACGTTTGTTTATAGATGAGGTGCTGTACACACCCATACACAGAGAAAAAAATCGATACCTAAGGTGTAAAGATCATTTTAAATATGAAAAGTCTTTCTTAAAGTTATTTTAGTTGTAATTCTAATCTAATATATCAAATTAGGTACCTCCATTGAAACGCGAAACCTAAGTTTTAAAATGAATTAAAAAAACGAACTTTCTTGAAGCTTTTATTTTAGTTTTAATTCCAAGTTAATAGATCAAATGTAATTCCAATCAGCAAAATACTTTTCCCGTTTTTCAAATCAAATTTAATTCACTTTTTATGATTTTAGTGTGTTTTAATCATTTGTCATTACGGTGTAATTTTCTTTATTAAAAACCTTCCAAAAATAAAATATACTTTTCTGAAAATGTAATTTTGGAATATTAGTTGATTTAAAGATTCATTAATTTGATGTGAGACAAATATTATTTACTTAATTTTAAAATATCGCAGAAATGCATCTTTTAAACACGGTGGTAGCTGTTCACAGCTGGAGTGAAAGACGGAAATTTGTCTATTTTTCTTACGGTGGATATACACACTGGTGCAAATTAATTGAAACAACTGCTTTAGTTTCCTTTCTTTTATCAAACGGTCAGTTTTAGACCCACTGGAGAGACAGGGTGTAATCGATTTCCATTTTTCTCTCAGGTTAGGTGGTGTGCAGTCGTATGAATCTATTTTAGGGGTGTATGATGAAATTTGTTTGGCCTTGGAAAATATTGCGCCATCCGTGATTGCATCAGATTTTTATCACGGCCAGACACTATTGTCTCGACTGTCGATTAGTTGTCCTACGGCCATTGTCTGCGATGGACGCTTCTCCAAGGAAGCGCACAAAAATTGTAACGATGCACGAATACACTGCAAGTCGTACAGAGAGAAAGTCGAATATTGTTTTTGTCAGCCTTTCAACTGCCAGTCGTGTGCTCAAGGCGAAGAAACAAAGTAGACTCATCAGTCCAAAACGTAAATGAAAATGCAGTCGGAAGAGAAAAAACAACACCAAGAGACGACTTATACATAATTAGGGAAAGTGTGAAAGATTCTAGAAAAACATTATTCGTTTTGTTTCATTTAATTTGCAGAAGGATGTATCTGTAAAAATTACTTGAGGAATATAACGTGACCGTTTTTATATAAGTTTTTGATTACTCCTGAATCTTAAAAATATAGGAAAAAATTTATCCGTCATCTATTTTTTTTTAATTTTAGGAACTACGTTGGCTTTAAATTGATTCTAGTTATCGCTATTATTTTCTGATATTTTTCCGTGTTTAGACGTCCATATTTAGAAAAATCAGCACTTTTATATGCACACAAAAAAATTCAAAATTCTTTTAAAAATATTGGTGGCCGCTAAGTTGTAATAAGTTTTTCCATTCGTGATTAGTAAATATAGTTTTAACATAAAAACAATATCACCAGCATTGGGCAAATATAGACAGAATTTTAAAAGATTTAAAATTCTATAAATTATTATAATTAAAAAAAAAGTAAACAGTTCATGTAAAAATTTATTATTCATTGAAATGATTTTTTCTTAAAACAACAGTATCCATAATACATCTTTTTCATAAAAGCAATGAAAAGTTTTTCTAATTAAATGTCTTAGTTTTATTGCATTTTTATTTATTTTACTATTCAGAGCATGAATAGTAAAATAGTAGCTTGAGGTCCTGTTTTACAAAAAGAAACTGTTTCAAAGGAATTCTGCTTTTAACTAATATAAACATTAAGCTCTACAAAATTCAATTTCTTGAAATTTTCCTAAATAAGTGTGTGTCTGGTGAGGGTAACTGATGCAAAAAAAAAAAAAAATTGTGAATTAGTCCAGATCAACGTGTTTTACCCGTAAAAAAAGACGCTAAAATTTTCTATGTCACCATTGCTAGACATAAAGAAAACAAAAATTTTAATCAACATTTGGAATGTTCTAAAAAGATTAAAAAATATAATTTAATAATCAGATAATCCTTTGGTCTTTCCTCATAATAATAACATAATAATATTGATTATTAATTTTGGGAGCATTTTTTCATCACGGTATGCTAATTCATTAGCGAATCGTTGGAAGTGCTTAGATTATGTCTAATATTCCTAATAAGCAAAATACTTTACTGTATTTCAAACCGAATTCAAATTAATTGGAATTATTTTTAAAATCATTAAAATTGGTCTTATTGACAAATCTGACAACAGAAAATTTCTCTTTATAAAAAAAAATCATTCAAAAATAAAATATAATTTTCTGAAATTTCATTTGAGAAAAATTAACTGTTTTAAAATTTAATTAATTAGAATCAAGACGAATATTACTTTCTTTAAGTTTAAAATATCGTAGAAGAATATTTTTTAACACAGAGGTTGGATTTTTATTATGAGTTGATAGATTTATCGATAGCTTAATATTTGACATTTTTAAGTAAAGGGCACAAAATTGCACAAATTACTAGACGAATACAGCGTGAACACTTTTTAAAATATTTTTTAACTGTCCAGTAAGCTTAAAAGTTTAGGAAAATGTTACAAAGTAATCTAATATTTTCTTGATTTTTCGTAACTTCAGTTTTATAGCCTTACGAAGACGTTTGTTTAAGAAATAATTTTTAGATTTAGTATAGTTACCACTGTTATTTTCTGATAATGTTATGTATGGACACCCATATTTACAATTTATATGTGAATAATTCCTGAAAGTTTCATTAAAACTCGACAATTATTTGATTTTTTCAAGAATTTACAAATCAATGCGTTTTTCACTGCAAAAAGACGTTCAAATATTAATATACGGCAATTTACTAAGTGTAGTTTAGATGTGGCACGAAACCGAATGCATGGAGCACCCAGTGAGGATAGAAATCACTATTCAGTTGTAATTAATCTAGTGAGACAAGCTAACTAAACATTACGACACGTCGAAGTACTCTCCCATAATAATTTATGGTCACCCGTTGACGCAAGGAAAACAAAATGTTTAACCAAAATTTCGAAGTTTCTAAAAAGGATTAAAAATATAATTTAATAATAAAAAATCCTTTTGTTTTCCTAAAAAAAAAAAATTTTGGCGATAATACTTTGATTTTATTAAGTTAAGATTTGATGAATTTTACTGTCACTAAGTTACTGTCACGATGGTTACCACGCGTTTATTGTACAATAATAATAATAATAATAATAATAATAATAATAATAATAATAATAAGGAACTTTCAGACAAATATTATACATAATAATGTGGATCCAAAATGCAGGTTCTGTGATAAATACTAAGAAACAATAGACCGTCTAATCTCAAGATTTTCTGTATTTGCCCCAAATGAATATAAAAATCGTCACGATAGAGTGGGGCAATATTTACATTGGACAATGTGCAAACACTATGAAAAATATGTAAACAAACACTGGTATGAACATCACCCAGCACCGGTTACAGAAATAGAAGATGTCAACATTCTATGGGATTACACCATCTACACAGACAGAAAAATTGAAGCAAATAGGCCGGACATTATTGTTAAAAACCAGAAAGAAAAAACCTGCCTATTAATTGATATGGCTTGTCCAGCGGATTGTAACATAGCAACCAAGGAATTTGAAAAACTGTCAAAATATAAAGACCTGGAAATTGAAATAGAAAAAATGTGAAAATTGAAAACAAGAATTGTGCCGGTGATAGTAAGTGCACTTGGAATGATAAAAAATGGGACAAAACAACACATTAAAAGAATTCATGGAAACCCCAGCTTAAGAGATATAAAAAAATTGTCTTGTTAAGTACAGCCCACACACTAAGGAGAATTTTGTCTATGTAACGCTAGGGATGATAGGGGAGATATAAAAAAACATGAAATGGAGCCATAACAACACACCACGACCTGCCTTAGGTCTTCTCGCAGACTTGGTTGGTAGTGCGACCATAGAAACAGAAAAATGTGCATCTGGTATTGGTTACACGCTCCCAAACTCTTTTTCAGTTTATTAACGGTACAACAATTAGTTAGTTAAAAAATATTCTTTGAAAATAGAAAAAAAGAAAATGACCCAGTTGTTTTTGCAATAAAGTTTAATGTGCCCCTTTAGCAAAATGGTCCTAATGTTGTGCATGATGAACAAGAAAAGAATAGACGTGACGTGGGTAAGAAAAAAAATGGAAAGAACAAGAAAGAAAACATTAGAGAGGGAGAGAGAGAGAGAGAGAGAGAGAGAGAGAGAGAGAGAGAGAGAGAGCTGTGGGGAATTGGTTGGAAGAAAGGGAAAAATAGGGAGAAGAGAAAAAAGAAAACGGATGATTTTTCTCAGATGACATTTATAAAGAGTTATGTCTGTTGTGTTAGTTTTTGTTTTTTTCTTCAATCTTTAATCGAACGCAGAAAATCTGTCCGTGTGAAATATTCCAAAATAATGTCTGAACAATGGAACCTGAAATATTTTTGAGGTTTTTTACTGGGCTTGTAACGCCATCTCATTTTTGTGCTAGTTTTTTTTATTTATTTTCGTTTTATCCGTTAATTAAAAATATCTCAATCGGCTTTTATTATTCATTTATGCAATTTTTTTCTTACCGCAATCGTCACTTGTTCTTTTTTCTACGTCTATCAACGTATAAAATATTCAGTGTTAATTTTAAATACAAAAATGTTAGATATGAATACTCAGTTTGCAATTAGAAATTAGATCAACTCTGAAAATAGTGAAGAGAAATTAGGGCATCGTTCAATAAAAAAGGGGAAAAAACTGATGAGTCCACCGATGGTGAAATGTCTTATTTGTTTCGAGAATAGGGTAAAGTGAACATTTTGTCAAATGAAGACACGTTGAGTGCGTTTTAATAAAATGGAGCACTTCGTCAAAACTGTACACCTTCTGGTTCTGAATTTTGCGATAAAACTTTTTTTTTAAAATAAAAATGATATTAAAATTGTATTAGAAAAATAAAATAAAATATTGGAATAATATGGAAACTATTTTGATTAAAAAAGGCAATATTAAAAACTAATTAAATGAATTAGAAATTTACTAACATGAAAGCCAAACGGTTCATATAAAAAGATGAATAAAAATTGGTGTGTAAAGATTAAAAAGGCACCAAACTTATGACATAAAACCAAAACAAAAACAAACAAAAAAACAAACAAACAAAAAACAAAACAAAAAAAAAAAAAAAAACACAGCAAATAATCAAAATGAAGCAAGACGGTTTAAATTTCCCGTGACAAAATTTTATAGGATAGGTTCAGCTTTGATGATTTAACAAACCAACTAAATTTGAATTTGATGGTGACTCGATTTTTAACCAATGGGTTTAAAAAGATTTAAAAGGTGTCGTTTTTGATTCACGTGCTTGCTATATCCGAAGGAAAATTTTGACTGCAAAGCAGAAAGTGGTAGACCACACTCGAATATGTAAAAGGCTGTTACTGAGAAGGGATTATGCCACTCGGGCGTAAGGCAGAAAAGTTTGACAGAAAACATGAAAAGTCTCCGGATATAAAGTCTGATGAGAAAAGATATTGACCACAGATTGACTTAGGAGGATAAAAAGATTCATTCTTTTACTGATGAAGAAGTAATTTCTAAATTCTTATAATCCGAATGTCTTTCATAAATCCTCGAGTGTTTATCTGAAACTTGAGAACGCCTGTTTACAAAAATCTGAATATTCTTCAGAAGGACTCTAGAAAAGCAGTTTTGTCAACTTTTTCTTATCTTTCGAATTTTAACTAGTTACCTGTGAAACAGTGGCCCTTTGAATTGTGAATATTTCGAAGTAAATTTCGTTTGTTGCTGTTGTTAAAAAAGAAAGTTCTTTAAAATCTCTTTGTTGTTAACGAGAACATTTGCTATGTCTTGGTATTATTTCGAACTATTGTTCTCGTCTTGGTTGATATAGATGTTATAATGGACACAACGTTTCGACCAAGTGCCCTCTGGTCATCATCAGATGTCCATTGATTGGCTGATATGGATATCTTGTTGATTATTGTGAAATATTTTGTGAAATCAGTTATTGTTCTTTCTTGTTGGATTTGGTGCGTTAACCAGATAATCCATATCAGCCAATCAATGGACACCTGATGATGACCAGAGGGTAATTCGTCGAAACGCTGTGTCTATTATCACATATCAACCATGACGAGAAAAATAATCCGAAATAATACCAAAATATTGAAAATTACTCACCTCAGAAATAAGTACAAACTAAAACATTTGCTTTACATTTTTCCTTAGAAAACTGATTCGTATTTGAAAGAACTGCCCTGATAATTTGAGGCGCATAAGGGAAATTTTGCTCAAAGACTTGTGTCCACTAAAATGTATAAAATAATAGCTACCTAAACATTGAAATACTCCAACAAAATATTTATAAACCAATAACACGCAATAAGGTGCTTACATCTTAAAACACACTAATGAAATGGTACAATACAAAACCAAAAACAAATCCAAAAGGTGTTTTATTAGTCATCATAATTTAGCTAGATACGACCAAAATATCACGTAGGCGTAGTAATAGACATACTATGTGGTATTTTAAGGCCAATTTGGATGAAATAAAATAAAACCTCATTCACGTCCGCACGCTAAAGCAACACTCAACTCTGGCTAAACTACAAAAAGACCACCTCAGGCTATGGCGCTACCGCCCACTGTGAGAATTATATTCAATACAGTAAGAACCTATTTAATACATTCAACCAACTTTATGTATTTTACTTGTTGTATAAAATTAATGTTATTTGTTAATACTACGTTTTCTTTTCCTACTGAATCTTATTCTTTCCATGAATGTTTTTGGATTATTCTAATCAGCCGAATTACAATCAGTCCCGCAATATATTATATTATGTTATGTTATTATATTATATTATATTATATTATATTATATTATATTATGTTATTGTATCAAATCCTGACACTCCAACCTATTGACGTTTAATAAAAACTTGAAAAAAACGATTCCTACAGCCTATATTGTAATTTGTACACTTTGTATATTGTGAAAAAAAAATTTTTTTTGTTGTAATAAATGTTTTTTTTATGCAAATTTCACACCAAAATCGTGTTATTTTTCATTTGGGCCATTGAAAATAATATGGATATTAAATTTGACATTTTCTCTTCTTTTCTCTCAATAAACCTTTTTACTGTTAATTAGGAATTAATTTAATAATTTACTCCTTGGTGTTCTTTTCCCCATGTTTCACTTTCTGAAAATTCATCCAATCAAATATGTCCTACCAGGTAATATTGCTAAAATCTTACTTTTTGCTCAAATACGTTTTTTATTTTATTTTTTAATTTTGTTTGGATTAAAATTTTATATTTCCTAGTTATAACTTATATATATTCATAACATATAAGCAAGTAAACTAAGCAGACCAATCAAATTGTGTTAAACTTATTTCAGCTTACAATTGTGTTCAAATTTTGAAATGTGCAGTAAAATAATGCCTGTAGCTATACACGAGGAAGAAGTGAACATTCGTACTCAATTGTGAAAATGTCGTTCAACTGAAACGCTTTACGAGAAACAAAGTAATTGGTTGTGCTTAGGATTGCGAATTCGTTTGCATTTGACAAACTAATCTCCTCCGATTTAAAAGAATATATTCTTTTTTCTTTGCCTCATTGTCATTCCATATTTTCTGATAGTCATTACTTTTCTTTTTTCTTTTTTCTTCTTGTCCATTTTTCTTTTTGTTCCCTTTTTATTCGTTTTTATTCTTTAATTCATTTTCTTTGTTTCATGTGTTTTTATTTCATTTATAACATTTTTTCATCCATATATACCGCTATTCGTTTTTTCTTTTGTTCTTCTGAGGAATATGAAATATTTATTTTCTTCAAACATTATAAAGTTGTTCATGCAAAAAATCCATTCACAGTTTTTCATTATTAGATATTTTCTTTGGCCGTTTAACATCGGTCAAAGATCAGAGTGAAGAAGAAGTCAGAGGTTAGAAGTCCAATGACGATTAACCATTTTCTTTTCTAAGATAAAATTACCCGTGAGAAATTAGAAGCTGAAATAATTTTCTTAAATTATCTGAGTGAGAAACATTTCATCGGCCAGGATTGATGTTTTATTTTAAACAAAGAAAACTGCATTCGGCAAACAGGCATACGCTAATGAATTGGTGCTCTTTCAAATTGAAAAGAATTTCATTCAACTTACTTTCTTAGTAAATTCAATCCCTTTCTCTCTCTCTCTCTCTCTCTCTCTCTCTCTCTCTCTCTCTCTCTGTATCTCCACTAACACATTCTTCAAATTTTTCCTTAATTTGTTTCCTCATTCCTTTTCAATACACAACATTATACGTTTTACTACTAACTTCATAATCTCCCTTTTCTAGTTATATATTCCCGTGCGCTTTCCCTATTTATCTTTCAATCACACAGCATAAAAGTTTACACAGATTGTGAATAACTTAAAAAAAAAAGGACAAAAACAATTCTGAATCCCTGGGAATTACACCGTTTAGAAGAGGCGTGTTCTAAAAAAAAAAAAAAAAAAAAAAAAGATGAAGAACTAAACAAAGAAGAAACACATTACTTCACCAGACTTGTATACTGAGAACTGTATTTCAAGATGAATTTCGTTTCTTACCGCTTTTGTAACTAGGTATCGAAAATCATTTTCTCGAATTTCCATTACTATAAATATTAATTGCATTGTGTCCATGTTTTTTTAATCATAATAAATATATCCCCAATAGTGGCCAATCAATATTAGAATAGACACATCTTCTGATACAGCGGAAATCTTATTGATACACCTATCACTAGAATGCAATTTCTGGATACGCACGACGCTAAACATGGTCATTCTTTTTTACATGTTGAATCGATAGTAACATTTTAAACTATAACCAAGGCTTCTTTCGATATTTATGGAACCTGGCTGCTTTGCTATTACTAAAGCACATTTTAATGTGCGAAAGTTACAAATTCTGACACAAAGTTTAACTATGTTCTGTTGTTTTTTTAATAGCAGAGCTACGAGCAAAATTTCAAGCTTTTCGCCCCCAATTAAATTGTGTGGTTATTGCAGTATCGAGGAACCTCCGCAACCTAACTTGAAAACCTTGTTGACGAGTTAATCCCATTTATAAGACGTGGTATGGCTCAAGCTGTTACTTTTTCTGATATCCAATGAAGTCATCTACACAAAAGACATAGAAACATGTACTTATGCCTGTAAAAATACTGTAATTGGGGAAAGGGAAGTGGGGTAAGGCTGGTCATCACTTTCTATCTTAGACCAAGCTAATTAGATTCATGAACCATTCATTCGTTACAAATTTCTCATTCACCACAAGAACTCCTTCAATCCTACATATACCAGCGACCCCAGATATATGCTGGGAACATTTATATGAGGAAATCGTTCAAACATGTAAACAATGATGCCATTGGCTCGAAAAAGAAGTTTATACAAAAATAAACATTTCAATATCATTGTCATCAACTCAATCTCTTCATAGAAAAACTCTATTTTGGAAGATAAATAAGGCAGTTTGCCCTTTGAGATCGCAACTTTTGTCAACTCTGCTGCTTTGCGTTTTGTTGCTGATACATGTGCATCCGCAAAGATATTTTCCTATAAACTCTTAACTATACGATGAATGATGATTGTTTAAACCATTCATTTCTTGTTAGACGGTAAATTGAATGCTATGGAGAAGCTTCATTTGATACTGACATTACAGAAATACATCGTTTATACAGATGAGCTGTTGCAGATGCTAAAACTTTTAAGTCCACTTTTCGCTATTATGAACTTCTACTAGTCACATGAATGGTAGGATTATCAGCTGAACTACAAATTCAAGTATATTGATGAATCTGTCCAGTAAATTCTAATAAGTACTTTAAAATGTAAGACTTATTTACCACGCACTCCTAAATCAGAAATGTCTATCTGTTCTTAAGCAAAGGCAAGAAATCCCGTTGATACAGGGGAGTTCAGCAACCATTGAGAAGTTCCAAGTAGCAGAGGAATCATTCATAGTACCCTTTCGGGTAGGTATTATTAGGAAGGATAATTACCGTTGTCATCTTCGCTACACATGGTAACAAAATCCACACTTGAACGTCCGTGAGTTCATGGAGTTTGCTTTGAATATCATTACTAATCTTGACTAAATCCATTACTAAATATTTGT
The DNA here is from genome assembly GCA_037127315.1 of Ascarosepion bandense. Taxonomy (NCBI): domain Eukaryota; kingdom Metazoa; phylum Mollusca; class Cephalopoda; order Sepiida; family Sepiidae; genus Ascarosepion; species Ascarosepion bandense. The sequence continues at coordinate 3,061,060 of JBBBDQ010000571.1, forward strand.
ACTATTTTTTCAAAACTATTAAACAAAGAAAGTTTATTTCTAAAGTAGACATATTGCAAGCGTACCATCAAATATCAATGAGAGAGTAAGTCATTGAAAAGACAAATGTGATAACCTCATTTGAACTGTTTCTATATATATATATATATATATATATATATATATTCGAAATGTGACTGTATTTGTAATTTCGTTTATCGAAAGAGATCTAAAACATCAAGGAAATCTTCACCACATTGACTGAACTTCATTATTCAAACACTACTCGCTATCAATTTTAGTATCATACAACTCCAACTATGCTGCGAGAGAGAGACACAGACAGAGACAGAGACAGAGAGAGAGAGACAAAGAGAGAAAGAGACAAAGAGAGAGAGAGAGAGAGAGAGAGCACATAACGAGATTACGGATATGTACCTCACAACAGCAGGATGTGAGGTAGTAAAGAAAGTTTCGGCGATGGCATACCAGAAAAACTAAGAAGAGCAAGTCTTCGAAGAAATCGTTGAATATTAGATCAAAGAGAAGGTTATTCATCGCTGAAAGAACAAACTTTCTTGAGACGAGACAACAACTGAACGAATCTGTCATACAATTTTTACTGCTTTTACATTTTTACAACGTTGAACTGCTTTATCAATTTTAGCTGCTACACAAATTCTATACTAGTTTCTAAGTTCAAATTAAAACCTGCAGCCTTTCCAATATCTTATAATTAAATGAGGAGTCGTGCATGACTTTTAAAAAGGACAGAATATGGATATACTAGAAAAAAAAGGGTGCAAACAATATTAATTCAAACTGATTAATTTAGAACCAGGTTCGAGTCTGAAGATGTAGAAATGCGAAACGAGGAACAAGAGAAGACAGTGAATAGAAAAACTGAAACAGAACAAAACATGGAGGAAAGTGGAAATGAGTTAAGAGACCTAGAAGAGGAAGATGAATCTAGCCCAAGATCTCAATCAAAGAGGACACAAGAAAAGCAAACAGAACTATCCAGCATATAGAAGCGATAGAGCAACTATAGGCGTCAAACCTCTCAGGTTCATGGAGGTGTAATTTGGTATGCAAATGAGATATACTCATAAACAGAGCAAGCCTCAGGCACCAGGGGAGGGAGAATTTATAGTGGGTTACTTATCTATTCTTTTTCTGGTTGTAGTCGGAGTCCGTTCTAGAGAAGGGTAGTGGTATATTGTTGTAGGTTAACGGAATTTGGCCTTGTGGTAGATAGCCCACTATAAGTCATAAAATGATTATAAAATCAAGTTGAGTTGAAAAATAACATTTTTATATATACACATATCAATTAATGTCTTTACAATTAAAGTAATACTTGAATATAGGTCCAACGGAGGTTAAAGTGTCCATGGCAAATAAAATGCTGAAAGAGATTTAAGGCTTGGGAATGTGGGGAGCGCGTAAGTGAGGAATGTCTTTGATGTAATCGCTCCTTAGATCAGTAAGTAGTAGGTTATGAGACAGGGGAAAAGGAAAGAGGCAAGCGTAGTAGCCACTTGACTTAGGTCAAGGGGATATTGATTACACTCTTTTCCTTGAGTTCTGCCTGCTGGAGTCTGTCTGTATTTGCTTTTTATATCTGCTTTTTGGATCACAGTAGCTCGTTTGGGATTTCACACTTGTATTTGATTCTGGGCTTCCCATTGGCTTTTAAATAAAATTCGCGTAGGCTCGCTAAATGGAAATTTAATATTTGATTAATTTTTATTTTTCAACCGGAACATCTGCGCGGATCCAGTGGCGCACGGACGACTTTAGGTCATTTTCCTTTTTGTCGTGAAAGAGCAAACATCCGGTCCATCGCTTTTGCTCGGTCGTTATCACCACAAATTCACGTAGTTTCCTACGAGATTTACACATCACAACAATATACATGAAAGTTATCGTTCAAAAAAGAATATATATATATATATATATATATATATATATATATATATATATATATATATGTATATATATATTCAGATCATATTTAGGGGGGTAGCTATTTCAACGTCAGTTCGAGACATGCATTGTCAACCCCAGTCAACCATAGAATGGAGAAAAAAATTTGCAACGGAAGCAAAGGTTAGTAAAAAAGTGGTGAGGAATGTTAGTTAAGATAGGGTCAAGCAGAAAAGAAATGTAGTTGTAATCTTTTGGTAGTGGAAAGCAGGTGATTTGCCCATTGGGTCAGGGGTAGTAGGTAGGGAAAAGATTCGGATTCACCAAATCTATGTGAGAGGCAAAATATGTTATGAATAAATGGAAGGAGATAATGAAGTTTAAATGTATTACGGTGACGACACATGCTAATTAATATGTTACATTCATTAAGAAGTACATTTTGATACTGAAATTTTAAAATTCTAATTTTAATGTATCACTTAGACTATTAGTAGTAAGATATATATATATATATATTAAGGACTGTATTCTGAAACTGATCTTCGTGCCCCTAATGGTTTGAGAACTACATATACTTCTATCTGAATAACTATCCATTGCTATAAATATTCATTCGGGCGTATTCTCGTCATTTTTACAAATTGTAAGTTTCATTGGCAGGGCTGGATTATCCAATAGACTAGTATAGACTAGGTGCCCCTAAGCTTGGTTGTAGTGCTGGTTATAAAAAGTTTTGTTTTTTAGTACAGTTGTGTTGCAATGTGTGCTAATTTGGTTTGCAATAAATAGTAAAATAGCAGTATTTCTTAAAAAAATATTTTTGATAAACAAAAGATTGTAACCCTATTTTCACGTAAATATACTTTCGGTTTAATACAACAGAGTGAGGGAAATTATTATTAGTGGTATTGTTAGTTGTACTTTATTGTAATTCGCGATATGAGTTCTGTTTATATATATATATATATATATATATATATATATATATATATATATATATATATAATACTTATGTACTTGTAAAATCCGAAAAATAGAGAAATTAGCTGGAAATTGGGAAAAAAGAAAAAAAATTCTCGCTGTATTCAGGAGCGAATTTTTGAGCCAGTGGAAGTGAGAAATGGCGATAGTCACAAGTTGTCAAGATTTTTGATGGGGTTAAGTTAAGGTCAGATCATTGCTTCCCACATTTGCTGGGAAAAGATTTGAAAATTTGTAAACCTAAAATGATGTAAATAAGAAGAAAAGGACGAAAAGGAAATTACGTCATGTGAGGTGTTGATATTTCATTCGTTAAGCCATAACTCCACCTTGAATTGTGTAGGTGGAAAATGATCTCATTGGTCAAAGTTGTGATTGCACAGATACCCGGTCCATCCCTCAAGAGAATTGGGGACAACTATAAAAGTCGGGACCCTGAGTAGAAAAGTAGAGTTTGAGTAGTTTTTGAAATTGCAGTCGAGATGTAACGACTGAGGGAAAAGTGTTCCCAACTGGGGGCTGCTGGTCGCCTTCCATAGATCTCCGGGTTGAAGATGTAAAAAAACGTAGAAAAGCCTGCTGCCGATCAACTTAAAAGGGTTAAAATCGAATACTGGGCCTCCGATAGAGTCCCAGCTAAAGATCTATAGAAACAGAATGAACCGAGAAAGAGTTAAACTAGCTGAAAAGAGATTTTTTTTATTGCCGAGTGAAGGAGACAAGACGAATCTACTATTATCACTAGAGTGCTCAACTTCGGTAAAGAGCCGTGAAAAGACTGTTTTATTTTGGAAAATTGAACGCTCTGATTATTCTTAACGAAAATTTCGCTCCGTTACGAAAAGACTTTTTTATTTGGAAAATCGAAAGCTCTGATTGCTTAACGAATCCTTTTCTCCGTTGTAAACATTGAAATTCGGCGATTGTCCATTCTGCTTTTATTAATTATTTATTTATTTTTTTTTATATATAATGACTTTTTTCGTAACTTATCCAGGCGTCTTCAAACTTATTCATTTATTATTATTTTTGTTTTTGTTTTTTTGGTGCCGTATTTATTTTTTTTCAACACAAGTGTATTTGAGTGTCCGGTCTGGTATGAGGTGGTAGAGAGACGGCTACCGGGTTTTCAACGTGACTTTCCTGAGATCAAAGAACACAGCGTTGGCCGGGGAGTTCACCGTTGTAATAGACGTCCTGAGGACCAGCTGTTTTGACGAGGCGATCATCATGATTAGCGACCCGAGAGCGTCGTCATAACTGATGCCGTTTCGATAGCATCAACCCTCTCCAGGTTCAGGTCATCATCAAGGTGTCACAAGATAACTATTCTGGTTTATTTAAATAATTTGCCATAAGTATATTTCAAACTATGTAAATGTCTCTAAAATATAACACGAATAAAGATATTCAAGACGGGTGCGGACGAGTTAGAATGTGACTCCATCAGAGTGGTGGTGGGTATAATTCAATTAGCCTAAGGACCACAAGAATTCATAATAATTTCATGGCATAAGGTGTGCTCAGAATACGAGGCTAGGTAATAAAATCTAAGGGAAGTAATTAAGTTTTTGAAATGCGAAAATTGGTTCGGACATTAAAACCGATTATATTTGTTTTTTTTGTTTTTTTTTTTTAATCATTTCACCCCGAGCAAAGCAGAAATGCCACTGATGAGGGGGCGGGCTACATAACTGTAAAAAGATTAATTAGAAAAAAGTGTGGAGTACAAACTAGTTAGAAAGGAACAATAGAAAGCTGAGAATGCAGGTGCGATGGCAGATACATAGGTGGAGAGAAAGGGAAGGATATACGGGGGTGGGGAGAGAGCTAGAGTCCAGTGGTTAATAGATGAGTATTGACATTGCATTTAAATTTCTGGAGGTTGTAGCCGTCAGGAAAGCAAGAATATGGGAGCGAGTTCCACAGGCGGGAAGTACGAGAGAAGAAGCTGCAGGAGTAGAATTGTCGTCTGCATTTGGCTAACCTGACTGTGAATGGGTGGGACTCAGTTGCCAGTCTGGTTGCACGAGTAAACACCTTTTGAGGAGGCATCAGTGACTTAAGCCATGAAAGTATTTATAGAACAGACAAAAGGAGGCCACATTTCGACGGTGGGGAAGTGGCTGCAGTCGAGCCGCCAGATCAGTACCTATCACATTACAGACTTTCTTTTGGAGCCTGTCGAGAACACTGAGGAGAACGGCAGGGGCGCCTGACCATAAATGGCAGCAGTACTCCATGCACGGACGGATGGTTGACTTGTATATATGCAGGATGAATTCAGGCGGAAAAAACATCCTGGATCGACATAGTGACCCAACCTTCTTAGCAGTAGATTTAGCTATGGATTCAACATAGTGGTTCCATTTGAGGTTTGAGGAGAGGGTAAGGCCGAGGAGGCGTAGTGTGTTGCTCTCAGGGAGACTCGCTTGGTCCATGCTTATGGGAGGCAGGAGAGGTTGCCTGTGATGGTTGACATAACTGTAAACGCATTGAAGTTGACAAGCCACTTCTTGCCCCAATTCACCACAGAGTGTAGATCCCGTTCAAGGTCAGCAGCGAGATTATGTCTGTCCGCCACGAGAGGTTTCTTACTGGTGCGGGAGTATATTGTAGTGTCATCTGCGTAGATGCCTACTTTGGACTTGATCTCATCTGGGAGGTCGTTGATGAAAATAAGGAAGAGCGTCGGGTCCAGGATAGAGTCCTGTGGGACACCAGCATTCGTGCCGTAGGATGAAGAGGTACGCCCATTCAAAACGACCTTCATTTTGCGGTTATTTAAGAAAGATTGGATTAGGTCAAGCAGACGACCGGCAATACCGTAACCCCGTAGCTTGCATAGGAGGCCATAGTGCCAAACCCTGTCGAAAGCCTTGGAGATGTCCAGAGCAACCACGCGAACCTCGTCAGACTCATCAAGGGCCTGTAGCATGTACTCCGTTACGGTTGTTAGCAAGTCGGCCGTGGACCTGGTAAAGCGGAAGCCATATTGCCTGTCTGGGTGAATTTACTATATTCTACAAATTTCAATAAAAAAGTAACGTATGTTCTTTTTTAATTACAAACTATTTAATAGCACTACCTCACCAAAAATAAATAAATAAATATATAAAAAATAACAAAAATGTCTGCTTCTTTTTTAATTAATTCTTCCTGTGAAAGCTTTTATACACTTCAAAGATTCTTTGTTGCTTAGCGAGTTGCTTTTTTCATCTGAGCATCTTCGGAAAATCATTGTCATCTAAATGCCGCACCACCTCAAGAGTCAAACATTATAATGGTTAATAATGGCTTGCTTACTAATTTAATTTCTTTCTTTCTTTTTTTAATGATTGTTGGTTAATTATAATTTCTTGGTGCAGTGCATTTAAATGGATGCATTGCAGCCAAAATATCATCATTAAACAAAACCATCCAATATGACAAAAACATTGAGCAAAAAAAATCATCTATGGAATAATGAAAAAAGAACCATGAGTGATATACTGTGACGAAAGCAAAAAAGAAATGAATTCTAAAGATGCCGGTCTTCTCGTCGACGCCTAAAATCTCGCAGCTGCACGAGAGTCGATCACTTCGTTTTAAGACCGGGCTCTGTTCACGTTGTGCTTGATTGATCATAAAGCCGGTCTGGGTTAAAATTCGCCGAAAATCCGCTGTGTCGATGATCCAGACAGAACTGAGAGACACAATAAAAAAGGAAATCTTTGTAAAATTAACAACAAGGAATTTATATACATACGTACTGTTCAGTAGAGTTTATCACTCTTGCGTGCAGACAGCCGTAATTCTAACCCACATCTTCTACAGGATGTAACACTTTATCTAAGTTGGTTGGTCCGGCACCAGGCTGAAATCGGAGTTTCTTCTAAGGTAGGCAGTCACGTGACAACACGTCTCTCGTGTTAATTCCCCTCATTTCGATTTTCTATTTATGGTAGTTATACCTTTTCTTTGTTTTATTTTCGTCCTTTTCTGTTTTATGTCCCTAGGATAAGCTTTAAGTTTTCTGTCGCATTTAACTTTTGTTCAGTTGTGTTGAAGTGTCTGATTCTTGTGATTATAACCAGTTTATTCACCTACCGCCTGCTCTTCAGCATTTTTAGTGTTACGATTCAATAAGAATAACTGCGTTATTTGAATAAACAATCATCAAATCGTGGTACAGTCGCGACTTAAGGTCTCACCCTTCTACCGTCAAAATAATCAAGTGTAATCCCCACTTCTATTCTTACAGTTTCTTTTTTTGCACTTCCCCATCTGTGAAACTCCCTTTCGTATACTTGCTCCCCTGAAAGGTACAATCTCTAATTTTTGCACTTCCCCATCTGTGAAACTCCCTTTCGTATACTTGCTCCCCTGAAAGGTACAATCTCTAAAAGTTTAAATACAACGTCAATTGCCATCTTCTATCTCTCCAAATCCCATATACTTCCCATCCTTTCTTCAACATCATTTGTAATCTGTATGTTCTCTCTCTGTAACCCCTTGCTCACCAGTAGCAGTCTTGCTTTGCTTTGGGTGAAATGTTTATATATATATATATATATATATATATATATATATATTAAAAATGAAATAATCACGAAATGCAATTTCAAGTTTTGCGAAAAGCAATCACGAAAAAGTTATTCTTATTTGATGAACTGATTGAATGAATGGGTTATTAAGATACTGAATGTTATGAAACAATTATCTGGCTCGTTTTACTGTTACATAGTCTATTTCTATTTTCATTCCAAATAGAACGCTTAAATTTTAAGAGTTTCGGAAAGTCAGGGAAATGTGTCTGGTAACAGTTTTAGATAAATTTTATTTGATGAAAAAGAAAGTACGTATGTTATGCAGTTGTTGAGACGTTTGAATTTATATTTCTTTTTGTGATTATGACACAATGGTAGAGGGAAAAACACTAAAGTATTTGATTTTGATTGATAAGTCTTGTTTGTAAATTATATCTACCTTATTTTATATAAACAATATAATGGCTAGTCTTTGTTTGATGAATAAATTAATTGTGCGGTGGATAGGAAATTAAGAATTAAAAATTTCTTCTTCACTTTTACAAAAATTCACAATGACGTGTGAAATCCTGGTTTTGCCAAATAGAAAAAGGATTGATCACGTGTTTAAAGAAAAAGTCGAAACCGGATTTCGCAAGTAGATGTTAAATTGATTTTCTGACCAATGGAAGCGATTTGCAAGACTAAAAAGACTTAACGATCCAGTGCAAAAAACAAAAAAAAAATAAAAGGCTTCGGTTAGCGTCAGCCAGACAGTCAGATGGGGGAAGTGAGACGACACACTAAAATGTAACACGGGAGATACTCCAAGTCGACCCGGACGTAAGGTCGCGTCGCATATTCGTTCTCTTTTTCCTTCTTTCTCGTGTGCTGATTCCTTTTACTTCTTCTTCCCCATTCAAAGACATTTCTACCAAACCAACGCTCATACATACATACGTACACATAAACTCTTTCTAACAAGTTACTACTACGAACATTTATACAACTCTTGATACCCTCAACTTTCTCATAGAAAATTAACTTCTAGAATTCATGTTATCCTTTTCTATCAATAAATTTTTATTTAAACATGCAAAATGTGTGTTTTTATTCTTCCACAAATATACACAATCTGCGCAACCTTCTGCTGCCAACAACCTGATGATAAACTTCTGGTGATGATAACGAATAAATATTAAGTTGTAGGGAGTTCGGTTATGTATGACACAAGGCTGAATCAATAAACATTAACCGTTTCCCTATAGTTTCATGTTTTCACCACTAATTTAATCTCAGTTTCTATTCATCCGACTTTTAGTCCGACTGATTAGCCCGTTTATTTTATTTATTGATATATTTATTTGTACATTCCTAGTTTTAAATTATGAACTAAATTTTCCTCGATTCTTATTTCCATGCTACTAGTGATAGAGAACATATACATGGAATACTTCGAAGAAATGGCTTAAGAAACAGCACCGCTACGCTTCATACGTAGATACATATCTCAACCATCTCTTCATACTCTGAGTGCACCAGGAAGATGCATAAATATTACTGGACCATGTGAACACAATAAGAATAAGACCTTCGATTCACTTAAGTGGAATAAGAAAATAATAATCAGCTAGCCTTCCTGGATGTAGTAATAACTCGCACAGAGAATGGGTTCAAAACGTCCGTATATCACAAGCCAACCTTTACCGGACAATGCCACAATTTCAATTCTCACCATTTTTACAGTTTTAAGAAATGAATCGTTCAATGCCTACAACACGGGAGAAATCATGTGGATACCCAGACATATCAACAAGAAATTATCAGCATCAAATGTCAGTCAGTTAAGTGCCATATCTGATACACACTGGGACAATCATGTCTCTTCTGATCCATGACTGACTAGTCAGAAAAATTTTTCCGAAGTAGGTTACCATTACTTTCTGTGGTAGACTGGTAAGTAACACAGGCTGTCCAATCTGTCCTGATATTCAACCTATAGCCGGAGGGAGAAGAGATGAATTAAATAACTTTTCCAAGAGTATTTGCGCGTAAGTGAATGCTACGAATTCAACTGGAATTTGAACTCGGCTCTTCGATTTCTCATCCCAAGTCAATATCCATTGCACATTCATCATCAAACGTACTGTTCAGAATAAAAATTACCCAGAAAACAGAACATCAGTAGCTACAGGTGGGTACAGAAGAGTCGAGGAGGTTGACCAGAAAATGATCACACTCTGTCTATGTCAAATGCTTATGGGGAAAATGGCTTCAAATTTGCGGTCCATACAACACCAGGACAATATTCAGGAACAGTTTTTCTATACGGAGAAATCTCTGCCGAGTAAAACCCAGAACGAGGAAGAAAATTCCTTGCAGTTGTGGCAGAGAATATAAAGGTGAAACAAGCCGCTTCCTGAAAGTAAGGCTGGAGGAACATCGAAAAGCGACAATAAAAATTAGACAATGAAATCGGGAATGGCTGATCCTGTATAGAGGGAAAGGGGTAATCATAGAATGGAATGAAAATAATGGACAAGGAAAATACTAAAGAGTTTGACGTCTGAAAGAATCAGTGCATATGCTAGGCTATGAAGACCTTCTTAGCAGGACTATCATAGAAATAAATAGAATATGGAAGCCGCTAATAAAGAAACAAAGACAAATTATATCAAGTCTTCAACTGCAACAGTAGCAATCAAAAAATGGGCAACAGCAACAGTCATGACAAACACCAGAAGTAGCAACCTAATCAAAATACAGGTTAAGCTCCACGCTCACTACAGAAAATTGTCTTACGGGTAAATGGCCGAGTGGATAAAGGCATTGGTTTGTGAAATTGGTAACATTGTGAGTTCAGTCGTCCAGGTTTGTATTTTATAGTAACTTTTGAGAGTAGTGTATCTTAAAGGAAGTTAGAAAGTTTGTAAAAAAATATTACAGATGTTTGAAAATTTCTATTTTTAGAACTAGCGGTTAAAAAATCGTCAAAATTATTTCTTGTATGTGAATTGTTGTTCATTCACGATTTGATTGAAAAAAATAATTGTAATTATTAGCCAATACGAGACGTGGTCTCATTCCATCGTAAATTGTGAAATTAAAGTCTCTGGAGCCTCTGTGGTGAAGACGAAATGAAAACAACTTTCTTTTCTTCACGGTTTGAAGACTCGCAAAGTGTGAAAATCTATTTTGACCAATAAAAAAAAAAAGATCCTGATACACAAAAGTACAATAGAAAAGACTGATAGCCATGAATCCTTCTTAGCAATAACTTCTGTTTTTAACGTTCAGTGTGAACGTTCAATTATGCCGTTTGCCTGAGGATGGTACGAAGTTGTCCTCAGTCTGTGAAAGCCTATGGTTTTGACAGCTCTGAAAACAATTCTAACTCAAACTGGCTACCTCTGTCAGTGATGACATATAAGGGTACTCCGAATCTAGATACTCTTGTGTTAATGAAAGCAGTAGCGACATTTTGTGCGCCTATTTCAGTTAGAGGAACCGCCTCCACCCATCTAGTAGCCCTATCAATCATAAGGATATGGCAAAAATAGGGTTCTGTTTTGGTTTCATACTGGCTATAATGGACCCACTATGTCTAAATGCACTGTTTGAAAGAAGGTAATAATTCAAATGTTTGTACTTCACTCTTCTTATATTTAATAATTTTTGCCTGCTGGCAATTTTGGCACTCCTTATATAACTCCTTTGACTGACTTGTCCATCCATGGCCATTAATACCTTGATTTTAGTAAGCGTAATGTGGCTGATATTCCTGGGTGTGACAATGAGTGCAGACTATCGAATATGCGGTACAAAAGGTCTCGGAAACTGTAACGATATGTCGCACATTATAATTTGGTCTTTACCTGTATGGTAAGGTTTCAACCTGTCTTTTAATTGTTTAAGTTCTTCATCCGATTGCTGATGAGTGACAATAATCACAAAAATCTATTGTTAGTTACAACATTAGCCGGCCTGATAAGCAGCCTGCAACGACATTTTTCTGTCCTCTTATATGAGCAATGTCTGTTATATATTCGCTTATAAAGATGAAATGACTCTGTTGTCTGTCCGACTTTAAAGGGAAATGGCGAGTAAGATCATTACACAAACGTTAACGATCCGTTAACAAAAGTGTATTCTTACCTTCTATGAGGTGTTTAAAGTGTAACACCGCTAGATATGCAGCGAGCAATCACAATCAAAGGTAGAATATCATTGTTGGGTTTGAGACAACTTTCTAGAGAAGAAACCAATGGGAATAGGCTGGTCATTTATCATTTGATGAAGAGCGGCACCTACCGAATGATTCGAACTATCCGTGACTAGTTGATCAGTTTTAACGTTCGAATCCGGGAAGGCTAATGCCATTACACTTGACAATGACTTATTCACAAAAGAAAGAAGCTAATACCTCCGCTGTTAAAATCAGTTGCTTTGCATTGTGATTCAAACGGATACATTCTGTAAGTGGGGAGATTAAGTTACTTAATTTTGATAATAATTTTCTGTAAAAATTGTCAATTCCAATAAATCGTCGCAATGTTTTTGAGTCCTTGGGAGAAGGAAAATTGTTCAGGTCTTGAAGCTTATTAGCGTTAGGTTTTATTCCTTCGTTCGAAATATTAAAACCGAAGAAATCGAGTTCCGTAGCATTGAAAATATATTTTGAAATAGAAATTTTAAGATTGTATTCACTTTACTTCCAAAATACTTGATTTAGATATTCAGAATGAGAATCCTCGTCATCGGAGTATATCAAAATATCATCGATATATACAAATGTACACTCCATGTACCGAAAGATGTCGTCTGTCATCCTTTGGAAGGTACATGCGGCGTTCCGTAGCCCGAAAGGCATATTCAAATAAAGCGTGTTCTGTCAAGATTGCAGTTTTACATACATCATCGGGATGCACCGATATCTGGTGGTATGCCGAGGATAGATCAATCTTTAAAAATATATTTTTTCCATGAAATTTTGTAGCTAGTGACTTAATATCGGAGATTGGATAGCAGTTCGGTTTCGTAATGCTATTTAGTTGTCTGTAGTTGCCCACTATGTTGCTATCCGATTTGGGCACCATGTGAAGTGCCGAACTCCACTCTGATTTGGAAGCGAAAATTATGCCAGCTTGCCGAAGCTTTTTAAATTATTCCTTGGCTATGTCAGATTTCTGCTTCGACAGCCGCAAAAGGTAGATACAGGAGGGTTGCTCCCAGTTTCGATTCTGTGAAACACTTTTGATTTTTTGCATTAGGATTCCGATGAGGGGATATTAGATTAGGGTAGCCTTCTATAATCTTTGTTAAAGTTCCCTGTACATTTTCGAAAGCATGGATTGAAACGTGTATCACACAAGTTGATAGCTTGGCATCACTTTGTCTATTATTGTGTCGATCAACTTATCATTTTTACAATCCATTGTTAGTCTCACCTCCCGCTGCACTAGTTTTCCAATTTATCAGTAGGTCGTCGGCCATTTTCCCAAGTCTTTCTCTTTTTGAATCCGCTTGTGCTGTTAGGACGAGTCTTAAGTTATTTGGCATTGCTGGGATGAACTTGTGTCATATGATATCGCTGCTCAATCCAAATTTGTAGCTAACGCTATCAGTTCATTTAAATAAACGGATAGTCTACCCGTGAGGGTGCGAGAAGACATCAATTTATCAAGCAACTCTGGTTTTAATTTTTCATGCAGAGATATAACTGCTTTTTAAAGTTTTCCATAGTCTCCTGACTGATGGGTAGTAATTTGCACAGTCTTTAGCAGCAATGCAGCCAACACATGACAAAATTGCTGAACAGTGGTCCTTATCTTCATGATAATAAATTGTGCTTCCATAATTGTGAACCAAGCAAGTACATTTGATTCCATAAACATGGGCGGTTTGATGGATACTGTTTGTATCGATTCGTTAGCCCCTGTGGTCGCTTGATTCGTATCCATTTCCTCGTTAAACATCTTGACGTAAGTTTTAGTTTCCTCGCACGTCGAAGGTCACCAGTGAAGAAAGAGGGCGTGGCTGTGTCTAATAACGAGGAAACACGTGTATATATTTTAACAACATAAAATAAAGAATTTATTTACAAATTTACACAGTTGTAATTGTCATTAGCTTATTTCAAAACAAGTAACCATACATTAAAAATTTGTAGATTTGATAAAATATTAAAATATTAGACACTAAGTACATTTCCAAAATTCGTTTTCACACAAAAGTATTAAGTTGAATTCCATATAAACAAGGTTTCCAAAATGATTAAAACAAATTGAAAGAGTTCATTTTCCGCATTAAAATATTACAGTGGAATTCAATATAAAAATGTTTTTTAAGTACTTAGCTTCAACCACCGAAAGAGTCTTTGCAATCAGCCGTTGTCATTAAAGGCTAATAATGTATCAGCTTTAAATGTGACATCGATGATATTCAGAAGCGTAGTCTCTGCTTTCTTTCTCTCCCGTCTCTCTGACTCCAACTGACTTCTGACTGACTGGGCATGTTAATAAATAGGCCAGTCATATCAAGTGACTGGATCACAGACAAACTCCTTTTTGTTCGGGAATAAGCATGACATGAGTCACTGGAAGTTAAATTTGTTATTTTTCTAAATAACTCTTTTCATTGGTTAGAAAATTAATTCACACTTGCATTTTTTTTTTTGGTCAAAGTAGTTTATCACATTTTACGAGTTTGCAAACCGTGAAGAAAAGAAAGTTATTTTCATTTCTTATTCACAACATTTTAAAAGAAGACTGACCCGCAGAGAAGGTTGAAAATAATTAGATTTCAAGGTAGAAGGGTGTTTCAAAGCGGAAGGGAGTCATAAATGACTGTTCGGGGAAGGAAGCACTAAAATAGGCACTAAAACAGGCATTTTCGATGCCTAAGTTTTAAAGTGATTCGTTAAAAATGAAAAAGCTTTCTTGAAGCTTTCATTTTTAGTTTCACTTAAAAATTAAATTATTAAATTTACTATTTCCAGTAAGTAGATACCTCCACGAATTCGCCGAAAAAAAAAAAAGAAAAAAAAAAAACCAGTATAATATAAAGAAAAAAAAGCCCCAAACTGAATAAAAACAAATTTTTATCTGCAAAATGTTTATTTAATCTCTAAAGGGATTAATTATTTTTTGAAATTTTTCATTCTTTCTCACACGTTCGAAATTATGGTAAAAAATCTTGTTTTTTTTTTATCCGTGAGTGACGCAATTTTTACAAAGATTTACTACGGCAAACGTAATCTTACGCAACTCACTTTTGCCGGTGAAAAACACATTAATTTAGGTATTTCCAATCATTTTCGGTATCTAAATTTCAATTGAATTTTTGAAAATAAAAAAGTTTTCTGGAATTTTAATTTTAGCTTTAACTGAAAGCCATGAGTTTAAATTTACTTAAATAAAACACTCTGGTGTATTTCATACCGAAATTATATTGATTAGAATTTAAAATTTTTTTGAGTTTAAAAAAGTTTCAATTTTTGGGCAATTTTTCATTGATCAACACACATTTCGTAAACGATTCTCGGTTTTAAAAAATCTTGCAAAAACAAAATATACCTCGCTGAAATATTATTTTATTAGCATTAGCAAATTTAAACTTACCTTATTTTGATTTGAAACAAGTATTATACGCTTACTGTCTGAAATGCACGATAAAAGCCTTTCTTAATTACTGTAGTCCTCTCATCAGGGTCATCTGAGGTGACGAATGATTTAGTCACAAACTGGAGCCTTCAAAAACGCTAAGTATGGCAACCAGACATGATTTAATTGTATGTAATCGTACATTTCTTTTTTTTTATGTTTTTAACTACATAGTAAAATTAAAAATTTAACATGATATTTTCAGCAAGCATATACTATTTTATAGAATTTTATAGCCATACGTTTGAATATACTTTGAATAAACAAAAATTAAAATAATAAACTTACTTTTAAAATAATTTTACAATTTAATAAGAAAGAATGAAATTGAAATAACCGAACTAACTCAATTTATGAAATGTTATGCTAAGTAGGAATTTAACAATAAAATAATTATAATTTCAATGGTAGGATTAGCAAAAAGGCTATTGAAATGTACAACAAAAACAGACCAAACATGGGTTATAAAATAGAAAAAGGAAAGTTTTTAAATTTCTGTAAGGTACCTTCTTCTTCTTCTATGTGCCCTGTCCCTTCAGGACGTAGGCGATCATGGATCTCCACGTCTCTCTATCCCTTGTGGCTCTTAGTATGTTTGCTCCTGTTGCTCCTGGCAACCCCCGTTCCGTCATCCACCTGATCAGACTCTGCAGATATGTTATCCGCTGCCTTCCTCTGTCTCTCCTTCCTTCTATCTGTCCAGTCAGTATCAGGTCCTCCAGGCTCTCCTTCCTCATTGCGTGTCCCAGGAACTTCAGTTGTCTCTTCCTGATGCTCAGCATCAATTTCCTTTTTGTTGCCATTCTTTCTAACACTTCGTCGTTGCTTGTATGCTCAGTCCACGATATACGTAGCATCCTTCTGTAGAACCACATTTCGGCCGCTTCCAGTTTTGTCCTCATTTTCGATGATATTGTCCAGCATTCACAGCCGTACTGAAGAACTGACATCACGTAGCATTCTAGCACTCTTTTCTTCGTTTCTATTGAGATCTTCCTGTGTGTTAGTATTTTGCTCAGCTTCTGGAACGCGTCCTTTGCCATGCCAATTCGCCTTCGGATCTCCGTGTCGCACTTTCCATCTCCTGTTAGAACACTTCCTAGGTACTTAAATTCTTGGACTTGTTTGATTCTGTTATCCCCCACCTGTATTTGGCATTTTGGGTTGTATCTTTTGCTGATGACCATGCACTCAGTTTTCTTAAAGTTTATTTGTAGTCCTTTCTTGTCACTCTCCACTGCTACTTTCTGTATGAGATCTTGCAGTTTCCTTTCCGTGTCCGCAATCAGTACTGTATCGTCCGCGTATCTTATGTTGTTCAGGTTGTGGCCTCCAATAATAAATCCTGGTGTGTCATCTAGGGTCCTCAAAATATTCTCGCTGTATAGGTTGAACAAATCCGGTGAAAAGACACATCCTTGTCTTACGCCTTTTTCTATCTTTGTGTATCTACTGAGGTCGTTACCTGTCCGTATGCAGGCCGTTTGCTGCCAGTAGAGATTCTTGATTATTCTTATATCTTTGCCGAAAATGTCGAGGTTGCCTATCACCTACATTCACAATTAATGTAAAAGATGATGAAACGAGGAAGTAAATTACTTAAATTTTGGGGAGTTCTGTTGTTGGGTGATTCAGAAACACGTAGAAATGAAAAGAATTGGGTACTGAATACATTATAGGGAATTTTTTTCCTGTATGGGAGACAATCCTTGAATCACGTGACCTTTTAACGACCACCGGTACAAATAAAATGTGGGTAGTCAGCGTATACACAATTAAAATGATTTAATTATTTTAAAAATCCATTGGCTATAGTATTTGTATTAAGCTTTTCAATTTTCGATTAGTAAATATAGTTGTCACTCATTAATTTCACAATCCAGCGTTAAGGATGAAGGAGGAAATTTTAAAATATTTCTGAAACTTAATAAATTATTATAATAAAAAATAATAAAAATGAAAACAATTCTTGTAAAAATTTATTATTCATTGAATTTTTTTTCTTTTCAGACAATGATATCTTTAATAATAATTTATAAAGTTTCAAAAATCTTTAAAAATGTTTTTCCTTCATCGTCTGTGTTAGGTTGTTAAAATAATACGTGAAGACTATATTTACTAATCAAATATTGAAAAGCTTAATACAAATAATCAAAGCGTTCAATTTTCAAAATAATTAAAACATTTTTGTGTGCATGCTGATGACTAGTATTTTCTTCTGTACGTAAGTCACGTGTTTTAAAGGTTGAGCTCCTTACAGGAAAAAAAAGGGCTTATACATATGACACACGAACTCATCCAAGCTATATATGTAGCAGTTCTGCTTTGTAGAAGCAGAGTAAGAGAGCAGGAGAGAGAGGCATCTATTCCAGCATAACTCTGACACCCGTATTAATAATCATTCATCGGCATATGTTTTTACTATTGTTTTTGTAATATGTTTTTTAACACTATTCCGTCTTGGTGTCGTTATTTCTGGCCCCAACGGACCACAACAACTTGGTGACGAGGTCACAACAACTTGGCGACGAGGATTCTTACGGACTACACGAGATTTCTTACGAACGACCAGGATTCTTGAGGACCCCTGAGGGCCCCAAAAAGACTGCGTGGAAATTGTTAATATTGGCTCAACATTGTACGTACCGAACGAAATTTTTTTTATTTTCGTCACACTTTGTTCTACTCAACAGTACTTCAGAAAAGGAAACCGAACGAAAAAAAAAAAATGAAACTAACTTGAACACGAGCCGCTAAACTACGAGAATTCATGTTTTTTCGAGAAAAAATTACTCGTGATTCTCTGAGCGAGTAAAAATTTAAAGTTATAATATGAGAAAGAGTGACAGGTTATAGAGGATATCAGAAATTGGGTAAGAGAAGGATGAGAATACTGATGAGATTGGAGTGGGCGAAAAAAGGAAGATGAAAGAGAGGGTGCAGGTTAGTGAGATAGGAGATGACAATTGACTTTACATTTAAATTCTTGGAGATTGTAGCTGTTGAGGTAGCAAGTAAACGGAAGGGAATTCCACAGGCGGGAAGTGCGAGAAAAGAAACTGATGGAGTAGAATTTTCGTTTACATTTTATTGGTTTCACAGTAAAAGTGTGAGACCTAGTTGCTAATCGTGTGGTTCGAGTAAATTCATATATAGGAGGCACCAGTGAGCTAAGTTCGTTGGGGTTATGCTGGAAGAGATTCCTCTCTCTCTCTCCCTCTCCCTCTCCCTCCCCCTCTCTCTCTCTCTCTCAAGTTGCTCTCTCTCTCTCTGCTTCTACAAAGCAGAACTGCTACTTATATAGCTTAAACGAGTTCATGTGTCATATGTGTAAATCCCCATAACACCCACTCCTAAGTACTAACTCCGCACGGAGTCTTAATATTTTTTTCTTTTTTGTATTTACGACGATAAAGTCCGTCATTTTCCTTAAACGGCGAAGGTAAAAAAAAAAAGAAACTCCCAGAGAAAACTTCCGGAAAAGTTTCTTTTAAATTTTTTATTAAATTACTTGACTCGATGTTCAGGTTTTCTGAAGAAGAATTCATAAATGCCATAACGCTTCATAAATTATTGAGTTACCTCTCTCATGTTATATAAAAAATTCTGTAAAATGTTAGATAATTGCTGAAAATTCTATGTTAATTTTTTAATTTTACGATATACTTAAAAACTAAAAAACGAAGCGTACGATTAAGCTACATACATTTATCCTAATTTTGGTTACCACACTTAATTTTTGTTTGACGGCTACTGTCTGTCAGCTGTCTCTCGTCACTTCAGGTAAGGGATGATAACGCAAATACAACTACTACTGATATTAAGAAACGCTTTTATAGTACATTTTAGGCAGTAAGCAAGCAATACTTCTTTCAAATCAGATTAGGGTAAGTTTAAATTTGTTAATTTTAATAAAATAACGTGTCAATGTTTTTATTTTTGCAAGATTTTTGTTTAAACCGAGAAGTGGCTTCTGTTTACAAAGTGTGTCGATCGATCAAAAATCACCAAAAAATTGCAAGTTTTGTTAATCTGAAAGTTTTTAGATTCCAATCAATATAATTTCGGTTTGAAACCCACCAGAGTATTTTGGTTATTGGAATTAGTAAATCTAATCTCTTGACTTTCAATTAAAGCTTGACTTTCAATTAAAGCTTCAAGAAAACGTTTTTATTTTAAAAAATTCAGTTTAAAATCTAGGTATCGAAAATGAGTGGAGGTACCTACAGTAAGCAAAATACTCTGGAGTATTTCAATAAAAATTATATTGATTGGAATCTCAACTTTTTAAGAGTTTTGAAAAGTTAGCATGTTTTCGTCTATTTTTAACACGTTCGTAAACAAAAGTTAATTTTCGATTTTAAAATATTGCAAAAATAAAATATATGTCTCTGACAAGATTTTTTGGGAAAATTAGAAAATTTAAAGTTAAATTAATATGATTTGAAACAAACTTGTTTATAGCGTGAAATTTAGAATAGAGGTATTTTTAAATCACGAAGGTCTTATCTTTCTGACGTGTGAATTTATTGATGACAGTCAGATGTATTGACAAGCTAAGGCCAGAAATGAGGAAATATAAAAAAAATTTATAATTATTTTTAAAAAAGTTTTTAATCCTTTCTAACACGTTCGAATTTTTGGTTAAAGGTTTTGTTTTGGTTTTCGTCAGCGGGTAACCAAATCGTTACAAGAGTTTACATAGTTTGGACAATGAAATATTGTGTAATTCAATTTTTTCCGTCGAAAAACACAAATTCTCATCAAAAATCAAATAATTGTTGAAATTTAATGAAACTTTGAGGACTTATTCATAAATGAATTAAATTATTTCTGAAATTATTATTTTTAGAAAATCTTTAGACTATAAATAATATTTATAAAAGCAATTAAAATCTTATCTAAATTAAAAAAGAACAAAGTTGATTAAATTCCCCAAGTCGTCCTGCATTAAACTAATAAAAGTTCCGTAATATTAGATTTAGAAAGTCCTAGAAATTTCAGGAAATTAATTGGAGGGAGGGCAATATATGTAACACACACACACACACACACACACACACACACACACACACACACACACACACACACACACACACACACATATATAATCATGAAGTAAATGTACTTTTAATTCATAATTATATGATTATATTATGCTCTACAATATTTATTGTATTGAGCCCTTTTTATAAAAAGGTAAATGCCAGGGAACTCAAAATGGGTCCTCTTTACTTAGATTTATATATATATATTTGAAAATGTTTTTATAGGTACAAAAAATGAAAGTATAGCGTGATGTTACACATTATAAAATAGTAAAAAAAAAAGCGAATATATATTTATCTACCAACATTTTATAAAAATAATGATTTAAAAATAATTCAATTAATTTGTGAATAAGTCCTGAAAGTTTCATTAAAATCCGACCATTATTTAATCTTTGTAAGGATTTTAAAATTAATGTGTTTTTCACCGAAAATATTAGATTTATCATACTCTGGTACAAATCTGGTCACCCGCTGACGAAAAAATAAATAAATAAATAAAATAAAATAAAATAAATAAATAAAATATTTTTAACCAAAATTTCGAATATGTTAGGTTTAAATTTTTTTAAATAATTAAAAGTACTTTGATCTTTCCTTTTAATAAAAACATAAATATTTTGAGGATAAAACTTTTAACATCATGCTATGCTGTTTTTTTTAACAAGTTAATGGTGGTACCTACACTAAAATGAATCGACATTAAAATTTCAACCAGAAGGCAGATTCTGGTGCAAGGAGAAAAATCCATTTTCTGAAAAACCAGTTTTCTGAATTTTTTTTTTTTAAAATGAAGTGTAAACTTAAACTGAACTTAAACTGAGCTCCGGTGACATCATTTTCGCCAGATTTATCAGAGATCACTTCGTCCTGAGACATCCAAATTTTGTCTTAGAAATTTGGTGGGTGCATCTTTTATATTTTCTGCTTATCAAATTTTTGCTCTACTTTTTCAAAGTCTTTTGCACTTTCGAAAATTGTAATCTTGCCTTGTCTTGAATATTGTTTGAATAAATATCCAGCCTTTGGTATAAGGCACACAAAAGATAATTTTTGTTTTGTGAAAGCCCTTGTTTGTAAAATATTGCTTTTTCATTTTTTTTTTTTAAGAATATGTACTGTAATAAGTGTTTGTTCTTTTACATTCTCTTTGTTTGTGCATTGTTTAACGATCGGGATAAGAAAGGTGACGTGGATTTTGGAGGTACTGCATACACGCATACACACACGTATGCAGTCATATGTGTGGTTTCTAACAACTGCATGATAATCAAATTTAGCTGAGAAGGTATGGTTATTGAATTCAGAATAAGCCGGACAAACCCAGGTTACCTTGTTAGTTGAAAAACAGGTTGTTACGTAGCAGTGACACATCCATGGATAGTGTTAATTTTTATTGCCAAGTCTTATTGGCGCGCTTGACCCAATGACAAACACATTCTAAGATGGCCGGCGACGCTGCGACTGTTTAACAATTACCAGAGACAGGTGACGCCGCAAAAATCAAAAGAATTGTTCAAATTTACTGTTGAGAAGATTTGTAGAATAAGTGGGATGAAGGAAGGGGAAAGCTCACTTTATGAGTTTTCTTTGCTTTGTCTATTTAGTCAAGGAAAGAATTTTGTAAAAAGCAAGGAAACCACAAACAATAGAGAAAAAATGACTTCTTTGCAAATGAGTATTCATGTTGAATGAAGAGTAACTCGTAAATATAAAGCAAAGAACTAACGAAAAGTTGCTTTGGCGTGAAATAATGGTTGGCGAGCTCGTCAACTTCACTATTACTATTGACTTTGTGTGATTGATACTTTTAGCCTTGTGCCAAACGAAGGTTAGTTAATATTTTTGGGGTACAGTGTTGTGGTCTAGCTGTTAACAAGCTTGTCTTGCAGGTAATTTTTAGTAAGTTCAATGTTCACTGAGTTCTCTATGCTTGCGGCCTTATACCAGACTAGGCTGTTTTTTAGCAAATCATAAAAAAGTAGAAATTTAAAGACATCAGCTGAGTAAATAAATTATCGGGGTCAAAAGCAGAATTTTGATTACATGTGACATTAAAATTTTAAAAAGTATGTGTTACTAATTTAGGTTTAAATATTAACAATTTGAAATTAAAACAGATTCAAAATCAAACATGATTTAATTAGAATACAAAATTTGTATGCATCTGATCTCGAGTGAAGAGAAATCGAATTATTGAATGTGTGTAGTTAGTCACCACTAATAAATCTCAAACGTTTGGGAACACAATAAATAAAAGATCAACAAAAGTGAGACAATTTTCGACTTCACCGAAATCAAATCCCAACCTAAGTTGGTGCTCCTCACATTTTTCTTAATAAACATTGAAAGAAAAGGATTGAAGTTCCAGAAGCATCTTTGAAATTTTATAAACTTGTCGTATTATGTCGAAATAAGCTTTGCATTTAATTTCATACCGAGTCAAGGAAGCCATGTGCAGGGTTGACTCGGCCTCAGAGATCTGTGAGTCACCCACTGTTAGTGACGACACTGAGGATTGAGCATTTGTGGTCCTGCTTGTACATGATATGTATACGTTTGATAAAAACCGTTGAACGGATGGCTATAAACAATTGTTCCTGAGAGAATTTGGGTAATCTCTCAAATGTCGCAGATCGTGAGTGTGGGATCCGTGTTCGGGTCAGGGGCCGTTCAAACACACACTCTCTGACGGTAACTGACAAACTTAAAGTGAAATGCAATGTTAAGTAATGAAAGATTCAAGTCTCGTCTTGTCATTAACCGCACATTTACTTACTTACAAACAAGCTCTGTTTTATCACTGGTAATAGTCGGTCATTCACTTAGCAGCAAACTCTAGTCATAAAGTGGAGTTTCCAACTAAAAACATTTGAAAAAATTCTACTCTTCGCCTCCGACATCAATGATGCCACCAGACATTATGTAACTGACTTAAATATTTCACTGAGAAGCACCACTTATCATTTTCAAGGAAACTATATCAAGAAAATTCTGTTACATTATTTACTCATTCCTTTCACAAAAAATATTTTATTTCTAAATTTTCAACTACTGACATTGTCGTTCTGTCATTTCCTGAAATACATTTTCTTCACAAAAGAAATGATTATTTCAAAAGCAAACGAAAAAAAAAAATTAGTATAAAACTTTATCTCTTTTTTTCATAAAGCAATTGATCCACAAAATTTTCAAAGAGATATATTTTAATACATTTTTGTACCTTATCTTTATTCATAAAGTTTTTATTTCATAACAATAAAAAATGTTATTTGTTTTGAATTAAATAAACCTTGTTCTTTCTCTGTTTGATGTTAACCTGAAATCAAATCAAAGCAAGAGAGCAATAAAAACAGTAATAATTTAGACCGCTTTTGTTGTGGAAATGAAAAGTATTATCATTTTTTATGCCTCTTAGTATATTTTCCCCGCCAAACAATATTTGACAGTGTGAGTACAGGTAAAAAATAAGACACAAAACGTGGAATTCAAACAAAAATTCAAGATATATTATAGAAGGATAAAGAAGAAAACGGAGATGAATTTAAGAACATTTCCATAAGAATAAGATCTTCAGTCTGTGAAGTACTTACATGCATCGTGTCTATCAGAGCGAAAAGAAACGTGACTTGTCGCTTCGAAAATCAAAGGGAAAAGAGGAAGACCCTTTCAAATATTGCGCTGTTTTAATTTATTGATATAAATCCCCGGAGAAATAATCTAATGTTTAAGCGTAATTTGTAATTTCATTGACTTTAATTTATTTTGATAATATTCTCATCTTTTTCGTTTAGAAATAAGAGGCGTTTATGCGCTATATTTTTTGTTAGAAAGTAGTAACAATCTTTCTGATGTTCTACTAGAAAAACATATAAATTATTATATGTGTTTTGTGAAGCAATGAATGTTTAAATTTTTTCGTTGATATTTATTTACTGATTAACGATTCAATAACCATAAGATTGTCATCTTGTTTGCCGTTGGTTAGATGTAAAAAAAAACTATAATAAGAACCGTGTTCGTCCGTCAATCGCAATTTCATATCGATCCCAAGCAACAAAAGGGAGTAGGATTACTTGTAATAGTAATAAGAGAAACCAACATGTGTATCGTAGCAAGAAACAAAGGCATTATTGGCGAGATAAGAGATAAGAAGACGAAAGTTGAAATGAAATGAATTGTATTACCGTGGGCTACAAACAGTTAAGTAAAATAAAAGTGGCTTAGGAAATGTGTTATGAAGGTTAATCTTTCTTTGTTGAAAGGTGTGTGTGGATGAGCGGATGAGGTTGACTGATATTTGCCACTGCAATTAAAGCTTTTGATGTTTGCATCCAGTGTAGTATTGGAAGGAGAATGACGCCGTGATGAACTTTGGGAATGTCGCAGTAAATTTCACGATTCTTCTATTTGAATTTTCTGACGAATTTTAATTCTTAAGCTCATGGCGAGTTCTACGACAATGTAATATCCGTAGAAATTCTCTTATCGCATCGTTAGATATTTAAACTTAACAACTTTAACAAAATATTGTAGTGCCAATTCTAAACATGAATGCTGGTCGTTATTTTAAAAATGTGGGTGGAAAGGAAAGGATTTGCAATCGACAACTTTCTTTCACTGAAACAGCTGTTAATCCTTTTTTTTTTAATCTTTCTTTCGTTCTTTGTTTCTTTGTTTCATTTTTTCTTGTCTCACTGAATTCAAATAGTGTCTTTTCCTCTTTTTCCCCGCGATCAAAACGAAATAGTTCATTATTTATGAGGCATTGGCACTAGATTTTAAATATTTTTATATTTCCTTATTTCTTTCTTTGTAGCCAAATCCCTGTCTTATGAACATTTCTCTTAATAATAATTAAAAAGATAAGTCAGCAGACGATGTTATTTTATTTTATTTATTGTAATTAGATTTATATTTTGAAGACGTTTATTTCCTTCATTATTTCTTTCTTTTATATTCTTACTGAAATCAAATATTGTCTTTTATCCATTAAATATTTGAACTTAACAACTTTAACAAAATATTTCAATGACAATCATAAATCACAGAATACAAATGAACAGATTTTAAATTGGAAAATTTTTCCATTTCACTGAAACAGACGTTAAACATTTTTATCTTCCCTTCTTTCTTTTTTCTTTCGTTCTTTTTTAATCATTTATTCTCTGAAACCAAGTAGCGTCTCTAATGTCTTTCCCGTCTTTTCACGCTGTCAAAACAGAATAGTCTCTTATGAATTATTTGCAGGCGTAACGTACGTACAAAGAAACTAAAGGCTAAATTAGAATAAGATTAATATAAACTTTTCCTTCTTTTATTCAGTGGGCGGCTTTTGAAGTGAAAACCTACCATAAAATAAATAAATCTGCAAGAAGAGATTCGGATTTTTGAATTTTAAAAAACTTTCTTCAGCATGTTCTTTTTAAAACTTTTATTTATTGACAAACAAGATTATTTCATCAAAGTTTTCAGATACATTTGTCTATATTTCTAACATGAGTTATTTTATTTATTTATACTATTTACATTGTACGGATTCTTTTCTCATCTTTGTTGCTATATTTACGACGTTTCGGCCGTTGTACGGTCTGGCCTTCTTTAGATGATTGCAATTTAGAACTTAGCTCTTTATTTCCTTCACCCGATTAGATTGCACTAGTGAATATAATACGGTGATTACTTACTCTTTAATACTTTTAAACCATATCGTATATTGAAAACGGTAACAAGTCACAAAAAATGCGTTATCTAAAAAAAAAATAACCATTATTATTTTTATTATCAGGGCCTAATTTTGTATTGTCGATGTGCATTATACACAGAGAAGAATTAGTGCTTAATATAATTATTCAGCACAATATCTCGTGCTAACAGATATATTCACAAAATACAGAACAATAAATTACAAACAATTAACAAGACAAAACTTACGAGCAAAAGAGAGGAGGGTCTAAATGGTGAACAACCGACGAAGTAAATCAGTCCGAATATTAATCTGTTTGTCGCAAAAAACGACCCTTTAAATATATACTGGTAGACTCTTTCAGGCTATGAGCTAGTCCATCGATTAGAGTGCTAGCTACTTTGACATTTTATGTCCCTTGGTCGATATATTTCTGTCTTTTACGGTCTATTTCCATAGTACCCGTTGGTATTCGTTTTCGCTTACTTGAGCGATTCTGCTCTACTGTTCAAGGCGTAGGTACGTCGAACATATCGTAAATCACCGTCATAGTTTCCTTCCTGCGTTGATCTGCGTCCGCCGTATATCTTCTTTTTTTTTATTTATTTTATCGCCCATTTTGGATGTTTTATCAAGTACAACATTTTGCAAATTCATTTATCAATGGTTCTTTCTTCCCGCGTTGCTTTTTCCAGTGTATAATTTTAAAAATATATTTTGGACATTATTTCTTCGAACATGACTGGTAGTTTTTAATATCTATTTTGGAACTTAGTGAAACATTAACTGTCTCCTCTGATGGTTCTCTTATTTTTAGAATTAACCTAGGTAAACTATCAGCGTGTGCTATTTTCCCCATCTTTGTAGGCGATTAGCTGAATGTATAGGAAATACTTTTTAAACCGAATATATACTGTAGCGGGTGTTGGTCAGTTTGAAGAGTGAACTGTTTCCCATGTATGTATTTGTGGAATTTCTTAACAGCAAATATCAGATCTAACCAATCTTTTTCAATTCGTGAATAATTAGTTTCTGTCGAAAGCAAAGTTCAAGAAACATGATGTATTTATATGACCATCTTTTTATTTGTGTAAGAGTACTGTCCCAAAACCCAGACTATGAGCATCGCTTGAAACATAAGCCTCCTAATTAGGGCCATAGTGTGTGAGAGTTAAGTCCAACGTTAATGCTGTTTTTAAGTTACCAAAAATCTTTTGACAATGGACCGAACAGTTCCAATTTACGTCTTTTTTAAGGAGTTTGTTTAATGGCGCTCTCAGTGTGTGCACATTTGGAATGTAATTGCTGCAATAATTTGCTCAATCCAAAAATGATTGAAGGGACGATACATTTATTGAAACGGACATGTTCTTTATTGCGTTTGCACAGCTAGTATCAGGCCTCCTCCTCCTCCTCCTACGTTTTTCATCTGTTCCTAATACTTGATTTTTGATATGAAAAATTGCATTTTTTGATACTCAGCTTAAATACAAACTCTTTTATTCTTTAAAAACTTCCTTTACATGTCTTGCATGATCTTCTCGGGTTTTACTTTTTATTAAGATATCTAGATATGCAATCACCTGCTCGGTGGAATATTGCTGGAGTTACCTTTATTCCAAAGGTAGTCTATTAAATTTGTAGAGCCCTAGTGTGTGATGATAGTATTTCAGCATTTTTTTCACCGACTGGTAATTGCAGATAAGCCTCCGATAAATCGAACTTTAAAAATATCCGAACTCCATTGAATTTCGGGAAAATTTCGTCAGCCGATGGGAGGGGATAATTAGTTTGTTTCAAACGGTCGTTTATTGCTGTCGAATAATCTGAACAAATCTTATCTTGCTGTTTTTCTTTTTTACATATACGGTCAAGCTTGCCCAGTCCAAGCTTGCCCAGTCAAGCTTGCTCAGTTCAAATTTTGCTTTAACTTTTGAGCAAAATCCATTTCTGCATCTTTTGGTGTGGTCATTTAGCAAATTTAAAATTAAATTAATCTGATTTGAAACAAATATTAGTTGTTTATGGCATGCAATTAAGAATAAAAGTATTTCTTAATCACGGATCTCTCATCTTTTTTACCTTTAAAGTATCTGGTGACAGCTAGTCATCAATTATATTATACATCTGGAAGTATGGTTGATCAGAACTGACAGAAATTTATGAAATCTAAGTGAACGCTTCGTAAGCGGAATAACCCTTGAAACACGTGACCTTTTAATGATAAATCTCTTATAACTTCCCAACGGTAAAAAATGTTCAGTTTAACAAAAACAAAAAAAAAAAATTAATTACTTTTAAAAGCTTAATGCTAAATGAGTTGTATTAAGTTTTTCAATTTTCGATTTGCAAGTATAGTCTTTGCTTAATCAATTAATCACGGAAGACTCCGAGTGACTGGAAGAAATTTAAAATATGTTTGAAATATAATCCTAATCTGTAAAAAAAATAAAAAAATAAAAACAATTATTTTAAAAACTGATTATTCATTGAAAAAAAAATTCTTGAGAATGTGAAATCCTTAAATGCATCATTTATAAAATAAATTAAAAGTTTATCTAAATTAAAAGTGATGTAGTTTTAATGCATTTTACATTTTATTATTCTGAGCAGATTTTCGGAAAAGTGGATCCAAAGAAGAAAAAAAACCTGATTTCTATTCCTCAAGGAATTTAACTAATAAAACAAGATTTGTGAACAGCATTCAATTTCTAGAAATTTCATGAAATTAATTGGAGGTGGGGTAACAGATATAAAACTATATATTTTCATTAAGATTTTTTAAAAGTAATAATTTTATAAATAACTTCATTAAATTGTGAATAAATCCTGAAACTTTCATTAAAATCCGACAATTATTTTATTTTTGCAAGAATTTCCAAATAATGTGTCTTCCACTGCCCCCCACCCACCCTAAAAAAGAATTTAGAAAATTACTTGCGTAATATTACGGTTTTTTTTATAGTAGTAACCTCTAGTAAATATCGGGTGACGACAAAAAATTGCTGACGACAAAAAATTTAACCAAAATTTCGAATAACATATTCATGAAAAAGATTACAAAATTTAAAAATCAATGACAACAAGCTTTGATCTTTCTTCTTAATAATAACTTGATATTTTGATAATAAAAGTCAAAATTTAAAACCACCCTGAAGGAGTACAGGGTCCGTCAGGCTACCTTGCTCAAAACACACTGTTGCTGTTATATCTGCAGTACATATCCTCACGACTTTAATGCGTTACTGGACTAATGACGCGATATCAAGCATCTTAGTTTTAATTGGTAAAGACTATTTTAATAATTTCAAATTGGAATTCAGTTCACCTTCTTTATTATAAACTTGATAAAACTATTCCTTACTTTTTTGGCTAAGAGCAAACATCGACGTACATTTTAACTAAAAAGGAAGATTTTGAAAGCACCATGATAAGTTTTTCTGAATACAACTCAAGGGGAAGTTGGCTCCAAATTATTGTCTATCATCGTTGATTAATCAAAGTAGATTAACTGGTCAACTCCGAATTAAGAAACAACACAAGGACTGCGAAACATGAAAACGTGTAAATTACTCATTGTTTTTCTCTCATATTACAGTTTCTTAACTTACAGAAAAAATTACAAAATAATTACAGATAAAATGATTAAAAAACTTCTACATTTTGATTACAGATTACTTTTATGATTTCTCATCAGGAGCCGATTTAGTCTGAAATTAAAATTTAGCCCAAGCCCTTTATAGAAACTATTTCACTTGTTGGCTATTGTGGCATGTGAGGGCTTCCTTAGTTTGCTCGATTCAGTAGCCGCAGCAGCGGCAACAGTAACAGCAGCAGTAATAACGGAAATATTAAGCAAGGTACAACCAAATGTCCCAGAAGTCATAAAAGCTCTGATCCAGCCCTATTCAAGCTCTTTCATACTTTTCATTTGCAGTGGTCTCTACCTTCACGGCCAGCTCTATTTTTTTTACTTTTCCTTCATAGCAGTCGCAATCTTCAAGCCTAGCTACTTTCGAAGACCGATTCTCAACGCTTGCCGCAGATAGCCTGTCATGGCAGCTTGACATCAGATTTCTGTTTCTCTCGCGGGAACAAATGGAGACATCTCCTTTCAAAAATGAAAGAAATTCATACAACTCTCACTGCAGAAGACTCACAGTTTCACACTTGGATTTCCTGGTCCTTACCTGGGAACTAGCGAATAAATCTCTCTACAAAACAAATCTTCAAGGACTTTGTTAACTGAGAAATCTCACTTTTTCCAGCAAAATACTACTATTTGTCTTTCAACCAGAAATGAAAGCTGTTGAACAGTTATTTCGAGCCTTGGATTTGTTTATTTCACTCTCACCATTCCACTCTCCCTGCACGTGCACACAAACATACATGCAACCGAGGAAAATTCTTACACTCTAGACTGTGTTTCAGAGGCAACTGGAGCCATTATTCGATGCTTGAGGTATCCCCAAAAGGAAAGTGAAGAGAGGAGGTTAAGCAAATTCTTAAACGGTTTCTCACATTTAATATCACCCATGTGTCAGATTCGGCAACGGCATGAACGTTTAGATAAATTCCTACAGCTAACTGCTTTTGTTATTTTTGTGATATTATTGTCTGTGTATGTGTGTGTGTGTATGAGAGAGAGAGAGAGAGAGAGAGAGAGAGAGAGAGAGAGAGAGAGAGAGAGTCAAACATATACACACGTTTAAAGGGATCAAGGATCAATATTCCCGGCACATGAAGAAGGCCGAAAGGTACGTTTTTTGTTTTTTAATTTTTATTAAGAATTTTTAAACAGACTTTCTACTTCCAGTAAATGTGGCAATATTTTTTTTTATTAAAATTGGAGTATATTGAATAGTGAAATTAAACCAGCACGTTTATTTACTGGTGGTGAAATCTGAACTAGGCATAAGAGGTGCTCGTTAGATTTGGGTCATTAGAAGACAATGGAAATGAACGAAATCATTTTTATCAACTGGAAATTGAAATAAATCTTAGTAAGCAAAAAGAACTTCGGAGTTCACAATTTTTCGCTGTAGCAGCAGGAACTCTGTGATAACCGCGTGATGGCCTGGCTTATAAATCTCCGGGTTTCCTATATAAGCGCATAGTAATGCTGAAGAACAACAACTGTGGAAGCGTACGGTTGTATGAGATCGGATTCCCCCGATGAGGGGGGTGCTGACAAGAGTGAGAGATGACAACCGTGGAAGCGTACGGTTGTATGAGATCGGATTCCCCCGATGAGGGGGGTGCTGACAAGAGTGAGAGATGACAACCGTGGAAGCGTACGGTTGTATGAGATCGGATTCCCCCGACGAGGGGGGTGCTGACAAGAGTGAGAGATGACAACCGTGGAAGCGTACGGTTGTGTGAGATCGGATTCCCCCGATGAGGGGGGTGCTGACAAGAGTGAGAGATGACAACCGTGGAAGCGTACGGTTGTATGAGATCGGATTCCCCCGATGAGGGGGGTGCTGACAAGAGTGAGAGATGACAACCGTGGAAGCGTACGGTTGTATGAGATCGGATTCCCCCGATGAGGGGGGGTGCTGACAAGAGTGAGAGATGACAACCGTGGAAGCGTACGGTTGTGTGAGATCGGATTCCCCCGATGAGGGGGGTGCTGACAAGAGTGAGAGATGACAACCGTGGAAGCGTACGGTTGTATGAGATCGGATTCCCCCGATGAGGGGGGTGCTGACAAGAGTGAGAGATGACAACCGTGGAAGCGTACGGTTGTGTGAGATCGGATTCCCCCGATGAGGGGGGTGCTGACAAGAGTGAGAGATGACAACCGTGGAAGCGTACGGTTGTGTGAGATCGGATTCCCCCGATGAGGGGGGTGCTGACAAGAGTGAGAGATGACAACCGTGGAAGCGTACGGTTGTATGAGATCGGATTCCCCCGATGAGGGGGGTGCTGACAAGAGTGAGAGATGACAACCGTGGAAGCGTACGGTTGTATGAGATCGGATTCCCCCGATGAGGGGGGTGCTGACAAGAGTGAGAGATGACAACCGTGGAAGCGTACGGTTGTGTGAGATCGGATTCCCCCGATGAGGGGGGTGCTGACAAGAGTGAGAGATGACAACCGTGGAAGCGTACGGTTGTGTGAGATCGGATTCCCCCGATGAGGGGGGTGCTGACAAGAGTGAGAGATGACAACCGTGGAAGCGTACGGTTGTATGAGATCGGATTCCCCCGATGAGGGGGGTGCTGACAAGAGTGAGAGATGACAACCGTGGAAGCGTACGGTTGTGTGAGATCGCCCCACCCACCCCACCCCCGCTGGAGTAATGGGTGCTGACAATTCGGACCAAACAACCTCTTAACCGAAGACGTCTTTGTATAAAAATGGAGAGTAAAATATATTTTATATTTTACTTGCATTTGGTCCTATTGTTTCAGACGGAGGCTTTGTTGCAGATTGTATTTGTTGCTGCTGGCGGTGACGACGAAGGACAAGGAAGAAGAAGAAGACTATGAAATGATTATGCGAAACTGATGTTTTGTGAAGAAGTCAGATTGAGTGGTTCCCGACAAAGTGATTTGTGATTTGAAAAGTTTAGTCGTCTCCCCGAATTTGTTGCGGATTTTTGAAATTTAATAGTCACCGAAGGACTTTGACAAGTATCGTCGTCGTAGCGGTCGCATTGAGAAAAAACTGCTGAGTATATGAATGAGCGTCGTTGTAGCGGCCGCGTTGAAAAACCGCTGAGTATATGAAACATAATGTTCGTCAGCAACCCGACAACAATCGGAATTGCATCATCCGTCGTTTGTACCAGTGGTCACATCATTTTATTTGAGAAGAATTGTCTGCTCCAAAAGAGTCTGGAGAACATTTTTGAAGAGAGTTATACAGTGTAACCCTGATATAAGAGAGTTTCGGGGGACCGGATAAATGTATCTTATATCAGGGTTTCTCTTATATCAGAGTTTGGTCTATTTTATATACATTACTACAGGCTCTAATTTGGGACCAGATAAATGTATCTTATATCCGGGTTTCATTTATATCAGAGTCTCTTATATCCGGGTTATACTTATACCTTCTGAAACGATTTAACAAGTTAACCATACACACACTCTTTCTGTCTAGAATCTAGTCTGTGAGTTGTTATGTTAAAACCTCTACTTTCTGTAACCTTTTTCTTTTTGTATTCTTTTCTTATATATACAAACACATTAACAGTACAACCATTGGACAGTTATTTTTCCAGCTTTCTGCGGATATTATTTTTTTTTCTTTTATATTTCTTTTTGCTGTTATGCTAAAATGTTTAACACAGGCTCCCCAGCAGTGTCTACATCTTCAGTCGACCGTGAACAAACAACACTTTTGCTTTCTAGATCAAATAATCACAAGATGGGCAGGAAGCAGATTTAAACCAACGGACCGGTCGGCTAACCTACAGATGCTCAGGGACTTACGGCCAACCCCTTGAGTTTGGTTAAGACTGGGAGGCTAAAGTGTTAAATTATATTTCGTTGGTGGGTTATTGAAAATACACAAACCATTACCCCTGTTGAATAGTTTCTCGTCACCAATATTGTATTGTATCATGGTCAATTTTGTGGACTCACAGTAACAGTCGTAGATTAATCTCAGTAATAGAATCTCCAGAAAAAAATCCAAGAATCATTTTATCACCTCCTCACTGCCTCGATAGTTTTTATTATGGATATCCTACAGAAGCATTTACCGTAACTCTGATTGAATCAGTTCATTGAACAAGAGAATGATATTCAATAGCTTGTCTCTTTTAAAGAAAAGTACTTCTCTTCACTTAAGATTGCCATTTTCTTCGGTGCGCGTTTCGCACATATACCCCCTCACCATTTAACGTCTCTCCGTATTTCCACTCCAGTGTTTCCACTCCGGTCTCTCAGTATTTCCACAGAGAGATGTTTAAACTACGAGGGTCATTCAATAAATAAGGTGCATTTTTCGGTATAAGGACTTCTAATACAGATAGAAACTTTCTTTGTTTTTTGCAGATTGAAAAAAAAGTTTGAGAGTTTTGGAGATTAACAAAGATGGCCGACCAAGGAGCATGCCCCAGGATTGAACAGAGGTCAGTTATCAAGTTTTTGGTTGCTGAAGGGTGCAAACCAGTTGAAATTCATAGGAGAATGTCAACTGTGTATGGTGCCACATATTTCAGCCAAAGAAAAAATGTCTACAAGTGGGCTAAATTGTTTAAAGAAGGTTGGAGCAGTGTTGAAGATGAGGACAGGCTTGGAAGGCCGACAGAAGTGAGGTCTCCTGAGGTGATCGAATCAGTCAATGACCTCATTCAGTCTGACAGAAGGGTGACAGTGGGTGACATTGCAAGGACTTTGAGCCCATCTGTTGGGACAGCACACAAAATTGTCCATGATGACCATGAAGACAACGCAAGGCCTCACACAGCAGCCCAAACAGTGCAGACCATCAACGAGCTGGGCTGGGAACTGATGGAAAAATGTGTGACACTGCTGGGAGACTACGTTGAAAAAAAAGTAAGCTTCTATCTGTATTAGAAGTCCTTATACCGAAAAATTTACCTTATTTATTGAATGGCCCTCGTAAATTGGGGTCACAGGTATCCCACAGTGCTTCCAACTTTCGGAGTGCGGTCTGGTGAGTATTAAGATCCGTTGGTATAACTTACGCTTACATTATGTACATATAATATGGAAAACAGAGTCCGCGTTCTTATTTCTCGACGTGATGTTTGTATTTCTTGTGAGCATTCATCGCGCCCTTTCCCAGATTGGAATGCAATGTGGGATAATCATTGGCCAATCGGTGGAAAGTTTGAACGTGGGTCGCGTTATATATTTACAAGAGTGAGGAGGTCTGCGGAGATTTCTTTTCTCTTCAGCAACTAACTGGTCGGGTTCTTTTGGAATCGTATTTGGATTGGAATGAAGGCAGAGAGGATGTTTTCATCAGACATTGGTGAGGAGTGAGTGAATGCAGCATAGTTAGTTTGTGTGAGTGCGGCTATCTTGAAGGCATCTTGAAGGATTTCTTTTACTTGCCTGTCTGGCTCAGTCAGGTTGCTGTACGTTTGATTTTCTTTTGTTGAAATTTGGAATGTGTGGTCGTTTGTCATTTTTATTTTTGTTTGGTTTCCTCATACTTCCGTTTTTTTCCTTCCCTTTCCGTTTGGGTGACGGGGTAGGGGTGAAGTTATTCAGACATGTGGGAACGTTTCGCCTTATTTCACTTTATTTATTTATTCATTTTTGAAATTTTCCCACCTCATTTTTCGGTCGGTTGACTTGCTTTTTTGCCATGTTGGATCGTGTGAGAGGGTGACGTGCTGGCACATGCTTTATTTATTGTAAGCGTTATTTTGTATAATTTCAGGTCACTGTTAGAATTTATTGAATTGTAAGGAGTGTCTTTCTCGCTGCATAGATGTTGTAAGTGTGGGTGTTGGTTGAAGTTTCTGTTGAAGGATTCGGAGTGGATGTTATGTTGCGGTAGGGGAGTCGTGAGGATTATGTGGATTGATGTGTGACTGGCTGGGTTGGTGTCGGGATGTCGCTTGACAATAAGCAAGATGTGTTTGAAGGGAATAGTGATTTCGGTTACGCGAATGAAGAAAGTCTCTAACGATTATTGCCTTATTGTGTGTGTGTGTGTGTGTGTGTGTGTGTGTGTGTGAGAGAGAGAGAGAGAGAGAGATGTAGCACAAATCCAGTCGAATTCGTTTTAGTCACTTACACACGAATACTCATGAGAAAGGTATTAATTCATCTCTTCTCCCTCCAGCTATGACTTAAATAGCAAGACAGATTTGGTTCTTCGTTGGCACCCCGTCTACCGCAGAAAATAGTGGTAACCTACTGCGGGAAAATCTTCTGTCTAGTCAGTCATGTCTCGAAAGAAACATGATCACCTAAGCGTGTATCACTTAATTGAATGACCTCCAAAGAAACGCGATTCCTAAAGCTTGAAATGCATTTTTTAAAATTAAAAGTTTTTCTTGAAAATTTTATTCTAGTATTAATTTCAAGCTAATAGATTAAATTTAATATTTTAATAAGCAAAATACTTTACTGCATTTCAATTTTAATTTAAATTGATTGGAATAATTTTTTAAATTATTTATCAGCTATATTGAAAATCTGTGAACACAACGTAATTCTCTTTATTAAAAGAATCTTTCGAAAATAAAATTACTTTTCTGAAACTTTATTTGAAAGATTGTCCGATTTAAAGTTTAATTACCCTGATTTTAAATAAATATTACATACTTTTAGTTTAATATATCGCAGAAAGGCATTTTTAATACGGATGTGGTTGTGTTTGCGAGGTACTGACAACTCTCTCGACCAACTTCCGTTCGGGAATTTTTTTCTACAGAGGACATAACTCTAACAATTACTTAATATAACGTGAACGGTCTATAATTTTCTACCCAGAAATCTTAAATATTATGAAAATATTCTAGTGAATCTAATATTTTATTGAATTTTAGGTACTTAACTTTAGTCTAAATTACAAAGACGCTCGTTGAAAAAATGTTAAAAAATTACCAATAAATTTTACCTTACTATACATACTGCTTTTATTTTCTGATAAATGACTATAATTACCGCTTTTGTTCTGATGAAATCTACACGTTTATACACATAACAAATAAACTAAAAATATTATTAAAATAGTGGGAGTCGTTGAACTATTGCTTGCTTTTCCATTTCTGATTAGACAGTATTAATTTAATAACAATATCATTTTACCCGGTACCGCTACAAATTAATACAGAATTTCAAAAATATTTAAAATTTTATAAATTCTTAAAGCAATAGTGTCCATGATATATCTAAACTTATTTATAAATGGAACTGTGTGTGTGTGTGTGTGTGTATCCGTTACCTATAGACTCCGAAACGGCAGAACCGATTTTCTTGAAAATTTACGCAGTTGTACTATAAGTGTCTGTGAGTGTTCTTAGCTAGGTTTTGTGTCGAGGTACCCCCGATAAATATCGAAAATCGATAATCGAAAAAATCGGGTTATAGATGGAGTGGTCCGATTTTAATCAAATCTAATACACTCATAGACAAAAATATAAGAAACGATATTCAGAAGTTTCAAGGTTGCAGAAAATCGATAATATATATATATATATATATATATATATATATATATATATAAAAGGCAAGATGTTTGTGTGTGTGTCTGTTTATCTGTCTGTATGTCTGTATTTTTTTCAGCCCTTTTATTTTAGTTTTCGTTTGGGTTTGGCTCTAAGTAGGTATAATTGTAGTTTTTAGTCTCAGCCATGATACCATTTAGTCAGAGAACTTATTTAGCGTTCAAAATTATGTTTACGACGAAAAAAACATATTTGATATCGATACCAGGAAATCAAAATTTGACTTACATCCATTCGTTTTTCTTTCAGTCTACGGTTTCGCTTTAACTGGAAACAACTATTGCTTTTTAGTCTTTCGTGCCAACGTCCAAAGAGTCTGAGCTCCAGGACCATGGATTAGTTTTAAAGCTTTCATTACACCCGAGCAACGCCGGGCTATACTGCTAGTCTCATATAAAAGTTTGAAAGTTGGACTAAAACGACAAACGACAAAAATAACTTTTTTTCTTTAAACAATAGTGTCCATGATATATCTAAACTTATTTATAAATGGAACTTTGTCTGTGTGTGTGTGTGTCTGTGTGTGTGTATCCGTTACCTATAGACTCCGAAACGACTGAACCGATTTTCTTGAAAATTTACACAGTTGTACTATAAGTGTCTGTGAGTGTTCTTAGCTAGGTTTTGTGTTGAGGTACCCCCGATAAATATCGAAAATCGATAATCGAAAAAATCGGGTTATAGATGGAGTGGTCCGATTTTAATCAAATTTTATACACTCATAGACAAAGACATAAGAAATGATCTTCAGAAGTTTCAATGTTGCAGTTCTTACAATAGTGCAGAAAATCGATAATATATATATATACTTAATTGGAGTAGATAGACTAAACTATCGCCCGGTTCACACTCCACCCACGTCTATTGAACAAGTGAAGAGGCTCATCCCTTGTTTCCTGTTTAGGATGTGGTTTCCGGCTTTCTCTTTTCCAATCTTTTCACTTTTACGTAGCCCCCTGCACATCAGTGGCGTTTTCGCCTTGCTTGGGGTGATATGATTAAATATATATATTTGCTTGGGGTGATATGATTATATATATATATATATATATATATATATATATATATATATATATGTAAAAGCAAGATGTTTTTGTGTGTCTGTTTATCTGTCTCTATGTCCTTTATACAAATCCACAATTTTTATCCGATTCTCACCAAACTTCACACAAACATTCTTTAGGCTGAGTCTGAGCTCCAGGACCATGGATTAGTTTTAAAGCTTTCATTACACCCGAGCAACGCCGGGCTATACTGCTAGTTTTGTAGATAAAAGCAATTAAAAGCTTTTTTAATTAAATCTTAGTCTTATTGCATTTTTATTTTACGATTCAGGGCACACTATCTGTTACTAGGAGTTCTGTTGACCAAAACATTTAATAAATTTCCGAAGTTATAATATAAACATTAAGCCCTACAAAAATGAATGTCTCGAATTCTATAAAAAAAAGTAAATGAGTGGTGTAAAAATGTAAAAAAAAAAATGCCAACAATTTCTAAAAAGAAATTTCAAAAATAATTTCTTTCATTTATGAAGAATTTCTGAAAGTTTCATTAAAATCTAACAATTATTTGACTTTCTCAAGAATTTCCAAGCATTAACTAAAAGTAAAGTTCATGCTTTTGATGATTCATAGAAATGTCAATCCGACAAAAGTTTGACCAAAGGAATTGATTCAGCCGTCAAGCACTTTCTACCCTTTCTCATTCAGGAAACTTTCCTAACCGGACTGACAATTCATTCACAGGACCTACATAATTCCATCAGACTTGCTTACCAATTACCAGAGAAGCCCAGCTTCGCCTTACTCAGTATGATACAAGGACAATCTCTGAAGAGTTCCGGTTTCAATTTAATTTCTCTAGTCTCTTCTTATGATTCCATGTTGTTTTTTCCTAAACTTGTGTTCCTAAACAACCTTTTTACACTGGTACTTATTGGGAGAATCATTAATGTTGTGTACTCAGAATAAATGTCAAACTAAGGGATTACATTATTTGTTTTGTGCATCAGAATATCTTTACAGTAACAGTTACTTTTTTTTACGATCTTGCTTTTATTTGTTTTCT
This sequence comes from Ascarosepion bandense, assembly GCA_037127315.1. Lineage (NCBI taxonomy): Eukaryota > Metazoa > Mollusca > Cephalopoda > Sepiida > Sepiidae > Ascarosepion > Ascarosepion bandense. Next base: position 3,100,092 of record JBBBDQ010000571.1, read on the forward strand.
GCGTAAAAATGTATTAAAGAATATATTTTCCTGTGTCAGATTGAAAGCTTCTGTGTTAATGCTTTCATTACGTCAGAAAGAAAAACGGGAATGTTTTAAAATTTAGTGTATGCCGTGTGACATTACGTTCGGTCATCTTCTATATTGAGAAAACATAAAGCTTATGTAAACTATTCTGAACAATTATTCCTCCTGTTGTTATATATATATATATATATATATATATATATATATATATATATATGCTTCTATGGAAGTCTGCATATAGTTGCAGATATATTACTGTGTTTCTCAATCTTATGTAGTTATTTACTTGTTTTATCTAAATTGTGCATAGTACATCAATCATTTATATAAACCACGGAATTCACCTGGATTCAAACATCGATTTCTGCAATCTATGTAAAAATTAACGTTGTCTGCATGCATATGTGCATGTGTGCGTGTATGCATAATTATGAAAGATTACTTCTTTCTCGTTTTTTTTTTAAATACAATTTGAGATATAATTGTCTTCTTGCCAATCACCTCCCACGTTGTCTTATAAATACCGTTTGGAAGCCTGTGAAACTCTCAAAACAACATTACGATTTCTCTTGCTCTCTTCATTGTCTCTTACAAAACCCAAAACTCGTTTCGTTGGACTCTTCTTATTTGATTTAAAATTCCCAGCGTTCATTTTAGTTCGTTTTACAATTGTGATACAAATTTTACCTGGATCCCGTCGATATGTGGTGAGTTATTTTGTTAATTGGGATCGGGATCTTGGATTTCAGATACAGATCAAAATTATATCTTAACAAAACAATAGCCACCTTAATATTTTTGTCAATGATATTACATTGAAGTTTCTATTGGTCATTTAATTTAACTGTTTACTGGGCAATTAAAACAATTGTGAATTTATGTTTCAGATAAAAGAGTAGACTTTAGTGGCGTTTTAAAATATTCACCCTAATTGTAAATAATGTAAAAAGTGCGGCACCATAGTTGAAATAGTAGTCCTTGTAGAAATATTTTTGTGCATATATCTATTTTTCATTTATCAATATGTATATCAATCTATTAAATCAGTACTGCGATTTGTTATTTTCATGAAATGTACATGTATCTACACTTTAAAATGTCAAAAAATCTATGAAATTATAAAAACTGATAATTTATCAAATACTAAATGACACAGATGTATATGAAGGCAGATAATTAAGTCCATAGTCTTACACAGTTGCTATTATGTCTTGAATAGACAGACCTACCCGTTTATTTTCATTTTAATTTTTTACAACCTACACTGTTATTTCACTTTTTACCGACATATCTGTTTATTCCAATCTAAGTACCTCCATTCATTTTTTATATCTAAATTCTAAAGCAAAATTTTTGGTGTATTTCAAACAGAAATTATATTGATTAGAATCTAAAATTTTTAAAATTTTGTAATCTTTCAATTTTTTGGTCATTTTTAAGCGACCGACACATTTTTAGACAAAAGTTAATTCTCGGTTTTAAAAATCTTGCAAAAATAAAATATACATCTGTGATACATCATTTTTAGAAAATTAGCAAATGTAATGTTAAATTAAACTGACTTACACAAGTATTACTTATTTATAGCATGAAATTTAGAATAAAACTATTTCTTAAACACAGAAATCAACTTTCTGAATTTTCCATCGTGTGTGTCGGTAGATTTGACAGATACGAGATAAGATAAGTGCATGGTAATCACAAATAACATATTTGTACAAATTTTTCCCTGTAAGGGGAAGAAACTCTGAAACACACGATCTTTTAATTTGCACACTGAAATTACGATACAAAAAAATCAAATACACAAAAATAAGTTAAAAATTATTTTAAAAATAAGAAGGCACTACGATTTGTACTAAACATTTTAATTTTCGATCAGTAAGTATAATCTTCTAGTTAAACTAACCCCAACAAATCTCTGAAGTATTTTAAAAATATTTTTGAAATTTTATAAATTATTATAATTAAAAAATAAGAATTAAAACAATTCTTGTAAAATTTCATTATTAATCGAAAAAATTTTTTTCTTCAGACTATAATATCCTTAATATACATTACTTATTCAAGCAATTAAAAGCTTATGAAATTAAATAATGTCATAGTTATATTGCATTTTTTATTTTATTATTGGGAGAAGATTTTTGGAAATAAAGGCAAAATTTTCTCAAAAAATAATAGATGATTTACATTCCCCAATGAATCTAATAAAACCAATTTTCTTAACAAAATTTAATTTCTTAAAATTTCATTAATTTATGTGGAGGTGGGCAACAGATGTAAAAAAATTTACCAAGACTTTTTAAACATATTAATTTAAAAAATAATTTCATTCATAAGTTCTGAAAATTTCATTAAAATCCTACAGTTATTTGATTTTTTGCAAGAATTTTCAAATTAATGTGTTTGTCACCAGAAAAAAAAAACAAAAAAACAAAACAAAAAAACAAAAAACAAAACAAAAAAATCTGAGTTAATATTACGTTTTCCATTGTAAACTCTCGTAATGATTTGGTTATCCGCTAACTAATATCAAAACAAGATTTTTAACAAAATTTCGAACGTGTTAGAAGCAATTAAAAATTTTTTAAAAATAATTAAAAATACTTTGATCTTTTTTCTTAATAATAATATAAACATTTTAATGGAAAAAAGTTCGTTTTTAAGTTTGGTGCCTTCTTTATTTACACTATGCTGTTTTTTCAGCGATTTAGTAGAGGTACCTATTCCAATCTATCTATTTATTCAACTCAACTCTCCCCCCGTTTTTTTTGTTTCGAAAACAAATTAGTTTTGACTGAATTTTCCAGGGAGCAGCCTTGTAACTATAAAAACTTATAACCAATATCTAAAATTTAATCTAATAAATATCTTGTAGGATAATTATTAGCAATTTTTATTTATAAATCTGGTATACAAAATTTATTAATAACTCTAAATACCTCTGAAGTTTTTGAATCATCATTAGTATGTCTTACTAAGTTTCTCTTTAATACTTAAGTTTCCTAAAAGTGTCAGTGAAATTACGTTTTTCAATATACTTCTTTGACTTTGTTTTTCGGTTTTTTCTTTTATTTTGTTTATATTTCTAAAACCATCTTTTATCCACGTTACAACCTCCAAACAGCAAACATGTGAAGCAAAACAATGCATTTTTTTACTTTACAGCTGTAGAATCAACTTTTCTGTTTAATTCAGAATTAAAGCTGCGCATAAAACTCTTTTCTTATTTGAGATATTGCAATATCAGGTGTTGAACGGCCTCTTTTCCTAACTGTAACTTTCACATGGACAGGCAACAGTGAAAACTTGATCTGTTGAAGTTCACTTATTGTCACGGAAATTCTTTCTTAGGATTCAAGGAGGTAATTGTTAAAATTATTAGAATAAGATAACAAAAAAAAAAAAAAAGTAAATAGAATAACATTCAAGAATATGGTTTAAGTACCTCTACTCATTTTCGATATCTAAGTTTTAAAGTGAATTTTAAGAAATGAAAAAAAAGGTTTCTTGAAGCTTTCATTTTCGCTTTAATCGAAAGCTTAATGATCAAATTTACTATTTCCAGTAAGCAAAATACTCTGATTGCAAATAGAAATTATATTGAGAGAAATCTCAACTTTTTGAGAGTCATATGACTGACAGCCAGACGTGTTGAATAGCTAAGTATGGTTGAACAGAATTGATATAAATGTATGAAACCTAAGTGAACGTTTTCTTTTCGGTTTTTTAACATTCCCCAAGGAATCCTGCATTTAACTAATAAAACAAAGTTTGCAGACAAAAGTCAATTTCTAGAAATTTCATGAAATTGTAGGTTGTGATGCAGCGGAACGAATTTCAATTGTATTTCTTGCATTCACTTACGTTCAAATACCCTTGGGAAAGGTATTAATTCATCACTTTCCTCCAGTTATGGGTTAAGTAACAGGACAGATTTTTTTTTTTAATCATATCACCCCAAGCAAGGCGGTAACGCCACTGATGTGCAGGGGGCTACGTAAGAGTGAAAAGATTGGAAAAGAGAAAGCTGGAAACCACATCCTAAACAGGAAACAAAGGATGAGCCTCTTCACCCGTTCAATAGACGTGGGTAGAGTGTGAACCAGACGATAGTTTAATCTATCTACTCCAATAATCTTGGCTGGCAACCAGTCTACCACAGAAAGTAATGGCAACCTCCTGTGGGATAATCTTCTCCTCAGTCAGTCATGTCTATTTCGAGACATGATCGCCCAAGCGTGTATCATGTATGACACTTAACTGACTAATATGTGTGTGTGTGGTGGGGGACACATGTAAAAAGTATTTTCTAAAATTTTCTAAAAATAATAATTTCAAAAATAATTTGTGAATAAATCCTGAAAGTTTCATGAAAATCCAACAATTATTTGATTTTTGCAAGAATTTCCAAATTAATGTGTTTTTCACCGCTAAAAAACACTAAAACATCCCTAGTTATCTTTTTGGTACACCGCTGACACATAGCATTAACTAAAATTTACAAAGGATTAAAAAAATAATTTAAAAATACTTTTGTTTTTCCTCTGTTACGGTTACGCGGATAATTTCGACGAAGATGATAGACCTGGAAAAGGAATATTCCCGAACATATGGGAAGATAAGATATAGAACTAACGAGAAGGTTAATTTACACGTGCATTTATTCCGAAGGCGCCATGATGATTCCCCTTTATGATCTCTCCCTCTAGAGAGTACCAGGTTGTGGGGAGATAACTACAATGCTATATATACTTCCTCTTAATTTGGACGATAAAACTTTGTTTTTATTAAGTTTGGGATCTTTTTACATCATGCTATGCTGTTTTTTCAGCAAATTAGTGGAAGTACCTATAGTACACGGATTTTAGGTACAAAACCCAAATAAACACTACTTTACATCCGGACAATGTGGTCGGCACTGCGTGAGAAACAGTGTTCTCTCTAACCAGTGTTCTGGTTCCATCTTCGGTCACATGCAAGCACACAGTTCCATAAAAGAAATTTTGAAATTTTTCATGAACAAGTGAATGGTTGGTTAGTGATATTAAGTTTAAGGGTTATATAATGTACAATTATAAAAAGAATGAAGAAAATAAAGACCAATTATTGAATGTTATAATATCGAATAAAAAGTGGGTGTTACAGGTCCGCAGTGCTTATACACGAGCCGTTACTGGTAGTGGGTCACTAACAGAAAAATAACCAACACTGGTTCAATTAGAACAAAAGTCAATCATTTAGTGACTAAATGATTGACTTTTGTTCTAACTGAACCAGTGTTGGGCATTTTTCTGTTAGAAAAAAATATTTTTTCTTTACATTAATATTTTTGTAACGACATTCGTAATTAACGCCTTTTAAAATTAGAGTTTCTTGATTACTGACGGACTGTTTACTGATCTAGTTTAATGTAGCATGTTACACTGGGGTATAAATAATAATGAAGAATTTCTTTTTCAATAAATCGGGCATCCTCCGCACGGTAGTTTCGGGATTTAGTAGCAATGGGTCTGCAATCAGGGGTCAGGTTTCGGAACAATTTTACAGGGGCACAACTGATCCTGGTTAGCGCGCAGATTTTTAAAACTTCCTGAGATCCACCAACAAAAGAAATAGTAATACCCCGGTGTAGTTTCAAAAACGGCATTCCGAGTATAATGTCCATACAGGAGTCAGGAAGCACAGTAAGGTCAATCTCTTTATATTCGCAACCATTGAAGAAAATGTTCTCGGTGCAATATTCAGACAGTTTAAGGGAAACAGCGGATGATGCCATAGAAATTACGGAGTTCCGTTTTAAGGTGGGCAGTCTCATTGTTTTGACAATACGGGCACTGATAAAATTATCAGAACTGCCGGTGTCTATAAGGGCAGTTAACTTTTTCCCTTTTAATTCCACAGTTTCGGTGATAGGAGGGCAACTATCACCACCTTTAGCACGGGCCCCTATGATAGCAGAAGAAGAACGTGAATGTGTCGGTAGAGTAGAACGGCAAACTTTAGAAAAATGCCCGAGTTTACCACAGCTTCGACATACCTTATTGCGGGTAGGGCAGAGGCGGCGGTCGTCCTTAAAGTGACGTCTCCCTCCACAGTTGTAACACTTGCCACGAACAGGAAGGGCAGCAGAGAACAGTACAGACTCACACTTCATTGGAGAATCAGTTAGAGCAGAATTTTTAGAAATACCAGTGGCCTCCTCGGCAGAATCGGTCAACACATTTTTAGTTCCAGTAATAGAAGTAACGGCGGCTGCTCCAATCTGGGTGGCATACGATTCCGCGCGAAAGTGAGCTTGTTCTAAAGCCCTAGCACATTGAGTAGCTTCTGCGAGAGTTAGAGTGTCAGTTTCAAGGAGCCTAGCACGTATCAATGAGGATCGAAGACCACGAATAAATGCATCACGAACAGATTCATCCCTGTAAGTGGTGGCCGTTACGTCTTTAAAGCAACAGTCAGCGGCAAGTCGATTCAAGGCCTGAAGGTATTGGTCGACAGACTCGCTTTCTTGTTGCAAACACGTAGAAAGCAGATGTCTAGCATGAATAACACTTGGAGACTTGTCGTAGACACCTTTCAGTAAGTCAACAGCATGTTCAAAGCCAGAACAACCCTCGATAACGTCAGCAACAGTGGGACCGATGTTTAAATAGAGAACTTCGAGTTTATCAGGGTTTAACGAAGCAATAGTTGAGAGGTAGTAATTAAAGTTACGATACCATAATCTCCAAAGCTTGCTGGCTTGTGGGTCTGCCGAGGAAACGTCAAATTTGTCCAGGCGAATTATTTTCTCCATGAGGAAAATAGAAAATTAGTTCGGTAAATTGTGGTGGTGTTTTAACGTAACTGAAGACGGAACAAAACCTCTTTACTAGGCTTTACCGAACGAATTTCGCAACACAAGAGCATGCAGTAAACGCAAGAGCAGGTAAACAAAATGCCGAAGAAAGAAAAGAACTCAGCCTTTTTAAAGGAAAAGGAACGTGTGCAAAATCACGTGCAATAGAAATTTTTACGAAAATATAACAGTATTTTACTACCATTGAATTGAGACGACGAACTACCATTTACTATTGAAACCGATGCCTCAGAGAAAGCTATAGGAGGCACTCTCTTACAGGCTGATAGGCCTGTAGCATTCTTTTCCCGATCATTAAACCCATCTGAAATACGACTACACATAGTTGAAAAAGAGGCTTACGCGATAGTTGAATGTGTCCGAAAATGGAGGGACCTCCTTGTTGGGAAGCACTTTACTATCATAACAGACCAGCAAGCCGTATCTTTTATGTATAAGCCAGCTAACCGAGGAAAAATTAAAAATGATAAAATCATTCGGTGGAAAATGGAGCTTCTCCCGTTCTCGTACGATATAAAACACTGTCCCGGATGTGAAAACACCGTTGCCGATGCTTTGTCGAGAGTGTGTGGTGCTGCTGCTTCCTCCTTGGAGGAGCTAAGGACCATACACAGTTCATTAATACACCCTGGGGTTCAACGTTTTTGGCACTTTATACGATCACAAAATATGCCATACTCAATTGATGAAGTTCGGCGCGTGACATCCGAGTGTACAACTTGTGCAAAAATAAAACCTCAATTTTCCAGCCCTACTAATAATACGCTAATCCGCTCTACTGCTCCCTTTCAGCGCCTCTCCGTAGACTTCAAAGGGCCTGTCCCGGCATCATCGAAAGGATGTCGTTACCTATTTACTATCGTCGATGAGTACAGTCGATTTCCCTTTGCATTCCCGTGCCGTGATTGTTCTTCGCAAACCGCAATCAAGTGCTTGACGAATATTTTTTCTATTTTTGGACTCCCCACTTTCATCCATTCTGATAGAGGAACGTCGTTCGTGTCCGAGGAGTTCAGAAATTTCCTGACGAGACTTGGGGTTGGGTGCAGTAACACCACTGCATACAACCCAAGAGGCAACGGTCAGTGCGAGCATTACAACGGCGTTATTTGGCACTCAATATTATTGGCCTTGGAATCTAAACGGTTACCCCTTAGTGCTTGGCAGGACGTTCTGCTCGATGTCTTAAATTCTATTCGTTCCCTACTATGCACTAGTACAAATGTGACTCCCCACGAACGCTTGTTCAAATTTGAAAGGCGCTCTTCTACCGGTACTGCCTTACCTGTTTGGCTCTGCGAACCTGGAAGGGTACTGCTGAAACGGTTTGGCAACAGGAGCAAGTATGACCCGATCGTAGAGGTGGTGGAACTCCTCGAGGCCAACCCTACTCATGCAAGAATACGGCATGATGACGACCGGGAGGATTCAGTGGCGCTAAGACATTTGGCTCGCTTTCCACGCTCTGATGAACATCAGGGTCCTGCTGAGAATACTCGACCCGACCTTGCAAATGCAGACCCGGCCCATTTGATTGAAACAAGTCCAGTTGACACTACACTTAATGCGGAGGAAATAGAGAATCAGCCTTCTCAGAGACCTGCCAGTCCTTCGAATAGTGAACTGCCCCCACGGCGGTCTAGCAGGATTCGTAGACCAGTTCAGCGACTGGACTTATAAATAAAATAATATATACACCCACCTTGCAATCTCTCTTACTAGTGGGGGGAGATTGTTATATTTTCGTAAAAATTTCTATTGCACGTGATTTTGCACACGTTCTTTTTCCTTTAAAAAGGCTGAGTTCTTTTCTTTCTTCGGCATTTTGTTTACCTGCTCTTGCGTTTACTGCATGCTCTTGTGTTGCGAAATTAGTTCGGTAAAGCCTAGTAAAGAGGTTTTGTTCCGTCTTCAGTTACGTTAAAACACCACCACAAATAATAATAATAATAATAATAATGAAAAAATGTGGAAATTGAAAACAAGAGTTGTGCCAGTGATAGTAGGTGCAGTTGGAATGATAAAAAATGGAACAAAACAACACAGTGAAAGAATCCCTGGAAACCCCAGCTTAAGAGATATACAAAAAATTGTCTTATTAAGTACAGCCCACACACTAAGGAAAACTTTATCTTTGTAATGCTAGGGATGATAGGGAAGATAGAAAAACATGAAATAGAGTCATAACAACACGCCACGACCTGCCTTAGGTCTCCCCGCAGACTTGGTTGGTAGTGAGACCAAAGCAGAAATCGAAATATGATGAAAAATGACATAATAATAATAGCGGAAATAGAAAATGTCACCATTCTATAGGACATTGTTCTTTCGGAAATTTCTAGTTGATTTCTAGAAAATATTCTCTCAAAAAAACAACTCTTTTTATAGATAAGTCAATAATGTCCCACAGGATAACAGCCTAGTAGATTAAAGCATTCGTTCATGAATTTTGTAAGATAATAATTGTGTGTCCAGTTGTGTAAACATAAACTTAACTAAAAAAAAAAGTAAAGAAAAAAAGGGTCGAGTCATAACTGAATAGTACTAAATAAGGACAAGATATCCCCAGATACTGAAAGCGGATTAAGAACAATTTACAGGCTGTAGATTAAATAAAGTATTCAGTTCAAAATTCCCTGATGGCAGGAACCCGAAACGTTATGATAATAATAATATTCACGGCAAAAATGTGGAATTTATTCTGAATGTAAAAAATGATAACTTCTCATCCCATACGTTACTTTAAAATTATTTATAAAAATTTCGTGGTCCGGAGATTTTTAAAAAGAATATTTTATTTTAAAAAATTACGTAGTCATGAAGTAACTAACCAGCTGATGCTTATATTTTTATGAGAATAGTAGCGCAGTGCTCAGTAGTAGCATATCTGATAAAAAAGAAGCACCAAACTCCACTGACAAAGAGCACAAAAAATTCGAACTCGCAAACTTTTGTTAATATGGCGAATGAGTGAAAACTTGCCAATCATACAATATTTGCTTTGTCATCAAAGAGTCTACCTTGAGTTATTCTGATGTAATTTTACGTCCATTCGCGTAGTTAATTCTGGATGCTATTTGTTAATTGTCGCCGTTTTATTAGTAGAATTGAGATCAGTAGTTATTCAAGTTAATCGCTTGACTCTACGGTGGGCTGAAGGGGAGGGGGATCAAGCGGACGTTTTGCTAATAGTGGAGAATACCATTAAATTATCTATGTGAGTGAGTTGCTAAATGTTTGAGAGTAACAAAATGGGTTATAGAAATTTCTATAAAGTCCCAAATTCCAAATATCCCATATTTTAAAGTAAAAGGCGGTAAATATGCATGCATAACGGGATTATGGCCAAAACTTAAAAATTGTGATTTTTGGCAGTTTTTCATCACATTTGTATTGAGCATGGGTGTGTTTGAGAGAATGATTTTTAAAATATGGGGGGAATCAAAAGAGTTGAAAGTACAAAAAATAGTTTAATGGATAATATCGTATTTCACATTTTAAGATACTTCTAAAATTTTTCAAACGTAAAAGGACTAACAATCATATCAGTTGCCGGTCAAAAACCATTTAAACCACCCAAGTTAAATATATTTCTGTTTCTAAGTTCTATAGAAACTATGACATCAAAGGAAGCTAAAGAAAGTACTCATGGATCTTAAAATATGGGATAAAGCAGATTGAAGAAAGAGAAATTCAGGATAATTACCTTTTTATTTGATCGAAAACAATATTATCACAATGTACAACGAAAACTATTCACAGCTCAATGTTTCATACTCGCTATTAAAACTGTGAATTGCAGCCTTAAGCTCTTTACAACTTCGGGTTGTATGACCTTTGGCTTTGTAATGGGCGCATTGTAAATGTTTTCAAACTTTCATTACTATTGGGTCACTCTTATACCAGAGTCCGTTGATGCAATTAGACATATTTTAAACTGGCTAGTTTTCTTTGCATGACTGATGCAATATTGTCTCAGGAATTTATTGTTTGCCTCAAACTCTGTAAAATTGAGTTAAATCAGTGTTGTCATTCTCTTCAATCAGTTCAGGACTGCGACTCAAAACAATGTTATGTACTAGGACTGAATTTTCTCTAGTGAATGGATGCTACGAGAAGGTATGTCTCTTGGCAAAACTCTCTGTATTGATCAACTCTTACTTTCTTATTTGAATTGACTATTGTTAGAATGACAGCCATGTTCAACACTATTTTTCTGAATTGTTAATTCCATGGATTAACAATGTCAGATTACAGGTATTCAGAATAGCTTTGGCAAAGATACACGTAGTAGATGTTCCACCATAACCAAATGGATCATGTCTGTTCAATGTGACTGATGTTTGTTCATTCATTTTGGCTTGAATAACCTCTTTTGCTTGCTTTAGGAGGCCTAAAGTTCTAGAAACACGATTTGAGACATCAATCTTTGCTTCCGACCATGAAAGCTGTGCTGCGGTTGCATGGCAACAAATCTTGAAGATCCAACCAAAACATCGAAGTAATTTGTTAAAAGGATGTAAATTGTTGATGTAATGGATTCCTGGTTAACACCTTTCTGCACATCATAATCACCACTTTTACGGTTCTCTTGACGGTGAAGATCTTGTTCACAAATTAAAAGTGTTTGCTCCAGATAACGATCAATTTTGAATCCAGATGAAATACAGTCCACATTGCTGCATTGTTCATTGCTACAGGTGCGTAAACAACAACATGCTCCTCTTAAATCAGTGACAAGGCATATTGCATGAATATTGATGGAATTGTTGAGATGTTAGATTGAATGTCCTGCCTTTTTGAGTGTCTATTCTTTTTTTTTTTTTTCGATTTTAGATACTATTTGGTAATTGTCTCTAGATTCCTTTCCCATTAATAACATGATTAGACGGCAAGATGAAGAGGATGCATGGGAAGGGTTTTCCCAAATAATCTCACCATTTAATTTCTTCAGGTCTCTATGCGAAACATGTATATTATGATGTTATTGGTTTCTGTTGATCCTTTTTGGTTGAATATGGAATGACCACCACTTTTATAGAATCCAACATGCAACGAAAAGTGAATTTCGTCCGATCTGATCAATTGACTTGTAAGTTGGAGGCATTGCACATAATCAAATTTCACACCTTCGAATGGGTCTTGCAACTTCTCCACTTTTGGTCGGCGCTCCTTTCTAAATTTGTCAAGCCTGTCATAGATGGAAATAACATCAGCATCAGAAAATTTTAACAAACGACGAATGTCCGTGTATGCGCGTTTTGGCATCTTTTCATTTTCAAATATCGCTGATGCAACTTGCAAAGATATGTGATGCTAAAATGAAGTTGCACCATCCTTTCCTTGGAAAATCGATTTGCCAATCTTACTGATTCCTTTGTTTTTAAGGTATTTCTTCTTCAAACCAAATGCAAACAGTTTGCTTGGGTGAAACATTTTCCTTGTGCGCTTTAGCAGTATTGTGGCTTCCATGTAATCGTTGAGACAGTAGCGCTGTTGTCGATCACCGACTTCATCAGGAGAACGCTTGGTTTTCTTGGCATAGTTTTTGCGATAAAAGGCAAACATTCTCCTCCACTGTTCTGCAAGAACTAGCCAGGGATTGATTCTTTGGTGATTTTTGTACTCGACAAACATTTTTTTTATGTCAGCCGTAAACTTGTCGCTTGACGTTGCATTCAACTTGGTGCAAACTTGATCAAAGTTCGGCTCCTTGTCAAACGGCTTTTCTTACAATACTTGAAGATTTGAAATAGTTCAATGTTGGTCATCTGATTTATTTAGCTAGAATCTAAAAAAATAATGTAATATGTTTGTGGTGATACCGACCGAGCAGAAGCGAGGGACCGGATGTTTGCTCTATAACGACCAGAAAGCAAATGATCAAAACTCGTCGTTGCGCATTCGAGTTCGCGCAGATGTTCTGGTTGAAAAATAAAAATTAATCAAATATCAAATTTCCATTTCGCGAGCCTACGCGAATTTTATTTATCAGCCAATGGGAAGCCCAGAATCAAATACAAGTGTGAAATCCCAAAACGAGCTGTTTTTTTTTTTAATCATTTCACCCCGGGCAAGGCGTAAATGCCACTGATGTGCGGGGGGCTACATAACTGAAAGAAAATTGCAGCAATAGAAAGATGAAAATGCAGGTGTAATGACAGTTGCCAGGGGGGAGAGAAAGGGAAGGATATACGGGGTGGGGGAAGGCCTAGAGTCAAGTGGTTAGTAGATGATTGCATTTAAGTTTCTGGAGGTTGTAGCCGTCAGGAAAGCAAGAATATTGGAGTGAGTTCCACAGGCGTGAAGTGCGAGAGAAGAAGCTGCAGGAGTAAATTGTCGTCTGCATTTGGTTAACCTAACTGTGAATGGGTGGGACCCAGTTGCCATTCTGGTTGGAAAAGTTATTAATCCGTCTCTTCCCTCCAGTTATGGACAGATTTGGTTCTATAGCCTTGGCTGGCAACCAGTCTACCGCAAAAAGCAATGGCAACCTACAGCGGGATAATCTTCTGCCCAGTCAGTGTATCACGTATGGCACTTAACTGACTGAATCTATGACTAAAAATAACTAACCCCATCCTATTGTGTGTGTGTGTGTGTGTGTGTTTTATAATCATGATCTAGGATTCAAGACACCTAATCCTATCCTATTGTCTTTTTTCCCTTTTTTTTTTGCGATCTAGGATGAAGGATAACTAAACCCATACAATTGCTTTTTTTTTGTTTTTTTTTTATAATAGTGAGCTAGGATTAAAAATACCTAACTCCATCCTATTTTTTTCTATAGTCGTAAAATAAGATAAAGATACCAATGCTATTGTTTTTTATTTTTTATTGTGATCTATAATTAAAGATACCTAGTATTTAAACCCATCCTATTCTTTTTGTTTACCTAACACTCTTGTATTGTTTTCTTTGTTTTATTTATAATCGTAATCTAGTATTAATAATAAGTAACCTCATTTTTTAGTTTGTTTCCTATTGTTTTTTTTATAATCATGATCTAGAATTAAAGACACCTATCTCTCTCCTAGTGTTTTGTTTATAATCGTGATCTAGGATGAAATACATCAAACCCTAATCTATTGTGTTTTATAATCGTGATCTAGGATTAAATATAACACCTGCATATTGATTTTATCTATAATCATCATTTAGGATTAAAGACACCTAACTCTATCCTATTGTTTTTTTTTATAATCACGATCTAGGATTAGAGATACCCATTCAAATTGTTTATTTTTTTAAGCACTTAACTGACTGATTCCTGTTGTTTTTTTATAATCGTGATGATAGGATTAAAAAATATCTACCCACTTCTTTCTGTGTGATTTTTTTTATAAACACCTAACTCAAACCTACTTATTTTTTTATAATCAGCGTCTTGGATTAAATATATATCTAACCTCTTCCTATTGTGTTTATTTTTTATCCAAAAAGCAGATATAAAAAGCCGAGACAAAAAGCAGACAGACCAGGCAGAGACCAAGGAGAAGAGTGTAATTAATATCCCCTTGACTTAAGTCGAGCGGTTACTACGCTTGCCTCTTTCCTTCTCCGCTGTCTCAAAAGTACTTACTAACCTAAGGAGCGACTACTTCAAAGACATTCCTCACATACCTCCGCTCCCCACATTCCTAAACACTAATTATCTTTTTCAGCATTATACACGCCACAAATTTTAACGGCCGTTGTACACATATCCAAAGACTGTTTCCTCACAAAACCAACTTACTGACTTACGGACCACAGGAGTGGAAAGTTCAAAATGAACAGTCCACACAATCTAAGCACTTTTATCTTTGCCATAAACAAATTTTAAAGTCGTGTTCGGATCACGTCGGAATAACCCACCATAAAGTGATTTACCACGACGTGATATGAACACGCACAAAGACATTTCCACCAGATAAATTGGTATCCCTAACGTTACACCAGATAAACTGGTGACCAACACGTGGGTTTTCAACACACACACACACACACACACACACACACACACACACACACACACACACACACATATATATATATACACACACGCAAAGACATCTTCCCCCCCCGGCTAACGCACCTACCCATCTTTTCAGCAACCATGGCAATGAAAAACTTAACCTCCGTCGACACCAAAATGAATAACATCTACTACCGTAAGCCAAATTACTCTTTCAGCATTTATATTTTGTGGAAAGTTCAAAATGAACATTCCTCCCAGCATTGCGGAACCAAAATGAAAAACCTAACGTCCGTCGGACTCACAACTAAAAACTCCATGTGCTTCAAACACGTTTTCGAAGAGTAAATAGCCCCCCCCCCCCCCCGGCGCAAACAATTAATAATGAAGAAAAAAATTACGAAAAAAAAAAGAACAAAAAGAACGAAAAGAAGAAAAAGAACAAAATGAACAAAAAGAACAAAATGAACAAAATGAACGAAAAGAACAAAAAGAACAACAAAAAAACAAAAAAAAAACAGAACAAAACAACAGAAAAAAACCCCGGAAAAACAACTGAAAAACATAAAAAGAAAGAGAAAAACAAGCAAACAAACAAAAAAAAAAACAGTCGGATAGTCACTTGTGAATTTAAAAGAACGACAAACCCGCCATAAACTAGTGACTACCCGGCGTAAATTCAACACCCATATATATACACACGAAAAATTTTGTTTGGACTTTCAGCAAAATTTGAATATTTCTCTGTAATACAAACTCAAAATGGCAACGGACGCTGAAGAAACTTCAACAAATCAGAACTAATCTACCCAGGGCTATTCCTACAAAAAAAAAAAAAAAAAAAAAAAGAAAGAATTTGGACTTTCAGCGAAATATGAATATTTCCCTGCAACACAAAGATTCACTACCAAGCCCTTTCAACAAGGACCGAAAACCAAAACATTCCTTCGAATAAAGACGGGATTCGTATACTCCCCTCTTGTACCGAGGAAACTAAATTCGGTAAAACGGTTAAATGAAAGAAAGAAAACACATATGTTTATTTCAAACGAACACGGGAAAAAGCAAAAAAAAACCCCAAACAAACAAAAAGAAAACAACAACAAAAAAAAAAACAAAACAAAAAAACAAAAACAAAAAAAAACAAAAACACCCGGAAAACTCCTCTTTGAAAAAAGCGACAACAGACACCAAAAAACGTCTCCGTTTTCTGGGGCGAAAGATATGTGGTGATACCGACCGAGCAAAAGCGAGGGACCGGATGTTTGCTCTATAACGACCAGAAAGCAAATGATCAAAACTCGTCGTTGTGCATTCGAGTTCGCGCAGATGTTCCGGTTGAAAAATAAAAATTAATCAAATATCAAATTTCCATTTCGCGAGCCTACGCGAATGTTATTTATCAGCCAATGGGAAGCCCAGAATCAAATACAAGTGTGAAATCCCAAAACGAGCAGTTTTGATCCAAAAAGCAGATATAAAAAGCCGAGGCAAAAAGCAGACAGACCAGGCAGAGACCAAGAAGAAGAGTGTAATTAATATCCCTTTGACTTAAGTTGAGCGGTTACTACGCTTGCCTCTTTTCTTCTCCCCTGTCACAAAAGTACTTACTAACCTAAGAAGCGACTACTTCAAAGACATTCCTCACATACCTCCGCTCCCCACATTCCTAAGCCTTTAGTCTCTTTCAGTTTATTATTTTTCATGAACATTTTAACCTCTGTTGGACTTATATTCAAGTCTCACTTTAATTGTAAAACATGAATTGATATGTGTATATATATATATTATTTTCTACTCAAATTGCCTTTCTTGATTTTATAATCGTTTTATGACTTATAGTGGGCTATCTACTACAAGGCCAAATTCCGTTAACCTGCAACAATATACAGCTACTCTTCACTAGAACGGAATCCTACTACAACTAGAAAAAGAATAGATAAGCAACCCACTATATGTTAAAAGGAATATTCTTCCATGAGAGTGAGTGCTTGCATTTCAGGTAACTTTAAATAACACCAATAGCTCTTAGGTAGTGCCCTCACAAGAGAAATTTATCATCTCAGTGGATTATGACTCTTATTATTTTCAAAATAGTACATTCAACTATGCATTACAAACAACAATGCATTAATCAGGAAATTCCTCACAGTGTTGGCAATTTTCCAGCGACCCATGCTCCATGTCACTACTGGTTTAACCTATGTACACCAAAAAAAAAAAAAAAATAGTCATCCACTGTTTAATATACTGTCACAGAATAGTTTTCTGAAAAATTGATGATCACAGGGCGAATTAATGGGTTTTCCATGCAATTTTCTTTTAACTGTATCTAATATTAGCCTAAAAATTGGCTCCAAACATTGTAAATTGCCGGTTACATGCTCAGGACTGCCATATATTAAGTTATTGGTGCCAGAAATGGATTCGTCACCCTATAAAACATACAGATAGAGGTCTAAATCATAAAGTTCGGTCAAAATTAAGATAAATTATGCCATTTTCGGTATATTACCGGTCTTTATTTGATCTGGGAAATCGCAGGAAAATCAAGATACAAAATTTTTCGCAGAGAAATGTTTGAAAATGTTCCGGAGAATATTTTTTTTCTCAAATAATCATCCGTACATAGTTTGGTAATTTGATGGTGGAAAGTTCCAAAAAATCATCTTGGGGCCTTTTCCCAATCTAAACTTATTTATAAATGGAACTTCTTAGCTAGGTTTTGTGTCGAGGTACCCCCCGATAAATATCGAAAATCGATAATCGAAAAAATCGGGTTATTGAAGGAGTAGTCCGATTTTAATCAAATTTGATACACTCATAGACAAAGCCCTTTTATTTTAGTTTTTGTTCGGGTTTGGCTCTAAGTAGGTATAATTGTAGTTTTTAGTCCCAGCCATGATACCATTTACTCAGAGAACTTAGTTAGCGTTCAAAATAATGTTTACGACAAAAAAACACTTATTTGATATCGATACCAGGAAATCAAAATTTGACTTACATCCATTCGTTTTTCTTTCAGTTTACGGTTTCGCTTGAACTGGAAACAACTATTACTTTATAGTCGTTCGTGCCAACGTCCAGAGAGTCTGAGCTCCAGGACCATGGATTAGTTTTAAAGTTTTCATTACACCCGAGCAACGCCGGGCTATACTTCTAGTCTCATATAAAAGTTTGAAAGTTGGACTAAAACGACAAACGAGAAAAATAACTTTTTTTTTCATTGTGGAATAACAAATTTTGTCTCAAAATACAGATGTTAATGTACCTGGTGAATCAATCTTTTTTTATTATTTTACTTGTATATCATTTTGGCATCATTGAAACCCAATGATTTGTGTTTTAGTCAATTTTTATGTTTATGCAGTGAAAATGTAGCTGGATTCATTTCTAGCATTATCAAAACACAAAATCTTACACAGCTACAAAAATCTGAAACTTTCCATAAATTCAAACATGCATAACTCAGTAAATATTTAGAGTTAAAGTACAAGGGAACCCGTTCCGTAAAGTAATTTAAGGATTTCAGAGTCATGAAAAAAATGTAGCCAAAATTCTAAATGCCTGCTTGCCAGCCTACTGTGTACTCTTCGGGAGGAGCTCATAGCAGTAAACTCTTCCATTCACATTATTTACAGAGCATTACCTTCTTTGGATGAAGACTAACCTTTGATAAGGTTAATGGTGGTTCATTTTTTTTAATCATGTCGCCCTAAGCAAGACAGTTCACTGCCACTGGTGTGCAGGTGGTTATATAAGAGAAAAGTTGTGGGAAAGAGTGACAGGTTATAGGTGTCAGGAAGTGGGTAAGAGAAGGATGAGAATACTGATGAGAGTGGAGTGGATGGAGAAACGAGCACGAGAGAGAGAGGATGCAAGTTAGTAAGATAGGAGATGATTATTGACTTTAAATTCTTGGAGATTGTAGCTGTCGGGGAAGCAAGTAAACAGAAGGAAATTCCACAGGCGGGAAATGCGAGAAAAGAAGCTGGGGAGTAGAATTTGCGTTTGCATCTTATTGGTTTCACAGTAAAAGGGTGGGAGTAATCTTGTGGATCGAGTAAATTCATATATAGGGGGCACCAGTGAACTAAGTTCAGCGGAGCAGAAGCCGTGAAAGTAATTGTAGAAGAGACACAGGGAAACCACATTGCGCCGGTGAGAAAGTGACTGTATCTGAGCTGCCAAGTCGGGATCGATCACATTACAGATTCTCCGTTGGATTTTGTCAAGGACCCTAGGTGGATAGCAGGAGCACCCGATCAGATATGGCAGCAGTATTCAATGCACGGGCGGATGGTAGATTTATATATGCAGGATGGTTTCAGACGAAAAAAAATTCCTGGCCCTAAACAGAGAACTGACCTTCTTAGCAGCGGATTTAGCTATGGATTCTATATAGTCATTCCGATTGAGGTCTGTTGTGAGAGTTAAGCCGAGGAGGCGCAGTGTTTTGCTTTCAAGGAGATTAGCCTCATCCATGATTTCGATTTCGATGGGCGATGGCGGCGGAGCAAGCAGGGAAGAACCAAGGGGACGAGTGGGATTTAAGTCTCAATTTTCTGGCTGGGATAAAAGCTTCGATGCCAACCTTAACCCAAGAGGAGACCTCAGTCTCACAGTCCTCAACGGGAAAACTAAAGACTTTGTTCCAAGGGATGTCACACAGGATTTCGTGGAATGAGTCCCAATCGGCTCTTTGGTAGCTGTAAGATATTCTGCTAGTCTGAGGTTCTTGGGTGGAGTGGCAGTGGAAGGAGATGTTAACGGAAACCACCGCATAGTCAGAGTTTCCGAGGGACAGAGTTGCTTGACATTGCAAGAGTTAGGCATGTAAGTAAAGCAGAGATCTAGCAGTGAGTCAGGTCCATTAGGGTTATTAGAGAAACGCGTGGGGAACTCCACCTCTTGCGTGCGTAAGGAACTGAGTGATTGAAAAATTCATGATGTGGACACCAGCAAGATCTGTGACAGAGTTATCCAGCCACTTGGCGTGGTGAGCGTTAAAGTTGCCAATATATGGGCAAACGGATGAGAAGAAAATGCCTTGTTAATATTATTGTAGATGGTGTCAAGAACAGACCAGTCGGGAGATGTGGTAGAGAAAGAAGAGATAGCTAACTGAGCTTAGTAGGAAGAGACGGAAACACATATAAGAATGATCTAGGGATTCAAGAGAGATCACCCTAGCTAGAGGGAGGTGTTCGCTGACGTAAACACAAAGCCCATCATGTGGACATTGGAGTTTTTCCTGAAGAGAGGAATGTAACCAGGGACGTAGAAATCAAAAGAGAGGATAGAAGGATCAAGGTTAGTTTCGCAGAGGACTAGAATGTCAGGTGAATTTACTTTGAGGAGAAAATTCGACACTGTAAAAGTTGGTACGTATACCTCGTATCCTTTGTTCTATGATTTCTTACAGCCCACACTGCTGCAAACTATCTACGTATCACAATATATCTTTTTAAAATGTAATATTTAAAAAAAATATTTTTTAAGCAATAGATCACTGCGCGGTTCAGTAAGTTTTCTTTGCTTTATGGATGTCACATATTAAATAATTTTCAGCGCTTGAATTCGTTAGTAATTCGGTTATCTCTTGCATTGTATAAGATTAATTAATCTTATACAATGCAAGAGATAAGATCAGATATTTCAATTAATATTTTCATTCGATTGTTTCAGATTCAACTGATCTATCCGTTACTTGAGCATCTTGTAAACCATTTTTAACATTTGATCATTCTTAGTTCCTGCTTCATAGACCTTACAAACCTTTTTCTTTTTGTACTCGAGTCATATTTTCACATTTCTTAGTGTAAAAATGTAAAGTATATCAAAATTGTGGTTTATTCTCTTTCTAATTCAGTGTTAGAATCGATAGACAAAATAAATAATTTCTGACAATTTAAAAATATATGCTGGTATGACAGGTGTTGCAATACAATCTTTTTTAATGAAATTAGAAAATCAAACGCTTCTAATGTCATTTAAGTCTCAAAACAGAATGGACTGTTTGGCAAAATTGTTATATAATTTTGAGATTGATTTCTGTTATTTGTTTTTTTTTATTTCTCTTAAATAGAATTTAAAATATCGTTCTAATATTCGCATAATGTTTTAGAGTCATGATAAATATTTGATAAGGTAAGTGGCATAAACAAATACATGCTGCATAAATAGTTATATTTGATTTGTTTTATTGTATCTGTTTTTACCAATTAAATAAAACTGATGCACATTATCTTCTTTCCGTTAGTTTGGCTGCTTGGTTAGGACTTTTGCTTCTGCCATATTTCATTTCTGGACTCACCGTTGATTGGAAGAGCGTCCAAGCTTTACTTCCTGAAGCCGAAAAGGATGCTGAGTACACAGCGTCGGAACTGCATCGACTAATACAATTTGTTTCTTTTCGTAAGTAGTAGTACCAATTGTTGTTGTTCTTTGTATATACTTCTTTAACACATTCTCTCTTTCCTGAATTTATAATAAGTAAATGTATATTGTATATATAAAATAATTTCCAGTAAAAAATGGGTGTGAATTTTCAGAATTCTAATGACTTGGTTATTAATAAAGTACCAAAAGTTACATTTTATGATTACAAAAAAGTTTTTTTTTAATTTACTCAGCTCTTTATTGATTGTGCAATCGGTCAATTGTAATCTGTCGTTTACAAACCTTAGATCAAATTCAAAAGCGAAGGAAATAAATTGCGCACAAATTAATGAAAAGACACATTAAATTCTCTATATACGACGTACTTTCATGGCTTGTCACCTTCAAACTGTCATTTCGATCCATACAAGATTCATTACCTTGCCAGCAATTATAAGTATCGAAAATTTTTTATCTTTCAATATTTGAAACAAAACAGAATCTATTGCAGAAACTGATTCTATACATACGGTGGCATTTAAAAGCAATTGTGAATTGCAGAAGCCTACTGGCGTTGTTCAAAAATATAATCAAGCAATCAGGTTCGTTTGAATGACGCAGTGGACAAGAAAATCGATCAGTCTTTTTTTTTTCGTCCCTTAAGATGCAAATTAATTGATCTTTGATGATGATAAAAATTATGTCAAGTCCAAAAGATTGTAAAATTGAGAACTATCAGGAGTGCTAAGTATAAAAATATTGGACATAGATATTATGTTTCATTAATCACCCCCCACCCCCACCCCCATAAACACAAAAAAGCACTTAAAATAGTTTAAATACAAATAGAATATTAATTTACATTCTAGGAAGATATTCCAGAAACTGATCCACTTCAGAAATAAGAATAATAAACCACTGACCGATTTACCGAATTTATTGTCCCAAAATGCCTTTCATCACAGAACGAAAAACTGTATTCAAAACTAAAATAAACCCTTCTACAATTTATAATAATAATAATAATAATAATAATAATAATGATGATGATGATGATGATGATACCCGATTTTACAGTATAGTAATATATATACTCATCATTTTACAAAAGAATCAAGTCAATATCATTTTCAATTATGACCGGAACGTATTTGTCTATTAATGAACCAAACAAAAATGGCAATTTAAATAACGATTTCCTTCTGTCATGTGCTTGTTGTTTTCAGATCTGAGCGAAATTCGACTGAACAATCGTGATATTGTCAATTCAGCTAAAGAAGAGTCCACAGAAATTGCTAAAAACGGCATCTTATTCATTGAAACCGCCAAGGAAGTAGTCAACAGGCTAGTATTCCATTTTCATTGTATTTACACTGACATAAATATTTTATTCAATCAGTATGAGTGCGAAAAGAGACAGTGGGAATGAAGACTACAGAGTCTTTTATGTGTGCAAGACAAGTCAGCGGGAATTTTGAGTATAGTTTCATTTATGAGTGTCACAATAGTCCTCGGGAATGATGACTTCAGATTCAGTCATTAATGCTACATGAGTCAGCGGCATTAATGATTAGAAATTCATTTATGACTATGATAATAACGCAAATGAAGACTATAGATTTATTTATGACTGCGACAAGAATCAGTGAGAATAATGAATACAAATTCATTTATGAGTGAAGAAGAGTCACGAGGAATGCTGACTATAGATTCATTTATGAGTTCGACAAAAGTCAGCGGAAATGGTGACTTGAGATTCATTTAAAACTGCGACAAGAGCCACGAGAATAATGATTATAGATTCATTTATGAGTGCGACAAGAGTCAGCGGCAATGATGACAGTAGATTAATTTACGTGTGCTACAATAGTCAGCAAGAATGGCTACAGATTCATTTATGAGTGTGACAAGAACAAGCAAAAATGATGACTATAGATTAGTTTATGAGTGAGGCAAGTGTCAGGTTGAATGGTGACTATATATTCATTTATAAGTACGACAAGAGTAAACGGGAATGGTGATTCTAGATTCATTTACGTGTGCTTCGGAAGTCAGCAGGAATGATAGCTAAGGATTCATTTATGAGTTCAACAAGTATCAGAGTAAAGATTAATTTATGAGTGTGGCATAAGTCAGTGGGACATAAGTCAGTTAACTTTAGATTTATTTATGAGTACTATAAGAGTCAGTAATAAAGATGACTATAGATTTACTTATGACTGCGACACGTCGCGGAAGCGGGAATGATGACCACACATAAGTTTATGAGTTCAACAAAAGTCAGCGGGTATGATGACTACTGATTTGTTTATGATTGCGACTAGAGTCAACCAGAATGATGAGAACAGATTTATTTACGTATGCGACAAGAGTCAATGGGATGAGAAGAGAATTCAATAGTTGTGTGTTTCTTATCATTGCCAAATTCGGTGGTCGAACCTATAGTTTCAGATGCTGATGTTTTCTCCCTATATAGAAAACTTGTGTATTACAATTTTTGCCACTATTCCGCTTTGTGCTGCGAGAATCTGAATTATTTTAAAGAGAAAATGATTCAATCAATGCACCAACGATTTAATATATCCTTACTTGTTATTCAGATTAATTTCGTTTAATTATGGGATATTAGAATTGGACTCGTAATAATTTGCAGTCGTGGTCAAACGGTTAATTTTCACTTTTAATTAATTTTAATTAAGTTGCTGCTGCTGTAAACATGTCCTGTTTTAATCAAGTTCATTTTTACGTAATTCTTTTGGCAATTAAACAGAAAATAAAATTTATCCTAATTAAAGGTTTAATTAATCCAAAATAATATTGTCTTTTAGATTTCAGCAAAACGTTGGTAATGAAATTTTGAAATTTCTTGACACTCCTAAGAAATTGTCAGAAAAATGTCACTACAACACTGAAATCACGTGTGATCCGACTTCGAAATATCGCTCTCCAGATGGTTCCTGCAACAATCTGAATAATCCGTTATGGGGAAAGAGCTACACGCCTTTAAAGCGTTTACTGCCGCCACTCTACGAAGATTGTAAGTTTATCACCGGAAAGGATAAGTACAAAACGTTTCATTATTGCTTATTTTCATATGCCATCTTCAGTAATAGTAGTAGTAATAATAATAATAATAATAACGAAGAAACCTATTTAGTGGCCGAGATAGGTACAGATTCTATATCGGCACCAGAAGTCGGCGTTTGAAATCAAGTAAAAAGCCATTATTTCGAATGCTAATCTTTAAGGCAGACTAACCTTATCCACTTGGATGAATGACGCAACACAATTTTCTACTTGTTTTCCTAGTTTTAGACTTAGTAAATATTTCAAAACAGCATTTCTTTATTAGCTAGTTTGTTTTTCTATTTTAATTTCTGGAATGAGGTGTTATTCCTATTCGGACTAATGTCCTAATCTTGTTGTTATTCCAACGTTTCCGCCGTTGTACCCTCTGACCTTCTTCAGGTGTCTCTCGATTTGGGTATGTTGAACTGAACATTTCCGTTAGTAAACGGGAGTAGATTGTACTCTTTCTGCTCTCCATGTCTAAGGATATTTCGTTATTAATGAAAACCCTATTTCCACTAAGTTTAAGTTTGTACTACCTTACTCAAGACAATATCCTAGTGAATCCTAGCATCATTCATTAATTTCGTGACATTGTAATTGTTAGTTTAATCCCTGGGACGGGTTAGGGTTAGGGTTAAACTCAGTGGAAACAAGGCAAGGCAAGCAAAAAATAAGTAGTACTAAACAAAACCAAAATGAGACTTCCTAAAATATGAACAGCAGAATAAGAACAAACTAACCGCGTAAATTAAATAAAGGGTTCAATTTCCTGAAGGTTACTCGGATTGATAGAAACTTTTAAATTCCCATCACTATATTAATTTCAATTCATCATAATCACTCAACTAGTTATGCTTTTTTATAGAACAAAACATAGATGGAGCCATTAAACAGAACCAAACAAATATAAAATAAAAAATTCAATTGAAATTTCTCTATCGTGAACAAGGATTCAAATTTTCCTTTTAGTAAATAATTATTTATATCAATTCTATCATATAATATCATATAATATCATGTGCATATCAATTAGTCAGAATAAATAGAAAGAAGTACGTGTCTATATATCTCAGTGAAAAGGCCAGGGAAAATATATTTTTAACATGATTTTTCAGTTATTTTCATCATGTTATTGAATTGGCTTGTCTATTTACCGAAAAGCTATCTATATCACCAGGATGATTTTAACCGGTTAATACAAAAAAAGAAAATACATGTACAACTAGATAATTTTTTAATTTTTTAATGGAATATTTATTTCGTAAAATAGTAATAAAAATAAAAATATGTTTGTGAAAAGAGCATACCTTTCTTTAACAACAGTTCTTTGCAAAGAAACGTTCTACTTTCTGACTAGCTAGATAGAAGTGCTTCCCTTTAGGTCTGTGACCCTACGCATTAAGCGAAGGAAATAAGAAGCGTAAGTTTTTTTAAAAAATATGAATTTTAAAGACACTCAGTAGCTGCTGATTTTACTACTATTACGTATCTTCTCTACATGTTGGTTGTCTATGCCGTGTCCTAAACCCACTACATTTACAATTCTTGATTTCTATTCTTTTTTTTTTTAGTATTTTTTGTTTATGTTCGGACATGATTAGTTCTTTATGGGACAAAAGAAATGATAAGAGTTTTAAAAAATCTTTTAAATCAAACCCTTTGGTTGAAGAGAGAGGAACGATTCTGCGTAAAATACATTAGTGATGGAGGGCTAGATAGTTATTGGTGCAGCAAGTGGATTCTCCACTCGATTCTGCTTCATTCATTTCGCACTGATGCACTTCAAAAAGGCATGAATCCATCTTTCACTAGTTTCAGGTTAAATAGCAGAGCAAACTGGGCTCACTTGAGATAGCAACTAGTCTAAGAGAAAAGAAGTAAAACTGTAAACGCAAACAGAGATGGGCTCCATCAATTTACATCATTCAAGAGACATCACTTCAGCTATGGTTGCAGTGGATGTAATGTCCTTAAGATTCTAGATTTTAATGTGTCACGGCACTCGTGAAGTGATGTGACGTTGTGACACGTTCGCCAGGCTGGCTGGCTGGCTGGCTGACCCCTTCACGGAAGCCAATTACGATGAGGTCCTGAACTTGAGTTAGGGTTGATGCTGTCGAATACAGCACCAGTTATGACGATGGTCGTGATGGTCTTGTCACAGTAGCTGGTCTTCGAGTCGTCTCTTACAACGGTGAACTTTCCTGCCCACGCTGTGAATTTTGATCTCAGGAAAGACACGTTGAAAACCCGGTGGCCGTTTCTCTACTACTTCAAACCAGACCGGACACACGCGTACACTTGTGTTGATAAAATAAAACACGGCACAAAATAAAATAAAATAAAATAAATAAATAATTTCGAAGACGCCTGGATAAGTTGCGAAAAAATATTTATATATATAAAAAAAATTAGCAACAGAAGCAGAATATACAGTCGTTGAATTCAATTTTCACGACGGAGCGAAAGTTTTCGTTTAGAATAATCAGCGCATTCAATTTTCCAAATTTATTTTAAAAATGTCCTACCAAAGCTTTACGG
This sequence comes from Ascarosepion bandense, assembly GCA_037127315.1. Taxonomy (NCBI): domain Eukaryota; kingdom Metazoa; phylum Mollusca; class Cephalopoda; order Sepiida; family Sepiidae; genus Ascarosepion; species Ascarosepion bandense. The sequence goes on from JBBBDQ010000571.1 coordinate 3,126,932, forward strand.
AAATGGCCGACGTGAGTTGCTGGGTGGCGACAGCGACAGTAAATTCGTCTTGTTTCTTTCGCTCTGCAACGAGAAGCTCCTCCTACTACTGGTTTAACTCTTTCTCGGCTGTTTCTGATTCCATACATCTTCAGCTAGGACTCTATGGGAGGCGCATTATTCGACTTTAACTCTTTTAAGTCGGTCGATGGCAGGCTTTCTATGTTTATTTATATCTTCAACCAAGAGGTTTATGGGAGGCGACCGTCACTGTCTCTACGGCTGGCACCCAAACGGCATGGCTCCCGGTTGGGAACACCACTCCCTCAGTTATTACATCTCTGGGCCGAGAACCGACTGAACGTCGACTGCAACTTAACTGAACTTAACTGCAACTGCGCTTGGCTCTTTGTACATCTTTTAGTCGAGAGCTCTATGGGAGGTGACCGTCACTGTCTCTACGGCTGGCACCCAAATGGCATGGCTCCCGGTCGGGAACACTTTTCCCTCAGTTGTTGCATCTCGACTGCAATTGAACGCAACCCAACTTACTGAACTGACCTGGCTACTCGGGGTTTCGATTTTGCTTGTCCAAAATTCTCTTGGGAGGTGCGGAATGGACCCGGGGAATCTATGCAAATCAAATCTTTGACCAATGGGATTACTTCCACCTCCACATTTCGAGGTAGGGGTTTTGATTCAACCAATGAGGTAACAATATTTCCTCTGACGTAATTTCTCTTCATCTTCCTCTTCTTGATTCCCTTGATTACGTCAGCAAATCTAGCTTTTAACTCGGAAATTTTAATTCCAGTGAGATTTATAATTCGTTTTTATTCCCATAGTTAAAGCTTTAACTTTCTTATCCTCATTAAAAAATTTTGACACTCTTGTTTTGACTACCGCTATTTTTAACTCCCACCGGCCGAAAAAAAAAAAAAAGCTTCTGATCAACTTTTGAATAAACAATTTCAAAAATATATTTTTCCTTTCTGTTCTCTTCAATTTTCAACTAGTCCTTTTTCAGATTTTACAAGTTTTGCAACAAATCAGATTTTACAAGTTTTTGCAACAAATCTTCTGTTAAACTCAACTCATATAGCGATTGACAATAAACTGCAAAATCGACAATATCACTAATAATAATTTCTTTCGCTCCGTCGTATTAAAACTTAGGATTACATTTTTTTCTTTCACATGCGATATTACAAGGCAATCTTAAACAAGGCAATTACATAAGTATCTTAAGCAGGGCAATTATGGGTTACAACGTCACTTGTGACATTGCTGATAATATTGGTATTAGTGAATAACGAATCTTTTTGTTACTGTTATTCAAGTATAAGTGCTATTCAAATTATACAAAATTAAACAAATTTACAACATATTTTTTATATTTTTAGTAATTAATTTACCTCGAAGAAGAAGTTTCTTCAGTCTTCCATTACCGAGTCCACGGAAAGTGAGCACTTTCTTTCACAGAAACAGTTCGAAAAGTAGTTTAGACAAGAAACTCACTCATCTTGCTGCTCATTTCGGAGAATTTCTTGCACGCGATCTTCATTACGTGCCAATTATGAAAGGTAAATTTTAAAACGAATTATTGTTTCTCGTCTTAATTCTCATTTTCATGTGTATGGGTGAGTATTCATTATTTTCTTTTTTGTCATTTCTGTTTTCAGAGAAGATATTTTAAAGATCAATCAACGAAATGGAAAAATGTCAAAAGAACATTAGAATTAAAAGATCTCTTCATCATTTTATCTTATTTACAAGATTTTATTAGATTTTTGTTAGCTCCGATGTGCCCTAGACTGACTGAGCTACGACGAACATAGCTGATCGGCTAAGTTCTTCGTAGCTTAGTCGGTCTAAGTAAATTTATTTTTTATATCCAGTATTTTTTTTAGTGCAATAAGCTTTCTTTTGTGCCTTGTAAACTAAAGGCGGTCTTCATTGTTTTCAACTTTGCTAATTTATTTGATTTTGTTCGCAAGCGCATAAATGACTTAATTATTCGTTTCTATCATGAATAAGTTCCAAACAACTTCATTCCACAATAAAATGATTTACTTGAACGGATTTTATTGTACGGTTATTGAATTCAAATATGTTTTTCGCGTTCTGGCTTTTCATTTGTGATGTTACGCTGGAATAGGAGAAACAGGTGCATTTAGAGCCCCACATTCAAGGCTCATAACATGACCACAATATCTAGATTAATGACAAGCACAGTATTTATATCTGATCTGCTAGGTTTGATTGAAATATTTTAAGTCAAATTATGGCTGAACTGCCAATGACACGAGAACATTGTAAATAATGTTTAGAAACAAAACGGTCATAACTTTGACTGATATACCAGCGGCTCAGGTACATGCACTTTTGCACAACATTTGGTATAACAGCCGGGACCAAAGGGTTAACATATAATTCTATGTCTCGCACACAAATGTTTGTTAATGCGTGTACATCCAGTTAATACTACTAATGTATATTCTGCTTATACGATGATCTGTTTCTGCTAATTATTTTTGTTGCTTTAGAGATTAGTGAAAGTTATGAAACTGACGTGTCACACTTAAATCGATTGTTGTCTATGTAACGGGAGATAGCTTGGAAAAGATTTATTCAACCGTTTCTATTTCTCCCTATATGGGCATTATTTTACCCGTGATTTAATTACACCGAATTTTCATGGAATAGCGGAAAGGAAAAAGGAATGACAAACATACTTTGTTCTCAAAGAGACTTTTATATTACTAAAATATACACAAAACTATGTGGTGAATACGGAATTAAAAGTAACTCTATTCTCTTCACTTTCTACAAATTTCACAATTCCGTGTGAAATCTAAATTTTAACGAATAGGAAAGGATTGATCCCGTACTGAAAGAAAAAGACGAAGCCAAATTTCGCGAGCCTATGTTAAATTAATTTGCTAACCAATAAAACCAAGCGATTTGCAAAACTGAGAGAAAAGTTAACAAGCCTACGTGAAGAAGTAAATCGCTATAAAAGAAAGTCGAATCAATCAGTCAGATGAAAGTAGAAATTAGAGACGAGACCGCCAAATGTGACAAAAACTTCAAGTCACTGAGACGGACATAAGGCCCCGACACACGTTCGTTCTTCCTTTTCTTACAACAACAGCAATAAGATACTTCAACTGACTCCTAAAAACTAACGTCCGATAAGTAAAACTTTCCTTTGTTGCTTTACCTTCCTTTTCACTTTCCTGCTGGAAAATTATTATCCTGTTAATTCTTCATAAACACATTCTGCTACTTACAACTGCAAGCTCTGAATTCACTTAATTCCTTACTACTTTTTCTCTTGGAACATTTCACTCATACATTTCACTCATACATTTCACTCATAAAAATTGATGTTATTCTGTTCTCTTAATAAAATTCTAATTTAAACACGCAAATGAAATACTTTTATTCTTCCAACGTTCAACTTTCTGATAACATCTGATAAACCTTAAGTTGTACGGAATTTTGTTCTGTTTGACACAAGGCTAATATAATAAACATTCAACCATCATCTTACCTCAACTATATATACATATATTCAAGTGTCCCACGCGGAAAACAATATATAATATATATCTACACAGCAAAGAAGAGTGTAACGAGAAACAAAAACTAAGGGTCTTACATATAATATACTGGTATCTAGAGATGTTAGGTTTAAGACCAGATTCAAACAGATATTATTTCTATGTCTATGTATCAGGTGATGATATATTTCATGAAGGGGAAACAGCGAGTCTTGTTTTTTTTCCCCCAAATTGTGGATTGCAGGCTGAAATTTCTTTCTATATCTGGGAAAGATGTTCAAAGGGAAATAACACCATTTGCTTGTCAGCTGCTGGGAGTGGGGGTAAATTTAGTCTTAGCCTGGGCCTCTTGGCCAGACTAAAAGGAAGCAAATTCATGTGGTGGCTGCTGTAAACAAACTGTATTTGACTGCCGCTTTCTTTAGTGTATCGAGTGACGTGTATCACTAAGCGACTGTCATGTGATCCAAGTGACTTATCTCCACCAAAAGATCCCTATTTCCGAAGCATTCAAATTATTCATCATATTTAATGAGACTCATACATTTTTTCTTTTTGTAGTCAACCAAAATTAATTCGGAGGCTTAATGATAATAGCTTTTTTTCAAAGAATCTCTTTTCCTGATTTATTGAAAATATCAGATAATATCAGTTAACTGATTCTAATTTGCGATTATCTTAACCACTTTCTAGAAAACATTTAAAAAACATAATTTTAATTAAATTGAAGTCAAGTATTTGAGCTTTTCATTCTATAATATTCAGAGAAACATTGAGTGATGTTCATGATCAAAGAAAGAGGTTATGCTGAAAAATGAATATTTGTTCTGTAAAATAAATACATTTTTGTCACCATTAAGCTACGGACTTATTGACTTACCTACAGAATTCTTGATCTTGCTACGGTTGCCAAAGAATTATTATTTAAACTGACTTCCGAACATAAATAACATTTGAATTGCATTTAATTGACTTTCATTCTAATGTAGAATTAATTGATTAATTATTTAATCATTGTTTGTAGACATGTCTTCTTAGTGCGTTGTAGTGCAGTAGATATCGGCTCGGAACGAGAAATTGGAGAGCCGAGTTCGAATTCAAGTCGAATTCGTTGCATTCACTTACACGCAAATACCCTTGGGAAAGGTATTAATCCCTCGTTTTTCCCTCCAGCTATTGGTTAAATAGCAAGACAGATTGGGTTCTATACCCTTAGCTGGCAACCAGTCTACCGCAGAAAGTAACGGCAACCTATTGCGGGAAAATCTTCTGCTCGGTCAGTCATGTCTCTTTTGAGACATGATCGCCCAAGCGTGTGCCACGTATGACACATAACTGACTGACTTCATCTTAGGTTCACCCCGATATTGAAGGAGCAGCCTTTAAATTGGTTAGATACTTGCAATTGGAATGTGCATTGTGGTGCAATGAATATTGGCTTAGAATTAGAAATCGGAGAGCCGAGTTCGAATTTCAGTTGAAAAAATTCACTTTCGCGCAAATACCCTTGGGAAAGTATTAACCCGTCTCTTCTCCCTCCAGATATGGGTTGAAAGCAGGATACATTAGGTTCTTGGCTGGAAACCAGTCTGCCGCAGGAAAAATGGTAGCCTACCGCGGGAAAAACTTTCTACATAGTCAGTCATGGCACGAAAGAGACATGATCGCCCAATCGTGTATCACATATGGCACTTAACTGACTGGCTGGCTAGAATTGAAAGTTTCATTGGCTTAGATTTTCCACATAGTAGGAATATTTTCATCCGGTTTTTTGCAACATTGAATGATTTAATTGTAAACATTCTTTAAATGTTGTGTGTGTGTTACTTTTTTTTCAGGAAAAGATCAAAGTCGATTTGATTGCTGCAACTTTCATGACATGTAAGTAGCTAACCTTTTCTAAGATATTTACTTAATATTAACTTTATCGAAATAATACCAATCCAACACATGACCGGCACAATGTTTTTACTAATTTTGTAGATCTCATTAAAGTATTGTTTACTAATACATTAAGTATTAAAATCATTTTATTTTCATTTATGTATTAAATATAACGTTTGTCGATAAATTACCAAATAGATTTTGTTATATTTTGACTATCAACTTTTTTTTCAAATATCGTGTCATTCCGTGTCATGTCGGTTTTAACGAGTGCGTCTTCACATATCGGTTGTGTTGTCGTGTCTTGTTTGTTTTTCATCATCAACAAAGAATTTTCGTTGTATTTAACACATTAAATATAGCTTTTGTATTTTACCCATTAAATATAGCTTTTTTTTAGTTTTATAATGACAGTGAATATGCGTTGTGGTGCAGTGGATATCGACTCAAAATGACAAATAGGGGTGCCGAGTTCGAATTCCTTGCATTCACTTACGCACAAATACCATTGGGGAAAGGTATTAATCCGTCTCTTCCCTTCAGTTATGAGTTAAATAACAGGACAAACTAGATTCTTTAGCATTGGCTGGCAACCAGTCTACCGCCCGCACAAAGCAATGGCAACCTACTATGGGATGATTTTCTACCCAGTCAGTCATACTCTTTTGAAACATGATCGCCCAAAGCGTGAATCACGTATGGCACTTAACTGACTGAATGATAGGAGTTATATATATATATATATATATATATATAGAGAGAGAGAGAGAGAGGGAGAGAGAGAGATAGAGATAGAGAGAGTGAGAAAGAGAGATAGATATGCGTGTGTGTGTGTTTATGTCAGTGTGTGCGTGTTTGTGCGTGTGTATGAAGACAATGGGAGAAAATAGAAAATATTTTTAATGGTACGTTTCGTCGACGTGTGCAAGGTTTGGCTTCTTCAAGTTGGAATGAAAGGTAAAATTGTGTGTTATAGTTTTTGAGGGTAAGAGGGGAAATGAATTACCTTATCAGATTTGACAACCAGAAACCAGAAAGTGTTTTGCGTGTATCTGTGCGTGTGCGTGTTTTGTTCGCATTTTTACTGTTGCTTCTAGAACCAGTTCTAACTTTTGTATTAAGACGGCTAGCCAGTGCTTAAATTACTATTTCAATCAGAACACCTATTTATATATTAAAACCAATCATGTCCTTGGATAATATAGTTGTGTTCATAAAAAGTCTGTTCTTAAACAAAACATTTTGTACTGTTATCTTTTACTAAACATTTCATTATGCGATCACCCGACACTATTGTAAAATTACTAGATTCGTGTTATAATATTCAAATCATACTTTTTTTTCACCTTTAAAAAATAAAAATAAAATGTTTTTATTTGCCTTTTAGAACTCACCAGATTTGTATGCCAATCTCTATTCCAACCGATGATTATTTTTTTAAGAAGCATGGAAGAGACTGCATGTCCTTCACCAGATCTTTGCCCACACCACCGGTCAACTGCAAAATGGGTAGGCTTTGAGATATTCATGGCTAGAAAGCAAGCTGACGTGAATGCCCGCATTGCATTGTTAACTTTGTTAATTAATTAATTTTTTTTTATCTTTAACACATGAAATGTGGTTCATGCGGGTAGTATAACTGACATCAAGTTAGTCTGTTGTATTCACTTTAGCACTGATGACCCCAAGAAAAGTCATGAATGTATCTTGTATTAGCTATGGGCTAAATAGCAGGGTAGACTGGACTCTCTAACTTTGGATGGAAACCAGTCTAAAGGAAGGAAAACTCTGAATTCCAATCCGTGGAAAAGGCAGCGGAAAACCACTCCGTTATCATTCCCAAAAAGTCATGACAATTTTCATATAATAAAAAAGGAATCTGTGGAGAGCCATGATGGTTTATGTCCTGAAGGAACATTGCATTTAAAAAGACGTGAAATGAAAAAGAATTCTTAGATACGGTACCCATTCGTTTGAGTTATTCACATTCCTTATATCAGCAGAAGGAAAATATTAAATTTGATTCTAAATCGTTAATATATTCAAATAAAAAAGGAATAAAGAAATTAACTAGATTCTTTAAAACGCGTTTTAAGAATTATTTATTTTAAAAGAATAATATTTTGTGATCTGAATTCGTAATGATAGTGCTTGGTTTTTTGTCTGCATAAAAGTAAAGAAAAACATTATTAACTTGATCTGCTACAAGATGCATATTGGTCAAGATTTTTCCTGAAACATCAAAAAAATACACGTTAATTTGGAAATTGTTGCAAAAATCAACTGTCTGATTTGAATGAAACTTTCAGGACTTATTCACAAATGAAGTTATTTATACAATTATTATTTTTGGAAAAATTGGTAAAATATATTTTTTTTACATCTTTTACATCCATTTTTTTTTTTTTTAGTTAAATGCAGGACTCCTTGTGGAATGTAACTTATGTATTTTTTTTTTATTTACGAGATCACTTTTTCGAAAATCTGCTCCGAATAGTAAAATCAAAAATGCATTAAAACTGCGTCATTTTTAATTTACATAAACTTTTAATTGATTTTATAAATAATATATATTAATATCATATTTTGAAAAAAAAAATTGATGAATAATGAATTTTTATAAGAATTGTTTTTTTCTTTGTTAATTATGATGATTTGAAACAAATTTTAAATTGTTTCTAGTCCCTTACTGACTTCACTTATTAAATTTGTTAATTAAAGACTATATTTACAAATCGAAAATTGAAAAGCTTAATACAAATAATTTAGAATTAAGATTTTGAAAATAATAAATTTTTGTTTTTGTTAAACTGCACGTTTTTTGTTTTGTTTTTTACTATGGTAACTTATAAAAGACTTATCATTAAAAGGCCACGTATTTCAATGGTTGTTCCCCTTACGAAATGTTCACTCAGATAATGTAATTTTTGGTCACCATGCTTCCAGATGTGTAAACTGATTGTTAACAGGACCTGTCATCACCCACTTGAAAGATCAACGGGTCATGCCTTTCTGACTAAGAAATACTTTTATTCGAAATTCCATGCCATAAACAAGTTATATTTGTTTCAAATCAGATTAATTTAATTTTAAATTTGCTAATTTTCCAAAAATAACGTGTCACAGATGCATATTTTATTTTTTCAAGGTTTGTTTCTAAAACTGAGAATTAACTTTTGTTTACAAATGTGTCGATCGCTCAAAAATGGCGGAAAATTTGAAAATTTAAAAATAAATCTCACATTTTTAGATTCCAATCAATATAATTTCTGTTGGAAATACACCAGAGTATTTTGTTTACTAGAAATAGTAAATTTTATCATTTTGCTTCCAATTAAAATTAAAATAAAAGTTTTAAGAAAACATTTTTATTTCAAAAATTCAATTTCAAATTGAGATATCGAAAATGAGTGGAGGTACCTAGAAATTCTACTTTAAAATAAATAAACCATAAAAAATATTGCAATTAAACTTTTCGGGCTATTAAAATAAATTTGTTTAACTTCTTGCCAGGCCCACGTGAACAACTCAACCAGAATACGCATTACCTTGATGCTTCACAGATATACGGCTCAGATATAAAAACTATGAACAATTTAAGGGAACATAACAAAGGTATAAAACTTTTACATTATAGTGTTTTTATTTAGTGAGTTCATATTTCTCTCTGTCCCTCTCTCTATCACTCTTTCTATCTTTATCCCTCTCTCTTCTCTTTCTTTTGGAATAGGCATCTTATCTACATTTTTGTTCGCAGAAAAGAATTGTCGGTTATAAGTAAAACTTTGTTGATATTCTTTTTTTTTCAGGCTTGATGAAAATGACAGGTCAAACACTTCCACAAGACAGAGAAAATACTGCTGGCTGCAGACTGCCATTTTTCAATATTCCATCGATATACTGTTTTCAAGGCGGTAAGTGATTCATCTTTTAACGACATATTCCAAAACATATAGAAGCAAATTGGTAATTTTAATTGTTTAACCACACACACACACACACACACACACACACACACACACACACACACACACACACACACAAGGAAGATTATTAAATAAACAAAAACTATATATATGTATAGAGAGAGGTATGGATGTAAATAAGTATACATATATGTATACACGCAGGTACACACTCATATATAAATATTTATCTGGTGTTAATAGAACAGTGCTTAATATAACAGAGCTATTAAGTATATATTAATAAATATACATTTTATCCTACGTATACGACACGACTCAGAGTTTCATGCACTACGCATATTATAAACTGACTGTCTCTAAGATTTAAATTTTAATTTTATTATATACAAATATATATATATATATTGGACCGATTTTTATAGGCAATTTATAAGGGAGGTCGCTTTTGTTTAATTTCTGTGGATGAAAGCTTTAGGAAAAATAGTAAAAAGAATAATATATATATATATATATATATATATATATATATATATATATATATATATATTAATCGTTTCACCCCATACAAGCCGGTAACGTCACTGATGCGCAGGAAGCTACATAAGAGTAAAGGTTTGATAGGAGGAGAGTAAAGAGAAAGACGAACCAGTTACAGGGAGTGTCAGAGAAAAGAGCAAGAGAAATAAAAGGCAAGAAAGAGTCCAACAGCCACAGAAAGTTCTAAGAAGATGTTTGTTTTGACGTTATGATTAAAAGTTGGGTTAAACCATATGATGTTACGTTTGCGTAATTTCGGTATACGTTTGCCTTCTTTGCTTTTATCAGAGAATTCTAAACTTACATTATGTCTACTTTTAGTTAAACCAGGAGTTATCTCCCTGTTATTAAAGAATTAAATTAAAGATAAAAATACTTTCATAAAATATGACATAAAAAAATTTACCAACCACAAAGCGTTGATGGAAGTTTAAATTTTGCTAAACGGTTCATAGACATACCATCCGAACATATAGATATATTACGAACATTGCTGAAAATCTATATTATTTTACAATGGTGAAGCAAGGATTAAAAAATAAAAATAAAGCACATTTGATGTACTACAAGGTTCGCTTTGAGGAGCCGAAAATCTCAGAACTAATCGGACTATGCCTCCTAAATAAAATGAATGAGATAGTCCACATAGACAATCACGGATTATACAGGGATGACGGATTAATGATTGCGCCGGACAGCAGAAGAGAAAATGACAAAATAAGAAAAATGTCTATCAAAACTTTTTCTCACAAAACAATCTTCGATGAAAATTTAAAAAAAAGATTATGAAAGGGCCTTAAATGAACGTGGCCATAAAGGTAAATTAGAATACAAACCTCAATTCAACAAACAAATGAAAAATGATACTAGAAATCGAAACATTATTTGGTTCAACCAACCGTTTAATTTAGAAGTGAAATCCCAAATCGAGCAAATATTTTTTTAAATTGATAAACATTTCCCAAAAAACTTGAAATTAAATAAAATATTAAATATAAATTCAGTTAAATTAAGTTATATCTTTACTGGTAATTTAGAAAATTACATAAAAAAAGAAAAAACAAACAAACAAACAAACACGCCATAAACTTAAAAAATGACGTGCAACAATATCACTAATGAATAATGTATCTGTAGGGACGAAAATAAATTCCCACTTGACGGTCTTTGTAAAACAAAAGGAGTTATTTCCAAAGCAGAGGTACATGGTACAGATGGACAAAAAAAAAACAAAAAAAAAACAAAAACATATTTGGGATGAATAAAAGGTTAATTTTTAAAACAGATATAATGACAACAAATCTACCTTCAAGCTGGAAAATCTTAAAAATTGTCCCAAACTAGCTAACCACATGTGGAAATTAAAACCAAAAAATGAAAAAACCCTGATATAACATGGAATATAATAAAAATAAAAACTTTACAACGGTGGTAATGCATGACGATTATGCCAAGAAAAAAAATTTTGCTATAATATTCTTTCCAGAAAAAACAACAACAAAAAAAATAAAAACATAGTCACAGACGTAATCACACCAAAAAATACATCCTAGGGTCATATAAACCTGGATGACAGAGTTTAAGATGCTGAAGTAACCCCTCCCTAATTTTGAAATTTTCGCTTGTTTAAAAATTCCAGTCGTGTGTTCGTAAAAATCCCTGTTTGTAAGTTTGAAAACGCAGAGAAATCATTTATTATAAATCACCTAAAGATACCGAAAGTTTGAAACCTAAGTTGCGAAAATAACTCATTTCCAAATGAAAAATATTCAAAAGCTCTACAATATAAATATATTGAGAACTTGTTAATACGAGTGGATTTTTTACGAAAAAATGATAAGCAATTATATATATATATATATATATATATATATATATATATATATATATATATATGAGGGAAAAGTATATTGCATAGTGTATCTAACAGAGGAATAAGTGTAGTAATATTCGGGTTGTATTTTCCCCAAGTAGCAAGTCATTCACTGATAAATGTCATATTGTGGGAGTGATTATTATATGATTAGTTTAATTTTTTTTTTTTGCAAATATTAATAGTCAATGCTTAAAGATTGCATTAACAGTTTACACGTGATTTTATAAAAGGTAAATTATTGGCTTGTCCGAAAAGATCATGCCACTTCATGTTCCACCACGTATATCACGTCAAATATATCGACATATAGAATATGCTTGCATTTCTTATGAGAGCGCGTTTCAAACTATCTCTTGAGAAAGAAAGTTTAAAATTACTTAAATCATGTCAATTTTACATCCCTATGAAAATCGGAAGATTATAAGGTGCAATTTAAATACCTGGTGCTTTTTTATTACTGTAGAGACAAAATGCTTCACAAGCAACAAAAAAGATATGTACTGTGTACGGTGAAAGTGCTTTAGTTGAGAGAAGTGTAAGGAAGTGGTTTGCTAAGTTTAGAGTCGGATACTCAAATCGTTACGATGATGGGTACCACATGATCTGAGTGAAAGAATCTTTTGGATCGCATTTCTATCTGTAATTTTCTATATAAACACAATGAAAATTCACCCGTTTTAAAGTAAATTTTGACGGGAGAAGAGAAATGAATTGTTTACAACAATGTTCAGCGAGAAGATCCTGGGGTAAGGAACATGAGCCAACTTTAGCCACAACAAAAGTACGTTTTCATCCTAAGAAAGTCATGTTGTGTATCTGGTGTGATTGGAAAGGAATCCTGTAGTACGAGCTTCTACCAAGTAACCTGTCAATTGATTCTGTTCGCAACTGGGCGAAATAAAGGTATCAATACAAGAAAAAAACTGACAGAATTGTCGAACAGAAAGGTGTTGTTTTCCATCAGGATAATGCCAGACCTCACGTATATTTGGCAAGGCGACAAGAATTGTAGCAGCTTGGCTGGGATGTGTTACCCCCACCCACCATATTCACCAAACATTGCTCTTTCGGATTTTCATTTATTCAGGGCTTTGCAAAATAATCTCAAAGGTAATTTTTTAAATTCTTTGGTTGACATAAAAAATCACATTAATAAGTTCTTAGCCGAGAAACCACCTACATTCTGGGAAGACGGAATCTTTAAGTTGAAGAAAAAACGGAGAAAGTTTATGCAACATAATAGTTCATATTTAGCTGAATAAATATTTAATGGCATAATTTTGTTTTGTGTTTTAATTTCCCTTAAAAATCGGCATGAACTTTCCAGACAACCCAGTATTTAGTTTACCAACCACTTTTAAAATCTGAAATGTCCATAAAGAATTTTTAGGTTTTTGAATTATAGATCCATTTGAAGAAATCTGATTTTGCATCTTGGATTTATTTAGTTGTGCAGAATATGAATGGCGTTATTTCACAGGCTGTTAAACAACAGTCTATGCAATAACGGTCTCCGAATCATAGTGATCTCATCATTTTTTTTTATCAACGGGGACAAATCGTTCCTACAAATCATACTAGTCAAAAAAAAAAAAAAAAAATTTGAAATAGTGTCGAGACACCAAACATCTTTTTAAGCCAATTTGGGGGCACTGAATCTGAAAACGACTTTACTTTATCTTGATTAGCTACCGTTTTTGCTGTACAGAAATGCCTCAATTTTGGGAAAAAAAGCATTTTTTCTTTTTTTTTTCTATATATGATGTTGACTGATGGCAATATTTCTCAAAGTAAAATAGTAGAAACCTCTTAATTCGTATTTAAACAACAAATATTGGTGTGCTTATTGAGAAATAACCCTAAGTCTTTAAAAATAACACGAACGATTGAATATACCAAGATTAACAAGTATTTTCATGAAATCATTTAATAAACTAAAAGCAGAAATAAAAACTTCGTCAACGTAAGAACTACGGTAAACATTTTCTCTTTCTTGATTGTTTGTCATGTTCAATGTTGTTTAAGTCCCCCTTTGATACTTTAAGTCTCCATTTTCATCACTCACATCACCGCAATTACCCGGAAATTTATCTAGATGACTATTTAAAAAAATGAACCTTAATACTCATATTAACGTATTACTGATAAAGTTTATCAGTTAATTTGAATTTTGGCGATGCATTAGAAAAATTCGGTAAATATTCTGACTCAAAAATACTTTTTCTTATAAAAATAGTTTATTTCAAGTGGCTGACATAAATTGCTCGGCCAAGCTGCAAATTGATGAGCTTCTACGCTCTTTATAAACTAAATGTTGCGATCAGCCAAGATCGTAAATTGATCTTTTTTCCAAAAATAAGCAGTTTCAGTACAGTAAAAACGGTAGCTAACCATGAAAATCTAAGTTCATATTCGGAATCAGCACCATCAAATTAGGTAAAAGACGTGTTTTGTTTTTTGGCACCAAAAATCATGTTGGTCAATGTTATCAGCAGATAACTGAAAATGCAACAAAATGAAGTTGGTGGTGGTCACTTGATATCGTCTTTCTGTTCAGTGTTCATATATTTTGGCACCTATTTGGCTGACAGTTGTTGCAAACTCACCTATTCAGAAATTATGTACACAATAAATTCACCGGATATCTTTAACGTTTCTGCAATTCGAGTTTCTTTGACTGGCAAAATTTAAGTCATGAACATGATCAATACTTTCAGGAGATGACACCACTGAGTGTCGTCTCTCTGACCGTGCTGTTCTCGAAATCTTCACACTGCAAGTCGGCTCATTACGTCTTGACAACAGATTATGATGTGCAATTGTCCGCAACAGACACTCATAGATTTCCTTCGCGAAAATAGAAACTTAATAGTGCCTCGGAGTTCTATACTTGAAAATTTCAAAATTTATTGACATTGTTTAGTCAATAATCTGAAACAAATTCAAAAGTAAGTAAAAACATCCTGCAAATTGATACTTTATAATATAAAAGAACATTATTTTCAGAATTTTAGAAGTGGGTCAGAACGAGAACGTTTCAGCATCCTCCGAAGGAAAACTTTCAAGTGAATATCGAAGACTTGATATGTAATTGATACATTCAAAAACATGCAGAGATTATCTAAAAATCTAGAAATCAGTAGCTTAACTTGTTACATTCAAGAAGTATGCAGAGATTTATCAAAGTCTTGAAACCACTAATAACAAGAAAACTTTGGAATCTTAACAGTGTGCAAAGTAAGGATTAGTTGATATATAAACTAAACAGGTTTCGGTAGTTGTAGAATATTTAAAATTTATTTTTTGTTTCTACCCCAGATTTTGACAATAATGTAATTTCCCCATTTTCTTTTTTTTTTTTTTTTCGTCTTATTTTATTTCACTGTGACCCTTGGTGACCCCGGAAGCGAAATATAGAAAATTTCCATAATTCAAAATAAAAGTTAGTCCTAATGAATCTTTTTTAGCATTTGTAGAATTCTTTCTATCGATTTGGATAATGAAGAAACAGACAAATAAACAGACATACATTCTCAAATATATAATTATTATTATTATTACTGTTGTTTTTGTTGTTGTTCAGGTGATGACAGGCTTAACGAGCAACCGTTGGTGCTTACACTTCACACGATATTCGTTCGCGAACATAACCGCATCGCCAAAGAACTCGGAAAAATTTTTCCAAAGTGGAGTGATGATCGACTCTTTGAAGAGACAAGGCGAATCGTAATAGCAGAGATGCAGCACATCACTTACAACGAATATCTGCCTCTCATCTTCGGAGATCACTATATGAAAGCATATGGTCTGAACGTCAAAGAATCTGGCTACACAACTTATAATGAGAGCGTCAACCCCAACATCAATAATGTCTTCGCTTCGGCCGCAAGTCGATTCCCAGCAAGCATGATGCGCGGGCAGTTTTATATTGAGGATCTGAATACTCTCAGCAGCCATTTCTTGCGGCCTGATATTTTTTACAAAGAAGCAGACGCAATCAGTAAAATCGCCAGGAGTTTGGTGAACGAATCTAGTCAGTCCATTGATGAGTACGTTATTTATTTATTTTTGTAAATTGTTACTTTTCTTATATAAGGTTCGCGTATAATAAGTTTATAATCTTTTATATCGTCGAGTTATTAACAGCAATGGCAAGAGTAAGTTTTAAGTGTAGAAGATTAGTCCACCCATAGACTTGAATACCAACTAGCCATATAAACTAACATGATTCATCAGTTTATCAGAATAGAGTTAGTCACTTCTGAAATACTTTATTGTTACCTTGCTTTTTCAAACATTCGTTTATGGTTTAAACCAAAGAGTGAATATCACTTTTGAATAAATAATTCAGTCAGTTGTACAAAATATCAAAATGGTAATTCAACAAGTTCACTTTTTATGGTGACATTAACGGTAATTTTGTTGTAGAACTTTCTTATGCTTTCATACCAGATATTCTCTTTTCTGTATTGTTAGGAACAGCTGTGGAGTAATTTTTAGATATGCCTTTCTAAATTTTGAAATCAGTCAAAAAGAAGAGATTGTGTAGGATATAAAACTATTGCATCCCCGCCCCCGCATCAGTTACATTTTCTGCACTGTAAAACATCTACACATCTTATTTTATTGGCAAAATAATCGGGACATTTTAAACAAATACAGACTCTCCTTTTCATTAAACATAACCTCAAAGAGCTTCCCTCCTCTTATTGGAGTTAAATTTATTCCCTTCAATTCCGAGATGAATCTTATTTCAACTGTGCTAACCGTTTTAAGAATTGAACGTTCTCGTTTTATGGATGAAAATTTTAATTGGTAATTCGAAATGTCTTCAGCTTTTTTTCAAAAGCCCAACTCCTCAGCGAGAATATGAGCTCACTGTAGAAAATGACCATTTTTCATCGTAAAATATAGAGTAATAATAGTATTTCTTGATAAAGTAAATGAACATCTTACATCCATCGCGTAGAATGGACAGTTTTGCTACTTATGAATCCAGTAATAACAGCGCAGTTACGAGATGTGCTTCATTTAACTAAACACGTTAAACCGTCAGCTTGTTTAATGACATAGAATTAGATAAAACATTATTTTCTATTTAAGGCTAATTACTGACGAATTGACGAATAAGTACCTTGAGGTCGAGACTGGTAGCGGCCAAGATTTAATTGCTATGTTTATCCAGCGTGGACGTGATCACGGATTAACTACGTACCCGATGTGGCGGTTGATTTGTGGCATGCCTCTTTCCTATACTTTTACCTCACTCAAAGATCACAGCACTGAGGACCAGCAAAGATTTTCCAAGATATACCGGCGAGTATTTATTGATTTTTGCCATGAATTTTGTTTGTAAGTGAGTGAGTGTGTGTGCGTGTGTGTGTGTGTATGAGAGAGAGAGAGAGAGAGAGAGAGAGAGAGAGAGAGAGAGAGAGAGAGAGAGAGCGCACGCGCGCACACACACACGAAACACACATGTAGTATTATGCATGTAGATATGAACGTCGTCATGCATTTCGACAAAGGTATAAATAGGAAATCATTGATTAATAGACATAAGAATTAAACTAGCATTTGAAGTATATTTATATAATTTTAAAAACAAAAAAGATTAATGCTTTTCTCAATATTCCACATAGTTTCCAGAAAATAAAAACTACTTTTTTGAAATTTGTAGCTAGTTTATTCTTTCTGCTAATCAATTGTTTTTTTTTTTACTATTTACATATATTAAGTTCTTATCATTCGATGTTAAAATGATCAGTGACCAAATTACTGTCAATGTTTAAAATGCTAATTTCTTCACGACCATCATTAGTAGTTAAATGTTTATAAAATTATAGCGTCACAGAACCTGGTCGTTTGTCCTTTACTCGATTATAATTTATGCAGATGTCAAAGAATAAGAATTGTGACAGTCCAATGAAAAATGTTGAATCTAAGACGCCTCGCCAGTTCGAATCAAATTCGTCAGAAAGATCCACTCTTTCTTTTCCTTCGCCTCGTACAGTCAAGGCAAAATCACTGAGGCAAGTCAACTATCATGGAAAACCTTAATTTTCATTTCCATATCTGTTGAATGTAGGTAGCTCTACTAAGTCGCTGAAAAAACAGCATAGTATGAAAAAAAAAAGGTCTCAAAGTTAATAAAAACCAACTTTTTCTATTAAAATGTTTGTTATTATTAAGAGGAAAGATCCAAGTATTTTTAAAAAAATTTTTGTGCAATTGATTTTTTTTGTATGGTAATTTCTATGTGTATATTAAAAAGTCATGTGTTTCAGGGTTTCTTTCCCTTACGGGAAAAGATTTGTGGAGATATGTCACTTGTGATCCCTATACACTTATCTCTCATCTGGAGAGCTGTCAACACATTTCAAATACGGCGTGACGGGTCAAAAAGTTAAACTCTGTGATTACGAAATACTTTTATTCTAAATTCCATGCTATAAATAAGTAATACTTGTGTAAATCAGATTAATTTAACAATAAATTTGTTAATTTTCAAAAGATAATGTGCCACAGATGTCTATTTTATTTTTGCAAGATTTTTAAAACCGAGAATTAACTTTTGTTTACAAATGTGTGTAGATCGCTCAAAAATAGCAGAAAAATTGAAAAATTGAAAAAAGAAACCTCAAAATTTTATATTACAATCAATAAAATTTCTGTTTGAAATACACTAGAGTATTTTATTTACTGGAAATAGTAAATTTAATCATTTAGCTTTTAATTAGAACTACAAGTTTCAAGGAAAACATTTTTATTTTAAAAAGTTCAGTTTAAAAGTTAATTATCGAAAAATCAGTGGCGGTACCTAGTCAAATGTATATCTGTTTCGTTGCTTGAGCAAACTATTGTTGCATTCAAGATCTGTATATATCTAGATATAACGTTTTCTCTCACGTATACACATTGTTGTTGTGTGCGGAAAAAGTTTACCATATTGCGGATAAGGTAATATTTAGGTAATTTTATTTTGGTTACAATAAAACATTGATTTATAAACCAAATACCAAATTATAGTTAATTTCTGTGCTGATGGTAATCATGGAGCTTTTTGAATGAAGTTAATTATTTATTTTATAATAATTTCTCATGAGTGGCATTTTTTAATACTTTACGGAGATTTGAAAGGTATTATCCATTTCTTCTCCCTCCAGCTATGGGCTAAATTGCAGGACATATTGGGTTCTATAGTAATGGTTGGCAACCAGTCTACCACAGAAAGTAATGACAGCCTACTGCGGGAAAATTTTCTGCCCAGTCAGTCATGTCTCTTTCGAGACATGATTGTCCAAGCGTGTATCACGTATGATACTTAACTGGCTGACTGATCTTCCTTAAAATATTACGTTGGTTTACATTAATTCTAAATTTATATAACTGATATAATGACTCATTGGACGGGCTACAGGTTGTTGGCGAAATATATGACAATATAAATATTAACATATTCTTTATGACAGAATCTGAATTGGTAAAATCAAAAGTTGTTTAATAAAAAAAAAAGAAACTACAAAAATCATTCACTTGACTTGAGCAATGGGGACACCAAAAAAACTGCATATTTCTCCAATACGATTTTGTAAAATTGTTTTACTAATACCACAAAATAAAAAAAATATGTGTACATAATTATAAGAAACGAAAAAAAATATAACAGTATTAGCAACGTGAAATAAATTCATAAATGAAAATGTTTATTCATAAGTTTACCAAAAATATTAAATCTCACCATCTTCATTTGCGTTTCTTTGATGATCACATGAAATAGAATTTTCTTGCTTTAAATTTGTCTTGCAAAATTAATTTTGTTTAAAAGATATTAACTGAGATCATTTGCAGTAATAAAAACAAATGGTCTGTTAATATTAATATATTGGAAACTATTAGTTAGATGTAATAAATGTTGCATCTGTGTGTGTGTGCGCGCGCGCACGTGGGAGAAAGAAAGAAAGAAAGAAAGAGGAGATAAGATATTCATATACATATACAATATGATGTAGTTATTTTCATTTGAATCTTATAACATACCATGATTTATGTCACACCTTGCTTTATTCATATACTTTCCTCTTCAATGTCTCTATATTGCCATTTCAGGAGTGTCTTTGATATGGATCTTTGGGTCGGTGGAATATCCGAAAAGCCAGTGCCTAACGGAAAAGTGGGACCAACATTTGCTTGTCTTTTGGGCAAGCAATTCAAATCGCTAAAGGAAGGTGATCGCTTTTGGTATGAATCAGACGGCAGCGGCAAATTTACTGAAGGTATATTGAAAAGTTCAGACGATCGGGTAGTCATGTTGCACTGTTTAAAGGCGGTAGTAATTTTTGGTGAAAATTTACGAACATTCATTTTGACATTTGTATTACATAGATGGGTAATAGTTGCATTTTATATGTCGACCTAGCCGTCAGATTAGCGCAATAGAAAATTTCAGAAAAGTTTGAATGTTTATAATTAAATTTCAAACCTTACACGAGTTCAGTGGGTACTCATTTCAAGAAATGTGGTCAATTTGAATTGAAACTGAAATGTAATTGTGATTTATGTGAGGATTTTTACAAAATTTAAGTAAAAGTTCACTTAGCTCGTTTATGAGACAAAAAACATCACGCAACTCTATGTACTGTTATTATGAGCGTATGGTTGCAAGGAAAGGAACAATAAAGTATTAAAATTTCAACACCGTATATTGATGAAAATTCAAAATACTACATAGTTGTGTGAAAGGTGGCAAAAATTGTTCATATTTGGTTCCTTAGTTTGTTGTTGTTAGCAAGGAAGGTGATTAGGTGTAAGGGTATTGTCTGTAGGGTCAGAAGTTGACCGATTTATTGGGTTTGTTGGTCGAGGTTGGGTCAGGGGACAGGTCTGGAGCAGATTAACCGTTGGTGGGGTTTAATGAACACCATTTTCCATGGTTGAAAGCAACAACTGTGAGTTTGGTGGCTAGCCCTAACCGTGCTGAGATGTTGAATCTCGGTAAGGTGTGTGACAACGAAAGAGGGCCCTTGAGTGGAATGTAAAGGTTGATTGAGCGGAATGTACCGAATGGGAGATCAACGTAAACTGGGTCATGGTAGTGACAACGAGGGAAGCCTGGATCTGGATGAAGACGTTCAGGTGTTAGAAATCACTGATGGTGTGGGGAGACCGCCGGTGTCGAAGATGGTTTATAGACCACATTCTGTGTGTGAAAAATTAGGTTAGATTAGTGAAGTTTGAGCGATGTCACGGCGGTAAGAGGGACAGCGTGTCTGGTATCGACAGGTGATCTCTCGGCCTGATACTGTGTCGTTCGTTTGCGATGATCATTTTTAAGCAAATCTGGCGGTCCCCAGGTTCATCTTCTTTTTTCATTTGCGATTAGTTATTGTATCTTATTGCGGAGATTTTTTGATGACCGGATGTGATGCCCGGAGTCCCTGTGTAGGAATACGGATTTCTTATTTTGTGTTTTGCTTTCTTAGCGTTTACATCCAACCGATATGCCGAGTGAATCAAAAAGTGATCTAATTACTGCAGAATAAAAAATATCATTACTTTTTTTAATTTGTTATATTTAAACAATTTTTGGTGCCTATAAGTTCGAACAATATAACAACCATTATCTTGGTGTGAGCGTGAATAGCAATAGTCAGTGTTCGAGTCTAGATTCTAGCAGTCGAATTTCTTCTGGAAATCAACTGTACTACTGAATTAAGTAAATAGTTACAGATGTATTTTTTATTATATCAGGAATTTTGCGCGCGCAAAACACACACACACACACACACACACACACACACACACACACACACACACATATATATATATGTTTTAGACTACGGGCTGTACCTGTCTCTGATGCATATAAGAAATATATTTCCTCTTGTTTTTATAATATATCTTACCTACCTTCATAAATACGCCAATGTCTGCAGAGACAGGTCAAGCAGAATTCATTATATCATACCTATCTCTATAGACATGGTTTTATGTTCTACCGGTTCTCTGTAGATGTTTTAGTGCACCCATCCTGTTCCATAGACAATGCAATACGTATATCATTTCCCAATAGATGCTCAAGTACATCAGTCATTTTTCACAATGTAGTTTATGTTCTTTGTACAAGAAAACTATCCTGACTGACAAGATTTTTGCACTATCAATTCTACACATTCCAATTTGAAATCTTGATTTGTTTAAAAGCAAAAGTATACGAAATTCATTAGATGATGTGAATTAATAATTAAATGAATTAAATATTAATAAGTTGGAGGGGAAAACAAGTTTGTGTGAATGTGATAGAATAGAAACAATGAGATGTGGTCAAGTGTCATAAACTGCTTAGAACACCAAGACAGAAAGTTGAAGAGAGCCATAATTACCAATATCTTGAGAGGGCTTTGCATGAATAGGAATAATGTTTTCAGTCTACATATATTTATTTTTATTTTTTCCACCATCTTTGCCATTAATTGTAAAGTCTTTTGGTTGTTTAATGTTCAGTTTGCAAATGATTGGATCTTTCAAATAATTGATGTTTTTTTTTTCTTTTTTAACGTCCATTTGTTGAAAAAACTACACTGAACAATTCATACCCAAACAGAAGCAATCCATGCTGAAAAGAAAAATGTATCATTATAATCAATGCCTGGTATTTGGAAACATCCCTTGAAGACAAAACATACTTTATTTTGTCTTAAGCATTTTTGTAGTACTGATTTGTAAAACTCCAACAACCCCTACTACTGTTCTTATGGTAACTGTAGTAGGTAACTTATGGTAATTATTTTCCCTGAGAGAATTCATTTCATCCTGCATGGTTTCTTGCCAATGGTTTGGATCAACAGAAATAGTACTTTTCTGATATGTCTTAGGTGCATTTAACAATAGCAGTCTATAGTGTATTTTACACTACCAGTGTTTTTTTTTTTTTTGCTTTTTTTTTTTTTGCTTTTCAACAGTGTAATCTCTCTGATGGTAAGGCCTTTTGTAATTTTTACTTGGTAATATCTCTACTGGCAGCAAACGGCCTGCAAACGGACAGGTAACGATCTCAGTAGATTTACAAAGATAGAAAGAGACGTAAGACAAGGATGTGTCTTTTCACCGGATTTGTTCAACCTGTACAGCGAGAATATTTTGAGGACCCTAGACGACACGCCAGGATTTGCTATTGGAGGCCACAACTTGAACAACATAAGGTATGCAGCAAAAGGTGCAACCCAAAATGTCAAATACAGGTGGGGGATACCAGAATAAAGCAGGTGCAAAAATTTAAATATCTAGGAAGTGTTCTAACAGGAGATGGAAAGTGCGACACAGAGATCAGAAGGCGAATTGGCATGGCAAAGGGCGCGTTCCAGAAGCTGAGCAAAGTACTAACACACAGGAAAATTTCACTAGAAACAAAGAAAAGAGTGCTGGATTGCTATGTGATGTCAGTTCTTCAATACGGTAGTGAGTGCTGGACAATATCATCGAAAATGAGGACAAAACTGGAAGCAGCGGAAATGTGGTTCTACAGAAGGATGCTGCGGATATCGTTGACTGAACATGCAAGCAACGATGAGGTGTTGGAAAGAATGGCAACCAAAAGGAAATTAATACCGAGCATCAGGAAGAGACAACTGAAGTTCCTGGGACACGCAACGAGGAAGGAGAGTTTGGAGAACCTGATACTGACTGGCCAGGTAGAGGGGAAGAGAGACAGAGGAAGGCAGCGGATAACATATTTGCAGGGCCTGGTCGGGTGGATGACGGAACGGGTGTTACCAGGAGTAACGGGAACAAACATGCCACAAGGGATAGGGAGACGTGGAGGGCCATGATCGCCTACGTCCTGAAGGGACAGGGCACATAGAAGAAGAAGAAGAAGAAGAAGAAGAAGAAGAATGGTGACTTCAGTTTTTTCAATACAGAAAACATTTGGCATTCATTGCCGAAAAAGCTGGCATTCCTGTCAGTTGAAATTCATAAACTATTTCTCTTAAAACACTTTTCAAGAAAATAGGTCACTTGTGTTGATAGAAGTTTCCTTCCTAATCTTTTCACTTCAAGTTACAAATGCCATCCATTTTAGTTGTTGTTGCTGTTGGGAATCTTCAAGTGATGTAGTTTTTGTTATTTGTCAAAAGTCTTGGTTTGTAATACTGTACCACCAGTTCATAGGAATTGTCTCTATGATCTTATAGATTCATTTGCTTAAAGCCATTTTTAATTTTTAATCTAATCCTATTGGACGGTGTTTCTCAGTTGCCCAGGTACATTAATTCACCCTGAAAGGTAGCCATATGTATCCCAGGTTAACAGAAGAGTAATTTATTTTTATATTTAAAAAATCCTTTTTTAAAAAGCTAGAGATACCAATGACATGTTTCCCATGTTTAAATCAAGTCTTTGTCATTTGGTATTTTAAACTCCATGTTAAATTCTTTAATCTTTAAGGAGTGGATAATCTTTTCCCTTTTGCCTTCTTCAAGGGATTTCAATCAGCCATTATTCGACTTCTATGGAACAGGTGAAGAGGCTCATCCCTTGTTTCCTGCTTAGGATGTGGTTTTCGGTTTTTTCTTTTCCAATCTTTTTACTCTTTTCTTTATTTTTTTTCAATTGGAATAGACAGACTAAACTATCGCCCGGTTCACACTCACCCACGTCTATTGAACATGTGAAGAGGCTCATCCCTTGTTTCCTGCTTAGGATGTGGTTTTCGGTTTTCTCTTTTCCAATCTTTTCACTCTTTTCTTTATTTTGTTTTCAATTGGAGTAGATAGACTAAACTATCGCCCGGTTCACACTCCACCCACGTCTATTGAACAGGTGAAGAGGCTCATCCCTTGTTTCCTGCTTAGGATGTGGTTTTCGGTTTTTTCTTTTCCAATCTTTTCACTCTTTTCTTTATTTTTTTTCAATTGGAATAGATAGACTAAACTATCGCCCGGTTCACACTCCACCCACGTCTATTGAACAGGTGAAGAGGCTCATCCCTTGTTTCCTGTTTAGGATGCGGTTTCCAGTTTTCTCTTTTCCAATATTTTTACTCTTACGTAGCCCCCTGCGCATCAGTGGTGTTAAAAAAAAGTAGAAAAAAAAAGTAGAAAATTTAGAAAAGGAGGTGTGGAACAAAAAGAGAAAGTGTGCAGAAGAGTTACAATAATTGTTCATTCCGGTTGATAACTTTCAGTTTTTATTCTCAGATTTTACTTTATAATTTTGACTAAATCTGACTTTAGAGATATCACATTTTCAAAAATAAAATATCAATATGTCGACCGATTATCGGGATACAGAAATAAAACAATATTCAAGAAGAAATGCGAGTATACACCCGATAAACAGCTAAATAATAGACCATATTAAATCTCTTTTTTCGGGGCCTTTCACCTCTACGTAGTTATATAGCTCCTGTGTATTTTTAAACTTTAAAGTTTTCAGGGTTTATTTCAAAGGGCAAATTGCCATTATTAAAGCGCTTATTCCAGATCGAGCCCTCGAAGCTTGGTTTCAAATGATGCCTCGATATAGTAAGATCTCTATTTTTATCCACCTTTATAACATCTGAAACACAAGTTACCGTTAAATAAGTTTGATAAAGATATAATAACAATAACAATATAATAGAATCATATATTTGATGCGTGTATGAAAAAACTCTGGAGTAAATGTTTGTAATAAAACGGAAATATTTTTTATACACCCTAATAAAATGCAGTTAAGCAAGTTTCCCATAATCATTATCTGATTTAAAAAAATTTTTTTTTGACAGCTCAATTGGCCGAAATCAGACAAACTACAATTGCCAGGATTTTGTGTGACAACACAAAGATAGAAGAGATACAACCGAAGGCGTTTGAGATCCAAGGCCCCGGGTAAGTTTGGCAATGGCAGCATATTATACGATAATCATTTTAGTTGAAGCGGGTATATTTGGGTCATTCTTTGGAAGTAAGGTTTGATTTAAAACGCTGTTCAATATTAGTTACAAGTGATTGTGAAGCTTCTTAAAGCGTCGATTCTAGAATTTTGTTTTCATGCTATTCACCACAGCACAATAAAGGTCGCACTGAAAGTAATACCTCTTATATTTATGATGGTCTACAATATAAGACGTGAATGTTATTGAAAGCGGAATTTTCCCGACAACATTTATTTTTTGTCTTGCTGTTTGTCAAAATGGTGTCTGGCATGATATTGCGCACAAAACAAACGTGCATCATTCAATTACTTCAAGCGAAAAAATAGCACGCATCGATACTTGATGACCGTTTACAGAGAATGTGAGCACAGTTAGGTGCAGAATAATGAGTTATAGCAGTGGTTACCGTGACGTGTGTAAGAAACCGTGTTCCAGGCAACTATGCCCAGTTGTTTATCTAGAAAATGTTCCATAATGGTGAAAATGCACAGTTAGTGGTAACTATATACAAAGAGGTTTGTATATTAAGAGCTTGCTTGATTCATCGGTGTTATGCTTCTTGTATTTGTCGTGGCTTACGTAGAAATCAAAAGGTTGAATTACATTCAGTGTTTCCTTCGTATTCAATAAAGTTAAGGATCTAAAATTAGTCTTTAGATTTTTAATATAGTAGAGTATTTATAGAGATATATTAAGCATAACCAAGTTGTGCCAGTAGAATCGTTATAAGTATTTTTGATTGGTCTCAATGTTTTACGTATAATTCTGTTTATGCATTTTATTTCAATAACTGATCTTTCATAATTAAACAAAAAATGCAAAGATGTCGTTGTTGCTATGGCGAACATAAATACTCCTTTTTAAATGATAATATTAGTTATAACTTCTTATAAGACTGGCATTATCTTTTCCATTCTTATTACTGTTACTGGTGATATTATTATAGTTAATATCATTTCAATTTGTTTTTTGTCATTAAACTTTAGAATGCTCAGGTATTGCTGAACAATTAACACAGCATAAACTGGTTTTCTTTCTTACTGTTTATCACACTTCTGTATTTTAATATTCTACTTATTATTTTAACAGAAACCGTGTAGTTAATTGCAGTAACATCCCTCAACTGAAACTGTGTCGATGGGGTCCAGAGGTTGGCTGGAAAGAGTGGAGTGTGTGGACAATGTGTTTTGGTGGCATGAAGATGCGGCATCGAATATGTGAGTCCCCATCGCAAGCTGTTTGCCCTTGTGAAGGACTCCCAGTCGACATGCGCCCTTGCCAAATGGGCGGCGCTAATTCGCTTGGGCCTGTAGGAATGATATTGCGAGGTCCCGAATTTTTCGAGTTGCGAAATCTGGTTATCAAAAAACTGAAAACTGAAAATCGATACGAAACATTGAGCAAAACAGAACTGAATGAAATCTTGATAGAATCTGTTAATGAATATTATAATAATAAGCACAAATCAAAGTTCTTGGCTCCTCTTCGTGATAAGAACGGTCCAGTGTGGTGAGTTTGGGATCTTAAAAAAATCATATCAAATAGTCTGTTTTTTGGGGGTTTTTTTTTAAAGAAGGAAAGAAAATGAAAACAAACGAAGGAGAGTGCATGAAATAAACTCTCCCCCAAAATAGTAGCAAATAAAAGAAATAGAAAATAGAATGGCTGACGTTGGAGTCAACGATACGCACGTAATGCGTGTTATTTCAAAGTTCTTTATTTACATAAGTATGCGTTCCAATTATTGAGCTTGTTGGGCTGGTAAGACGACATAACAAGAAGTATGAAAGAAATGAAAATAAAACGATAGATCTACAATATAACGTGTTTATTCATGAGCTGAATATACAACAACAAAAAATAAATAAAAGAAGTATAAAATTATCCCCTTTTTTTGAGAGTTCCATAGAAAGGGAAATAACGGTACCTACAATTTACTCAAACACCAGTTACCATGATGTCGCAGCCTGGTAAACATACATCAATAGCTCATGGTTTGTTCCCCTTTTATTAATAGTTTCAGTCTGAGTTTCATCGTATTTAATATCATCACAATGCTTGTATTCCCGTAGAAAGATGAATAAAAATCAACAAGAACAGATTTACGCAATCTCATGAAGAATCAATAAAGAATATTTAACTTATTAGGGATATTGATATTCTTATTTATTCATATTTCATTTGTATTTCTTGGGATTAAATGCATCAACTGGTTAAATTAGAGTTGAAATAATTATATCCTGTTTTTAGAATGCCGGTTTTTTTTTTTTTTTTCTTTATTTAATATTTGGATCAAATTAGCAAATGCTGAAATATCTTCAAGGTATAATTACTTCTAACTACTCCACTCGAAAGATTAAGGCAGTAAAAACAGATTTTCTTAGCGAAGTACAATGAACTCTGACGTGCCCTTCAGATGATTGTACTCTCAAATCAATTTGCTCTCCAAACAGACTTACAATAAAATATAAGGAAGGGCTCTTCTATATCTCAAAATAATTGGATTAAATGGTGTTGGTTTGATAAAGGATAATTCAATCCAAAAAATGTTTTCTCTTTGAGAATAAAAAAAGCAAGAATTGATATTATAATCATGTCTTTTCAGCAGTAGATATATTATGAACAAGATTTACAACAAATAGAATTTAAAAAACAATGAATGTCACCCAACACTTATAAAATCAGATTGGTTAGCATTTCTAAATGTTAGTCAGTTAAGTGCCATACGTGATACACAATTAGGCGATGATGTCTCAAAAGAGACATGACTGACCGAGCAGAAGATTTTCTCGCAGTAGATTACTATTATTTTCTGCGGTAGACTGGTTACCAACCAAGCCTCTCGAACTCAATCTATCCTGCTATTTCACCCATAGCCAGAGAGAGAGAAGTGACGAAGTAATATATTTCAGAAGATTATTTGTGCGTAAACGAATGCAACAAATTCAGCTGAAATTCGAACTCGGCTCTCTGATTTTTTCTTCCAAGTCGCTATCCACTGCGACGCGAGAGTAGAATAAAGAATTGTTGAATAATTTATACAAACATTTCATTTATTTTTAAGTTGCACAAAGTGACCACGTTAAACTCCTTAGACAAATCAATGTTAAACAAAATCTTTGATATTTTTTCTTTGCTTGGAGAAAAACATTTTTGGATTGACTTATCGTTTACCAAACCAACACCATTTAACCCATTCATTTTGCGATATAATAGAATGCCCTCCTTTATTTTTTTATTTTAAATCTTTTTGGAAAACGAATTGGGAAGGCCAAGTCAGAGTTTATTGTACTTCGATAAGGAAATCATTTAGAAAAAAAATGTATCGCATCAGTTCAGTCAAGTTCACCACCAAGTTTTTATTTCTACATTGCCTGTGTCTCTCTCTCTCTCTCACACACACACACACAAAGAGATGTGCTCTCCAGCAGGTGTTGAACCTGCCACCGCCACTTGATAGGCGAAACGACTGATTGACCAGAAAGGAAAAAGTTTCCACGAATGCACAGGCCAGTAGATATAAGTAACGTATACTGTTAAAAAGAGAGAAAAGAAAAGCGCGGCGTCTACTTTTTCAATCAGTGATATCGACTAAAATAATGTTTGAAGTAATATATATATATAACACGTTTTATTACGTTCAACTGAAAATTTGATTTCGAATAAATTGTTGTACATAGATCAAAGTATCCGATTTTTATCGTCTCGAACAGCACTCAAAGTAGCACATAATATAATGCCTTTCTCGACAACTCTCGGATGTCCGAGGAGCCATTTGTCACTAATAGAAAACTCACAGTGCATATCAGCATTTGCGTTAGGAGTATTCCTTTCGAGACAAACGACGAGTTGTATGCTTTTCAAGGCTGGAAAATTCTTCCTAGCATCTTTCTTCCAGAAATTGTGTTGTGTACGTACCTGATTAAGGAATTACAAAGTATGCAGAGTCATTTCAATGTTCGGTATGTCCACCCTCAGAAGGGTGGAGGCAACAACACTCAAAATGCACCAAAAGAGTCGGAACACTATCTTCTCTAGTTCTACCAGAATGAGGGAATAAAAACACACTTCTTCCTCAGCCCCTTGAGGGAAAAATTCCTTTGCAACCTTGTTCAGCTTTAGCCACGATCTTCCACAACACCATTTTTTCTCCAGCTGAAGGTTGCAATCAAACCGAACACCGAGTATCTTGCAAGGTCGTCCGTTCAACTAGAGGGGCCCAGCAAAGGACAACCTTTTCCTGAACCAAACAGTCAAACTCATTGCGGCTAATTTATGCCCCAGTAAACGTCGCATACATAGGAATTTCTCTGCCGACCTCGGCATTTCTAGTTACAAACGTGGTCACATCGTCGTCGTTGACAGAGTATTTGACCGAGGTGGTAACACCAGGTAATGTTATCTCGAATAGGACCAGAATCGCTTTGTGCAGGAATGGTATACTGGTGATATGACGATTATTAGCGCTGCAAAATTCTGCAGCTATATTCGTTGTCTCAGTAAACACTCATTTTAACAACTTGAGCTAAGTTCTTCATCTTAAGCAAGGAGGCCAACTCAGCTTAGTGACCTCTTTCCTTATTTTACCGCGCCCTTTATACTAGATATTATTGCCTTTTGTGCAGATGAGTCGTCTGCTATATTCTACAGCAAAAGATCTTATAGTTCTACCAACTATTCCCAACCACATCTCCCATTAGTTTCCGCTACAGGGTTAGAAACAGCTGATCCAAGAAATCATTTACATCCAACATTTAGTCAGCTAAGTGCCATACGTGATACGCGCTCGGGCGATCATGTCTCGAAACTGTGCAGAAGATTATCCCGCAGTAGGTTGCCATTGTTTTCTGCAGTAGACTCGTTGCCAGTCAAGGCTATAGAGCGTAATCTGTCCTGTTATTTAACCCATAAATGGAGAGAAGTGACGGATTAAAACCTTTCTCAAGGGTGTTTGCGCGTATGTGAATGCAAGGAATTCAACTGAAATTCGAACTCGGCTCCCCGATTTGTCGTACCGAGTCGATATCGACTGCACCACAACGCACATCCAATAAGGATGTGTTAAATTCCCAGTTACCAGCCATCTTAGGACTAAGTCCTTGTCGAGTCCGGACGAGCCTAGGATAATGCTCATTAATGTTTTTTTTTTGAGTTTACTGAATTAATCTTAAGTTTCGGAACGAATGTTCATACTTAATGATGCACATTTTGATTTTATTGAAAAAAAAAAAAAAAATCTTGTTACATAAGTTAAAAAGAAATCGAGCCCCTCTCGAATAAGTACACATAAGATATCAAAATAGCTAATGAATCTCCTTTACACCACCAGAAAATATTTACAAAGTTTCTAATAAATTAACCTAGTCAGTAAACCATTCATAATGGATAAGTTTTTAAAAATTTCGTTTAAATGAGAAAATTTCTGGTTAATATTTAAAAACAGAGGGTAGCGTTCTTTGCCTTTTTGGACGTCGCACCCACACACACAAAAAAAAACCCTAATCGTTTTAATAGTACCTAACATTATCGTACGTAAGAAAGAACAAGATGATAAATCCCTAGACATGAGCAGTGGAACGAGAACAATCTAATCTTGTAGATTAAATAAAATGTTCAATTCAAAATTCCCTGTAGGTTACCTGGCTCGACATGTAACTGATGAAGACCGGTGGCACAACTGCCGAAACTTGATAAAGATGAGGACAATAGTCTGCGTACAAATAATAACTTCTCATCCCAGAAATTCAAACAAACATTGTTATTATAAAGTTTTATTAGTAAAAATATCCAGAAGAAAGTTCACAGAAATAAAAAGTATAACCAACTAAAATTCCTGAAAATAAAACTGAAAATGAATATGCCTCATTATGTTAACAACAACCTTTAATTTTTAACTAAACTGAATGCCGAAGGCAGGTAATTCTAAATATGGGAAAAACCCTTATTTATAATAATACAAGTTACACTTATTTGTCAAGCACATCATATTTTTTACTACTTCATGTTAAAAAATTTGATTTTTCTCGGCGAAAACCTTAACTTCACATCTAAATCAACACTCCAGCCTCGTAAGATCTTGTGGAAAATATATATCATGAGCTTTATAATAAAGAAAATCATTTGCTCCTTACTTGTATTATCAGGAAAAAGTAAAAATTGAAGATATGCATAAAAGATATAGTTTGGTCAATAACAATTGAATTAGACTTATTTTGCTGTGTTCACCTATAACCTCTTTTTTATACCTCAGCTATGGGTTCAATCGCAGAGTATACTAGGCTCTCAGATTTTGAGTGGCAGCTAGTTTAAAGTGAGAAATATTCTTAATTTAAAACCGTTAAGGCAACGGGAAACGACTTTACTATCGTTTTTAAGAAGTCAGGACAATTCCCAGATAATAAAGGAAAAAAAAAAAGAGAATTTATGGCGAGCCGTGAAGGGCTTATTTCTCCATAAGGCGAGTTGTGACACAAGGTCGGTTTAATGTGAGGGAACCCGAGCGCGTATGTTCGGGTCGCTGGTCAAAATTTACTCAGCCCAACCATACGTGGTAACTAGATACTTAGCTAGTCGTCCCCTAGCTAATCCTACACACTCACCACAAGAACTTGTCCATCAACATTCAACCCTTCATGTACCAAAATACCGCAAATCGTTCCGTGGGACCTAAAAAACACCCAAAGTGAACATAAAAATTTTACAATATACAATAGGTACAAAAATATACATAAAACTTTCACATGAAATGACGTAAGGTGGAGGGGTATGACAACAATTTCCTAAAACAAAATTTTTCAACTCAAAATACAAACTAAAGACATGTTAGCTGGACCCAACCCTCCCTCAAAACAAAGAGGTCGCTGTATTCTGTCCAAAGGACAAACACAAGAAGCTCTCTTTCTACGGGGAGTAGAGAGAGGAAACTTGGACAGGGGAAATATAATATTGACCCAGCCGAGATCAAACGGGATAAAAATAATTCGGAGCTGGGAATCTCGAACTGGATCATAACAAAAGAGACAGTGCCGGGAACAGGCCGGGAAACACACTCACTCACATTAACTAGGTACACAACAAGGGACTTACCTTAACCAGGGGAGGGTTCCAAAGGAATCCACCCCGATGTGATTAGGAGATCTAAAAGAGAAAATCAAGGCTAGCCTCGGTCACGCGAACCAGGCTCGCTACAGTTATCCAATCTTCATTTTGAGCTGGTGCTCAAAATATCAGATCAGATTCTAATGCGAAAGACGGCCACCACGCAAGGCTTCTTCTAGTCGTGTCGTCCAGATCACCATTCGAGCCGTGGCCAGTAGCGACAGAAACACCATTCGCTTCACTCCAGAAAACGGGGGTGACACATTGTCGCATTTGTATGCACAATCAATGAGCACGAGCTCACGCAGCGCGATACGAGCAGTCAACTTACCGACACGATCCCATAACGGGCGAACCCTCACACAATGGTAGAAGGTGTGCGAAGACGTCTCCTTTAAACCAAGGTTACAGCGTTCACAATCTGGCAAATCTGCTAGGCCCATTATGGAACGCATGTCATTGAGAGACAACCGATTCCGAGCTAATCGCCAGGTCAGAGAAAACTCAGAGTTGCTGAGGTAATCTGATCCTGCTGCACAAGACCAATAAGAGCAATACTCATCCTCCAACATGCCGAGCGATTCGCGTAGTGGATCCTTCTCGACGCCCGCCACTAATCCCCGATAGAAGTGCCTCCTAGGCTGAGAAAGGTCACTAGACCGTGGAATGGCTCGCAAGGTCGTCAGACATTCGAGAAGAAAACTCAATCGCCCCCGAGGGTTACGGCACCGCCTCGAGATCGAGGGAGTGATTGTAAGTCTAGGGAACATGTCCCTCACTCTCCCCGTCAGCAATGAGTCTTCCAATAACGCACACCTGAGAAATACCACTCTTGAATCGAGCTTGTGACTCGCCAAGTGCGGCATTCACAGACCTCCATGACACGGACGTTGATAACAGACACGTTTGTCGACGTAATGTCTGCGTCCTTCTCACGCGCCTCACAAAGCGGAAGTACAGACAGCCGGTAAAGTATTATGGGAAAGATTATGTGACACACACCTCAGCCAAACCCATTCAAGGACAAACTCTTTCGACGCCAAATCTCGATCTACGCGCCGACCTTTGCCTGTACTTCAGACCAATTCTTCTCCAACTAGAGGCCGGGCCAAAACCACACTCCAAAAATGCGGACAGGACCGTCCGTCCAGTCAAAGGGCCCCGGAAGGGTAGCACCCTTCCAGGCACCTAACCGCAAGCCGGAAGACTTGTCGCGGTTAATCTTGACCCCTGTCACCTGTTCGTACCGTTCAAGCGCCTTCTGTACCACCTCAATGTCACTCCGGGAGGACACGAAAGTGGTTACGTCATCGGCGTACGCGGAAACCCTGGATCGAGCCACACCAGGGACAGCGATTCCACGTAGGGCCGGACTACACGTCCTGTCTCTTAACCGGCGAAGAAGGGGCTCTAATGCCAAAGCATAAAGTATAGACGACAGTAGACAACCCTGTCGGACCGACCTAGACAGAGCAAAAGCGCTCGATATCATCCCGTTCACCTGTACCACAGCCGTGGGGGAGCGCTACAGAAGACTAATCCAGCGGCAGAAGTCGAATGCGAATCCGGTGGCCTGCAGGACAGCAGCCAGGTAGCCATGGTCAACCCTATCAAATGCCTTAGACTGATCTAAATTGATCAGCGCAGCTTCATCGTCGTCTTTTACACCCTCTAGGATCAAATGTCGGTTGCTCTGAATTGTTCGGCCTTTCACAGAACAAGTCTGATCAGGTTCCAACAGAGACTCGGCAACTAGCTGCAAACGATTCGTCAGGATCTTGGTCAAAATCTTTAACCCTGTGTTTAACAGAGTTATTGGCCTGTAACCATCTAGTTCCTTACCTACATTTTTGCCTTTTCTCAACAGCGTAACCACACCCCTGGTGAACCAGTTGGGGATGGACCCCTGCCGGAACCAGTTGTTGAACACAACAGTCAAGATCGGAACAAAAGCCTCAAGTACAATTCATAGGGCAAACCATCCAAACCTGGCGACTTGCCACTGCCTACCTTCTTCAAAGCCACGTAGACTTCGTCCTCCGTAATCTCTCCCTCACAGCTAGCTGCATAAGCCGGCAAAAGCCGGGGGAAAGTCAGCCAAATAGCTGCGAAACTCCTTTTTAGGGAGATCAGGATTCTTGGTAAATCAGCTCTTGAAATGCCGCCGAAACGCCTCACACATGTCGTCAGTCGACTGAAGAGTACGTTCCTCCGTGTCTCGTACCTCTCGAATGTAGCGATCACCGACTCGGTGAATTTCTTCCTTGTGCAGTTCTGCGCCCTTGTTCACAGCTTCGGAAGACATCTTGCTTAACTTATGTTTAATTACCTGACCCATGTAACGATCGCTTGTCGAACGCTCAAGGGCCTCCTGAGGTAAGGCTATCTATCTCTAGGGGATCGCCACTAGCCTCCGCTCGGGAGTAATTAGCTCTGTCTTCAACTTGGCAGCCGTTGGCTGTATTCATTGGTGAAAGACCTAATCCTATTCTTAAGATTCTCCCACAACTTATTCCCAATGACTCCCCCAGTTAACACCCGCTGCACTACGTTAATTAGCTGGCGCCGAAAGTCCCACCTGTTCAGTAAGGACTGATTGAACTTCCAGTAACCAGCCATTCTAGGCCTAAAGTCTAACGCTACACGGGCACAAAAAGGTTTGTGATCCGTGTAGTCTAACCAGTGGAACGTAGAGCATTCTAAGAAATCTATGTCGGCTTCTCTCACTAACATTCTATCCAGGTAACTAGATACCTGGGTGAACGGCCAACTACGAGTCCACGTCCACATTCTCCCACTCGGATGATCGACCCCTCAACGAGACCAAAATCGTCAAACAGATCAACCAGGCTACGATCAACACTTCTCCCGCTAGCACCCCTCCCTCTATCCCACTTGGGGTTCAGGATAGCATTCCAGTCCCCCATTAGGACTAGTCGTGATGAATCAACTAGGAAGGGTTCCAACAGCAGAAAAAACGAGACACGCTCCTTCTGAACATTGGGCGCATAAACCGCAATCAAACGAAACGAGTTGCTTTTCACTGCAATATCGGCCACGATCAACCGGCCCTCGGGTACGCTTGACCAGCAAAGAAACACCTCTGGCTTGCCGGTTCCCATATCTAAACATATTTATAAATGGAACTTTGTCTGTGTCTGTGTGTGTGTGTGTCTGTGTGTGTCTGTTTCCGTTACCTATATATACTCCGAAACGACTGAACCGATTTTCTTGAAAATTTACACAGTTGTACTATACGTGTTAGCGAGTGTTCTTAGCTAGGTTTTGTGTCGAGGTACCCCCGATAAATATAAAAAATCGATAATCGAATAAATCGGGTTATAGAAGGAGTGGTTCGATTTTAATCAAATTTGATACACTCATAGACGAAGACATAAGAAATGATATTCAGAAGTTTCAAGGTTGCAGTTCTTACAATAGTGCAGAAAATTTGATATCGATACCAGGAAATCAAAATTTGACTTACATCCATTCATTTTTCTTTCAGTCTACGGTTTCGCTTTAACTGGAAACAACTATTGCTTTTTCGTCTTTCGTGCCAACGTCCAAAAAGTCTGAGCTCCAGGACCATGGATTAGTTTTAAAGCTTTCATTACACTCGAACAACGCCGGGCTATACTGCTAGTGCTGAATAGACGACAGTCGTTAGACAGCACACAAGAATCGACGTCGCAAACAAAGTGACTTTCTTGGATCGCGGCCACATCCACGCCGAACGACGAGAGGTCACGAAGCAGGCGGGCTGCCTTACCCCAATCCCTCAGGCCATTCGCATTCAAACTGGCTATCTTGATAAACGTCTTTTAAATCTGAAAAGATAGAAAAAGTGAATTAATCTAATCACATACGGGATAGAAATCTCTGGGGGCAGGGACCCTGAAGGATTATCCAAGTGAACCAGTGCCAACATCGGACGTAATTCGTCCGTCAAAGACAATGCCGCCCACGTCCGTAGGGTACATTACTTTTATGACCCTATATAAGCAGGGATGGAGCAAAACGGGGAACCTCCCTGCACAATTTTTTGCCATTTTTTGAGTTCCGAAATACCACTCCGGAACATAACAATGTACTTATACAGCTTACTGGCCGCAGTGATATGATCCCATACCCGAAAGTTACCCCCAGTGTTCCGAACTAGGGTAGGCACACCGGGGGCCTTCGGGAAATTAAGCAAATTTAAACAATGATATCTTGTACAAGGCCTGAGGGCTACATGAAGTAGAGTAAGAGGCATAGCTTATGCGGATGTGTGTCTAAGATAAGTTAACACTAGACGGATGTGAACAGGTTAAGGTTGTAGTGATCAGAAAAGCATTGGGAGTCGGTTCATAGAAATACACAAAAATTGAAAAATCATATTTAATTCATTTAAGACATTAAAAAATGTACAATTACAAAACTTAAAAAAAAACATCGATTCACAAAATAACGGTTACTGGGAAATGACCGAATTGTAAACAATGTTTCTGAAATTGAATGAAGATTCCTATAGAACTTACTGATGAGACAGAATGATTAATGATTGCCTAATAATGTGTTGGTCTTACACGTATATCAGCCCCCAGCCGATCAGGTATGAACATCTAAAGTTTTCCTTTGGGATCTGGTACCAAAATATTAAGTTTGACATTGTAAACGTTCTGTAGAGTGGGCATTTTTTTTTAAAGCAAACACATTCCACAAATGCTCAAGAACAAAATTTAGGAAATTTGACTCGGAAAATATAGTGAAGTATTTTTCCCTTTTCTGTAATCACGTATAATTTGTACAGAAGTGAACCTTCTACTGTTATCACAATCTTTAAATAGCAAAACTACAACCTAAATATATTGGTATTTATGTTTGAAAAGCATAAATACCAATATATATATATATAAATAGCAAAGCTTATATAAGCAATAGTTTCAGAATATGATTCTTCTATAGGCTTTTATGAAAGTAATATGAATTTGATTTTTTAAATTGTATTTAGAACTATATATATATATATATATATATATATATATATAAAAATCACAAGATCGCCAAAACCTACCGCGGTTTCACACAACGGCTCGTCAGGGGCCCTGACGAGCCGTTGTGTGAAACCGCGGTAGGTTTTGGCGATCTTGTGATTTTTTTACGTGTCTGCTCTACATTGCTTCCTCTTTGTTATTCCACTTTGGTTAGTTCTGTATCGAGCACTTTTTCTTTCTTTGTGGTTGGTTCCGTTTGGGTTTTTTTTTCTTTTCTGCGGGGTATTGTATGTATTGTCTGTATTCCGCAGTTTTCTTTTTTTTTTCCCCTCTTGTCCACCGCCTTATAGCGACGGACAGTAACGGAGTTAGATTCTGTCTGTTATTTGTTGTCCTCAAAGTTTATTTCCGTATAATTTTAGGATTTAGATACTTACAGAGTCGGTCTTATTATATATATATATATATATATATATATATAGTAAAAACTAAGGAAATTATACTTTCGAGTATTAATGAATAAGTACTGAAAATTTCATTTAAATTTGCGATTTTTCTTTTTCCACCACATTTTAACACATTGCCTATGCTGCGTAAATTAGTTTTGTTTTTAATTTTCCTGAGATATTGGTTTCTTTTTTTTGTCTTTCTTAATTGTTCAGCATTTTTCCTTTCAGTTTTTTTCTTATGTATGTCTCGTGTATCTATTTTCAGCATTATTTTTGTTATACATTTTTCATAACCCATCTGGGCAGAAGCCAGCTATTTTGATGGTTGGTGTTGTCCGTTTAATTATAAGTAGTTTGATCAAATTCAAAATAGGAGTTGTATACCCTGACATCTGTCACAGACAAATAAATAAATGAATAAATAAAATAAAATAAAAAATAAATAAAAAGTCAATCTTGTTACATTATCTGGTCTATTTCAAAGTATAGTCAAACCTTGTTTTGGGCATTGAATATCCGAGCTTAACAAGAGTTTTCTATTGCTGTTTGAGACTTCTTTTTCAAAGGGTGAAGTTTTACCATTAAAAAAGCAGTAGCGTTCAAAAATACTTGAAGTATCCTATTAATGCTCTTTTCCGTTTTGTTTTTCTAATATGCAAAGAATGTACAATCTTTCTGAAACAAAATGGTGTTAGTCATTTTTAAAAAAATCACAATCCTTAATTGTAACAGAAACATCAGCTGACTGAACGAACTTTATATGGAACTTGGATAAATCAAAAACAGCCATTTGACCAATCAAATGCACACACTTACTTACTCATCCAGACATGACAACAAATAGGAAAAAACGGAACTTTCTCCTCATTCATAAGGGAGCTAATATTTCTGGTCACATAACGAAGGAGAAGATGAAAAATTAAACTAAAGAAAGTGGGGACAAAAAACGTGGGAGCAATGAACGTACATACCCTAGCTAAGTTAACTTGGCGTGAAAACAAAACAAATCTAAAATAACCTATTTTCAGCGGGTTTGACAATGTTTGAATACAGCGTTCTCAATCCTGATGCCTAACTAGCATTCTACCAAACCAAGGTCACACCGATGGCAGTCGGGCAAATCCACCCCGTCCCATCTAAAGGTCATGTCATTGAGAGATAACCCATTCCGAATCAATCGCCAGATAAGCGAAAACTCAGGGTTGTTGAGGTAATCCGCCCCTGGCACCCAAGACGAAATGGAGCACGATTCGGTTACCAACAAGCCGAGCCGATCACGTAGAGGATTCTTCGTCGCGACCCTCTCCACTAATAAACGATACAAGTGCATCCGAGGCCAAGAAAAGTTAGTGGACCGAGGAGTGACCAACAAACCCTCTCGACATTCGAGTAAGAAATCCGATTGATCTGAGGCTTTCGTCAACACTCAACCCTCAAAACGGGAGGAGTGATAGTAAGACTAAGGAAAGGTGTACCTAACACTCCCTACCAAAATCGAATCCTCTGTTAACATGTGGCAACCTCGAGGCGCGTCTATGACTCACCACGTGTAGAATTCCCGGCCCCACTTGACACGGACGTTTGCAACAGACATCTCTGTTGACCTAATGCTTGCATCCACCCCACAAGAGGGTGGACAACAAACGCTCGATCGGCATCCGATGGTCATCACAGAGAAGGAGTACCGACAACTGGTAAAGGATGATAGGAAATGTATGTAACACACACCTCAGCCCTCCCCTTCACGGACAACCGCCGTCGAAGCCAAATCTCGACCGACGCTCTGACCTTTGCCAGTACCTCCCTTTCAGCTGGAAATCCGTCCCTAACCACACTCCACGAAAGCGGACGGGTTCGTCAGTTCAAGTGAAGGGCTCCCAGAATACTTGTCGCGGTTAATTTTGACCCTCGTCACCTTCTTGCACCGCTCAAGCGTCTTCTGTACCATCTCAATGTCATCCGGGGCAACACAAAAATGGATACGTCATCAGCGTACGCTGAAACCCTGGCTCGAGTTCCACCAGGGGCAGTGATTCTGCGTAGGGCCGGACTGTACGCTCTGTCCCTTAGCCGGCGAAGGAGGGACTAACACCAAACCGTAAAGTAGGGACGAAAACGAGCAACCCTAACGAACCGGCCGAACCAGCGCAAATGCGCCCGACCGCTTTTTTGTTTACCTCTCCCACAGCACTGGGGGGGGGTGATACAGCAGGCTGATCCACTTGCAGTAGTCGGCTTGGAATCTGGCGGCCTGCAGGACAACTGTCAGATACCAATGGTCGACCCTATCAAGTGCCTTGGACTGATCCAATTTGATCAGAGCGGCTTGCTCGTAGCCTTTTACACCCTCTATGTTGTGCGGATTAGACGCAGGTTGCTCTGAATTGTTCAGCCCTTCACAGCATAAGTCTGCTTGGGTTTCAACAGAGTCATCTAATTCCCGCCCAAACACCCTTGACCTTTTTCAACAATGTGATCATACCCATAGGAAATCCGGTCGGGGATGGACCCCTGTCGGAACAAAGATGTGTGACAGCTTCAAGTACAATTCATAGGGTAGACCATCAAATTCCGGAGACTTGCCACTGTCGACCCTCTTCAATGCCAAGTGAACTTCGCCCTCCGTGATCTTACCCTCGCAGCTAGCTGCTTCAGTTGGCCCAAGCCCAGGAAAGTCAGTCAAATAGCTGCGAAACCCCTCCTCACGGAGACGAAGCTCCTTGGTAAAGCCGCTAGCAAAATGCCGCAGAAATGCCTCGCACATATCGTCGGTCATCCTTAGAGTACGCCCCTCCGGGGTAGTGACCTTTCAAATATATCGATCACCACATCAATGGATCTGTTCCTTGCACAATTCATACTCACGGTTTCGTTAGAAATCTTATTTAGTCTATGTCTAATTAGCTGACCCTGGTACTCCTTGCTAGCCAAACGATCCAAGGCCTGCCTAGCTAACGTTTTCTCTGGATACCCCCTCCCAGCTTCCGCTCGGAAGAATCCATCTTGTTAGCCTCAGTTACGGCGAGCAGACGGCTATAGTCAACGGTGAAAGACCTAATCCTATCCTTAAACCTTACCCATCACCTATTCCCGATAACCGCTTCTATTAATTCCCCCTGCACTAATCTAGTTAGCTGTTGCTGGAAGTCCAGCTTCTCCAGTAAAGACACGTTGAACTTCCAGTGTCCAGCCAACCTAGGCCTATCATCTAACGCCATCCGGGCACAAACGAGTTTGTTGCCCGAATAGCCTAACCAGTGGAATGTGGGAGAATTTAGCAAATGTAGATTGATTCTTCTCACTAACATTCTATCCAGGTAGGTAACTACCAGGGTAGATGACCAAACATCTTCCCCACCCCCAGGGGGATCGACCCTGTATCTATCAACCAGGCTACGATCACGTGCCCTCCCGCTAGCTTTCCGCTAACTTGGGGTCCAGGATGGCATTCCAATCCTCCACTAAGACTAGGCGCGAAGAACTCACCAGGAACGGCTCTGACGGAAAAACGAGACACGCTCCTCGCGGTCGTTAAGCGCATAAACCGCAACGATACGAAATGACCTACTTTTCACGGCAACATCGGCCTCCACCCACGCCGACATGGGCAAGGTTCGCCCTCGCACCCAGTGTACATTTAATCAACAAAGAAACACTATGACCTGCTGGTCCCTGTATGCTGAATAGACGACAAAGACGGAAATCCGCAGGTGTCGGGTCCCCGACGCATTGTCCTAGACTTCCTGTATGTCGGACGTAATAC
Organism: Ascarosepion bandense; assembly: GCA_037127315.1. Classification (NCBI taxonomy): domain Eukaryota; kingdom Metazoa; phylum Mollusca; class Cephalopoda; order Sepiida; family Sepiidae; genus Ascarosepion; species Ascarosepion bandense. Next base: position 3,168,904 of record JBBBDQ010000571.1, read on the forward strand.
ATCTGTCCAAGACAATCCCGCCTACATCCGTCGGGCAAGTTAATTTTAGCACCCTATACGAAGAGGGGTGGGGAATAACGCGGACTCTTCCTGCACAAAGCACTGCCAATTTCTTTAAATCTGAGGTCCCTACACGGGCCAACCAGATTTTAAGTAATTTGTCCTTGGCCCTGGATAGGTGGTCCCATGCTCTTAAGTTTCCCCCGGTATTTCCAATTACTGTTATATCACTGGGGGCGTCCAGGAAGTTCCTAGGGTCTTTCAGACTTCCCGTCTACGAATGTCAGTTTAAATAGAGGTCTCAAGAGGGCCTTCTTCTGTGAGGGCAGATCCCTTTCAAGGGCCACTCTCAACTTCACACGTTCTCTTTCCGTTATAGAACTTTTTAAATCTTTCCCACCTCTTGAGAAGAGCTGGGAGATGGCTTGGAAGAAGGTTTGGGTGATGGTTTGGGGGAGAGAGAAACAGGGGCTCTAGAGAGGGAGAAGAGAGACTCCTTACCTTTTTTGAAGTACGCTGAGTTTTGGCTGGCGAAGCAGGGGCAGATTGTGTCTTGGCCTCTACCAGGGCCTTTTCCGTTCTGTTCCGACCAGCTTTCTTTTCTGAAAATTGCTTTTTGTTCATTCTCGTTTTCCTTCCCTCGTTTAAGTGATGCAGATCAATGTAGACGCATTTTCTTCATATAATGGTTTATCTGAGGTACTTCTTTTTTTTCCCTTCTGGTGAAGTTGATCCTTGTTCTGTTCATTCTGCGAATCTGTTAGTTGTTGCTTCTTGGTTGCCAATTTTTTGGGTTCTTCCTTCTTCTCAGGTGATATCACCTTCTTTAAAAGGACATCCTGCTGAAGAGGTAGTTTATTTTCCCCTCCCCACAACTTCTGTTCATTCATTTGTATTGTTGGCAAACTGGCTGTTTTTTCTTCTTCTCCACTGCTGCCTTCTCCTTCTCCACCGCTGCCTCTACAGTTGGTGCTGGCTTGATTGTTGCCGTTGCCGTTTCAGGATTTTTTTTCCAGAGCACTCTTTGGCTAAGTGCCCAGCGGCTCCACCCAACCAGCAGTGGGGTCGCCTCCCTTTGATAGCGACAAACAATTTTTTTCCCGGCCCAGAAGTATGTCGGGGATATCATTAAATCCCTGCCGGTTTAAAGTGATTTGTAGACAAAAGTCCCCAGTTGCCACACCAGCTTTGCTCACTACACGGAAGACTTCTTCCACCTTGCCAAAAAGATATCTAATGGAACGCCATGTACTATGACTGTGGTAAGATGGGTGACTTTGTTTGCAGACGTACATTTTTGCTCGCCAACACGCTTCCTGCTAATTGTTTCGCCTCGTCTTCGGTCACCAGCAAAACGTCCCACATGGCTCTTGAACGTCTGTCCAATATTTTGGCCGCTATTTTTAGGCTTTTTAACCACCCCCATGATTAAAACACGGAAGTTTATCAGCGTCAGCAGGGATATGACTCTTGCTGTCATCGCATCAAGGGCTTCAGGAATGTTAATTAGCTCATTACCCTGTATGTAATCTTTGTATTTCAGCCTCATTTTTTCGAAATGGGCTGCATCCCTCTTGGTTGAACTCATGGTCCAAGGTGACACCGGTCGAAGATCATTTGGCTCAGGAAACACGAAAAAGTTAAAAAATATAATAAATACAATAAACAATCAAAAACAGCACAAAATCCAGACAAACAATAAAAACTAGATGGCAAACAATAGAACTACACGTAATAAAATAAATCTCAAAAAATACTCAACTCCAATAATCTGAGGGGTGACGGAATAAAATATACATAGTATGAATTATCTCCCCTTATGTGTATTTTGTATTTAAGCAAGCCCAAGACGACACGCTTAAGTTAAATTGTTGGCTACCTCGATGTGGTGTAACGGTTAGCAAGCTTGTTTCGCCTAAACAATTACGACTGAGTAGTGATCCCGGTCCTCACTGGGTATCTCATTCTTTCGGCCTCATGCCACATCTAAGCGGCGCTTAGAAAATCAATAATCTAAGTTGAATTGTCCGTCCTCTGATTCAGCAAGACGCCAATGAGTTGTATTTGCAGAAGCTGTGTAAGATATTTGTATTGCGTCAATTATTGTCTTCGTCTCTTTGTTTCTGTGAGATTTTTTTGTTTTCCCTGCTGTGGTGAGACCACAATGGCTGAGTTTCCTCAGCCAACTGTTGAACAAACGGTTTCTCTAGCGTCGTCCAAAGTCAACTGAAAAAAAAGTCTATTATAACCAAATGCGTCTAAGATACCAACACTTTATTAAAATAATAATAATAAAAAAAATAAAATGAAATAAAATAATAAAAAAAAGGAAATCGTGACCATCCCTGAAGCACTATATGTGGTGTCGGGCGAAGACAATTTTCCTACTGACGATTGACGTAAAAACGCGGAAACTTATCAGTATCAGCAGGGAGATCATGGGGGAGTACCTAAAGAGCCTCAAAATTGTGTCTAAAATATGGGACGTCCTTTTCTCAACAGAAGAGGAGCCTAAGATTTCTAGTAAGAAAAAAGTGTTTTTAATCTAAGATGTTTCACTTTTAACGAGCTTCTTCAAAGATTCTTTAAAAACGAATGATTTAAAAATCTAAGAGACGATATGTTGATCGAGGTAGGGTTTCATAAGTGGTATCACACATGCAATGAGAATGATATACCCTGTAATAAAGGGTTCGGCTCATAATTCATAGCAAATGAAGAAGGCCGAAATGTCGTAAACATGACAGTAAAGATGATGACAATAGTCCGAATAATATAAATAGTGTAAATACTACCTCATATAAATATAGCTAAATATTAAAATCCTAAATATACCTAAATATTAAAATCCTCCTTAGACAATTCATCAAAGCGAAATTTTCATGATATTTATTTAATGACAAATGTGGCCAAAATGCAGAATGGGATAGTTGGTCTTCATCTGGCTTATGATTAAATATAGCTAGCCACAATTATTGACACAAACATACAGCAATAATCTTCCACCAAAACAAAACATTCTTACAATTCTTACTACTGCTACCATAATACCTCAAAGACCCTATGAAGTCCTAACTAATCCCAATAAGTACAATGAATTGGGTGTGGGGAATAAAATAAATAGCTTGTTCCGTCCGGAATCTGTTTTCAAAACCTTTCCAGATTACTGACTATTCTCTGAACAAGTGGTAATCACCTTCATCAAAATAATCTACATATTAAATTTACATGAAACGACATTCACCTGCAGCACTTCAAAGTTGAAGCCATTCTTCCATCATCATTCACTTGTGCACAGTACTTTCCAAATATCATTTTTTTCTAAACGAAATAAAAATAGCACTTTCTGCGAAGTTTTAAAATATCGATATCATCCCATGCAAGGCAGTAAAGCTCCAAAAAGGGGCGTGCGTGGGATAATTAGGAACATAAGTATTATAATGAGCGCGAAGAGAAAACAGTAATCATAAGGAAAGTAGACAGCGGTTGACATTGCATTTAAATTTTTTCAGATTAAAATTGGCTGGAAAGCATTGAGCCGGAAAGGTTTTCCATGAGCTAGCAGTGCAAGAAAAGTAACTGATAGCATAGAATTTACGACTGCATCCACGCAACTTTCAGCAGAAATTGAGTTCCGAAACAAAAATCGCGTAGTAATTGCACAAAGGAATTAAATAGGCCGAAATAAACAGCCTACAACTAAACTCATTCTGCACTAAATCAGATATGAGAACGGTGGTAAGGGGTGAGATATAGTTTGATTTTTTTTTTCTGGTCGTTAACATCAATAAAGGTAGGTTTCTTCAATAAACAATTATCGATTTGAGTTCAGCATATACATTTGCACGGAAATAAGGATGTTTTGGAAAACTTTGAAAGGGTAAAGGCCTTCGGAGAATAAATAAAAATTTACCGAATACTTTTTAGTTATATCTTGTTCATCCGTAATAATTTAAAAAATAATATAATCAGTTAGGCCTTCCGTTCGTACGCCATGTTAAACATTGTTATATGATAAACTCTTTCCGCAGTTATCGTCAGTACATCAGCAGTCGCCCTGGAGAAGCGAAAGTCATCTTGCTTATCTGAAAAAAATTCTGCAATGAGAGATGATGAACCAATTCAGCATTAACTGAATATTGAAAGCTAATAGGCCGATAGTTGGCAGAGTAAAGTTCCTAAAAACTGGTGCAATGAATGATGTCTTCCAGCAAGCAGGAAAGTAGAAGGCGGTGAGACATTTATTATACAGTTGAGAGAGAACAGTTTTGGAGTAGACTCCTTAATGAATATTATAGGGATACCATTGGATTAGCCTACTTTGTGGGGATCTAGGTTAGATATTATAGCAGAAACCATGGCAGGGGTTATATGCATATCACTCAACAGAGACTCAGTTCTAGGCATGGCTAATTTGGATGAGTCAAAAGTAGAGTTCGAGGAGAATTTGCGCGTAAAGAATTCAGTTTTATCAGCAGAGGATGATAACACCTCAAATTGGTTGAAGAAGAAGGAATAGAGGACTTACACTTATTTAATCTCCTATTACAGAGCCACCAGTAATCACGAGAGTCAAGGTTATTAGAAGCAATGCTGAGCCTTATTCTCTCGGCGAACAGACTTTGCTGCCTCGAAGAATAGCTTACATTTATTGCGAGCAGCAACACATATTGAGACGAGAGCCATCACTCTGGTATAGCAAAAAATAGCGGTTCCTTGGCTGCTCTAGCGACAGAGCATGCTGATGAGAACCACGGTGAATATTGAAGTTTCTCGTGGTATTTCCAAGAAGAGATGAAAGTGTCAATGTCGGCTATGATCCAAGAAACCACAGTAACTCAATTTTCAATTATAAGGTTAAAAATGTCAGTCCAAGAGGCGTCACGAGGAAAACCCTAACCCTGCCGCTAACGGAAAGATCTTATGGATAGGGGTTCCTGTTTAATAGATATTTAGGACGTAATATCAATAGCTACCACAGAGTGGCCGGAATTGGCAATAGGGCAGTTCTGCCAAGCTCGGCAAGAGCAAGAAGAGGAAGTATAAAATAGAGAAACCTGTTACTAAGGAAACGAGTAGGGATGTCCACGATTTGAGTAAGGGATTAGGCAATAGAAGAACTTAATGTTTGAATACCGGCAACACCAGTACCTTTAGAATGTTTAAGCCACGTGTTATGGTGAGCATCAAAGTCCCCGAAGAAAAAAATGTTCGCAGATGGATGGAGAGAAAGTGCCTTTTCTATATTGTAAGTTATTTATAATATACTGCAGTCCTCTGTGTGTATGTGTGTGAGTGAGTGAGTGAGAGAGAGAGAGAGAGGTAAAAGAGATATCTAACAAAGTTGAGTAACGAAATACGGAAGCACATTAAAGAGTGGCTTTGGTCTTCGGGAGAATCTCTGTCCATCGGAAAAATATTCCGGATACAAACACCAAGGCCATGCATGGGAATACTGGAATCTTTTTGGCGAACGGAAAGACAGCCTGGAACCAAGAATTGATAGCAATGGAAGAATTTAAGTTCCTTTCACAGAGGACAAAGATATCTGGCGACCATTCCAAGAGAAAAGATTTTATGCTGCAGAAGTTGGAACGGATACCACGAAAGAAAGGCTGGTATGGGACTAGATAGTTTTTGTTTACTGATTTAGTTGTATTTCCTGTGTTTTGCATGAGGTTCGTTTTGAAGAGAGACAGAAATGACAATCGTAATTATCTGTCATTAAACTAGCCAGAGCGTGGCTGACTGGAAATGCATGCATGGAGACCTACCCATGTGCAACATGGCACTACAAATACCCCGTATTATGCGACTGTTGATCAGAGCAGCCACCCTAAGCGTTACCAAAGAGTTCAGACTTCTAACGAATAATTGGAAGCAGCAGCCAGCTGCCAAGCCGATACCTCAAAATGGAAAGTCACAACCACTGTTAGTTTAATCACCAAAAACTCAAGACAGTCAAATCATTGTGGCTCTGGTGAAAGAAAGAAAAGAAAGAAAAAAAGAAAGAGAACCGGTAAACCGTAACAGGAAGCAAGAGATGAACCTCTACTGCTCAGCAGACATGGAAAGAGTTTAGGCCGGATAGGAGATGAACCTATCTACTCCTGTTGTATTAAAACACATAAAATACGAAATAAAATGATGTCCACTGAACACATAGGGAAGGAGCTGAGGTGAAAAGTTTAAAAATGAATAGCAACGAAGAAAAGAAAATACAGGACAAAGACGGAAGGAGAAATGAAAGCATCAGAAATACAAAGAAATTAAATTAAATCTTTTACAAACAGTAAAGTGACACAAGGCGTTGTAAGTTTTTTCTTATAATCGTGTCGCCCCAAGCAAGGCATTTTACTGCTACTGTTGTGCAGGGGGTTACATAGGAGGAACGTCATGAGAAGTGAGAGGTTGCAAGGGGTATCAGGAAGAGAGTAGGAGAGGAAAGAGATTACTGATGAGATTGGGGTGGATGTAGAAAAGCATGAGAGGGAGGATGTAAGTTGGTGAGATAGGAGATGACTATTGTCTTTACATTTAAATTCTTGGAGATTTTAACTGTCAGGAAAGCAAGTATGCGGAAGAGAATTCCACATGCGGGAAGTGAGAGAAAAGAAGCTGATGGTGTAGGATTTGCGTTTACAATTTCTTGGTTTCAGAGTAAAAGGGTGGGACCTAGTTGCTAATGTTGTGGCTCAAGGAAATTCGCATATAGGGGGTACCAGTGAGGTAAGTTCATCAGAGTAGAAGCCGTGAAAGTATTTGTAGAAGAGACACACGGAAGCCACACTGAGTCGGTGAGAAAGCGACTGTATCCTAACTGCCAAGTCGGGATCGATCACATTACAGATTCTCCGTTGGATTCGGTCGAGGACACCTAAGTGGATAGCAGGAGCACCGAATCAGATATGGCAGCAATACTCAATGTACGGGCGGATAGTGGACTTGTATATGTGCAGGATTGTTTGGGACGGGAAAAAACTTCCTGGCCCTACACAGAGGACCGACTTTCTTAGCAGCGGATTTAGCTATGGATTCTATATAGTTATTCTACTTGAGGTCTGGTGTGAGAGTTAACCCGAGGAGGCGCAGTGTTTTGCTTTCAGGGAAAGAAGCTTGATCTATGTTAATGGGCGGGAGGAACGATTGTCTGTGGTGGTTATTAGATAGCAGCTTCGATTTGGAAGCATCAAAATTTACGAGCCATTTCTTAACCCAGTCTACCACGGATTGGAGGTCCTTTTCAAGCTCGACAGCGAGCTTTGCTTTGTCAGCCACGGTAGATTTTTGATCGAGACGAGAGTAAACCGTAGTATCGTCAGCATATATGCCCACTTGGGACTTTATTACATCTGGGAGATCGTTAATATAGATAAGGAAAAGCGTAGGACCTAAAATAGAGCCTTGAGGGATACCCGCATTACGCTTCAATGGCTTCTTTACAATATTTAAATTGAACATTTTACAGACAGAGCAGGCTGACTTTATCTCAATGGTGCTTTGAAAGAATTACGGCGGATTTGGAGTAAATTTATTTTTATTTCAATGACTGAAGGCATACGACTCTCACTTGTCATGCAAGGAATTCAACTAGAATTCAAACTCGGACCCCGATTTGTCGTTCCGATTCGATATCCACTGCACCACAACGCACAATCAATTATCCAAAACCGAATGGCACATTTGAAATAATATATATGGATACAGAATTGAATGAAGCAAATTAACAAGCAAGTTTATAATGTTTTAACTTAAGTCCCAATATCCACTCTCTTGCAAAAGCGTCAAGCCAAAACTGCCGATCAGTTTACCACGCAAGTATAGGCTTTCATTAAAATGTAATACTGAAAATTAACAATAAATTAATGCGCAAGTAATTTATACAGACATCCTCGCATGGGCTTAACTGACCGTTCAGTTCGTAATATGCTTCTGACGATAGCGTAAGGCATAAGAATCCGACGAATGATAATATGTATGTTTATTAATACATATAATTAGTAGCTCTGTTTATACTACATTGATCCCTGTGTTATTAACACAGGAATAATATAATATTTCTATATGTATATTTATTAATTCACACACACGTGTGTGTGTGTGTGTGTGTGTACACGTGATACTTTAAAACAATGAAGAAAAATAAAATCAAAAATAAGTTGGCATAGAAAAGTGGAAACAACAAAAATAAACAATAGAAGAAAAATACAAACAAAAATAATCAGAAAAGTTTCCATTTCAACGTTACCAACATACATTAAAACTGGCGGAGTTTTCTCGAGAGTTCGTGAGCAAATATTAAAGCAAGTATGATTTGGTGGTTTCAACTTTAGTAAGTGAAGTGGGTACAGTTAAGTCTCTGAGACCGAATAGTGTTAGCAGACTTGCTGCGTCACCATTTATATGTTCCAATTTTTTTTTTTTGTTTTACTCTGTTTTACATTTGCAAATGTTAGTGGATAATATTCACCTATTTAAAATATAAAGATTAGTTTTCAAGTAAATATTATTTAGGATTGTGTTCCTCAATATTTTAATGCTTTTCCATTCGTCCCGAATCTGGTAGAAAATATTTTTAATAATCTAAATCAATGCCTCTTTTTAGGTTTCTTCCACTTAAAAAAATAAAATTTTAGTATACTAGTTTCTGAAACAGCGAACCAAACAAAAGAATTTTTCCATTCGAAGAATTCTAAAAACTGTTTGATGACTTAACATGTCAGAAAGTTCTGCGCTAATATATGTATTGTATTTTAGCGCAGATTTATATAATTAATATAAATGGTTTGAATTTCATAGACATTTTGTATAATCACATGAAATTGATCATTTTTTTTTTTCATCAGATTAGTGCTATAGACTTTTATTTTCAAATTATTTAAAGCAAATCTGTCAAATGAACTTTCATATTTGCTGGGTTTATGACTTTTTCATTAGTTCTAAAGACCATTGGTCTTCATTGCGGGTGAATCAACTGGACGAAAAATTGAAACCGATTAAAGATTTATGTCTCAAATACAATGTCCTGTTCATCTAGGAAGATCACCCAGACTGAGGTAAATGACAGTACCTATAAAGTGCTCGTGGATTCTGAACCCTATTTTATGTTTTTCTTTTCAGTAAAATCTCGTTCATTGAACTCCTGCAACAGGGTTTCTCAACCGTTTTAAGCAACGGCACACCTAGAAGCAAATGAAAATATCACGGCACGTTTAGCAAAATTTTTAAAGGGTATACATTTAAATGTTAAAAAACACACACACACAAATATGAACTTATTTCAATATTTCTATTCAGCTATTTGTGTAGCTTATTTAGTGTGAAACCTGTGACTGATGTTTTTTCGTGACTTCTTCGATATTTTGTCAAATGTGCAATAAGTAGACCCCCATTTCTTCTTCAATTGACAATATTTTGTGGCACACTTAAGAGGGTTGCGCGTGGCATGATGGTTGAGAATCACTGTCCAGCAACATACAGTAAAATCTCTCCAACCCGGCTTCCCTGATAATGCTCACGCAGAAGTTTTAGGAGATGAATGGTAAAGGTGAGACCCATGAAATCTATTTTTGTAAAGAGAGAGGAGACAGAGACTGCTCGCCAGTTGCCTAACGAAAGATATTTAGACATGATAATTCACTCTGTAGATGAAGGCTTGAACAGGAAGTCAGTGACCCTAGCCTGTTCCAGACTGAATGGCAGTCATACACATGATGTTCTGACAGAAATCATTGAAAATAAACTAAAACAATACTACACTCCAAAGTGTGTGGGGATGAAGGACAATTCCAGCAACTTCCTGAAGACTTTCAAGGAATCTGCTGCTACTGAGCTTTCTGAGTAAGACCTTGAAGAGGATGTTGATGACTGTTAAAAGTGCAGGAGAGATGTTTACCATTTTCCTCCTCATTGCCGCTGTGTGTCAAGAAAAAAAAAATTTAATTTGTACCTCAAGTGCAGAAGCAACTTTAGGAAATGCTGCTATGTATAAAAGACTATATGTCCATATTGGCCAAAATGTTAATCCGTGTGGGTACCTAGCAAGCTTGTATCGTTTTAATCATTACACCCGAGTAGCGAGTTCGATCCTCTCAGGGCGTCCCATACTTTCGGCCTTGTGCTACATCTAAGCTGGGCTTAGAAAATCAAAATGCCAATCTATCTGGAATGAGCAGACCATATAGCTGGCAGATGAAGAAAGGAAAAATGCGGCGATTGCTCGTTTTCAGTTTTAACCTCGTTTCTTTATGAGCCGCTTGAGTTTCTTAAACTCGAATAGACACATTTGTACTTAAAGGGTTTCAAAAACAAAGTTTTCTTTATATTTGAAAACTCGGAAGTTGTAAAGTCATTTGTTTAAGCGCTGAATATCCTTTCGGGTGACAAGACATGATTATGTTGGATTCCTTATACCGATTATCGAAGAATTAAAGAAAAAGCTAAAAAAGAAGTCTCAACTAAAATATTGGAAGCCATGTGCAATGGAATTAATTTAAGACTTGCTTTCTTGATATAAAATAAACGCTACTTATTGGAAGCATTTCTAGTTCCTGTGTTCAGAAACTTGAATTGGTTAGGTGGGGGATGGAAAGAAAAGAATTGTCCATCCTACAAACGAAGTCTAACAGCAGCAACAAATCATGTAACGAGCTATTAGGATGAGTTCTTTCAAAGCTAAGCAAAGATTTTCACAATTTCAGACATGGAAAGCCTTTAATCCACTGCCTGCTTGTTTGACATCATTGAATGAATTTCAGAACTGAACATTTATTTTAAAATGTTAAACACTGACGACTTTAGCGGCACTCGTCGAGAGAAATTTTTAGATTCGGAGGAGGTATTTTTAGGAAAAATGTTATAAAGATGAAATATTTTCAATAACCTTTACTTAAGTTGAACTATACTTTGATAAAATATAATTTAACAATTACTAAATCTGGTTCTCGTAATTTTTTCTTAATGGGAGATGCAGGTCTTCTTTGTTATTACGTCTCTCTGATATGTTAGGGAGACGTAGTAGCGATTTGAGTATTTGCAGGAATATTCATGTAATTAAAAATAATTATGTGTGTGTGTGTGTGTGTATATATATATATATATATATATATATATAAATTCAACTAGGGTGCTTTAAATTATATTAAACGTCCTATTAGTTTAGTCTGAACAAGACCTTGAAGATATTTATACATACCTGCAAAACCTTTCGGTTAAAAATCAGCTTCAATAATTTACGAAATGAATGCTATTAGAAAATCGTTAATTAAACAAACAAAAACATTGTAATAGTTGTATATGTATCCTCAAAGAACGGAAGATATCTACTTTACACAGAGATATTTTGTGTAGGAATTAAAATAAAAGCAACTGAAGTTTATTTATATAAGCAAATGAGAGTTACTGGGTGCTTTGATTTTCTTTTTTTTTAAAGAAATGAATGTATAAAAATTTTAACCCTCTAACAAATCTAAATGTCAAACAAAAACTTAGCCAGTAAGAATAGAACGTTGTATAAGGTGCAATCAAGACTCGAATCACTGCGAAAAATTTTAAAGGGCAAACATAAATTTATTAGAATTTACAGAAAAAAGAGGAAATGCAAATACAAAAAAAAATACATATACGACTCTTGTAGAAAAGTTTATTTTGTGCTCCTTATAAATAATTAAGGCAAGTTAGCACTTCTAATATACGACAAAAAAGATTACACCTTTTAAAAGAAGAGAGAAAAAGGGAAGCAAAAATTTCAGAAGGTAGAAAATACAAAAGCATATCCACCTAATTTCTACAACTGAATAGGGATGTCTCAGCAAAGAGTTTCAACAGGCTGATTGTCACGGGGACTTTATGTAGTCCTTTACTGAAAAGTTCAACTTGAATATTTGGTTTCATTCTCTGGAAGACGCAGAAATGAATTTCCTGTCCTGGGACTCGAATCTGCCTTCTGGTTGAAATTTCGTTGTCGTCTTTTCTTTCTTCGACCGTAATGATTTATGACCCCTTTGGACTAGTTCCTCGGCCTTGAAATTTGAGAGATTCAATGCTTTTCGCTTTTATCTGCTAATGAGGGTTGTTTTATATAATCTGATAAAATATATATATATATAAAAGAGGCTCACAGAAGACCCCATCCATGTTTTCACACGGGCTTGAAAATCACATCTCTCACTACGAAAAAATACTTTTTGCAAATTCCAGATGAATCTTTAACAAATTTTGCGGTTTTTAACGGCTGAGCCTTACATTTTTGTTTTACTGAGCCTCTATACATGTTACAATTTTTCATACAAATTTCTTAAAATTACGCATCTCTCAAAAGAAAGTGGAAAAATATTAGACGGTTAAAATATTTATTTAAGATTAACTTATTTTTAAAGTAACAAAAATAAAATGTTTATATGTAAGCTTTTTTTTTTGCAAGTCCTCAGAAAATCTTTTCCAATAATACCCCCCCCCCACTGCATAAAAATATCAAGAAAATAATAAAAATATAAAATCAGTGCGCTCCTGACAACTTGTTGTTAGAGAATTTAAATCCAGTTTGAATTGATTGACGTCATGTCATTACGCGACAAAATTTTCCCAATCCTAAAAATAAAACGCGCTTCTAAAGAAAAAAAAAGCACTCTCTTTTCCTTCAAGCGATACGTTGTAAAGTTACATTATGTAACTTCAAATTCACGATACATAAAAATTAAAATGAATTTTCAAAAATAAAATATCTTTTCATTTAGTTTTAATTTCAAGCTAATAAACTGAATTTGAAATTTCCAATAAGAAAATATTTTGTTCTATTTTAAAGCTAATTTAAATTGACGAAAGATTTTTTTTCTAAAAAAACAAAATAAAAACAATTTCAGTATCATTTTTAGCTGTTGTTCATCGCAATGTAATTCTCTTTATTAAAAAATTTAAAAAATCTTTCAAAAATGGAATATAGTTTTCTGAAACTTTATTTGAGAAATATTAGTTGATTTAATTAAAGATTTAAATTTAAGTTATTAACTTTTAATTAATATTTTTAAATTTTTTAATAAAGAAAATTACATTGTGAACAAGGCTTTAAAATGATACTGAAATTGTTTTTATTTTGTTTTTTTAGAAAAAAAATCTTTCGTCAATTTAAATTAGCTTTAAAATAGAACAAAATATTTTCTTATTGGAAATAAGTGTATGCGTGTGAGGGGGTAACAGATGTAAAAATAATATTTTTTTTACCAAGAATTTCTTAAAAATAAATTTTTAGAAATAATTGAATTAATTTGTGAATATGTTCAGTCACTTTCATTAAAATCCGACAATTATTTGATTTTCTGCATAGACTTCCAAGTTCCAAGTTAATATGTTTTTCACTGCAAAAAAGATGCTAAAATATCTCCTATACTCATCTTTGGTCTTCCCGAGGATGCAAAAAAAAAAAAAAGTAATCAAATTTTCAAGCTTTCTAAATAGGAATAAAAATTTAATTAGATAATCAAAGATACTTTGATATTTTCTCTTAATGATAATAAAAGTTTTGACAATAAAATTTTATCTAATTTGGGGTATTTTTTCATTATAGTATACTTTTTTTTCGAGAATTAGTGGAAGTACCTACTTAAAACTAATCCTAATTAAAAAAAATACTTTCCGTATATAGATTAACTTTAGGCATTTTTAAAACCTTAGCATGTTTTTCATTACTCATCGATCTAACATCGTATACGAAAAATGCAAATAAGTATTACAGTCTCTTTAAAATCCAATATTTGTCCTAAATATCTGTTTCAAAGTCTATTAGTAAATTTAAGGATTAATTAACTGGATTTTATAAAAGTAATGTTTATTTTTTACTTAAAACAGAAAATAAAGTTGTATTTACGCACGGCAGTCCGTGAGGTCAAAGATTAAAATAGAAATTATGTAATTCCACCTTTGTCCAAAAAGCGCGAGAAAAAGTCAAAATAAAATCTAAAGAAATACGGAAGATCATCTGTGCAATAATCAAGAAATTTTATTTACGCTTAAAAATAAATGTTCTTTAACCTTATAAAACAAAACAATATTTTAAGAAAATACTTTTTTATTCTATACGCTTTTATTAAACTTAGTATAATGACTAAATTTGAAGGCTTCAAAACAAAAATTAATTTTCAGTTTTCTAAAATAAAAAAGGATAAAAACATAAAAATTCATAATCTGCGTTAGATCAGTGTAAAAAAAAAAGAAACTATACTAAGTATAATGTATACTTTTATTACTTTTAAACAGTTTCGTCGTAATTCTAGAATACTGGAATGTTTGTTAGCGGCGAGAGTTATGCAAAAAAAAAAAAAAATAAGACAAAGATTTGTTTTTAAAATAATAAACATTTCAAAGAACAACTTACGTTTAATTACTGAAGTGCCTATTGGGGTTGAAACTTAATTGGAATTCGTACATACGGTGCATCGCTAAAGAAGATGGTGAAATGGCCAGTTCCTTGTACCACTCTAGTAAGTACCTGATTCATCCTGCTCTCCTCTTTCTGTTTACAAAAACCAGATTAGGCCAAAAGACTGCCCAGTTTTCACTTTTCAGAATTTTCTCCGTGTCCTTGCGCGTGTTGAATAACGTTGTAAACCCCTCCCGCTGTTCTATTTCCATGGAAAGTATTCTGATGAATGACACTCTTTCGTTCCACCAGTTCTTACTTTCGTGGCTTAGACCCGATAAGCCTCGCACATTCTTTTCATATTCTGCTGGTGAGATGTAAGTTTCATTCGAGTAGCTTTTTTCTCGCGAACCGCTGTTTTGTGGAACCGACCCCCAAGAGGAGGCTTTCCTGATCAGTACAATTTTAACCTGTTCAAACCTAGGGTTAACTGTTATCTTTCCAACATATCCGCATAAAATATGTCTCTTGTTTTGTAATCCTCTCTCAAGTGGCTCTTGGGCCTTGTACAGGAGGAACATCATCGTTTTAAAACAAAGTAAGTATTGTTTTTTCTTGTACACAAGAATCTGTAAATAAATGCAGAAAACAGACACGTGAAAAACAAAAACAAAAGACAAACACCCCCACTGATTAGTGATCTCCTGAGCGTAGATTAGTTGTGGCGCAAAGTCGAACCTATGGCCTGAAGTGAAGCCCGGACCAACTACTCAGCCGTAATTGTTCTAACGAGACAAGTTTTCCAACAAATATCCCTATCGATAAACAAGAAACTAGTGCTCTCAAGACATAAAAACTGACTAAAATTAGAGTAATATTTTAATACTATTCCGATACTGAGTCGTGGTCAGACATATCGAGATAGGAGCGTTATTTCCTTTTTGAACATCCACACCCAAAGTAATCTGATAATAGCTGATAATAGGAAAAATAAAATAAAATTCTTTGAAAAAAGTTTCACACTCGAAAGTGGCACTGCGCGGAAAAAGAAACTGATTGAGTAGAAATAGCGGTTATATTTGACTGTTTTTACTGTGGGATCTAGTTGCCAATCTAGTAGCCATAGTAAATTCATGTAGACGGGGTCACCAGGGAGATAGGCTCGTCAGAGCAGAAGCTGTAAAGATATTTGAGGGGAGACAGAAGGAAGCCACATCACGTTGGTGAAAAAGTGACTGAAGCTGAGCTGCCAAATTGGGATGGATTACATTGCAGATCCTCCTTTGAACATTATCGAGAACCCCGAGATGAATAACAGAAGCGTCTGCTCAGATATGGCAACAGTATTCAATGCACGGAACAATAGTAGATTTGTATATGCGCAAGATGGATTCTGATGGACGGAAAAACTTCCTAGCCCGACATAGTAACCCGACTTTTTCTAGCAGTAGCTGTAGCTATTAATTTGATGTAGTCATTTTACTTGAGATCGGCTGAGAGAGTGAGACCGAGGAGGTGCAGTGTATTGCTTTCTGGGAGACTAGTGTGATCCATACTGACGGGAGGTAGGAGGGTTTGTCTATGGTGATTAAAGGAATGTATCTTCGTTTTGGAAGCATTAAAATTTACGAGCAATTTCTTGCCCCAATCCACCACAGATTGGAGGTCCTTACCAAGAGCAGCGTCAAGGTTTACTTTGTCAGCCTTGGTAGATTTCTTATTGAGACGGGAATAAATGGCGGTGTCGTTAGCGTGGATGCCTATTTGTGAACTGATTATATCAGGAAGATCACTGATAAAGATCAGGAAAATTGTAGGACCTAGGATAGAGCTTTGAGGGACACTCGCCTTTGTGTAATAGGACTTGGAAGCGTGTTCGTTCAATCCGATCTTCATTACGTGGTTTGACAGGAACGATTGAATTAGATCGAACAATCGTTCACTTATACGATATAAGTATAAGTAGCTTGCGAAGGAGGCGAAGGTGATGGTCGTCAGCATATCAGCAGTAGACCTGTAAAAGCGGAAGCCATACTGTTTGTCAGAGAATAGGTAGTGGGATGTGCGATGCTGTACTACTTTATCATTGATAATAGAACAAAATGGATGACCTCCCAATTAAAAGTGCATACGAGATATCGAATAGGAGTGAGACATATACCACCCAACAAATATTTTCCTAAAGGTTTGTTTATAAAATAACTTATTCAATAGAACATTCATTTATTAATAAATAAGTACTAAAAATTTCGTTTGAATCAGATACTTCCCTGATGTTTGGCAAATATTTTAAATCAGGAGTTAATGATATTTGTTTTCATTTCGGAAAAAAAACATCTATTTTGGTGGTACCTACTACATTTTAACTTTTTCAAATCGTCATGTATATAATGGTCAATTACAGCGCGTAAGTATTTTGCATACATTGTTGAAAATTTGTAGTTGAATTGTTCATATACTGAAGTTTGCTAAACAAAATGTGAGACAAAATGAGGATTGCTAAGATCTTATAACCTAGGAGATTGATAGAACGCAGTCAACACAACAATAACAAAATAATTATAAATTTTGCTTTTATTATGTTGAATTTTAGCTCAATAAATAGTTCGTAAGTTTAAATTTTGTAACTTCACATACAAGAATAGAATATTTGTTTACAACTGTTTTAATACTAATCTATTAATTTAAGTTGAAGCTTAAAATTTGATATCTAAAATGTATTGACTTTATTAAAAACTCCCTTCAAATTTTTCATACTTCGAAATTTAGAAATATGAAATTTATAAATGAAATAATTAATTTTTCTTAAATTTGCTAAAACTTGGAAAAATAAACATGGTCATAATGTGGATTCATTTTTTAAGTTGGCGTTGAATAAAGGATAACATATCATTGTTTTTCTTTATAAAAAAAATAAACATTAATAGTGGCCCAAAATAAGCCTCATCGTCAATATTTATTTTTATGTCTCTATTTCTGTTAGAAATTATTCACGATATTACATCTGATATATTATTGGGATAACTTTTTGATAATCGTCTCACCCCAAGCAAGGTAGAACAGCCACTGATGCGGAGTGGGTTACATAATAGGAGAGTGAAGAGAGGGAGGAGAACAAGTCGCAGTAGGTGTCAGAGAATGAGTAACAGAAGGACGTGTACATTGGTGTGAAGAGATGCGTGAGAGCAAAGTGTAAAGTGAGAGGAAGGAACGCCAACCGCCATCTTTTGTTTCCTTGATGGAAACAAAAGATGGTTGTTGGCGTTGCATTTAAACTCTAGATTCTAGCTATCAGGGAAACAAGAATGCAGAAGGGAATTCCACAGGCTGGAAGTGCGAGAAAAAAAGTTGATAGAGTAGAAGTTGTGGATACAAATGATTGTTTTCACAGTAAAAGAGTGTCTAGTAGCTCGAGTAAATTCGCATGAGGGAGGGGCACCAAGGAGCTAAGCTCGTCGGAGCAGAATCTGTGAAAGTATTTGTAAAAGGGACAGAAGGAAGCCTCATCTCGTCGGTGAGAGAGAGAGAGAGAGAGAGAGAGAGAGAGAGAGAGAGAGAGAGAGAGAATGAGAGAATGAGAGAGAGCGAGAGAGAGAGAGAGGGGAGTCGTACCACAAGGTCAGGATCGACTACATTGCAGATTTTTTTTTGAGGGGGGGATCCTGTCGAGGACCCCAAGGTGAACAGCAGGAGCGAACAACCAGATATGACAGCAGTATTCAATACACGGGCGGATGCTAGATTTGTAAATGTGCATGATGGGTTCAGAAGAGAAGAACTTTTTGGCCCGACAGAGGGACCTGACCTTCTTAGATTTAGCTATTAATTCAATATAGTCGTTCCACTTCAGGTCAGCTGATAGACTGAGGCTGAGGAGGCGCAGTGTATTGCTCTCAGGAAGACTAGTGTTATCCATGCTGATGGCAACTAGGAAAGATTGTCTGTGATGGTTAAAGGATAGCAGCTTTGTTTTGGAAGCATTAAATGTATGAGCCATTTCTTACCCAAGTCTACCACTGACTGGAGTTCCTTTTCGAAGTCAGCAGCAAGGTTAGTTTTGTCTGCATCGGCAGATTTCTTAGCGAGGCGGAAGTAAATGCTGGTGTCGTCAGCGTAGATGCCTACTTGGGATCTGATTACGTCAGGGAAATCGTTGATGAAAATCAGAAAAAGCGTAGGATCTAGGATAGAGCCTTGAGGGACACCCGCGTTCATATGATAGGATCTGAAAGTATGCCTGTTCAATAAGACCTTCATTACGCGATTCGATAGGAACGATTTGATTAAGTCAGTGAAGCGTCCAGATATACTACAGCCTTGTAGTTTGCGTAGAAGGCCAACGTGCCAGTCCCTGTCGAATGCTTTGGAAATATCCAAGGCAACAGCTCTAGCTTCACCGTTCTTATCAATTAATGGTCGTTAGCATGTCAGTGGTAGACCTGGCGAAGCGCAAGCCATACTGTCTGTCGGAGAACAGGCAGTGGGCTATGAGATGCTTTGTACAATAATTAATTTTTTATAAAATTTGCATCACATGTGAATTATACTTTATGCAAATCGACTTGAAGCTGAAAGATGGTCAGTCTAGTCTGATCATAATTTCGACTTAATGAAATTTTAATTAAGAGAAAGCAATTTATTAAGGCGAAAATGTATAGAAAGTGCACTAATTTCTGAGGCTTTTTCGATGAATTTACGCTCCGTAAGTTATACAGTATATCACCTATCTTGACAAAACAACTACTGTTACAATGTAGGATATTTGAAAACGGTAGTGAGAAAACTAAAATCAAATCAAAATCAAAGTTGAACAAAGTCGGTGAGATTATGTTTGCAATCTCATCGGATTCCAAAAATTTAAGCATCACTGCATTTTCAGCGTTTCACTCGATTTATAACCATAACCGTATATATGATTCGGTCTGTGAAAACATTATTTAATCTGAAGAAGTCTTTTCGAAAGACGTAACACGTCACATGAATTTTTTCCAATGTCTTGTAATTATTTGGTAAGATTTTCTTATATTTTGTGGTCATTCATCAGAAGCAAAAGAATTTTTCTTTACTTTTTATTTGAATTTCAGTTGTCCGAAAGAAGGAAACTAATATGGATAATGTAATGTCCTGACCAATAAAAGGGAAATAACCTCTGGGTCACAGGGGTTACGGCCCCTGCAGATCCGGAGGGAAATAGGGACACTGAGCACGCTGGCAGGGTTCGTCTTCGCTCTCTCATTAATCATCATCCATCCTGTTAATCCACAATGATAGTAGTCGATGTTTAGCAAGCATCGATCGTCTCCAACACCAAACATTACAGTTAATAATTTAGAAGTATTCGAAACTATTCAAATTGTACAAATGATATTTTGAAAATCGTTTTCATCACTAAAGCATGTTTTTCTAAATAAATGTTTTTATTTTATTTTCCTTGTTAACCATTTTCTTTAGTAATATTTATTTTTTATTCATACTATTCGAAATGAAATTCAAGTAAGAAAAATAAAAAAATAAAACTGATTTAAAATAAAAGTTCAACATTTGCCCCGAAAATGAGTTACCGTACAGGAACCGGTAAATGAGATGCACCTGCCACAGTTAACAAACAAAAAGATGATTGTTTTGTTTTTACCTACGATGTCAAATATTTCTGTGTCCTATAAATATACTTGATGATTAATAATACACGGTTATTTTCATGCGTCACAAAGTTATCTGGCAACTTCTCATGAGATTAAAATTATTTTCCATGTCTTTACATACATTGAAGAAAAACAATTTTATGAGTAACATAGGAATAACGATCAATTATACAGTTAAGAGTAAGTAAAATAGAAAAAGAAAAAGCAATGAGAAAATACGACCATATTTATATTAAAACAAATGTGTGTAATCATTCATGCGACTTGAAACTGTTTTATTTAATCGAAATTATTTCCACTGGTTTCAATGTTTTTGACAACCTGTTTGCCTAGCAAAAATTATGTGTGAAAAAATGCGATTTAAATTGGGCAAGAATTGTTACTACTAACTTTTGAAACAATAGCCACAAAATAATCGAGCAAAAACAATGGGTCATTAAAACTATAAAAATAAACAAAGTGGCACCACAGTGACGCAACATTTTAAGAAAAAGTAGTACAATCACGAAGCTCATCACCAAAATAGGCATCGTTGCACTTTGTTGACAAAATAGAAGAAAAAACTTGGCAGTAAAATTTGCATTTTTATATTATTTGTAGAATCGTTAGTTTTTCTTTTTCTTTTAAGAAAGGTTGTGGTTTAATAGATATCGGCTTGGAATGAGAAATCGGAGAGCCGAGTTCGAATTCTAGTCGAATTCATATCATTCCTTTACGCACAAATACCTCCTGGTGACAATCAAGGACAGGTTGATTTTATTTTTATTTTTCCCTTCAACCACAAATAGAAAATGTAGGGTCTTACTCCCTTAGTCACGTGACACTACAGTAACGAAAGAACAAATTAGGGCGACTTTATTTCTGCCTACTTTTTTTTTTTTTTTACACACATACACTCTACTGTGTCAGTCAGTGAATTGTCATATGTCATACACACTTGGGGAGTCATGTCTCTTTCGAGATATAACTGACTAGGCAGATGATTTTCCCGCAGTGGGTTAGTTTCTACAGTTTCTGCGGTAGACTGGTTACCAACCAAGGCTATAGAACCCAATCTGTCCTGCTATTCAACCCATAGCTAGAGGCAGCAGAGATGAATTAAGCATCGTGATTCGGCCACTACGGAAAAAAGAGCGGCTTGCCTGTTACCTGGAGAACCTTTGTCACTCAGGATTAAGCACTACTAAGGATTTTTGTCAGTCGTTCTGACGCTGAAAATAACGTGGGAGAGAAGACTCTTACTCAAGTTAAACTAGAAACTATTTCGGCACACAGAGTGAAAAAGAACAGCAGAAAATATGAAATTCAGCACTGAGATATTGAAACCCTTTCGTGATGACGGAGATGTTATTGCCTGGCTCAGTAAAATCAAACTAGTGTCAATGCTTCGAGAAATCACAGGTATTGCCTGTCTTATACGACTACTTTAAGGTGACGCCCTTGAGATGAGAAAGGAAGAACAGTGTAATGTAGATATCATAATGATGATATTGAAGGTAGCGTTCACGGAAGCCTTATTTGTTGCATATGCCAAATTGAGCAGTGTTGTGTGGTGTGGTGTAGTATGGTGAATTGATTGATGCGTTTACCAACACTATCAGGAGAATAGGAGGATTTAATGGAAAGGGCCTTACAAGGATTGTGAAAATGGCCTTTATAAATGGGTTTCCAAATCACATCTCCATGGCTCTTCAGCAGCTGCCTGGTATGCACATTATGGAGATAGATAAACTGAAGAGAGATCTAATATTATCTGCTACAATTGTGAACTACATAATAAGATACTGTCGTCAGGAAAACGAGAAGAGGGGAACTACAGCGCCGGTTACTACCCCTCTATCAATAAAGGTGCCCATGGCTGCACTACCGCAGGTAGAGATAATTGTAAAGTGTAAAGGCTGTTGTTATTAAATGTAACCTAACGCTGGTTACTAAAATTATGGATGATACGTGGGGTGGAACCAGCAACATTAAAGTAATTGATGGAAGAGAGGTGCTGTGCAACGGCGCAAATAGTGTGCAATTGAGAGTACATGGAACGTAATTAGCAATAATAATCCGGGTGATTATACTAGACCAGGTTGTAGCAGGTAACAATGTGGTGTGAGGCGTGGATGCCATTAATCAAATGGTGGGGTACAGTAAACGAAGACGCTGTAGAGTTTGGCAAACTATGCTGTGCTACAAATGTGTGTGCTGAGAAGTGTGGCATCAAATATTGTTATGGGCGAAAGATGTACGAGTGAAGAAACAAACTTCAGTGTGACCTTTGATGGCAATAGTTAGACAATTGAGTGGGTCAGAAAAGGAAAGCCGTCAGTGCCAAAGAATACCGTGGGCTGTTACAATCAGTCGTTGCAAAGAGAAGCAAAAGCAGAATTCGAAAGATTCGGAGGAGCGCTGGATTCAGAAAGGGATCCTTATGCCTTGGACAGGGAAAGTAGAACGTATACTACCATTAGATAGCAATGGTTCAGTAAAAAGTTTGGCCGATGCTGGATGACCGGTAATTAAATGCATATATAGTGTGTCACATAGGAGGTGAGACAACGGGTGCGTGTGCGAAGACCATGCATGAATAGAGGCAGTGGCAAAGAGCTTCAACGATTGTTGATATATAATCTGCCTATGTACAAATTCACATTTCCAAGAGTTTGTGTAGGTATCAGCTGGTTAAGTATAAAAGCCAAACATACTGTCTAACTAAACTTGGATCTTGACTGAACTCTGCCCCGAAAATCATGTCGACAATCCTTAAAACGAAATTGTGAAAAGGGCAAACAGTTCTTACATTGATGGATAAAACAACGGATACAACAGAAGAGGCGATAATCTACCGTAATAAATTTAGGCTGAGAGCAAAACAGTCGGAGCCGTTAGATGGTGGAGTAGCGTTGGAATCTGACTGATGAAAGATGGAACACGAACTTTGGTATTTTGGAGAGGTAATGAAATTCCTGATGTTAAAGATGAGTTTCGAAGAATGGAACTATTCTCAATGTACGGGAAATTACTTGGTCACTACCCCGTTGCCGGATCTATATAAAGAAACAGGCTGGTGGAATGAGTTGGGAAGACAAGGTCAAAAAGGAGACTTACCATGATGAAAGAGCTTGTTGCAGAGTTGAAGAGACAAAACTCGGTGAGAGTTAGGTGACACTTACCTAAATATTAGAAATGAGTGATATTGTATGGTGCCAGAAGTATAGTATTTGGAATCCTCTTGGAAGTTGGAAGTGTACCTCCAAAAGATTCTGTCTGGCATTGAAGTGGGCATTACGAGAGATTGAGGTGAAGACCGACTCTATTACTGTAGCTTCTTGGATTAAATCTTAATTTACAGAAATGTGATTGCGAGCAAAAAGAATTGTAGTTTAGGTAGGTTTAAAGAACTGATCAAAGAGTTTGATCTTCTAGTAAGAATCAGCATTGTGCAATCAGAAATGAACAGAACAGAAATAACTAGAATTAAACAAAAATGACTCAAGATTTATGATAAGACTGTAAATACAATTGCTCCTTTATGTCGTCCAAGAAATGATTAAAATACTGCATGATATACACCATTTTAGAGTGGAGAAAACCTTGTTCCTGTTCAGGAAGATAAATCCCCATGTTGCTAAAAATGCTGTCAAGTGTGTGGTAGAAAGTTGTGAAAGGTATGAGTCAATAAAACCAGTTCCAAGTGGACACCAACTGGTCATATTAATGTGGAAGAAAAAGCAGGTTCAGGTTAGCTGTTGATGGAACCCATTATCGGCAGAAGCTGTACTTGACCATTGTTGAATGTGGATCTGGACAAGTACCTGTCTGGCAGAAATTCTCTTCAGAAAATGCAACTGAAATTTCCAAAATTCTAGAAGAGAGATTTTTGAAAAGAGGTCCAGTAAATGGGGTGCTAATGGAAAACGGTGCTGCCTTTCGTTCAGCCGCCCTGAAAAAGATGCACAAGTGGGGATTTAGACCCTTTTTTTCAGAGCAGCACATAGACTCAGTGGCAACGGAATTGTAGAAAGACGTCATCATCATGACAGAAAGGAACTGTATTTCACAATAGAAGCTCTCTTTTGGTACAAAATTTCACTAAAGAGAGGACAAGAAGAGGAATCAGTGCCACAAAGAGAAGGAAATGAGGAATTCAAAATACTGCATGATATGCCCCATTTTAGAATGCAGAAAACCTTGTTCCTAGTCAGGAAAGTGGATCTCAATCTTACTAGAAATGCTGTCAAATGTGTGGTAGAAAGGTGTGAAAGGTGTCGGTCAATAAACCTAGCTCCAATTAGACACCAACCTGGTAATATTAACGTGGATGAAACGGCTACACCTTTGAGCACTGCAAATGAAAGATCAGTTAGACGAAAAAGTGACGGTAAAACCGCTTGATTCTCGATGTACTACTCAATGGGGAAGAGACACCATAACTGACATACAGTCTGTAAAATAATGTATATGGTGATGGTGTGCCTATTATATCTTGTATGTGCGACGAGTGTTCCGTAATCAAGTGCTGAATCCTGTGATTCAAGCAACAATGAACATCAAACTGGAGCTCGGCGTAGATCATATCGAGAAAAAAGCCCACCTAGTTGTATAGATAATTATGCGGTTAGTTAGTGATCAATAAACCAGGGGGGGGGGCGTGTGGTTGAAGAGAAAACTAAAATTAAAATTATCTACTCTTGATTGTCAGTCGGAGGAAGCGTTCGTTTTTATGCTATCTTGAAAAAAGCATTGTGATTCTGTAACTACGAAAAAAAGAGGGGCTTGTCTGTTGCCTAGAAAAAATTTATCATTCAGGATTAATCCCCACGAAAGATTTTTGCTAGTCGATCGATTGCTGAGACTACGTGAACTTTACAACGCTCATTTCAAGAAAAGTTTATAATGATCTTTAAGAAGTTAAGAAAGTATTGTGAATAGTTGTTTTGGCTGGTGCACACGTCGTTTTGAACGCGTCATGATTTTCATAGAGTGTTTTTTGTCATTTAATTATATTTCTTTCCTTTCTGTCTGCTTCATGTTTTAATTAAACGTGTTGAAACTACATAAAAATTAAATCAAACCTCGTTTAGACGTTTTAATAAATCGTTTAAATTTGACAATGATTTTTCAAAGCTATTGAAGCTTATGTGATTTGCATAATATCATCTGCTGAAAAAAAGTATTGCTTTCAAATAAAAAACTAAAACATCAATAACTATAAATATTGCATGCCGTTTATTCCCTGGAGTGAAAACCTGAGTATGTGTCCGTCTAGTGACGTATGGTTCCGTCTAGTGACGGATGCTGTATTTACCAACCTTCCCACACAAGGCTAGATGTGACACAAGGTCTATTTATTGTGGGTCTTCCCGGCCATATAGCCAGGCCAAAAAATGTCTGTCTATTTTTCCCCAGTCGTGATTCTACCCTTCGGCGGAACCACGACTGGATTTGTGCTCTCTGCTTGGAGGCAGAGAACTGACAGTTTCATTGACTCGTCAGTCTAGTTCACTCTAGTTACAGTCTTATATAGACCGGACCATATCCATTCCGGTGTAGGATAGGATATTCCTCTACAACATAACCATATATTTTAGATATTTGATATAGGTTATTCTGGTACGTGACCAAGTCAGTGGATCGTACTTACTACTCTAGCAGGGGTCTGCGAAACTGGCTTGATTAATATCGCTCTACAGAAGCCCGTCATTGCTATACATGCCTTGTGTTAGACGAAACTTTGTAGACAGATATAGAATGTAGTTTCAGAATATACTGACGTAATTAAAATAATATCATTATTTAAAAAATTATTTAAAGTGATCTCGTTTTTTTTTGTGCAATTTTTTAAATAGCAGCATTGAAATCTTTCTCAATTGCTGGGTTCCTTAGTCATTCTTGTCTCATTGTCGATCCCTAATTTATTTTTCGGAAGTTATTTCCCGGTTGTGGTGCAATGCATATAAGCTCGGAATAAGAAATCGAAGATCCGAGTTCGAATTCCAGTCAAATTATTTTCAGTCATTTACGCGAAAATCCATCACTTCTCCCTCCAGCTATGGGTTGAATAACAGAGTAGATTGGGTTCTAGAGCCTTGGTTGGCAACCGGTCTATCGCAGAAAATAATAACAACCTACTACATTTTCTATTTGTGTTTTTGTTGTTGAAGAGAAAAATAAAAATAAAATCATCTGCCCTAGATTGTCACCAGAAGGAAGCATTCATTTTTACGCGATGTTTTAAAAAGCATCGTGATTCGTTCACTATGGTAAATAGGAGTGGCTTTTCTGTTGAATAACGTTCGTCGCTCAGGATTAATCCACACTAAAGGATGTTTGCCTGTCTTTCGATTGCTGACAAGATCACTCAAGCGTGTGTCATGTATGACAACTGATTTCATTGATATTTTAATTTTTTTTAAATTTTCTTAATTCGCAAAAGAAGTTAGTGAATCTCTCTTGCGTCTTTCACTTGTGCACCCACTGAAGTAAGTTTTCGGGCATCTCGACGTGGTGTAATGGTTAACAAGCTGTCTTGCTAGGACCATTACAATTAAATAGTGATTTCGATCCCTATTAGATTTTCCCATACATTCGGCGTGGCGTTTAGAAAATCCCCACTGAAGCAAGTTTAAAGCTGTTCAGTTAGCAATTTGCATATCGGGATTAACTTCCTTGTACAAGACAAAGTTACGTTGAAGGCGATTTATTATAGTGACCGTAGCTGCCGCATTCAACTCTGTGTACTCATCACAAGAGTTCTGATTTTGTTCGTTGGTTGTCTGAATTTGTAAGAAAGCAAATTGTTAGTGAAGCGTATTCTTTCTACTTTAAGTTGATCATTTGCTTGCAGTTGTTCTTTGTGTCTTATAATATTAGTTTGTCCTAAAAGTCCGTAAACACTTGCAAAAAATTGAAATTGTACTCGCAAAAACAACAAAAATTATAGCTCAAAATAAAGACCAGCATTTTCTAAGACTTACCATTCAGTCGGCTTCAAATCAAAGAGTTCTTGACACGCTTCCTCGACTTCATCAAACGAGTCGAATCGGCGGCCCTTCAGAAAGTGTTGCATTGAGCAGAAAAGGCCGTAATCTGATGGAGCACAGTCAGGACTGTAGACTGAATGTGGCAGAACCTCAACGCCGTCCAGCTCTTCAAACTTGTCTTTGGTATTCCTGGCGGTGTGTGGCTTGGCATTGTCCTGTTGCATCAAAGCGCGCTCTCGGTTGATCAGAGCCGGGTACTTTTGCTTCAACTTTTTGTAAACTCGATCAAGTTGCTGACAGTAAAGTCCGGCACTGGTGGCACGACCATTCGGAACCAACTCAAAATGCACGATTCCTTCAAAGTTCCACCAAACGCACAATATGACTTTCTTGCCGAATCGATCTTGTTTTGGAACCGACGGTGTCTCTTGCCCTTTCTGAACCCATCACTTGTGCTGGACCAGATAGACCTATTTCTCGTCGGATGTCACAATGCGCTTCCAAAAACGCTTGTCCAAGAGATTGATGAGCAATTGACGGCAAATTTCAACTCGTCTGTTGGCTTGTGCTTCGGTGAGTTCGTGCGGATCTTGGCGCGGGCTTTTTGTGAACAAAATCATATGTCGGTGAATTGTCGATTTGCCAACTCCAAGCTCATCAGCCAATTCTCGAGTTCTCGATGAAGGCGCAATGTCCAACCAGGTTTGCAAGTCTCCATCATTCAACTTTAACGGCCGTCCCGAACGAGGCTTATCTTCAAGACTCATGTCTCCAGAATCGAAACGGTTGTACCACTTTGAGATCGCCGCATATGCAAATGTTCCTTCACCTTCGGTAGCACAAATATCTTCTGCAGCTTTTCCGGTTGAAACACCTCGCTTCCGGCAATAACGAATCAAAACTCGCAGCTCAATTTTATCAATTGCCATCTGGAATACAAAGATGGAGATCACTATAAAAATATAAACAAAATTGTATAAAAATTCAATTTTTCGCAAGTGTTTACGAACTTTTTGGACAACCTAATAACGTCAAACCAGCATGAAATCTCTGATCACCCGACATTTTCTTATGTTTTCCATCTCTTCTCATTGTAGAAATCTCATAGCTTTTGTGCATACGAAAAGCTTCCCCAGTTAACAGTGATACTAGACGGATTCATTTTTCCTGGCAAAATAGGACTGATGCTTTTAAGATTCGCATGCATTAATCAAGCAAGTCTTTCTTGTTACAAGTAGAGCCGTGTATAATTCACTTCCTTAATGCTGATTTTTAAAATGAAAGCATGAAAAATAATAAATAGGTCATGATGTAAACTTGTTTGATTGTTTGATTAAAATCTAATTTTTTTCAGACTGTTTGCATCGATTTTCGCTTCAGGGATTTCTTCTGGCCCATCTCACCATACTTAACAAAGCTTCTACGATTTCCTCACTATTTTAAGTACAAATACAGATTCTTGCTATGACCTCCATTTTGTGTCATATAATCACTTTACGCGAATTGCTACATCTTCTTTGGAAATATCCTACATACGGGTGAAGGTTGAGAAAAATTGGTAAATACTTTCCATCACACCAAAGCGAAAATTCTAACACCAATTGCGTGCACACCAGACTCAGTGAAGCTTGCTAAATGGGACAAATACAGCTTTTATTTCATGTTCAAAATATGTTTCTGTACACCACTAATGTGTTCAGTCATAGTTGCAGCGTTGTTGTATCCATAGTCACAACGGTACCTCCACTTTGCTTAAGGCCATCTGCTTGCAACTTATCACAAATCTGTTTCGTAAACACATCAGCTGATTTCTCATGTAACTTAACTATCATGTTGATTTTTGTATCTTAAATGTACATATATCTAATCACTTAGGACATTTGATCAGTGAGAGAAATACCCAGAGTGCTACAAAACTTGTTAGTTACGATTAGTTAAATATTGTTAGTTACGATTTTTGAAAAAAAAAATTGTTCTAATGTCAACGCCGAACAGGCTGATTAGTTCAATCTAGCTCTGCGGGAGAAATTAAAGACATAAGATAGCTGTCTATTTTCTCAAACTTTTGAAAGTGTTTTTTGGCAAGTGGATCGTATTTACAAAAATAAAGTTCTATTCTAAGAACTTTCCGCAGTTACCACGTGCTTAGATCTTCTTAGTGGCCACGTTAAGGTAATGTTTACCTGACTAGAGACAGTACATAATCAATTATTCTGTTTATGTCTACCTTCCATTTCTGAAATAACTTTCGCTGTTATAAGCTGGGACGGCAACATCAAAAGTCTCTTATTTGGCAGTTGCATTTCAAACATTTCAAGTAATCTGGGATTTAGCTTTGTTGAGTCATTAAATCCAATCGGTTTTCCAAAATTCTTATTGATCTTCTGAAACTATCGCCCGGTTCACACTCCACCCACATCTATTGAACAGGTGAAGAGGCTCACCCCTTGTTTCCTGTTTAGGATGTGGTTTCCGGATTTCTCTTTTTCATTCTTTTTACCCTTACGTAGCCCCCTGCGCATCAGTGGCGTTATCGCCTTGCTTGGGGTGATATGATTAAAAAAAAACAAAAAAAAAAAACACATGTAAGGAAAGTAATATGAAGCACAGTTTATAGGAGATAAACATCAGCCATATTCATAACATAGCCTTGTCATTGGTCGAAGACAGTAGAACCACTCTGCTGAAAATAATCTACCATACTGTACTGGACTGTCTCTCTTTTGATATTTTCAGATTCATTGCCAGTTTCAAGGCAAAAGCTAACATATAAAAAAAAATTAGCTCAATACTCTCTGGTAGAGTATTTCGCAGAGCAGAAGTAGATGCAACGCTGTCTCTCCTCCAAAAACAACAGCAGCAATTTTCATGGGCTCCTGTGGCAAAATTAACCAAACAGATCAACGCCTATCAGCACACACACACACACACACACACACACACACACACACACACACACACACACACACACACACACACACACGATTTAAATGTGAAGCAAATTCACTAAATGGGCTGGAATATTCTATGGCAAGGCTTATTTCAATAAATCTTAATTTAGCGATCGGATTATTGTTACATACACAATTAACAGTATATTTTAAGTACGAAAAATCTTCCAGTATTTTCAAAGTCTGCATAAAAGTTCATAGGTTTCATTAATAGCCGGCGGCGGTCGGTGACTTTTCATCTAACGCTGGCTTTTTTTCTTTCAAAGTCTGATGAAATTCAAATTTCGCCTCTATATTGACATGGATGACCCAGAATAGGCTATTTTCTCGAATTTTTCAACTGTAATTTTCATATGTAATGAAACCCCCTGAAACGGGGTTAATTTTGTTTAGACATTTACTGGACATTTACGAGGGAACGCGCGCTATATTTTGTTGTTATTATTATTATTATTATTATTATTACTACTACTACTACTACTACTACTACTACTACTACTTTATTTTCTTTTGAAAACTGCGCGTCAGCAGACACCACTAACACTACACGATTATTTGGAGATAATACGAGATGGTGTTGAAAAAGTCTCGGCCCGATCAAGAAAGGATTCTAAGTAGGTACCTCCACCCGTTTTGGATACTTACGTCTTAAATAAATTATAATAAATAAAAAAACTTCCTTGAAATTTTCTCCTTGGCTTTAATGGAAAGCCAAGAGATTAAATTTACTAATTTCAGAAAGCAAACTACGCTGGTGTATTTCAAACCGAAATTATATTGATTAAAATCTAAATTTTTTCAGATTAAAAAAAACTTTCAATTTTTCATCTATTTTTTATCGATCGACACATTCTGCAAACAAAAGCCAATTCTCAGTTTTAAAAAAATCTTGTAAAAGTAAAATATACCTCGCTGACACGTTATTTTATTCAAATTAGCAAATTTAAAATTACCTTATTTTGATTTGAAACAATTGTTACTTGCTTATTGCCTGAAATGTGCTACAAAAGTAGGTAGGTACCTCCATTACATCAGAAAAAAACAAAACAAAAAAAACAAAACAGCATAGTATGAATTAAAAAGGTCCAAAACTTAATAAAACGAACATTTTCCATCAAAATGTTATAAATATTATTAAGAGGAAAGATCAAGGCAATTTTTATTTATTTTATAGAAGTTTTTGATCCCTTTCAACATGTTTGAAATTTTGGCTGAAAATTTTGTTTTGTTATGAGTTAGCGTTGCAGAAAATCTTACGACTGTTTACAATTTTTACGTAACTCAATTTTTCGGTGACAAACACATTAATTTGGAAATTCTCGCAAAAAACAAATAATTGTCGGATTTTAATGAAACTTTCATTACTCATTCACAAATGAATGAAATTATTTTTTAAATTATTATTTTTTAAAATATTGATGATTTTTTTAACTCTGTTACCCGCACCCCCTCCACGTAAATTCATGAAATTTTAATAAATTTGAATTTTTGGCAATTTACTTTTTTATTAGTTAAACGCAGAACTCATAGAGGAATATAAATCATCTAATTTTTTTATTTAAAATTATTCGAAAATTTGCTCCAAAGAGTAAAATAAAAAATGCAATAAAACTCTGATATAATTTAATTTGATAAGCTTTTAATTGCTGGAATAAATAATAATTAAGGACATTATAGTCTAAAGAAAAAAAAACTTTTTTTTCAATTACTAATAAAATTTTAAAATAATTGTTTTCATTTTTTTATTATTATTTTAAAGAACTGTTGTCCTTTCTTTTTAGTTTAGAATTGATGATTTTATTGCCTATCAAAAAATTTAAAAAAATAATAAAAATTTTCACCCCTTATATTTTTAAAATAACTTTAAAAAAAATTTTTGTGTGTAAATAAATATGTTCATTTTTTTTTCATTTTTTGTGTGTAATTTAAATATGTTCATAGGGGTCATAACAAGTTTCCATAGGGGTCGTATTTACTTACAAGTGTCTTGGATTATTCCCTTTATATGGAAAACGACAGAAACAGCACTTTCATTCTGATTCAAGTCTCTTCAAGACGTTTATAAAATTCAACAGCCTGTTTTGCAAGTCATTACTTAAACATTTAAAGCAACTTTTACATTTTAATTTCTAATTTTCTAATTTTGTTAAAAAAAAAATATAAATATATAATAATTGTGAAATTCACAATTTGTGGAGGTACCTAAAATATGAAAAATAGATATTAAAAATAAACGTTAACAAATGCCATCACATTTAATAAATTGTTGAGTTACCTCTGCCGTTATTTTCATTCTGTTATTAAATTGTAATTTTTTTCATAAAACATCTTCAAACGTAAGCCTAAAAAGCTAAACTAACTAATGTTCCATGAAATATTGAATAAACACTTTAAACCTTACATTTCTTGCTCCTTTATATGTATAATTTTTTTTTTTGGGGGGGGGGGATTGTGACGAATCTTATTTCCATTTCTGTTTTTCTTATACTTAAAAACATCCCTTGCTTTTGTTATAATTATAGTGTGTGGATATGTGTATGTATATATGTATGTGTATGTCCTTTTGTATGTAATTGTATAGATAGATAGATAGATAGATCGATAGATAGATAGATAGAGAGAGAGAGAGAGAGACAGACAGAGAGAGAGAGAGTTTCAAACTTTTTTACATGCAAAATTCCTATAACGTTTTTTAATTTAAACAATTTTTTTTCTTTGGCAAATATATAGCAGAGTGTTAATTTAAAAAGAATAAATATATAATATTTCGGTTCCTTCCAAGCAAACGCTAACATAAATTTAGTTTTGACTTTTAAATTTAAATCTAAATTTATGGATTTCGGTAATTCTTTATTAATTTACATTTAAGTAAGTTAATTTAATACCCAATACTAACCTAGTGATAAAGATGCCTTATTATTTCTTCTTTTCTAACAATCTACTAATTGATATATATGAATCTATAGTCTAACTCTTTACCCCTTACATTTCCCGCTCCTATATCCATATTGTTATGTGTTAGAAGATGTAACAAAAAAAAAAAATGATTTACCAAAACACAGAGCTAAATCACAAGCAACTATTTAATTTACTAAAAAACACAAAATAAAATATGTACAAAAATACAATTAAAAGCAATCAAAACATAAAACGTATAAGTTAGGCCTACTGGTGAATGGTTAGGAGGGAGAAGGAAAGGTGTGGGAGTCAAGTTTCTTCGCTGCGTTAGGGCTACCGAAGTAATCTAAATGCTATTACTGGAAATTCACAAATATATGTATATAAATTATAATTTTTAGTTTGATCAATGAAAATATTCAAAAATTTTAATTACCAATTTAGTTCCAGAAAGTCCTCTTTTTTTTTGGAACTTTTCATAGAGATTCTTTCGGCTGGATATAATATTCCTCGAGTCAAAGCCTGAGTTGATAATGCCAGAAATTCTCTTTTTCAACTGACAACTCTCTTCAAAAAACCTATTTCTATAGGGGCTAGCATCTAATTAGCATATTTCTGGAATCATCTAGATTTTTCTTGAATATACTTGAATGATCTAGAATCTTCCAAACGTTCTATTTCTAATTTCTCTATTTTACAACTATTTCATGAATGAAAACATTTTGTATTCACAAGTTGGATTCAGTAGAATTCCTTATTCTAAATTTTAACCTTTTGGTTGGCTTTATTAATATTTTTTATATACAAATGCATCCTCGTAACAATATATATATATATATATATATATATATATATATATATAATTTTTAATTTATTTAATTTTTAATTTTTATTATATTTGGATTGCGACGAATCCTATTTTCTTTCGTTTCCTAATACCTAATTACTTTCCCTGCTAAATTCTTAATTACCTTCCCTGCAGTTTGTTATAATATGTATATGCGTGTATATATTGTGTATATGTGTATGGCTATATGTGTATGTGTTCAAATATGTGTATATATCTGCATCTAAATGTATATGTATATATGTGTGCATGTGTATGTATGATTGCATATGTGCGTATATATATATATATATATATATATATACGTAAATAACAACTATTTGTTTGAATATATATATGTATAGATTTTTAAACATATTATGGTATTTTTGTTTCTCTTATGGTAATTAGATCTGTGGGAAATTTCTCGTGAACAAACTGCCTAAAAAACAAGTTTCTTCATCTGAACAAGAATACATGAAAAAAAAAATGATTAGATTATTAATAGAATCAGTCATTGATTTCTGTTTTTTTCCCAAGATTCTTGTATAAAAAGCGAAACTTTACCTCGTCTCTTCAGAATCACATTAGACAATTTTGTCTGTGTGTTTTTTTTGTTGGACTGCAAATTTTAATATCAGTTTCTTTCAATTGTCTTTCAACTGTTTCAAAAAGTTAGAAGGATGAGGTAAGTTTTCTATATTTTTATTTATCTGTGACTACTGAAACGTTTTTAGTCTGTTGGTTGAACGGAAAGTTTCTTGCTCTATATTGAATTCAATTGCATTCGATGACTAGTTAGGTGCAGTCTATGTACAGAGGAATTAAAAAGTTTATGATGTACGGACTAATTATCCAGATCTGATATATCTATACAGAGTAAAAAAATAAACACTAAGACATTTAAACCAGATTCATTAACTGTCCCTTGATGATATTAGAATTTCGTTCGAAGAAATGTTAATTCTAAGAGAATTAGAAATCCTGCCAAGGCCACAATCTTAACAATATAAGATATGTAGATGACACAGTGCTTATAGCAGACGCAGAGAGGAAAGTACAAAACCTCCTACATAATGTAGCGAAGGAAAGCGAGAAGAAAGGACTAAGCATAAACTACTAGAAGATTAAATGAATGGACAGCAAGAAAAACGGGTGTTCAAAATGCCAATTGAAGGTCTGAAATAGTAAAATCAAGCAGATACAGAAATTCAAATACCTGGGAAGCGATCTAACAGAAAGAGCGACACTGAAGGCATATTGGAATGGCCAAAGGCGCATTCCAAAAGCTAAGCAAACACAGGAATATTTCGTTGGAAACAAAGGAAAAAGTACTGAAGTGTTGTGTGATATCTGTCCTTCTGTATGACAGCAAATGCTGGAGACCCGAAGCAACAGAAATGTGATTCTACAGAAGGATGCTGAGCCGAACACATAAACAAGGACAAGGTTTTGGAGAGAATGGAAACAAGAAGTAAGCTTATAATTATCATCAGGTAGAGACAATCGAAATTTCTGGGACATAATGAAGAAGGAGGCGTTGGAGAATCTGATACTCACAGGGTGTATATCGAGAAATAGGGACAAGGGAAAGCCGCGCGTGATATACTTGATGGGATTGAACAAGTGATTGGTAGAAGAGGGTCTGCGAATAATAACAAAACAAAACTTATTAAGAGCTACAAGAGACAGGAAGATGTAGAGAGCCATAATCACCTACGTCCTGAAAAGATGTAGCTAATAAAAGAAGTAAGTAAAGGAGACTAGAATGAAGAACGATACTTAGGAAAATAAAAATTAAATGTCATGTTCCTTAACAGTCTATTTTTTTTTTTTTTCCTCAATACACAGACATAAAGACAAAAGCTAAAAAACATAAAAATAACATCTACATAGCAGACATGTATTTTCGGTTTAGTAACTTTTAAAAAATCTTCTATTCTGGATAGGACGTTAGAGAAGCACGGACCGAGAGGTTTTCCCTTACTTACTGTATTAGTTTGAGTGTAAATATTGCCATTATAGTCATAAAAGCAGACTTTAGTAGAGAATGCGTGTAATATATTTTGAAATTATTGGGTTTGAATACATGCGGGTAGAACTGAATTATTCTTATATACAGTGTTAAGGATTAGATCAATCATATCAGTAACGAAGACATTAGTAAATAAATTTTCTATGTCAAGGGATGTTAGAATGCTTTGGTTTGGTTTTGTAGTTTTAAGGATTTGTAGGAATCCATGGGTTGACGTAATTCCATAATTAGTAGATAGATAGGAAGTAATAATATCATTAAGGAATTTTGACAATAGGTAGGTATATAGGTGTTGGAATCTGAAAATGATAGGTCGTAATAGTCGTAAACGTACGACAGGTATTTTTACGAACGCGCGACTGGAATTTTTTAACAACTGAAAATTTACAATATATATATATAGTTTTACTGCGAAAAGTTTGTCACTTCGGCTGAGCAGGTTCATGTTGACTTTGAAGTTTCGTGAAGACACCGTTATCATGTCTTCACTCATTGGGATGTGTTTTTATTTTTTTATTTTTTGCTGTTCAACGAGGAGTGATGACATGATAACGGTATCCTCACGAAACTTCGAAGTCAGCATGAACCAGCTCAGTTAAAGTGACAAATTCGTTGCACTAACACTATCAACGCTCTGTCTCCACCCCAATATCGAGCACTTAGCGATAAAAAAATCTTGCTTGCTAAAATACCTTTTATCAGTAAAAACTACGGAAAAACAACAATCTAGTCACCAAAACAATCGCAAAGTTTCTAATAAATGTAATATTTCAAATAGAGAAACAATTTAGATTTGAAATTTGATCTTGTTGTCAGCGAAGTTGTATTTACTGAACTCGTTAATACTTAAAACAATCATAATGAAATGTTATGTCTATGATTTAATAAAGTGCGGAATTTTTGTTTTGAAATTACTCTCCTTCTGACTTCAGTAAAATAACGTCGATGGTAATAAATTTCTATGGGTTCGCAAACTCTTGACGTGTGATGTCAGATTTGAAATGCAAGACAGTTTCACCTTTTCACCTCATTTCTGCCTGAAAGATTAACATACCACAAAAATATTGAATTAAATACCACCAATAATTTTATGATAATCACAATTAATACACCAATAATTCTACCATAATCGCAAATAATGCACCAATAATTTTATTGTAAATTGTAGTTAATACCAACCAATAATTCTGTTTGTGCGTTTTAGTTAATAAGTAAATGACAAAATATTTTTTCCCGACAGTTTTCCCTTGTATTTTGTTTTCATCGCCGTCAGTGTATGGACGTTTGGAGCCAACTGTCAGAGTAAGTTTATTCTTTTTTTTTTAGGTACCTCCACTAATTTTTGATAACTAACTTTTAAACTGATTTTCTTTAAGTAAGAAGTTTTATTGAAACTTGTATTTTAGTTTTAACTGAAAGCTAAATGATTAAAGTTCCTATTTCCAGTAAGCAAAATACTCTGGTGTAGATACCTACAAAAAATCGCTAAAAACAGCATAAAAATAGCATAGTATGAATAAAAAAGGCCCCAAACTTAATAAAACAAAACTTTTCCATCAAAAGGTTTATATTATTATTAAGAGGAAAGATCAAAGTAATTTTTAATTATTTAAAAAAAAAAATTAATCCCTTCTAACATTTTCGAAATTACGTCAGAAATTTTTGTTTTGATTTGAGTTAGCGGTTAAACAAACGTTACGACTGTTTTCCCATGGAAAGCGTAATGATTGCATCACCCACTTTTTTTCGGTGACAAGCACATTAATTTGGAAATTCTCACAAAAATCAAATAATTGTCAGATTTTAGAGATACTTTCAGTACTCATTCACAAATGAATGAAATTATTTTTAAAATTATTATTTTTGAAAATTCTGGTAAAAATATTATTTTTTTAACTCTGTTACCCCACTTCCACTTAAATCCATGAAATTTTAATAATTTTTAAATGGTCGGTAAACGTTTTTTATTAGTTAAACGCAGGACTCATTGGGAAATATAAATAATCTATTTTTTTATTTCAAATTGAACAACACTATCCGAAAATCGGCTCTGAAGAGTAAAATAAAAAATGCAATAAAACTCTTATATAATTGAATTTGATGAGAGCTTAATTGCTGAAATAAATAATAATAATTAATGACATTGTTTTAAGAAAAAAATTCGATTACTAATAAAATTTTAAAACAATTCTTTTCGTTTTTTTATATTATTATAATAATTCAAAAAGTTTCAAAAATATTTAAAAAATCTTTGAAAAAACTGTTGCTTTTAGGTTAGAATTGATAATTATATTACCTATCGAAATTTGAAAAGTTTAATAAAAATCGTTTTACACAAATATCTGAAAAATAATTTAAACTTGATTTTTTTGTATGTTAATTTCTATGTGCAAATTAAAAGGTCAGAAAAAAATGAGGATAATTTTGTTGTTTATGAACGCCCCACTTTTTTTAATCTCTAATCCCTGTCAACACTAACTTGATTTACGACGCGTACAGGTCAAAAAGTTCAAATTGGGGTTAAGAAACAGTTTTATTCTAAATTTCACGCTATAAACAAGTAATATTTGTGTAAATCAGGTTAATTTAACATAAAATTTACTAATTTTCCAAACATATTTTGTCACAGATGTATATTTTATTTGTGCAAAATTTTTAAAACCGAGAATTAACTTTTGTTTACAAAAATGTGTCGATCGCTCAAAATTTATATTCCAATTAATATAATTTATGTTTGAAATAAACCAGAGTATTTTGCTTACTGGAGATAGTAAATTTAATCATTTAGCTTTCAATTAAAACTAAAATAAAAATTTCAAGAAAACTTTTTCATTTTTAAAAATTCAGTTTAAAAGTAACTATGCTGCTTTTTCTCGATATACTGGAGGTGCCTTACACTGTCTAATAATAAGCCTTGTTGTAAAAAATATGCTAACTTGTAGATGAAAGGAAATGATATTTGCCCGTAATGAACTTCTTAACTATCCGTCAAGGAGAAATTTCATAAGGCGTTGCTATCCGAGTTTCGTGTTTGTGCTTTTCTCCAATTCGCATAATTAAATCATCTGTAAAATATTAACGTTAAAAGTAACAATGAAAAAGCAACAAGCAGGAAAAGAACATAAGAAGCCTTGTTTAAAATATATGAAAAAATATGGGTGAAACTAAACGTTATTAACATGAAAAGATTTGAAGAATATGTTTTGTAAGTAGATTTTTAAAATTTTAATACTTTCCCTTTTTCTTAGACTCTGGCGGCAATGAAGGGGTTAATTTCGTTCAAGCTTTGTTGAATCAGTGAGTATTTAATAACAGTATTTTAATACACTGTATGCTTATATTATTATTATTATTATTATTATTATTATTATTATTATTATTATTATTCACCGATGTATATTGACTGGCCACTACTACTAGTTTCATGCACTTGTATGCAATCTTCAGGTTGACGGCATCTGCTATTTTGTGAAAAGGAGAGTTGTAGCGCAGGCAGATCCAATTAACTTAATAAAAAATAGAGATTATCTATCATATATGCATGATACCGATGTAATCGAATGCTATTCTCAAGAGTCATCTTAGAGGCCATGAAGCCTTTACAGGTGATATGAAGAGGCAGCACTCAATAAATAAGGTGTGGCAATCAGCATTTATATACGGATATAGGTTCAACAAATAATAGTAGCATGTATCTGCTATACCATTCAAATAATTCAGCGAGCTAAGAAAAGTGTTCAACATAATAAAATTGAAATTAAATTACACAGCAAAACAAAATATTCGTAAGATATAAGAAATTCAAAACGATTAAACTCACAAATCAGTATTTGTCTATACTTCGTAGTGAGTTCAGTAATCATTAAGTAAACTACATTTATAACTTTATACCATACAAGGTTAAATTTAATACTTACATAAATACAACCAAGATGATTACTAGAATACCTAAATATGTGCATTTAAAGCTTTATTATTTTGGAATATATGTATGTGCGTTATGGTGTAAAGGATATCGGTTCCGCGGGGAAATCGGTAGAGCCGAGTTCGAATTTTGGATGAATTCGTTGTGTTTACTCGCGCACAAATACCCTTGAGAAAAATATAAATTCCCTCTAGATATGGGTTAAATAGTAAGACAGATTGGGTCCTATAGCCTTGGCTGGCAACCAGTCTACCACAGACAGGAATAGCACCATACTACCAGAAAATCTTCTGGCTAGTCAATCATGTTTCTTTCGAGACATGATCGCCCAAGCGTGTATCACGCATGGCACTTAACTGACTAATATACTTGAATCGATAAACTACAGCACATCATGTAAAATATATTACAGAGTTCAATAAACTGAATTTTTACAAATGCAACTATTTAAAATCTTACATATTTTAAAATATGCTCCAACATTGACCAAATTATATATTTGCATGTGTGTGTGTGTACATGTGTGTGTGTGTGTGTGTGTGTGTGTGGGTGGGTGTGTGTGACATAATCAGTCAATTTTCATTCGTTACTTTTAATTATCATTTAATTTTAAAAAAATGTCTCTTTCATTTTTATTAGAGCAGATCCTGTGAATTTTTTCTCAAGTACTAATCAAGCTTGTCCATATTCACCAACCATTACATGCCAAACATCAAATACTTTTCGTACTATTGATGGTTCTTGTAACGATAAAAACTCTCCCTACAGTGGAAAGTCAAATACTCCTTATTTTCGTGGATGGCATAATACGTATCAGAGTAAGTATAATGATATAACTCATAACCTTCTTTATTTTATTGTTTTGATTACTCAATCTCTCTATTGATTCATTTTAGTGTTTCCCTATTTATCTTTGTTTATTTCGATGCTATCATTGTGATACTATGGACACCAACATAGAAAGGAAAAAGTGGTTTTATCTTGACCTCACGTGTTTCCGTTTGCTGCTCTGCAGATGGATCCTTTTGAACTTCGGTCTTCTAAAACGGCATCTACTTTAACCGAAGGGTAACTTGGCAGTAAACGAGTGGATGAGTTTATTTTGGAGATCAAATAGGAGAGTACATCTGGGTGTTGGTCTATATCAACAGTCAAGGAAGAGTTGTCCGGAGTGCGATTCGTGTGCCGTCCATTGTGTATTTCCAGCTACAATGTCGGAATGAGTAGATGAGTAAAGAGTTGGTAGGAGGAAAGGCTGATCTGATTTCCAACATGGTAGAAATTGTTCAAATATGCCTTACCTACCCACCCAGACGTTCAGGCGAAGCCAGAAATAAATTCTATTTTATAATATAGAAAATTTCGCGTTTGTTTTTTTATTTTCCCATGTGGTATTTGTTTTTCATATTGTTACCTTGTGAGAAGTTGCGAACTTCTTCCCTGCCTCCGACTATATCGAGA
Organism: Ascarosepion bandense; assembly: GCA_037127315.1. NCBI lineage: Eukaryota > Metazoa > Mollusca > Cephalopoda > Sepiida > Sepiidae > Ascarosepion > Ascarosepion bandense. Next base: position 3,209,969 of record JBBBDQ010000571.1, read on the forward strand.
ATTGAGACGCAACATCGGGTAATCATTTGCCCGTCGGTGAAAAGCTTTGACGAGAGTCGCGTCGCAGGCTTCCAATAACTTACTATTTCTATTTTTCTTTATTTGGTCACTATTAGCCATAATATACATTTATGTCGGTTTCGGACAATATAGAATTCATTAATATGTTTTATAAAATCTTTAATTATTTTTAACAGATTTACGCAATATTCCAAGGACTAAAAGCTTTTGGAACAATGATTTACCTTCTCCAAGATATATAAGCCTTAACTACTTCAAAGATTCAGCTGTCGAAAGTGTCAAAAATAATAATTTCTTCACCGTTTTCGCTCGCTTTGTGGAACATGATTTATATAACACAAAATTGTTTGATGGTAAGTCAATTTTGCTTTTAATCGATTAACTTTAATTCAGTTTAAAGATAAAAAATAGTTATATTACTTATTACGCGATTATTACAAGTCGCAAAGCACATCACACTGTTTTATAACGGATTTTCTTTCAGATTTGTTTCTAGGACTGACTTTCCGTTAAATCTGTTTTGGGGACAGATTCCCATTTAGGTAGTTGGCGACCTTGGTAATAACTTGCAGTGAAAAACATAATTATCTCAACGGTTATAATAAAATTAATGCGGCTATGGAGAAATCGGAAGAACGTAAATTAATTTTTTTGTTTTCTAGAAAAAGAACATAATGTAATTTGCATTCTTTCTCTCCGATTCTGAAAAGGAAAACTGGTAGATATTACAAAAGGCTGTGTCAACCCACATATCTTTTAGCGATGTTTACCCGTCTCAGTACTGATCAGTATCCGCTGATTGGCCGCTAATGGTTAAATGACCGACCATTGGGGAAAAAAGAAAAGGAAAGTTGTCTAAAATAGGTCAATTTTATTGATGGATTGATTTTCTTTCCGACTTGTTTGGAATTAGTCATATGGACCACGCCAATGAAACATAAATCTTAATTCTGCCCTACAATGGAAAACAGACTTCATTTTTTATTAATTTTATAAAAAAAATTCATAATTGAGTGTTCAAATCTCTTTTATGCGTTATTTATTCTTTTATTATAAAATCGTTACCGCTTACAGCCAGTATTTCTACATATAAAAATGAATCATACTAAGTTTATTTGAAGTTGGAAAGCTTCTTAATGAATCCGTTACTCTGTTATTGCTAAAGAACCACAGATAAAAAAATAAAAAAATAAAAAAGCAAAATAACAAATAGAAATGGAAAGACTCGCGCAGTATTCAATTGAATATATTCTTAAGTCCGATATTGAGTGAATCTAGGCAGCTTTCAAGTTTCACCACGAATTCAGTCCTCAACTAAATTTCAAACAGTTTACAGAGTTAGATAGAACAACTCCTCAGCTACATTTTGTTTTTAATTTTGGTTCGTTAGAAAAAAAAGTTACTTCAAAATATGTGAAATCCGAAAAGGGAGACTAACTACATAAGTACATAAGTGAGTGACTAACGCTTCTAATAATAAATCTTATTCTTTATAACTTTCTTCTTTTTAATATTTTTGCATGCGATTTTCAGCATTTAAATTCTAATGATATCTTTTATCATTTTTGTCAATCAAACCTTGTTTATCACATATCTTTTTATGAGAATTGATTATCAGAATTAATTATAAATAATCAATTTTTATGTTTTTTTATCAAATGCATATAATTTTTATTCTTTTTAATATTTTTGAGTGCGGTTTTCAGCATTTCATCTAAATTAAATTAATAGCAATGCCTGGAAAAACTATGGGTTACAGAAAAAAACGCGCATAAAAAGTAATATTCTTAAGATTATATTAAAGCTGGAAAAGAACAGGACAAGTTATTAAACCTGAAAAAGTAAAGGACAAGATTATCTAATGAAGTAAAAAATAAGAAATTTCTTACTTAAAATATTGCAGCTAAAAATAAAATTTGAATTATTTTTGATTGCAATGTTTTAAGTAAGAAATTTCTTATTTTTTTTACTTCATAAGAATATCTTGTTCAGTTCTTTTCCATGATTTTAATGATTTTCCATGATTAATATAATCTTAAGAACATTACTTTTTATGCTCGCATTCTTCCATCTAATTATTATTATTATGTCATTTTTCATCATATTTCGATTTCTGCTTTGGTCTCACTACCAACCAAGTCTGTGGGGAGACCTAAGGCAGGTAGTGGCGTGTTGTTATGGCTCCATTTCATGTTTTTCTATCTTCCCTATCATCCCCAGCATTACATAGATAAAGTTTTCCTTAGTGTGTGGGCTGTACTTAATAAGACAATTTTTTTGTATATCTCTTAAGCTGGGGTTTCCAGGGATTCTTTCAATGTGTTGTTTTGTTCCATTTTTCATCATTCCAAGTGCACCTACTATCACTGGCACAACTCTTGTTTTCAATTTCCACATTTTTTCTATTTCAATTTCCAGGTCTTTATATTTTGACAGTTTTTCAAATTCCTTGGTTGCTATGTTACAATCCGCTGGACAAGCCATATCAATTAATAGACAAGTTTTCTCTTTCTTGTTTTAACAATAATGTCTGGCCTGTTTGCTTCAGTTTTTCTGTCTGTGTAGATGGTGTAATCCCATAGAAAGTTGACATCTTCTATTTCTGTAACCGGTGCTGGGTGATGTTCATACCAGTATTTGTTTACAGATTTTCCATAATGTTTGCACATTGTCCAATGTAAATATTGACCAACTCTATCGTGGCGATTTTTATATTCATTTGGGGCAAGCACAGAACAGCCTGAGATTAGGTGGTCTATTGTTTCTTGGTGTTTATCACAAAACCTGCATTTTGGATCCATATTATTATGCATAATATTTGCCTGAAAGTTTCTAGTGAAAAGACTTTGCCAGAATAAAGCCTTCAGTTTCAGACTTTAATCCAAATGCACGTAACCATCGATGAGTATTAACTTTGTCAACATTGGATTTATTGGCACGTACTGGATATTGGCCATGCAGAGGCTTGTCTTGCCAGCGCTGTTTCATCTGTTGAAGAGCTTTATCTTTGGCTTTCATTTTCATATTTTTTGCCGCAATAGTTGGTTCTTGGCTTCTGTTTTGCTTTTCTACAGAATCTACTAACTGTAAATCTTGTTTGTATTTACTGCCTTTTTTTATTATTGAATATTTTTTCTTTCTTTCTTCATGTTGCCTTACTAATTGTATCATCCAATCCTTTGTTGTTTCTATGTATGTTAGTAAGCCAATAGTTGTTGTCTTGTATGACAATTCCAGCTGAATAAGACCTCTTCCACTTTCTTTACGGGGTATGTATAGACGGTCTACACCAGCCTTTGGATGATGCATCTTATGCTTAGAAAGAATCTTTCTTGTTTTAGAATCCATTCGCCTGATGTCGTTTATAGTCCAGTTTAAGATGTTGAAACTATATTGGACAACTGGGATTGCAAGACTATTAATGGCCATAACTCTGTTCTGAGAATTCAATTCAGTTTTTAATATCATTCGTAGCCTTCTATAGTACTCTTTACGCACTATTTCTTTCATTTTTTTATGGTGAATGTTTTCACTCTCATTTACACCTAGGTATTTATAAGCTTCTTCTGGTTTCAATTCTTTTATTGTTACAGCAGGGTCTAAGCTAATTGAGGATGTTTCTTGTATTGATCCACGTAAAACTGTAGCTTTAGCACATTTATTCAAATTGAATTTCATTTCAATGTCTTCGCTGAAGCATTTTACAGTTTGCAGAAGACCTTCCAGCTCATTATCATTCTTAGCATATAACTTTAAGTCATCCATGTAAAATAGATGGCTTATTTTCTTTTGTCCTATTTTATAACCACATTCTGTCTTATTAAGTTGACTGGTTAGTGCTATTAATGATATGCAGAATAGTAATGGAGACAAAGAATCACCTTGAAATATACCTCTTTTGATGTTTATTTCATCAGACTTATAGGTTCCATTTATATGATTGCGGTAAAGGGTTGTTTTCCATATAGACATGCACTGTTTGATGAAATTGATGATAACGGGTGATATCTTGTATATATTTAAAGTCTTTAAAATCTATTATTATTATTATTATTATTATTATTATTATTATTATTATTCGGTCGGCATTTACCTTAGCACTAATCGCCTACTTCCTTCTTTTTCAAGTGTAAAACCTTTAGACTTTTGTATAAAGTCACTCGTGATGACCTGGTTGCTTTTTATGAAAATTATCTCAATATAAAGCTGTTAATTTAATAGACTTTTTCAAATTCGTACAAACTGAATTCACAATTACACTTATCTGAATTTTAGGGGTTTGTGGTAAGTTCTTATGAGACTTTTCTGAATTTTGTGTAACATGTAATGAGGAAGGAGAGTTTGGAGAGTCAGATACTCACGGGGAAGACACAGGAGAAAACAACGCATTGATGGACTTGAGCAAATGAATGACAGCACGGTTTGGGAGGGGGTTACAAGAGAAAGGGTGTTAATAGCTATAAGAGATAGGGAAATGTGGAAGGCCATGATCGCCTACGTCCTGAAGGAACACGTCAGATAGTAGAAGAATATACTTACATTTCTTTCTAATATTCCTAATTCAAGAAGCATGAATTAAATTAATACTTCCTGATTCATTGTGTTGGTTTCGTATGTTTTCAAATGCACACACCTCCTCTTCTCTCTCTCCTTCTCTCTCTCTCTCTCTCTCACTCACTTTCACTCTCTCTTTCTCTTACGCTTTAGCATATATACTCATCATTATCAAATTGAATATAACATTAGTATTTCATTGGGTTAACTGGAAAACTAGAATTTAATTTTAATGCTTATATTTTTAAAAGACATTTTTCATTTGTGTTTCAGGAACTAAGTGTTGTGACGGGTAAGTAGCAACTTCTTTTTTAAAGTCATTTCACAATTTATATTAAACTCTCTGACACTACTTTGGATATTTCAAGAAATGCGAAGTTTAAGAGATCTATCTATCTATCTATCTATCTATCTATCTATCTATCTATCTATCTATCTATCTATCTGTCTATCTATTTAAATACTAGTTGGCGTCTCCGTCTATATCTGGTAAATAAACATATAAATATAAGAAGCCATATATGCACACAGTATGTGCACAATATACACAAAACTAAAAATAACCCAAATAGAAAGAAATACAAATAAAATTAAGAAAAAGGCCTAGTATCACAGTATAAGAATTACAGTCACAAATAACTAAAAATTACAAAAAATTTTAAAGTTAGAAATAATAATTAAAGATTCACAAAGAAAAAATTCACAAATTAAGAAAAAAGATTCACAAAGCAAAAGATTCACAAAAATTAATCACAGAGACAAAAAAGTCTTTGACAAGATAAAAAGAAAAAAATAATAAAAAGAATTATTGTGCGTATGTTATTGTGTGTACATATGACCTCTTATAGCTATATGCTTGTGTGTGTTTATATTGTGTACAGTTATACCTATTCTCTTGTTTGTTCTGGTATATTATTTTTCCTTTATAATTTTTTTATATGTGTGATTTGGTGTTTTTTCTTTTTGTGACCCTTCCTGTATCTGTTGTTACAATGTTTAACTGTATACGCCTTTACACTTCACCTAACCTTATTTCTTCTTTCTGCCAACCTATTTTTTTTTTTTTTTGAACATTCTGATTAAATGAAACTATTTGATTTTTCGGGTTTGAAAAAGTAGTTTACAGATATTACAACTGCCGAAATAAATTCTATATTTATAACCGTTTATGTGTTGAGTTTCTCTCTCTCTCTCTCTCTCTCTCTCTCTCTCTCTCTCTCTCTCTCTCTGTGGATAACTATTTTGCAATATCTTTGTTATTGTCATTACTCACGTTCATCAGGGTCCATTTTCAGCGACAGTCACTCTGTCATACTAGCAATAAAAATGAAACAACAGCAACAACAAAAATGCTTCACATAAACATCCAATGAAAAAATATCATGAAAAGTAGAAAAAATATTTTTTGTGAAAAACTTGTTCAGTGAAGTTTTCTTTTCAAAGAATTAAAATGTTTTCTTGTCCAGACATTAAAAACAAGAGATACTAATTGTTAGTACAAATGATAATTTCTTATTAAGGAGAAGCGAGAAGCGATTTTTACCTATTATAAACAAAATGTTGCTTTACAAACTTGGGTTTAATAAATATCTCTCAAGTTCCGTACACACAAATTATGGAGTTTGTGGCCCCAGCCTTAACAAGGTAGACGTTGCTGCTACAGTTTTCATGCAAGTCGGGTTTTCACTAAACCCACACAAAATTGGTTTTAATTTATATTTGGCTTTCTTCTAAATTGGTTGCCAACAAACATTAAAGAGCAAAGCTTGCCCTATTATTTAACCCAAATTTAGAGGGAGTAAAAAGAAGGATTCATAACTTTCCCAAGTGTATTTACGCGAAAGCGAATTTAATGAACTTCACTGGAATTCAAACTCGTGTCCCCGTCTTCTCGTTCCGAGCTGTTAACTATTGCACCATCTGCACATCATGTCTCCAATTGTTATGCGCATCAAACTTACTGTCTGTACACGAAAAACTGGCCGTGTATAGCGAGCAAATAAACTAATTTCTTCTTTTACACATACACACACACACACACACACACGCACGCACGCGCGCATATATATATAGTCATCCGCAGACAGATCTGCTTCGCTATATTACATCTCATCAGTACGGTTAGATTTCGACAGCTTTTTAACCCAGGATTGAAACCCGAACGAATTGGCGTCAGTCGGCGATTCTACCTCTGAGCTATGGGATTTCATTTGTAAACGACTTCATTACGCAACCTAGGTTTCTACCATGAGCGGTGACTTCAGGCGATTTGCAATAACTGATTTTACCGTTTACCGTTTTTTTTTTAAGACGCTCACGTATCGCTCACGTAACGGGGAATTTTTGAAAGCACAATATATATATATATATATATATATATATATATATATATATATATATATATATTTTAACCAGGTATTTCGCTACCTTGGTTTCTAACATGACTGGTGTCTTCAGTCGATTTGTAATAACTGATTTTACCTTTTACGTTTTTCTTTTTAAGAACGGTCTTGTAAGGGTGTTTATTTGAATGTTCACGTGGCAGAGAATATTAATGCGCATTGTTTAAATTCAAACGAATTATGACGAAATTAAAATATGAAAAAAGATCCACACATAACGTAGAGCATTTTAAAAACGGCCAAGCCTTGCAATGGTGGACAAATTAGAAATTATGACATACCCAAATAAAAACGAACTGTTAAATGAAAGAACAGAAATTATGACAAAATGCATCCACACTAAGAAATACCTCTTAGGTTCATATAACCATGGATGATAACGTCATAATTCGTTTGAATTTAAACAATGCGCATTAATATTCTCTGCCACGTGAACGTTCAAATAAAACACCCTTACAAGACCGTTCTTAAAAAGAAAAACGGTAAATGGTAAAATAAGTTATTAAAAATCGACTGTAGACACCAGTCATGTTAGAAACCAAGGTAGCGAAATAACTCGTTTAAAAATGAAAAATATTCAAAAGTTCTACAATATAATTGTATAGAACACTTTTTAATACAAATGTGTACTGGTCTAACCCTATTAGGACAAAAAAAAAACAAAAAACAAAGTATTAAACAAACACTATATATATATATATATATATATATATATTTATTTATTTATTTATTTATATTTATTTTTATTAGATTACTTAGTCCAAACGGAAAAGTAGGATCAAAAACATGATCCTAATTAATATTAAATTTTAATATTAAAAAATGATACAGGAGGAGAGCTCAATGTAATTAAAATTACAGAGCTAATATAAAATAAAATAGATTTTCAACATTCAACAATTTTGAATGTGAAAATTTATTTTATTATATATATATATATATATATATATATATTAAAACTAAGTAACCAAACAATCAATATATATATATATATATATATATAAATATTGATTGTTTGATTACTTAGTTTTAATATTAAATATATTAAATATATGAATAGCAAAAAGCTTTTAAACCAGAGGCATGAAACCACAGTAAACTGCAAGCACATTAAAGAACTAACCTTACAATCATGCTAAAAAATACTACAAAAGCCAGACCTGGAACCCCTTAGAAATGATACACCTTAATAATACTAACACCACTCTTACACACACCACAAACCGTGATCTTTTTTTAAAAATGAAACATTTTATAGAAAAAATCGATTTCCTAAATTCAAAATTAAGGTTAAATATACAAAATTAGATTAATTATAAAAACTGTGCTTAAATAAACAAATTAAATTTTACCTATTACTTATTTACCTATTACCTTAAATACAACATAAAATCTTATCTCCTACATTAAATTCTACCTATTACGCACCCATTACCTACTTACCTATTACCTTAAATACTAACATTAAATCTTACCTCTTACATTAAATCTTACCTATTACACACTACAAACTGTGATCTAATTTAAAATTTAATAGGAAAAAATTGTATTCCTAAATCCAAAATTAAGGTTAAATATACAAAATTAGAATAATTATAAAAATTGTACTTAAATACAAAAATATTCTATAGTTGTACAAATAATCGCTAAGTCCAATCCCATCCCTCCCCACCCCTTACACCTCCCTACTCTGCTCCTCTAAGAAATCCAAAGGATAAAGTCTAGTCGCAAGATGATAAAACTTACATCCTATCCGCTACTGTTAAATCTGTCTACAAAATTCCAAGACACTCATTAATCAACTATATTCACTACCCACACCACTTTCTTCAAAATTCAAACGGGCAATTCACAAGACTTATTCCCTCATCACTTATCCCCACCAGCACCCCACACATAACTCACCAAATATAAGAAAAGAGGCTTTCCATTCCTGTCCATACCACCTGATGAGATATTGTAGTTTCAATGTCGAAACAAATGTACAATGTGTAGTGGATATATAAAAAAAATTGTACATGTTCTAAAATATAATTTATAATAAATACTCACAGCACTATATATTATATATCGAGCACTGTTTTAGATTAATGTTTTGGACATTGTAAAAAATGTTTTTCTTCGTTCCTTATTCACTCGGATATATATATATATATATATATATATATATGTGTGTGTGTGTGTGTGTGTGTGTGTGTGCGCGCGCGCGTGTGTGTGTATAGGCCTATTTCAGGCGAATCATCTTCAGCTCTCGTCTTTATTGTACAGATTTATATATATATATATATATTTTTTTTTTTTTCTAAACATATGCTGTTAAATATAAGAGACAATGAATGTCTATTATGTTTAATCATGAGCCGTTCTAAACGTCGTATTTTTGCTTTAATTTCAGTTGAAAATGAAGACAAAATTCTCCAACATTTGCATTATTATTTATTGATTTTCTTCTAAGCTTTCGGCTCACATGAGCCATCTTCAGAGAGGTTGTTTAAACTGAAATATTATAACATCCATCATCACCGACGATTTGATTTTGTGTTGACATAAAACTCCGCTTGACAACGGCAATAGTTACCAAAAATAATAAACGCAGTTCTTAAATTTGCGATGCGGTTTTATGACGTCACACCGCGTGATAGCGCGAAATGACAACAAAGCCATTATTGACTAGTGTTTGCTTAATGTTGTGTAATTCTTTATAAAATATAGATTTGGAAGAAGATATTTGTGTGCGTTGAAGTAAGTTTTTTATAACAGCTAACTTATATCGTTGGGGGCATTCACTATTATAATTAAGAAGACATGAATTTATGCTAGTTGGTTTCCTATATAGAGAAGTAGTAAATTTATGTGTGCTAGAATCAATGAATACATCAAGGAATGGGAATTTGTTATTAATATTAAGTTCTAATGTAAATTTAAGGACGGAGTAAGTTTCAAATTTGTTTTTAAGATATTTAATTTGATCGATATTCTTAGCTAAAACAAAGATGTCATCTATGTATCTTACATATATAGAGGGTTTATTGTTGTCATTAATTATTTTATTTTCTAGATTTGCCATATAATAATTAGAGAAGAGGGGACCTAAAGGAGATCCCATCGCAAGACCATCTATTTGTGTATAAATATTTGCCTAACTATTACTATAGTCATCCGCAGACAGATCTGTTTCGCTGTATCACAGCTCTTCAGTACGGTTCGACTCCGATTGCTTTTTAACCCAGGATTGAAACCCGACCGTATTTGCGTCAGTCGGCGATTCTACCTCTGGGCGACGAGCGTTCGGTAGAAGAAGGCAGACTTTTTAGCGCATATATCATTATACACACCCAATAGCTAGAGTGCTCTAATTCATTATTGAATGAGCGATGCGTATATGCCGGAGTAGCTACTGTTTTCAAAGTCTCCTATTCTTCCAGAGTGCTCAATCAGGGTGTGAGAATAGTCTCTGATATATATATATATATCAGAGAATATTCTCGCCGACAGACTATCAGATGATTATATGAGCCCCTTAAAACACTAAATTTCTCCTATCGATAGAAGGATGCTTTCTTTCTGCATCCATATACTGGCCAAACATTTGATTTATGAACTCTATATCTCAACTGATTTATCATCATAAAACGAAGAAATCAACATAGTTTAACTAAAATTTCATTTCGTAAAGTATTCAGTATTCAGCCTTTTTTTTTTTAAATTCATCAATGAATTTATTTGCAAGTTGATTTAAATTTACGATTAATAAGAAATATTTATAATTTGTAAAATGTTATCTAATTTCACTTTAATCTTTATTTTCAGAAATAATCCGACCAGGTAAGAATTTATTTTATTTTTAAAAATCTTAAACTTACACAAACAGGTTTTCGTAAGTACAACTGATACAAATTATTCTTTATAAAAATTCGTTTTGAACGAACGGTTGCTTTTAGCAAAACTAATTTCATGATGGGTAGAAACGCATACAATTTATTTTTATGTTTTCAATGGTGAGTTGTTTGTCGAGATGAGATTTGTCAAAAAATAGATTTTTCTTAAAGTGTATGACGTTTACTCATTCTGGACAAAAAATATACCCGCATATCTTGAAGATTTTGTGATATCTTTTGATTGTTATATGTCAGATGATGTAAGTTAATATTTTTATAATAAAAATCATATCAACTTACCATGTTAGTAAAGTTTTTAATAGAGGCTTATGAGTATTGCAAATTATAATATTTATCATTATAAGAATATTTATCATTTTTAAAAAGTACTGAAATCAACTTGCATTAGGAGTGTCATTTTTTATTATGCAAATAAATTAAGTACAAAATAACTTTATAACAATATAGACCGCCGAAACATGCATTTGAGAAATAAAATATTCAATATTCGTGAATAAACTATTGTTTTATTATCTTAAATTTGAATATATGCTCCTTGACATTCTACAACCCTCATCAATTTTTAATATATTAATTTTGTTTGTTTCAATTTGAAAATTATTTGCATCAGTTTTTATTGCTTTCTATAGATATCCTTTACTTGTTTGACATTTTCTATCTCTTTTAAATGTAAAAATATCATAATCTGAAATTCACAATGTATAGTTATTATAAAAATCTTAGTATATCATATAAAATAGTAAACATTGCTTCTTTATACAAATTTATTGTGAAAATAATGACTTTACATAACAAAATTTGAAATTGTTTATGTGCGTAAGCAGTATAATATGTATGTCATGTTTTAGTTAACATAGTGCTTATTTATATATCTGTCGGCAGCAGTTGGAGTTCGCACCCACTTAAAGAATGGATGCGAACTGCAACTTAATATCTGCATTTCATGTCAAACTGTATATTCCTAAAAGATGTTAAAACAATCTTATGAATTAAAAATAACCAAATATGAATATACATTCACTGGCCACTTAACAAGAACAAATACATTTTTATGCAAGTGTCTAATCAGTTAATAACGTGGCATATGAAATAAGGAATGTAAGCAAGCATGTAAGTCAACATGGTAATGGCGACCTGCTGATTTTTTCCCGCGTTAGTATGGAAAAAAGTTTCTTTTAACTGATATTAAACATGGCATGATAGTTAGTGCTAAACGTATTTAAAAACTACTGATCCACATAAATTTGTACGCACGATCATTTTTAGAGTTTACACGGGTCAGGGGAAAAATCCAGTGAATGCCAGTTCTGTAGGTGAAAATTCCTTGTTGAGATCGGCGGATACTGGCCATACTGGTTGAATTTGAAAGAAAGGCAACATTAGCTCAAATAAGTGCTCTTTTCGACAATGGGATATACAGAAGGGCATCTCTCAATGCACAGCACATTAAACCTTGAAATGGATGGGCTACATCAGTAGAATACTACATCTGGTGCCCATCTTGTTAGATAAGAACAAAAACTAAGACTACAGTTCGCTAAAGGGTCACAATAATAAGACAATAGAATATTGGAGCGCATTGCTTGGTTTAAGGAATTTTGATATCTGGAGTAACATTTGGATGGTAAGACCCGAATTTGGTGCAAACAATATGAAAGTATGGATCAATTCTGCTTTGGCACAAATAAGGAAATCATTTCAGTGTTGCGGCCTATCTAGGTATTATGGGTGACCACGTTTCTCGGTACATGGCTGCAGTGCACGCATCCTCTAGTGCCTACTTCCAAAGTACCAGAAAATAGTGCCGGATTTCATCATGAAATACATCAATGGGTTTTCTCTGTAAGTGTAGCCCCCACAATAATTAGATCCCAATTTAATAGAGCACCTTTGGGATTTGAAAGAAAGGAAAATCCGATTCTTGAATGTGCCGTAAAACAATTCAGAACGCCCATAGGATGCTATAATAACAACATTGGCCAAAATTTCGAAAGATTGCTTGCAGAATATCATCAAACATGCCAAGAATTGAGGCGGTTCTAAAAGCAAAAGCCTCATAGCAGAATCAGTCAGTTAAGTACCATACTTGATACACGCTTGGGCGATCATGTTTCGAAAGAGACATTACTGACTGGACTAAAGATTTTTCCCTAAAGGCTATACAACCCAATCTAACATGCTATTTAATCCATCGCTAGAGGGAGAAGCGACGGATTAATATCTTTCCAAGGGTGTTTGCGCATAAATGAATGCAACTGGAATTCGAGCTTTTTTTCCGGTCCGATACCCACTGCACTACAACGCACGTAGTAGAATGTTAGGCCTAATAAATAATATACGTAATAAATAGTATACGTAATAATAGTAGACATAATATAGTAGACATAATAATGGTAGACTTAATAAAGTGACCAGTGATTGTGTTTTAAAAAAAGGAAAACACCAAAATCAAATTCATTATATGCTGTTTTTTTTACGTTTTTAATATCCTCATGTTACAAGCTTATCAGTCAGTTATTCTATTAATTCTATGATATTCACCAATTCGTTTTTAATGTTCACACTATGTAATCCAGTGTATAAATATACATATGTTAATTTATGATTTATTTTATTAATTCATATTTTTTCATGATGGTTTTATTCTTTGACTTATTTATAAGTATTCTCGTTAATATTTCTGATTTTGAAATGTGGAATACGTATCAACACATAATTATTTCATTTTTATTCATAACCTATTATGTTCGCATTTATTTAAGTTGATTCTTTTCTTTCTTTAGTGGTTTATGTGATAACATAAATCTAGAAACCAATGATCCTTACTTCCAAGCTTTCAAGCGCACTTGTTTGCCTAAAGGCAATGCGACCATATCACCAACCATCACATGCGAATACGGTAATATATGGATTTTGTTTTGGCTTTTTCATTAACATGTATACATTGGCATTAACATTATTTTAATTATTGATTATTATACATCCCTTTCTTTTAAGAATGTAATTGTTTCAGTTTGCAGAGGCACAAAACTTTCTTTTCGACCCTCTCACTTACCCCACTTTCGTAGACGGATTCCAACTGAGTTTCTCTTGAATGTGTTCCTATCCCCATTCGATATCTTGCTTACTATAATTTTCCTTGGAGACAACCCTCAACGATTATTAAGTACAATACGATCTGTTTTATAATATAACTATTGTGTGTCGGGGATTATCCTATTGACCATTAAAATAGCAGCGTCATTAAGAAACACCCTAGCCCAGGGGTGGGCAAACTCTTCAGTGCAAGGAACACATTAAAAATTCACAATTTTATAGGCCGCATAGTATATTAACCAAAATAATTAATATTTAAAATAAACAAAATGAAAGGCTTTTAAAGAAAACTTCAATTAATTTTTATTAATTAATATTTTAAAAATCTGTAGAGGAATCATACAAAACTCATTTATTTGAAAGACGAAGTAACTCAATTTAAACTTTAAAGGAAAACAGTTTTTATTAATAATTATTTTTAAGTATGAGATTCACATGGAACACATTTAAAAGGCAAAATACACTTGTTTTAAGAAAAAAAAGCAATTATTTTTATCAATTAAAATTATAAAGTAGAAAAACATATTTATTTGAAAATAAATTAACTCTATTTAAAGAAATAAAAAAAACAATATCTATTAATTAGTTTTTTTAAACACATATAAAGTAACTCAATTTAAAAAAAACATTAGTTTATATCTTAAAGTAGAAACTTCAAATGAAACACATTTGTTTGTAAACGAAATAACTCAATTTAAAGAAGAAAAAAAATAACTTCTCTTTCAAATTTGGCGGACCGTGTGAATTTCCTTGACGGTCCGCGTGTGCCCGCGGGCCGTAATTTGCCAAATGCCTGCCCTAGCGTCTTTAACGTCATTTAGTTTCCAGTAAATTGCAATATCCACAAAAACACACCAGGATACAACCCTATAGTTTATGAAGACTTAGTGGGAAGTTACTGGGCGAGATCTTTAATTAGAAGTGAAAGAAACACAGCAACCTTTGTACTATTTGAATATATTTAATGTCCAGATAGAAAAAGAAAAAATAAATAAAATATAGCGTTTGAGGACAAAGTGCGTCAGTGGACTAAAGAGAAAATGCGTCCGGTTATCTTATCCACAAGTCTTGTTGAAGAAGAGCTCCCGTTCCTTACACTAATATCTTTTTATAGCAGTAATTTCTCTTGAGATTCCTGACTCCTTTCTTCCGTAACTTGAAGCCACTGATCAGGCTTGAGGAGAATTCAATTATAATGCAACCAAACAACAATACAACTGTGAAAGTTGCAATCAATTGTTCAGCACGTATGATAAACACATGTTTACCAAAAAGCAAAAATAACAATGAACTAAAATGTATATTAGCAAAAGTAAAGAAATATTACGACGATATCACCAAGGGATATGGGCCAAGAATTTACTAAGCCAACTTTTAAAAGGGTAATTGAACATAGAACGGATATAAAACTTAACACATCAATGCGCCCTGTCCCCAAAATGGGACGGCAGGTATTAATGACTTATTGGCATTCAGTGATACACGCTCAGGCGATGATGTCTCGAAAGAGACATGACTGACTAGGCAAAAAATTTTACCACAGTAGGTTGTCATTACTTTCTGCGGTAGACTGGTTGCCAATCAAGGCTAGAGAACTAAATCTGTCCTGCTATTTAACCTATAGCTGGAGGAAGGGGAGACAAATTAAACATTTCCCAAGTGTATTTGCGCGAATTCAACTGGAATTCGAACTTGGCTCTCCAATTTCTCGTTCCCCAGCACCACAATATAGAATTAATAGTGAAATTTTATCTTTAATATCGGTGGTTTGATACAATTGATTAACACGTTCACAGTTTTAATAAAACCGTCATTCAGAAAGAAGTGTACAAATATCTTGGAATCAATGACGGACAAAGGATTCAACGTGCAATAAAAGAAAAAAACCAATGAGGAATGTTTTAGAAGAGGACAAGCGATAAACAAATCTAAGCTAAAAGCGAATATGTTATTTAGCAATACTTTTGCACATTCTTTTAAATAGAAAAATAGAATTTTGAAGAGTTAAGATCAAGTTACCGCGCCTGTGACAGAAAAAATGACAGGAATAAAAATAACGTTAACAAACAAAAATGATTTAAATCGATAATTTCTGCATTTGGTTCCCAGACCACTTAAATATGAACGTTTAATTTGCATTTTCCGACTTGAGACATTTTATGTCATATAAAAAAAAAAGAGAAGCACAAAAAAAAACAAAAAAACAAAAAAAACCAAAAAAACCCAGAAATGAAAATATAAAAATAAAAATAAAATAAAATAAAAAATGACAGGAGAGAAAATGCTACAAGTAATAACAATTACCAAAATATATTTTATGATCAACAACTAATCGTTTTACCTAGAAATTCAAGGAGCTATATTGTTATTCTTTTTAGTTTCATTATTATTAAAATGTTTTTTTAAAATTTCATTATTATTGAATTTTTACTTTTAATTACATTATTATCAAGATGCTTTTTAATTTCAATATTCCCAAAACTTTCTTTATAATTTCATTCTTAGCAATGATTTCGTTTTGATTTCATTCGTATCAAAGTTTCATTTTCAATTTCAGGTATTAGTCAGCAGATTAACCTAAATACACACTACCTTGACCTTTCCAATATATACGGATCGACAGATTTGGCTGCAAACGAACTAAGAAACAAAACAGACGGTAATCTTTCATAATATTCAATGTATATGAATTTCATGTTTTAGGCATATTGAAATTGAGTAATCCGTATTAATAACAGAAAATTTAAAACTAATAAGAACTTTTCTTACTAAAACTAAAACTTCTATAAGGAAAACGGCGTGAAGTGATGGGTTCAAGTTTCTTGGAATTGACTGCTCGCATAGTAAGGACAGGCATGTGTAAAACGTGCCATGAAAACAACATTCAGCGACCGTTTGCAAAAAACAAACAGTTATTGAAAGATGATTTTCAAAACATTACATCAATGTGAACAACTAGAAAATATCAACCAGGAAATGAACAGGTTAAATATTAACATTCTTGGGTTAGGTGGGCAAATAATAGTGATTTCGTAAACAATAGACAGAGGGTCATTAAAGCAGGCGTAAAGAAAAATGAAAAAGGAGTAGGACTCATACTTGCCCAATGCACGAAGAAATGTATTTTGGGATACTATCAATTGCTTGACAGAATTATTCTTGTTATAATGAAAACAACGCTGATTAACATACCATTATAATATTATACGCATCAACCATACAAAACATAGAAGAAATTGGTAAGAAAGGAAGGAAGCGGGAAAATAATTGGCAAGTACAAACTAGGATACTGTAAGGAGTGCGGGGAAAAATAAAAGTATAAAATATATATTTCAGTACAATATAATGTCGACTAAGTATGATTGAATACGTTCGAATCACTGCATCATTTCTGGGGTTTAGTAATGACATCATTTTACATGTTTATGAGTATTAACATATATTTTTCACTTTCACCACTTTGTATAATTGGAATTAAGTTAGAACAAAAAGACTAAGTCAGAATTTAAAACTTGAACGGTTTTCCTTTTTCCATAGAAATTGTCAGATTTTATATAGTTTAAATTTCCGTACTTTTCGGATTACAGATTCTCTTCTTTGCCACCTGAGCTATGGTGTTCTTTACTGAAGACTATGTCATAATGCATCTCTCGTCAATAATTGTAGGCCTACCTGGAAGCCTATCTCAAATCTTGTCGTTCCACTAGGAGCGAAGATTTTTACTTTCGGTTTTGGCTTGCAGTAGTTCACTGCTGAAGTTGGTTTATGAAATGTTTGCAATAACTTTAGCTTATTTAATTGAAGTACGTATACAATTTATTTCCTTCGGACTTGCGATATTATTTTATCATTTTCATTGCAAAAACGAAATTTCTTTTCGTGTGAAATTCACAGAAAATGTAAGAAAACTTGGTCGTGTTATTTGGAAGTTAAATTAAGATTTTTCACTTTTGCAATATTTTCTCTATAAGGTTTTTATGAAAAATTTTATAAAAAAAAACGCACAAATACCCTTGTCAAGACATGAATTCGTCTCTTCTTCCTCTAGCTATGGGTTAAATAGCATGACAGATTGGATTCTATAGACTTGGTTGGCAACCAGTCTAACCCAAAATAGTAATGGCAGTCAAGCGTGTATGGTACGGCAATTAACTGACTGAGATGTATTTAAAAATACTATTATTTGTATCATAAAGTTATTTTAATATTTTTCTCTATGATATTGTTTTTCATAACAACAAATATATCGATGATCAATTTCATTTTTATATGTAATTTTTGCTTTTCTCTCAAAAAAGGTATTCTAAAAAGTATGTTGAATTTTAGTTTTGTTTACTGTTTAGGAGTAAACGTTATTATTCTACAAAATGAATAAAAAATCATTTTAGTAAGAACATTGTTATATAAAGTTCATGTTATAATTAAATTTAACAAATTTAATCCGGTTTTTTTAGATATTGTAAAAGAGATGTATAAAATGTTAACTCTGCTGCTAAACCACGCATTTTAAGTGTCATTTTTTAAGTACTTCTAAGATCATAAAAAATATATTTATGACAAAGTCAGTATAGCAATAGTTATTTTATTTCGGCACTAAAAAAAATGTTACTTTCATGTTTATCCTGTTTATGTCATAGTTTGATCCGTCCAGTTATATATTAATTGTAATAAGACCTTAGTAATGAAAAAATATCAGGATAAAGAAGTTAATTTTTCGAGTTAAATTAATTAAGCGCTTAATTTTTTTTTCGAATTTTTTAAGCCCAAACCTATTGTAAAAGTCTTCACTCCCACTAAATCAATGCGATTTGAAATAGACCTCCAGTTCTAGGCAAGAATGCCTATAGTAAAGAATGCCTATACTGAACTCATTGACGTTAGTAAAGAATGCCTATACTGAACTCTTTGACATTCTCTAATTCGAATATCGGTATTATGTTTGTTTCGAATTTTGATGAGTTTCGTGAAATAACTTCAATTCTTTATTTATATCTTAAATTTATCTTCAAAATATTTATTTTTTTATTTTCCTCACCAGGTTTGTTGAAGGAAAGTGGCCCAAAAAACCTTCTACCAAAGTTAGATCTGCCAAACTGCCAACTTCCTAATCCAAATCCAAACAATATCCATTGTTTCTTGGCTGGTAAGTGCAGAAATCTCATATTTGGAGTTACGCTCATTTTGATTTCAGTGCTTATTTGACAATTTTCTTTGTATGATCAAGTCAGTTTTTTTTCAACCAACACGAGAAAACATTAAGTTTAAAAAAAATATCTTCTTGAGAATGTCAAAATTTAAGTGAAAAGTACTTGAAACCAACATGTTTTGTCATCATTAATCGAGCCCAAATTTCATTGATGAAAATATTTTTGCGCTGGTTATATAGTATGATCGTATGATCGTGTCTCTTTCAAAGTGGGGTGATTAATAATCGGGGTTCAGTATTTTCCTCAATATGCAAAAAACGAGGAGTTTTAGTAAAATGGAGGCGGCTGACAATTCTTTAAAGTAGGTACCTCTACTCATTCGCTGAAATAGCAGCATAATATGATATTAAAAAGTTTTATCATCAAAATGTTTATGCTATTATTAAGAGAAAAGATCAAAGTTTGTGGTCATTATTTTTTTTTAAATTAATCCTTTCTAACGCGTTCTCAATTTTGGTAAATTGTCTTGTTGTTGTTGTTGTTGTTGTTGTTGTTGTTGTTGTTGTTGTTGTTTTGATTTAAATTCCTTTGGGGATTGCAAATCATGTATTTTTTTTCTATGGAGCCATTTTTCCGAAAAATCTCCAAAAAGTAAAATAAAAAAATGTAAAACTCCATCATTTTTAATTTAGATAAATTTTCACTTGAGTTTATAAATCATACATATTAAGGTTATCATATTCTGAAGAAAAAAAACTCGATGAATAATGAATTTTTATAAGAATTGTTTTCAATTTTTTCTTTTCTAATTATGATGATTTATGACGTTTCAAACATCTTTTAAATTTTTTTCCAGTCACTCAGTGACTTTAGTAATTAATTTATTAAGTACGTACTATATTTACAAATCGAAAATTGATAAGCTTAATACAAATCATTTAGCATTAAGATTTTTAAAATATTGTTTATGTTAAACTGCACATTTTTTTAACCGTTAAAAGGTCTCGTGTGTTGCAAGGGTTGTTCCCTTTACGAAACGTTAATTTAGATCATGTCAATTCTGGTTAACCATACTTCCAGATGTGTAAAGTGATTGATGACTAGCTGTCATCACTCTACTTCAAAAATCAGCGAGTTAGACCTCCGTGATTAAGAGATATTTTCATTCTAATTTTCATGCTATAAACAAGTAATATTTGTTTCAGATAACATTAATTTAACTTTAAATTTGCTAATTTTTCGAAAATAACGTATCATTTTGTTTACCAATGTGTTGATCGCTCAAAAATGGCCGAAAACTTGTAATTTTAAAAATATTTCAAAATTTTAGATTCCAATGAATATAATTTCTGTTTGAAATACACCAGAGTATTTTGCTTAGTGGAAATAGTAAATTTAATCATTTAGCTTTTAATTAAGCTAAAATTGAAGCTTCAAGAATTTTTTTTATTTTAAAAAATTCAATTTAAAACTTAGGTATCGAAAATGAGTGGAGATATCTTATTTAAAATGTCAAAAAGTACAAAATTAATAAATGGTGTGACCTTAAAAGCTCGTGGAGTGGGTGTCAGAAAAATATTTCCGGCACCCCACCACGTTTATTAGGTGCCGAAGAGTAATTTACGATTTCATTAGAAAATGTTTCTCTTAGATCTAGACATACATTCTGGACATACAAATCATGCACTGCCTGACTAAGAACATTTGTTTAAAATATGCAGAAGTTTTCGTTGTTTAATTATTACCATTCACCATTAAAAATGAAAAAATAAAAGAGCCTGATGGATTAATAATAATAATAATAATAATAATAATAATAATAATAATAATAACATACCCCGTAAAGAAGGTGGAAGAGGTCTTATTCAGCTGGAATTGTCATACAAGACAACAACTATTGGTTTACTAACATACATAGAAACAACAAAGGATTGGATGATACAATTAGTAAGGCAACATGAAGAAAGAAAGAAAAAAATATTCAATAATAAAAGAAGGCAGTAAATTCAAACAAGATTTACAGTTAGTAGATTCTGTAGAAAAGCAGAACGGAAGCCAAGAGCCGGCTATTGCGGCAAAGAATATGAAAATGAAAGCCAAAGATAAAGCTCTTGAGCAGATGAAACAGCGCTGGCAAGACAAACCTCTGCATGGCCAATATCCAGTACGTGCCAATAAATCCAATGTTGACAAAGTTAATACTCATCGATGGTTACGTGCATCTGGATTAAAGTCTGAAACTGAAGGCTTTATTCTTGCAGCACAAGACCAAAGTCTTTTCACGAGAAACTTTCAGGCAAATATTATGCATAATAATATGGATCCAAAATGCAGGTTTTGTGATAAACACCAAGAAACAATAGACCGCCTAATCTCAGGCTGTTCTGTGCTTGCCCCAAATGAATATAAAAATCGCCACGATAGAGTTGGGCAATGTTTACATTGGGCAATATGCAAACATTATGGAAAAGATGTAGGCAAGCACTGGTATGAACATCACCCAGCACCGGTTACAGAAATAGAAGATGTAACCATTCTATGGGATTACACCATCTACACAGACAGAAAAATTGAAGCAAACAGGCCAGACATTATTGTTAAAAACCAGAAGGAGAAAGCTTGTCTATTAATTGATATGGCTTGTCCAGCGGATTGTAACATAGCAATCAAGGAATTTGAAAAACTGTCAAAATATAAAGACCTGGAAATTGAAATAGAAAAAATGTGGAAATTGAAAACAAGAGTTGTGCCAGTGATAGTAGGTGCACATGGAATGATAAAAAATGGAACAAAACAACACATTGAAAGAATCCCTGGAAACCCCAGCTTAAGAGATATACAAAAAATTGTCATATTAAGTACAGCCCACACACTAAGGAAAACTTTATCTATGTAATGCTGGAGATGATAGGGAAGATAGAAAAACATGAAATGGAGCCATAACAACACGCCACTACCTGCCTTAGGTCTCCCCGCAGACTTGGTTGGTAGTGAGACCAAAGCAGAAATCGAAATATGATGAAAAATGACATAATAATAATAATAATAATAATACAAAGACAAAGAAGTTAAAATTTTATTGCCATATCAACATTGCATGATACTATTATTTAATTGCAATTTTTCTTGTATCTCCACTAATTCGTAGAAAAAACAGAATAACAAGATGAAAAATATCCCAAACTTAATAAAAAAACAATGTTTGATTGTTAAAATGTTTATGTTATTAACAGGAAAGATTCAAGTATTTTTGATGATTTTGTTATTTTTTTCATTCTTTCTAGCGAGTTCTAAATTGGTTTCAAATCTTGTTTTAAAATCTTGCGTCATCGGGTGATTTATATAAGAAATTTAGCGTCTTTTTACGGTAAAAAACAGTTTTGGAAATTCTTGCAAAAGTCAATGTCTTTTTGCTGTAATAAAATACATTGTTTAGGAGATTCTTGCAAAAAGCAATTTCTTTTGCAGTAAAAACACATTGTTTTGGAAATTCTTGCAAATATCAAATAATTGTCGGATTTTACTGAAATTTACAGGCTTTATTCACAAATGAATTAAATTATTTTTGATTGTTATTATTTTAGAAAATCTTTTTCTTACGTCTGTTACATCCCACTTAATATTATGGAATTTCTAAAAATTAAATTTCATCTCCTTCATATTTATATTAGAAAATAGCAGGAGTTCTTGGAGAATTTAAATCATATTTTTTTTTGTAAAACCGAAGTACAATTTACAGAAAATCTACTCTGAATCGTAAATTTAAAAATGCAATAAAACTAAGACATTATTGAATTATACAAAATTTTAACTGCTTTTAAGAACAAAATATATTCAGGATACTCAATAAAAAAAGTCAATGAATAATGCATTTTTACCAGAATTGTTTTCATTTTTTAAAATTTTAATTTAATTTAAGTCAATAATTTAAGTTTTAAGGATTTAAAATTATGTATTAATTTCACTCTTTCAAATGATATTATTATTAAATAAAAACTGTATTTACTAATTACGACTGGAAAAAGCCTAGTACAAATCATTAAACAACAATATTTTAAAGAGAATTACACGACATTAACAAAAAAATAAGAATCATTATTATAATAAATTTAAAGCTAAATTTTCTAAAGTTCATTAAAACATTAGATTATTGAGAATTTTTTTTCCTTAACTTTAAAGATTTCTGAGTAGATAAAAGTTATATATAACAGGCACTCACTTTATATTGATTTTTTACTGTTAAAGCCCCATAGAACAACATTAGATAAATATCCATCTAAAACTTACATTAACAGTTACGAGTGTGTAAAAAAATGTATCGCTGCAATATTTTAAACGTAAATCATATTTGTTCCAAATCAGATTTGGAACGTTAACTCAGCTAATATTCCTCAAATCAAGTGTCAGGAAAGTATATTTTGTTTTTGTAAGATTACATTGCAATGCTAAGAAATGGCGATAAAAAACAAATTTTCTCGCAAAAAAAAAAATTCTTTTAGTCAATCTAAATTAGTTTTGAAATAGAGTAAATTATTTTGCTTATTGGAAATATTAAATTTAATCTATTAAATTGAAATTAAAACTACAATTCTACGCATAACTCATTACATTAGCAGTACATAAATTTTCTCCAAATTTTATAAAATTAGATAAGAGGGAGAGTAACAGATCTAAAAAAATATTTAACCAAGATTTTCAAAGAATAAACATTTCTAAAATAAAATAAATAAATAAATAAATAAAAAATTAGTAAATAAAAATGAAAAAATAAAAAATATCGATACACTCCTCTAATGTAATGAGGATGTGTAGCCTCAGAGATCTATTGTCCGGGACCGGGCACCTCTCAATATTTTACTTTTCACAGCTGTGTGAACAGAGACACAATTGAATCGCACTCTACAAGAAGACAGAGATGCAACTGAGAGATGACAATCACTACCCGCCGGGTACCAGGTAAGTATATATATATATATATATATACTTACCTATAAACATAGTGGGTAGGCTTGCACGACACATGACTTCAGTGTTGGGCACCTTATCATGCCTTGATATTCCCAGAATGTTCTGATAGGTCTCACGTGGAAGGTGTTCAGACGCCTCGCTTGCCTGACATACGTGGTCCATGTCTCGCTGCCGTATAACGTTGTATTGATGATACAGGTGTTGTAAACTGCCATCATTGTCTTCACTGTCAGCTTGGAGTTGATCTAAACACGTGTTGTGAGATGCGCAAGGACTGTGGCTGCCTCCTTAATTCTCTTGTCGAGCGCTATGTCCAGGGAGAGGTTGTCAGTGATGGTAGAGCCGAGGTAGGTAAACTGATGGACCGCATCCAGTTCATAATCATTGATCGTGATGACCGGTGGTGCTGTGGCACCTTGACCCAGGACGTTTGTTTTTTCAGGCTAATGGTCAGCCCAAAATCTCTGCAGGCCCGACAGAAATCATCCATCAGTGACTGAAGTTGACGGTGGTTGTGGGATGCTAATACCGCATCATCAGCAAACAGTATATCTATGTTAACGACTTTCTGTAATTTGTAATCTTGGCTCTGAGACGGGCGAGATTAAAAAGCCTGCGTACGCAGGTAAATCCCTTCCCATGATATCCCGAATGTGTGCCTCAGAAGTAGCGCGAAGAAGATTCCGAAGAGAGTGGGAGTGAGGACACACCCCTGCTTGATCCTGCCACAGATGTTGAAGGGCTCCGTGGTGTTGCTGTTGAACTACACAGTCCTCTGCATGTCGATATGGAAGGAATTAATCAAACTCTGCAGCTTGGGTGGGAAGCTAATCCTGGACGAACGCCTTGGACAGATCGATGAAAGCGACGTACAGGGGCATTTGTTGTTCTCTGCACTTCTTCTGAAGCTGACGGGGCTTGAAGACCATGTCTACTGTTGATCGTTCAGTTCGAAAGCCGCACTGCGACTCTTGGTATACACGTTCGCCAAATTTTTGCAGATGAATCAAGATGGCCCGAGCAAAGACTTTGTCCACGACGCAGAGTAGAGAGATTTTTTTTTTAATCATATCACCCCAAGCAAGGCGATAACGCCACTGATCCGCAGGGGGCTACGTAAAGAATGGAAAAGAGAAAGCCGGAAACAACATCCTAATCAGGGAACAAGGGATGAGCCTCTGCACCTGTTCAATAGATGTGGGTGGAGTGTGAACCGGGCGATAGTTTAGTCTATCTTCTCCAATTGAAAAAAAAATAAAAGAGAGTGAAAAGATTGGAAAAGAGAAAACCGGAAACCGCATCCTAAACAGGAAACAAGGGATGAGCCTCTTCACCTGTTCAAAAGGTGTGGGTGGAGTGTGAACCGGGCGATAGTTTAGTCTATCTTCTCCAATTGAAAAAAAATAAAAGAGAATGAAAAAATTGGAAAAGAGAAAAGCGGAAACCGCATCCTAAACAGGAAACAAGGGATGAGCTTCTTCACCAGTTCAATAAATGTGGGTGGAGTGTGAACCGGGCGATAGTTTAGTCTATCTACTCCAATTGAAAAAAAAATAAGAGAGTGAAAAGATTGGAAAAGAGAAAACCAGAAACCGCATCCTAAACAGGAAACAAGGGATGAGCCTCTTCACCTGTTCAAACGGTGTGGGTGGAGTGTGAACCGGGCGATAGTTTAGTCTATCTTCTCCAATTGAAAAAAAATAAAAGAGAATGAAAAATTGGAAAAGAGAAAACCGGAAACCGCATCCTAAACAGGAAACAAGGGATGAGGCTCTTCACCTGTTCAATAGGTGTGGGTGGAGTGTGAACCGTGCGATAGTTTAGTCTATCTTCTCCAATTGAAAAAAAAAATAAAAGAGAATGAAAAAATTGGAAAAGAGAAAATCGGAAACCGCATCCTAAACAGGAAACAAGGGATGAGCTTCTTCACCAGTTCAATAGATGTGGGTGGAGTGTGAACCGGGCGATAGTTTAGTCTATCTTCTCCAATTGAAAAAAAATAAAAGAGAGTGAAAAGATTGGAAAAGAGAAAACCGGAAACCGCATCCTAAACAGGAAACAAGGGATGAGGCTCTTCACCTGTTCAACATGGTGTGGGTGGAGTGTGAACCGGGCGATAGTTTAGTCTATCTTCTCCAATTGAAAAAAAAAAAAGAGAATGAAAAAATTGGAAAAGAGAAAACCGGAAACCGCATCCTAAACAGGAAACAAGGGATGAGCTTCTTCACCAATTCAATAGATGTGGGTGGAGTGTGAACCGGGCGATAGTTTAGTCTATCTACTCCAATTGAAAAAAAATAAAAGAGAGTGAAAAGATTGGAAAAGAGAAAACCGGAAACCGCATCCTAAACAGGAAACAAGGGATGAGCCTCTTCACCTGTTCAAAAGGTGTGGGTGGAGTGTGAACCGGGCGATAGTTTAGTCTATCTTCTCCAATTGAAAAAAACAAAAGAGAGTGAAAAGATTGGAAAAGAGAAAACCTGAAACTGCATCCTAAACAGGAAACAAGGGATGAGCCTCTTCACCTGTGATGCCTCTGTAATTGTTGTAGTCACTTCACTCTCCTTTGTTCTTGTAGAAGATGATGACCGTAGCGTCCCTCGTGTTCTGTGGTACAGCTCTTTCTTTCCAGTACTTTGTGCAGAGGAAGCAATAGGATAGTTTTGCAGTGCTCGATAAGATCAGGGGAAATCGCATCACTGCCTGGGGCTTTTCATGTGTCCAAGCTGTGGATGGCCACGCTGAGTTCTTCTATCGTCGGCTCAATGTCGAGCTCTTCCATGAAAAGTAGATACACAATGGTGTCAAGGGCTGCAGTCGTCACAACATTCTGTTGGGTGTAGATGTTGGAATAGTGTTCCATCCATCATTCCATCTGTTTTTGTCTCTGATGACTTCCCCAGTGGTGGATTGGCGGGGAGCTGTCGTGTTCTTCACTGATTCAATTACTGTCTTGATGCCATCAAACATTCCTCTAGTATTCCCTGTATTTGCTGCTGTCTGAATAGTTTCATCACGTTGACATCAATGCAAGAATTTCCTTGTTTCTTTGCACGGTGTAACCTCTTGGGCTGGAGCTTGATCTTGCAACACACTAGCGAGTGGTCTGTGTCACAGTCAGTGCTGTGATAAAAGCGAGTGTGGAGAACATTCTTAATAGCCGTTCGTCTGACAAGGATTAAATCCAACTGGTGCCAGTAGTTTGATCGTGGGTGTCGCCAAGAGACTTTGTGCTGGCGCTTGGTCTAAAAGAAGAAGTTGGTTATGCACAAGTTTTCTTTGAGATTACTTGTTGACTGATGCAGATATTACGGCCCACTTGTCGGATGTCTCCGAATCTCCATGTACCCAATGAAGAAGGCAGACCGTGGCGTGACAACACCTTACTGGCTGGGGGCTGTTCAGCTTGAGATGGGTGATGGCTGTCCAGTGAGATTAGCGAATCTCTCCCATCGACGAAAACGACCCCTGGCGCTGCGCTCTACGCCACTGGAGCGGTAACTTAGAACCGGTAACTGTCGTTCCCCGTGTTATATTAACGCCAAGAGCGAAGGTGGAGTACCCTCTCCAGGTGTAGCGTTTTGGTGCAGTATGGTCGGATGCACGCCTGGGTGATGCGATATGGAGGACAGGCTGTTGCCCATGCCCATGCCCATGTAGCACATCCCCTTTCTCTACGTCACTGATTAAACCAAAGGAACGAGAGGGTCGTTACAAGTTGGGACCAGTGCTGTCGCAGGAACTGCCAGAACTAGTTGAACACAACAGCGAACTGCCTTAGGGATTCAGACCCGGATTTTAACTCGAGGTTTACTGCTGAAGACTTTTCCATGATTAGATATGGCCGCAAGGCAACGAAGGTTTGAAATGAGTGTTTTCC
This sequence comes from Ascarosepion bandense, assembly GCA_037127315.1. Classification (NCBI taxonomy): domain Eukaryota; kingdom Metazoa; phylum Mollusca; class Cephalopoda; order Sepiida; family Sepiidae; genus Ascarosepion; species Ascarosepion bandense. The sequence goes on from JBBBDQ010000571.1 coordinate 3,237,936, forward strand.
TTCCCCTAGGTGAACTGCTTTCCCAGGCGAACAATCTCTATCTGACCGAAGAAACTGGTTATGAGGCGCCTGTGGCCCGCCTCTCACCTTTTCTCCTGTCTGTGAAAGCAGTTCCGCGACGAGAACGCTAGAAGCTGGACTTAGTTGTCAGACGCTATTTGAACAAGCATACCATGGAAGAGCATTTTATAGATGGTGGGAGCTTATCCATACTATCACACCCGGCTATGACAACCTTGGAACTATATAAATATATAAAACTCTCTTTATTATAACAGAGAGGATATATATATATATATATATATATATATATATATATATATAGTTAAATAAAATAAAGACAAGAAGAAAACTGTATTTTAAATCGCCTACGCGTTTCGTCTTTATCAAGGCGAAAAGACGAAATGAGCTTTATTTTAAATTACGTATCTATAAAACAAAAGAAGAAGAAAAATACATAGAAAACACATTCAGAAACTTGCATTACCCATATCACTTTATTCACAATGCAAAAAGAAAGGCACACAATATATACAACCACAACAAAAGAAACACTGTTAACAATAATAATCTAAATAATAACAAATACATCATACTACCAACCAACTCCATTGCATCTAATATCCAAAACAATCTATCTCATATAAAAAACACACACATAATGACAACTACCTCGACAACTATTATGGACATTATCAGATCTAAAAATAACAGAAATCAAAATGATGAACAAGCAGGTGTATACAGAATAAATTGCCGGGATTGTTCCTCCATGTACACCGGAAAAACAAGTAGAAATCTAAAAAAACGTATATATGAACACAAAAGAGACATCACTAATACTAATCTAACAAATGCATTAGTGATTCACAGAAATAAATTCAACCATAAGTTCGATTTTAAAAATGCCACACTAATAAAAAGAGTAAATAATTTATTCAGAAGAAAAGTTCTCGAGAGCGCCGCTATCCAGTACTACCAAAACATCAATTTGCGCCCCGGATTTTTCCCAATCTCACTTTTACTTATGGAAATTATACTAAAACAGACTAAAATACTTAATAAAAATTTCAAAGAAAACGGTTGAATTCCCTTCATTTTAACATCTCGTGACTTTGCACTACACATGAAGAAATTCTAAAAACTAAAATATTCTGTTAATCTTTTGAAATGTTTTGTGAGCGTCTTTGTGGTTGCCAACACTGTTTGTTTAAAGATACGCAATTTAGAATAAAGCTCATTTCGTCTTTTTGCCTTGATAAAGTCCATCACAGGACGAAATGCGTAGGCGATTTAAAATAGTTTTCCTCTTGTCTTTATTTTATTTAACCATTCTGTCCTTAATCTCAGATTATAACAGAGTATATTTTTACACACACACACACACACACACACACACACACACACACACACACACACATATATATATATATAACCATATCAAAATAATCCTCTGTACTATTATTATAACGGTTTTTATAATAGTACAGAGGATTATTTTGATATGGTTAGCATGGCTTCTCATGTTTATATCGTAGTTTAATCATAGAAATTGTTGGCTCTCAGTTGGTAATCTATGAGATTTCTTTTTGTTTGAATTTTTATCAGATTTCTGTGAAACAATGTAAAAGTTTATACAATTACCTACCTCAAAATGTTAAAAATTATTTGAAATCTAGTTCTGGGCATAAGAGGGAGTCTGGAGTTTTATCAATATGCATAATTAATTATTTCTAATTTTAAATTCTTATGTTTATAGCATTCCCAAATTAAGTCACTAAATCTACTTGTCTACCCGCAGAAAATATTTTCTTTGAAAGATTTTATATTTTATACTATTTCACAAGAAAAATAAACGCTTCTCTAAAACAAAGGTTAGTTTGAATGTAATGATTGTGAATGTAACGATCTATGTCTTCTTTTTTTTCTTGTAGGTGATTTACGTGCTAACAATGATCCTCTGCTTATGACTTTGTATACTTTATGGGTGCGTCATCATAATAGCGTTGCCAAAGAACTTAAAGCACTCATTAAAAATGCCGATGATGAAACTATTTATCAGGCTGCACGGAAAATTGTGATTGCTGAATACCAACATATTGTGTACAATGAGTTTTTACCAACTTTGTATTCAGTTACTAAATTGAAGCCATCCAGTAGTGGATACACTACGAAGTTAGATACCGTGAACCCTCATATATTTAACACTTTCTCCATTGCCTTTACTGGACTTGTTGATACAATTGTACGAAGCGACTTTAAATTCGACAAGACCACAGAGAAACTAGAGAATTATTGGTATAACCCTGTTAAGTTATGGGAAACTGACGGTATTAAAAATATTGTAAAAGGATTGCTGACTGACGGAGCAGGAAAAATTGACAGGTATTTTATATAGTGTCTTCATTTTCTTTTTTTATATAGTGTCTTTATTTTCTTTTTATACAGTAACTTTATTTTCTTTTTGTTTAATAAGTGGGATTTTGAGAATTTCTACTGGACATTTTTATAATTTAGGAATAGAATTCAAAGTAATTAATACCCATGACAAACAAAACAAAAAATAAACAAAAGAAAACTAAAAAACAAAAGTCGTAATTGTTTTAAATTGTCATTTATCTACTAAGACATTTATATATTTTTGTTAATAATTCCTGTTAGTCTTCATTTTAAACAATTCCTACAATGACAATCTTTGTAGTGACAAATATTCCTCTAGTTTTTCTTTTACTTTATTTTCTACTAGATCTTGCTATTTGAATATTTTACTGGGGGCGTGGCTAAATACAGATTATTATATTTAAAATTTACCCAAACTATGGTCATATATGTTATTTATAATTGAATAGCCGATAAGATTTTTTTATTTCCTGTAAAATTGTTAATAGGCTAGAGGGGGCTAATGGGGCTTAGTAGAGAAAGAATTGTATATTTTCTATGAAAGAAATGTTGCTTTAGTAATAATGAAAAGGTTAAGTAGAGTGTAAATAAAAAAACGGTAGCTGGTAAAGTGGGCCGTGGCCAACTAATTTTGGAGTTTAGAAGAATTCCTATACTTGCCACTAGGATGTCAGTACAAGAAAACAGAATGTTACAATAAGAAAAGCAGCAAATGGTAATTCCATCGAAACAACCGATATTTCTATCTCAGGTGTCTTATCAGTAATATGGTGATTTTCTAGGCGTATTTTAGACGTGGCACAAGGCCAAAAGTAAAGGACACACAGTGAGGATCGAACTCACTACTCAATTGTAATGATTCTAGCGAGACATAATTGCTAATCATTACACCACCTCGAGGTGACCTCTTTTTCAGTAATATGACTCTCATGAGAGATTAGTTATTCATTAAGATTGTAATTCTTTATCAAAACCCGACAGAGTTATTTTATACTATCATGTTTTTAAGAACATTTCCATGTAGAACCTTAGAATATGTCTACTATAGTATTCTTGAGTATGTTGATATCCTTATTTACTTTCACGAAATATATATATATATATATATATATATATATATATATATATATATATATATATATATATTTTAATTCAGATACTTCAATCCAAGGGTATATATATATATATATATATATATATATATATATATATATATATATGAGAGAGAGAGAGAGAGAGAGAGAGAGAATGATACAATGAATACTTTTATTAGCCAGGAAGTCGAAATACTTAAACTATATTAATAGATGCGTATAATAGATGTGTATAAACAAATAATAATAAATGTGTATAAGCAAAGAAAAGAATACAAAACTATTATATCCTATCAGTCCTCCTATATGACAATGAAAGCAGTACAATCTCCTCCTCACAGACGAAGAAGATATTTGAAGCAACAGAAATGTCGCTCTACAGAAGGATGCTGAGAAATAAAAATAACGCTTATACTTAACATCAGAAAAAGAATTGACATTTCTGGAGCACATGATGAGGAAGGGAGGTCTGGAAATTTTGATACTCATAGGACAGATGAAAACAACTCATAAACTACATGGTGAACTTGAGTAAATGGATGACAGAACAGTGTTTAGGAGAGATAACAAAAAGACAAAACTTATTGAGAGCTGCAAAAGATAGGAAACTGAGGAGAGATATTATCGCCAACGTCCTGAAGAGTCATGGCACATTGAAGAAAATAAAACGTCTTTTATATACATCTATTGATATAATTTTAGTTATTTTCTCTCCAAGTATTATTATAAATGTAGTGATAGTGATTAGTTTTTAAATACTATATCCCTTGAAGACGTAAAAGACCGTGGCTCTCCACAGCTTCCTTTTATATTATCTGTGAATTGCCATGATTTATTGAAACAGACGATATATTAGTTTCCCGTTAACTTTATGGTTTTGAATTTAAAATAGACTAGCTGTTATCCTATGTTAGAAAGATCCCTTTTCCTTGATATGTAACCAAGAGCTGAGTGGTGAAGAATGGATTAATGCCTTTCCTCCAGGGACGAATTAAAAAACACAATTGATAACCGCCACACTACCCGCACATATCTCGATAGTTAGAGCGGATCTCATTGGTGTCGCTCACTTGTGTCTTTTCTATAAATATTTTCATGGTAATTGTTCTTAACAGCTTTCATTTTTGATACATCAACTTTACGAATTTAAGCGCTGTACTAGATTGGCAGCTAGGTCTCATCACTTTAATGTTGAAATTGCTCGATATAACCGTAAGTTCTATGCTAACAGTTTCTTATCTCGTACTTCTCGCTAGTGGAACTCTTTTTCCGGTTTCTTGTTTTTCAGTCAACTTTGTTTTTCAAAAATGTAAATGCAATGTCAGCCGTTATCTTCCTTTTTTAATTACTCTTCTTTTAGTGTTCTCTTCTTAATAATGTTGTTCTTTTTCTCATATTCTTTAACACTCCGTAACTCCTTACGTTTTAGTGGCTTTATTGCCTTGTTTGGGGTGATATGATTAAAAACAAAACCAGACAGTGAGTTCCTTCTTTACTGCAAGCCCCATAAATATAACAGCGATGTGCGTACATGTATTTGAACTTGGAATAGATCAGAATCCGACAGAATGATAGTATAAAGAACAAATAGAAAACATTTATAAACATAACGTGTTTCGATTTTATTAAGACTTTATCAAAGAATGAGATATGGACAAAATTCTGGTATTTTTAAATAAAATAAAAATCAAACAGCACAAGAATAAAATACCGAAAATCAAACAACGCCAAAACAAAAATAACAAATTTCTTGTCATCCTGTTAGATTAATAAATGGTTTCTATTTGTTCTTTATCTTACTATGCGTGTATATATATATCAATATAATCTACTACCAATGTTTATAGAAAATATTTACAAAAAGTAGTTGCTTTTGGCGAATTATTTACGTTTGAAATGTTTGTTATAATTTCTCCGTGTCTGTATTTGATTAAGACTAAAGGATTACGGTTAGATTTTCCTAACCTCACTATGTCAAACAGGTAATATTTTCCGAGTGTTTTCTATATTTTCTATTAATTTTATGTGCTCGATAATATAAGTACCGTATTCATACAATACTATATGAGTCTTGAGCAAAATTATCATACACATAGATGAATGATTTTTTGAAAACTGAAAAATAAAAAGTGAAATTTATAACTTTTAGTGTGTTAGTCAGTTAACGTGATATTCTCTTGGGCAATAATGTCTCGAAATAGGCATGACTGACTAGTATGTTGCCATTACTTTCTGAGTAGCCTGGTTGCCAACCAATGCTACAGAATCCTATCTGTCCTGCTATTTAACCCATAGCTAGAAGAAGAAGAAATGGATTCAAACGCTTCCCAAAAGGATCTGTGCGTAAGTGAATGAAATAGACTGGATTTTGAACTCAGATTGCCTTTTTTTCATTCCGAGCCGGTATCTATTACACCACAACTCATATAACATCTCGATATATGTAGCAGTGTAAAAACAGAATTGGGAGGAGAGTCTGCTTAGAAATAAACATAAAACGTTATTAAAATTAACTTTTCTTGAGAGTAACTTTGTAACATTTGTACCAAGCAGAACTAACAAAATAGGATTAATAAGTCATTTATTTAAATCAACTGAAATTAACATATTGGATTTTGCTCTAAGAAGCGTGGTATAAATTCAACATACAACATAAAGTTGATCATTATGAATAAAAATTTTAAAGAGAAAATATTGCATTAACTTTAAGTGAAATATCTTAATTTAACTTCTAAAGATCAAAACAAGTTTCCTAAATTACATTTTTTGCGAACTTCACCCAAGAAATGTTTGTTTTTGCAATGAAAATATAAAATAATATCCGAAGGCATTAAGTCCAAAATAAATAGATACTTCAATGAAATAATTTAAAGTTATTGCAAACATTTCATAAACCAACTTCAGCAGTGAACTACTGCAAGCCAAAACCGAAAGTAGAAATCTTCGCTCCGAGTGTAACGACGAGATAGGCTTCCAGATAGGCCTAGAATTATTGGCGATAGATGTATTATGACATGGCCTTTAGTAAAGAACGCCAAAGGTGGCAAAGAAGAAAATCTGGAATCCGAAAAGCACGTAAATTTGAACAACATAAAATCTGACAATTTCTATGAAAAAACGAAAACCGTTTAACTTTTAAATTATGACTTAGTCTTTTTTCTAAGTTAATTCCAAAGTTGAACGTGAAAAATAGATGTTAATACTCATAAACATGTAAAATGATCTCATTACCAAACCCCAGAAATTATGCAGTGATTCGAAAGTATTCTATCATACTTAGTCAATATTATATTATACTGAAATATATATTTTATACTTTTATTTTTCCCCGCACTCCTTACAGTATCCTAGTTTGTACTTACCAATTATTTGACCGTCTCGTTCCTTTCCTACTTTAACATTTAGATCTCCGATGATAATGGAAATTTCCAGAGATTTCTTCTTTTTCTTGCCGTGATGCGTATACTACTATAATGGTATATTAATCGGTGTTGCTTTCAGTTTAAGTAAATAATTTTTGTCAAGCTATTGAAAGTGTCTCAAAACATTTCTTCATGCATTGGGCAACTATGAGTCCTACTCCTTCATTTTTCTTTACGTCTGCTTTAATGACCCTGTGTCTATTGCTTACGAAATCCCTATTATTTGCCCACCTAACCCAAGAATGTTAATGTTTAACCCGTTCATTTTCTGATTGATTTTTATTGTCCACATCGACGTCATGTTTTTGTAATCCATGTCCCAATAACTGTTTTGTTTGTTGTGAACAGTCGATGAATAACGTTTTCATATCACTTTTTGCACGTGTCTCGCCTTGCTATGCGATTTGTCAATTCCAAGAAACTTATCCCCTACCAATTCATGCTGTTTCCTTATAGAAGTTTTAACTTTAGTAGGAGAAGTTCTTGGTAGCATTAGATTTTCTGTTGTTAATACGGAACACTCAGTTTCAACCAAGGCTATAGAACCCAATCAGTCCTACTATTCAGTCCATAGCCAAAGCGGGAATAGATCAATCAATGTCTCCTCTAAGTTAATGTAATAAATTTGGCTAGAATTCGAATTCGACTCTCCGATTTCTCGTTAACAGTCAATATCCATTACACCACAACGCATATCTAGTATGTATCAACCTATATTGTAAAGCTTTACAATTTAATGTCTAGTTCCTCTGGACATACTTTCTTATGCAGTAACTGACGTCATAATACCGCATATAAGTCTGTAAATTACTCTCTTATTTAGAATAATATATATTGTTGTATAAATTACATTTCATTTTTTTTTATTTTAACTTACAACCGATTTCTTTATTTGTAAGCAATATATTCCTGGTAAAATTTTCATATCAGTTGTCAGAATATTTGCATGGAATTTTAAATACAAAGTTTAGAATTCATACAATCGAATTCTGAGGATAAACGAGCTAAAGAATAAAGAAATCGGTCGATGTTTTGCGACTTGGAAATGAACCAGCGTATTTCTTTTTCTGTCTTTCAGATTTATAGTAAAGGCATTAAGTGATAAATATTTAGAGAAAGCAGCTGGTCAAGGCACAGACAAAACTGCTCTAAATATTCTACAAGCACGTGAAAATGGTGTAAACAATTATTTTCTCCTGTATAGTATTCTCACAAAACAATATGAGCTAGCTGATGATTTCAAAGACTTAAAACGACTAGATCAGACATTAAAAACTGATCTTACAAAACTGTACCCGTAAGTAAAAACATTTTTTTATTTATTTTTGAGTTAATTTAAGCGAATGTATTTATGGATTGACATAAGACGCACAGACGCACGCACGTATATTAAAGTAAATAAGTCAATAAATCTTAAGCTTAATGACGGAAACATTCATTTTATATAACAAATATTTCTTTTTCGACATAATCGCCTAATTTATCATTGTACTTAATTGAACGCATCTCTATTAATCACAGAGATCGAACAATATACGATAATAAATTTGAATATTCAACAGAAAACAGTTATGCTACGGAATTAGTGATCCGTATTTATATGTATATGCGTGCGTGCGTACAATAGAGCGATATTCATTTCCAAACACTTCCCCTGCAAAGATGGCTAACCAATTCCTGTTGAAAACGCCTACTCGGAGCCCAGCTGTGGTTTATAGTGTAACTCTACTAAGAGGATAGAGCGCATAAGCTGACATCATGAACAGTGAGAACAACGCCACTACGTTCAAATCATCGGTCATGGTGACTTGTGACTTCATACTAGCACAACCATCGACGTTTTATTTAAAAAAAAAAAGATTTTAAGAATAACGCTTACCTTTATTTGGGAAATTTTTTTTCCGTACGCGATAAAAAGATATTAAAAAAGGGGGAAAGAAAGAGAGAAGAAAATATCAGAAAATAAGATGAGAAATTTGAAAAGGAAAAGAAAGAGAAAAAGGAAAGATACAGAAAGAATAGAAAGTGAAGAGGACATCAGGGTGAAAATGTAGAGAATGAAGAGCCAATGGAAACGGTTAAAAGAGAGAAATTTTAAAATTTCACTGGAAATGGATTGCAGACGGTACATTATTTGAGCTCAAATCTGTTAGCATTTTTACTTTTTTTTTTTAAGAATTGTACTTTTATAAAGAAAATGAAAAGAAAGAGGAAAAGGAAACGTACAGAAGAAATAGAAAGTGAAGAGGAAAATAAAAAGAAAAAGCGAGAAAATGTATAGAGGGAAGAAAGTGGAGAGCAATGGAAACGGCTAAGAGAGAGAAATTTTAAATTTTGCCCAGAAGTGAATTGCAGACAGATATAGATCTCGGTTACAGTGTTTCAAGTTAAATCTTTTGTCATTTAAAATAAATAAATAAATATTTGAAAAAACAGTAGCTACTCTAGCATTTACGCATCGTTCATTCAGTAATGAATTAGAACGCTCTTAGCTACTGGTGTGTTTACATGGTATATTACACGCTAAAACGCTGTCTTTTTCTACCGAGCGCCCATAGCTCAGAGGTAGAATCGGCGACGGATGACAATTCGGTCTGGTTTCAATTCTGGCTAAAAGCAAGTGGATGTGATACAGCGAAACAGATCTGTCTGCGGATGACTATATATATATATATATATAGTCATCATATATATATATATTTCATAACAGAACAATATTTGGAAAAGTATTGACAATGCAGCAAATGTTTTTTGTGTGGCGGGTTTCGTTCTTTAAGACTTTCTCATACTAAAGGATGTTTCCGTTGTTGTAACTACAAATGTGCACAAAGGTGAAAACGTCAATGAAATTTTAAACTTTTAAATTATTTTTATATAAAATTTGCCACGGAAGTTGAAATGTAAGAAACTGGACGCCATTTAAATCAGAGACAATAAGTGACTGACAGGATTAGAAACTGGCCATAGTAATAATTTCCAAACCTTGTCAGTTATTAAATAAAATATTTGACATAATGACAAGGCGTGAGTAAGCTAGAAACAATTTTGATTTAATGTAGCGCCAGAGGAAAGGTGCATCTGTATTCGTGGGTTAAATTTTAACTGTATTTGAGTCCTATGAACGGCCATTAATATTTGATACGCACGTGCTCACACACATACCTATATATATATATATAGAGAGAGAGAGAGAGAGAGAGAAAGAGAGAGAGAAGAGAAAGTAATCATGTTTTAAATCAACTAGAAAGAAAAAGTTTGTGATTACCTTTTTTGCATTTGACTAATTATATATCAACATAATCTTTTGATCACCGCGAAAAAATATTAAGAATTTCTATTTTTGTTTTATACAGATTAATATATGATATCGAATTTTTGCCTGGTATTTTTTCTGAGTTGCCACTGGCTGGTGAAGAAATTGGGCCAACGCTAGCAGAAATAATTGAAACTCAGTTTAAAAATCTAAAAGAAGGTGATAGATTTTATTACGAACATAAGGACATTTTCAAAGAAGGTAAGATCTTAAATATATATCCGGGTCCAACACACACACACACACATATATGGGCGTGTATAATGACAATATACATGCTAAAAAGTCTGCCTTCTTCTACCGTGTGCCCATGGCCCAGAGGTTGAACCGCTGATTGACGACACGTCGGTCAGGTTTCAATCCTGGGTTAAAAACTATCGGAGTCTAACCGTACTGATGAGCTGCGAAACAGATCTGTCTGCGGATGATTATATATACTGTATTTAAAATAGACGTGATTTTATTTTATATTTAAAATAATCGGAGATAAATATTTAATTTTATATTTAAAATAAACAGAGATTTAAGGTATTTAAAAAAATAAATAAACAGAAAACACCCAAAAACTCATTTATAGCGGTCTGGCACACTTGACAATTTCCAAAGTGAAAGTGGGTAATTGTTTTTAATAACATTCTCGAGATATTTCAAAGACAATTTATCTTTTCTCTCTTTTGGCAATTCGGCAGCAACTAATCTTGAATTAAAAAAGAAACCTATATATATATAGAAGGACCCATACAAGAGAGAGTGAGAGAGAGAGAGAGAGAGAGAGAGAGAGAGAGAGAGAGAGAGAGAGAGAGAGAGAGAGCAACAGGTAGGTGGGTGGAAATACTAGCCTATGCAAAATCTTAGATGAAAAGCTCAATATTAACATTTTAAATTCATTATTTATCCATTTCAGTAGAAACTATTGGGGGAAAAATCAAAACGTCTACTGCAGGATTAATTGCAGAGAGGAAAATATACTAGGCAAACGTAATAACAAAAGAGAACTCAAAGGAACAAAGGATGAGAGCAACTGGGAAAGAATTCAAAGAGCGATATTAAAATCACTTGCTATCATTTAAATTCGAAATATATATAAATATAATATATATAAATATGTTTTCAAAATGTATATTGTAGTTGAAAATAAAACAGAAACCTCATTAGTAGAAAGGAGTATTTAAAAAAGCTAAATAGAAATATAGGAAGAAATGACAATTTATGCATTGAAAAGAAACTACTGATTATATAATTTAATAAAATAAATAATTTGCTCAAAGAATTAGATTGTTTCGAACAATCAACACGCTGACTCATATTTTAACATTAAAAGATCAATAAAATTTTGAGAACGCTATTAAAAACAGTCATCAGTTTTGAAAATCGATAAGCGGGAAACAGTGTTGCAAATTTGTAAATAAAACAAAAAATTATTTTTATGTATATTAAAAAGCTTTTTAAAACTTAATATAAAGTACTTGTATATTTATCTACGTAATAAGGGCATATATAGGGTGTTCCAAAAATGTACACATTTTATATATATATATATATATATATATATATATATATATATATATATATATATAAAGGAATTTTATTATTTTTTAAAAATGTTTTATTCGTGTGTGTGTGTGTGTGTGACAAATTCTTGTTACCGTGAATGTTTTAACGTTTTTTCTAAGAATTGATCTGTCTTCGCAACTTAAAAATCTATTAGACATTTTCTTGCAAGATTTGTTGAAAAAAATTCTTTTAATTTCATTATTTCATTTATTTTTATTATTTTAGAAGTGGGGTTCAGATTATAATAGAAATACATTGCCAAATTGATACCTGATTTTTTAACGCTTTATCTTGTTTTTACGTGACCCATTGGGAGCCGTCGATGTCGCAAGTCATCTTTACGAACAAACAATTTTCATTCAGTAGTGCCGTTAATAACAGCAGTTTTTTTTTTTCACTTAGGCAGAATGATTTATTTTAATACAAAACTAACTCTAAGCATTGGGAAGTTGTGACAAAAGAAACCATTGCGTTGTTTTGGGATACAGGGTTCAAACAGTGTTGATGCTAAAGTCAACCATGATTGTAGACTCATTTTCCTACTTCCTTGCGAAACCTGCCTTTACAATAATGCAATTAATGGAGTGAATAAAAGATTTAAGGTATTTGTTCTAAAAATCTAAACGGGGATATTCCAAAGCACATGTCTCATTAAGGATCAAGTTGAAAATAAACACCAAAGTTTATTGGTCAATAACATATGAACTTTGGCATTTATTTGAAATGATACCTATGTCTTGAAATAATGTAAACACTCTTCTCTTTTATTATATTTCATTGTGAAACATTAATAAATATGTACTATGATTGTCCTTTAAGGAAGCACAACCGACCTTTACCCCATCGACAACTGGTCGTCAGAAGCATTACAGTAAATGTTGAAAATATCTAACTTTGTACCGAATTAAATTATGAAGAGAAATATATGCAAAAATTATAGATGTTGAATTTTATCTTTATTTCAAATCATGTCATAGTGCATCTCTCGCTCAGAACTAGATGCCCATCTTAAATCTAGTCAACTCATTGTGATGGAAGATTTTTAGTTTCAGTTTGTGACTACATCAGTCAGTTAACTGCCGTACGTGATACACGCTTAGGTGATCATGTCTCAAATGGGACATGACTGACTGGGCAGAAGTGGGTTGCCATTACTTTCTGCGGTAGACCGGTTGCCAGCCAAGACTATAAAACACAATCTGTCCTGTTATTTAACCCATAACTGGGGGAAGAGGCAGATTAATACCTTTTCCAAAGGGTATTTACGTGTAAGTGAATGCAAAGAATTCAACTGGAATTCGAACTCGGCGCCCCGATTTTTAGTTTCGAACTGATATCCACTGCACCACATAGAAATTCAAAGGAAAGTGGGTAGAGATTAAAAGCATAACTAAATTGGTTCGAAAGGCCAATCCTCTTTATCTTGGTATATTTTTAATTTACTAAGTTCATTATAATTAATATGGAGTTTTTTTAAGGCTTTGAATCCATCACTTCCCATCCCGTTAACAAAATACGAAATGGAATACGGATTTTAATCTTTGATTAAATCATTCACATTGAAACAGTTTTAATGAAATAAAACACTTCAGAACTATTAAACAAAAATATGAGATAAAATTATCTTGAAAGTAACTTTTTTATTTTATTGTTTAGAATTAATTTAAATATAGTTACGCTGACTTATTTTGTTATAAATATACTTTTTTATAATTATAAAAGTAGAAATAGAAAAAAATGGCTCGTAAAAGTGATTTAGCAGCAGGTTTATGATTAACTTTTTGTACACCTCTTTTACAGTATCTAAAATATCAAATTGATTAATTTTATTATGGCATAACTTTAAATAACAACGTTGTTAATAAAATGACTGTCCATTAATTTAGCTGAATAAAATATCGTGTTTGCTCTTATTTAACGGCAAACTAAATTAAATTTCAACATTTCTTTTGAAAGAAAAACAATTTACTCATAACAATTTAAATTTATTATCAATATAATTGTTGTTATGAATATCAGAAAAAATATTAAATTACTTTTATGAAACAAATAATAGCATTTTTAAATACATCTAGAACTCTGAAAACAGAATCGAAAAAAAAAATTATTAAAAATAAACAGAACGAAACATTATTAAAATTTACTTGGAGGAAACTTTTTAACATTTTTGAATAAGAAACACTACAAAAATATGTACGTTTTGCAATGAAAACATACAGCAAGTCCGAAGGAAATGATATAAATAAATCTTTTACTTCAATTGCATAAGCTAAATGTATTCCAAATGTAAAAAGCTTTTTTTAAGCCAAACACAGCAACAAATGACTTCAAACTCAAACCCAAATTTAAAAACATCGCTCCCACTGGAACAGCGATATTTGAGGTCTCTACTTCTGAGAGAGAGGTGCACTATAACATGGCCTTAAATAAAGGTCATCAAGGTTTGTGTACTGGAATGGAGATAAAGATAGATAGATAGATAGATAGATAGATAGATAGAGAGAGAGAGAGAGAGAGAGAGAGAGAGAGAGAGAACAAACTTTCAAGATTTTTTTTGAGCATTCTATCCACTTGTGTCATTTTTATTCTGATCAGCTGATTACTGTCTAAGCATTGGTCATCATCATGTCAATAACTTTTTTTCATATTTACAGATGATATTTTTTCTTTTTCCTATTTTAGACCGATTGGCAGAAATAAAAAAAATAACAATGGCGAGAATCTTATGCGACCATGCTTCGCTAGTGGATGTTCAAAATATCCCTTTCGCAAAAGTTGACGCCAAAGCGTAAGTCACAAAATACTTTTAATTAATTCATTTTACAACCGTGTTGTAAAGATAACTGTTCTGTGACCAAAATATTTAGGATTTAATCAAAATTAAAGAAACGTACTCTTAAAAGAAACGAAATCTCCTATTTTACTCCGATTTAAGAGATATTAATTTTTCTAAGCTATAGTTTAATCTTGATAAAAATCTAAATATGTATGTTGTAATATCTGTTTAGTATTGGTAAAAAATATTCTACGTAGCACTGTAACACGTCATATGAGAATCTATGCATATATTCAGCACTTGATGGCCCTTCATCATAATAAGAGCTAGACAAATTTGTGTCTGCATAGACTTTATTGAGAAGGATATTTTGCTTTTGTCTCCAGACACACAAATGTTTTGACCGTACTGTAATTTCCAACTCACAATTTTCTCCTTTTGTTTCCTTATTCAGTCATTTCGTACTTATCTTCCTCTTGTTTTTTATTTACATATCTCCCCCTGTATTACTTTATTAGATATTCAGCTATCTCTACTTCTATTCGCTTCTTCTTCTTCTTCTTTGTATCGTGTTCCTTCAGGACATCAGCAATCATGGCTCACATATTCCTATTCCCTTCCCCACTCGCGACCCTTAACAGCATTTACCTCTTTGTCAAACATTCTATTATTCATTCACACGAACTCGTCAGGTGGGTGGTCTTTGTCTCTCTTGCTTGTCCTCGATATACCCTATCAGTGTTAAGTTCTCCAAACCTTTTTTCCTTATTATGTCTCCAAGAAAATTCAGCTGTCTTTTTCTGATTCTAAGTAGAAGTGTTCCTTTTGTTACTAATTGATTTAGATTAATTAAACTTCTATAATTTTGTTTAATGTTGACATCTCCAATTCATAGTTCGCATCTTGGTGTTTTTCTCTTGCTGGCAATCATACTTTCTGTCTCTTTACAGTTGATGATCAGTCCTTTTCCCTCGCTTTCCTAAAACGTCCTGCAGTTTTCTTTCTGCATCATCTGCATATATCATTAAGATTACATCCTTTAGCACCTCCAGTAATAAATACTGGCAGAGTCTTCAATTTCGTTAGGATAGTCCTGACGTAAACCTGAAAAGAACACACACCTTTGTCTTGGGCCCTTTCTTTTCTTGTGTACCTACTCAAGTGATTTTCTATCTGCACACAAGCAGTTTTTTCTGAGTGAGTCTAACATCCTTTGCAAAGGGATCTAGTTTTCCTAATAATTCAAATAGATTCTTGTGCCATATTCGAAATGAAAATAATTTTAACCTTTATTTGCATATAAAATGCTTAATTATTTATCACTTCATTATATATTAAATTATTTCAAGCTTTATTTTCTTAATAGATGTTAATTATGTTCCTTTCATTTCATTATTATATTCAATTCCTTCTTTATTTCTTTATTAGAGATTCAGTTATCTTCCCTTTTAGTTCTAACTTTTTATTTAATAATTTAAGCCTTTTATTTCCTTAT
Source organism: Ascarosepion bandense (assembly GCA_037127315.1). Taxonomy (NCBI): domain Eukaryota; kingdom Metazoa; phylum Mollusca; class Cephalopoda; order Sepiida; family Sepiidae; genus Ascarosepion; species Ascarosepion bandense. Next base: position 3,253,990 of record JBBBDQ010000571.1, read on the forward strand.
TAGTTATACAAGTATTTTCTCCTTATTTAGTTTTCCCTTTATTTCCTTGTTAGATATTCAAATGTTTTCTTTTATTTATAACTGCATATTCAATTCTTTAACCTTTTATTTTCTATATTGACTATAAAGATACTCACCCTTTATTGCCAAATTATATAGTCAATGATCTCCAATTTTATTATCGCATTATATACTCAATTATGTCCTCCTTTATCCGATATTCTGTTAATTTTTAAAATCAATTTACCCAAACCAAGATAACAATGTCACTAAGACGCAAAGGACTACTGGGAGTGAAAGATAATAAGAAAACTTTAGAAGGAACCGGAAACCCAATCCTAAGCAGGAAAAGGGGGATGAACTTCTACTCCTGTTCAAAAGACCGGAAATGATTGTGAATCGGGTGATAGGTGTACCTACCTACTCCTGTTGAGGAAAAAATACAACAAATAAATAGTAAATGGCATTTCAGAGTTTAGGTGGCGATGTTACAAGTATAGAGTTGAAGTAAACTTCAGAAGGAACCGGAAATCCAATCCAAAACCGTATACAAGGATAAACCTGCTCAAAAGAGTGAAGAGGAGTGTGAACCGAACGATTTGCGATCAAATCGGCTCCTAACAAATTCAATAACAGTTATTCCTCTTTCTACTTCCTTCTTAGATATTCAATCATTTCCACTTTATTTCATTATTACAGTATATACTCGAGTGTTATGCAAGTTATTTTATTATCAGTTTTTTTTACACAGTAGAAAATTGCACAGGTAATTTGTTCGAATCACGCATTTTCGGTGACCAGTTTCACTATACAGAGATAATTTTTTCGTGGAGGGGGGTGCATGCATTTTCTTTAACTGCAACCTGCCTGGTAGGCTTACATTCTCACGCTATCTTTGCCTAAAAGCTCTTTTGGCCTGCCTCCAGTAATTCTGTCTTTCTGTTGCTTCATGAACAGCAGAATGTCATTCACTTTGTGCACGGCATATAATTTACAAATACCTTATATAAATGAAGAATTAACAATTTTTTCCTTTCTCCAATTTGGATTCATTTTCATTCGCACATATTTACACCGCTTTTCCAACGGAACCCATTTTGTCTGATACGGATTTATACAGTATATGTTTCAGTTGCGTTCCTTATTCTGCTTTCCTCCATTTGCTGATATTTATTTTTATTTATTATATTCTTTATATTTCTTGGCATTACAGGAGGCGATGGGTAAATTGTCGCCAATCTATATTTTTTATTTCGTGCACGCGCGTCACTTGTTTTTGATTTTGTCAACTGTACAGTATAGTAGGGTCAGTTGGGCACCGCCTGTGACAAAAAGAGTACCTTGGTTCACTCTGTCAGAAATTTGGAAACGGATTGCTCTACTGCTTGAAATTCGCGTCGGAATCTCTAATATGAACATTTAGAGTGTTTAAGTGACAGTGCAGATGATTCAGAAAGAGTTGGATGATACATTCAGTTAACATCATGATGTTTGGAGTGATTGTTAGTAATAATGGCTTTATGCCGCCATCTTCAACACGGAGGCCTTCGTCAAGTGCCTAGCGAAGGTAGTGGTGTTCTGGGTCAAGAGTATGGAAAATCCTATCTCTGACAACAGGACTCTGCACCATAGCACAAAAAGAGGAGAACCCAGTCATGGCTGTCAGACAATTTCTGCAATCACATCACCCCTGACTTCTGACCACTTAACTCCCAGATTTGCAACTCCCTTGTTTATTATGTACATGGTACAGCAAGAGGCCAACATAACTTTTTATAACGCCAAAGATGAACTGAAAGCAAACATTATGACAGCATTCACCAACATAAACAAGGAGACCGCATTGTTTCTTTTGAAATATTCGACGATCTCCCTTTTTATTTTTTTATTACATGTAAAATTATTTCTTCCCTTTATATTCTTTTAGGTATGTAATCATTTCATCCTTTATTACATTTTAAAATATTTATTTATTTTCCTTGTAATTTCCTTATTAGATATCCAAGTATTTTCCCTTTTATTTTCTTATTAGATAAAATAAAACAAAATTAGGTTATTGATTATCTTATGGTGTAAATGTACAAATTAAGAATTGTCACTATGTTTTCTTTTTCTTTCAGGAATCCAAACGCGCCATGTACTGGTTATGCTAGTCCAAATCTCTGTCTCTGGGCAACGGCATCATGGTCAGCCTGGAATAAAAGTCCTTGTATCCGTGGCATTAGGGTTTTATCGCGTAATTGTGAGATTTTACCCGGTAGCAAGTGTGCTTGTATCGGAAAACCGTTCAAATTTGAAATCTGTCCAAATAATGTTCTCGCTTTTTTTGACTTCCCAAAACGTGAAAATGTACTTCAAGAAGCGTTCAAGAAATACTTTGATGAACAAGGCCATCCACTTACTGGCCTTACTGCTACTGACGTTCTCAAAATTGTCACTAAAAATTAATGTTTTTGATTTTCTTTGTTTTTTCCCCAGTAAATTCAATTAAAGTCAAACAACTTGCAGCCAATTCATGGAATTTAGTAAATGTACGAATTAAGCTTGTAGAATAAAACGAATTTTACCGGTTTATTGATTTTATCTGTAAACATAAATAAAGTTTTTGCACAAGACATTTTTGTCAAAATTGTGTTTTACGTCTATAAAAAAATCTCAGGATACTGAGAACTAATAGCATAATTTCTAAAAAAAGCAAAAAAAAAGCAAATACGATTTTTGAACTAATGCACAAAGAAAAATTGAAACTATTTCGAAAAAGGATAAAAATTAATTACACATGAAAATATGTAATCACTTTTGTAATTTTGAATGTTTAACATGTTTAATTCGAACTCGGCTCCCCATCGGCCTTTCTCTGAGTACACTGATAGCTTGGTTGGTGGATGTCCGACTGCTGACAAATCAGTCTGATTTGAAAATGTATATATATATATATATATGTGTGTGTGTGTGTGTGTGTGTGTGTGTGTGTGTGTGTGTGTGTGTATGTATGTATGTGTGTATATATGTGTATATGTGTGCATGTATATATATATTTTTTATTATTGTTTTATATTTCTGACCGCCCTCGGTCCTTCATCAGAAACAAGTGATTTCCAAATATGAATTAAAAACGTATTATACGATCATATATGTATATATATATGTATGTGTATGTGTGTGTATATATGTGTGTGTGTATATGTGTACATGCATGTGTTTGGACCCATACATATATATATATATATATATATATATATATATATGTAAAGATAAAGATATGTGTGTATATATATATACATATGTGTATAAAAATTCTATAAGGTTTAATATTTACTATAAAGAAGGTGTATAACCATAATTAGTATTGACTAATTGAGTAAGGTTGGTAACCATAATAGGTATTAATTAATATTAATTATAAAGTAAGGTTAATAACTAAAATTAGTAAGGTTAATAACCATAATTAAAGTAAGGTTGAGAACCAGTACTAGAGTAAGATCAATAACCATAACCATAATTAGAGTAAGGGTAATAACCATAACAAGATAAATCATATATTGACTAGATATGAGAATAGAAGTCTAAAATTAAAATAAGGTGTAGAACTATAGAAAATTAAAACAAGGTGTAGAACCATAATTAGTATTAACTAATAAAGTAAGCTTAATAACCGTGATTGATGTTGATCAATATTAATTATAAAGTAAAATTAATAACCATAATTAGTAAGGTCAATAACCATAATTAGTAAGGTCAATAACCATAATTTAAGTAAGGTTAATAACCATAACCATAATTACACTAAGGTTGATAACCATAACAAGATGAATCATATATTGACTAGACATGAGGATAGAAATTTATATGAGAATAGAAATTTAAACTTAGAAATTTAATAGTGAAAAGGATTTCCAAACAATGAACAAATTAAAAATCAAAGACTTAAAATTAAAAATTTAATAGTGAAAACGATTTCCAAACAATGAACAAATGAAAAATCAAAGACTTAAAATTAAAACTTTAATAGTGAAAACGATTTCCAAACAATGAACTAAATAAAAAATAAAAAATTTAAAATGAAATGAAAAAAACATATTCCCTAAACCCAAAGTTAATATTAAACACGCAAACTTACACTGATTGTAAAAACTCTACTTAAGTAAAAATAAAAAATAAAAATATCTACGCCAACTATTATCGGCTCTTCAAAGAAATCCATTAGCCAACTGATAATTAGAATTTACAACTGTCTAGAATCAAAGACTCCATTAATCACTTTAGAAACACCCCAAATAAATTCCAACGGTCATAGACTGATTCCTCTATCTAGCAAAACCTCTAACTAAACACCCTCCACAAAAAATTCCAACTGTCAACGAAATATCAAAATATCAATAAACCCCAGCTAACACCCCTAACAAAACTAAATAAATATAAAGGAAAAGGATTTCCAGTACCTTCCACTTCGCCAGATGAGGCATTGGGGATCCAATGCCGAAACAAACGTGCCTTCGTCGCGATTATATAGAAATTATATAAATTTAGAAATTATGTACATGTTCTAAAGTATAATTTATAATATATATATATATATATATATATATATATATATACTGAAAATAAAAATACAAAATTCATTTTTAGAATAAACTGGTTATTCCCAACATTAGGATCATTGCCACCATTTTCAAGACAATAAAAAATTAGCTAGCATAGATTCAACGCCACATCAGATGCCGTGATATACAGTATAAAATCTATCAATTTCTTAACATATATAGACGAAACATCCAGAAAATGTAACAGCCCGCATCTACGCACATAAAAGAGATTTACGTTTGAAAAAAATCACTTGTAACATATAGAAATAAGACAGGTCATAACATCGATTTAAATGCCACTCTCGTAAGAAAAGAACACAATTTATTACGAAGAAAATACTTAAAGAATTTCACGTTAATCTACGTAAAACTGGTGTAACCTAGTTTTTTTCACTCCTACATAAAACTTTCCCCAATCAACAGCACTGACTTTATCAAACAGAAATAGAAATACCCACTAGATGTACACGCATACACATTATCAGCAAATTCCTACATAGACTGACTAGAATTATGATATCCATATACACATGAATTATATAAACAAACACTATTGTACAAGACAAATGCCAGCAACACAAAAATAAAAATGCCAAAATTTTCTTTTCCCCCGATATTTCATTTATTAATGATACTTTTTTCTTGTTTTAAATCATTTAAATCCAAGTCAATGAAAGACACAAGGAGTTACTGAGTGTGAGAACAATAAAAATATGGCAACAGTAAAAGAACATAAATTAAGAAAACAGAAAATAACAATGAACATTGTATTTAATTTTTTGAAGATCAAAGTTAACTAGGAAGAAAGTTCCACAAGCGAGAAGTGCGAAAGAAGAAACTGTTAGATAGAACTTACGGTTGTATCAAGTTATTTCAACAGTAAAATGATGAAACTTTGTCGCCAATCTACTACTACGATTAAAGTCATAAGATCTAGGTACCATAGAAGAAAGTTCATCGGAACAATTACCATGAAAGTATTTATAGAAAAAGTACAGGGCAGCTTCATTACGGCAGTTAGAAAGTGACTGAAGCTGATATGACAGGTCAGGACCAATAACATTACATATTATTCTTTGTATTTTGTCAAGAATCTCTAATTACTTACCAGAAGTACTAGACCAGACATGGCAGCAATGTTCAAAGTGAGGACGATTGGTAGACTTATAAATGTGTAAGATTTCCATTGAGAAAAATTGTCTAGCACGACACAATGAACCAATTTATCTCGGAACAAACTTAGTTATAACCTCAATATTATCTTTCCATTTCATGTTAGAGGGATGTTAGTTCAAGAAGGGACAATGTGGAGGTTAGCATCTGCCACGCTGATGGAAGTCAAAACGGGTTCTCCTAGACAATTAAAATATAGTAATTTAGTTAACAACAGAAAGTAGGTTACTTTTTAGATAGTAAGGTTAATTCTGCAAAAGGTTTACAATTGCTATAGTTTTGTACCTTAGATTTTGTAATCCTAGCATGATTGTAAGGTTAATTCTTTAATATGTTTACAATTTACTGTTGTTTCATGCCTTTGATTCAGTAATATGTCACTTTCATGTATTTAATAATTTCCATTTTTTCTTGCAGACAAAGGAAACATGGTTCATTCACCGATCTTGATATTCTAGCCTTTTTGAGAATTTTCCATTTAACTTTGGGTGTTTCATTCTCTTCTTTTAAGTTCCAAAAATTATTTAGAAAGTGATGTCATATTTTGTTTGTCTTTATTAGTAAAAGATGAGAGATGATTGTAAAAAAGCTTTTTAGAAAATTTCATTGTATTACCAATATAAACTTTAGTAATCCTAGGATTTTCTACTGATGAGATAGAGCACATATAGACAAAGGATTTAGTTAAACACGTATATTATTATTATTATTATTATTATTATTATTATTTCGCTTTCTTTTCCTTTTCTTAATGTCTCATCTTATTTGCTCACCTTTTCTACTCTTTCTTTTTCCCCATCATTTTTAATATCTTTTTACCTCGTACAAAAAGATTTCCAAAAATAAAAGGAAGTGGTGTTTTTTTTTAAATTTTCTTTTTCAATAAATCGTTTATTACCATCATTATTACCTGGTGAGACATTGTTCTTTCAATGTCGAAACAAAATATACAATTTTGTAGTAGTTTGTAGTCTGTACTTGTTCTAAAGTAATAATTAATAATAAATATTCAAATTTCGAAGGTGAAATAATCGTGAATGTGAAATTTCAGCGAAAAACCAAAAAATTAAAAATATATGTTATGAAAAACACACATAACCTGGTAGGAACGGACTGGATGCAGAAGTTTAATATATAGAATTTACCCATTAGCGCTTGTAAAAAAATAAAGAGCGTGCCGACAGAAAATACGAAATTGGAAAAAGAATTACACAAATTCCAGAGGTATTCTCAAGCGAGTTAGGACGAGGTATCAAATTCACAACAAAAATTGAGCAAAAGAAGAATGAGCAACCAGTATTTATTTCACCCATAGTTACGAAAAAAAGCATTCAAACCAGGTGAACAAGTTTACTTCAGAATGTTAAAAAATAATAGGGCACATTGGTAATCTGGAACAATAATAAACGGACTAGGAAATGCGATATGCACAAGAAAGGGAGAAAAATCTACCCATAAGAGACACACAAACCAAATACAGAAAAGACATGAGGAGCCAAGCTCGTCACCCTCAAAAAACGATGTCGGTATGGAAGAGATCTTTGAAGCCGTTGAGAATAATAGAAAACAAACGAAAAAATATTAACTCCTCCCAAAAAAGAAGCTAGGGAGGTGGGGTGTTGTGGGATCTCTCCTATTTGTATATAATAATGAACTTGACTGAGTCCTGTCATAGAGAAAACAACATTTGGATCTGGAATCACAGTTGAAATTGCAAAGAGTTCCGACAGATACCGAAGTTACCCAGAGACCAGACTAGCTCTGAGCTCCACTCAGCTAGAATAAGTTACCCGGACATTCTATTTCACTTCGAGACTTGTATATATTTATTTCTACTAATAGTATTCCTAAATTGACTAACCCTCGTTCCAGTTTGTATATTACGTTCAATATAACCTACTTTTTCTATCTCCAAATCTGTTTTTGCTTGTTTATTATTTTGTGCTGTTCCTCATCCGGAATCCACAACACTTATTATCATTTTAAATTGATAAAAGTGTCCATATTGACAAACCTGTCGACAGAAGTTTTTATTAGAAAAAGCTTTCAAAAATATAATATACTTTTCTGAAACGTTATTCGAGAAAAATTATCTGAATGAGTTGTATACCGAATAACTTACTATAAAAATTTAGTAGAAATATTTGTTCTGATGGTTGCTTTCACTATCCACTTTTTGACATCTCCCGTGATATGCGATTTTTTTTTTTTTTGTACAAATATGTGGGTTATTCCACTTGGATTTGCCAAAAACTCTCACAAAGACGCATTTTCTAAGTCTATAAAAAGGCAAGCCTGTTCTCGCTCTTTCTCTTTTTAACTGTTGCTTCTAGATGTAGTTGAAGGTAGCTAAAGAATGCTGCCGCTAGGGTGCGTTCGTTTTTCGTCTTCTGTTGAATTTTGAACGCTTTCACATGCGCACATACACACACGTGTTTATCTCACACACACACAAGTACATTCTTATAGTTAGTTTCAATGTCTTTTTCTTTAATTTCAATTGCACTTGCATTTACTTTTTGAATACATGCCTATAATTGTCGTTTGCTTTGAATTCATTCCTTCGTGTTATTTACTTTTCCCAGACTCACATGAGTCCGCCAATATTGTTTGCGAGAGAAATGTTCCAGGAACCTATATCAACTATACAACGTACACGCACTCATATCGAAAGTGTAAAATCCCACAACAAAGTGGTTACCTAATTATAACCGTGCATTCTAGTATCCCGCAACAGTTATATAAATAAAATTTCCTGAAGATGTTCAGTAAAAACTTAAATAATATCAAAACAATTTACGCATAACGTTTGTTTTTTGTTCTGTTTTTAGCTTGTTTTTTTTTTTTGCTCTTACTTCTTCAGTGCGATTTTGCAATTCATCCTGTTGCTCTTCGTTCCAAGAGTTTCTTTTATTAAATAAAGACATTCTTAGAAATAATTTAAATTTGATGCCATTTTCAAATATGAAACTTTTTAAAACGATTTTTTCTACTTTAACGAAGAAAGTCTCTCCCTCTTTTCTCCGATCTTGACATTCATATGGTTCTTGAAGAATGCAATCACATAACTAGAAGAAAGAGACAATGCGGACCGTATAACCTTCAATGAGTGCGCACAATGGGCGTACGGCCGGATAATGAACGCATTCTAGCGAAATGACCTGTCTTGCAGCGAAAGCGTTTTTGACAACCTAGAACGAATCATCAGACAGACGATTGATGCCTCATGATTAGTGATGCATTTCAGTCCAGATGCCCATTCCCATTGTCAAACAGAGCATCTCGGTCAATTAATATCAATATAATACCTCTCAAGACAACGATAGAGGTTCTAGAAAAGTCTCCCTGGATTTGAGAAAGAACTCTTAATACATGACGACACCCACGGTAGGAGGAGCATTTGTTTTCTGTGGGCCTCCCTCTTCAACTTAGTGCTCATTTCTCGAAGACGAGAACTATTTCTTGGCAGACGTTGCCGTTCTCGTCGACTTATGTACACATCCGCCCAGTGAATTGCAAATGCAGAGAATGACGACGAATACCGAGACCGTCTTCAGCCAGGTGGATGCGGCAGATCTCATGGTGCCTCAGAGGAAATCTGTTGTCGCATTGGAGAAGAAACAGAACTTTTTTTTAACTACTTAAGTGGACGGGAGTAACAGAACTGAAAGATGGTAAAGTATGAGGGGCAGACGTATGTAACATATACCTAGACACTTCCCTTCATGGAAAAATGCCTTCATAGCCCCAGATTAACCACAGCCACGAGCCTTTCCAGTACGTCCGACCAATTCTTCTCCAGTGAAGATTGGAACTGAACCAGACGCTAAGTATCTTGTATGACCTGTCCGACCAGTGAAAGGGGCTTGGGAAGAGAACCATATCGTAAGCCAACAGATTTATCGGGAATAATTTTGGCCTCTGTGACCGTCTGTTGCGTCCAAAGTTTTTTTTTTTTTTTTTTTACCGACCTCGGAAATGCTATTTCGGAAAAATTTTACAAGCATAGAGACTTCGTCGGTATTGACAGTGTGCCAGACGGAAACGGAAAGACTAAGAAACAAAATCCCACAAAGGATAAGATTTGCTTTCAACCTATACAGGAAAGGCTCCAGTCCAAGCACACAGACCTTCAACGATTGGATTTCGGCAATAAGAAAAATTTACTCCTTTCACTTCTACCATATCTCTGGGTTTGCATGCAAAAGACAAATCCAGGGTTTGAATCCCGTTGAAGATAAGACAGATTCCAAGTAACAACGGTGAACCATATCAAAATTGATCAGCGCGACTTCTCCGTCAATTTCTTTTATGTATATTTATTGTATGGAATGATACAAATGAAGTATAAGGCCGAAAAATAGTTACGGCTCGTCCTCACTAGTCTAACTTTAATTTAACTATTCACAGTCACTGGCCTAAACATACTTGTAATTATTCTTTCACTACACAGTATCACATTTATACAAAAACACATCGACATCTTTCACATATTCCATGAGTTCATAAAGTAATTCCTCGTACGTGGAGAGGCGATAACATTTACTCTTCTTTGCTTCTAACGAGAGTCTCCTGTTTCAAAATACTTTGCTAGCTTTTGGAAGGAGCCGTTCGCTATCACAATGTGCATTCGAATTTCGATGTCACATTTTCTGTTCTTTGTTAAAACATTTTCAAAACATTTAAATATTTTACTTGCTTGAGTTTAGCTTCATCAATTTGTACTTCACGTGTTAGGCTCTTCTTTTTGCTGACAACTATTTCTTATATATACTTACAATTGATGTTTAGTCTTTCTTCTTCCTTTCCTTTATCTTTATTTAATGTAGGAGTTCCTATATTTTCTTTTCTGTGTCTACTATCAACACATGTTACATTTGACGTACTCTGCTGGAACTCTAATTCTGAAACAGAAAAAACAGATCTTAATTTCGTTTGAAACCGTGCACCCACTTCCGCAATGTTCTCCAAAAATACCATGGTCATAAAACATCTTTACTGATTAATGAGAAGAGCCCCCGTGGTTTTTGCAGTATGTATTTCTGAGAAACTGACTTACTATAAAACCAACGCTGATTTGACCCACGAATTCAGATCCGTTCGCTTGGTTTTAGCAAAGGAACCCACGATAGGTAAGCTTAACCGAAAACTGAGGATAAACGATTACATAAGCAATCAGCAGCGACACAAAGGTGCTTCCATCAACAGCGATGCCTTCGGTCAGTGGCGAAACAAACAGAAATTAACCCACAACTGCTACAAACGATAATTCGTGGAATATTTACCTCATGAAGGTATCTTGCGCGACTACAGATGCGTGTTAAATTTTCTCCAAGTGTATATCTTGACTATATTTTGTATTATATCTCGAACGAACTGTCAGTTTCCCACGACCAATATACGATACCCAGGAATTAGTTGTAAACCACAGGAATTAAAAGTCTTTTTATTTATCTCAGTCACGTCTTATTCTCATTTGTTGTTTTGCCATTTTCCCTTTTCCTTGTTAACAATAAGACCGCCATTACAGATTGTTTATTTACAAGATTAATTTTATTTTCACAAGATTATAAGAATATCTGAACCAACTACAATGCAATATCTATTATTTACCATTTTATTAAAAAATAAGAAAAAAATATTTTCATTAAAAATCTTATAAAAAATATGTGTATAAAAATTTATTTCTTCTAAATCCAAGCTCTTGTTTCAGATACAAAAACACAAAACAACCTCTGCGAAAATTTTTTAAAGAAAAAATACATTTATTTACAGTTTACAATTTCCAGAAATAGGTACAAAAAATGTGCACAAAATTTCCTTTGTGTGCCTATGAAGGCAGGATAGCAATTTATGATAAATGATCATCAGCGAAAAAAAAGTGGGTGGGGAATTACAACTCGAGAGAAGACAAGAATTTTTAAAAATTACAAAAAAAGAAAAACATTAAGGTTATAAAAAAACAAATGTACAACCAATTTTCATAAAAAGAAAAACAAATTAAAAACAAAAAAGACCTATTAGCAAAATCCCGTCTTATTATATTTTTTTTTTAATCGTAATCTATGATTAAAGATGCGTCACCCCCGCTTATTTTTTTTTTAAATATATAATTGCGATCTAGGATTAAAGATACCTAACCCCGCCTCATCATTTTTCTTGTAATCGCGATCCAGGATTAAAGATACCAAATACTCATCATATTTTTTTTTTATAATCGTGGGCTAGAATTAAAGTTACCTAACCACATCCTATTATTTTTTATAATCATGATAAAATGTCATAAAACTTCATCCTATATATATATATATATATATATATATATATATATATATATATAATAATCGTGATCTAGGATTAAAGATACCTAATACCATCATATTGTTATTTTTTAGTTTTTTTATAATCGTGATTGTGTGTTTTATAATCATGATCTAGGATTAAAGACACCTAATCCTATCCTATTGTCTTTTTTTTTTTTTTTTGCGATCTAGGATGAAGGGTAACTAAACCCATACAATTGCTGTTTTTTTTTTTGTTTTTTTATAATAGTGAGCTAGTATTAAAAATACCTAACTCCATCCTATTTTTTTCTATAGTCGTAAAATAAGATAAAGATACCAATGCTATTGTTTTTTTATTTTTTATTGTGATCTAGAATTAAAGATACCTAGTATTTAAACCCATCCTATTCTTTTTGTTTACCTAACACTCTTGTATTGTTTTCTTTGTTTTATTTATAATCGTAATCTAGTATTAATAATAAGTAACCTCATTTTTTAGTTTGTTTCCTATTGTTTTTTTTATAATCATGATCTAGAATTAAAGACACCTATCTCTCTCCTAGTGTTTTGTTTATAATCGTGATCTAGGATGAAATACATCAAACCCTAATCTATTGTGTTTTTATAATCGTGATCTAGGATTAAATATAACACCTGCCTATTGATTTTATCTATAATCATCATTTAGGATTAAAGACACCTAACTCTATCCTATTGTTTTTTTTTATAATCACGATCTAGGATTACAGATACCCATTCAAATTGTTTATTTTTTTAAGCACTTAACTGACTGATTCCTGTTGTTTTTTATAATCGTGATGATAGGATTAAAAAATATCTACCCACTTCTTTCTGTGTGATTTTTTTTATAAACACCTAACTCAAACCTACTTATTTTTTTATAATCAGCGTCTTGGATTAAATATATATCTAACCCCTTCCTATTGTGTTTATTTTTTATTAACACCTAACTCTATCCTACTGTATATTTTTAATCGTGATATAGGATTAAAGATAACTATCAATTTTGTATTGTATTGTATTGTGTGTTTTTTTTTCATAAACAACTAAGTCTATCCTATTGTTTTTTATAATCGTGATTTATGATTAAAGATATCAAACCACATCCAATTTTTGTATAAACGCTTAACTCTATCCTATTGTTTATTTTTTAATCGTGATCTAGGATTAAAGATACCTATCCCCTTCAAAATGGATTTTTTTAACAACAATTCATTTAATCTAAAGATACCTACCCACTTCCTATTGTGTTGCTATGGTTTATAAAATGGCGAGTGTTCTAAAAATAGAATAAGATAGACACACTGACGCCAAGAATTCAAAATTGGGCGGCAAAATAAGGAACCGTTTCTTTTGGTAGGAGTAGGAGTAAGAAGTAGGAGTTAAGGGCAGTAGTTAAGAGTCAGTCAGTCAGTTAAGTGCCATGCGCGATACACGCTTGGGGCAATCATGTTTCGAAAGAGACATGACTGACTGGGCAGAAGATTATCCCGCAACAGGTTGCCATTGATTCTGCGGTAGACTGGTTGCCGACCAAGGCTATAGAACCCAATCTGTCCTATTATTTAACCCATAACTGGAGGGAAGAGACGGATTAATACCTTTCCCAAGTGTATTTGCGCGTAAGTGAATGCAAGGAATTCAACTGGAATTCGAACTCGGTTCCCCGATTTCTCGTTCCGAGCCGATATACACTGCGCCACAACGCACATCCTAGTTAAGAGTAGGAGATTTGAAAAGAGGAAGACGCTAGTCAGTTAACCACTAGAATCCAGATAGGCTCGTTTACTACTAGCATTCCACAGTGAAGAGAATTTAACTAGTCTGCTCCTGTATCCACACAAAATTTAAAGGTTGTAACTTGATGTAAAAACCTAAAGTTTTATACCAAAAATAAACATCATTAATTCAAGTTTGTGTTATCTTCTAATTATACCAAAATGAAGCAGCACAACAGTGGTAACCACGACATACGAACAGAAAGCAACCTCATATATATATATATATATATATATATATATATATACATACACACATATATAAAAGGATAAATGGAGCAGACAGGAGAGGAAACGACTCATCAAGTCAATATCAAGGCACCGGAATTCATGGAAACTGCTGTAAATGGATAGTTTACGATATTAGAAGCCCAGTTTCACTTGCGAAATGTGACAGCGTCGAAAACAAAGTTTCTTAAAGTGATATCGTCGTTACCAGCCGAAGAAGTGGGTAAACTACCAAATGCTACCCTCGCATCACAAGACTACGAGGAATTAAAACGGACTCTGATAGAAGCTCACGAACAAACAAAACCGGAGCTTCTAGAAAAATTAATGTCGGCTACGACTATTTCGGGACGACCGTCGACATATTTGCACGAAATGCTAAACGTAGCTAAACGGATAGATATTAGCGACAAAATTGTGAGACACAAATTCCTGCAGGCATTACCGTCAACAATAGCTCCAGTAATAGCCTTGCAAAAAGTTTTAAACCATCCCCAACCTGGCAGGTTAGCAGATGAACTGATACCATTATTGAATAACGATAAGGCATTTGTTGTTCAGCGACCCTTATCTACTAAGAATAACTCACAAACAAATTATAAAGGAAACGACAGCCAAGACACTTCAGTGCCACTAAATGTCAGGCCGTATCGGAATAACCAACGGACAAAAATTTGCAGAGCATATATTTATTTCGCCAACGAAGCAAGAACATGTAAAACCTTGGTGTAAATGGCCCAAAAATAACAATCTACAAATGTTGCCTAGTTCCCGACCAGCAACACCTACGGGAAGTGATTCGGAAAACTAATAGGGCGAATAAGTTCAGTCCCACGAGGTTCGCCGCTATTAGAAATTAGCGCAAAATTAGGGGCTACCAAATTAAAACTTCTGCAGTAAATGGTATTACATTAATACCGATCGGATTTTTCTCTAAAAAATTAACACAAACACAAATGAGATATTCTACATTCGATCGCGAACTTTTAGCAGCTTATTTGTCAGTGCTGCACTTCCGTCACCTCATAGAAGATCGCCAAGTCCTACTTTTAACTGACCATAAGCCATTGTGGTGTATTTTATAGTTTAAACCCCGCTAAATCAGATAGACAACAACGACAGTTAGCTATCCTGACAGAATTTATTTCAGATATTGAACATGTAAAAGGTAGTCAGAATATAGTTGCTGATTGTCTATCTCGACCAACTCTTGCTGTACAAATAGATGCGTGTGATTTACCTGCACTTGCAGAAGCACAGGCATCTGATACAGAAATTCAATCTTTTCAGGACTTAAAAAAATTCTCCATACCTGGAGATAACCAATTCGTATGGTGTGACTTATCAACGTCTTGCCCCAGACTTTTAGTTCCATCTAAATAGCGTCAGTCCATATTTTATAGTATCCATTCTATAAATCACCCTGGCGTTAAATCATCCATTACGATGATTAAAGCTAGATATTACTGGCCAAACATGGATAAATCAATCAAAGACTTTTGTGCATCATGCACAGCCTGCCAACAAGCAAAGGTCTACAAACATACAAAATCACCTATACAGACATTAGAAATACCATCAGCTAGATTTCACACAGCCCACATAGATATATCCTCACATGTATAAGAGTCCTGTCTCTCAGCTCTTACAATAGTACTTCTTGGGATTCGCAGTATGCCCAATAGCTCTGATTTTTCTCCTTTTTATGCTGTTACAGGCACACAATGTTTGCTACCACAGCTACTAATAGATAGCACAAGCGAGGAGGCTATAACTCAAAAGTTCACAAGAGATTTACATAAAACCATGTCACAAATTGATGTGAGAGACTTCACCAAAAGAGTTAATAAGCCCGCAAAATCTTAGGTCCCAGAAAAACTTTAAACTTGTGATAAAGTTTGGATTAAAGTGGATCGTGTTCGAAGACCATTGGAGGCACCCTATTCAGGTCCCTACACAGTTCTTCAGCGAACAACTAAATATTTTCTGGTTATGATAAATAATGATATGGATACTCAAGTTTCTGTGGACAGGTTGAAACCATATATAGAAGTACAAAAACAAATACTAGAGAAACAAGTAGAAAAGATGAATAAAAACAAAACGCTTAGAACAAGAAATAAATACAAGAAATAAAAAAGAATATTCTCCAATGATAAATACAAAATCTCGTTCATTGAACTCCTGCAACAGGGTTTCTCAACCGTTTTAAGCAACGGCACACCTAGAAGCAAATGAAAATATCACGGCACGTTTAGCAAAATTTTTAAAGGGTATACATTTAAATGTTAAAAAAAAAAAAAAACAAAAAAAAAACACACACACAAATATGAACTTATTTCAATATTTCTATTCAGCTATTTGTGTAGCTTATTTAGTGTGAAACCTGTGACTGATGTTTTTTTCGTGACTTCTTCGATATTTTGTCAAATGTGCGATAAGTAGACCCCCATTTCTTCTTCAATTGACAATATTTTGTGGCACACTTAAGAGGGTTGCGCGTGGCATGATGGTTGAGAATCACTGTCCAGCAACATACAGTAAAATCTCTCCAACCCGGCTTCCCTGATAATGCTCACGCAGAAATTTTAGGAGATGAATGGTAAAGGTGAGACCCATGAAATCTATTTTTGTAAAGAGAGAGGAGACAGAGACTGCTCGCCAGTTGCCTAACGAAAGATATTTAGACATGATAATTCACTCTGTAGATGAAGGCTTGAACAGGAAGTCAGTGACCCTAGCCTGTTCCAGACTGAATGGCAGTCATACACATGATGTTCTGACAGAAATCATTGAAAATAAACTAAAACAATACTACACTCCAAAGTGTGTGGGGATGAAGGACAATTCCAGCAACTTCCTGAAGACTTTCACGGAATATGCTGCTACTGAGCTTTCTGAGTAAGACCTTGAAGAGGATGTTGATGACTGTTAAAAGTGCAGGAGAGATGTTTACCATTTTCCTCCTCATTGCCGCTGTGTGTCAAGAAAAAAATAATTTAATTTGTACCTCAAGTGCAGAAACAACTTTAGGAAATGCTGCTATGTATAAAAGACTATATGTCCATATTGGCCAAAATGTTAATCTGTGTGGGTACCTAGCAAGCTTGTATCGTTTTAATCATTACACCCGAGTAGCGAGTTCGATCCTCTCAGGGCGTCCCATACTTTCGGCCTTGTGCTACATCTAAGCTGGGCTTAGAAAATCAAAATGCCAATCTATCTGGAATGAGCAGACCATATAGCTGGCAGATGAAGAAAGGAAAAATGCGGCGATTGCTCGTTTTCAGTTTTAACCTCGTTTCTTTATGAGCCGCTTGAGTTTCTTAAACTCGAATAGACACATTTGTACTTAAAGGGTTTCAAAAACAAAGTTTTCTTTATATTTGAAAACTCGGAAGTTGTAAAGTCATTTGTTTAAGCGCTGAATATCCTTTCGGGTGACAAGACATGATTATGTTGGATTCCTTATACCGATTATCGAAGAATTAAAGAAAAGGCTAAAAAAAGAAGTCTCAACTAAAATATTGGAAGCCATGTGCAATGGAATTAATTTAAGACTTGCTTTCTTGATATAAAATAAACGCTACTTATTGGAAGCATTTCTAGTTCCTGTGTTCAGAAACTTGAATTGGTTAGGTGGGGATGGAAAGAAAAGAATTGTCCATCCTACAAACGAAGTCTAACAGCAGCAACAAATCACGTAACGAGCTGTTAGGATGAGTTCTTTCAAAGCTAAGCAAAGATTTTCACAATTTCAGACATGGAAAGCCTTTAATCCACTGCCTGCTTGTTTGACATCATTGAATGAATTTCAGAACTGAACATTTATTTTAAAATGTTAAACACTGATGACTTTAGCGGCACTCGTCGAGAGAAATTTTTAGATTCGGAGAAGGTATTTTTAGGAAAAATGTTATAAAGATGAAATATTTTCAATAACCTTTGCTTAAGTTGAACTATACTTTGATAAAATATAATCTAACAATACTAAATCTGGTTCTTGTAATTTTTTCTTAATGAGGGATGTAGGTCTTCTTTGTTATTACGTCTCTCTGATATGTTAGGGAGACGTAGTAGCGATTTGAGTATTTGCAGGAATATTCATGTAATTAAAAATAATTATGTGTATATATATATATAATTCAACTAGGGTGCTTTAAATTATATTAAACGTCCTATTAGTTTAGTCTGAACAAGACCTTGAAGATATTTATACATACCTGCAAAACCTTTCGGTTAAAAATCAGCTTCAATAATTTACGAAATGAATGCTATTAGTAAATCGTTAATTAAACAAACAAAAACATTGTAATAGTTGTATATGTATCCTCAAAGAACGGAAGATATCTACTTTACACAGAGATATTTTGTGTAGGAATTAAAATAAAAGCAACTGAAGTTTATTTATATAAGCAAATGAGAGTTACTGGGTGCTTTGATTTTCTTTTTTTTTTAAAGAAATGGATGTATAAAAATTTTAACCCTCTAACAAATCTAAATGTCAAACAAAAACTTAGCCAGTAAGAATAGAACGTTGTATAAGGTGCAATCAAGACTCGAATCACTGCGAAAAATTTTAAAGGGCAAACATAAATTTATTAGAATTTACAGAAAAAAGAGGAAATGCAAATACAAAAAAAATACATATACGACTCTTGTAGAAAAGTTTATTTTGTGCGCCTTATAAATAATTAAGGCAAGTTAGCACTTCTAATATACGACAAAAAAAGATTACACCTTTTAAAAGAAGAGAGAAAAAGGGAAGCAAAAATTTCAGAAGGTAAAAAATACAAAAGCATACCCACCTAATTTCTACAACGGAATAGGGACGTCTCAGCAAAGAGTTTCAACACGCTGATTGTCACGGGGACTTTATGTAGCCCTTTACTGAAAAGTTCAACTTGAATATTTGGTTTCGTTCTCTGGAAGACGCAGAAATGAATTTCCTGTCCTGGGACTCGAATCTGCCTTCTGGTTGAAATTTCGTTGTCGTCTTTTCTTTCTTCGACCGTAATGATTTATGACCCCTTTGAACTAGTTCCTCGGCCTTGAAATTTGGGAGATTCAATGCTTTTCGCTTTTATCTGTTAATGAGGGTTGTTTTATAGTATCTGATAATATATATATATATATATATATAAAAGAGGCTCACAGAAGACCCCATCCATGTTTTCACACGGGCTTGAAAATCACATCTCTCACTACGAAAAAATACTTTTTGCAAATTCCAGATGAATCTTTAACAAATTTTGCGGTTTTTAACGGCTGAGCCTTACATTTTTGTTTTACTGAGCCTCTATACATGTTACAATTTTTCATACAAATTTCTTAAAATTACGCATCTCTCAAAAGAAAGTGGAAAAATATTAGACGGTTAAAATATTTATTTAAGATTAACTTATTTTTAAAGTAACAAAAATAAAATGTTTATATGTAAGCTTTTTTTTGCAAGTCCTCAGAAAATCTTTTCCAATAATACCCCCCCCACTGCATAAAAATATCAAGAAAATAATAAAAATATAAAATCAGTGCGCTCCTGACAACTTGTTGTTAGAGAATTTAAATCCAGTTTGAATTGATTGACGTCATGTCTTTACGCGACAAAATTTTCCCAATCCTAAAAATAAAACGCGCTTCTAAAGAAAAAAAAAGCACTCTCTTTTCCTTCAAGCGATACGTTGTAAAGTTACATTATGTAACTTCACAAATTCACGATACATAAAAATTAAAATGAATTTTCAAAAATAAAATATCTTTTAATTTAGTTTTAATTTCAAGCTAATAAACTGAATTTGAAATTTCCAATAAGAAAATATTTTGTTCTATTTTAAAGCTAATTTAAATTGACGAAAGAATTTTTTTCTAAAAAAACAAAATAAAAACAATTTCAGTATCATTTTTAGCTGTTGTTCATCGCAATGTAATTCTCTTTATTAAAAAATTTAAAAAATCTTTCAAAAATGGAATATAGTTTTCTGAAACTTTATTTGAGAAATATTAGTTGATTTAATTAAAGATTTAAATTTAAGTTATACTTTTAATTAATATAAATATTAAAGAATGAAAATGTAATTTCACGAAATTTAATAACATTAAATAAGTGTATGCGTGTGAGGAGGTAACAGATGTAAAAGTAATTAAATAAGTGTATGCGTGTGAGGGGGTAACAGATGTAAAAGTAATTAAATAAGTGTATGCGTGTGAGGGGGTAACAGATGTAAAAGTAATTAAATAAGTGTATGCGTGTGAGGGGGTAACAGATGTAAAAGTAATTAAATAAGTGTATGCGTGTGAGGGGGTAACAGATGTAAAAGTAATTAAATAAGTGTATGCGTGTGAGGGGGTAACAGATGTAAAAGTAATTAAATAAGTGTATGCGTGTGAGGGGGTAACAGATGTAAAAATAATATTTTTTTTACCAAGAATTTCTTAAAAATAAATTTTTAGAAATAATTTAATTAATTTGTGAATATGTTCAGTCACTTTCATTAAAATCCGACAATTATTTGATTTTCTGCATAGACTTCCAAGTTCCAAGTTAATATGTTTTTCACTGCAAAAAAGATGCTAAAAAATCTCCTATACTGATCTTTGGTCTCCCCGAGGATGCAAAAAAAAAAAAAAGTAATCAAATTTTCAAGCTTTCTAAATAGGAATAAAAATTTAATTAGATAATCAAAGATACTTTGATATTTTCTCTTAATGATAATAAAAGTTTTGACAATAAAATTTTATCTAATTTGGGGTATTTTTTCATTATAGTATACTTTTTTTTCGAGAATTAGTGGAAGTACCTACTTAAAACTAATCCTAATTAAAAAAAATACTTTCCGTATATAGATTAACTTTAGGCATTTTTAAAACCTTAGCATGTTTTTCATTACTCATCGATCTAACATCGTATACGAAAAATGCAAATAAGTATTACAGTCTCTTTAAAATCCAATATTTGTCCTAAATATCTGTTTCAAAGTCTATTAGTAAATTTAAGGATTAATTAACTGGATTTTATAAAAGTAATGTTTATTTTTTACTTAAAACAGAAAATAAAGTTGTATTTACGCACGGCAGCCCGTGAGGTCAAAGATTAAAATAGAAATTATGTAATTCCACCTTTGTCCAAAAAGCGCGAGAAAAAGTCAAAATAAAATCTAAAGAAATACGGAAGATCATCTGTGCAATAATCAAGAAATTTTATTTACGCTTAAAAATAAATGTTCTTTAACCTTATAAAACAAAACAATATTTTAAGAAAATACTTTTTTATTCTATACGCTTTTATTAAACTTAGTATAATGACTAAATTTGAAGGCTTCAAAACAAAAATTAATTTTCAGTTTTCTAAAATAAAAAAGGATAAAAGCATAAAAATTCATAATCTGCGTTAGATCAGTGTAAAAAAAAAAGAAACTATACTAAGTATAATGTATACTTTTATTACTTTTAAACAGTTTCGTCGTAATTCTAGAATACTGGAATGTTTGTTAGCGGCGAGAGTTATGCAAAAAAAAAAAAAAAAAAAATAAGACAAAGATTTGTTTTTAAAATAATAAACATTTCAAAGAACAACTTACGTTTAATTACTGAAGTGCCTATTGGGGTTGAAACTTAATTGGAATTCGTACATACGGTGCATCGCTAAAGAAGATGGTGAAATGGCCAGTTCCTTGTACCACTCTAGTAAGTACCTGATTCATCCTGCTCTCCTCTTTCTGTTTACAAAAACCAGATTAGGCCAAAAGACTGCCCAGTTTTCACTTTTCAGAATTGTCTCCGTGTCCTTGCGCGTGTTGAATAACGTTGTAAACCCCTCCCGCTGTTCTATTTCCATGGAAAGTATTCTGATGAATGACACTCTTTCGTTCCACCAGTTCTTACTTTCGTGGCTTAGACCCGATAAGCCTCGCACATTCTTTTCATATTCTGCTGGTGAGATGTAAGTTTCATTCGAGTAGCTTTTTTCTCGCGAACCGCTGTTTTGTGGAACCGACCCCCAAGAGGAGGCTTTCCTGATCAGTACAATTTTAACCTATTCAAACCTAGGGTTAACTGTTATCTTTCCAACATATCCGCATAAAATATGTCTCTTGTTTTGTAATCCTCTCTCTCTCTCAAGTGGCTCTTGGGCCTTGTACAGGAGGAACATCATCGTTTTAAAACAAAGTAAGTATTGTTTTTTCTTGTACACAAGAATCTGTAAATAAATGCAGAAAACAGACACGTGAAAAACAAAAACAAAAGACAAACACCCCCACTGATTAGTGATCTCCTGAGCGTAGATTAGTTGTGGCGCAAAGTCGAACCTATGGCCTGAAGTGAAGCCCGGACCAACTACTCAGCCGTAATTGTTCTAACGAGACAAGTTTTCCAACAAATATCCCTATCGATAAACAAGAAACTAGTGCTCTCAAGACATAAAAACTGACTAAAATTAGAGTAATATTTTAATACTATTCCGATACTGAGTCGTGGTCAGACATATCGAGATAGGAGCGTTATTTCCTTTTTGAACATCCACACCCAAAGTAATCTGATAATAGCTGATAATAGGAAAAATAAAATAAAATTCTTTGAAAAAAGTTTCACACTCGAAAGTGGCACTGCGCGGAAAAAGAAACTGATTGAGTAGAAATAGCGGTTATATTTGACTGTTTTTACTGTGGGATCTAGTTGCCAATCTAGTAGCCATAGTAAATTCATGTAGACGGGGTCACCAGGGAGATAGGCTCGTCAGAGCAGAAGCTGTAAAGATATTTGAGGGGAGACAGAAGGAAGCCACATCACGTTGGTGAAAAAGTGACTGAAGCTGAGCTGCCAAATTGGGATGGATTACATTGCAGATCCTCCTTTGAACATTATCGAGAACCCCGAGATGAATAACAGAAGCGTCTGCTCAGATATGGCAACAGTATTCAATGCACGGAACAATAGTAGATTTGTATATGCGCAAGATGGATTCTGATGGACGGAAAAACTTCCTAGCCCGACATAGTAACCCGACTTTTTCTAGCAGTAGCTGTAGCTATTAATTTGATGTAGTCATTTTACTTGAGATCGGCTGAGAGAGTGAGACCGAGGAGGTGCAGTGTATTGCTTTCTGGGAGACTAGTGTGATCCATACTGACGGGAGGTAGGAGGGTTTGTCTATGGTGATTAAAGGAATGTATCTTCGTTTTGGAAGCATTAAAATTTACGAGCAATTTCTTGCCCCAATCCACCACAGATTGGAGGTCCTTACCAAGAGCAGCGTCAAGGTTTACTTTGTCAGCCTTGGTAGATTTCTTATTGAGACGGGAATAAATGGCGGTGTCGTTAGCGTGGATGCCTATTTGTGAACTGATTATATCAGGAAGATCACTGATAAAGATCAGGAAAATTGTAGGACCTAGGATAGAGCTTTGAGGGACACTCGCCTTTGTGTAATAGGACTTGGAAGCGTGTTCGTTCAATCCGATCTTCATTACGTGGTTTGACAGGAACGATTGAATTAGATCGAACAATCGTTCACTTATACGATATAAGTATAAGTAGCTTGCGAAGGAGGCGAAGGTGATGGTCGTCAGCATATCAGCAGTAGACCTGTAAAAGCGGAAGCCATACTGTTTGTCAGAGAATAGGTAGTGGGATGTGCGATGCTGTACTACTTTATCATTGATAATAGAAAAAAATGGATGACCTCCCAATTAAAAGTGCATACGAGATATCGAATAGGAGTGAGACATATACCACCCAACAAATATTTTCCTAAAGGTTTGTTTATAAAATAACTTATTCAATAGAACATTCATTTATTAATAAATAAGTACTAAAAATTTCGTTTGAATCAGATACTTCCTTGATGTTTGGCAAATATTTTAAAACAGGAGTTAATGATATTTGTTTTCATTTCGGAAAAAAAACATCTATTTTGGTGGTACCTACTACATTTTAACTTTTTCAAATCGTCATGTATATAATGGTCAATTACAGCGCGTAAGTATTTTGCATACATTGTTGAAAATTTGTAGTTGAATTGTTCATATACTGAAGTTTGCTAAACAAAATGTGAGACAAAATGAGGATTGCTAAGATCTTATAACCTAGGAGATTGATAGAACGCAGTCAACACAACAATAACAAAATAATTATAAATTTTGCTTTTATTATGTTGAATTTTAGCTCAATAAATAGTTCGTAAGTTTAAATTTTGTAACTTCACATACAAGAATAGAATATTTGTTTACAACTGTTTTAATACTAATCTATTAATTTAAGTTGAAGCTTAAAATTTGATATCTAAAATGTATTGACTTTATTAAAAACTCCCTTCAAATTTTTCATACTTCGAAATTTAGAAATATGAAATTTATAAATGAAATAATTAATTTTTCTTAAATTTGCTAAAACTTGGAAAAATAAACATGGTCATAATGTGGATTCATTTTTTAAGTTGGCGTTGAATAAAGGATAACATATCATTGTTTTTCTTTATAAAAAAAATAAACATTAATAGTGGCCCAAAATAAGCCTCATCGTCAATATTTATTTTTATGTCTCTATTTCTGTTAGAAATTATTCACGATATTACATCTGATATATTATTGGGATAACTTTTTGATAATCGTCTCACCCCAAGCAAGGTAGAACAGCCACTGATGCGGAGTGGGTTACATAATAGGAGAGTGAAGAGAGGGAGGAGAACAAGTCGCAGTAGGTGTCAGAGAATGAGTAACAGAAGGACGTGTACATTGGTGTGAAGAGATGCGTGAGAGCAAAGTGTAAAGTGAGAGGAAGGATGGGAATCAAGGAAACAAAAGATGACGGTTGGCGTTGCATTTAAACTCTAGATTCTAGCTATCAGGGAAACAAGAATGCAGAAGGGAATTCCACAGGCTGGAAGTGCGAGAAAAAAAGTTGATAGAGTAGAAGTTGTGGATACAAATGATTGTTTTCACAGTAAAAGAGTGTCTAGTAGCTCGAGTAAATTCGCATGAGGGAGGGGCACCAAGGAGCTAAGCTCGTCGGAGCAGAATCTGTGAAAGTATTTGTAAAAGGGACAGAAGGAAGCCTCATCTCGTCGGTGAGAGAGAGAGAGAGAGAGAGAGAGAGAGAGAGAGAGAGAGAGAATGAGAGAATGAGAGAGAGCGAGAGAGAGAGAGAGGGGAGTCGTACCACAAGGTCAGGATCGACTACATTGCAGATTTTTTTTTGAGGGGGGGATCCTGTCGAGGACCCCAAGGTGAACAGCAGGAGCGAACAACCAGATATGACAGCAGTATTCAATACACGGGCGGATGCTAGATTTGTAAATGTGCATGATGGGTTCAGAAGAGAAGAACTTTTTGGCCCGACAGAGGGACCTGACCTTCTTAGATTTAGCTATTAATTCAATATAGTCGTTCCACTTCAGGTCAGCTGATAGACTGAGGCTGAGGAGGCGCAGTGTATTGCTCTCAGGAAGACTAGTGTTATCCATGCTGATGGCAACTAGGAAAGATTGTCTGTGATGGTTAAAGGATAGCAGCTTTGTTTTGGAAGCATTAAATGTATGAGCCATTTCTTACCCAAGTCTACCACTGACTGGAGTTCCTTTTCGAAGTCAGCAGCAAGGTTAGTTTTGTCTGCATCGGCAGATTTCTTAGCGAGGCGGAAGTAAATGCTGGTGTCGTCAGCGTAGATGCCTACTTGGGATCTGATTACGTCAGGGAAATCGTTGATGAAAATCAGAAAAAGCGTAGGATCTAGGATAGAGCTTTCAGGGACACCCGCGTTCATATGATAGGATCTGAAAGTATGCCTGTTCAATAAGACCTTCATTACGCGATTCGATAGGAACGATTTGATTAAGTCAGTGAAGCGTCCAGATATACTACAGCCTTGTAGTTTGCGCAGAAGGCCAACGTGCCAGTCCCTGTCGAATGCTTTGGAAATATCCAAGGCAACAGCTCTAGATTCACCGTTCTTATCAATTAATGGTCGTTAGCATGTCAGTGGTAGACCTGGCGAAGCGCAAGCCATACTGTCTGTCGGAGAACAGGCAGTGGGCTATGAGATGCTTTGTACAATAATTAATTTTTTATAAAATTTGCATCACATGTGAATTATACTTTATGCAAATCGACTTGAAGCTGAAAGATGGTCAGTCTAGTCTGATCATAATTTCGACTTAATGAAATTTTAATTAAGAGAAAGCAATTTATTAAGGCGAAAATGTATAGAAAGTGCACTAATTTCTGAGGCTTTTTCGATGAATTTACGCTCCGTAAGTTATACAGTATATCACCTATCTTGACAAAACAACTACTGTTACAATGTAGGATATTTGAAAACGGTAGTGAGAAAACTAAAATCAAATCAAAATCAAAGTTGAACAAAGTCGGTGAGATTATGTTTGCAATCTCATCGGATTCCAAAAATTTAAGCATCACTGCATTTTCAGCGTTTCACTCGATTTATAACCATAACCGTATATATGATTCGGTCTGTGAAAACATTATTTAATCTGAAGAAGTCTTTTCGAAAGACGTAACACGTCACATGAATTTTTTCCAATGTCTTGTAATTATTTGGTAAGATTTTCTTATATTTTGTGGTCATTCATCAGAAGCAAAAGAATTTTTCTTTACTTTTTATTTGAATTTCAGTTGTCCGAAAGAAGGAAACTAATATGGATAATGTAATGTCCTGACCAATAAAAGGGAAATAACCTCTGGGTCACAGGGGTTACGGCCCCTGCAGATCCGGAGGGAAATAGGGACACTGAGCACGCTGGCAGGGTTCGTCTTCGCTCTCTCATTAATCATCATCCATCCTGTTAATCCACAATGATAGTAGTCGATGCTTAGCAAGCATCGATCGTCTCCAACACCAAACATTACAGTTAATAATTTAGAAGTATTCGAAACTATTCAAATTGTACAAATGATATTTTGAAAATCGTTTTCATCACTAAAGCAGGTTTTTCTAAATAAATGTTTTTTTTTATTTTCCTTGTTAACCATTTTCTTTAGTAATATTTATTTTTTATCCATACTATTCGAAATGAAATTCAAGTAAGAAAAATAAAAAAATAAAACTGATTTAAAATAAAAGTTCAACATTTGCCCCGAAAATGAGTTACCGTACAGGAACCGGTAAATGAGATGCACCTGCCACAGTTAACAAACAAAAAGATGATTGTTTTGTTTTTACCTACGATGTCAAATATTTCTGTGTCCTATAAATATACTTGATGATTAATAATACACGGTTATTTTCATGCGTCTCAAAGTTATCTGGCAACTTCTCATGAGATTAAAATTATTTTCCATGTCTTTACATACATTTAAGAAAAACAATTTTATGAGTAACATAGGAATAACGATCAATTATACAGTTAAGAGTACGTAAAATAGAAAAAGAAAAAGCAATGAGAAAATACGATCATATTTATATCAAAACAAATGTGTGTAATCATTCATGCGACTTGAAGCTGCTTTATTTAATCGAAATTATTTCCACTGGTTTCAATGTTTTTTGACAACCTGTTTGCCTAGCAAAAATTATGTGTGAAAAAATGCGATTTAAATTGGGCAAGAATTGTTACTACTAACTTTTGAAACAATAGCCACAAAATAATCGAGAAAAAAAAATGGGTCATTAAAACTATAAAAATAAACAAAGTGGCACCACAGTGACGCAACATTTTAAGAAAAAGTAGTACAATCACGAAGCTCACACCAAAATAGGCATCGTTGCACTTTGTTGACAAAATAGAAGAAAAAACTTGGCAGTAAAATTTGCATTTTTATATTATTTGTAGAATCGTTAGTTTTTCTTTTTCTTTTAAGAAAGGTTGTGGTTTAATAGATATCGGCTTGGAATGAGAAATCGGAGAGCCGAGTTCGAATTCTAGTCGAATTCAAATCATTCCTTTACGCACAAATACCTCCTGGTGACAATCAAGGACAGGTTGATTTTATTATTATTTTTCCCTTCAACCACAAATAGAAAATGTAGGGTCTTACTCCCTTAGTCACGTGACACTACAGTAACGAAAGAACAAATTAGGGCGACTTTATTTCTGCCTATTTTTTTTTTTTTTTTTTTACACACATACACTCTACAGTGTCAGTCAGTGAATTGTCATATGTCATACACACTTGGGGAGTCATGTCTCTTTCGAGATATAACTGACTAGGCAGATGATTTTCCCGCAGTGGGTTAGTTTCTACAGTTTCTGCGGTAGACTGGTTACCAACCAAGGCTATAGAACCCAATCTGTCCTGCTATTCAACCCATAGCTAGAGGCAGCAGAGATGAATTAAGCATCGTGATTCGGCCACTACGGAAAAAAGAGCGGCTTGCCTGTTACCTGGAGAACCTTTGTCACTCAGGATTAAGCACTACTAAGGATTTTTGTCAGTCGTTCTGACGCTGAAAATAACGTGGGAGAGAAGACTCTTACTCAAGTTAAACTAGAAACTATTTCGGCACACAGAGTGAAAAAGAACAGCAGAAAATATGAAATTCAGCACTGAGATATTGAAACCCTTTCGTGATGACGGAGATGTTATTGCCTGGCTCAGTAAAATCAAACTAGTGTCAATGCTTTGAGAAATCACAGGTATTGCCTATCTTATACGACTACTTTAAGGTGACGCCCTTGAGATGAGAAAGGAAGAACAGTGTAATGTAGATATCATAATGATGATATTGAAGGTAGCGTTCACGGAAGCCTTATTTGTTGCATATGCCAAATTGAGCAGTGTTGTGTGGTGTGGTGTAGTATGGTGAATTGATTGATGCGTTTACCAACACTATCAGGAGAATAGGAGGATTTAATGGAAAGGGCCTTAAAAGGATTGTGAAAATGGCCTTTATAAATGGGTTTCCAAATCACATCTCCATGGCTCTTCAGCAGCTGCCTGGTATGCACATTATGGAGATAGATAAACTGAAGAGAGATCTAATATTATCTGCTACAATTGCGAACTACATAAGATACTGTCGTCAGGAAAACGAGAAGAGGGGAACTACAGCGCCGGTTACTACCCCTCTATCAATAAAGGTGCCCATGGCTGCACTACCGCAGGCAGAGATAATTGTAAAGTGTAAAGGCTGTTGTTATTAAATGTAACCTAACGCTGGTTACTAAAATTATGGATGATACGTGGGGTGGAACCAGCAACATTAAAGTAATTGATGGAAGAGAGGTGCTGTGCAACGGCGCAAATAGTGTGCAATTGAGAGTACATGGAACGTAATTAGCAATAATAATCCGGGTGATTATACTAGACCAGGTTGTAGCAGGTAACAATGTGGTGTGAGGCGTGGATGCCATTAATCAAATGGTGGGGTACAGTAAACGAAGACGCTGTAGAGTTTGGCAAACTATGCTGTGCTACAAATGTGTGTGCTGAGAAGTGTGGCATCAAATATTGTTATGGGCGAAAGATGTACGAGTGAAGAAACAGACTTCAGTGTGACCTTTGATGGCAATAGTTAGACAATTGAGTGGGTCAGAAAAGGAAAGCCGTCAGTGCCAAAGAATACCGTGGGCTGTTACAATCAGTCGTTGCAAAGAGAGGCAAAAGCAGAATTCGAAAGATTCGGAGGAGCGCTGGATTCAGAAAGGGATCCTTATGCCTTGGACAGGAAAAGTAGAACGTATACTACCATTAGATAGCAATGGTTCAGTAAAAAGTTTGGCCGATGCTGGATTACCGGTAATTAAATGAATATATAGCGTGTCACATAGGAGGTGAGACAACGGGTGCGTGTGCGAAGACCATGCATGAATAGAGGCAGTGGCAAAGACCTTCAACGATTGTTGATATATAATCTGCCTCTGTACAAATTCACATTTCCAAGAGTTTGTGTAGGTATCAGCTGGTTAAGTATAAAAGCCAAACATACTGTCTAACTAAACTTGGATCTTGACTGAACTCTGCCCCGAAAATCATGTCGACAATCCTTAAAACGAAATTGTGAAAAGGGCAAACAGTTCTTACATTGATGGATAAAACAACGGATACAACAGAAGAGGCGATAATCCACCGTAATAAATTTAGGCTGAGAGCAAAACAGTCGGAGCCGTTAGATGGTGGGGTAGCGTTGGGATCTGACTGATGAAAGATGGAACACGAACTTTGGTATTTTGGAGAGGTAATGAAATTCCTGATGTTAAAGATGAGTTTCGAAGAATGGAACTATTCTCAATGTACGGGAAATTACTTGGTCACTACCCCGTTGCCGGATCTATATAAAGAAACAGGCTGGTGGAATGAGTTGGGAAGACAAGGTCAAAAAGGAGACTTATCATGATGAAAGAGCTTGTTGCAGAGGTGAAGAGACAAAACTCGGTGAGAGTTAGGTGACACTTACCTAAATATTAGAAATGAGTGATATTGTATGGTGCCAGAAGTATAGTATTTGGAATCCTCTTGGAAGTTGGAAGTGTACCTCCAAAAGATTCTGTCTGGCATTGAAGTGGGCATTACGAGAGATTGAGGTGAAGACCGACTCTATTACTGTAGCTTCTTGGATTAAATCTGAATTTACAGAAATGTGATTGCGAGCAAAAAGAACTGTAGTGATGCTCAAATTGTGTAGGTTAGGTACGTTTAAAGAACTGATCAAAAAGTTTGATCTTCTAGTAAGAATCAGCATTGTGCAATCAGAAATGAACAGAACAGAAATAACTAGAATTAAACAAAAATGACTCAAGATTTGATAAGTCTGTAAATACAATTGCTCCTTTATGTCGTCCAGGAAATGATTAAAATATTGCATGATATACACCATTTTAGGGTGGAGAAAACCTTGTTCCTGTTCAGGAAGATAAATCTCCATGTTGCTAACTGTCAAGTGTGTGGCAGAAAGTTGTGAAAGTTATGAGTCAATAAAACCAGTTCCAAGTGGACACCAACTGGTAATATTAATGTGGAAGAAAAAGCAGGTTCAGGTTAGCTGTTAATGGAACCCATTATCGGCAGAAGCTGTACTTGACCATTGTTGAATGTGGATCTGGACAAGTACCTGTCTGGCAGAAATTTTCTTCAGAAAATGCAACTGAAATTTCCAAAATTCTAGAAGAGAGATTTTTGAAAAGAGGTCCATTAAATGGGGTGCTAATGGAAAACGGTGCTGCCTTTCGTTCAGCCGCCCTGAAAAAGATGCACAAGTGGGGATTTAGACCCTTTTTTTCAGAGCAGCACATAGACTCAGTGGCAACGGAATTGTAGAAAGACGTCATCATCATGACAGAAAGGAACTGTATTTCACAATAGAAGCTCTCTTTTGGTACAAAATTTCACTAAAGAGAGGACAAGAAGAGGAATCAGTGCCACAAAGAGAAGGAAATGAGGAATTCAAAATACTGCATGATATGCCCCATTTTAGAGTGCAGGAAACCTTGTTCCTAGTCAGGAAAGTGGATCTCAATCTTACTAGAAATGCTGTCAAATGTGTGGTAGAAAGATGTGAAAGGTGTCGGTCAATAAACCTAGCTCCAATTAGACACCAACCTGGTAATATTAACGTGGATGAAACGGCTACACTTTTGAGCACTGCAAATGAAAGATCAGTTAGACGAAAAAGTGACGGTAAAACCGCTTGATTCTCGATGTACTACTCAATGGGGAAGAGACACCATAACTGACATACAGTCTGTAAAATAATGTATATGGTGATGGTGTGCCAATTATATCTTGTATGTGCGACGAGTGTTCCGTAATCAAGTGCTGAATCCTGTGATTCAAGCAACAATGAACATCAAACTGGAGCTCGTCGTAGATCATATCGAGAAAAGCGCCCACCTGGTTGTATAGATAATTATGCGGTTAGTTAGTGATCAATAAACCAGGGGGGGGGGGCGTGTGGTTGAAGAGAAAACTAAAATTAAAATTATCTACTCTTGATTGTCAGTCAGAGGAAGCGTTCGTTTTTATGCTATCTTGAAAAAAGCATTGTGATTCGGTAACTACGGAAAAAGGAGGGGCTTGTCTGTTGCCTAGAAAAAATTTATCATTCAGGATTAATCCCCACGAAAGATTTTTGCTAGTCGATCGATTGCTGAGACTACGTGAACTTTACAACGCTCATTTCAAGAAAAGTTTATAATGATCTATAAGAAGTTAAGAAAGTATTGTGAATAGTTGTTTTGGCTGATGCACTCGTCGTTTGGAACGCGTCATGATTTTCATAGAGTTTTTTTTTGTCATTTAATTATATTTCTTTCCTTTCTGTCTGCTTCATGTTTTAATTAAACGTGTTGAAACTACACAAAAAATTAACTCAAACCTCGTTTAGACGTTTTAATAAATCGTTTAAATTTGACAATGATTTTTCAAAGCAAATCCTAGCTATTGAAGCTTATGTGATTTGCATAATATCGTCTGCTGAAAAAAAGTATTGCCTTCAAATAAAAAACTAAAACATCAATAACTATAAATATTGCATGCCGTTTATTCCCTGGAGTGAAAACTTGAGTATGTGTCCGTCTAGTGACGTATGGTTCCGTCTAGTGACGTATGCTGTATTTACCAACCTTCAGACACAAGGCTAGATGTGACACAAGGTCTATTTATTGTGGGTCTTCCCGGCCATATAACCAGGCCAAAAAATGTCTGTCTATTTTTCCCCAGTCAAGATTCTACATTTCGGCGGAACCACTCCTGGGTTAGTGCTCTCTGCTCGGAAGCAGAGAGCGCTCTCTACCGGAAGGCAGAGAGCTGACAGTGTAATAGAATCGTCAGTCTAGTGACGTATGCAGTATTTACCAACCTTCCCAGGCAAAGTTAGATGTGACACAAGGTCTATTTATTGTGGGTCTTCCCGGCCATATAGCCAGGACAAAAAATGTCTGTCTATTTTTCCCCAGTCGTGATTCTACCCTTCGGCGGAACCACGAATGGATTTGTGCCATAGACAGTGTCATAGACTCGTCGGTCTAGTTCACTCGTCACAATCTTATATCGACCGGACCATATCCATTCCGGTGTAGGATAGGATATTCCTCTACAACATAACCATATATTTTAGATATTTGATATAGGTTATTCTGGTACTAGTCAGTGGATCGTACTTACTACTCTAGCAGGGGTCTGCGAAACTGGCTTGATTAATATCGCTCTACAGAAGCCCGTCATTGCTATACATGCCTTGTGTTAGACGAAACTTTGTAGACAGATATATAATGTAGTTTCAGAATATACTGACGTAATTAAAATAATATCATTATTTAAAAAATTATTTAAAGTGATCTCGTTTTTTTTTGTGCAATTTTTTAAATAGCAGCATTGAAATCTTTCTCAATTGCTGGGTTTCTTAGTCATTCTTGTCTCATTGTCGATCCCTAATTTATTTTTGAGAAAGTTATTTCCCGGTTGTGATGCAATGCATATAAGCTCGGAATAAGAAATCGAAGATCCGAGTTCGAATTCCAGTCAAATTATTTTCAGTCATTTACGCGAAAATCCATCACTTCTCCCTCCAGCTATGGGTTGAATAACAGAGTAGATTGGGTTCTAGAGCCTTGGTTGGCAACCGGTCTACCGCAGAAAATAATAACAACCTACTACATTTTCTATTTGTGTTTTTGTTGTTGAAGAGAAAAATAAAAATAAAATCATCTGCCCTAGATTGTCGCGGACACAAAAAGTCCGGATCTTGGCGCGGACTTTTTGTGAACAAAATCATATGTCGGTGAATTGTCGATTTGCCAACTCCAAGCTCATCAGCCAATTCTCGAGTTCTCGATGAAGGCGCAATGTCCAACCAGGTTTGCAAGTCTCCATCATTCAATTTTAACGGCCGTCCCGAACGAGGCTTATCTTCAAGACTCATGTCTCCAGAATCGAAACGGTTGTACCACTTTGAGATCGCCGCATATGCAAATGTTCCTTCACCTTCGGTAGCACAAATGTCTTCTGCAGCTTTTCCGGTTGAAACACCTCGCTTCCAGCAATAAGGAATCAAAACTCGCAGCTCAATTTTATGAATTGCCATCTGGAATACAAAGATGAAGATCACTATAACAATATAAACAAAATTGTATAAAAATTCAAGTTTTCGCAAGTATTTACGAACATTTGGGACAACCTAATAACGTCAAACCAGCATGAAATCTCTGATCACCCGACATTTTCTTATGTTTTCTATCTCTTCTCATTATAGAAATCTCATAGCTTTTGTGCCTACGAAAAGCTTCCCCAGTTAACAGTGATACTAGACGGATTCATTTTTCCTGGCAAAATAGGACTGATGCTTTTAAGATTCGCATGCATTAATCAAGCAAGTCTTTCTTGTTACAAGTAGAGCCGTGTATAATTCACTTCGTTAATGCTGATTTTTAAAATGAAAGCATGAAAAATAATAAATAGGTCATGATGTAAACTTGTTTGATTGATTAAAATCTAATTTTTTTCAGACTGTTTGCATCGATTTTCGCTTCAGGGATTTCTTCTGGCCCATCTCACCATACTTACAAAGCTTCTACGATTTCCTCACTATTTTAAGTACAAATACAGATTCTTGCTATGACCTCCATTTTGTGTCATATAATCACTTTACGCGAATTGCTACATCTTCTTTGGAAATATCCTACATACGGGTGAAGGTTGAGAAAAATTGTTAAATACTTTCCATCACACCAAAGTGAAAATTCTAACACCAATTGCGTGCACACCAGACTCAGTGAAGCTTGCTAAATGGGACAAATACAGCTTTTATTTCATGTTCAAAATATGTTTCTTGCACCACTAATGTGTTCAGTCATAGTTGCAGCGTTGTTGTATCCATAGTCACAACGGTACCTCCACTTTGCTTAAGGCCATCTGCTTGCAACTTATCACAAATCTGTTTCGTAAACACATCAGCTGATTTCTCATGTAACTTAACTATCATGTTGATTTTTGTATCTTAAATGTACATATATCTAATCACTTAGGACATTTGATCAGTGAGAGAAATATCCAGAGTGCTACAAAACTTGTTAGTTACGATTAGTTAAATATTGTTAGTTACGATTTTTGAAAAAAAAAATTGTTCTAATGTCAACGCCGAACAGGCTGATTAGTTCAATCTAGCTCTGCGGGAGAAATTAAAGACATAAGATAGCTGTCTATTTTCTCAAACTTTTGAAAGTGTTTTTTTGGCAAGTGGATCGTATTTACTAAAATAAAGTTCTATTCTAAGAACTTTCCGCAGTTACCATGTGTTTAGATTTTCTTTGTGGCCACGTTAAGGTAATGTTTACCTGACTAGAGACAGTACATAATCAATTATTCTGTTTATGTCTACCTTCCATTTCTGAAATAACTTTCGCTGTTACAAGCTGGGACAGCAACATCAAAAGTCTCTTATTTGGCAGTTGCATTTCAAACATTTCAAGTAATCTGGGATTGAAATCCAATCGGTTTTCCAAAATTCTTATTGATCTTCTGAAAACGCATGTAAGGAAAGTAATATGATGCACAGTTTATAGGAGATAAACATCAGCCATATTCATAACATAGCCTTGTCATTGGTCGAAGACAGTAGAACCACTCTGCTGAAAATAATCTACCATACTGTACTGGACTGTCTCTCTTTTGATATTTTCAGATTCATTGCCAGTTTCAAGGCAAAAGCTAACATATAAAAAAAAATTAGCTCAATACTCTCTGGTAGAGTATTTCGCTGAGCAGAAGTAGATGCAACGATGTCTCTCCTCCAAAAACAACAGCAGCAATTTTCATGGGTTCCTGTGGCAAAATTAACCAAACAGATCAACGCCTATCAGCACACACACACACACGCGCGTGCGCGATTTAAATGTGAAGCAAATTCACTAAATGGGCTGGAATATTCTATGGCAAGGCTTATTTCAATCTTAATTTAGCGATCGGATTATTGTTACATACACAATTAACAGTATATTTTATAAGTACGAAAAATCTTCCAGTATTTTCAAAGTCTGCATAAAAGTTCATAGGTTTCATTAATAGCCGGCGGCGGTCGGTGACTTTTCATCTAACGCTGGCTTTTTTTCTTTCAAAGTCTGATGAAATTCAAATTTCGCCTCTATATTGACATGGATGACCCAGAATAGGCTATTTTCTCGAATTTCTTACCTGTAATTTTCATATGTAATGAAACCCCCTGAAACGGGGTTAATTTTGGTTAGACATTTACTGGAGTACAATGTTACGAGGGAACGCGCGCTATATTTTGTTATTATTATGCCATTTTTCATCATATTTCGATTTCTGCTTTGGTCTCACTACCAACCAAGTCTGCGGGGATACCTAAGGCAGGTCGTGGTGTGTTGTTATGACTCCATTTCATGTTTTTCTATCTTCCCTATCATCCCTAGCATTACATAGATAAAGTTTTCCTTGGTGTGTGGGCTGTACTTAATAAGACAATTTTTTGTATATCTCTTAAGCTGGGGTTTCCAGGGATTCTTTCAATGTGTTGTTTTGTTCCATTTTTTATCATTCCAAGTGCACAACTCTTGTTTTCAATTTCCACATTTTTTCTATTTCAATTTCCAGGTCTTTATATTTTGACAGTTTTTCAAATTCCTTGGTTGCTATGTTACAATCCGCTGGACAAGCCATATCAATTAATAGACAAGTTTTCTCTTTCTGGTTTTAACAATAATGTCTGGCCTGTTTGCTTCAATTTTTCTGTCTGTGTAGATGGTGTAATCCCATAGAATGGTTACATCTTCTATTTCTGTAACCGGTGCTGGGTGATGTTCATACCAGTGTTTGTTTACAGATTTTCCATAATGTTTGCACATTGTCCAATGTAAATATTGCCCAACTCTATCGTGGCGATTTTTATATTCATTTGGAGCAAGCACAGAACAGCCTGAGATTAGGTGGTCTATTGTTTCTTGGTGTTTATCACAAAACCTGCATTTTGGATCCATATTATTATGCATAATATTTGCCTGAAAGTTTCTAGTGAAAAGACTTTGGTCTTGTGCTGCCAGAATAAAGCCTTCAGTTTCAGACTTTAATCCAGATGCACGTAACCATCGATGAGTATTAACTTTATCAACATTGGGTTTATTGACACGTTCTTGATATTGGCCATGCAGAGGTTTGTCTTGCCAGCGCTGTTTCATCTGTTCAAGGGCTTTGTCTTTGGCTTTCATTTTCATATTTTTTGCCGCAATAGTTGGTTCTTGGCTTCTGTTTTGCTTTTCTACAGAATCTACTAAATGTAAATCTTGTTTGTATTTACTGCCTTCTTTTATTATTGAATATTTTTTCTTTCTTTCTTCATGTTGCCTTACTAATTGTATCATCCAATCCTTTGTTGTTTCTATGTATGTTAGTAAGCCAATAGTTGTTGTCTTGTATGACAATTCCAGCCGAATAAGACCTCTTCCACTTTCTTTACGGGGTATGTATAGACGGTCTACATCAGCCTTTGGATGATGCTTCTTATGCTTAGAAAGAAGCTTTCTTGTTTTAGAATCCATTCGCCTGATGTCGTTTAGAGTCCAGTTTAAGATGTTGAAGCTATATTGGACAACTGGGATTGCAAGACTATTAATGGCCATAACACTGTTCTGCGAATTCAATTCAGTTTTTAATATCATTCGTAGCCTTCTATAGTACTCTTTACGCACTATTTCTTTCATTTTTTTATGGTGAATGTTTTCACTCTCATTTACACCGAGGTATTTCTAAGCTTCTTCTGGTTTCAATTCTTTTATTGTTACAGCAGGGTCTAAGCTAATTGAGGATGTTTCTTGTATTGATCCACGTAAAACTGTAGCTTTAGCACATTTATTCAAATTGAATTTCATTCCAATATCTTCGCTGAAGCATTTTACAGTTTGCAGAAGACCTTCCAGCTCATTATCATTCTTAGCATATAACTTTAAGTCATCCATGTAAAATAGATGGCTTATTTTCTTTTGGCCTATTTTATAACCACATTCTGTCTTATTAGGTTGACTGGTTAGTGCTATTAATGATATGCAGAATAGTAAGGGAGATAAAGAATCACCTTGAAATATACCTCTTTTGATGTTTATTTCATCAGACTTATAGGTTCCATTTAAATGATTGAGGTAAAGGGTTGTTTTCCATATAGACATGCACTGTTTGATGAAATTGATGCTGACGGGCGAAATCTTGTATATATTTAAAGTCTTTAAAATCCAGGGATGTGGCACACTATCGAATGCCTTTCGATAATCTACCCAGGCAGTTCTAAGACTTTTCCAGGATCATTTTTTTAATTAGCAATTGGTCTTTACATCTATAACAACCACGTTTGCACCCTTTTTGTTCAAGCGGTATCATGTCATTTCTTTCTACGAATAAATATGTCTGTTTTGTTAAAATAGATGTTAATAGTTTATATGTTGTCGGAAGACATGTAATTGGTCTGTAGTTTTTCGGGTTGTTTGTGTCACCATTCTTGGGTAGAAGAAATGGAATTCCTTTGGTCATCCATGCAGGAATTTTACTGGGATCGTCAACCATTTTTTTGAAGTTCTTTGGCTAGTTTTTTTATTATTATTTTTAGTTTATTATTATTATTATTATTATTACTACTACTACTACTACTACTACTACTACTACTATTACTTTATTTTCTTTTGAAAATTGCGCGCCAGCAGACACCACTAACACTACACGATTATTTGGAGTTAATACGAGATGGTGTTGAAAATGTCTCGGCCCAATCAAGAAAGGATTCTAAGTAGGTACCTCCACCCGTTTTGGATACTTACGTCTTAAATAAATTATAATAAATAAAAAAAACTTCCTTGAAATTTTCTCCTTGGCTTTAATGGAAAGCCAAGAGATTAAATTTACTAATTTCAGAAAGCAAACTTCGCTAGTGTATTTCAAGCCGAAATTATATTGATTAAAATCTAAATTTTTTCAGATTAAAAAAAACTTTCAATTTGTCATCTATTTTTTATCGATCGACACATTCTGCAAACAAAAGCCAATTCTCAGTTTTAAAAAATCTTGTAAAATATACCTCGCTGACACGTTATTTTATTCAAATTAGCAAATTTAAATTTACCTTATTTTGATTTGAAATAATTGTTACTTGCTTATTGCCTGAAATGTGCTACAAAAGTAGGTAGATACCTCCATTACATCAGAAAAAAAAACAGCATAGTATGAATTAAAAAGGTCCAAAACTTAATAAAACGAACATTTTCCATCAAAATGTTATAAATATTATTAAGAGGAAAGATCAAGGTAATTTTAATTTATTTTATAGAAGTTTTTGATCCCTTTCAACATGTTCGAAATTTTGGCTGAAAATTTTGTTTTGATTTGAGTTAGCGTTGCAGAAAATCTTACGACTGTTTACAATTTTTACGTAACTCAATTTTTCGGTAACAAACACATTAATTTGGAAATTCTCGCAAAAAACAAATAATTGTCGGCTTTTAATGAAACTTTCATTACTCATTCACAAATGAATGAAATTATTTTTTAAATTATTATTTTTTTTAAATATTGATGATTTTTTTTAACTCTGTTACCCCCTCCACGTAAATTCATGAAATTTTAATAAATTTGAATTTTTGGCAATTTACTTTTTTATTAGTTAAACGCAGAACTCAGGGGGAATATAAATCATCTAATTTTTTTATTTAAAATTATTCGAAAATTTGCTCCAAAGAGTAAAATAAAAAATGCAATAAAACTCTGATATAATTTAATTTGATAAGCTTTTAATTGCTGGAATAAATAATAATTAAGGACATTACAGTCTAAAGAAAAAAACTTTTTTCAATTACTAATAAAATTTTAAAATAATTGTTTTCATTTTTTTATTATTATTTTAAAGAACTGTTGTCCTTTCTTTTTAGTTTAGAATTGATGATTTTATTGCCTATCAAAAAATTTAAAAAAATAATAAAAATTTTCACCCCTTATATTTTTAAAATAACTTAAAATTTTTTTTTTTTTGTGTAAATAAATATGTTCATTTTTTTGTGTGTAATTTAAATATGTTCATAGGGGTCATAACAAGTTTCCATAGGGGTCGTATTTACTTTAGACGTTAACAAGTGTCTTGGAATATTCCCTTTACATGGAAAACGACAGAAACAGCACTTTCATTCTGATTCAAGTCTCTTCAAGACGTTTATAAAATTCAACAGCCTGTTTTGCAAGTCATTCCTTAAACATTTAAAGCAATTTTACATTTTAATTACTAATTTTCTAATTTTATTAAAAAAAAATATAAATATATAATAATTGTGAAATTCACAATTTGTGGAGGTACCTAAAATATGAAAAATAGATATTAAAAATAAACGTTAATAAATGCCATAACATTTCATAAATTATTGAGTTACCTCTGCCGTTATTTTCATTCTGTTATTAAATTGTAATTTTTTTCATAAAACAACTTCAAACGTAAGCCTAAAAAGCTAAGCTAACTAATGTTCCATGAAATATTGAATAAACACTTTAAACCTTACATTTCTTGCTCCTTTATATGTATAATTTTGTTTGTTTTTTTTGGGGGGGGGGGATTGTGACGAATCTTATTTCCATTTCTGTTTTTATAATACTTAAAAACATCCCTTGCTTTTGTTATAATTATAGTGTTTGGATATGTGTATGTATATATGTATGTGTATGTCCTTTTGTATAGATAGATAGATAGATAGATAGAGAGAGAGAGAGAGAGAGAGAGAGAGAGCGAGAGAGAGAGAGAGAGAGAGTTTTGTTGAAATCAACCTTAAAATTCAATTTTTTTACATGCAAAATTCCTATAACGTTTTTTAATTTAAACAAAATTTTTTTTTCTTTGGCAAATATATAGCAGAGTGCTATATAATTTAAAAAGAATAAATATATAATATTTCGGTTCCTTCCAAGCAAACGCTAACATAAATTTAGTTTTGACTTTTAAATTTAAATCTAAATTTGTGGATTTCGGTAATTCTTTATTAATTTACATTTAAGTAAGTTAATTTAATACCCAATACTAACCTAGTGATAAAGATACCTTATTATTTCTTCTTTTCTAACAATCTACTAATTGATATATATGAATCTATAGTCTAACTCTTTACCCCTTACATTTCCCGCTCCTATATCCATATTGTTATGTGTTAGAAGATGTAACAAAAGAAAAGAAAATGATTTACCAAAACACAGAGCTAAATCACAAAAAACTATTTAATTTACAAAAAAACACAAAATAAAATATGTACAAAAATACAATTAAAAGCAATTAAAACATAAAGCGTATAAGTTAGGCCTACTGGTGAAGGGTTAGGAGGGAGAAGGAAAGGTGTGGGAGTCAAGTTTCTTCACTGCGTTAGGGCTACCGAAGTAATCTAAGTGCTATTACTGGAAATTCACAAATATATGTATATAAATTATAATTTTTAGTTTGAAAATATTCAAAAACTTTAATTACCAATTTAGTTCCAGAAAGTCCTCTTTTTTTTTTTTTTTTAACTTTTCATAGAGATTCTTTCGGCTGGATATAATATTCCTCGAGTCAAAGCCGGAGTTGATAATGCCAGAAATTCTCTTTTTCAACTGACAACTCTCTTCAAAAAACCTATTTTTATAAGGGCTAGCACCTAATTAGCATATCTCTGGAATCATCTAGATTTTTCTTGAATATACTTGAATGATCTAGAATCTTCCAAACGTTCTACTTCTAATTTCTCTATTTTACAACTATTTCATGAATGAAAACATTTTGTATTCACAAGTTGGATTCAGTAGAATTCCTTATTTTTGTTGGCTTTATTAATATTTTTTATATACAAATGCATCCTCGTGTAATATAGCAATCTAGCCCCCACCCGAAGAAGGTTGATGCAATCGATGATATTTCCCGTCGATGAAGGGGTCAGCGAACGACAAGACAGGTGTTTGAGAAATACATCCTGTCGGCGTCTGGAGCGGATGTCGCAGGGTTATGAGTCGGGCTCGTTTGACCTTATTTCCGACAGCAGCGGAAATGACTACGGAAGTAAACAAAACAGGTGTCTCTTGGAATTACGTGGGCGTTGCGTAGGCGAGACAAAACCGGAAGGAAAAGTCCCGGTTCTAGAAGACTATAAAAAGAAATCGACACACAGATTAGCCAGCAGAGAACGGCCAGTGGAAGCAGAGAAACACCACAGGCAAGACTTACACTCCCGTCGACTCATTCTATGCGCGCTCTCACTCTTCCATTCTCTGTTCCACACAGGCTCGTCGTCAGGAATAGAAATATAATCTTATATTTTTATATATGCGTGTTCTCGTTGTTTGTCGTCGTACAGTGATATATAACACTCGTAACAATATCTATCTATCTATCTATCTATCTATCTATCTATCTATCTATATATATATATATATATATATATATATATATATATATATAATTTTTAATTTATTTAATTTTTAATTTTTATTATATTTGGATTGCGACGAATCCTATTTTCTTTCATTTTCTAATACCTAATTACTTTCCCTGCTAAATTCTTAATGACCTTCCCTGCAGTTTGTTATATATGTATATGCGTG
The DNA here is from genome assembly GCA_037127315.1 of Ascarosepion bandense. Lineage (NCBI taxonomy): Eukaryota > Metazoa > Mollusca > Cephalopoda > Sepiida > Sepiidae > Ascarosepion > Ascarosepion bandense. The sequence continues at coordinate 3,296,547 of JBBBDQ010000571.1, forward strand.
TATATATTGTTCATATGTGTATATGTGTATGGTTATATGTGTATGTGTTCAAATATGTGTATATATCTGCATGTAAATGTATATGTATATATGTGTGCATGTGTATGTATGATTGCATATGTGCGTATATATATATATATATATATATATATATATATATATATATATATATATACGTAAATAACAACTATTTGTTTGAATATATATGTATATGTATAGATTTTTAAACATATGGTATTTTTGTTTCTCTTATGGTAATTAGATCTGTGGGAAATTTCTCGTGAACAAACTGCCTAAAAAAAACAAGTTTCTTCATCTGAACAAGAATACATGAAAAAAAAAATGATTAGATTATTAATAGAATCAGTCATTGATTTCTGTTTTTTTCCCCAAGATTCTTGTATAAAAAGCGAAACTTTACCTCGTCTCTTCAGAATCACATTAGACAATTTTGTCTGTGTGTGTTTTTTGTTGGACTGCAAATTTTAATATCAGTTTCTTTCAATTGTCTTTCAACTGTTTGAAAAAGTTAGAAGGATGAGGTAAGTTTTCTATATTTTTATTTATCTGTGACTACTGAAACGTTTTTAGTCTGTTGGTTGAACGGAAAGTTTCTTGCTCTATATTGAATTCAATTGTATTCGATGACTAGTTAGGTGCAGTCCATGTACAGAGGAATTAAAAAGTTTATGATGTACGGACTAATTATCCAGATCTGATATATCTATACAGCGTAAAAAAATAAACACTAAGACATTTAAACCAGATTCATTAACTGTCCCTTGATGATATTAGTATTTCGTTCGAAGAAATGTTAATTCTAAGAGAACTAGAAATCCTGTCAAGGCCACAATCTTAACAATATAAGATATGCAGATGACACAGTGCTTATAGCAGACGCAGAGAGGAAAGTACAAAACCTCCTACATAATGTAGCGAAGGAAAGCGAGAAGAAAGGACTAAGCATAAACTACTAGAAGATTAAATGCATGGACAGCAAGAAAAACGGGTGTTCAAAATGCCAATTGCAGGTCTGGAATAGTAAAATCAAGCAGATACAGAAATTCAAATACCTGGGAAGCGATCTAACAGAAAGAGCGACACTGAAGGCATATTGGAATGGCCAAAGGCGCATTCCAAAAGCTAAGCAAACACAGGAATATTTCGTTGGAAACAAAGGAAAAAGTACTGAAGTGTTGTGTGATATCTGTCCTTCTGTATGACAGCAAATGCTGGAGACCCGAAGCAACAGAAATGTGATTCTACAGAAGGATGCTGAGCCGAACACATAAACAAGGACAAGGTTTTGGAGAGAATGGAAACAAGAAGTAAGCTTATAATTATCATCAGGTAGAGACAATCGAAATTTCTGGGACATAATGATGAAGGAGGAGTTGGAGAATCTGATACTCACAGGGTGGATATCGAGAAATAGGGACAAGGGAAAGCCGCGCGTGATATACTTGATGGGATTGAACAAGTGATTGGTAGAAGAGGGTCTGCGAATAATAACAAAACAAAACTTATTAAGAGCTACAAGAGACAGGAAGATGTAGAGGGCCATAATCACCTACGTCCTGAAAAGATGTAGCTAATAAAAGAAGTAAAGGAGACTAGAATGAAGAACGATACTTAGGAAAATACAAATTAAATGTCATGTTCCTTAACAGTCTATTTTTTTTCCTCAATACACAGACATAAAGACAAAAGCTAAAAAACAAATAAAAATAACATCTACATAGCAGACATGTATTTTCGGTTTAGTAACTTTTAAAAAATCTTCTATTCTAGATAGGACGTTAGTTCTCTAACGAGAGGTTTTCCCTTACTTACTGTATTAGTTTGAGTGTAAATATTGCCATTATACTCATAAAAGGAGACTTTAGTAGAGAATGCGTGTAATATATTTTGAAATTCTTGGGTTTGAATACATGCGGGTAGAACTGAATTATTCTTATATACAGTGTTAAGGATTAGATCAATCATATCAGTAACGGAGACATTAGTAAATAAATTTTCTATGTCAAGGGATGTAGAATGCTTTGGTTTGGTTTTGTAGTTGTAAGGATTTGTAGGAATCCATGGGTTGACTTAATGCCATAATTAGTAGATAGATAGGAAGTAATAATATCATTAAGGAATTTTGACAATAGGTAGGTATATAGGTGTTGGAATCTGAAAATGATAGGTCGTAATAGTCGTAAACGTACGACAGGTATTTTTACGAACGCGCGACTGGAATTTTTTAACAACTGAAAATTTACAATATATATATATAGTTTTACTGCGAAAAGTTTGTCACTTCGGCTGAGTAGGTTCATGTTGACTTTGAAGTTTCGGAAAGACACCGTTATCATGTCTTCACTCATTGGGATGTGTTTTTCTTTTTTTATTTTTTGCTGTTCAACGAGGAGTGATGACATGATAACGGTATCCTCACGAAACTTCAAAGTCAGCATGAACCTGCTCAGTTAAAGTGACAAATTCGTTGCACTAACACTATCAACGCTCTGTCTCCACCCCGATATCGAGCACTTAGCGATAAAAAAAAATCTTGCTTGCTAAAATACCTTTTATCAGTAAAAACTACTGAAAAACAACAATCTAGTCACCAAAACAATCGCAAAGTTTCTAATAAATGTAATATTTTAAATAGAGAAACAATTTAGATTTGAAATTTGATCTTGTTGTCAGCGAAGTTATATTTACTGAACTCGTTAATACTTAAAACAATCATAATGAAATGTTATGTCTATGGTTTAATAAAGTGCGGAATTTTTGTTTTGAAATTACTCTCCTTCTGACTTCAGTAAAATAACGTCGATGGTAATAAATTTCTATGGGTTCGCAAACTCTTGACGTGTGATGTCAGATTTGAAATGCAAGATACTTTCACCCTTTCAACTCATTTCCGCCTGAAAGATTAACATACCACAAAAATATTGAATTAAATACCACCAATAATGTTATTATAATCACAATTAATACACCAATAATTCTACCATAATCGCAAATAATGCACCAATAATTTTATTGTAAATTGTAGTTAATACCAACCAATAATTCTGTTTGTGCGTTTTAGTTAATAAGTAAATGACAAAATATTTTTTCCCGACAGTTTTCCCTTGTATTTTGTTTTCATCGCCGTCAGTGTATGGGCGTTTGGAGCCAACTGTCAGAGTAAGTTTATTCTTTTTTTTTTTTTAGGTACCTCCACTAATTTTTGATAACTAACTTTTAAACTGATTTTCTTTAAGTAAGAAGTTTTATTGAAACTTGTATTTTAGTTTTAATTGAAAGCTAAATGATTGAAGTTCCTATTTCCAGTAAGCAAAATACTCTGGTGTAGATACCTACAAAAAATCGCTAAAAACAGCATAAAAACAGCATAGTATGAATAAAAAAGGCCCCAAACTTAATAAAACAAACCTTTTCCATCAAAAGGTTTATATTATTATTAAGAGGAAAGATCAAAGTAATTTTTAATTATTTAAAAAAAAAAATTCTAACATTTTCGAAATTATGTCAGAAATTTTTGTTTTGATTTGAGTTAGCGGTTAAACAAACGTTACGACTGTTTTCCCATGGAAAGCGTAATGATTGCATCACCCACTTTTTTTCGGTGACAAACACATTAATTTGGAAATTCTCACAAAAATCAAATAATTGTCGGATTTTAGAGATACTTTCAGTACTCATTCACAAATGAATGAAATTATTTTTAAAATTATTATTTTTGAAAATTCTGGTAAAAATCTTATTTTTTTTAACTCTGTTACCCCACTTCCACTTAAATCCATGAAATTTTAATAATTTTTAAATGGTTGGTAAACGTTTTTTATTAGTTAAACGCAGGACTCATTGGAAAATATAAATAATCTATTTTTTTTATTTCAAATTTAACAACACTATCCGAAAATCGGCTCTGAAGAGTAAAATAAAAAATGCAATAAAACTCTTATATAATTTAATTTGATGAGGGTTTAATTGCTGGAATAAATAATAATAATTAATGACATTATAGTTTTAAGAAAAAAATTCGATTACTAATAAAATTTTAAAACAATTCTTTTCGTTTTTTTTATATTATTATAATAATTCAAAAAGTTTCAAAAATATTTAAAAAATCTTTTAAAAAACTGTTGCTTTAAGGTTAGAATTGATAATTATATTACCTATCGACATTTGAAAAGTTTAATAAAAATCGTTTTACACAAATATCTGAAAAATAATTTAAACTTGATTTTTTTGTATGTTAATTTCTATGTGCAAATTAAAAGGTCAGAAAAAAATGAGGATAATTTTGTTGTTTATGAACGCCCCACTTTTTTTTTTTTTATCTCTAATCAAGAACCTGTCAACACTAACTTGATTTATGACGCGTACAGGTCAAAAAGTTCAAATTGGGGTTAAGAAATAGTTTTATTCTAAATTTCACGCTATAAATAAGTAATATTTGTGTAAATCAGGTTAATTTAACATAAAATTTGCTAATTTTCCAAACATATTGTGTCACAGATGTATATTTTATTTGTGCAAAATTTTTAAAACCGAGAATTAACTTTTGTTTACAAAAATGTGTCGATCGCTCAAAATTTATATTCCAATTAATATAATTTCTGTTTGAAATAAACCAGAGTATTTTGCTTACTGGAAATAGTAAATTTAATCATTTAGCTTTCAATTAAAACTAAAATAAAAATTTCAAGAAAACTTTTTCATTTTTAAAAATTCAGTTTAAAAGTAACTATGCTGCTTTTTCGCTATTTACTGGAGGTGCCTTACTCTAATAATAAGCCTTGCTGTAAAAAAGATGCTAACTTGTAGATGAAAGGAAATGATATTTGTCCGTAATGAACTTCTTAACTATCCGTCAAGGAGAAATTTCATAAGGCGTTGCTATCCGAGTTTCGTGTTTGTGCTTTTCTCCAATTCGCATAATTAAATCATCTGTAAAATATTAACGTTAAAGTAACAATGAAAAAGCAACAAGCAGGAAAAGAACATAAGAAGCCTTGTTTAAAATATATGAAAAAATATGGGTGAAACCAAACGTTATTAACATGAAAAGATTTGAAGAATATGTTTTGTAAGTAGATTTTTAAAATTTTAATACTTTCCTTTTTTCTTAGACACTGGCGGGGTTAATTTCGTTCAAGCTTTGTTGAATCAGTGAGTATTTAATAACAGTATTTTAATACACTGTATGCTTATATTATTATTATTATTATTATTATTATTATTATTATTATTATTATTCGCCGATGTATATTGACTGGCCACGACTACGAGTTTCATGCACTTGTATGCAATCTTCAGGTTGACGGCAACTGCTATTTTGTGAAAAGGAGAGTTGTAGCGCAGGCAGATCCAATTAACTTAATAAAAAAATAGAGATTATCTATCATATATGCATGATACCGATGTAATCGAATGCTATTCTCAAGAGTCATCTTAGAGGCCATGAAGCCTTTACAGGTGATATGAAGAGGCAGCACTCAATAAATAAGGTGTGGCAATCAGCATTTATATACGGATATAGGTTCAACAAATAATAGTAGCATGTATCTGCTATACCATTCAAATAATTCAGCGAGCTAAGAAAAGTGTTCAACATAATAAAATTGAAATTAAATTACACAGCAAAACAAAATATTCGTAAGATATAAGAAATTCAAAACGATTAAACTCACAAATCAGTATTTGTCTATACTTCGTAGTGAGTTCAGTAATCATTAAGTAAACTACATTTATAACTTTATACCATACAAGGTTAAATTTAATAATTACATAAATATAACCAAGATGATTACTAGAATACCTAAATATGTGCATTTAAAGCTTTATTATTTTGGAATATATGTATGTGCGTTATGGTGTAAAGGATATCGGTTCCGCGGGGAAATCGGTAGAGCCGAGTTCGAATTTTGGATGAATTCGTTGTGTTTACTCGCGCACAAATACCCTTGAGAAAAATATAAATTTCCTCTAGATATGGGTTAAATAGTAAGACAGATTGAGTCCTATAGCCTTGGCTGGCAACCAGTCTACCACAGACAGGAATAGCAACATACTGCCAGAAAATCTTCTGGCTAGTCAATCATGTTTCTTTCGCGACATGATCGCCCAAGCGTGTATCACGCATGGCACTTAACTGACTAATATACTTGAATCGATAAACTACAGCACATCATGTAAAATATATTACAGAGTTCAATAAACTGAATTTTTACAAATGTAACTATTTAAAATCTTACATATTTTAAAATATGCTCCAACATTGACCAAATTATATATTTGCATGTGTGTGTGTGTACATGTGTGTGTGTGTGTGTGTGGGGGTGGGTGGGTGTGTGTGTGTGACATAATCAGTCAATTTTCATTCGTTACTTTTAATTATCATTTAATTTTAAAAAAATGTCTCTTTCATTTTTATTAGAGCAGATCCTGTGAATTTTTTCTCAAGTACTAATCAAGCTTGTCCATATTCACCAACCATTACATGCCAAACATCAAATACTTTTCGTACTATTGATGGTTCTTGTAACGATAAAAACTCTCCCTACAGTGGAAAGTCAAATACTCCTTATTTTCGTGGATGGCCTAATACGTATCAGAGTAAGTATAATGATATAACTCATAACCTTCTTTATTTTATTGTTTTGATTACTCAATCTCTCTATTGGTTCATTTTAGCGTTTCCCTATTTATCTTTGTTTATTTCGATGCTATCATTGTGATACTATGGACACCAACATAGAAAAGAAAAAGTGGCTTTATCTTGACCTCACGTGTTTCTGTTTGCTGCTCTGCAGATGGATCCTTTTGAACTTCGGTCTTCTAAAACGGCATCTACTTTAACCGAAGGGTAACTTGGCAGTAAACGAGTGGATGAGTTTATTTTGGAGATCAAATAGCAGCAAAACCGGAAGGAGAGTACATCTGGGTGTTGGTCTATATCAACAGTCAAGGAAGAGTTAAGGTCTACCCTTGTCCGGAGTGCGATTCGTGTGCCGTCCATTGTGTGTTTCCAGCTACAATGTCGGAATGAGTAGATGAGTAAAGAGTTGGTAGGAGGAAAGGCTGATCTGTTAGACCAACATGGTAGAAATTGTTCAAATATGCCTTACCTACCCACCCAGACGTTCAGGCGAAGCCAGAAATAAAATCTATTTTATAATATAGAAAATTTCGCGTTTGTTTTTTTATTTTCCCATGTGGTATTTGTTTTTCATATTGTTACCTTGTGAGAAGTTGCGAACTTCTTCCCTGCCTCCGACTATATCGAGAATTGAGACGCAACATCGGGTAATCATTTGCCCGTCGGTGAAAAGCTTTGACGAGAGTCGCGCCGCAGGCTACCAATAACTTACTATTTCTATTTTTCTTTATTTGGTCAATATAAGCCATAATATACATTTATGTCGGTTTCGGACAATATAGAATTCATTAATATGTTTTATAAAATCTTTAAAAGTCAATATAAGCCATAATATACATTTATGTCAGTTTCGGACAATATAGAATTCATTAATATGTTTTATAAAATCTTTAAAAGTCAATATAAGCCATAATATACATTTATGTCGGTTTCGGACAATATAGAATTCATTAATATGTTTTATAAAATCTTTAAAAGTCAATATAAGCCATAATATACATTTATGTCGGTTTCGGACAATATAGAATTCATTAATATGTTTTATAAAATCTTTAAAAGTCAATATAAGCCATAATATACATATATGTCGGTTTCGGAACAATTAATAGAAAATTCAAAATTAATATGTTTTATAAAATTTCTTTAAAAGTCAATATTTTAAGCCAAAATAATATACATATATGTCGGTTTCGGACAATATAGAATTCATTAATATGTTTTATAAAATCTTTAAAAGTCAATATAAGCCATAATATACATATATGTCGGTTTCGGACAATATAGAATTCATTAATATGTTTTATAAAATCTTTAAAAGTCAATATAAGCCATAATATACATTTATGGTTTCGGTTTCGGAAAACAATATAGAATTCATTTATGGTTTGGTTAATGTGTTTTATAAAATCTTTAATTATTTTTAACAGATTTACGCAATATTCCAAGGACTAAAAGCTTTTGGAACAATGATTTACCTTCTCCAAGATATATAAGCCTTAACTACTTCAAAGATTCAGCTGTCGAAAGTATCAAAAATAATAATTTCTTCACTGTTTTCGCTCGCTTTGTGGAACATGATTTATATAACACAAAATTGTTTGATGGTAAGTCAATTTTGCTTTTAATCGATTAACTTTAATTCAGTTTAAAGATAAAAAATAGTTATATTACTTATTACGCGATTATTACAAGTCGCAAAGCACATCACACTGTTTTATAACGGATTTTCTTTCAGATTTGTTTCTAGGACTGACTTTCCGTTAAATCTGTTTTGGGGACAGATTCCCATTTAGGTAGTTGGCGACCTTGGTAATAACTTGCAGTGAAAAACATAATTATCTCAACGGTTATAATAAAATTAATGCGGCTATGGAGAAATCGGAAGAACGTAAATTAATTTTTTTGTTTTCTAGAAAAAGAACATAATGTAATTTGCATTCTTTCTCTCCGATTCTGAAAAGGAAAACTGGTAGATATTACAAAAGGCTGTGTCAACCCACATATCTTTTAGCGATGTCTACCCGTCTCAGTACTGATCAGTATCCGCTGATTGGCCAATGGTTAATGGTTAAATGACCGACCATTGGGGAAAAAAGAAAAGGAAAGTTGTCTAAAATAGGTCAATTTTATTGATGGCTTGATTTTCTTTCCGACTTGTTTGGAATTAGTCATATGGACCACGCCAATGAAACATAAATCTTAATTCTGCCCTACAATGGAAAACAGACTTCATTTTTTATTAATTTTATAAAAAAAATTCATAATTGAGTGTTAAAATCTCTTTTATGTGTTATTTATTCTTTTATTATAAAATCGTTACCGCTTACAGCCAGTATTTCTACATATAAAAATGAATCATACTAAGTTTATTTGAAGTTGGAAAGCTTCTTAATGAATCCGTTACTCTGTTATTGCTAAAGAACCACAGATAAAAAAATAAAAAAATAAAAAAGCAAAATAACAAATAGAAATGGAAAGACTCGCGCAGTATTCAATTGAATATATTCTTAAGTCCGATATTGAGTGAATCTAGGCAGCTTTCAAGTTTCACCACGAATTCAGTCCTCAACTAAATTTCAAACAGTTTACAGAGTTAGATAGAACAACTCCTCAGCTACATTTTGTTTTTAATTTTGGTTCGTTAGAAAAAAAAGTTACTTCAAAATATGTGAAATCCGAAAAGGGAGACTAACTACATAAGTACATAAGTGAGTGACTAACGCTTCTAATAATAAATCTTATTCTTTATAACTTTCTTCTTTTTAATATTTTTGCATGCGATTTTCAGCATTTAAATTCTAATGATATCTTTTATCATTTTTGTCAATCAAACCTTGTTTATCACATATCTTTTTATGAGAATTGATTATCAGAATTAATTAGAAATAATCAATTTTTATGTTTTTTTATCAAATGCATATAATTTTTATTCTTTTTAATATTTTTGAGTGCGGTTTTCAGCATTTCATCTAAATTTAATTAATAGCAATGCCTGGAAAAACTATGGGTTACAGAAAAAAACGCGCATAAAAAGTAATATTCTTAAGATTATATTAAACCTGGAAAAGAACAGGACAAGATTATCTAATGAAGTAAAAAATAAGAAATTTCTTACTTAAAATATTGCAGCTAAAAATAAAATTTGAATTATTTTTGATTGCAATGTTTTAAGTAAGAAATTTCTTATTTTTTTCTTTATATTTTGACAGTTTTTCAAATTCCTTGGTTGCTATGTTACAATCCGCTGGACAAGCCATATCAATTAATAGACAAGTTTTCTCTTTCTGGTTTTAACAATAATGTCTGGCCTGTTTGCTTCAATTTTTCTGTCTGTGTAGATGGTGTAATCCCATAGAATGGTTACATCTTCTATTTCTGTAACCGGTGCTGGGTGATGTTCATACCAGTGTTTGTTTACAGATTTTCCATAATGTTTGCACATTGTCCAATGTAAATATTGCCCAACTCTATCGTGGCGATTTTTATATTCATTTGGAGCAAGCACAGAACAGCCTGAGATTAGGTGGTCTATTGTTTCTTGGTGTTTATCACAAAACCTGCATTTTGGATCCATATTATTATGCATAATATTTGCCTGAAAGTTTCTAGTGAAAAGACTTTGGTCTTGTGCTGCCAGAATAAAGCCTTCAGTTTCAGACTTTAATCCAGATGCACGTAACCATCGATGAGTATTAACTTTATCAACATTGGGTTTATTGACACGTTCTTGATATTGGCCATGCAGAGGCTTGTCTTGCCAGCGCTGTTTCATCTGTTCAAGAGCTTTATCTTTGGCTTTCATTTTCATATTTTTTGCCGCAATAGTTGGTTCTTGGCTTCTGTTTTGCTTTTCTACAGAATCTACTAACTGTAAATCTTGTTTGTATTTACTGCCTTCTTTTATTATTGAATATTTTTTCTTTCTTTCTTCATGTTGCCTTACTAATTGTATCATCCAATCCTTTGTTGTTTCTATGTATGTTAGTAAGCCAATAGTTGTTGTCTTGTATGACAATTCCAGCTGAATAAGACCTCTTCCACTTTCTTTACGGGGTATGTATAGACGGTCTACACCAGCCTTTGGATGATGCATCTTATGCTTAGAAAGAATATTTCTTGTTTTAGAATCCATTCGCCTGATGTCGTTTAGAGTCCAGTTTAAGATGTTGAAACTATATTGGACAACTGGGATTGCAAGACTATTAATGGCCGTAACTCTGTTCTGAGAATTTAATTCAGTTTTTAATATCATTCGTAGCCTTCTATAGTACTCTTTACGCACTATTTCTTTCATTTTTTTATGGTGAATGTTTTCACTCTCATTTACACCTAGGTATTTATAAGCTTCTTCTGGTTTCAATTCTTTTATTGTTACAGCAGGGTCTAAGCTAATTGAGGATGTTTCTTGTATTGATCCACGTAAAACTGTAGCTTTAGCACATTTATTCAAATTGAATTCCATTTCAGTGTCTTCGCTGAAGCATTTTACAGTTTGCAGAAGACCTTCCAGCTCATTATCATTCTTAACATATAACTTTAAGTCATCCATGTAAAATACATGGCTTATTTTCTTTTGGCCTATTTTATAACCACATTCTGTCTTATTAAGTTGACTGGTTAGTGCTATTAATGATATGCAGAATAGTAATGGAGACAAAGAATCACCTTGAAATATACCTCTTTTGATGTTTATTTCATCAGACTTATAGGTTCCATTTATATGATTGCGGTAAAGGGTTGTTTTCCATATAGACATGCACTGTTTGATGAAATTGATGATAACGGGTGATATCTTGTATATATTTAAAGTCTTTAAAATCTATTATTATTATTATTATTATTATTATTATTATTATTATTATTATTATTATTCGGTCGGCATTTACCTTAGCACTAATCGCCTACTTCCTTCTTTTTCAAGTGTAAAACCTTTAGACTTTTGTATAAAGTCACTCGTGATGACCTGGTTGCTTTTTATGAAAATTATCTCAATATAAAGCTGTTAATTTAATAGACTTTTTCAAATTCATACAAACTGAATTCACAATTACACTTATCTGAATTTTAGGGGTTTGTGGTAAGTTCTTATGAGACTTTTCTGAATTTTGTGTAACATGTAATGAGGAAGGAGAGTTTGGAGAGTCAGATACTCACGGGGAAGACACAGGAGAAAACAACGCATTGATGGACTTGAGCAAATGAATGACAGCACGGTTTGGGAGGGGGTTACAAGAGAAAGGGTGTTAATAGCTATAAGAGATAGGGAAATGTGGAAGGCCATGATCGCCTACGTCCTGAATGAACACGTCAGATAGTAGAAGAAGATACTTACATTTCTTTCTAATATTCCTAATTCAAGAAGCATGAATTAAATTAATACTTCCTAATTCATTGTGTTGGTTTCGTATGTTTTCAAATGCACACACCTCCTCTTCTCTCTCTCCTTCTCTCTCTCTCTCTCTCTCTCACTCACTTTCACTCTCTCCATCTCTTACGCTTTAGCATATATACTCATCATTATCAAATTGAATATAACATTAGTATTTCATTGGGTTAACTGGAAAACTAGAATTTAATTTTAATGCTTATATTTTTAAAAGACATTTTTCATTTGTGTTTCAGGAACTAAGTGTTGTGACGGGTAAGTTGCAACTTCTTTTTTAAAGTCATTTCACAATTTATATTAAACTCTCTGACACTACTTTGGATATTTCAAGAAATGCGAAGTTTAAGAGATCTATCTATCTATCTATCTATCTATCTATCTATCTATCTATCTATCTATCTATCTATCTATCTATCTATCTATCTATTTAAATACTAGTTAGCGTCTCCGTCTATATCTGGTAAATAAACATATAAATATAAGAAGCCATATATGCACACAGTATGTGCACAATATACACAAAACTAAAAATAACCCAAATAGAAAGAAATACAAATAAAATTAAGAAAAAGGCCTAGTATCACAGTATAAGAATTACAGTCACAAATAACTAAAAATTACAAAAAATTTTAAAGTTAGAAATAATAATTAAAGATTCACAAGGAAAAAATTCACAAAATAAGAAAAAAGATTCACAAAGCAAAAGATTCACAAAAATTAATCACAGAGACAAAAAAGTCTTTGACAAGATAAAAAGAAAAAAATAATAAAAAGAATTATTGTGCGTATGTTATTGTGTGTACATATGACCTCTTATAGCTATATGCTTGTGTGTGTTTATATTGTGTACAGTTATACCTATTCTCTTGTTTGTTCTGGTATATTATTTTTCCTTTATAATTTTTTTATATGTGTGATTTGGTGTTTTTACTTTTTGTGACCCTTCCTGTATCTGTTGTTACAATGTTTAACTGTATACGCCTTTACACTTCACCTAACCTTATTTCTTCTTTCTGCCAACCTATTTTTTTTTTTTTTTTGAACATTCTGATTAAATGAAACTATTTGATTTTTCGGGTTTGAAAAAGTAGTTTACAGATATTACAATTGCCGAAATAAATTCTATATTTATAACCGTTTATGTGTTGAGTCTCTCTCTCTCTCTCTCTCTCTCTCTCTCTCTCTCTCTCTCTCTCTCTCTCTGTGTGGATAACTATTTTGCAATATCTTTGTTATTGTCATTACTCACGTTCCTCAGGGTCCATTTTCAGCGACAGTCACTCTGTCATACTAGCAATAAAAATGAAACAACAGCAACAACAAAAATGCTTCACATAAACATCCAATGAAAAAATACCATGAAAAGTAGAAAAATATTTTTTTGTGAAAAACTTGTTCAGTGAAGTTTTCTTTTCAAAGAATTAAAATGTTTTCTTGTCCAGACATTAAAAACAAGAGATACTAATTGTTAGTACAAATGATAATTTCTTATTAAGGAGAAGCGAGAAGCGATTTTTACCTATTATAAACAAAATGTTGCTTTACAAACTTGGGTTTAATAAATATCTCTCAAGTTCCGTACACACAAATTATGGAGTTTGTGGCCCCAGCCTTAACAAGGTAGACGTTGCTGCTACAGTTTTCATGCAAGTCGGTTTTTCACTAAACCCACACAAAATTGGTTTTAATTTATATTTGGCTTTCTTCTAAATTGGTTGCCAACAAACATTGAAGAGCAGAGCTTGCCCTATTATTTAACCCAAATTTAGAGGGAGTAAAAAGAAGGATTCATAACTTTCCCAAGTGTATTTACGCGAAAGCGAATTTAATGAACTTCACTGGAATTCAAACTCGTGTCCCCGTCTTCTCGTTCCGAGCTGTTAACTATTGCACCATCTGCACATCATGTCTCCAATTGTTATGCGCATCAAACTTGCTGTCTGTACACGAAAAACTTGCCGTGTATAGCGAGCAAATAAACTAATTTCTTCTTTTACACATACACACACGCGCGCGCATATATATATAGTCAGACAGATCTGCTTCGCTATATTACAACTCATCAGTACGGTTAGATTCCGACAGCTTTTTAACACAGGATTGAAACCCGAACGAATTGGCGTCAGTCGGAGATTCTACCTTCTACGACTTCATTACGCGACCTAGGTTTCTACCATGAGCGGTGACTTCAGGCGATTTGCAATAACTGATTTTACCGTTTACCGTTTTTTTTTTAAGACGCTCACGTATCGGTGTTTTTTTTTAACGCTCACGTAACGGGGAATTTTTGAAAGCACAATATATATATATATATATATATATTTTAACCAGGTATTTCGCTACCTTGGTTTCTAACATGACTGGTGTCTACAGTCGATTTTTAATAACTGATTTTACCTTTTACGTTTTTCTTTTTAAGAACGGTCTTGTAAGGGTGTTTTATTTGAATGTTCACGTGGCAGAGAATATTAATGCGCATTGTTTAAATTCAAACGAATTATGACGAAATTAAAATATGAAAAAAGATCCACACATGACGTAGAGCATTTTAAAAACGGCCAAGCCTTGCAATGGTGGACAAATTAGAAATTATGACATACCCAAATAAAAACGAACTGTTAAATGAAAGAACAGAAATTATGACAAAATGCATCCACACTAAGAAATACCTCTTAGGTTCATATAACCATGGATGATAACGTCATAATTCGTTTGAATTTAAACAATGCGCATTAATATTCTCTGCCACGTGAACGTTCAAATAAAACACCCTTACAAGACCGTTCTTAAAAAGAAAAACGGTAAATGGTAAAATAAGTTATTAAAAATCGACTGTAGACACCAGTCATGTTAGAAACCAAGGTAGCGAAATAACTCGTTTAAAAATGAAAAATATTCAAAAGTTCTACAATATAATTGTATAGAACACTTTTTAATACAAATGTGTACTGGTCTAACCCTATTAGGACAAAAAAACAAACAAAAATCAAAGTATTAAACAAACACTATATATATATATATATATATATATTTATTTATTTATTTATTTATATTTATTTTTATTAGATTACTTAGTCCAAACGGAAAAGTAGGATCAAAAACCTGATCCTAATTAATATTAAATTTTAATATTAAAAAATGATACAGGAGGAGAGCTCAATGTAATTAAAATTACAGAGCTAATATAAAATAAAATAGATTTTCAACATTCAACAATTTTGAATGTGAAAATTTATTTTATTATATATATATATATATATATATATATATATATATATTAAAACTAAGTAACCAAACAATCAATATATATATATATATATATATATAAATATTGATTGTTTGATTACTTAGTTTTAATATTAAATATATTAAATATATGAATAGCAAAAAGCTTTTAAACCAGAGGCATGAAACCACAGTAAACTGCAAGCACATTAAAGAACTAACCTTACAATCATGCTAAAAAATACTACAAAAGCCAGACCTGGAACCCCTTAGAAATGATACACCTTAATAATACTAACACCACTCTTACACACACCACAAACCGTGATCTTTTTTTAAAAATGAAACATTTTATAGAAAAAATCGATTTCCTAAATTCAAAATTAAGGTTAAATATACAAAATTAGATTAATTATAAAAACTGTGCTTAAATAAACAAATTAAATTTTACCTATTACTTATTTACCTATTACCTTAAATACAACATAAAATCTTATCTCCTACATTAAATTCTACCTATTACGCACCCATTACCTACTTACCTATTACCTTAAATACTAACATTAAATCTTACCTCTTACATTAAATCTTACCTATTACACACTACAAACTGTGATCTAATTTAAAATTTAATAGGAAAAAATTGTATTCCTAAATCCAAAATTAAGGTTAAATATACAAAATTAGAATAATTATAAAAATTGTACTTAAATACAAAAATATTCTATAGTTGTACAAATAATCGCTAAGTCCAATCCCATCCCTCCCCACCCCTTACACCTCCCTACTCTGCTCCTCTAAGAAATCCAAAGGATAAAGTCTAGTCGCAAGATGATAAAACTTACATCCTATCCGCTACTGTTAAATCTGTCTACAAAATTCCAAGACACTCATTAATCAACTATATTCACTACCCACACCACTTTCTTCAAAATTCAAACGGGCAATTCACAAGACTTATTCCCTCATCACTTATCCCCACCAGCACCCCACACATAACTCACCAAATATAAGAAAAGAGGCTTTCCATTCCTGTCCACACCACCTGATGAGATATTGTAGTTTCAATGTCGAAACAAATGTACAATGTGTAGTGGATATATAAAAAAAATTGTACATGTTCTAAAATATAATTTATAATGAATACTCACAGCACTATATATTATATATCGAGCTCTGTTTTAGACATTGTAAAAAATGTTTTTCTTCGTTCCTTATTCACTCGGATATATATATATATATATATATATATATATATATATATATGTGTGTGTGTGTGTGTGTGTGTGTGTGCGCGCGAGCGTGTGTGTATAGGCCTATTTCAGGTGAATCATCTTCAGCTCTCGTCTTTATTGTACAGATTTATATATATATATATATATATATATATATATATATATATATATATATATATATATTTTCTAAACATATGCTGTTAAATATAAGAGACAATGAATGTCTATTATGTTTAATCATGAGCCGTTCTAAATGTCGTATTTTTGCTTTAATTTCAGTTGAAAATGAAGACAAAATTCTCCAACATTTGCATAATTATTTATTGATTTCCTTCTAAGCTTTCGGCTCACATGAGCCATCTTCAGAGAAGTTGTTTAAACTGAAATATTATAACATCCATCATCACCGACGATTTGATTTTGTGTTGACATAAAACTCCGCTTGGCAACGGCAATAGTTACCAAAAATAATAAACGCAGTTCTTAAATTTGCGATGCGGTTTTATGACGTCAAACCGCGTGATAGCGCGAAATGACAACAAAGCCATTATTGACTAGTGTTTGCTTAATGTTGTGTAATTCTTTATAAAATATAGATTTGGAAGAAGATATTTGTGTGCGTTTAAGTAAGTTTTTTATAACAGCTAACTTATATCGTTGGGGGCATTCACTATTATAATTAAGAAGACATGAATTTATGCTAGTTGGTTTCCTATATAGAGAAGTAGTAAATTTATGTGTGCTAGAATCAATGAATACATCAAGGAATGGGAATTTGTTATTAATATTAAGTTCTAATGTAAATTTGAGGACGGAGTAACTTTCAAATTTGTTTTTAAGATATTTAATTTGATCGATATTCTTAGCTAAAACAAAGATGTCATCTATGTATCTTACATATATAGAGGGTTTATTGTTGTCATTAATTATTTTATTTTCTAGATTTGCCATATAATAATTAGAGAAGAGGGGACCTAAAGGAGATCCCATCGAAATACCATCTATTTGTGTATAAATATTTGCCTAACTATTACTATAGTCATCCGCAGACAGATCTGTTTCGCTGTATCACAGCTCTTCAGTACGGTTCGACTCCGATTGCTTTTTAACCCAGGATTGAAACCCGACCGAATTTGCGTCAGTCGGCGATTCTACCTCTGGGCGACGAGCGTTCGGTAGAAGAAGGCAGACTTTTTAGCGCATAGATCATTATACACACCCAATAGCTAGAGTGCTCTAATTCATTATTGAATGAGCGATGCGTATATGCCGGAGTAGCTACTGTTTTCAAAGTCTCCTATTCTTCCAGAGTGCTCAATCAGGGTGTGAGAATAGTCTCTGATATATATATATATATATCAGAGAATATTCTCGCCGACAGACTATCAGATGATTATATGAGCCCCTTAAAACACTAAATTTCTCCTATCGATAGAAGGATGCTTTCTTTCTGCATCCATATACTGGCCAAACATTTGATTTATGAACTCTATATCTCAACTGATTTATCATCATAAAACGAAGAAATCAACATAGTTTAACTAAAATTTCATTTCGTAAAGTATTCAGTATTCAGCCTTTTTTTTTAAATTCATCAATGAATTTATTTGCAAGTTGATTTAAATTTACGATTAATAAGAAATATTTATAATTTGTAAAATGTTATCTAATTTCACTTTAATCTTTATTTTCAGAAATAATCCGACCAGGTAAGAATTTATTTTGTTTTTAAAAATCTTAAACTTACACAAACAGGTTTTCGTAAGTACAACTGATACAAATTATTCTTTATAAAAATTCGTTTTGAACGAACGGTTGCTTTTAGCAAAACTAATTTCATGATGGGTAGAAACGCATACAATTTATTTTTATGTTTTCAATGGTGAGTTGTTTGTCGAGATGAGATTTGTCAAAAAATAGATTTTTCTTAAAGTGTATGACGTTTACTCATTCTGGACAAAAAATATACCCGCATATCTTGAAGATTTTGTGATATCTTTTGATTGTTACATGTCAGATGATGTAAGTTAATATTTTTATAATAAAAATCATATCAACTTACATGTTAGTAAAGTTTTTAATATAGGCTTATGAGTATTGCAAATTATAATATTTATCATTATAAGAATATTTATCATTTTTAAAAAGTACTGAAATCAACTTGCATTAGGAGTGTCATTTTTTATTATGCAAATAAATTAAGTACAAAATAACTTTATAACAATATAGACCGCAGAAACATGCATTTGAGAAATAAAATATTCAATATTCGTGAATAAGCTATTGTTTTATTATCTTAAATTTGAATATATGCTCCTTGACATTCTACAACCCTCATCAATTTTTAATATATTAATTTTGTTTGTTTCAATTTGAAAATTATTTGCATCAGTTTTTATTGCTTTCTATAGATATCCTTTACTTGTTTGACATTTTCTATCTCTTTTAAATGTAAAAATATCATAATCTGAAATTCACAATGTATAGTTATTATAAAAATCTTAGTATATCATATAAAATAGTAAACATTGCTTCTTTATACAAATTTATTGTGAAAATAATGACTTTGCATAACAAAATTTGAAATTGTTTATGTGCGTAAGCAGTATAATATGTATGTCATGTTTTAGTTAACATAGTGCTTATTTATATATCTGTCGGCAGCAGTTGGAGTTCGCACCCACTTAAAGAATGGATGCGAACTGCAACTTAATATCTGCATTTCATGTCAAACTGTATATTCCTAAAAGATGTTAAAACAATCTTATGAATTAAAAATAACCAAATATGAATATACATTCACTGGCCACTTAACAAGAACAAATACATTTTTATGCAAGTGTCTAATCAGTTAATAACGTGGCATATGAAATAAGGAATGTAAGCAAGCATGTAAGTCAACATGGTAATGGCGACCTGCTGATTTTTTCCCGCGTTAGTATGGAAAAAAAGTTTCTTTTAACTGATATTAAACATGGCATGATAGTTAGTGCTAAACGTATTTAAAAACTACTGATCCACATAAATTTGTACGCACGATCATTTTTAGAGTTTACACGGGTCAGGGGAAAAATCCAGTGAATGCCAGTTCTGTAGGTGAAAATTCCTTGTTGAGATCGGCGGATACTGGCCATACTGGTTGAATTTGAAAGAAAGGCAACATTAGCTCAAATAAGTGCTCTTTTCGACAATGGGATATACAGAAGGGCATCTCTCAATGCACAGCACATTAAACCTTGAAATGGATGGGCTACATCAGTAGAATACTACATCTGATGCCCATCTTGTTAGATAAGAACAAAAACTAAGACGACAGTTCGCTAAAGGGTCACAATAATAAGACAATAGAATATTGGAGCGCATTGCTTGGTTTAAGGAATTTTGATATCTGGAGTAACATTTGGATGATAAGACCCGAATTTGGTGCAAACAATATGAAAGTATGGATCAATTCTGCCTTGGCACAAATAAGGAAATCATTTCAGTGTTGCGGCCTATCTAGGTATTATGGGTGACCACGTTTCTCGGTACATGGCTGCAGTGCACGCATCCTCTAGTGCCTACTTCCAAAGTACCAGAAAATAGTACCGGATTTCATCATGAAATACATCAATGGGTTTTCTTTGTAAGTGTAGCCCCCACAATAATTAGATCCCAATTTAATAGAGCACCTTTGGGATTTGAAAGAAAGGAAAATCCGATTCTTGAATGTGCCGTAAAACAATTCAGAACGCCCGTAGGATGCTATAATAACAACATTGGCCAAAATTTCGAAAGATTGCTTGCAGAATATCATCAAACATGCCAAGAATTGAGGCGGTTCTAAAAGCAAAAGCCTCATAGCAGAATCAGTCAGTTAAGTACCATACGTGATACACGCTTGGGCGATCATGTTTCGAAAGAGACATTACTGACTGGACTAAAGATTTTTCCCTAAAGGCTATACAACCCAATCTAACATGCTATTTAATCCATCGATAGAGGGAGAAGCGACGGATTAATATCTTTCCAAGGGTGTTTGCGCATGAATGAATGCAACTGGAATTCGAACTTTTCTCCGGTCCGATACCCACTGCACTACAACGCACGTAGTAGAATGTTAGGCCTAATAAATAGTATACGTAATAATAGTAGACCTAATAATAGTAGACCTAATAATAGTAGACTTAATAAGTGACCAGTGATTGTGTTTTAAAAAAAGGAAAACACCAAAATCAAATTCATTATATGCTGTTTTTTTTTTACGTTTTTAATATCCTCATGTTACAAGCTTATCAGTCAGTTACTCTATTAATTCTATGATATTCACCAATTCGTTTTTAACGTTCACACTATGTAATCCAGTGTATAAATATACATATGTTAATTTATGATTTATTTTATTAATTTATATTTTTTCATGATGGTTTTATTCTTTGACTTATTTATAAGTATTCTCGTTAATATTTCTGATTTTGAAATGTGGAATACGTATCAACACATAATTATTTCATTTTTATTCATAACCTATTATGTTCGCATTTATTTAAGTTGATTCTTTTCTTTCTTTAGTGGTTTATGTGATAACATAAATCTAGAAACCAATGATCCTTACTTCCAAGCTTTCAAGCGCACTTGTTTGCCTAAAGGCAATGCGACCATATCACCAACCATCACATGCGAATACGGTAATATATGGATTTTGTTTTGGCTTTTTCATTAACATGTATACATTGGCATTAACATTATTTTAATTATTGATTATTATACATCCCTTTCTTTTAAGAATGTAATTGTTTCAGTTTGCAGAGGCACAAAACTTTCTTTTCGACCCTCTCACTTACCCCACTTTCGTAGACGGATTCCAACTGAGTTTCTCTTGAATGTGTTCCTATCCCAATTCGATATCTTGCTTACTATAATTTTCCTTGGAGACAACCCTCAACGATTATTAAGTACAATACGATCTGTTTTATAATATAACTATTGTGTGTCGGGGATTATCCTATTGACCATTAAAATAGCAGCGTCATTAAGAAACACCCTAGCCCAGGGGTGGGCAAACTCTTCAGTGCAAGGAACACATTAAAAATTCACAATTTTATAGGCCGCATAGTATATTAACCAAAATAATTAATATTTAAAATAAACAAAATGAAAGGCTTTTAAAGAAAACTTCAATTAATTTTTATTAATTAATATTTTAAAAATCTGTAGAGGAATCATACAAAACTCATTTATTTGAAAGACGAAGTAACTCAATTTAAACTTTAAAGGAAAACAGTTTTTATTAATAATTATTTTTAAGTATGAGATTCACATGGAACACATTTAAAAGACAAAATACACTTGTTTTAAGAAAAAAAAGCAATTATTTTTATCAATTAAAATTATAAAGTAGAAAAACATATTTATTTGAAAATAAATTAACTCTATTTAAAGAAATAAAAAAAACAATATCTATTAATTAGTTTTTTTAAACACATATAAAGTAACTCAATTTAAAAAAAACATTAGTTTATATCTTAAAGTAGAAACTTCAAATGAAACACATTTGTTTGTAAACGAAATAACTCAATTTAAAGAAGAAAAAAAATAACTTCTCTTTCAAATTTGGCGGACCGTGTGAATTTCCTTGACGGTCCGCGTGTGCCCGCGGGCCGTAATTTGCCAAATGCCTGCCCTAGCGTCTTTAACGTCATTTAGTTTCCAGTAAATTGCAATATCCACAAAAACACACCAGGATACAACCCTATAGTTTATGAAGACTTAGTGGGAAGTTACTGGGCGAGATCTTTAATTAGAAGTGAAAGAAACACAGCAACCTTTGTACTATTTGAATATATTTAATGTCCAGATAGAAAAAGAAAAAATAAATAAAATATAGCGTTTGAGGACAAAGTGCGTCAGTGGACTAAAGAGAAAATGCGTCCGGTTATCTTATCCACAAGTCTTGTTGAAGAAGAGCTCCCGTTCCTTACACTAATATCTTTTTATAGCAGTAATTTCTCTTGAGATTCCTGACTCCTTTCTTCCGTAACTTGAAGCCACTGATCAGGCTTGAGGAGAATTCAATTATAATGCAACCAAACAACAATACAACTGTGAAAGTTGCAATCAATTGTTCAGCACGTATGATAAACACATGTTTACCAAAAAGCAAAAATAACAATGAACTAAAATGTATATTAGCAAAAGTAAAGAAATATTACGACGATATCACCAAGGGATATGGGCCAAGAATTTACTAAGCCAACTTTTAAAAGGGTAATTGAACATAGAACGGATATAAAACTTAACACATCAATGCGCCCTGTCCCCAAAATGGGACGGCAGGTATTAATGACTTATTGGCATTCAGTGATACACGCTCAGGCGATGATGTCTCGAAAGAGACATGACTGACTAGGCAAAAAATTTTACCACAGTAGGTTGTCATTACTTTCTGCGGTAGACTGGTTGCCAATCAAGGCTAGAGAACTAAATCTGTCCTGCTATTTAACCTATAGCTGGAGGAAGGGGAGACAAATTAAACATTTCCCAAGTGTATTTGCGCGAATTCAACTGGAATTCGAACTTGGCTCTCCAATTTCTCGTTCCCCAGCACCACAATATAGAATTAATAGTGAAATTTTATCTTTAATATCGGTGGTTTGATACAATTGATTAACACGTTCACAGTTTTAATAAAACCGTCATTCAGAAAGAAGTGTACAAATATCTTGGAATCAATGACGGACAAAGGATTCAACGTGCAATAAAAGAAAAAAACCAATGAGGAATGTTTTAGAAGAGGACAAGCGATAAACAAATCTAAGCTAAAAGCGAATATGTTATTTAGCAATACTTTTGCACATTCTTTTAAATAGAAAAATAGAATTTTGAAGAGTTAAGATCAAGTTACCGCGCCTGTGACAGAAAAAATGACAGGAATAAAAATAACGTTAACAAACAAAAATGATTTAAATCGATAATTTCTGCATTTGGTTCCCAGACCACTTAAATATGAACGTTTAATTTGCATTTTCCGACTTGAGACATTTTATGTCATATAAAAAAAAAAGAGAAGCACAAAAAAAAACAAAAAAACAAAAAAAAACAAAAAAACCCAGAAATGAAAATATAAAAATAAAAATAAAATAAAATAAAAAATGACAGGAGAGAAAATGCTACAAGTAATAACAATTACCAAAATATATTTTATGATCAACAACTAATCGTTTTACCTAGAAATTCAAGGAGCTATATTGTTATTCTTTTTAGTTTCATTATTATTAAAATGTTTTTTTAAAATTTCATTATTATTGAATTTTTACTTTTAATTACATTATTATCAAGATGCTTTTTAATTTCAATATTCCCAAAACTTTCTTTATAATTTCATTCTTAGCAATGATTTCGTTTTGATTTCATTCGTATCAAAGTTTCATTTTCAATTTCAGGTATTAGTCAGCAGATTAACCTAAATACACACTACCTTGACCTTTCCAATATATACGGATCGACAGATTTGGCTGCAAACGAACTAAGAAACAAAACAGACGGTAATCTTTCATAATATTCAATGTATATGAATTTCATGTTTTAGGCATATTGAAATTGAGTAATCCGTATTAATAACAGAAAATTTAAAACTAATAAGAACTTTTCTTACTAAAACTAAAACTTCTATAAGGAAAACGGCGTGAAGTGATGGGTTCAAGTTTCTTGGAATTGACTGCTCGCATAGTAAGGACAGGCATGTGTAAAACGTGCCATGAAAACAACATTCAGCGACCGTTTGCAAAAAACAAACAGTTATTGAAAGATGATTTTCAAAACATTACATCAATGTGAACAACTAGAAAATATCAACCAGGAAATGAACAGGTTAAATATTAACATTCTTGGGTTAGGTGGGCAAATAATAGTGATTTCGTAAACAATAGACAGAGGGTCATTAAAGCAGGCGTAAAGAAAAATGAAAAAGGAGTAGGACTCATACTTGCCCAATGCACGAAGAAATGTATTTTGGGATACTATCAATTGCTTGACAGAATTATTCTTGTTATAATGAAAACAACGCTGATTAACATACCATTATAATATTATACGCATCAACCATACAAAACATAGAAGAAATTGGTAAGAAAGGAAGGAAGCGGGAAAATAATTGGCAAGTACAAACTAGGATACTGTAAGGAGTGCGGGGAAAAATAAAAGTATAAAATATATATTTCAGTACAATATAATGTCGACTAAGTATGATTGAATACGTTCGAATCACTGCATCATTTCTGGGGTTTAGTAATGACATCATTTTACATGTTTATGAGTATTAACATATATTTTTCACTTTCACCACTTTGTATAATTGGAATTAAGTTAGAACAAAAAGACTAAGTCAGAATTTAAAACTTGAACGGTTTTCCTTTTTCCATAGAAATTGTCAGATTTTATATAGTTTAAATTTCCGTACTTTTCGGATTACAGATTCTCTTCTTTGCCACCTGAGCTATGGTGTTCTTTACTGAAGACTATGTCATAATGCATCTCTCGTCAATAATTGTAGGCCTACCTGGAAGCCTATCTCAAATCTTGTCGTTCCACTAGGAGCGAAGATTTTTACTTTCGGTTTTGGCTTGCAGTAGTTCACTGCTGAAGTTGGTTTATGAAATGTTTGCAATAACTTTAGCTTATTTAATTGAAGTACGTATACAATTTATTTCCTTCGGACTTGCGATATTATTTTATCATTTTCATTGCAAAAACGAAATTTCTTTTCGTGTGAAATTCACAGAAAATGTAAGAAAACTTGGTCGTGTTATTTGGAAGTTAAATTAAGATTTTTCACTTTTGCAATATTTTCTCTATAAGGTTTTTATGAAAAATTTTATAAAAAAAAACGCACAAATACCCTTGTCAAGACATGAATTCGTCTCTTCTTCCTCTAGCTATGGGTTAAATAGCATGACAGATTGGATTCTATAGACTTGGTTGGCAACCAGTCTAACCCAAAATAGTAATGGCAGTCAAGCGTGTATGGTACGGCAATTAACTGACTGAGATGTATTTAAAAATACTATTATTTGTATCATAAAGTTATTTTAATATTTTTCTCTATGATATTGTTTTTCATAACAACAAATATATCGATGATCAATTTCATTTTTATATGTAATTTTTGCTTTTCTCTCAAAAAAGGTATTCTAAAAAGTATGTTGAATTTTAGTTTTGTTTACTGTTTAGGAGTAAACGTTATTATTCTACAAAATGAATAAAAAATCATTTTAGTAAGAACATTGTTATATAAAGTTCATGTTATAATTAAATTTAACAAATTTAATCCGGTTTTTTTAGATATTGTAAAAGAGATGTATAAAATGTTAACTCTGCTGCTAAACCACGCATTTTAAGTGTCATTTTTTAAGTACTTCTAAGATCATAAAAAATATATTTATGACAAAGTCAGTATAGCAATAGTTATTTTATTTCGGCACTAAAAAAAATGTTACTTTCATGTTTATCCTGTTTATGTCATAGTTTGATCCGTCCAGTTATATATTAATTGTAATAAGACCTTAGTAATGAAAAAATATCAGGATAAAGAAGTTAATTTTTCGAGTTAAATTAATTAAGCGCTTAATTTTTTTTTCGAATTTTTTAAGCCCAAACCTATTGTAAAAGTCTTCACTCCCACTAAATCAATGCGATTTGAAATAGACCTCCAGTTCTAGGCAAGAATGCCTATAGTAAAGAATGCCTATACTGAACTCATTGACGTTAGTAAAGAATGCCTATACTGAACTCTTTGACATTCTCTAATTCGAATATCGGTATTATGTTTGTTTCGAATTTTGATGAGTTTCGTGAAATAACTTCAATTCTTTATTTATATCTTAAATTTATCTTCAAAATATTTATTTTTTTATTTTCCTCACCAGGTTTGTTGAAGGAAAGTGGCCCAAAAAACCTTCTACCAAAGTTAGATCTGCCAAACTGCCAACTTCCTAATCCAAATCCAAACAATATCCATTGTTTCTTGGCTGGTAAGTGCAGAAATCTCATATTTGGAGTTACGCTCATTTTGATTTCAGTGCTTATTTGACAATTTTCTTTGTATGATCAAGTCAGTTTTTTTTCAACCAACACGAGAAAACATTAAGTTTAAAAAAAATATCTTCTTGAGAATGTCAAAATTTAAGTGAAAAGTACTTGAAACCAACATGTTTTGTCATCATTAATCGAGCCCAAATTTCATTGATGAAAATATTTTTGCGCTGGTTATATAGTATGATCGTATGATCGTGTCTCTTTCAAAGTGGGGTGATTAATAATCGGGGTTCAGTATTTTCCTCAATATGCAAAAAACGAGGAGTTTTAGTAAAATGGAGGCGGCTGACAATTCTTTAAAGTAGGTACCTCTACTCATTCGCTGAAATAGCAGCATAATATGATATTAAAAAGTTTTATCATCAAAATGTTTATGCTATTATTAAGAGAAAAGATCAAAGTTTGTGGTCATTATTTTTTTTTAAATTAATCCTTTCTAACGCGTTCTCAATTTTGGTAAATTGTCTTGTTGTTGTTGTTGTTGTTGTTGTTGTTGTTGTTGTTGTTGTTGTTTTGATTTAAATTCCTTTGGGGATTGCAAATCATGTATTTTTTTTCTATGGAGCCATTTTTCCGAAAAATCTCCAAAAACTAAAATAAAAAAATGTAAAACTCCATCATTTTTAATTTAGATAAATTTTCACTTGAGTTTATAAATCATACATATTAAGGTTATCATATTCTGAAGAAAAAAAACTCGATGAATAATGAATTTTTATAAGAATTGTTTTCAATTTTTTCTTTTCTAATTATGATGATTTATAACGTTTCAAACATCTTTTAAATTTTTTTTCCAGTCACTCAGTGACTTTAGTAATTAATTTATTAAGTACATACTATATTTACAAATCGAAAATTGATAAGCTTAATACAAATCATTTAGCATTAAGATTTTAAAAATATTGTTTATGTTAAACTGCACATTTTTTTTAACCGTTAAAAGGTCTCGTGTGTTGCAAGGGTTGTTCCCTTTACGAAACGTTAATTTAGATCATGTCAATTCTGGTTAACCATACTTCCAGATGTGTAAAGTGATTGATGACTAGCTGTCATCACTCTACTTCAAAAGTCAGCGAGTTAGACCTCCGTGATTAAGAGATATTTTATTCTAATTTTCATGCTATAAACAAGTAATATTTGTTTCAGATAACGTTAATTTAACTTTAAATTTGCTAATTTTTCGAAAATAACGTATCATTTTGTTTACAAATGTGTTGATCGCTCAAAAATGGCCGAAAACTTGTAATTTTAAAAATATTTCAAAATTTTAGATTCCAATGAATATAATTTCTGTTTGAAATACACCAGAGTATTTTGCTTAGTGGAAATAGTAAATTTAATCATTTAGCTTTTAATTAAGCTAAAATTGAAGCTTCAAGAATTTTTTTTATTTAAAAAAATTCAATTTAAAACTTAGGTATCGAAAATGAGTGGAGATATCTTATTTAAAATGTCAAAAAGTACAAAATTGATAAACGGTGTGACCTTAAAAGCTCGTGGAGTGGGTGTCAGAAAAATATTTCCGGCATCCCACCACGTTTATTAGGTGCCGAAGAGTAATTTACGATTTCATTATAAAATGTTTCTCTTAGATCTAGACATACATTCTGAACATACAAATTATGCACTGCCTGACTAAGAACATTTGTTTAAAATATGCAGAAGTTTTCGTTGTTTAATTATTACCATTCACCATTAAAAATGAAAAAATAAAAGAGCCTGATGGATTAATAATAATAATGATAATAATAATAATAATAATAATAATAATAATAATAATACAAAGACAAAGAAGTTAAAATTTTATTGCCATATCAACATTGCATGATACTATTATTTAATTGCAATTTTTCTTTTATCTCCACTAATTCATAGAAAAAACAGAATAACAAGATGAAAAATATCCCAAACTTAATAAAAAAACAATGTTTGATTGTTAAAATGTTTATGTTATTAACAGGAAAGATTCAAGTATTTTTGATGATTTTGTTATTTTTTTTCATTCTTTCTAGCGAGTTCTAAATTGGTTTCAAATCTTGTTTTAAAATCTTGCGTCATCGGGTGATTTATATAAGAAATTTAGCGTCTTTTTACGGTAAAAAACAGTTTTGGAAATTCTTGCAAAAGTCAATGTCTTTTTGCTGTAAAAAAAATACATTGTTTAGGGGATTCTTGCAAAAAGCAATTTCTTTTGCAGTAAAAACACATTGTTTTGGAAATTCTTGCAAATATCAAATAATTGTCGGATTTTACTGAAATTTACAGGCTTTATTCACAAATGAATTAAATTATTTTTGATTGTTATTATTTTAGAAAATCTTTTTCTTACGTCTGATACATCCCACTTAATATTATGGAATTTCTAAAAATTAAATTTCATCTCCTTCATATTTATATTAGAAAATAGCAGGAGTTCTTGGAGAATTTAAATCATATTTTTTTTTGTAAAACCGAAGTACAATTTACAGAAAATCTACTCTGAATCGTAAATTTAAAAATGCAATAAAACTAAGACATTATTGAATTATACAAAATTTTAACTGCTTTTAAGAACAAAATATATTCAGGATACTCAATAAAAAAAGTCAATGAATAATGCATTTTTACCAGAATTGTTTTCATTTTTTAAAATTTTAATTTAATTTAAGTCAATAATTTAAGTTTTAAGGATTTAAAATTATGTATTAATTTCCCCCTTTCAAATTATATTATTATTAAATAAAAGCTGTATTTACTAATTATGACTGGAAAAAGCCTAGTACAAATCATTAAACAACAATATTTTAAAGAGAATTACACGACATTAACAAAAAAATAAGAATCATTATTATAATAAATTTAAAGCTAAATTTTCTAAAGTTCATTAAAACATTAGATTATTGAGAATTTTTTTTCCTTAACTTTAAAGATTTCTGAGTAGATAAAAGTTATATATAACAGGCACTCACTTTATATTGATTTTTTACTGTTAAAGCCCCATAGAACAACATTAGATAAATATCCATCTAAAACTTACATTAACAGTTACGAGTGTGTAAAAAAATGTATCGCTGCAATATTTTAAACGTAAATCATATTTGTTCCAAATCAGATTTATTATGCGTTAACTCAGCTAATATTCCTCAAATCAAGTTTCAGGAAAGTATATTTTGTTTTTGTAAGATTACATTGCAATGCTAAGAAATGGCGATAAAAAACAAATTTTCTCGCAAAAAAAAAAAATTCTTTTAGTCAATCTAAATTAGTTTTGAAATAGAGTAAATTATTTTGCTTATTGGAAATATTAAATTTAATCTATTAAATTGAAATTAAAACTACAATTCTACGCATAACTCATTACATTAGCAGTACATAAATTTTCTCAAAATTTTATAAAATTAGATAAGAGGGAGAGTAACAGATCTAAAAAATATTTAACCAAGATTTTCAAAGAATAAACATTTCTAAAATAACAAAATAAATAAATAAAAAAGTTGTAAATAAAAATGAAAAAATAAAAAATTAGTAAATAAAAATGAAAAAATAAAAAATATCGATACACTCCTCTAATGTGTAGCCTCAGAGATCTATTGTCCGGGACCGGGCACCTCTCAATATTTTATTTTTCACAGCTGTGTGAACAGAGACACAATTGAATCGCACTCTACAAGAAGACAGAGATGCAACTGAGAGATGACAATCACTACCCGCCGGGTACCAGGTAAGTATATATATATATATATATATATATATATATATATATACTTACCTATAAAGGCCTCCGTCTGTCAGAGTTGAGCATAGGTAGCATTCTAGATCTTCACTTGTGACTGTAGAAGCTCACGCAGGTGTGGCAGTCTCTGTTGCATAGACTGCATTTATGTTCTGTTTCGTGTCTGTCGGAGCTGTCACTTTGCATTCTGCGAACTCGCCTCGCTATGGCGGCTCCTCCTCTGATTTGAGTTTTTTGGTCAGTGTTCCTCTCCGTTTGGACCGGTTGACTGCCACGCTCTCCCATGACTCCGTGATCATACCCATAACTTTAATGTCGCGTTTAACGATGTTTCGTTACTGCAGCTGTCGCCGCCCAGTGGGTCCTCTTCCAGGTCTTTTGGGAAGCGGTCGTTCAGCATGTGGTCGACGTGGCCAGCCAGAAGAGCCTGTGCTGTTTAAGGAGTGTGAACATAGTGGGTAGGCTTGCACGAGACATGACCTCAGTGTTGGGCACCTTATCATGCCTTGATATTCCCAGGATGTTCGGATAGGTCTCACGTGGAAGGTGTTTAGACGCCTCGCTTTCCTGACATACGTGGTCCATGTCTCGCTGCCGTATAACGTTGTATTGATGATACAGGTGTTGTAAACTGCCATCATTGTCTTCACTGTCAGCTTGGAGTTGATCTAAACACGTGTTGTGAGATGCGCAAGGACTGTGGCTGCCTCCTTAATTCTCTTGTCGAGCGCTATGTCCAGGGAGAGGTTGTCAGTGATGGTAGAGCCGAGGTAGGTAAACTGATGGACCGCATCCAGTTCATAATCATTGATCGTGATGACCGGTGGTGCTGTGGCACCTTGACCCAGGACGTTTGTTTTTTCAGGCTAATGGTCAGGCCAAAATCTCTGCAGGCCCGACAGAAATCATCCATCAGTGACTGAAGTTGATGGTGGATGCTAATACCGCATCATCAGCAAACAGCATATCTATGTTAACGACTTTCTGTAATTTGTAATCTTGGCTCTGAGACGGGCGAGATTAAAAAGCCTGCGTACACAGATAAATCCCTTCCCATGATATCCCGAATGTCTGCCTCAGAAGTAGCGCGAAGAAGATTCCGAAGAGAGTTGGAGTAAGGACACACCCCTGCTTGATCCCGCCACAGATGTTGAAGGGCTCCGTGGTGTTGCTGTTGAACTACACAGTCCTCTGCATGTCGATATGGAAGGAATTAATCAAACTCTGCAGCTTGGGTGGGAAGCTAATCCTGGACAGGATTCTGAAGAGGTCCTCCCTGCTAACGAGGTCGAACGCCTTGGACAGATCGATGAAAGCGACGTACAGGGGCATTTGGTGTTCTCTGCACTTCTTCTGAAGCTGACGGGGCTTGAAGACCATGTCTACTGTTGATCGTTCAGTTCGAAAGCCGCACTGCGACTCTTGGCATACACGTTCGGCAAATTTTTGCAGATGGATCAAGATGGCCCGAGAAAAGACTTTGTCCACGACGCAGAGTAGAGAGATTTTTTTCTTTAATCATATCACCCCAAGCAAGGCGATAACGCCACTGATGCGCAGGGGGCTACGTAAGGGTAAAAACAATGGAAAAGAGAAAGCCGGAAACAACATCCTAAACAGGGAACAAGGGATGAGCCTCTGCACCTGTTCAATAGATGTGGGTGGAGTGTGAACCGGGCGATAGTTTAGTCTATCTACTCCAATTGAAAAAAAAATAAAAGAGAGTGAAAAGATTGGAAAAGAGAAAACCAGAAACCGCATCCTAAACAGGAAACAAGGGATGAGCCTCTACACCTATTCAATAGATGTGGGTGGAGTGTGAACCGAGCGATAGTTTAGTCTATCTACTCCAATTGAAAAAAAATAAAAGAGAGTGAAAAGATTGGAAAAGAGAAAACCAGAAACCGCATCCTAAACAGGAAACAAGGGATGAGCCTCTTCACCTGTTCAATAGGTGTGGGTGGAGTGTGAACCGAGCGATAGTTTAGTCTATCTACTCCAATTGAAAAAAATAAAAGAGAGTGAAAAGATTGGAAAAGAGAAAACCGGAAACTGCATCCTAAACAGGAAACAAGGGATGAGCCTCTTCACCTGTGATGCCTCTGTAATTGTTGTAGTCACTTCGCTCTCCTTTGTTCTTGTAGAGGATGATGACCGTAGCGTCCCTCGTGTTCTGTGGTACAGCTCTTTCTTTCCAGTACTTTGTGCAGAGGAAGCAATAGGATAGTTTTGCAGTGCTCGATAAGATCAGGGGGAATCGCATCAATGCCTGGGGCTTTTCATGTGTCCAAGCAGTGTGTGGCCACGCTGAGTTCTTCTATCGTCGGCTCAATGTCGAGCTCTTCCATGAAAAGTAGATACTCAATGGTGTCAAGGGCTGCAGTCGTCACAACATTCTGTTGGGTGTAGATGCTGGAATAGTGTTCCATCCATCACTCCATCTGTTTTTGTCTCTGATGACTTCCCCAGTGGTGGATTGGCGGGGAGCTGTCGTGTTCTTCACTGATTCAATTGCTGTCTTGATGCCATCAAACTTTCCTCTAGTATTCCCTGTATTTGCTGCTGTCTTAATAGTTTCATCACGTTGACATCAATGCAAGAATTTCCTTGTTTCTTTCCACGGTGTAACCTCTTGGGCTGGAGCTTGATCTTGCAACACACTAGCGAGTGGTCTGTGTCACAGTCAGTGCTGTGATAAAAGCGAGTGTGGAGAACATTCTTCATAGCCGTTCGTCTGACAAGGATTAAATCCAACTGGTGCCAGTAGTTTGATTGTGGGTGTCGCCAAGAGGCTTTGTGCTGGCGCTTGGTCTAAAAGAAGAAGTTGGTTATGCACAAGTTTTCTTTGATTTTACTTGTTGACTGATGCAGATATTACGGCCCACTTGTCGGATGTCTCCGAATCTCCATGTACCCAATGAAGAAGGCAGACCGTGGCGTGACAACACCTTACTGGCTGGGGGCTGTTCAGCTTGAGATGGGTGATGGCTTAGTTGTCAGAGGCTATTTGAACAAGCATACCATGGAAGAGCATTATATAGATGGTGGGAGCTTATCCATACTATCACACCCGGCTATGACAACCTTGGAAGTATATAAATATATAAAACTCTCTTTATTATAACAGAGAGGATATATATATATATATATATATATATATATATATATATATATATATATATATATATATATATATATAGTTAAATAAAATAAAGACAAGAAGAAAACTGTATTTTACATCGCCTACGCGTTTCGTCTTTATCAAGGCGAAAAGATGAAATGAGCTTTATTTTAAATTACGTATCTATAAAACAAAAGAAGAAGAAAAATACATAGAAAACACATTCAGAAACTTGCATTACCCATATCACTTTATTCACAATGCAAAAAGAAAGGCACACAATATATACAACCACAACAAAAGAAACACTGTTAACAATAATAATCTAAATAATAACAAATACATCATACTACCAACCAACTCCATTGCATCTAATATCCAAAACAATCTATCTCATATAAAAAACACACACATAATGACAACTACCTCGACAACTATTATGGACATTATCAGATCTAAAAATAACAGAAATCAAAATGATGAACAAGCAGGTGTATACAGAATAAATTGCCGGGATTGTTCCTCCATGTACACCGGAAAAAACAAGTAGAAATCTAAAAAAACGTATATATGAACACAAAAGAGACATCAATAATAATAATCTAACAAATGCATTAGTGATTCACAGAAATAAATTCAACCATAAGTTCGATTTTAAAAATGCCACACTAATAAAAAGAGTAAGCAATTTGTTCAGAAGAAAAGTTCTCGAGAGCGCCGCCATCCAGTACTACCAAAACATCAATTTACGCCCCGGATTTTTCCCAATCTCACCTTTACTTATGGAAATTATACTAAAACAGACTAAAATACTTAATAAAAATTTCAAAAACGGTTGAATTCCCTTCATTTTAACATCTCGTGACTTTGCACTACACATGAAGAAATTCTAAAACCTAAAATATTCTGTTAATCTTTTGAAATGTTTTGTGAGCGTCTTTGTGGTTGCCAACACTGTTTGTTTAAAGTTACGTAATTTAGAATAAAGCTCATTTCGTCTTTTTGCCTTGATAAAGTCCATCACAGGACGAAACGCGTAGGCAATTTAAAATAGTTTTCCTCTTGTCTTTATTTTATTTAACCATTCTGTCCTTAATCTCAGATTATAACAGAGTATATTTTTAAATATATATATATATATATATATATATATATATATATATATATATATATATATATAACCATATCAAAATAATCCTCTGTACTATTATTATAACGGTTTTTATAATAGTACAGAGGATTATTTTGATATGGTTAGCATGGCTTCTAATGTTTATATCGTAGTTTAATCATACAAATTGTTGGCTCTCAGTTGGTAATCTATGAGATTTCTTTTTGTTTGAATTTTTATCAGATTTCTGTGAAACGATGTAAAAGTTTATACAATTACTTCAAAATGTTAAAAATTATTTGAAATCTAGTTCTGGGCATAAGAGGGAGTCTGGAGTTTTATAAATATGCATAATTAATTATTTCTAATTTTAAATTCTTATGTTTATAGCATTCCCAAATTAAGTCACTAAATCTACTTGTCTACCCGCAGAAAATATTTTCTTTGAAAGATTTTATTTTATACTATTTCACAAGAAAAATAAACGCTTCTCTAAAACAAAGGTTAGTTTGAATGTAATGATTGTGAATGTAACGATCTATGTCTTCTTTTTTTTTTCTTGTAGGTGATTTACGTGCTAACAATGATCCTCTGCTTATGACTTTGTATACTTTATGGGTGCGTCATCATAATAGCGTTGCCAAAGAACTTAAAGCACTCATTAAAAATGCCGATGATGAAACTATTTATCAGGCTGCACGGAAAATTGTGATTGCTGAATACCAACATATTGTGTACAATGAGTTTTTACCAGCTTTGTATTCAGCTACTAAATTGAAGCCATCCAGTAGTGGATACACTACGAAGTTAGATACCGTGAACCCTCATATATTTAACACTTTCTCCATTGCCTTTACTGGACTTGTTGATACAATTGTACGAAGCGACTTTAAATTCGACAAGACCACAGAGAAACTAGAGAATTATTGGTATAACCCTGTTAAGTTATGGGAAACTGACGGTATTAAAAATATTGTAAAAGGATTGCTGACTGACGGAGCAGGAAAAATTGACAGGTATTTTATATAGTGTCTTCATTTTCTTTTTTTATATAGTGTCTTTATTTTCTTTTTATACAGTAACTTTATTTTCTTTTTGTTTAATAAGTGGGGTTTTGAGAATTTCTACTGGACATTTTTATAATTTAGGAATAGAATTCAAAGTAATTGATACCCATGACAAACAAAACAAAAAATAAACAAAAGAAAACTAAAAAACAAAAGTCGTAATTGTTTTAAATTGTCATTTATCTACTAAGACATTTATATATTTTTGTTAATAATTCCTGTTAGTCTTCATTTTAAACAATTCCTACAATGACAATCTTTGCAGTGACAAATATTCTTCTAGTTTTTCTTTGACTTTATTTTCTACTAGATCTTGCTATTTGAATATTTTACTGGGGGCGTGGCTAAATACAGATTATTATATTTAAAATTTACCCAAACTATGGTCATATATGTTATTTGTAATTGAATAGCCGATAAGATTTTTTTATTTCCTGTAAAATTGTTAATAGGCTAGAGGGGGCTAATGGGGCTTAGTAGAGAAAGAATTGTATATTTTCTATGAAAGAAATGTTGCTTTAGTAATAATGAAAAGGTTAAGTAGAGTGTAAATAAAAAAACGGTAGCTGGTAAAGTGGGCCGTGGCCACTAATTTTGGAGTTTAGAAGAATTCCTATACTTGCCACTAGGATGTCAGTACAAGAAAACAGAATGTTACAATAAGAAAAGCAGCAAATGGTAATTCCATCGAAACAACCGATATTTCTATCTCAGGTGTCTTATCAGTAATATGGTGATTTTCTAGGGGTATTTTAGACGTGGCACAAGGCCAAAAGTAAAGGACACCCAGTGAGGATCGAACTCACTACTCAATTGTAATGATTCTAGCGAGACATAATTGCTAATCATTACACCACCTCGAGGTGACCTCTTTTTCAGTAATATGACTCTCATGAGAGATTAGTTGTTCATTAAGATTGTAATTCTTTATCAAAACCCGACAGAGTTATTTTATACTATCATGTTTTTAAGAACATTTCCATGTAGAACCTTAGAATATGTCTACTATAGTATTCTTGAGTATGCTGGTATCCTTATTTACTTTCAAGAAATGGGGGAGAGAGAGAGAGAGAGCGAGAGAGAGCGAGAGAATGATACAATGAATACTTTTATTAGCCAGGAAGTCGAAATACTTAAACTATATTAATAGATGCGTATAATAGATGTGTATAAACAAATAATAATAAATGTGTATAAGCAAAGAAAAGAATACAAAACTATTATATCCTATCAGTCCTCCTATATGACAATGAAAGCAGTACAATCTCCTCCTCACAGACGAAGAAGATATTTGAAGCAACAGAAATGTCGCTCTACAGAAGGATGCTGAGAAATAAAAATAACGCTTATACTTAACATCAGAAAAAGAATTGACATTTCTGGAGCACATGATGAGGAAGGGAGGTCTGGAAATTTTGATACTCATAGGAGAGATGAAAACAACTCATAAACTACATGGTGAATTTGAGTAAATGGATGACAGAACAGTGTTTAGGAGAGATAACAAAAAGACAAAACTTACTGAGAGCTGCAAAAGATAGGAAACTGAGGAGAGATATTATCGCCAACGTCCTGAAGAGACATGGCACATTGAAGAAGATAAAAGCGTCTTTTATATACATCTATTGATATAATTTTAGTTATTTTCTCTCCAAGTATTATTATAAATGTAGTGATAGTGATTAGTTTTTAAATACTATATCCCTTCAAGACGTAAAAGACCGTGGCTCTCCACAGCTTCCTTTTATATTATCTGTGAATTGCCATGATTTATTGAAACAGACGATATATTAGTTTCCCGTTAACTTTATGGTTTTGAATTTAAAATAGACTAGCTGTTATCCTATATTAGAAAGATCCCTTTTCCTTGATATGTAACCAAGAGCTGAGTGGTGAAAAATGGATTAATGCCTTTCCTCCAGGGACGAAAGTAAAAAGCACAATTGATAACCGCCACACTACCCGCACATATCTCGATAGTTAGAGCTGATCTCATTGGTGTAGCTCACTTGTGTCTTCTCTATAAATATTTTCATGGTAATTGTTCTTAACAGCTTTCATTTTTGATACATCAACTTTACGAATTTAAGCGCTGTACTAGATTGGCAGCTAGGTCTCATCACTTTAATGTTGAAATTGCTCGATATAACCGTAAGTTCTATGCTAACAGTTTCTGATCTCGTACTTCTCGCTAGTGGAACTCTTTTCCGGTTTCTTGTTTTTCAGTCAACTTTGTTTTTCAAAAATTTAAATGCAATGTCAGCCGTTATCTTCCTTTTTTAATTCCTCTTCTTTTAGTGTTCTCTTCTTAATAATGTTGTTCTTTTTCTCATATTCTTTGACACTCCGTAACTCCTTACGTTTTAGTGGCTTTATTGCCTTGTTTGGGGTAAGATGATTAAAAACAAAACCAGACAGTGAGTTCCTTCTTTACTGCAAGCCCCATAAATATAACAGCGATGTGCGTACATGTATTTGAACTTGGAATAGATCAGAATCCGACAGAATGATAGTATAAAGAACAAATAGAAAACATTTATAAACATAACGTGTTTCGATTTTATTAAGACTTTATCAAAGAATGAGATATGGACAAAATTCTGGTATTTTTAAATAAAATAAATATCAAACAGCACAAGAATAAAATACCGAAAATCAAACAACGCCAAAACAAAAATAACAAATTTCTTGTCATCCTGTTAGATTAATAAATGGTTTCTATTTGTTCTTTATCTTACTATGCGTGTATATATATATCAATATAATCTACTACCAATGTTTATAGAAAATATTTACAAAATGTAGTTGTTTTTGGCGAATTATTTACGTTTGAAATGTTTGTTATAATTTCTCCGTGTCTGTATTTGATTAAGACTAAAGGATTACGGTTAGATTTTCCTAACCTCACTATGTCAAACAGGTAATATTTTCCGAGTGTTTTCTATATTTTCTATTAATTTTATGTGCTCGATAATATAAGTACCGTATTCATACAATACTATATGAGTCTTGAGCAAAATTATCGTACACATAGATGAATGATTTTTTGAAAACTGAAAAATAAAAAGTGAAATTTATAACTTTTAGTGTGTTAGTCAGTTAACGTGATACACTCTTGGGCAATAATGTCTCGAAATAGGCATGACTGACTAGTATGTTGCCATTACTTTCTGAGTAGACTGGTTGCCAACCAATGCTACAGAATCCTATCTGTCCTGCTATTTAACCCATAGCTAGAAGAAGAAGAAGAAATGGATTCAAACGCTTCCCAAAAGGATCTGTGCGTAAGTGAATGAAATAGACTGGATTTTGAACTCAGATCTCCGTCTTTTCATTCCGAGCCGGTATCTATTACACCACAACTCATATAACATCTCGATATATGTAGCAGTGTAAACACAGAATTGGGAGGAGAGTCTGCTTAGAAATAAACATAAAACGTTATTAAAAGTAACTTTCCTTGAGAGTAACTTTGTAACATTTGTACCAAGCAGAACTAACAAAATAGGATTAATAAGTCATTTATTTAAATCAACTGAAATTAACATATTGGATTTTGCTCTAAGAAGCGTGGTAAAAATTCAACATACGACATAAAGTTGATCATTAGTGTATTTGCTTTTATGAATAACATTTTATATACAGAAAATATTGCATTATCTGTAAGTGAAATATCTTAATTTAACTTCTAAAGATCAAAACAAGTTTCCTAAATTACATTTTTTGCGAATTTCACCCAAGAAATGTTTGTTTTTGCAATGAAAATATAAAATAATATCCGAAGAAAATAAGTCCAAAATAAATAGATACTTCAATTAAATAATTTAAAGTTATTGCAAACATTTCATAAACCAACTTCAGCAGTGAACTACTGCAAGCCAAAACCGAAAGTAGAAATCTTCGCTCCTAGTGGAACGACGAGATAGGCTTCCAGATAGGCCTAGAATTATTGGCGATAGATGTATTATGACATGGCCTTTAGTAAAGAACGCCAAAGGTGGCAAAGAAGAAAATCTGAAATCCGAAAAGCACATAAATTTGAACAACATAAAATCTGACAATTTCTATGAAAAAACGAAAACCGTTTAACTTTTAAATTATGACTTAGTCTTTTTTCTAAGTTAATTCCAAAGTTGAACGTGAAAAATAGATGTTAATACTCATAAACATGTAAAATGATCTCATTACAAAACCCCAGAAATTATGCAGTGATTCGAAAGTATTCTATCATACTTAGTCAATATTATATTATACTGAAATATATATTTTATACTTTTATTTTTCCCCGCACTCCTTACAGTATCCTAGTTTGTACTTACCAATTATTTGACCGTCTCGTTCCTTTCCTACTTTAACATTTAGATCTCCGATGATAATGGAAATTTCCAGAGATTTCTTCTTTTTCTTGCCGTGATGCGTATACTAATATAATGGTATATTAATCGGTGTTGCTTTCAGTTTAAGTAAATCATTTTTGTCAAGCTATTGAAAGTGTCTCAAAACATTTCTTCATGCATTGGGCAACTATGAGTCCTACTCCTTCATTTTTCTTTACGTCTGCTTTAATGACCCTGTGTCTATTGCTTACGAAATCCCTATTATTTGCCCACCTAACCCAAGAATGTTAATGTTTAACCCGTTCATTTTCTGATTGATTCTTATTGTCCACATCGACGTCATATTTTTGTAATCCATGTCCCAATAACTGTTTTGTTTGTTGTGAACAGTCGATGAATAACGTTTTCATAGCACTTTTTGCACATGTCTCGCCTTGCTATGCGATTTGTCAATTCCAAGAAACTTACCCCCTACCAATTCATGCTGTTTGCTTATAGAAGTTTTAACTTTAGTAGAAGTTCTTGGTAGCATTAGATTTTCTGTTGTTAATACGGAACACTCAGTTTCAACCAAGGCTATAGAACCCAATCAGTCTTGCTATTCAGTCCATAGCCAAAGCGGGAATAGATCAATCAATGTCTCCTAAATTTGGCTAGAATTCGAATTCGACTCTCCGATTTCTCGTTATCAGTCGATATCCATTACACCACAACGCATATCTAGTATGTATCAACCTATATTGTAAAGCTTTACAATTTAATGTCTAGTTCCTCTGGACATACTTTCTTATGCAGTAATTGACTTCATAATACCGCATATACTTCTGTAAATTACTCTCTTATTTAGAATAATATATATTGTTGTATAAATTACATTTCATGTTTGATTGTTTTTTACTTACAACCGATTTCTTTATTTGTAAGCAATATATTCCTGGTAAAATTTTCATATCAGTTGTCAGAATATTTGCATGGAATTTTAAATACAAAGTTTAGAATTCATACAATCGAATTCTGAGGATAAACGAGCTAAAGAATAAAGAAATCGGTCGATGTTTTGCGACTTGGAAATGAACCAGCGTATTTCTTTTTCTGTCTTTCAGATTTATAGTAAAGGCATTAAGTGATAAATATTTAGAGAAAGCAGCTGGTCAAGGCACAGACAAAACTGCTCTAAATATTCTACAAGCACGTGAAAATGGTGTAAACAATTATTTTCTCCTGTATAGTATTCTCACAAAACAATATGAGATAGATAATGATTTCAAAAACTTACAACGACTAGATCAGACATTAAAAACTGATCTTACAAAACTGTACCCGTAAGTAAAAACATTTTTTTATTTATTTTTGAGTTAATTTAAGCGAATGTATTTATGGATTGACATAAGACGCACAGACGCACGCACGTATATTAAAGTAAATAAGTCAATAAATCTTAAGCTTAATGACGGAAACATTCATTTTATATAACAAATATTTCTTTTTCGACATAATCGCCTAATTTATCATTGTACTTAATTGAACGCATCTCTATTAATCACAGAGATCGAACAATATACGATAATAAATTTGAATATTCAACAGAAAACAGTTATGCTACGGAATTAGTGATCCGTATTTATATGTATATGCGTGCGTGCGTACAATAGAGCGATATTCATTTCCAAACACTTCCCCTGCAAAGATGGCTAACCAATTCCTGTTGAAAACGCCTACTCGGAGCCCAGCTGTGGTTTATAGTGTAACTCTACTAAGAGGATAGAGCGCATAAGCTGACATCATGAACAGTGAGAACAACGCCACTACGTTCAAATCATCGGTCATGGTGACTTGTGACTTCATACTAGCACAACCATCGACGTTTTATTTAAAAAAAAAAAGATTTTAAGAATAACACTTACCTTTATTTGGGAAATTTTTTTTCCGTACGCGGTAAAAAGCTATTCAAAAAGGGGGAAAGAAAGAGAGAAGAAAAGATCAGAAAATAAGATGAGAAATTTGAAAAGTAAAAGAAAGAGAAAAAGGAAAGATACAGAAAGAATAGAAAGTGAAGAGGACATCAGGGTGAAAATGTAGAGAATGAAGAGCCAATGGAAACGGTTAAAAGAGAGAAAATTTAAAATTTCACTGGAAATGGATTGCAGACGGTACATTATTTGAGCTCAAATCTGTTAGCATTTTTACTTTTTTTTTTTAAGAATTGTACTTTTATAAAGAAAATGAAAAGAAAGAGGAAAAGGAAACGTACAGAAAAAATAGAAAGTGAAGAGGAAAATAAAAAGGAAAAGCGAGAAAATGTATAGAGGAAAGAAAGTGGAGAGCAATGGAAACGGCTAAGAGAGAGAAATTTTAAATTTTGCCCAGAAGTGAATTGCAGACAGATATAGATCTCGGTTACAGTGTTTCAAGTTAAATCTTTTGTCATTTAGAATAAATAAATAAATATTTGAAAAAACAGTAGCTACTCTAGCATTTACGCATCGTTCATTCAGTAATGAATTAGAACGATCTTAGCTACTGGTGTGTTTACATGGTATATTACACGCTAAAAGGCTGTCTTTTTCTACCGAGCGCCCATAGCTCAGAGGTAGAATCGGCGACGGATGACAATTCGGTCTGATTTCAATTCTGGCTAAAAGCAAGTGGATGTGATACAGCGAAACAGATCTGTCTGCGGATGACTATA
This sequence comes from Ascarosepion bandense, assembly GCA_037127315.1. Classification (NCBI taxonomy): domain Eukaryota; kingdom Metazoa; phylum Mollusca; class Cephalopoda; order Sepiida; family Sepiidae; genus Ascarosepion; species Ascarosepion bandense. The sequence goes on from JBBBDQ010000571.1 coordinate 3,339,162, forward strand.
TATATATATATATATATATATATATATTTCATAACAGAACAATATTTGGAAAAGTATTGACAATGCAGCAAATGTTTTTTTTTGTGTGGCGGGTTTCGTTCTTTAAGACTTTCTCATACTAAAGGATGTTTCCGTTGTTGTAACTACAAATGTGCACGAAGGTGAAAACGTCAATGAAATTTTAAACTTTTAAATTATTTTTATATAAAATTTGCCACGGAAGTTGAAATGTAAGAAACTGGACGCCATTTAAATCAGAGACAATAAGTGACTGACAGGATTAGAAACTGGCCATAGTAATAATTTCCAAACCTTGTCAGTTATTAAATAAAATATTTGACATAATGACAAGGCGTGAGTAAGCTAGAAACAATTTTGATTTAATGTAGCGCCAGAGGAAAGGTGCATCTGTATTCGTGGGTTAAATTTTAACTCTATTTGAGTCCTATGAATGGCCATTAATATTTGATACGCACGTGCTCACACACATACCTTTATATATATATATATATATATATATATATATATATAGAGAGAGAGAGAGAGAGAGAGAGAGAAGAGAAAGTAATCATGTTTAAAATCAACTAGAAAGAAAAAGTTTGTGATTACCTTTTTTGCATTTGACTAATTATATATCAACATAATCTTTTGATCACCGCGAAAAAATATTAAGAATTTCTATTTTTGTTTTATACAGATTAATATATGATATCGAATTTTTGCCTGGTATTTTTTCTGAGTTGCCACTGGCTGGTGAAGAAATTGGGCCAACGCTAGCAGAAATAATTGAAACTCAGTTTAAAAATCTAAAAGAAGGTGATAGATTTTATTACGAACATAAGGACATTTTCAAAGAAGGTAAGATCTTAAATATATATCCGGGTCTCTCTCTCTCTCTCTCTCTCTCTCTCTCTCTCTCTCTCTCTCTCTCTCTCACACACACACACACACACACACACACACACACACACACACACACACACACACATGGGCGTGTATAATGACAATATACATGCTAAAAAGTCTGCCTTCTTCTACCGTGCGCCCATGGCCCAGAGGTTGAACCGCCGATTGACGACACGTCGGTCAGGTTTCAATCCTGGGTTAAAAACTATCGGAGTCTAACCGTACTGATGAGCTGCGAAACAGATCTGTCTGTGGATGATTATATATACTGTATTTAAAATAGACGTGATTTTATTTTATATTTAAAATAATCGGAGATAAATATTTAATTTTATATTTAAAATAAACAGAGATTTAAGGTAATTAAAAAAAATAAATAAACAGAAAACACCCCAAAACTCATTTATAGCGGTCTGGCACACTTGACAACTTCCAAGGTGAAAGTGGGTAATTGTTTTTAATAACATTCTCGAGATATTTCAAAGACAATTTATCTTTTCTCTCTTTTGGCAATTCGGCAGCAACTAATCTTGAATTAAAAAAGAAACCTATATATATATAGAAGGACCCATACAAGAGAGAGAGAGAGAGAGAGAGAGAGAGAGAGAGAGCAACAGGTAGGTAGGTGGAAATACTAGCCTATGCAAAATCTTAGATGAAAAGCTCAATATTAACATTTTAAATTCATTATTTATCCATTTCAGTAGAAACTATTGGGGGAAAAATCAAAACGTCTACTGCAGGATTAATTGCAGAGAGGAAAATATACTAGGCAAACGTAATAACAAAGGAGAACTCAAAGGAACAAAGGATGAGAGCAACTGGGAAAGAATTCAAAGAGCGATATTAAAATCACTTGCTATCATTTAAATTCGAAATATATATAAATATAATATATATAAATATGTTTTCAAAATGTATATTGTAGTTGAAAATAAAACAGAAACCTCATTAGTAGAAAGGAGTATTTAAAAAAGCTAAATAGAAATATAGGAAGAAATGACAATTTATGCATTGAAAAGAAACTACTGATTATATAATTTAATAAAATAAATAATTTGCTCAAAGAATTAGATTGTTTCGAACAATCAACACGCTGACTCATATTTTAACATTAAAAGACCAATAAAATTTTGAGAACGCTATTAAAAACAGTCATCAATTTTGAAAATCGATAAGCGGGAAACAGTGTTGCAAATTTGTAAATAAAACAAAAAATTATTTTTATGTATATTAAAAAGCTTTTTAAAACTTAATATAAAGTACTTGTATATTTATATACGTAAAAAGGGCATATATAGGGTGTTCCAAAAATGTACACATTTTATATTTATATATATATATATAATGGAATTTTATTATTTTGTAAAATGTTTTATTCGTGTGTGTGTGTGTGTGTGTGTGTGTGTGTGTGTGTGTGTGTGTGTGTGTGTGACTAATTCTTGTTACCGTGAATGTTTTAACGTTTTGTTTTTTCTAAGAATTGATCTGTCTTCGCAACTTAAAAATCTATGAGACATTTTTTTGCAAGATTTGTTGAAAAAATGTCTTTTCATTTCATTATTTCATTTATTTTTATTATTTTAGAAGTGGGGTTCAGATTATAATAGAAATACATTGCCAAATTGATACCTGATTTTTTAACGCTTTATCTTGTTTTTACGTGATGCATTGGGAGCCGTCGATGTCGCAAGTCATCTTTACGAACAAACAATTTTCATTCAGTAGTGCCGTTAATAACAGCAGTTTTTTTTTTCACTTAGGCAGAATGATTTATTTTAATACAAAACTAACTCTAAGCGTTGGGAAGTTGTGACAAAAGAAACCATTGCGTTGTTTTGGGATACAGGGTTCAAACAGTGTTGATGCTAAAGTTAACCATGATTGTAGACTCATTTTCCTACTTCCTTGCGAAACCTGCCTTTACAATAATGCAATTAATGGAGTGAATAAAAGATTTAAGGTATTTGTTCTAAAAATCTAAACGGGGATATTCCAAAGCACATGTCTCATTAAGGATCAAGTTGAAAATAAACACCAAAGTTTATTGGTCAATAACATATGAACTTTGGCATTTATTTGAAATGATACCTATGTCTTGAAATAATGTAAACACTCTTCTCTTTTATTATATTTCATTGTGAAACATTAATAAATATGTACTATGATTGTTCTTTAAGGAAGCACAACCGACCTTTACCCCATCGACAACTGGTCGTCAGAAGCATTACAGTAAATGTTGAAAATATCTAACTTTGTACCGAATTAAATTATGAAGAGAAATGTATGCAAAAATTATAGATGTTGAATTTTATCTTTATTTCAAATCATGTCATAGTGCATCTCTCGCTCAGAACTAGATGCCCATCTTAAATCTAGTCAACTCATTGTGAGAGAAGATTTTTAGTTTCAGTTTGTGACTACATCAGTCAGTTAACTGCCGTACGTGATACACGCTTAGGTGATCATGTCTCAAATGGGACATGACTGACTGGGCAGAAGTGGGTTGCTATTACTTTCTGCGGTAGACCGGTTGCCAGCCAAGGCAATAAAACACAATCTGTCCTGTTATTTAACCCATAACTGGGGGAAGAGGCAGATTAATACCTTTTCCAAAGGGTATTTACGTGTAAGTGAATGCAAGGAATTCAACTGGAATTCGAACTCGGCGCCCCGATTTTTAGTTTCGAACTGATATCCACTGCACCACGTAGAAATTCAAAGGAAAGTGGGTAGAGATTAAAAGCATAACTAAATTGGTTCGAAAGGCCAATCCTCTTGGTATATTTTTAATTTACTAAGTTCATTATAATTAATATGGAGTTTTTTTAAGGCTTTGAATCCATCACTTCCCATCCCGTTAACAAAATACGAAATGGAATACGGATTTTAATCTTTGATTAAATCATTCACATTGAAACAGTTTTAATGAAATAAAACACTTCAGAACTATTAAACAAAAATATGACATAAAATTATCTTGAAAGTAACTTTTTTATTTTATTGTTTAGAATTAATTTAAATATAGTTACGCTGACTTATTTTGTTATAAATATACTTTTTTATAATTATAAAAGTAGAAATAGAAAAAAATGGCTCGTAAAAGTGATTTAGCAGCAGGTTTATGATTAACTTTTTGTACACCTCTTTTACAGTATCTAAAATATCAAATTGATTAATTTTATTATGGCATAACTTTAAATAACAACGTTGTTAATAAAATGACTGTCCATTAATTTAGCTGAATAAAATATCGTGTTTGCTCTTATTTAACGGCAAACTAAATTAAATTTCAACATTTCTTTTGAAAGAAAAACAATTTACTCATAAAAATTTAAATTTATTATCAATATAATTGTTGTTATGAATATCAGAAAAAATATTAAATTACTTTTATGAAACAAATAATAGCATTTTTAAATACATCTAGAACTATTAAAACAGCATCGAAAAAAAAATTTATTAAAAATAAACAGAACGAAACATTATTAAAATTTACTTGGAGGAAACTTTTTAACATTTTTGAATAAGAAACACTACAAAAATATGTACGTTTTGCAATGAAAACATACAGCAAGTCCGAAGGAAATGATATAAATAAATCTTTTACTTCAATTGCATAAGCTAAATGTATTCCAAATGTAAAAAGCTTTTTTTAAGCCAAACACAGCAACAAATGACTTCAAACTCAAACCCAAATTTAAAAACATCGCTCCCACTGGAACAGCGATATTTGAGGTCTCTACTTCTGAGAGAGAGGTGCACTATAACATGGCCTTAAATAAAGGTCATCAAGGTTTGTGTACTGGAATGGAGATAAAGATAGATAGATAGATAGATAGATAGATAGATAGATAGATAGATAGATAGAGAGAGAAAGAGAGAGAGAGAGAGAGAGAGAACAAACTTTCAAGATTTTTTTGAGCATTCTATCCACTTGTGTCATTTTCATTCTGATCAGCTGATTACTGTCTAAGCATTGGTCATCATCATGTCAATAACTTTTTTTCATATTTACAGATGATATTTTTTCTTTTTCCTATTTTAGACCGATTGGCAGAAATAAAAAAAATAACAATGGCGAGAATCTTATGCGACCATGCTTCGCTAGTGGATGTCCAAAATATCCCTTTCGCAAAAGTTGACGCCATGGTGTAAGTCACAAAATACTTTTAATTAATTCATTTTACAACCGTGTTGTAAAGATAATTGTTCTGTGACCAAAATATTTAGGATTTAATCAAAATTAAAGAAACGTACTCTTAAAAGAAACGAAATCTCCTATTTTACTCCGATTTAAGTGATATTAATTTTTCTAAGCTATAGTTTAATCTTGATAAAAATCTAAATATGTATGTTGTAATATCTGTTTAGTATTGGTAAAAAATATTCTACGTAGCACTGTAACACGTCATATGAGAATCTATGCATATATTCAGCACTTGATGGCCCTTCATCATAATAAGAGCTAGACAAATTTGTGTCTGCATAGACTTTATTGAGAAGGATATTTTGCTTTTGTCTCCAGACACACACATTTTTTGACCGTACTGTAATTTCCAACTCACAATTTTCTCCTTTTGTTTCCTTATTCAGTCATTTCGTACTTATCTTCCTCTTGTTTTTTATTTACATATCTCCCCCTGTATTACTTTATTAGATATTCAGCTATCTCTACTTCTATTCACTTCTTCTTCTTCTTCTTCTTCTTTGTATCGTGTTCCTTCAGGACGTCAGCAATCATGGCTCACATATTCCTATTCCCTTCCCCACTCGCGACCCTTAACAGCATTTACCTCTTTGTCAAACATTCTATTATTCATTCACACGAACTCGTCAGGTGGGTGGTCTTTGTCTCTCTTGCTTGTCCTCGATATACCCTATCAGTGTTAAGTTCTCCAAGCCTTCTTTCCTTACTATGTCTCCAAGAAAATTCAGCTGTCTTTTTCTGATTCTAAGTAGAAGTGTTCCTTTTGTTACTAATTGATTTAGATTAATTAAACTTCTATAATTTTGTTTAATGTTGACATCTCCAATTCATAGTTCGCATCTTGGTGTTTTTCTCTTGCTGGCAATCATACTTTCTATCTCTTTACAGTTGATGATCAGTCCTTTTCTCTCGCTTTCCTAAAACGTCCTGCAGTTTTCTTTCTGCATCATCTGCATATATCATTAAGATTACATCCTTTAGCACCTCCAGTAATAAATACTGGCAGAGTCTTCAATTTCGTTAGGATAGTCCTGACGTAAACCTGAAAAGAACACACACCTTTGTCTTGGGCCCTTTCTTTTCTTGTGTACCTACTCAAGTGATTTTCTATCTGCACACAAGCAGTTTTTTCTGAGTTAGTCTAATATCCTTTGAAAAGGGATCTAGTTTTCCTAATAATTCAAATAGATTCTTGTGCCATATTCGAAATGAAAATATTTTAACCTTTATTTGCATATAAAATGCTTAATTATTTATCAATTCATTATATATTAAATTATTTCAAGCTTTATTTTCTTAATAGATGTTAATTATGTTCCTTTCATTTCATTATTATATTCAATTCCTTCTTTATTTCTTTATTAGAGATTCAGTTATCTTCCCTTTTAGTTCTAAAATTTAAGCCTTTTATTTCCTTATTAGTTATACAAGTATGTTCTCCTTATTTAGTTTTCCCTTTATTTCCTTGTTAGATATTCAAATGTTTTCTTTTATTTATAACTGCATATTCAATTCTTTAACCTTTTATTTTCTATATTGACTATAAAGATACTCACCCTTTATTGCCAAATTATATAGCCAATGATCTCCAATTTTATTATCGCATTATATACTCAATTATGTCCTCCTTTATCCGATATTCTGTTAATTTTTAAAATCAATTTACCCAAACCAAGATAACAATGTCACTAAGACGCAAAGGACTACTGGGAGTGAAAGATAATAAGAAAACTTTAGAAGGAACCGGAAACCCAATCCTAAGCAGGAAAAGGGGGATAAACTTCTACTCCTGTTCAAAAGACCGGAAATGATTGTGAATCGGGTGATAGGTGTACCTACCTACTCCTGTTGAGGAAAAAATACAACAAATAAATAGTAAATGGCATTTCAGAGTTTAGGTGGCGATGTTACAAGTATAGAGTTGAAGTAAACTTCAGAAGGAACCGGAAATCCAATCCAAAACCGTATACAAGGATAAACCTGCTCAAAAGAGTGAAGAGGAGTGTGAACCGAACGATTTGCGATCAAATCGGCTCCTAACAAATTCAATAACAGTTATTCCTCTTTCTACTTCCTTCTTAGATATTCAATCATTTCCACTTTATTTCATTATTACAGTATATACTCGAGTGTTATGCAAGTTATTTTATTATCAGTTTTTTTTACACAGTAGAAAATTGCACAGGTAATTTGTTCGAATCACGCATTTTCGGTGACCAGTTTCACTATACAGAGATAATTTTTTCGTGGAGGGGGGTGCATGCATTTTCTTTAACTGCAACCTGCCTGGTAGGCTTACATTCTCACGCTATCTTTGCCTAAAAGCTCTTTTGGCCTGCCTCCAGTAATTCTGTCTTTCTGTTGCTTCATGAACAGCAGAATGTCATTCACTTTGTGCACGGCATATAATTTACAAATAACTTATATAAATGAAGAATTAGCAATTTTTTCCTTTCTCCAATTTGGATTCATTTTCATTCGCACATATTTACACCGCTTTTCCAACGGAACCCATTTTGTCTGATACGGATTTATACAGTATATGTTTCAGTTGCGTTCCTTATTCTACTTTCCTCCATTTGCTGATATTTATTCTGACCACTTAACTCCCAGATTTGCAACTCCCTTGTTTATTATGTACATGGTACAGCAAGAGGCCAACATAACTTTTTATAACGCCAAAGATGAACTGAAAGCAAACATTATGACAGCATTCACCAACATAAACAAGGAGACTGCATTGTTTCTTTTGAAATATTCGACGATCTCCCTTTTTATTTTTTTATTACATGTAAAATTATTTCTTCCCTTTATATTCTTTTAGGTATGTAATCATTTCATCCTTTATTACATTTTAAAATATTTATTTATTTTCCTTGTAATTTCCTTATTAGATATCCAAGTATTTTCCCTTTTATTTTCTTATTAGATAAAATAAAACAAAATTAGGTTATTGATTATCTTATGGTGTAAATGTACAAATTAAGAATTGTCACTATGTTTTCTTTTTCTTTCAGGAATCCAAACGCGCCATGTACTAGTTATGCTAGTCCAAATCTCTGTCTCTGGGCAACGGCATCATGGTCAGCCTGGAATAAAAGTCTTTGTATCCGTGGCATTAGGGTTTTATCGCGTGATTGTGAGATTTTACCCGATAGCAAGTGTACTTGTATCGGAAAACCGTTCAAATTTGAAACCTGTTCAAATAATGTTCTCGCTTTTTAAGAATTCCAAAAATTTGAAAAGAAATTTCAAGAAGTGTACAAGAGATACTTTGATCATCAAGGCCATCCACTTACTGGCCTTACTGTTACTGACGTTCTCAAAATTGTCGCTAAAAATTAATGTTTTTGATTTTCTTTGTTTTTTCCCCAGTAAATTCAATTAAAGACAAACAACTTGCAGCCAATTCATGGAATTTAGTAAATGTACGAATTAAGCTTGTAGAATAAAACGAATTTTACCAGTTTATTGATTTTATCTGTAAACATAAATAAAGTTTTTGTACAAGACATTTTTGTCAAAATTGTGTTTTACGTCTATAAAAAAATCTCAGGTTACTGAGAACTAATAGCATAATTTCTAAAAAAAGAAAAAAAAAGCAAATACGATTTTTGAACTAAGGCACAAAGAAAAATTGAAACTATTTCGAAAAAGGATAAAAATTAATTACACATGAAAATATGTAATCACTTTTGTAATTTTGAATGTTTAACACGCGGAAAAATTATTTAAGTATTTCTTTCTGTCTCTTTCTCTCTCTCATATATATATATATATATATATATATATATATATATATATATACTTAAATTAGTTTTTTTATTTAAAATTAATATAATTTACATTGCGACATGGGGATTTCTATGTTTCAAAATTTATCTCGTCATTAGGCAATGTTCAATAACTATGGTGAAAATAATTTACATTTGAATCCAAATAGAAATTATTTTACATTGTCTCATGACAAAATAAATCTCGAAACAGAAATTCCCATGTCACAATGGAAATTAAATTAATTTGAAATAAAAAACAAATTTAATTATATATATAAGAGAGAGAAAGAAATAGAAAGAAGTACTTTAAATATTTACGCGTGTTAAACACTCAAAATTACAAATGTGATTGCATATTTTCATGCCTAATTAATTTTTATCTTTTTTCGAAACAATGTAATTATGTTATGCTCTACGATCTATGTTGTATCGAGCACTTTAAAAAAATACCAGAGAACTCTGGATACGAAAGCTGTTGGTTCTCTTCATCTGGATATATATATATATATATATATATATATATATATATATATATATATATATATATATATATACCCATATTCTTAGCCGACGCGTTTCGTCATTTGACGGACTTTAATTCAGACATTGACAACGACAGGAAACAGCTCCATGTTTTGCAAAATAAACTATGCTAATTCGCAAAATGAATAGTAGACATTCATAATAAGAACGCGTCTACCAAGGTTCAGATCAATCGTCACATGCAGAAGCGCGAGAGGAGCTTGTCCTGATGGTGATAAGGATGGGAAATCTTTCCCATGGTAATTTAACATACTTACTGGACTTGACGGATCTTGTCTTATATTTTTAAATTTTTCAGTATGCAAAGTGACGTAAAATTAATATCTAATGTCGAAACATTTAAGTTAAACTGAAAGCGTCTTTTAATTAAAAAAAATATAACAACATTTTACCTTTGCTCATATATACTTTGTGCAAAATAAAATCATTATATTAATCTTAATAATGTTCATCGGGTGGCGAGACACGTCGGCTAAGACTAAGTATAGTTTTCCTCTTGTCTTTTATTATATATATATATATATATATATATATATATATATATATATATGTGTGTGTGTGTGTGTGTGTGTGTGTGTGTGTGTAAAAACATTCCGTCAGTCAGTTAAGTGCCATACGTGATACACGCTTGGGCGATCATGTCTCGAAAGAGACATGACTGACTGGGCAGAAGGTTATCCCGCAGTAGGTTGCCATTGCTTTCTGCGGTAGACTGGTTATAGAACCCAATCTGTCTTGTTATTTAACCCATAACTTGAAGGAATGGACGGATTAATACCTTTCCCAAGGGGATTTACGCGTAAGTGAATGCAATGAATTCGGCTGGAATTCGAACTCGGCTCCCCATCGGCCTTTCTCTGAGTACGCTGATAGCTTGGTTGGTGGATGTCCGACTGCTGACAAATCAGTCTGATTTCAGTCCCAGCCTGAGGCAAACGGTTACTCTCGCAGTATATATATATATATATATATATATATATATATATATATTTCTGATATATGCCGACCCGACCAGAGATGATCAGCCTCCGGCCCACCCTCGATAAGCACTTTCAGACACTGGAAAATTACGTTTAGACCCGGTACGAAACCCTGCCAATGCTTCCGATTGGCGAAAGTCAGAGCCACTTTCCATTTAGAGACGAACCGCACATGAGCTCGTCCGAAACATTAATTTAGACGTAGAATTTCGGGGAATTTAGCTAACAACTTGGAATCCAGTATATATATATATATATATATATATATATATGTGTGTGTGTATATTTCTGTGTATGTATTTATATTTATGTATATTACTATATATATTTGTAAGTGTGTATATGTATTTATATCTGTACGTATGTATGGACAGACAGACATATATATATATATATATATATATATATATATATATATATATATATCCGAGTGGGTACAGAACGAAGAATTCTTTCAACGTTCAAAACATTAATTTAAAAAACAGTGCTCGATATATAATATACAATATAGAGCTGTGAATATTTATTATTATTAGCATGAAACCGCAGTAAACTGTAAGCACATCAGAGAGCTAGCATTACAATCATGCTAAAAAATACTACAAAAGCCAAAAATAGGACCCATACATATACGCATATATATATATGTGGTTTCCGGTTTTCCCTTTTCAAGTCTTTTCACTCTTTTATTTATTTATTTTTTTCAATTGGAGTAGATAGACTAAACTATCGCCCGGTTCACACTCCACCCACATCTATTGAACAGGTGAAGAGGCTCATCCCTTGTTTCCTGTTTAGGATGCGGTTTCCGGCTTTCTCTTTTCCATTCTTTTTACCCTTACGTAGCCCCCTGCGCATCAGTGGCGTTATCGCCTTGCTTGGGGTGATATGATTAAAAAAAAAATATATATATATATATATGTAAAGATAAAGGTATGTGTGTATATATATATACATATGTGTATAAAAATTCTATAAGGTTTAATATTTACTATAAAGAAGGTGTATAACCATAATTAGTATTGACTAATTGAGTAAGGTTGGTAACCATAATAGGTATTAATTAATATTAATTATAAAGTAAGGTTAATAACTAAAATTAGTAAGGTTAATAACCATAATTAAAGTAAGGTTGAGAACCAGTACTAGAGTAAGATCAATAACCATAATTAGAGTAAGGGTAATGAACCATAACCATAATTAGAGTAAGGTTAATAACCATAACAAGATAAATCATATATTGACTAGATATGAGAATAGAAGTCTAAAATTAAAATAAGGTGTAGAACTATAGAAAATTAAAACAAGGTGTAGAACCATAATTAGTATTAACTAATAAAGTAAGCTTAATAACCGTGATTGATGTTGATCAATATTAATTATAAAGTAAAATTAATAACCATAATTAGTAAGGTCAATAACCATAATTTAAGTAAGGTCAATAACCATAACCATAATTAGAGTAAGGTTGATAACCATAACCATAATTAGGGTAAGGTTGATAACCATAACTAGACTAAGGTTGATAACCATAACTAGACTAAGGTTGATAACCATAACAAGATGAATCATATATTGACTAGACATGAGGATAGAAATTTATATGAGAATAGAAATTTAAACTTAGAAATTTAATAGTGAAAAGGATTTCTAAACAATGAACAAATTAAAAATCAAAGACTTAAAATTAAAAATTTAATAGTGAAAACGATTTCCAAACAATAAACTAAATAAAAAATAAAAAATTTAAAATGAAATGAAAAAAACATATTCCCTAAACCCAAAGTTAAGAATAAACATGCAAAGTTACATTGATTGTAAAAACTCTACTTAAGTAAAAATAAAAAAATAAAAAAATATCCACGCCAACTATTATCGGCTCTTCTAAGAAATCCATTAGCCAACTGATAATTAGAATTTACAACTGTCTAGAATCAAAGACTCCCATTAATCACTTTAGAAACACACCAAATAAATTCCAACGGTCATAGACTGATTCCTCTATCTAGCTAACCCCTACCAAAACCTCTAACTAAACACCCTCCACAAAAAATTCCAACTGTCAACGAAATATCAAAATATCAATAAACCCCAGCTAACACCCCTAACAAAACTAAATAAATATAAAGGAAAAGGATTTCCAGTACCTTCCACTGATGAGGCATTGGGGATCCAATGCCGAAACGAACGTGCCTTCGTCGCGATTATATAGAAATTATATAAATTTAGAAATTATGTACATGTTCTAAAGTATAATTTATAATATATTAATATATATATATATACTGACAATAAAAATACAAAATTCATTTTTAGAATAAACTGGTTATTCCCAACATTAGGATCATTGCCACCATTTTCAAGACAATAAAAAATTAGCTAGCATAGATTCAACGCCACATCAGATGCCGTGATATACAGTATAAAATCTATCAATTTCTTAACATATATAGACGAAACATCCAGAAAATGTAACAGCCCGCATCTACGCACATAAAAGAGATTTACGTTTGAAAAAAATCACTTGTAACATATAGAAATAAGACAGGTCATAACATCGATTTAAATGCCACTCTTGTAAGAAAAGAACACAATTTATTACGAAGAAAATACTTAAAGAATTTCACGTTAATCTACGTAAAACTGGTGTAACCTAGTTTTTTTCACTCCTACATAAAACTTTCCCCAATCAACAGCACTGACTTTATCAAACAGAAATAGAAATACCCACTAGATGTACACGCATACACATTATCAGCAAATTCCTACATAGACTGACTAGAATTATGATATCCATATACACATGAATTATATAAACAAACACTATTGTACAAGACAAATGCCAGCAACACAAAAATAAAAATGCCAAAATTTTCTTTTCTCCCCGATATTTCATTTATTAATGATACTTTTTTCTTGTTTTAAATCATTTAAATCCAAGTCAATGAAAGACACAAGGAGTTACTGAGTGTGAGAACAATAAAAATATGGCAACAGTAAAAGAACATAAATTAAGAAAACAGAAAATAACAATGAACATTGTATTTAATTTTTTGAAGATCAAAGTTAACTAGGAAGAAAATTCCACAAGCGAGAAGTGCGAAAGAAGAAACTGTTAGATAGAACTTACGGTTGTATCAAGTTATTTCAACAGTAAAATGATGAAACTTTGTCGCCAATCTACTACTACGATTAAAGTCATAAGATCTAGGTACCATAGAAGAAAGTTCATCGGAACAATTACCATGAAAGTATTTATAGAAAAAGTACAGGGCAGCTTCATTACGGCAGTTAGAAAGTGACTGAAGCTGATATGACAGGTCAGGACCAATAACATTACATATTATTCTTTGTATTTTGTCAAGAATCTCTAATTACTTACCAGAAGTACTAGACCAGACATGGCAGCAATGTTCAAAGTGAGGACGATTGGTAGACTTATAAATGTGTAAGATTTCCATTGAGAAAAATTGTCTAGCACGACACAATGAACCAATTTATCTCGGAACAAACTTAGTTATAACCTCAATATTATCTTTCCATTTCATGTTAGAGGGATGTTAGTTCAAGAAGGGACAATGTGGAGGTTAGCATCTGCCACGCTGATGGAAGTCAAAACGGGTTCTCCTAGACAATTAAAATATAGTAATTTAGTTAACAACAGAAAGTAGGTTACTTTTTAGATAGTAAGGTTAATTCTGCAAAAGGTTTACAATTGCTATAGTTTTGTACCTTAGATTTTGTAATCCTAGCATGATTGTAAGGTTAATTCTTTAATATGTTTACAATTTACTGTTGTTTCATGCCTTTGATTCAGTAATATGTCACTTTCATGTATTTAATAATTTCCATTTTTTCTTGCAGACAAAGGAAACATGGTTCATTCACCGATCTTGATATTCTAGCCTTTTTGAGAATTTTCCATTTAACTTTGGGTGTTTCATTCTCTTCTTTTAAGTTCCAAAAATTATTTAGAAAGTGATGTCATATTTTGTTTGTCTTTATTAGTAAAAGATGAGAGATGATTGTAAAAAAGCTTTTTAGAAAATTTCATTGTATTACCAATATAAACTTTAGTAATCCTAGGATTTTCTACTGATGAGATAGAGCACATATAGACAAAGGATTTAGTTAAACACGTATATTATTATTATTATTATTATGTCATTTTTCATCATATTTCGATTTCTGCTTTGGTCTCACTACCAACCAAGTCTGCGGGGAGACCTAAGGCAGGTAGTGGCGTGTTGTTATGGCTCAATTTCATGTTTTTCTATCTTCCCTATCATCCCCAGCATTACATAGATAAAGTTTTCCTTAGTGTGTGGGCTGTACTGAATAAGACAATTTTTTGTATATCTCTTAAGCTGGGGTTTCCAGAGAAAGTCTCTCCCTCTTTTCTCCGATCTTGACATTCATATGGTTCTTGAAGAATGCAATCACATAACTAGAAGAAAGAGACAATGCGGACCGTATAACCTTCAATGAGTGCGCACAATGGGCGTACGGCCGGATAATGAACGCATTCTAGCGAAATGACCTGTCTTGCAGCGAAAGACTTTTCGACAACCTAGAACGAATCATCAGACAGACGAGTGATGCCTCATGATTAGTGATGCATTTCAGTCCAGATGCCCATTCCCATTGTCAAACAGAGCATCTCGGTCAATTAATATCAATATAATACCTCTCAAGACAACGATAGAGGTTCTAGAAAAGTCTCCCTGGATTTGAGAAAGAACTCTTAATACATGACGACACCCACGGTAGGAGGAGCATTTGTTTTCTGTGGGCCTCCCTCTTCAACTTAGTGCTCATTTCTCGAAGACGAGAACTATTTCTTGGCAGACGTTGCCGTTCTCGTCGACTTATGTACACATCCGCCCAGTGATTTGCAAATGCAGAGAATGACGACGAATACCGAGACCGTCTTCAGCCAGGTGGATGCGACAGATCTCATGGTGCCTCAGAGGAAATCTGTTGTCGCATTGGAGAAGAAACAGAACTTTTTTTTAACTACTTAAGTGGACGGGAGTAACAGAACTGAAAGATGGTAAAGTATGAGGGGCAGACGTATGTAACATATACCTAGACTCTTCCCTTCATGGAAAAATGCCTTCATAGCCCCAGTTTAACCACAGCCACGAGCCTTTCCAGTACGTCCGACCAATTCTTCTCCAGTGAAGATTGGAACTGAACCAGACGCTAAGTATCTTGTATGACCTGTCCGACCAGTGGAAGGGGCTTGGGAAGAGAACCATATCGTAAGCCAACAGATTTATCGGGAATAATTTTGGCCTCTGTGACCGTCTGTTGCGTCCAAATTTTTTTTTTTTTTTTTTTACCGACCTCGGAAATGCTATTTCGGAAAAATTTTACAAGCATAGAGACTTCGTCGGTATTGACAGTGTGCCAGACGGAAACGGAAAGACTAAGAAACAAAATCCCACAAAGGATAAGATTTGCTTTCAACCTATACAGGAAAGGCTCCAGTCCAAGCACACAGACCTTCAACGATTGGATTTCGGCAATAAGAAAAATTTACTCCTTTCACTTCTACCATATCTCTGGGTTTGCATGCAAAAGACAAATCCAGGGTTTGAATCCCGTTGAAGATAAGACAGATTCCAAGTAACAACGGTGAACCGGTGAATCAAAATTGATCAGCGCGACTTCTCCGTCAATTTCTTTTATGTATATTTATTGTATGGAATGATACAAATGAAGCATAAGGCCGAAAAATAGTTAGGCTCGTCCTCACTAGTCTAACTTTAATTTAAATATTCACAGTCACTGGCCTAAACATACTTGTAATTATTCTTTCACTACACAGTATCACATTTATACAAAAACACATCGACATCTTTCACATATTCCATGAGTTCATAAAGTAATTCCTCGTACGTGGAGAGGCGATAACATTTACTCTTCTTTGCTTCTAACGAGAGTCTCCTGTTTCAAAATACTTTGCTAGCTTTTGGAAGGAGCCGTTCGCTATCACAATGTGCATTCGAATTTCGATGTCACATTTTCTGTTCTTTGTTAAAACATTTTCAAAACATTTAAATATTAACTTGCTTGATTTTAGCTTCATCAATTTGTACTTCACGTGTTAGGCTCTTCTTTTTGCTGACAACTATTTCTTATATATACTTACAATTGATGTTTAGTCTTTCTTCTTCCTTTCCTTTATCTTTATTTAATGTAGGAGTTCCTATATTTTCTTTTCTGTGTCTACTATCAACACATGTTACATTTGACGTACTCTGCTGGAACTCTAATTCTGAAACAGAAAAAACAGATCTTAATTTCGTTTGAAACCGTGCACCCACTTCCGCAATGTTCTCCAAAAATACCATGGTCATAAAACATCTTTACTGATTAATGAGAAGAGCCCCCGTGGTTTTTGCAGTATGTATTTCTGAGAAACTGACTTACTGTAAAACCAACGCTGATTTGACCCACGAATTCAGATCCGTTCGCTTGGTTTTAGCAAAGGAACCCACGATAGGTAAGCTTAACCGAAAACTGAGGATAAACGATTACATAAGCAATCAGCAGCGACACAAAGGTGCTTCCATCAACAGCGATGCCTTCGGTCAGTGGCGAAACAAACAGAAATTAACCCACAACTGCTACAAACGATAATTCGTGGAATCTTTACCTCATGAAGGTATCTTGCGCGACTACAGATGCGTGTTAAATTTTCTCCAAGTGTATATCTTGACTATATTTTGTATTATATCTCGAACGAACTGTCAGTTTCCCACGACCAATATACGATACCCAGGAATTAGTTGTAAACCACAGGAATTAAAAGTCTTTTTATTTATCTCAGTCACGTCTTATTCTCATTTGTTGTTTTGCCATTTTCCCTTTTCCTTGTTAACAATAAGACCGCCATTACAGATTGTTTATTTACAAGATTAATTTTATTTTCACAAGATTATAAGAATATCTGAACCAACTACAATGCAATATCTATTATTTACCATTTTATTAAAAAATAAGAAAAAAATATTTTCATTAAAAATCTTATAAAAAATATGTGTATAAAAATTTATTTCTTCTAAATCCAAGCTCTTGTTTCAGATACAAAAACACAAAACAACCTCTGCGAAAAAATTTTAAAGAAAAAATACATTTATTTACAGTTTACAATTTCCAGAAATAGGTACAAAAAATGTGCACAAAATTTCCTTTGTGCGCCTATGAAGGCAGGATAGCAATTTATGATAAATGAACATCAGCAAAAAAAAAGTGGGTTGGGGAATTACAACTCGAGAGAAGACAAGAATTTTTAAAAATTACAAAAAAAGAAAAACATTAAGGTTATAAAAAACAAATGTACAACCAATTTTCATAAAAAGAAAAACAAATTAAAAACAAAAAAGACCTATTAGCAAAATCCCATCTTATTATATATTGTTTTTAATCGTAATCTATGATTAAAGATGCGTCACCCCCGCTTATTTTTTTTTTAAATATATAATTGCGATCTAGGATTAAAGATACCTAACCCCGCCTCATCATTTTTTCTTGTAATCGCGATCCAGGATTAAAGATACCAAATACTCATCATATTTTTTTTTTATAATCGTGGGCTAGAATTAAAGTTACCTAACCACATCCTATTATTTTTTATAATCATGATAAAATATCATAAAATTTCATCCTATATATATATATATATATATATATATATATATATATATATATATATATATTATAATCGTGATCTAGGATTAAAGATACCTAATACCATCATATTGTTATTTTTTAGTTTTTTTTATAATCGTGTGTGTGTGTGTGTGTGTGTGTGTGTGTGTGTGTGTGTGTGTGTGTGTGTGTGTGTGTGTGTGTGTGTGTGTGTTTTATAATCATGATCTAGGATTAAAGACACCTAATCCTATCCTATTGTCTTTTTTTTTTTTTTCGATCTAGGATGAAGGGTAACTAAACCCATACAATTGCTGGTTTTTTTTTGTTTTTTTTTTATAATAGTGAGCTCGTATTAAAAATACCTAACTCCATCCTATTTTTTCTATAGTCGTAAAATAAGATAAAGATACCAATGCTATTGTTTTTTATTTTTTATTGTGATCTAGAATTAAAGATACCTAGTATTTAAACCCATCCTATTCTTTTTGTTTACCTAACACTCTTGTATTGTTTTCTTTGTTTTTTTTATAATCGTAATCTAGTATTAATAATAAGTAACCTCATTTTTTAGTTTGTTTCCTATTGTTTTTTTTTATAATCATGATCTAGAATTAAAGACACCTATCTCTCCTAGTGTTTTTTTTTTTTATAATCGTGATCTAGGATGAAATACATCAAACCCTAATCCATTGTGTTTTTATAATCGTGATCTAGGATTAAATATAACACCTGCCTATTGATTTTTATCTATAATCATCATTTAGGATTAAAGACACCTAACTCTATCCTATTGTTTTTTTTTATAATCACGATCTAGGATTACAGATACCCATTCAAATTGTTTATTTTTTAATAATAATTAACGCCATTTTTTTTATAACCCTCATTGAAAATTAAATACATACCTAACCATCTCCTTTTTTTTTTTTCAATAGTGAGCTAAGATCAAAAATACCTAACTCCATCATAATGTTTTTTTATAATTGTGACCTAGGATAAAGATACCTAAACCAAATTATTTTTGTTTTTGTTTTTTTTTAATCGTGATCTAGAATTAAAGATTCTTAACCCAATCATATTGCTTTTTTTTTTTATAATCGTAATCTAGTATTAATAATAAGTAACCTCATTTTTTAGTTTGTTTATAACTGTCATTGAAGATCAAATATACCTAACCGACAACTTTTTTTATTTTTAATCGTGATCTAGGATTAAAAATACCTAAGCTTTGTTTTATCTAATACTTAACCCCAACCAATTGTTCTTTTTTTTAATAATCGTTAATAATCTAGTTGTGGTGCATTGGATATCGGCTCGGAAAGAGAAATCGGGGAACTGAGTTCGAATTCCAGGTGAATTCATTGCATTCACTTATACCCTTGGGAATGGTTTTAATCCATCTCTTTCCTCCAGTTATGGGCTAAATAACAGGACAGATTGGGTTCTCTAGCCTTGGATGGCAACCAGTCTACCGCAGAAAGCAATGGCAACTTACTGCAACCTCTGCCCAGTCAGTCATGCCTCTTTCGAGACATGATCGCCCAAACGTTTTTCACGTATGGCACTTAACTGACTGAATCTAGTATAATAACTAACCCCATTCTATTGTTTTTTGTTTTCATAATCGTGATCTTGGATTAAAAATAACTCAACCCACCTACATGCTTTTTTTTATAATCGTGGTCTAGGATTAAAGATACCTTCTATTGTTTTTGTTTATTTTTATAAACTTGATCTATGATTAAACATACCTTATCCCATTCTAATATTTTTTATTTCATAATCGAAAACTATGATTGAAGATACCTAACCTCCAACATATCTTTTTTTGTTTTTTTTTAATCTAACCTAACTTCATCCTATTGTTTGTTTGTTTTTTATAATCGTGATCTACGATTAAAGATACCAAACCCCTTCATAGTGTTGTTTTTTTTTCATCATGATCTAGAATTAATGATACCTCACTCTATCCTATTCTTTTCTGTAATCGCGATCTAGGAATAACGATAGACTAACCTCTTCCTATTGTTATTTTTATAGTTATAATCTAGGGTTAATTACACCTAACTCCATGCTATTGTTTTTAAAATCGCGATCTACGATTAAAAATAGCTGACCACTTTCTATTGATATTTTTTGTTTGTTTGTTTTTAGAATCATGATCTAGGATTAAAGACGCCTAACTCCATTCTATTGTTTTTATTATCGCGATGTAGGATTAAAGATACCTAACCTGTTCTTATTGATTGTTTTTTTTATAATCATGATCTAGGATAAAAGATGCCTAACTCCATCCTATTGTTTCTTTTGTAATCGTGATGTACGTTAAGATATACCTAACCCTATCTATTTTTTTTTTTGTTTTTTTTTTTGTTTTTGTTATCGTGACCTTGGATTAAAGATACCTAACCCCATTCTATAGTTTTCTTTAAAATCATGATCTAGGATTAAATATACCTAATATTTAACCCTATCCCATTGTTAATTTTCTAATAACCGTAATCTAGCATTGTAACACTATTTTAGCCTGGCCGGACGGAAGCAATTAAATTAGTGGTGTTATTAATTGTTGGCAAATAAGACGGAAGAAATTATGTTAGTCAAAAAAATTCGGACGCAAAAGACGGTCACAGAAGCCAAAATTATTCCCGTATCAATAAAAAAAAAACAAAAAAAAAACTAAAAAAGTTGTTTGTTTTAATATGAACGCCGGTAATAAAATTTATTATGGGCAGAGGAAGGTAAGGGGTCGCAAAATCCAAAGCCGAGAGATATGAACGAAATTATATTTTGCGGGTGTGTTTGATAAACAGCCGAGTCAAAGGAGGTTATTGCTGACAATTGAAAATAGTTTGACTATTGAAGCCTGAGTTACACCGCAGATAAAAGAATTTTTTTAAAAACAAAAATACATTTGAATTATCAGAAAGAATTGTACCAAATAAAAAGGAAATATTTGATGAGAGCAAAAGGTTAACCATGAGAATAAAATAAAATTTTAATTTAGTTGAAAAAGAATAAAAGGTAAATTATTTTTTTGGCATTAAGAGAAAAAGCTGAAGGAAATGATGTCACCAACCAAGAAGCTGCTTCATTGGTTGAAACGGTAGAAAAGAACAGAGAGAAAGTTGGCGAGAGTGATTTCATTGGCCAGAAATTAGATTTGCATGTTCGTCATCCTCCCACTAGTGAATTTGGGACAAGCATAAATACAGGGCCATGAGGGGGAGGCACGAGGAGTTGCACCGAGCTGAAGCAGACAAGACAAATCACCAGCACCGCTGCTGCCAACATGCGCACAAGGACCAACCTTCGGCAGTTTCCGTAAAGCTTCAGTGAAAAGCGAACAAAGACACTTTTGAATCGTCACAAACTTGAAAACTCCGATTGGAGTGAACTGACATAACCAACCAAAAACTCGAATTAATGTTAAGAAGACAAACGCTTCTCTTTAACGAAATTTCCGTTCCGTTGTCTGCTAAGTAGAATTGGCGATTGTTATATTATAATTTTTTTTTTGTTTGTTTGTTTGTATATAAAGATTTTTCCGCAACTTATTCGGGCGTCATTCAATTTATTTTTGGTGCCGTTTCCATTAACCCAAATGTGCTCAGGCGACCAGTCTGGTTCAAGTTGGTGAAGAGTTAGATAGCAAGATTTCAGCGTGACTTCCTTGAGATCAACATTCACAACGTGGGTGGGGAAGAACACCGTTGTAATAGTCGACTTGAAAACCAGCTGCTGAATCGAAGCCATCAACATCCAGGCAGCGAGCGTCCGTTCACAGTATTAATAAGAAAAGCAAAACAATAGAATGTGGTTATTTTTAATCCTAGATCACGATTATGAAAAAAATATAATCGTGATCTAGGATTAAAACTAACTAATCCCATACAAATGCTTTTTTTTATAATCGTTGTCTCAGATTAAAGATACTTTACGTCATTCTATTGTTTTTTGTTTATTTTTATAAACTTGATTTAAGATTAAACATACCTTAAACTATTTAATATTTCTATTTGATAATCAGGAACTATGATTAAAGATACCTAACCTTCAAACTATTGTTTTTTTTTTTTTATAATCATGATCTAGGATTAAAGATACCTAACGTCATCCTATTTTTTTATTATAGCGATATAAGATTAACGACAACTAACCCAATCCTATTGTTTATTTTTGAATGATCATGATCTTCGGTTAAAGACACCTAACGAATCACTTTTGTTTTTATAATTGCGATCTTGAATGAAAGACTCCTAACTCCATCCTATTGTTTTCATAACGATGATCTAGGATTAAAGATATCTAAACCCTTCCTGTTGTTTTTCATTATAATCCTGGTCAAGGTTTAAAGACTCCTAATTACATCTTATTGTTTTTTGTTTTTTTTATATAATCGTTATCTAGTATGAAAGATACCTAACCACTCCATTGTTTTCCACACCTAACTCTATCATTTTGTTTTTATAATCGCAATCTAGGATTAAAGATACCTATCAGATTCCTATGGTCATTTTTTCTTTAAACATGGTCTCGGATTAAAGACCTAACTCCATCCTATTGTTTTCATAAAAGTGATCTAGGATTAATGATATCTAACCCCTTCATATTCTTTTTTCATTATAATCATGATCAAGGTTTAAAGACACGAAACATTTGCCTATTGATTTTATTTATAATCATGATCTAGGATAAAGACACCTTACTAAATCCTATTATTTTTATAATCGTGATCTATGATTAAAGATACCTAACCCATTCCTATTGTTATTTTTTATAATCATGATCTACTGTTAAGGAAACCTAAGTCCAAGGTAGTGTTTTTTTTTTTTAATCGCGTCATAGGATTTAAGATACCTAACCCGTTTCCATTTTGTTTATTATGATATAGGATTTAAGACACCTAACTCCATCCTATTGTTTTTTATAATCGTGATCTA
This sequence comes from Ascarosepion bandense, assembly GCA_037127315.1. NCBI lineage: Eukaryota > Metazoa > Mollusca > Cephalopoda > Sepiida > Sepiidae > Ascarosepion > Ascarosepion bandense. The sequence continues at coordinate 3,362,182 of JBBBDQ010000571.1, forward strand.
GGATTAAAGATACCTAACCACTCCCAATGGTGTTTTTTTTTGTTGTTTTTTTTAGAAATACCTAACTCTATCGTATTGTTTTTTATAACCGCCATCCAGGATTGAAGATACCTACCCACTTCCTATTGTGATTTTTAAAATAAACACTAAATGCTATTCTACTGTTTTTTCATAATCGCGATCTCATATTAAAGATACCTACACCCTTCCTATTGTTTTTTTTATAAACTCCTAACTCTATCCTATCGTTTTTTTTATAATCGTGATCTAAGTTTACAGATACCTACCCCCTTCCTATTTATTTATTTTTTATAAACACCTAACTCTATCCTTTTGTTATTTTTATAATCGCGATCTAGAATTAAATGTACCTAACCTTTTTTTTTAAACATCTAACTCTATCCTGTTGTTTTATTTTTAATCATGATATAGGAATAAAGATACCTACACATTTCCTATTGTTTTTCTTTTTTTTTAACCTAACTCCATCCTATTGTTTGTTTGTTTTTTTTATAATCGCGATCTAGTATTAAAGATTCCTACCCACTTCCAAATGTTTTTTTATCAATACCTAACTCTATCATATTGTTTTTTTGTTTTGTTTTGTTTTTTTTTTTGTGATCACGATCTAGTATTAAAGATACCTAACACTTTTCTATAGTATTGTGTTTATTTTAAACACCTAATTCTATCCTATTGTTTTTTTTAAATCGCGATTTAGAATTAAAGATACATAACCCCTTTCTATTGTTTTTTTTATAAACACCAAACAATTATTTTTTTATAATCGCGATATAGGAATAAGAAGATACATACCCTATTGTGGGTTTTCGTTTTCATAAACAATTAAGCCTATCCTATTGTTTTTTGTTTTTTTGTTTTTTGTTTTTTCGCGATTTAGGATTTTAAAGATCATTTTTTTATAAACAACTAACCCTATTGTTTTTTTTAATCGAGTTACCTATACTCTTCCTATTGTTTTTTTTTTATAAACTCCTAACACTATCATAATGTTTTTTAATCGCGATCGAAGATTAAAGATACCTAACACCTTCCCACTGATTTTTTTATAAACACACTCTTCTATCCTGTTGTTTTTTTTATAATCACGATGATAGGATTAAACCCACTCTACCCACTTGCTTTTGTGTGTGTGTGTGTGTGTGTGTGTGTGTGTGTGTGTGTGTGTGTGTGTGTTTTATAAACACCTGTTGTGGATTTAAGTGTGCTTGTTGGATTCAATGGAAATTGAATTAATAATCATTCAAAGTGTAATTATCCACAAACAATATCTGAATTTAAATTTTCAGACAAAACAAATATTGGTATATGCAAGACTAGTTGTGTTGATTTTTATAACAATTTTAATAACCAACAATTACGTAACAAGAATTTGAGAATAAGCACTCAGTAGTTGAGATTTAATAGTAAGGTGATTGAAAATAATAATTCAACAGTCCGAATGACAGTGTTGGAATGGTGCCCAAATTTGTTAGAATAGTCTTGTAGAATCAAACTTCACAAGATCCAAAAGTTCTGGATATAATAACTGGATCAAAGGATTGTTGATGATACGTAGTTCAAACAGTAAATGAGTTGCATCAATGTTAAACAGTTCAAGCTTTGCATAAGTAACATTTAGGTGCAAAGAAATATTTTTACATACCTTGTATTATTGAGTATGAAGAGAATAAAATATGAGATGGATAATTCACATTATGAAGACCTGTTCAGGATTCATTTAAAAGAAGTTTGTAATTAAGACTTGCGTAGTATGAAAAAAAGTCTGAACAAGAATGTTGATTAGTAAATAACCAAATGTCTCGTGATAATTGTATTAAGAAGGTGGAACAAAAACGATGTTCGAATGATGTTCATATTTCCAGGAAACTTTAAGTCTTTTCGCTGAAAAGGAAAAATGTATGCATATTTAAAGAAAGGTATGAGTTAGAGTGAAAATGCAACATGTGAAGTTTGTGAAATGTGTGAGTGAATACCGGAATCCAAGCTTCTAGAAATGTTGGTGTGTATTTGGAAAAGAGGCGCGAAAATAATGTTGCGGAGTAAGAAAATTAGAAACTTGAGTGACGTGGATTCCGGTAGCAGGAAAAAGTCACTGAATAAAAAGGGGCGAAAATACTCCTTATATAGTTCCCAGAAAGGGCCAGTTGGATCAAAATCAAGCGTCCCTTTCTAGGCGCTAAAACTGTGCCTTAGTCAATGAGATTGCTTAAATGACAATCTCAAGTTCTGATTGGCTAATGCAGTATTGAAAGATCCCACAAGACTGGGTTGCAAAAATAGGGGGTGGATAGGATATTCTGTCTCTACCCACCTAAAACTGTATTCTATTGTTTTGTTTTGTTTTATAATTGCGATATAGGATAAAGATATCTACCCGTTTCCTATTGTTTTTTTTTATAAACTTCTAATTCTATCCTATTATTTTTTTTATAATCGCGATCTTGTATTACAGATACCTAGCCCCTTTCTATTGTTTTTGTTTTTTTTATAAACCCCTAATTCTATCCTTTTGTTTTGATTTTTCATGATCGCGATCTAAAAGATACCTAACCCTTATTGTTTTGTTTTTTTTACACCTAACTCTATCCTAATATTTTTTTAACCGTGATCTCTAGTATTCAAGATACCTAACTCCTTGCAATAGTTATTTTTAAATAAACATTTAACTGATTCCTGTTGTTTTTTTTATAATCGTGATGATAGGATTAAAAGATATATACCCACTCCCTGATATGTTTTTTTTTAAACATCTAACTTTATCCTATTGTTATTTTTATAATCACGATTTAGGATTAAAGATACATAATCCTTTTCAATTAAGAGTAGGAGATTTGAAAAGAGGAAGTCGCTAGTTAGTTGACCACTAGAGTCCAGAAGGGATAGGCTCGTTTACTACTAGCATCCCACAGTGAAGAGAATTTAGCTAGTCTGCTCCTGTATCCACACAAAATTTAAAGGTTGTAACTTGATGTAAAAACCTAGTTTTATACCAAAAATAAACATCATTAATTCAACTTTGTGTTATCTTCTAATTATACCAAAACGAAGCAACACAACAGTGCTGACCACGACATACGAACAGAAAGCAACCGATATATATACACAATATATGCATACACATATAAAAGGATAAATGGAGCAGACAGGAGAGGAAACGACTCATCAAGTCAATGTCAAGGCACCGGAATTCATGGAAACTGCTGTAAATGGATGGTTTACGATATTAGAAGCCCAGTTTCACTTGCGAAATGTGACAGCGTCGAAAACAAAGTTTTATACAGTAATATCGCCGTTACCAGCCGAAGAAGTGGGTAAACTACCAAATGCTACCCTCGCATCACAAGACTACGAGGAATTAAAACGGACTCTGATAGAAGCTCACGAACAAACAAAACCGGAGCTTCTAGAAAAATTAATGTAGGCTACGACTATTTCAGGACGACCGTCGACATAGTTGCACGAAATGCTATCCGTAGCTAAACGGATGGGTATGAGCGACGACATTGTGAGACACAAATTCCTGCAGGCATTACCGTCAACAATAGCTTCGCAAAAAGATTTAAACCATACCCAACTTGTCAGGTTAGCAGATGAACTGATGCCATTATTGAATAACGATAAGGCATTTGTTGTTCAGCGACCGTTATCTACTAAGAATAACTCACAAACAAATTCTAAAGGAAAATACAGCCAAGACACTTCAGTGCCACTAAATCTCGTGAATAACCAACGGACGAAAATTAGCAGAGCACATATTTATTGCGCCAACGAAGCAGGAACATGTAAGCATTGGTGTAAATTGCCCAAAAAGAGCAATCTACAAATGTTGCCTAGTTCCCGACCAGCAACACCTACGGAAAGTGATTCAGAAAACTAATAGGGCGAACAAGTTCAGTCCCACGAGGTTCGCCGCTATTAGAAATTACCGCAAAATTAGGGCCTACCAAATTAAAATTTATTGTAGATACTGGCGCAAGTATCTCAATATTACCAACTTCTGTAGTAAATGGTATTACATTTAAAACCGACTCCCATATCACTATCCACTGCAAATGGGGAGAAAATAAAATGCTATGGACAAGCGAGTTTGGAAATTGGAATACCCAGTTTAAGGAGATCTTTTACTTGGACATTCGTGATCGCTAATATCACCAACCCACTCCTTGGACTGGATTTCCTCAACAAGTTTGGTCTAATAGTAGACTGCAGTAACAAAACCATTTATGATTCTACAACAACCCAGAGAAAGAGTTTAAAAATATCTGCATCAGCGGTGAATCTAGTCGTAAATGAAACGGAGCTCCCGTCATTCATACGGAACATGATTAAAGAAAAATATCCGAATCTAATCACACCACATAAGAACAGTAACAAAAAACACTGCGGCGTCTACCACAGAATTGACACAGGATGCCATACGCCAGTATTTGCAAAACCCAGGCGGCTTAATGTAGAAAATCTGGAAACCGCGCGTAGCGAATTGAAAACCCTACAAAAAGACGGAGTGATCTCCCTTTCCAAAAGCGAGTGGTCTAGCGATTTAGATGTTGTGGAGACTATCGTTCTCTCAATAGCATAACCAAGACTGACAGGTACCCTATACCAAACAGAAACTCTTTTTCAGCAAAACTTGCGAACAAACGACGATTCTCCAAAATCGATTTGATTTCAGCCTATCACCAAATTAAAATGCATCCGAACGATGTAGCAAAAACTGCTCTCACCACCCCATTTGGTCTTTATGAATATAATTATATGCCGTTTGGATTAAAATATGCGTCAGCTACATTTCAACGGTATATGGACAAAATGTTTGAAGACATTGATTGTGTTTTTTATATATATTGATGACATTTTAATTTTCAGCAGTGATGGGATTTATCATAAAAAAGACATTGAAACTGTTTTCAATATTTTAAATGAACACAATTTAAAAATTTCAGCCACAAAATCTGTTTTCAATGTGACTTCTCTAGATTTCTTAGGCTTTCATATTTGCGTAGATGGCATTAAACCTACAACTAGTAAAATAGAAGAATTAAAATCTTTTCCTTGTCCTAAGGACGCAAAAGGCCTACGCAGACTTCTTGGAATGGTGGGATTTTATAGAAAATTAATACCAAAATTTTCAGAGATAGTCTTACCCCTATCTGAGAGAATGAGGTTATCCCCTAAAGGCGCGTTCACATTAGATGAATCTGAACGACAATCTTTCAATTCTGTAATTGAGAAACTTAATGATACATCCTCATTAGCTCACCCTGAACCTAACTGTACAAATTATCAATTAGTCACTGACAGTAGTAATTATGCTGTCGGTGCGGCATTGCACCAAATGGTGAAAGGAAATCCAATACCGATCGGATTTTTCTCTAAAAAATTAACACAAACACAAATGAGATATTCTACATTCGATCGCGAACTTTTAGCAGCTTATTTGTCAGTGCTGCACTTCCGTCACCTCATAGAAGGTCGCCAAGTGCTACTTTTAACTGACCATAAGCCATTGTGTGGTACATTTTATAGTTGAAACCCCGCTAAATCAGGCAGACAACAACGAGAATTATCTATCCTGATAGAATTTATTTCAGATATTGAACATGTAAAAGATAGTCAGAATATAGTTGCTGATTGTCTATCCCGACCAACTCTTGCTGTACAAATAGATGCGTGTGATTTACCTGCACTTACAGAAGCACAGGCATCTGATACAGAAATTCAATCTTTTCAGGACTTAAGAAATTCACCATACCTAGAGATAACCAATTTATATGGTGTGACTTATCAACGTCTTACCCCAGACCTTTTGTTCCATCTAAATAGCGTCAGTCCATATTCTATAGTATCCATTCCATAAATCACCCCAGCATTAAATCATCCATTAAGATGTTTAAAGCGAGATATTACCGGCCAAACATGGATAAATCAATCAAGGACTTTTGTACATCATGCACAGCCTGCCAACAAGGAAAGGTCTACAAACATACAAAATCACCTATACAGACTTTAGAAATACCATCAGCTAGATTTCGCACAGTCCACATAGATATAGTAGGACCACTCCCACCAGCAAAAAGCCCAAATAGCAGTTACATCAGCCCGTATAGATATAACCTCACATGTATTGACCACACAACTCGTTGGGTAGAAGCACAACCCATCAGCGAAATCACTGCAGCTAATGTAGCTGAGGCTTTTATAAACACGTGGGTCACACGTTGGGGTGTCCCACTGCATGTTATAACCGACAGAGGCCGACAATTTGAAAGTGAATTGTTTAGTGAAGTAGCAAAAATAATTGGTTTTTATAGACTATGTACGACAGCCTATCATCCTCAATGTAATGGTTTGATTGAGAGAATGCACAGGACCATTAAAACTGCTATTATAGCACGAAAAGAGCCCTGGCTCTCAGCTCTTCCAATAATACTCCTTGGGATTCTCAGTTTGCCCAATACCTCTGATTTTTCTCCTTTTTATGCTGTTACAGGTATACAATGTTTGCTACCACAGCTACTAATAGATAGCACAAGCGAGGAGGCTATAACTCAAAAGTTCATAAGAGATTTACATAAAACCATCTCACAAATTGATGTGAGAGACTTCACCAAAAGAGTTAATAAGTCCGCAAAATCTTATGTCCCAGAAAAACTTCAAACTTGTGATAAAGTTTGGATTAGAGTGGATCGTGTTAGAAGACCATTGGAGGCACCCTATTCAGGTCCCTACACAGTCCTTCAGCGAACACATAAATATTTTCTGGTTAAGATAAATAATGATATGGATACTCAAGTTTCTGTGGACAGGTTGAAACCATATATAAATGTACAAAAACAAATAGTAGAGAAACAAGTAGAAGAAAAATAAGGAACCGTTTATTTTGGTAGGAGTAGGAATAAGAGTAGGAGTAAGAAGTAGGAGTTAAGGACAGTAGTTAAGAGTAGGAGATTTGAAAAGAGGAAGTCGCTAGTTAGTTGACCACTAGAGTCCAGAAGGGATAGACTCGTTTACTACTAGCATCCCACAGTGAAGAGAATTTAGCTAGTCTGCTCCTGTATCCACACAAAATTTAAAGGTTGTAACTTGATGTAAAAACCTAAAGTTTTATACCAAAAATAAACATCATTAATTCAACTTTGTGTTATCTTCTATTCTGTGGTGGACTGGTTGCCAATCAGGGCTGTAGAGCCCAATTTGTCCTGCTGTTTAACCCGTAGCTGGAGGGAAGAGACGAATTAATGCATTTCCCAAGGGTATTTGCACGTAAGTGAATGCAAGGAATTCATCTGGAATTCGAACTCAGCTCCCTGATTTCTTCGATACCCATGGCACCACAATACACACTTTATTTATCCTATAACTGACCTATGCAAATAGGTAAAATCCTATTTGCCAATCCCACTACACATCCTTGAACCTAAAAAATGTAATGCCTTCTTTTGTTTTTAAACTTCTTCTCAAATTTCTTTCCTTTTCTTCCCCTTGAGGTTTATATCCTGTTCTTTTTAATGGATTAGGGTTAGCCTCATTTAGCTTTCTTCCATGTCTGAGTCACTCTCACTATCATTCATTTTCTATTACATTTTCTTGATCTGAAGAACTCATCCTTTCTTCTTTATCAAGATCTTCCTCTATCACAACATCTTGCTCTTCAATTCTGGGCCTTATTTGGTTAGAATGAGTCATTAATTCTTTTCCTTTCTCTGATATAATAACATATTATGTTTCCTTTGCATGACAAAATTTATCTGGACTTGCTACTTTGTCTTTTTTATTCCATATCTTTTCATTTATTGAATAAAACATTAATGGAGGCCTTATCCTCCCATTAATGCAAATGGGTTTTGCAATCTGTCTACATGTGGAATAGTTATAGAACTAAGCAGTAATCTTCATAAATAACTGTCTATAGTATCTCTATTTGGAGGCAATGCCTTCAATCCCATTTTTACTAAAATCAAAAAAACTCTTGTGACCACAATATCACCATAATAAATCATGATATTTTTTATTCTCTGAGTATTTATTTGAGAGGTAGAGCAGGTTAAGTGCTGAGGAGACTAATTCATCAATTGGCCGCGATATTGAATGTTTGGATGACTGGAGGGAGAGAAAGAAGCTATTTGGTGATTCCAGTGTGTCATAGGCTGATAAAGAAGGCATTACATATCAATGTTTTAGGGATCCCATTTCTAGAAGTTATCTCTCTTAATATTTGTTTTATTGTAATCATTTTATTTTTTATTTTTAGTGATTGCAGGCCATCCACAGAAGTAGACGGATAAAATTAGAAATAGTCATTAATGTGTGCATGGTCCATATGTACACGAGGCTAGCGTCCATTTGAATGTATTCTCCTTTGTCAAAAGTTGTTTATTTCTGTATATTTTGGTCATTTATGTACATATCTTTCTATATTAGGATAATACTCTAGCCACCATGCCTTCAATTTTAATCTCCTCTGTTTAGCTCTGTTTCCCACAATAAATATTATCATGTACACTTTTTGAAATATCTTTTCTTACTGTTTTTGAAGGTACTATCACATCTTCATGATATATAATGCTGTTTTCCATCATTAATTTATGCCTCATTTCTTTATAAGTTCTTTCAGCTTTGGAACAATTACTCCACCTGTTTCTTCTTATTCTCTCAGCAATCTTGCTTAATATCAGGTCATGTAAAGTTTCTGATGTTAATCTTTGTAGAGATAAATCAATTTTAACCCAATGTAATATTTCTTCATTTGGAATATCGATTTATTTTCTTTTTGATCCTTATTAAATTGTAACCTTGACAGTGCATTGGGATTTGATATTGTATTTCCTTTTACATACTCAATGTCTAAATCATATCCCATTAATTTTATTTCTAACTTTAGAATCCTGGATTATGTAACTTTTGGTAACTCCTTTCTAGGGTTAAAAATAAACTCTAGAGCATTATGGTCCAACTTTAATAGGAACCTCTTACCTAATAAAAAATGTGGAATTCTGCTTTTCCTGTTTAGGATGCGGTTTCCGGTTTTCTCTTGTCTAATCTTCTCTGCTTTTTTTTTTCAATTGGAGTAGATAGACTAAACTACCGCCCGGTTCACACTCTACCCACATCTATTGAACAGGTGAAGAGGCTCATCCCTTGTTTCCTGTTTAGGATGCGGTTTCAGTTTTCTCTTTTCCAATCTTCTCACTTTTTTTTCAATTGGAGTAGATAGACTAAACTATCGCCCGGTTCACACTCCATCCACGTCTACTGAACAGGTGAAGAGGCTCATTCCCTGTTCCCTGTTTAGGATGTGGCTTCTGGTTCTCTCTTTTCCAATCTCTTCACTCTTATGTAGCCCCCTGCACATCAGTGGCGTTACCGCCTTGCTCGGGGTGATATGATTAAAAATAAAAAAAATACCAAAACTAAGCAACACAACAGTGTGATTTTTATATAAACACCTAAGTCTATCCTATTTTTTTATAATCGAAATCTGGGATTAAAGATACTTAACCATTTCCTATTGTTTTTTATAAACACATAACTAATGATTTTGATTTTTTTAATCGCGATCTAAGATTAAAGATAGCTATTCCCATTGTGTTTTTTTTTGTTTTGTTTTTTTGTTTTTTTTATAAACACTTAACTCTATCCTGTTGGTTTTTTTTATAATCGCGATGATAAGATTAAAGATATCTACCCGCTTCCTTCTGTGGATTTTTTTTTTTTTCATAAAAACCTAACTCTATCCTATTGATTTTTTATAATCTCGATTTAGGATTCAAGATACCTACCTATTTTTTTTTTTATAATCATGATCTAGCAAGAGGAAACTTATAACAACATCAGTAATGTTGATTATGATTATGATTGTAAGCACTTCCGGTCCAACTAGCTAAAGCTGGGAACAAGACGAATAGAGCAGGCAGTTTTGTCTAATAGAGCTGTTAAGTTTACTATGTCTCGAATCATCTTTATGTTACTTCGATAACAGCCGCCATTTTCATATAAGTTTTCAGTAGCCAGTCTCATATAACTTATCTTTCCACCCTAAGCTCAGTAAATCACTTATCCCCTCCAGTTAGAGATTAATAGTAGCTAAACCCTCTAGTTTGGTTTGCAGCCAGTGTAGGAAAAGGACAATTCTGAATTCAAAACTATTTTTACACCGGGCTGCATGCTACGAAGGTATAGGTAGCTACACATAGGATGGTGAGATTCTGACCTTATACTCTACAAGAGGTCTACAAGGTTAGCAATACCAAACTGTCTCTGTCTGAATTTATGGGTTTAGGATTTATCCTTATTTACACTAGGACTTTTGCCATCATGTTTGTTATTAACACGGAAATAGCTCCTCTGGCCGCCATCAAGTGTTTGTACATAAAAACCCTTTAGGAATTTCAAACTGTATTCTTTATTTTATCTATAAGGGTAGGTTCGTTATCAATATCGCGTCTTGTTCTTCTTTAGTACTCCTCACTTATTTTATCTGTTTTGGAACAGTTACCGAGTGAATTAAAGTGGTTGATAAATTTGATGACACTTATTGTTAGTTCAATCCCAGGACTGGGTAGTGGAAACTTAACCTCAGTGTACACTTGCATTCGATAACTGAAGCTTGAAAGCTTCTGGCCATCATAAATGTTCTTTGAAATGAAGAGAAATGTTCAAGCCTTTAAAATTTCAAACATTCTTTTGGTGAGTAATATTTGTTTTTATAACTCATATTTTGTTATTTTTTCGATAACAGAGATCATTATAGCATAATAAACAAGAATTAACATCCATTAACAATTACAAATTACAAAAAGCAAAATGTTAATATTAAATCCCGGAATTTTAGTATGAAGTAGGGAGAATGTTGAAAAAATACTGTAAGATGGATAGGAGCTAGCGATACTGCAAGTAGTTCTTGTCAATTGTGAACATGAAAGGGCGACTAGCGGCGGCTCTGGAAAAAAGAGAATTCGTTTGTGTCTGGCATGCAGGGCAGTAATCTGTTCCAAAGAAAGAAAATAATAATAATACTCACCGCTGTCTTAATAATCCACCTTCAGCTCATTCTAAAGGAAAAAAGAGAGGAGGCCCTCGAGTGGAATTTTTATAGACTGAGGAAATGGATTATGGGTAGAGAAATGGATTATAAAACTGACCGACCAAGTTCACCGAGGGGTCAGTGGCGTCAATTTCTGGGCGAGAAGCTGACGCAGAGAGACGCAGTGAAAAGGTGGAAGGAGGAAAGTGGAGTAGGAAGAGGAAGAGGCGTAGCAAGAAGCCAGCTGGGAGAGCGTTGAATTGAAATCCAACGGTCTGTGGTTCGATCCCTGGTTCTGCACTCACTAGAAGAAAGTGTGCAACAAGCTATTTCGGCGTAATGGGGGACAGGTTCGACCTGAAATTGATTCCAGAGTTCAGTGGCTCGACCCCAGTACTTGACTGGGTGGAAAAAGTGGAACTGCATTGTCTCTTGTCTGGTGTCAAAAACATTGAACATGTGATTCCTCTGCGTTTGTCCGGTGGGGCTTTCGCTGTGTATCAACAGCTCAGTGCTGAGGAAAAACAGAATTATGAGAGGATCAAGGCAGCCCTATACAAAGCGTTTGCTATCGACCCCGCCACTGCCTGGGAGCAATTTGAGGCAAGACAATTACATCCTGGCGAAACTGTGGACGTATATTTGGCCGAGCTGACGAAGTTGACGGTGTTGTTCGGTGGGCTGCCCGAGCGGGCCTTGGCATATAAATTTCTGGCGGGGCTCCCAACCGGAGCAAAACAGCTCCTGCGGGCGAGCTCAAACATAACCTCGTTGTCCCTTAATGACCTGGTGGACCGAGCCAGAACCGTGATGAAGGATAATTCCGAGCTGAGAGATCCGGTAATCGCCGCTGCACAATCCACACCGAGTGATGATAAACCGTCTCAGGGGCTTAGCCCGCGTGGTGGGGTCGTGTGTTATAGGTGCGATGGCCAGGGCCACATTGCAAGGAACTGCAGACGGCGACCGACAGCTGTTCGCTGCTACCGGTGTAATGAAACCGGACATATGGCCCGGGATTGTGCGGGAAACGGGGCCGGGGACAAGGTGCCGGCGTCGACCTTTCCCCAAAGCAGAAATTAGAGACGCTTCCGATCATTCAGGTCTATGTCAACGAGACATTGTGCTCAGCACTCCTCGATTCCGGGTGCTCCCGCACCATAGTGTTCGTAGACCTCTGCCACACTTGGAAGGAGAAGGGTGTCAGGGTAACCACCATCAGTGGAGAATCGCGGACATGTTGCGGGGTGGGTGCGATAAACATCCGTACAAGAACAGGAAACTCGGCCAACGTCGAGGCGCTAGTAGCGCTCAAAAAACCACTGAACTTTGACCTGCTTCTAGGCTATGATGCTATCAGAGCCCTAGGTGGTGTTCACATAACGCAGACGGGGGAAGTGCAGTTTCAAGAGAGGACCCCAGTGTGCGCAGCGCTGAGGATCGACCAGCCAGACTTTAGTGTCGAATTTGACCAGCACCAGAAGGCTTGGACCGCCTCATGGAAGTGGTCGGGAAATCAGGAGCCAGCAAAATTGCGGAACGAAGTAGCCGAGTACCATGTGCCCGACCAAATAAGGCCTGCATACGAAGAGGAGCTTCGTGAATGGATCAAGGATGGCTGGTTAATTCCTTACCCCTATGAGAAACTTGGACCTCCCAAAGGTTTGATCCCGCTGATGGCGGTTACTCAGCACAACAAAGCAAAAGTGAGGCCAGTGATGGACTACCGCGAACTAAATGCGCATGTTGATGCATTTACGGCAGATGCTGATGTTTGCGCCAGCAAGCTACGAGAATGGCGCCAGCAGGGTTCCAATGTGTCCCTGCTGGATCTAAGAAAAGCGTATCTGCAGGTCCGGGTCAGCGAAACGATGTGGCCGTTTCAGACGGTGGTGTTTGCCGGCAGAAGGTACTGCCTTACAAGACTGGGCTTCGGGCTGAACGTGGCACCCCAAATAATGAAGACCATAGTCAACGCTGTGTTGTCACAGCAAGAAACAATGAAAGAGGGGACATCGACGTACCTTGATGACATATACGTGAACGAAGACGTTGTATCATCATCACGCGTAAGGACCAAACTGGCCGAGTTTGGCCTGATTTGCAAGGACCCGGAACATTTGGAGGATGGCGCCCGTGTCTTGGGCCTGAAAGTTCGAAAGGAGCGGGGGACCTTGAAGTGGGGGACGCGGAACTGCAGTTCCTGAAGTACCCGAAGTCTTCACGAGACGAGTGGTCTTCTCCCTGTGTGGAAAACTTGTGGGGCACCTACCAGTGTGTGGATGGACTCGTGTAGCAACAGGCACCATAAAAAGGAGGGCAAGCGCAGTCACCAAAGCCTGGGATGATGAAACGACGGACGATCTGTTGGTTCGCATGGTGAAGGAGACCATCGCAAGGGTAAAGCAGGATGACCCCGCAAAGGGAGACTGGTGTGTGCAGGGAGACGAATTGAGCGTGTGGGTGGATGCGAGCTCTGTGGCGATTGGTGTGCTGCTTGAGGAGAACGGAGCTGCGATTGAGGACGCCTGCTGGCTGCGACCGACGAATGACGCTGCTCACATCAACCTGGCAGAGCTCGATGCGGTGACGAAAGGCATTAACCTGGCACTCCAGTGGAAAGTCAAGAAATTACACATACACACAGATTCGCTGTGCGTGTACCACTGGATATCAAACACACTGACAGGTAAGGCCAGGGTGCGCACCAAGGCGGCCAGCGAGATGCTGATCAGACGGAGGTTGGAGACCATAAGAAAGCTAGTAACAGAGTACAATCTGTCTGTGGATGTGGTACTTGTCACCTCAAACTGCAACCTCGCTGATAGGCTCACTCGGGTGCCTCAGAGATGGATTGATGCCGTGAAGAAAGAAGCTGGGCCAGTACCGTTACTATGTGCTGCCTCTGTGGAGGCGGCAGACAAAATCAGGGAAATACACCACATCAGTGGGCACCCCGGAGTGAGACGGACATGCTATTTTGTACAATTGACCAATCCGTCAGTGTCAAAAAGTGCAGTGAGAGCGGTGGTCAAGGAATGCCAAACATGCCAGTCAATCGACCCCGCTCCAGCGAGATGGCGGAGGGGTCGGCTGGGAACAGACATGACTTGGAGCCGACTGGGTATGGACATAACCCATTATGGCAGCCAGCACTTCCTCACACTGATAGATTGCGGACCGACGAGGTTTGCGATCTGGCGCCCGTTGGCACGCCAGGACTCCTCCAGTGTCATCCGTGAATTGGAATCCATATTTTACGAAAGGGGGCCGCCTGAAGAGATCCTCACGGACAACGATACTGCCTTCTGCAGCGTAGAATTTAGGCGTTTTGTAGACGAGTGGGGGATCAGGCTCAGACACCGATGTGCATATGTGCCGAGTGGCAACGGCATAGCAGAGCGGTGCCACCGAAGCGTGAAGAGGACCGCGGCCAGGAAGGCGTGCACTATTGCAGAAGCGGTCTATAGATATAATGCAACACCGAGGGATGCTGTGACTGCTGTGAGCGCACCCGCCAATGCGATCCATCGCTACCGAGTGCGCATCAAGGGCATTGACGCGCGTCTGCCTGATCGGCGGGGAACAAGAGGGCCGTATGAATTAGGGGACACCGTCTGGGTGAAGCCTCCCAATAGCCGGTGCACCACCAGTTTTCGAAGGGGACGAATCACCGGCATCGTCAGTGAGCAGGCCGTGCTGGTTGATGGTACTCCACGCCATGTGAGGGACATTCGGCCCGCCCTGAATACGAATTCGTTGACAAGTAGCGGCAGTGGTGAATCATCCAATGACGAACTGTGGATTCGAACCACGCCCCGCGAGTCTGATGGTCCGACTGCGAACCCCGACGCTGTTGCCGATAATTCCGATGCCACTTCTGAGAGCTCAGATGAAGAAATCCAGACAATCCCCCTTCGTAGGAGTGCCCGCAACAAGCGGCCACGTCCGCCTTGCCACATGTGTGGTCTTGAGACCAGGGGGGAGTGTGAACATGAAAGGGCGACTAGCGGCGGCTCTGGAAAAAAGAGAATTCGTTTGTGTCTGGCATGCAGGGCAGTAATCTGTTCCAAAGAAAGAAAATAATAATAATACTCACCGCTGTCTTAATAATCCACCTTCAGCTCATTCTAAAGGAAAAAAGAGAGGAGGCCCTCGAGTGGAATTTTTATAGACTGAGGAAATGGATTATGGGTAGAGAAATGGATTATAAAACTGACCGACCAAGTTCACCGAGGGGTCAGTGGCGTCAATTTCTGGGCGAGAAGCTGACGCAGAGAGACGCAGTGAAAAGGTGGAAGGAGGAAAGTGGAGTAGGAAGAGGAAGAGGCGTAGCAAGAAGCCAGCTGGGAGAGCGTTGAATTGAAATCCAACGGTCTGTGGTTCGATCCCTGGTTCTGCACTCACTAGAAGAAAGTGTGCAACATGATAAAAAGTTATCTCAATTGTGTATATAAATCTTGAATATATTTTGACGAGAGAACATCCAATTTTGTAGTGTGTGAAATTATTAAGTATGTTCAAAGAGAAAATGTAGTACGTTATTAAGTGAATCCAGAGTTCTAGTTGTAGTTAGCAAATGTGTGTAACGTGATGCAAGGACTAACAGGGTAGTAATAAAGCCTGTGTTCCTTTCTTTCTTTTTATGGCCGGTGAGAAAGTGAAAAGGGAAGTAAAGCAATAAAGGAAAATTTTACTTATCGATGTTAATTTTTAGGAGTCAGATGAAGTGTCTTATTGTTGTTGTTTTCTTCTTCTTTTTGTTGACAGCGAGAATGGTGATGACAAAGAAGAAGAGATAAAGAAAATAGCACGCAAGAAAAAAAGGGAAGACTAATGTGTGTCGGGTTGTTATGTCCGGTCAGTGGATTGAAAATTTCCTTTGTCACATCTTGGCGATGTCTGATCTCTCTCTCATCTGACTGGTTCGACTTTGTTTCTCTATTTTTATAGCAAAAGACTTTCTCCGCACTAGCTCGTGAATTTCTCTCGGTTTTGTAAATCGCTTCCTTTCGTTGGTTAGAAAATTAATTCAACATCGGATTGCGAAATTTGGCTTCGTCTTTTTTCTTCAGTATGGGGTCAATTCAGTACGGGGTCAATTCAGTACGGAGTCAATCCTTTTTCCTTTTGGTCAAAATTAGATTTCACACTGGATTGCGAAATTTGTAAACAGTGAAGAGATAGAAGTTACTTTTAATTCCGTATTTACCAATAGAGCACGTCAGTATTTTTAAAGCAATTCATTTATATAAATCACCAATTCCATTGAAAATGTTGTTAATTAGTGATCCTTTATATTTTTATTATGTGAGGAATGCTTTTTGCATTACTGAGGTGCCTTTTTTCTCGCTTTTTTTTTACTTACAGTAATAATCACCATCTACAAGTTCTACGAGCCACTTGAGGTAGAGGTAAGGGGCAGTTTATGAGGATATAAGGGAAAGATAACGGTTAACCCTAGACTTAAACATGTTAAGATTGTAGTGGTCGGGAGTCGGTACTACAGAGCAGTGGTTCGCGGGAGGAAAGTTGTTAGAATGGAACTTACTCCGCATCATCTAAATTCCGTAATTGATTTGAAAACGTTTATTTGACAACGAATGGATACAGTGGTCGATTACTCGAAAGCAACTTTGATTCAGTCTCATAATAGAACAGAAGTGCATTTTCTCACATTAAAATTAATTCATATAACGGCGGTGGAAGAAATCATTTTCTGGGATGAAGGGAGTAAGGTACTATTGCCTCACTTTCTAACTCGGTCTGTATCATGGATTGACTGTTCTGATTTTCAAGTCAGCTATCGCCACTGATATGTTATATTATAATTATATTATATATAAATGATTGCCCGTTTCTAGTAACAGCTGAATGTGTAAGACGTTGTACAACTGCTATGAAAGGCAAAAGACTTATATGCTAAGATGCTAAGATTCTATTCCAAGAATTAAACTTGTGATTTTATACATTACCTTTCAACTGAAAAAAAAAAACAACTAATTTGTAGCATGTCTTTTTAATATATTTTCCACTATTTAAAAGTGTCTTTAGTTGATGTAATGCAATTGAAGTGCGTTGAACTACAGCTGTAATTCTTATATTTATTTAGTTCTGTTGCTTTTCGTAGCTACATTTGTGTGTAAAACCAGAGCACATTTTTTTCCATTTTGTTTTACTTCATTTCAATTACCCATTGGTGAGCCAATTAATGAGCCAATCAAGGCCAATAACCGTAAAGAATAAGTCATGGGTTACCTCCCTTAAAAACTGCTTAGTTATTTTTCAGATTAATTTAAGTTTAGGTCATATACAAAATGATGATTATTTTTTCATTGCAAAATTTGTAACTACAATTTTCGCCTCCTAATAAACAATAAACTCTGTACTTATGTAAGGAAGCTTAATTCGCAATAACTAAGGTTTAAAATTAATTCTTATGAAAGAAAAAGCTTTTCTGAAAGATTGAATTTGCTGCTTGCAGTAAGCAAAATACTCTGGTATGTTTCAAGCAGAATTTATATTGATCGTAATCGATTTTTAATCATAAAATAGCTGATTAGTGTCCTTTTTAGTCGACTTTTATCGTAATATAATTCTCTGTATTAAAAAGCCTTCCAAAAATAAAATATAGTTTTCTGAATTTTTATTTGAGGAATATTAGCTGATTTAAAGTTTAATTAATCTGATTTGAAGAAAATATTATTTACTTGAATAATATAATTAAAAAAAAAACAAGAATGGCGATTTTTAACCGACAGCAGCCATTCTTATATAATTGACAAGCGAAGACAAGTACTAATAAACTATTGACAGTTTCATTTTTCTACGAAAACTTTATTTCTAAAACATAATTTAAGAAAACGGCATGATGCATTTTTTAATATAATTTTTAAGTATTAAGTAATCATAAAAATGTTGGATAATATTCTCCATAATCTAATTTTAGGAATGTTGGATTGAAATTTACTATAGCCATAGCTTTTATTTTCTTGTAATGTGTATGGTCAACCATACTTTAAAAAATGTGCAAGTTTTATAATATTTTATATACATAAAAAAAATACATAAAAATCATTTTAAAAATCTTGGTGCAAAATGATTTGTATTGAGCTTTGCAACTTTTGATTTGATTATCATAATTAAAATGTAAAAGAATGAAAATAATTCGTGCAAAAATTCATTATTCATCGAAATATTTTTTCTTAAGAATCGTGTCCTTAATAAATTTTACTTATAGAAGCAATTAAAAACTCTTCTAATTAAATAATGTCAATTTTATGGCATTTTTTATTTTTAGATTCGGATTTTCGGGGAATGAATAGTAGTTTGAAAAAAAAAATGAATGATTTACATTCTTTAAGGAGTTCAGCTTTTAATTAATAAAACAAATTTTGGGATGAAAATTAAATTTCTCAAAAATTGAATGAAAGTGAGGGTAACATGTACAAAAAAAAAATTAGCAAGAATTTCAAAAAAAAATTTTCAAAAATAATTTCATTCATTTGTGAATAAGTCCTGAAAGTTTCATCAAAATCTAATAGTTATTTGATTCTTACAAGAATTTCCAAATCAATGTTTTTCACCGGAAAAAATGCGCTTACTTATCGTAAATAAAATGTCGACCACTAACGCAAAAAAAAAAAAATGTAATTTATAACACAAATTTCGAACGTGCTAGAAAAGATTAAAAAATACGCTTTGGTCTTTCCTCTTAATAATAACGATTTTTTTTCTTCTTTTTTGCGATAAAAACATTGTTTTTATTATGTTTGGACACTTTTTCAGTATACTATGCCGATTTTTCAGCGAAAGGGCGGGAGTAACTATCTTTAATAAGGGCATCAGCATATGGCAAGCGGTTAGTGTTGTGAATTCCAGATGCGAAACCACACAAAATAATAAATAACAAAAACAGATATGTAGATAGAAAATGTAAGTTATATTGAACAAAATATACAAACTGGGACACGGGTTAGTCAGTTCAGGAATACTATTAGTAGAAATCAATATATACAGTCTTGCAGTGAAATAGTATGTCCGAGTAATGACTCTATATATAAACAACTCCAACTAACTCTGCACCAACTTACTGACCAACTAAGCAAATACTTCACAACTCTTTTACAATTACTTTGCAACGGTATTTACCAACCTTCCCACGCAAGGTTAGATGTGACACAAGGTCATTTTATAGTGGGTTTTCCCGGCCATATAGCCGAGACACAAAATATCTGTCTATTATTACCGAGTTGTGATTCTACCCTTCGGCGGAATCACGACTGGGTTAGTGCTCTCTGCTCGGAAGCAGAGTGCGCTCTCTACCCGAAGGCAGTGAGCTGACAGTGTCATAGTAGCAAAGGCAAATGCTTTGTAACTGCCGTTCTCTGTAGAGGCAGGATTTTATGTACCCTCAGTTGAGTCCATTATTATGTACTAAGGGGCGATCCCCAACAGTTAGAATTTCCAGAATTTGTTTTAATTAGATAAAACATCTCATTAACATGCGTTCTTTTTTTCCGAAATAAAAGCATAAAAAATCATCACGAGTTGTTTTTAAGAATTTGCAAGAAGTCATGTAATTAGATGATTTTTACAGTACTTATTCGGCAAAGAATTACTTGTATATTGAATAGTCCATTTTATTTTTAAAAAATAAGAAAATGTTTTGGGAGATCATTTCACTTACCCCTTTTCGATATCTTGTGTATACTTTTATGGATAGACCTCAATTATGTTTATCAAATTGGCCTTGTGTGAAACACAACCGAAGTTTCCTCAAGTTAAAGTTATCAGAATGCTAGTAAGATAAAACTGTCTTGTTTGTATAAATAAATGAACATTTATTTATTTATATGAACAGTTATTATAAACATTACTTTCTCGAACAGCATATCACCAATTTGTATGTATGAGATTTTTAAACTGTGAAAATGTTCTAAGAGAAAGAGTTGCAGAGTTTCAAGAATTAAAAGTTTTTTTGTTGTACTGAAATGTGATTTGCGCAAAAAAGATAAATCTATATTTTGCTGTCTGTATCAACAAGGTAGTAGCAAAGCCTTTTTCTTCTCTTTCTGTTGTGGACGGTGAGTATGTGAAGAATAAGAAGGAGAAATAAAGAAAGCAGTACGCGATACAGTGAGAGAATACGAATGTGTGTAGCTGGAAAGTTGTGTCCGATCAGCGGTTTGAAAATCTCTTGTGACATGGTGGTTGTGTTGGCTGGTCTCTGCCTCCTCGTCTCTCTGACTGGTTCAACTTTCTTTCTCTATTTATACCAAAGAAAGATTTGACATTGGCTTGTTACTTTCTCACAGTTTTGTAAATCGCTCACTTTTCATTGGCTAACAGATATTTCACACAGGATCGTGAAATTTGCCTTGGTCTTTTTTGTTCAGCAACGGAGCCAATCCTTTTTCTATTTATCAAAATACAGATTTCACACTGGCTTGCAAATTTGCAAACAATGAAGAAAAGAGAGTTTTTATTTCGTATTCAGTATTAAATTTGGGGACTTTTCGCGGAATTTATTTCACACTAACATAAAAAAACCTTGAAGATTTTATTTTGTAAAAACAAAGAATACACAATAGCAAGTGTAAAAATTTTTAAAATTCATCCTTTCCAAAAAAAAATTCAATAAAACTCAAAACATAATTATGTGAAAAGAAAGTACTTTCATAATTAAATAAAACTCATCATCATCATCATCATCATCACCATCATCATTCTTATCATTCTACTATGGTTACACTACCTACCAAGTATGCAGGAAGACCTAAGGCTGATAGTGACGTGTAGTTATGGCTACATTTAATTATTTGTTTTTCTAAATCCCATAACATCATTATCGTTAAAGTTCTTGATGTGTTATTTATCAAAACAGTTTTGCTTTTCTCTTGAGTTGGGATTTCCTGAGATTTTTTTAATGCAGTGTTGTGTTCCTTTTTTAACATTCCTAGCGCATCTACTATAGCTGGTACCATTTTTGTTTTCAATTTCCACATTTTTCCTTTGATAGTTTTTCAAATTTCTTGGTAAATGTGTTATAGTTCTCTTGGCTAGCTATATCAAGATTTTTCTTTTCTTATCCGTTTTTGACAATTATGTCCGGCCTATTTGTTTCAGTCACTTAAGATAGTGTAATCTCATAGAATTGTGATGTCTTCTATTTCTGTAACCGGTGATAGGGGTTTGCACATTGTCCATTGTAAATACTGTCCCACTCTATCGTGAAGACTTTATATTCATTTGGAGCAAGTACAGAACAGCCTATGATTATTAGTATTATGTTGCCATTTTTCATCATATTTCGATTTCTGCTATGGTCGCACTACCAACCAAGTCTGCGGAAAGACCTAAGGCAGGTCGTGGCGTGTTGTTATCGCTCAATTTCATGTTTTTCTATCTCCCCTATCATCCCTAGCGTTACATAGACAAGAATAAAGCCTTCAGTCTCAGACTTTAATCTAGATGCACGTAACCATCGAGGAGTATTAACTTTATCAACATTGGGTTTATTGACACGTTCTTGATATTGGCCATGCAGAGGTTTGTCTTGCCAGCGCTGTTTCATCTGTTCAAGGGCTTTATCTTTGGCTTTCATTTTCATATTTTTTGCCGCAATAGTTGGTTCTTGGCTTCTGTTTTGCTTTTCTACAGAATCTACTAACTGCAAATCTTGTTTGTATTTACTGCCTTCTTTTATTATTGAATATTTTTTCTTTCTTTCTTCATGTTGTCTTACTAATTGTATCATCCAATCCTTTGTTGTTTCTATGTATGTTAGTAAGCCAATAGTTGTTGTCTTGTATGACAATTCCAGCTGAATAAGACCTCTTCCACCTTCTTTACGGGGTATGTATAGACGGTCTACATCAGCCTTTGGATGATGCATCTTATGCTTAGAAAGAAGCTTTCTTGTTTTAGAATCCATTCGCCTGATGTCATTTAGAGTCCAGTTTAAGATGTTAAAGCTATATTGGACAACTGGGATTGCAAGACTATTAATGGCCATAACTCTGTTCTGTGAATTTAATTCAGTTTTTAATATCATTCGTAGCCTTCTATAGTATTCTTTACGCACTATTTCTTTCATTTTTTTATGGTGAATGTTTTCTCTCTCATTTACACCTAGGTATTTATAAGCTTCTTCTGGTTTCAATTCTTTTATTGTTACAGCAGGGTCTAAGCTAATTGAGGATGTTTCTTGTATTGATCCACGTAAAACTGTAGCTTTAGCACATTTATTCAAATGAAATTTCATTCCAATGTCTTCGCTGAAGCATTTTACAGTTTGCAGAAGACCTTCCAGCTCATTATCATTCTTAGCATATAACTTTAAGTCATCCATGTAAAATAGATGGCTTATTTTCTTTTGGCCTATTTTATAACCACATTCTGTCTAATTAAGTTGACTGGTTAGTGCTATTAATGATATGCAGAATAGTAAGGGAGATAAAGAATCACCTTGAAATATACCTCTTTTGATGTTTATTTCATCAGACTTATAGGTTCCATTTATATGATTGAGGTAAAGGGTTGTTTTCCATATAGACATGCACTGTTTGATGAAATTGATGATGACGGGCGATATCTTGTATATATTTAAAGTCTTTAAAATCCAGTCATGTGGCACACTATCGAATGCCTTTCGGTAGTCTATCCAGGCAGTACTAAGATTTTTCTTTGTACTGTAGCAGTTTTCCAGGATCATTTTGTTAATTAGCAATTGGTCTTTACAACCATAACAGCCACGTTTGCATCCTTTTTGTTCAAGCGGTATCATGTCATTTCTTTCTAAGAATAAATATGTCTGTTTTGTTAAAATAGATGTTAGTAGTTTATATGTTGTCGGAAGACATGTAATTGGTCTGTAATTTTTCGGGTTGTTTGTGTCACCATTCTTGGGTAGAAGAAATGTAATTCCTTTGGTCATCCATGCAGGAATTTTAGTGGGATCGTCAACCATTTCTTGAAGTTCTTTGGCTAGTTTTTTATGTGCTGCATTTAAATAATATAGCCAAAAGTTAGGAATTTTATCTATACCTGGGAATTTCCAATTGTGTGCTTTTTTTAGTGCAAATTTAACATCATCTTCTGTAATTCCAGACCATGTCTGTTCTGGTTTATTATTATTATTATTATTATTATTATTATTATTATTATTATTTTTCAGATTGGGTATGCAAGACAGTCTACGCTGAATATTCCTTTTTGAAAAATGTATTTGCAATTTTTTCAATTCGATTAATCCCGTTGCTGTTCGCAACAAGTGTTTCTTTTATTAATAAAGACGTGTTTAAAGACTCAGAAAATGAAAAGTTTAATGCCATTTTCGAATGTGAACCTTTTTTTAAAATATTTGTATTTTTTTTTTCCAAAGATTTTTCTTTTTACATTAGTTAAAAAAAAAAAATAACGAATTACCTCTTTTGATTGTATTTTCTTCCCTGTTTGAAGAATAATATGATAAATGTTAATTTAATAATTCTTAAATTATATTAATTAAAGACAATATTGGGTGCAAATAAATATTTTGTGACATCAAAGAGGTAAAAAAAAATATTTTAATAACTTTTAATTAATTTCTTTTTATACTTCTAATGTAGTATAAAAAATAAAATTATTATAAGTTTCATAGAGTATTGAATAAAAAAAGGTCAAAGTGGTTAATATTCGTGGGTTAATATTCGTGGCTTTTTGTTAACAGTAACACATAGAGTTGAAAGTCGTTTTACCACTGCTTTTTATTGTTGTTGTTGCCGTGTCCCTTACAGTTCTTAATAACTTTTTACTTTCTGTTATCTCTCCTAAAACTTCATTTTTTCATTTTCATTTTTATTTCCTCAATCTCAAGGTTATGTGTTGTTTTCCGCTGTCCGTTTTACCTCCACTCTGTCCTTTTCCAAGACATCTTTCCTCATTATGTACTCTAGAAATTCCAACTGTTTCTTCCTGGTGTTAAGTATAAGTGTCTTTTTCGTTTCTAGTTCTTCGAAAACTTCATCGTTGTGTTTCGTCCATAGTATTTTCGGTACCCTTCCGTAAAACCATATTTCTGTTGCTTCAAGTGTCTTCTTTATCTGTAAAGAAATTGTATCCACTCCTGTATAAGAAGATGGAGCGAGAAATCGTAAAGAAGAGTTCGAATTCCAGTTGGATTCGCTGCATTCACTTAGACGCAAATAAACTTGAGAAAGGTATTAACCCATCTCTTCTTCCTCCAGTTATAGGTTAAATAGCAGGAAATAGAAATAGAAAACAATCCAAGTGCCAATGATAAGATGAATCGCAGATCTAGTGTGAACAGTCCAACGGGCAACGTAGTAACAAAAATGGAGTAAAAAAATCCAACTTTTTCTAGCAACAGCGAAAATCGCACTTTTGCTCACCAAGATCAAAAACCGTACTAAAACTAAAAGAAAACTAAAATAATTATCTAACTTCCAGTAAGCAAAACGGCTTTTATTCACAGATTAAAATTAAACCAACGCTTTTATTCCAGGGGTCATGTATCCTTAAGAACATGGATTCTCGGAACCTAATGCCTCAGTAACGATTTTTTTTTACCAGAACTCATATTACAATTTTATTGTTCTTATTGTTTTTCTCCAACACTTCGTATGGTTCGCATATTCTATGCTTCACCGACTTAGGAAATTTTTATGGCCTAGTAAATTCCTTAAGTTTTCATATTTTCTACTGGTGTTCTCTGTCTATTATATTAACTTTATCCCACCGGGCGCCGGTAAACCCCTTTTCTTTCCATAGGGGGTCAACTACGCCTGATTTTTATATATCCCCTCAGGTTACTTTACGGTGTTCTTGCAGTCTTATCTTAAGCGGGCGGCTCGTTTCTCTTTTATATTTCTTACCACATCTGCATGGGATGGCGTAATAATACAAGGGGTCGTAATCTTCAATTCAAAAATGCTAGCTCGTCTACAAAAGTCTACGCTATGCGACTTTCTTTAGCCAACTTAAACTACGTGTCAGCTTCTCTGAGTCAATTGCTTGTATATCTTTTTCTCCTGCAAATTGTATTTAAAACATTTACTAAATATGAACTTTCTCAACCTACCTTCATATCTCCCGTTCAGTCAGTATAAAAATAGATATTTATGCTAATTTTAATAAAAGTGTAGAATGAAAAATGATACTCTTAAACTATTGGTTCTTCTTCTTTATGCACTATCTCCCCTCAGGAGGTAGGCGATTATGGCTCTTCATAAATTCCTATCTTATGAGCCTCTTAATAAATTTTGTCTTTTTGTTATTTCTCCTAAACCTTGTTCTACAATCCATTTACTCAAGCTCACTAAGTATGTTTTGCGTTACTTTCCTCTGTTCTTTTTGCCTACAATCTGCCCTGTGAGTATCAGATTTCCCAAGTCCTCTTTCTCCATTATGTACCGTAAAAATTTCAACTGTTTTTTCCAGGTGTTAAGTATAAGTTTCTTTTTATTTCAATTTTCCGTAAAACTTCGTCGTTGCTCACATGTTCGCTCCATGGTATCCTCGTCATCCTCCTGCATCACATTTTGCTTCAAGACTCTTCTTACTCGTTTAGGAGATTGTCCTGCATATATGAGGACAGATATTACCCAACAGTTTAGTACTCTTTTCTTTGTTTCTAAACAAGATTTTTTTCTCAATACATTGCTTAGCTTTTGTAATGCCGCTTGGGCTATCCAAATGCGCCTTCGGATTTCAGTGTCACTCTTCCAGTCCTCTGCTAAAACACTTTTCAAATATTCTATTGTTTATACTTGTTTGATTTTGGTATCTCTGATTTGTAATTTACATTTTGAGCTCATGCCTTTTGCTAACAACCATGCAATCTGTCTTCCTACAGTTGATGTCTTGTCCTTTCTTCTCACTTTCATTCATTAACATTAGTGGGAGATTTTCTAGTTTTATTTCTGTGTCTTCTATCAACAATGTCAACATACGCTAGACAGATGCATAGCGTATGTTGTGAGCGTCCATAATGAATCCTGGTAAGACTTCTAATTATCACAGAATCACCTCACTGTATAGGTTGAATAAGTCACGTGAGAAGACACATCCTTGTCTTACACTCCTTCTTATTTTTGTATATCTTATCAAATCAGTTTCTATCCGTATGCAGGTGGTTTGCTACCCGTATAGGTTCAGGATTATCCTAATATCTTCCCAAATATGTCAAGGTTGCTGAGTATTTCCAAAAATCTTTGTGGGATACTTTATCGAACGATTTTACATGATCTACTAGGTGTCTACTACAAAAAGCGGTCAATTCAGAAAGAAAGTTATTTAGCTATCATGATTCCTGCACAATCATCGCAGATGTTCGAAATGTTTGCCTGAATGTTCAACACCAAATTGTAAGCGAGGTAAACAGGAGGCAATACTTTTATTCAAAGTCATGACTATTCAAGAAATTTATTCAAGATCAATTATTTCTAAAAGATAAAACAGTAATGAAAAATTGTTCGCATTTTACTAGGCACCCTGTCGTATGTATTGCTCTTTCTGATCAAATTCGGAGCATAAATATAGCGTTCCTTTGTTCTAGAGTCTTTAACGAACCCGCATTATTCTTGCCCTATCCTAAGTCTGATTCTGCTGCACGCTCTATTCAACAGAATTCGGATGATTGATAAGTTTTATTATATAGCTCATTAGAATGATTGTTTAGAAAAAACTGTTTTAAACATGAAAACTAATTCTTAATTATTGCACGGCCTGTATTCACCTTTGGGTTTTATCTTTACTTTTCATGCGTTTTTTTTTTTTTTCGCATCTAGGGAGAATTAATGTTTTTCTACATTTTCGTTTGACTTCATGGGCTAGCGTGTGTAAATATAACGACAATTTCAGTCTAATTTAAGTAAAAGTTAAGCACTACTTTTATAAAATCTAGTTAATTAATCCTTAAATTTACTAAGAGACTTTGAAACACATCTTTAGGATAAATACTGGTTTTAAAAGAGAATTTCTAATTTGCCGTTTACATTTTTCGTATACAATAGCGGCTTGATGAATTTGTGACAATATCTCCCGCGGGTATACTTTCTTTTGTTTGGTTTAATACAGCGGCGGGAGAGAAATTAATATTAGTGGTATTATTAGTTGTGCTTTATTGTAATTCGCGATGTGAGCTTATGTAAAAAACTATTTTAATACTGTCATACACTTGTAAAATTCGGGGAATAGAAAAATTAACTATTCTAATACTATCATGTACTTTTAAAATCCGGGGAATAGAACAATTAACTATTTTAATAGATGGGGAAAGAAAGTAGAAATATAATTATTCTTCTTTCGTGTTCAAAGCGGATATTTTGGGTAAAGCTAAAATTTTATGAGTAACCAAAACAAAGTGTCAGGATTTGTTTGATGAGGTCAGGCGGGGTTAAAGTCCCCCAACAGATGTTCCCTGAGAACAGAAATTTGTGGGAATTGGAAAATCTAATCGACAGGAAGTGAGCTGTAGATATTTCATTCACCGGGCCACGGCCCTCCCGCAAATCGAGTGGGTGGAAAACAATCTCATTGGTCGAAAGCTTCGAGTCGGCTAGATCCCCCGAGAGGATTGGAGAGGGTTATAAAAATAGAGACTCGGCGAGAAAAATCAGTTGAGCCGGAAGCGAGCTTCCAGACGACAAGGAAACCAACCCCCACACCGCCGCCGCCACGTCGCCGTCATTACCCGCTTCTGATTCGGCAGATCCCGTCAAGTTCCGATAAGAACCCGAAAGAACTTTGTTATTTTTTTAACATTACCTAGAAAACGAATAGGTCCAATTTTAGAGAATACGCGAAAAGACCTTAACGAAAATTGAAGAGTTCTGTTACTTAAAAAAAAACTTAGAAAGGACATTCTTATTTTGAAGATTGGAAACTCTGAGATTTTAAAAACGAGCTCTCTCTCTCTCTCTCTCTCTCTCTCTCTCTCTCTCTCTCTCTCTCTCTCTCTCTCCGTTGTAAACTGGCATTCCGACAACTGTATTATCATTTTGACAACTGTATC
Organism: Ascarosepion bandense; assembly: GCA_037127315.1. NCBI lineage: Eukaryota > Metazoa > Mollusca > Cephalopoda > Sepiida > Sepiidae > Ascarosepion > Ascarosepion bandense. Next base: position 3,390,246 of record JBBBDQ010000571.1, read on the forward strand.
TGCTCCTGTGACTAATAATTGTTTATATATATATATATATATATATATATATATATATATATATATATAAAGACATTCTGCGTAACTCTTCAGGCGTGTTCGAGCTTATTCATTTAGTTTATTAATTTTTTTTTTGGTGTCGTGTTTATTTTTAACCACAAGTGTACACCAGTGTCCGGACTGGTTTTGGTGGAAAGATGCCTACTAAAATTGCACAGCGCGGCTTTCCGAGATCAATTCACAACGTGGGCAGTGACCCGTTGTTGCAATAGACGTCTTGAAAACCAGCTTTTGTGACGAGATCATCACGACCAGCAACAGCAGCCGAAAGCGTCGACACAGCGGGTATCGTTTCGACATCATCGCAGCGGTATCCGTTCCCGAACCAACAAGCGACCGAAACAACCGGCCAGCCGGGTGGCAGTGTCACAACTGGTGCCGTCACGACCGTTGACAAGAACAAGCGTCACAACGAACAATCCAGCCCCGGGTGAAGGTGTCACAGAATTAATGAGAGACGAAAAAGTAGTAAGGTTTTTAAAATGTCTAAAAACTAAAAAAATTATTTATATGTGTAATTTTGTTTTTCTGTTAATTCAGATTAACTTTAAACGATTATCTTTCAAAGAGAACCGAAATTTCAGTTTAAAGAAGGCATTTTAAATATTAAAAATGTGTTTTACGTTTTTTATTTTTTATTTTTTTATTTTTTTCCTATAAAGTCCATAGCTGTACCTACTGTATATACATTTAACTTCAGCGGCAAGGTTTATTGTTTTAAAAAAATGATGATCAGAATTTTAATAAACCCAAACCTATATTCTTGAAAATTGATATCAAAGATTTCAAACACTATTTATTTATTCAGTTAAGTGGCATACGTGATACACGCTTGGACGATCATGTCTCGAAAAAAAATTTTCCTGCAGTAGGTTGCCATTACTTTCTGCGGTAGATTGGTTGCCGGCCAAGGCTACAGAACTCAATCTGTTTTGCTGTTTAACCCATAGCTGGAGTGATATTAATACCTTTCCCAAGGGCATATGCGTGTAAGTGAATGTAACGAATTCAACTGAAATATGAACTCGGCTCTCCGATTTCTCGTCCCGAACACCACAACACACATCCTTAACAGTTATTTATTAGTTTGCTTCATTGCAAAAATAACGTTATATTTGCAACCAACCTCTTTTATTATATTTTCTAAGGCTGTTCAGTTATTGATCAGTCCTTCTTTTGTAATCACCCTATACACACACGCCCGTTCGGATGCATACACACGCATTTCCACATATATATAATATTTTATATGTTCAAAATGTTGCGAAGTTATGCAATTATTATCAACTAATTTCATTTAAACTTCCTTGAAGTTAATATCTTCGCTAGAGAAGCCATATATCATCATACCTTTTTATAACCATATATAATCTGTTCGTGAACGTGCTATTTACCCAAATATTTGCCAAGTCTGATCAGCTCTATAAATAGACATGTTGGTAGTTATAAACAGATCTGATCTGATAAAAATAGCCCAGGTATAGGAACGTCTTTTGTTACTAGTTATCTAGGTCACAGGGACAGCAGTTGGTTATTGGTCACAGCTGAGGTGACAATTAGATTAGTTGAGTCTATTTGTCACAATATGTCGTGAGTATATATATATATATAGAGAGAGAGAGTGTGTGTGTGTGTGACTCACACACACACACACACACACACACACACACACACACACACACACACACTCTCTCTCTCTCTCTCTCTCTCTGTCGCTGTTTCCTCCTCCTCTCTCTCTCTCTCTCTCTCTCTCTCTCTATATATATATATATATATATATATATATATACTCACGACATATTGTGACAAATATATTACTCACAATAATAAAGAAACGAAATATTTGAAGATTACTGTTTTATAAAGAAAAAAAAATCATTAAACATAAAATATACTTGCTAGCGTATCTGTAAAAAAGAGACACTAATAATGAAATTACGTAATTATAAGTAAAAAACGTTTTTTGGTCATGTGTGATGGTCCATGTTTGACTAAATGGGGGTAACATAATCGTGTGGAGTGGTGTGAGTAGACTCCAAGGAGGCTTCACAGCAGTCGACAAACGAAAATAAATGCAGGGTGGCTCGTTTTTACAGAACTGGGGAAAAGTGTAATAGAAGGTTTAATTGCATTTAAATAATTTCTGGAATTAAATGTGAAAAAAAAGAACTAATTAAGAAAATTTTAAGAATTTAAAATGAGAGTTTCTTAAAGAATCAAACTGGAAATTTAAGTTGGCATTGAACCTTGCTAGTATATTTCAGTTATCGCAGGGACTCTCTAGACTTTTAAGAAAAGTTGAAGTGATACCGAAAAGGCAAGGGTGACAAAAACAAGATGCTGAGAGATAAAGTTGACAAAGTCTGACAACTTTTATTGTGTTTTTGTTACAGTTCAAACGCTCTCTTGGGTTGCCGTGGAACTATTGCTGATTGAACGGACTAGAGTCGTCGGTGCGTGCGGCTAGTAGTTCGTCGACCAGGAAATGAAGACAAAGTTACTAGTCGTTGCTGCACTGAGAGGATACGATTAGTTGCTATGTTGGAGGTCGCTACCAGCTGGAACTGGACTGCTTATTACGCTGGAAGTCGCTGTCCCGGCGATGCCGGATGGAATTGGGCTATGCATCGAGCTGGTGCATATCGCAGTAAGACTCGTTTCGCTGAGTCATGGTTATGTGATGTACGTACCAGAGTTTTGAGGTGCGTGACATGGGCTACGTTACATTAAATGGGCTACCGACATTTAAGGTACATATACGCATATGTAGGAAATTCAGTCGTCCGGATTTTTATATTAAATATCCAAAAGTTCGTATACTAAACAATACAATAATAAAATAAAAATAAAGCAAACATGGATATATTTGTTAAATAAATTATTTGTATTTACAAACATATGTACATAAATGTGAACGAGTCGAAAAGGAGTAAAAATAGTCTTTAGTTGAGTAGTTGGAATAGTCTTAGAGTAGTTGGTCCACAGAAAAATCTGTGATTTGAAAAAGACCTTTCGTAGTTAGTCCATAATAAAATCTGAGATTGAGAAAAGACTTTTCTTTGAACGGATTGTAGAAAGTCGCACCTCTGCTCATGAAAGTCGAAAATGTATGTTTTTATTGGAAATTTTTTTCTGAAATTAAGCTAGAGAAAAATAGGGTTATAGTTTTTTCTTATTGGTCAAATATTTCATATGGTGATGTTAATTTCTAACCAATAGACACTTTGATTTAAACAGTGTGTTTTGTACTGTGGAATATTTTTGGTATGTTTGTAAATACTCTCTATTATTGTGTTAAAAATATATTTTGGACTTTACGGTTTGTATGTGGGTATATAATTTTGTTGGAAATATGGTGTATTTCCTATATATGTTTTTCAGGAAATTAGACTTCTTACGTCTACTAAATGCTATACCTCTTTCTAGCATTGATGTGAGTTTTCTGTAAACCTATTGTTTTTGGTGGCGTGGAAAATAAACAGCTTGCTTATATCTTTATTTTATCTTCTAATTACATGCGCTGTCCATTTGGTACTTGGCGAGGTGGGGCGAGAAGCTGCGAACCTGTCTCACCAAGTAGTCGAACCAATTCTCCTTGTTGACCGGCCGAAAAATCTGCTTCTGATTACACAGTCCCCGTCTACACGGCTACTGAGCACAAAGTGCTCTGGTTAAATTCTGCTATTCTCATCGACCAACGAGTTTTTATATAAAACCATCCGGCATTATCTTCTTCACCCATTACCAAGATGATACGTCACCAATGCATGTGCGCCTATATCTTCTAATTAACAAAGCGTTGCTTTCTTCACAGTTTACATAGCACGAAGGTAGAATTCGATAATTCGGGTCAGCTCGCTCGATTTGTCTTATTTTACAAATCAGCGCTATTTTTAGAAATTCTCAGACTTCTTCTTTTGCCATTCAAGTTAGAAAAACGATGCTCAAATGTTCACTAGGTTTTTTACGTTCGCTCGCCAGCTCATCTTCTGACTGTTTACAGATCGTTATTTGTTTATAATTTTCTCGTTGATTGCAATTGTTCTTTTTGTCCAAAGTAAAAAAATAATTCAAGAAAATTCACCTTTCTAAAGACAAGTGCAAAATCTAACTGTCGTGTCTCAAGTCTGGCTCAAGACCATTTTTACCGGAGCACTCAATAGTGGTATATCTAACCGGCATCAAAATGCCACTCTAAATCAGCTCCTCTTACTCGACACGTGAAACACTCACCCACATTTTGCCAAATTCTGATGGAGGGTGCTTTCTCGTATTCGTTCTAATCTTGACTTTAAACCGATGCTTAAAAAACAAGATCATTTGAGAATAAGGTGAACCTCTCGCCCCCACTAGAATTTCTTCTGACGTGTCGTTCATATCACGACACCTAGCAAGCAAAGAATCACAGTGTTCAGCCTTCGTCAACGGCACTACCACATTTCTACAGACAAGACTAGCCTCGAGGACGATGTCTTCCGCACAGCATGCGAACCATGATATCTTCTACAAACTTGCCCAACGAAACTAGGACACTGAAAGAAGGTGTGGTCCAGAGTCTCCATCGTTTTATTACAGCGAACGCAGTTTAGAGAATTTTCCAATTTTGCTGAAAAAAGTCATTTGCTGACCCAGAGGTCTCTTCAAATCATCAGCCAAGTGAGTGATACCGCATCATTAGTGACGCATTTCAACCCGGAGGTTTGAAATGCGTCACTAATGATACGTTACCATATAGTGCGAGCCTTCTACTTCGTAAGACCGAGCTCACCTATCAATTCATCGTGATGTAATGCCTTACGGGATAACGACTGAACATCGAAGAGGCCAACCGCGCCCGTAAGAGGTGCTTTAGAGCAATCCGACATTCACCGTAAAAGGAATACACCCTTTGGGATAAACAGCGGAACTCGTCCATGTACGAGTTCACACTTTTCAGGAATGGGAAGTCCTTACGGGCGTCTTCATTCCAGAATTTGCACTCACCATCCGATAGTTGACGGTGTTTGCTCTAGGACTCCGATGCGAAGCGTATGTTGACGAATCTCAACGGTATACATACCCAGATCACCTCCAGAAGAGTGGAGGTAACAGATCTCCCGATATAATTTGATAGCCTTACCTCTCCACAATAAGGAGATCAAGACACTTCTGATGACATTAATGTGACGTACGGAGAGTTGGTAAAAGATAATTGGATAGATGTGAGAAGCTCATACTTCCACCCTCTTCTTTAAGGAAAGATTCCTTCGAAACCACAGACGAACTGTGACCTCAGCATAGGCGGAGTACCTGGCTGAGGTGATAGCATCAAGTAAGGAAATTCCGCGTTGTGCCCTATTCATTTTTAACTAACAAAGAAAAGGCAAGAACGTAAACAAACCCGAAAGCTGACAACATTGACGAATGGAACGAGACAACACGAAGGATTCCTCTCTAACTCAGTTCCCTTCTACAAGCGCACCAGGGACGCATACAAAAGTCAGATCCAGGTGAAAAAGTACGGCCCAAAACCGGCAGTGGAAAGAACAACCTCCTGAAATTGATGGTCAACACTATCGAACGCCTTGGACTGATCTAAATTGGTCAGCGTGGCTTTACAGTTGACTTGCTCTATGATCAAGCATTACCAAATGATCAAGCATTACCAAATGAACGTTATCTTGAACAGTCCTGCTCTTCTCGGCATGTTTTCTCGTAGCAATCAGACTAGAGAGGACAGCCTGCATCCTGGGTTAAGATCGTTATTAAATCTCAAACTCTGTTTAACATTGTTAAAGGCCGATTATCCATCCCATCTCCACTGTACTTGCCCTGACTTAGCATCTTGATCATACCCCTAGTGAAGAGTTGAGGTATAGACCCCTGCTTCATCCAGATGTAGTAAATCAAACCCATCAAAAGAACAAGGACGGGCGACTGTGTCAACTACAGTTCATAAGGTAGACCATATAATCCCGGAAATGTATCTCGGCCAACCAATTTTAGCGCTTCTCAGATTTGCGACTCTGTAATAAGAACCAGCCGATTCAGCCACCTCGAGTCGTGGAAAGTCGGTTAACTGTTCATCAAGGTGCCAAGTCAGACTTGGCACCTTGATGAACAGATCCTAACTTCTTCTGAACGCAGTACAGCGGCCATATTCGGAAGATATATATTTAACCTAGCCCAGAGCTTGATCCTCCTTGATGAGCACGGAGGCCAACTCTGCCCTATGTACGGCTATGACCCCACTATCACGAGATTTGATCACCCGATCAACTTTTTCATCACACGTCGTTTGCGCTGCTAACCTGACTAGATTGAGCCGACGACGACTATAATCAGCAGTAAACGACCTAATTTTGCATTTTCATTTATCTCATTACATATTCCCAACTACATTTCCGTCAATTTCTGCTGTAGAATTAGCAGCAGCTGGTCCTAGAAATATTGCTCACTAAATAATGATGCGTTCAAATTCCAATAAGTTTAGGCTTATCTAAGTTTATCTGTACTCGGACAAGCCCATGATCAGAGTAAACTATCAAATGAAAACTTGGACTAATTAAGAACCCTACGTCAACTCTCTTAACTAGGATTCGGTAACTGTAGCTATAGCGCACCGTAGAATTCAACCAGTCCTTATTCGTCTTAGTTCACACTACCTCCCAGGGGTGCTCATTATAATACTTATCGACAAGAACAAACTTGTTGATAAATCCCGTAACGATTTCATATTTCGGTTGTTAGTAACCGATCTTGCTCCTACACGCTTTAAGGCGTGGTCAAAGACAGCATTTCAATCACCCGCTAAAATTACCTGACGCTAAAAATCGTCTATCATAGCATCCAGCACGTAAGCCTATCTGCTCAGTCTACGAAGACAAGGGAACACGCCGCATCCAAAGACTTGCTCACCGAGCGTTCATCAACACATGCTGAATAGAGGGTAAAACCTCTAAACAAAATGCCTTCATGATCGCAACTTGAAAACCGGGTTTTCTATATACAACATACATTTACCTCGAGACGCTAAAGATCTCGAGTGAGCCTCGCCTTGCGTAACTCTGACCTCAGGCCCTGGGCATTGACATTAGCCAACCAGAGAGCATTTATCAGACCGATTAGGTTGCTATCCTGCATTGAACATGACCGGGAAGAGGACATCGACTGCCTGTCCTATCGAGTCTTGTTCCATCTCAGTCTTGATGATACCATCAGGAGATGAGCTACCAATATTCCAAGAGAAAGTGAATTTTAAGGTTCTATACAGGGAAGGGTGAACGAAAAGGGGCAACCTCCAGGAACAATATTTCATCTAGACGTTTAACATTTTCTTCGTCGAAAAAAGCCAAATGTGGAAAAATGTCGAAGTCAACATTTGCTATTGACCATATTTGTTGGACATCGGGCCTGATCTTATCACCGCCAGAATCCTCTTTGCTTTGGAAAAGATTTTGGGTTTTCTACATGCTTAATATTTACCAGTTTGATGATTAAGTGGAATTTAAAACTTTTATTTTTTCGAGATTGTATTAAACTTTACTAACCTATTCAATTTTTCTGAAATAGGTTCTGCTGAGTGTGATTATGGATTTCGTTGCCTTTTATGGTGATCATGCTTTTTCTTTGGTGAATTGATGAGGATCTATGCAGGCGATGAATTGGGAATTATGGTATATGTAGATTTGTTGGTGACTTATTTGATTATGGATGTCTTTTGGGATGTCATTTAGTAGACATATTAGAAGGGGTCGGATTTAAAGATTCATAAAACTGGAGGTGACATGAATTTTTTTTTTTTTTTTTTTGCTGATGGAAGGTGGTACCGAGAAAGAAAGGCCATCTACTCGGGAAGATGAGATTCGTTTTTTTCTGTTATAAGTAAGAATTTATCTTAGTTTTGAAGTTTCTGGAATTTTTCGAAGTTTGGCTCATATTTTAATCTCTGCTCTCTGATTTTCTCCACGTAGCTGGCCGGGACATCACCCTTGGAACTGGTAGAGGGAGTGGGACTGTTTGTGCTTTTACCCGTGCGGGCTTACAGAGACAGAGGTCCTGCTGTCTGAAACTTCCTTTTGGTCTGTGCAAGGAAGAGATGTGCTCGGTCTCTCTACATTTTCATCATGTTGGTCTACGGCCAGTCACACTGACCGGCATTTTCTGGCCCTCTACACTCAGACATCTGGGGACGGAAACGAAGGCTTTGCGATCTACCATAATCAGAAGCCCCATCCTCCGTTCAGGTCATCGGAGAAAGCACTGAGTATCTGACCAAATAGGCTGGATAAGCGGCCAAGTTCTCTTCTATGAACAAATAATGGAATCTCAAATACTGATATTTGTGCCCAAAGACTACCTTTATATTCTGTTTTTAAAATTAGGTCTTTTGTGAACAAATCACGACTGTGCGCGCCTTCACAATCCACAAGCATGGGCAACAATACGTTCTGCATGAAATAATCCTTTCCTTTGATGCCTCTTTGAGGTTTGTCCCCCAGCGACGTCAAAGATTTAATAACTGTGTCCTTTGTAGATCGACAAAATTTGCTCACAACGACTGATATTTTCTTTTTTCAACCATTTGTAATTCCACAGGATCTAAAAGGAGCCCATCTTCTTTGAGAAGCGGTGCGTAGCTTTTGGCTTTCTCAAAGAACTCCGTCATGTTTGATGAAACACTTCGGTGGACACCCAGCATGAGGGCAATTCATCAACATCTTCATTGTCGGTTTTTGTTGTTGTTCTTGTTGTTGTTATTAGTTTCAGTTTCTGAAGTTTTTCATTTTGTGAAGAATTTAGGCTATTCTTGATTTCCATATTTTCGTTTGTCACAATTTTGGGGTCATTATTTTCTTTGGTTATATTCTCAGCAATCACTATTTTAGCGATTTTTTCTAGTGAGTCTTTCTTTTTTTACTCAAACGGGTCTTTTTTTTAACAAACCTATGTCTGTCGGTCATTTTAAATATTATTTTTTTAAAAAGCTCCCTTTTTTTTAATGAAAGCAGAATTTTCTTTTCAAAACGAAAAATAAATATGAAAAAATATCAAAAATATTAAATACAAAAAAGCAGAATTAACGAGACTAACGAAAACAATACGACGCACTCGAGTTAAACAAAAAGATTTAATGTGAAAACTTAACCTAAAATATACACAAATTAAAAAATAGTTCTTCTACAAAGAGAATGAAAATAAATTTAAAAATGTAAAAGTGGAAACAAAAACAAGACGAAAAACGTTTGATGTGTAAACTAAAAGGAATAAATTTATTCCACAGAACAACACATAAACAACGTAAATTTTACGTAAAATTTACTCGACAAGACAACGCATAAAAAAAATAAGTAAAACAATGTAAAAAGGATTTTTTTAAAATTAGAAACACAAAATAAAACAAATTATGAAAAGAAAATACTATAAAATAACGAAAATTAAAGAGACACGTATAAAAATAACTTTATTAGTATTGGGTTGCGAACTGGGGATATTACCGGTTACGCGATACTAATATAAACTTTTAAACAACAAATATTAACACGCTGCCGTAGCACGTGTAGTGAAAAAAGGACAAGTTCATGGCAATAACCAATAGGCATTTAATAAAATACAAACAAGTAACAATACATTACGAATGTTTAAGTAAGTCCCAAACAAGAAGAATGCTCAAGTTGTCCAAATAGACGAGAATGTTTTTAGCAAGTGTGGTAAGGAATTACATACCGTTAAGCCCGCAAATGGTCCTCGTGGCTATCCCACTCCAGCCGGGAAGGGAACTGACCGCAGATAAAAAAAAGAGTCCCTCAAAAGGGAAGACAACTGTTGTTCCTCTTAAGGGAAAACAACTATTGTCTCCCTACAAGTACCTCCCTAGACAGGTTCATTAACCTGCACTGGAAGTACTACTAAAATGGAATAAAAATATAAACTACACATTCATATCAAAGTAAAAAAATAAAATAAAAATGTTCTTGCTATAACATAAAACAGGAAGAGTTCCTTTAGAAGTGGAGAATATCCTCCAAAAATAGTATTACTGCCCAAAACCAGGAAAAATTTACTATTTCGATAAACGTTTGGGTCGTCTAACACGACGACCAGATCTGGTCACAGTCTCTTTTACTACCTCAGGTACTGATGATGGCGGAGGAGTCACTGATGTGTCCATACCAAGCCAGGTAGTGTCCAAAAAGGCAGGCTTTAATCTGTCCAGAGATATGTTTTGTGTTGCATTGTTAATGCTCACCACAAAATATTTCAAGTGTCTTTCGAGGACTTTAAAAGTTCCTCTGTAGGATGGCTGCAATGTATGGGACTTAGCCAAGTCCCGCACAAAAACATGTGTGCATGTCTGCAGGAGTTTAGGCACATATATTGGCCTTTGAACCTGAGCAGAAAACTTATATGCTAAGTTCGCCATTCTTGCAGTAAGCCGATCGACGAATGAGGTCATATTTAAAAATTTCTGTGGGGGTTGCAGAAAAAACTGTCCTGGGAGTCTGAGTGTAGTGCCATACACTGTCTCAGCAGATCAACATTTCAGATCATCTTTAACTGCGGTGCGAAGTCCCAGCGGGTGATGGAAAGGATCCAGGTGGTGAGTAGGTATGTCTCCCCACTTTGGCCCTCTGACACGGCACACATGTCTTCAACCATTGCCGAATGTCAGTTTTCATGCGTGGCCAAACAAATCTGTCATTAATTTGCCGTATTGAGGCATTGGTTCCTAGGTGGGACAAATTGTGGATGGAGGAGAATAATGTCTTCCGCATTGACTCAGGTACAAAGAGGCGCAATCGTCGGTGCTGGTGTCGCATACCACTTCCAATTCTGTGTTTGGAACATGTATCTTTGAGAATATCAAGGATGTGTGGTTCTCTCGTAGAAGGTGCTGTAGTTGCTGATCCTTTACCTGGGCTTCCACAAATGGTTGGTATTCCAAACACGGATCCAGCATTGATGCCACGAGACATGGTGTCTGCAGGTATGTTATTGGCTCCCTTGATGAAACGGATATCCGAGGTAAATTGTAGCAGATAATCCAAATGTGGGGAATATTTCTCCGAGTTTGACTGGAAGGCCCCCAACAAGGGCTTGTGGTCCGTCAATAAGCGGGAGGGCCACCCTTCCAACAAATGTCGAAAGTAACGGACGGCTGAATACGCTGCAAGTTCACGTTTAAATGTGCTGTACCTGAATTCCGTAGAAGTTAGCTTCTTGGAAAAGAAGGGAAATGGTTTCCAGTGGTCACCGATCTTCTGCTGCAGTACTGCACCTATACCAATGGAAGAAGCGTCAACTGCCAAACACAACTCGCTACCTGGAACAACATGCGACAATTCAACTGCTCGGGACAATAAAACCTTAATTTGATGGAAGGCTGGTTCGGACAAAACTATGTCACAATTTTTGACATCAGTTAAAAAATCAGTCAAAGGTTTTATAACCTGCGCACAACTTGGCAGGAACCTTGGAAAAAAATTCACCATCCCTAAAAACTGCCGCAACTTTCTCATGGTATCTGGCACGGGGAAGTCAGAAATGGCCGCCACTTTAGATGAGGAAAGTGAAATTCCAGCTGAATTAATGCGGTGACCTAGGAAAATTACTTCAGACTTTCCAAACTCACACTTTACTGGGTTGATAACAACCCCAAATTCCTCAAAACGTTCAAAAACGAGCTGTAAATGTTTGATGTGTTCTTTCATGAAAGAACTGGCTATAAGAACATCATACACATAGGCACAGACAAAATGCAAACCGTGCATACATGATCGATAAACCTTTGAAAAGATTGTGCTGCGTTTCTCAGTCCAAACGGCACACGTAGAAATTCAAACAATCCAAATGGTTTTGTTATGGCAGTCTTTGGAATATGTTCGGATTCTACCGGAATCTGATGGTTGGCTCTGATAAGGTCTAATTTAGTAAATATAGATTTACCCTGAATGATGGCCGTTACATCGTGATTATGCAGAATGGGATAACAGTCAGATTCAGTGGCAGAGTTGAGTGCCCTATAATCGCCACTTTTGGGTACCAGGTGCAAGGGAGATGCCCAGTTACTTTTTGATGGCCGGATAATACCTAGTTCCATCATTTGGTTAAATTCCGCTTTCGCCACACTCAGTTTTTCCGGTGCCAGGCGACGAGGACGGCCGTGAACAGGAGGACCACTAGTAGTAATGTGATGTGTGATATTGTGGGGGCAGCCTATCCTTGTGAAAAGATGGTTTTGTAATGCTCTCAAACTTTTTCAAGAGCTCACAAAATACCGCGTTATCTTCTGTGTTAGCCACAGTTGGACATAATAGAATTACATTATGAATGGCTCCCGGCGATCGCATATTTATCTTAGGGTCTGTCAGACAACGTCTGTTAACATCAATGAGAAGACCAAATTTGTGTAAGAAATCTGCACCCAATATGGCCTTCTCTACATCCGCAAGGACAAAAAGAATGAGTGAAAACCCGTCTCAGATCCAAATTCAACGTAAGGCACCTCTGACCATAAGTCTGTATGATTGACTTATTTACGGCCTGTAGAGTAAGTTTCTGGGGGCCTTTTAACTTGTCTGCTCTAGTGGCAGGAATTAAAGATATTTGCGCACCACTGTCTACAAGAAAACGTATACAAGTAGTGCGATCTGCAACAAATAATAAGCGACAAATATCACTTACACCGGCGCACCGTGTCGCCTCCGGTCGCCAGCTTAAGCTACACTGTTGTGAATTGAATGAACAGGGGGCTTACAATAATTAGCCCTATCTCCAAATTTTCTGTGCAAGTAACACATTGGTTCCTTGCTAGCAGCTCTTGCACGACCTCTACTTAGGGAGCGGGGCATGCTGATTTTTTGTAAACGTCTCTCTAGGTCTTCCATCCTGGCCTCTAACCTCCGTGGTCCTTCTAAGAGTGTACCCAGCGGATCTGGTTCTTTCGTCTGTACGGCGGAAACAGGAGCAGTGCATCCTGAAGTAAGGTCTGCCACGTTATCCGCTATTTTAGCAAGTTTTTCAACGGGTGCATCATCACCCACTGCAGCTAAAACAGCGCGGTACGCAGACGGCAAACGCTGGAGAAAAATATGACGTATAATGTCATCGTCGTTACCATCTCCAGCTAAATGTTGCAAACGCCTTAAAACTTGCGACGGCTTGCTATCTCCCAATTGTTCCTCGTGTAGGAGTTGGGACAATTTCTTTTGACGTGACATCGACGTTCTTCGAACAAGTTCCTCTTTTAACTTTTGATATGGCTTGTCTTTCGGCGGAGAGATAATAATTTCTCTCACCTCCTGGACGGCTTCGAGAGGCAACTTGGAGACGGCTAAATTAAATTTTGTTTTCTGAGAGGTAATTCCTCAGTTCGCACACCAATTGTGCGAAAAATAAAGCAGGGTCTGCTTTAAAATATGCTAGGCTGACAGTGTTCACCACCGAAACGGCGACCATTTTATCCTCCTCCATATTGAGTATTTTCTATGGGAAATGTTGCCACACAGAAATATGCTTCACAATGCGAAGCACAAAGGATAAAACGTAAAAAAAAAAAAAAAAAAAAAAAAAAAAAACGAACACAAATATTCAAAACCGAAGGTCAAAAGTAGCTATCTCTGCTACCACCCTCCTACACCCCAAATGGGTGTTGTCAACACAGCAGTAAGCCAAAAATCAGTCCGCACCCAAGAAAAAAGTAGCAGCGCCAAATTCAAATTTGGGATGGGCGAAGGAGCAAATGAAGAAGAAGGACGCCATGCTGCCATATGATACAGTCATCCTAGTAAATGATTTGTGTAGAGATAGAAAAAAACTTCTTTTTTTTATACCCGAAGTTAACAGTTATTTTGCAATTTGCAAAAATAAACTGACACGTTGGAGTCACCACTTATTACTATTGGGTTGCGAACTGGGGATATTACCAGTTATGCGATACTAATATAAACTTTTAAACAACACTACACGTGCCGTAGCACGTGTAGTGAAAAATGGACAAGTACATGGCAATAACAAATAGGCATTTAATAAAATACAAACACGTAACAATACATTACGAATGTTTAAGTAAGTCCCAAACAAGAAGAATGCTCAAGTTGTCCAAATGGATGAGAATGTTTTTAGCAAGTGTGGTAAGGAATTACATACCGTTAAGCCAGCAAATGGTCCTCGTGGCTATCCCACTCTAGCCGGGAAGGGCTCTGGCCCCAGATAAAAAAGAGTTCCTCAAAAGGGAAGACAACTGTTGTTCCCCTCAAGGGAGGATAACTATTGTCTCCCTACAACTTAAACAAAAGGGCCGGCGTAACACTAATATAAAATAACAAGTCTTACCAAAGGAAAAATGCCCGACGTAACACGAAAATTAAATGAAAACAAATGGATTAAACAATAAACAAAATGGAAACGAAAAATAACAAACAGAAAAACCACTCAAATTAGGCAAATATAAAAATTATACGAGAAGAGAAATAATGTAAAATAATGCCGGGTGGGGATTAAAATCAAAAGAAAACTGAAAATTCAATGTAATTTACACGAAAAATATCAATAGTCGACAAAAACGAAAAAATAGGTGTAAATAAATAAAATTAGAATCGGCGAATGGTGAACTTTAAAGAAAATTCAATATTTCCAATAACAACAAAAAAAATAGTCAGTAAAATAAACGGAAGAAAAATTAAAAATGAAATATAACGTAAAGATTACAGCTTTTCAAACATAAAAAAACCCAAAGGGTGGGGTGCAAAATCTTGTCTGGCGCGTGGCTAGAGTTGTACAAATGTGGAAAAAGGCCAAAAATTGGGAATGAGAAAGCTTGGTCTTCATCTGTATTATACTTAAACATAGTTATCCAGAATCACTGACCCAAACATACCACAATAAACCTTAGGCCAAAACAACACATTCTTGCTTACCATTGTTAATACCGCCACCACCACCATAATACCCCAGAGACTCTATGAAGTCCTAAATAGTTACCATATGTACAATTTATCTGTGGAGTGGGGGAATAAAATAACAACTTTCAAATATTATAGCTTCAATAAATAGTTACAATGAAAACAGAAACAGTGTTACTAATAAAGAAAGAACACAACCTTTAAATGTGATAGAAATATCAGTTTACTGAATGAAATTAGTGCGGGACTTTAAAAAAATTGTAACAATCATTCGAACAGACACTCATTCAAACACAACAGCAAAAACGAAAACCGAAAGGCATCCCGCATCCACCAGAGATCTGATAATTCTGGTCACCTAACGGGCGGGGAGTAAACTAAAGAAAGTGGGGACAAAAAATTAACTTTGAGAGCAGTGCGAGAGGAAAGTGTAAAGATAGATGGGAGTCAAGGAGATAAGAGATGACGGTTCTCTTGGAGACTGTTGTTATCAAGGAAGTAAGAATACGGACAATTGAGATAGAAAGACACACAGAGAGAGAGAGAGAGAGAGAGAGAGAGAGAGAGAGAACAAAGGGATTGAGTCGGCTGCGACGTGTTTGCCTCTCTTGGCCGGTCCCCGTCAATTCTCGGTGCGTGGGTGACTATTACGGCTGCTGTGGGCCACTAAACACTTTGGTTTCCACCTGACGTTCCTATCTTCTTACATGAAAATAATGCTCTCTCTCTCTCTCTCTCTCTCTCTCTCTCTCTCTCTCTCTCTCTCTCTCTCTCTCTTTCTCTCTCTCTCTCTTCTTTTCAAAAGAGCATTCCTCCAAGGTTTTAGCAAGCCTTCTGCACACTTTCAGCAACCTAAACACTCAGGAACCCTGACGTCCTCGCTCTCGGAGTATCCCAACGGGGTTCTCGCTAACTGCCTTTTCTCTCACTGACACCTGAGTCGCTGACTGGCTCACTTACTTACTGCTTATATAGAAGAGGGGTGGGGTGGTTATCCGAAGGAACCCATGCATAATTGCTATGGCCAATCACCGACAGTCTCTACCACCGTAACTTGTATCTTCCTGCTAATCCTAATTCCTCTCTCACTTCTCTTCAGTGGACACTCACTTACTTACCTCCACGGGTGGGTCCGAACGGGATAGCCAATCGCCATCCAAGAATTGTCGTTATCTACCACCCTCGACTTCCCTTACCTCCGGTTAACTCTATCTTGGCTGCAGACCAAGTTCTGGGTTCGCCAAACACGGCACGCACCATTAAATTCTCCAACAATGGTCAGTTACTCGTCCGAAACTATCGGTCGCCGAGGTGTCTGGCCTGTCATTGCTTACGTACACACACACACACACACACACACACACACACACACACACACACACACACACGGGAAAAAAGACAAAAAATTTCGGTGACCTCTTCAAAATAATAAAAATAATAATAACAATAATGATTTTTTCTAACATTTTCTTTAACTAGTCATAACCTCCCGTATTATTTAAACCCTTACTTTATTAACATTTTCTTTAATTGTTATTACTTCTAACCTTGCTTCTTCATCAACTCATTACGCTCGTTAATTAGCCATTATTTTAATTTTGCCAACTGTTTCTCTTTGTCACATCTCTTTCCTACCCTTTTGTCAATTACTCGTAATTGACAAACAAGTCCGCACCGATACATAGCGATCGGGAAAGATAAGAAAGAAGAAAGGAAATGAAGAAAGAACAAAAACAAAAACAAAATTACATCAATAATAGTTTCCTTACGGTAACTACCTATCAGTTCATGTATTAGGCCCATTCGTGCCCTTCCAAGCAAGCACCTATTAAGTGTTGGACCTTCGTTATATTTACTCCTGCACAGCAAGATATAATGATGTTTTTTAAATGGAGGGTCTGCTGTTCAAAATCTAGTTGGTAAAAAAATAAATGTTCTCCGGCATAATGGGAGCTCGCAACATCCCTTATGAATTAATTATCAATCTACATGGAGTATATAAGTTCAAAGCCAGTAAAACTGAAAATAAAATAAAAAGAAATAATTGTTTTATACATACTCGAAATTCGCAACATCTTTTATAAGTTAATTTAAAAGAAAAACTTACTTTTTATAATTGTCTCTTCTGGTCTGCCTTGTCTGGATAGTGGGCTTTACTCCAATTCGTTAACCAATCTACGAGACTCACCATGTATAAATTCTCTTGTGAAGTCTCTCCATAGGGTTCCGAAATATCAATGCTCAGCTTCTGGAAGGAGTCATTTAAAATATCTGTCTCCATTACCGGGTAGCCCTATTTCCTCTATTCTGAGATTGACATGTTTACATTTAACCACATGGCTCATTACGTCCCTATACAGTCCAGGCTAATAACAATTTCTAACTATCACTTCATACATCTTATTAATTTCCATCTGACCCGTCTTCTCATGATACTTCTCTAGAATTTCGGCTCTTAACATTTTAGGCACAACCAGCTTAAGGGTTACTTCCTCACCTCTCCCTATCCCTGGTGTATTACGTACTTCACCGTGTTTCCTGCCTCTACTTTGGCCCTAAGGGCAGCTATTCACTATCCCAGTGAGAGTCAGCAACTATTTTGCTTGAGCATTCCTCTTCAATTTCCCAGAAGGAGCGTTCTTCCAGGGTGTGAGGGTTCATCACTAACTTGGTAAGCCTTATCATCAACACCCGACTCTAACTTAATGATCTCGGATTCTAACTGTTCTGTGATTCTCGACAGTAGGTCCGCGCAGCTATTATCCTGACCCGCTAGATACTCTATGTATCTTACAGTGGTAACCGCTAAGCTTCAATGACCACTATTGTATCTTCTTATTAGTCCACTCAATAAATGCTTAAGGGGTTTATGGTCCGTCTTAATGGTAAACAATAATTTAATTTATGCACTGCATATAGTATGGCAAAGGTTTTTTTCTCTATTACTGACCATCTCTGCTGGGATCTCAGATAATCTATGGTACACTGGTACATCTTCAGTTATACCCGGCACTGGTTTATCTTTAAAGGCAAGGCTGGGCAAGGATTGCGCCAATACATTTGTCACTGGCATCTCTATAGCAAGCTCATGGGTTTACTCAGGTTCGAATAAGTCAACAAGGATACTGAAGTCAGCTGGTTTTTGAGAGCGCCAAAGGTTATTTGACAGTCTTCCGTTTACTTGAACCTAGCATCTTTCCTTGTTAGTGCTATCAGAGAACCGGACAACCTGCTAAATGTGGGTATAAAGCACCAGTAATATCCGATGGCCCCGATAACGCCCCGGATTTCCATCACCGTCATAGGCTCAGGTATAGCCCTTATAAGTTATTTAAGTCAGGCTTTGTACTTTATTTATCTGTAATGACCCTACATATTTAGTCTCATCCTTCATGAACTGACACTTATGTAATTTTAGTTTTAGCCCGTGTTCCCTTAGTATGTTGAACACTCTCTGCAAGTGTGTAAAATGCTCTTCGGGTGTTTTAAAGAACACCATTATATCATCTAGGTAAGCCATTGCGAAATCTTCCGTACTATTCAACACTATAGACATTAGCAGGGTGAATATCCCGGGGACGTTCGACAACCCAAACGACATAACCCGGAAATTTAAAAGTCCAACATGACAGGCAAAAGCTGTCTTTTTGTTGTGAGATCTTTTCTATGATAATGAACTCGACTTGATTATACATATACTCCTTCCATAGTTAGTACAAACAGATTCGTTAGAGAATAGTGCCGGATCCGTAAGTTACCGAGAGATTTCGAAGTTACACAGAGAATACCGCGTCAGTTGACATTGTAGCTCTGAGCTCCACTCAACCAGAATAATATTACACGGATTTACTATTTCCAGTACGGCTTCACTTCAAAGACTTGTATATATATATTCCTTACTAATCGTATTCCTGAATTATTAACCTACGTTCCAGTTTGTATATGTACGTTCAATATAACCTATTTTTCTATTTCAATTATCCGTTTTGTTCATTATTTTGTGAGGTTCCTCATCCGGAATCCGCAACATTTTTCCTGGTCCTTCCTATCAAGAGCTATCTGCCAAAACTCCGACCTCAAATCCTAGGTAGAGAAACAGGTAGCTTTTCCCAACAGGGCCAGAATATCGTCGATCAAAGGAAGGAGCACTGCTAAAGGTTTAGTAAGAGCATTTAATAGTTTAAAATCTACGCAAAATCGATTCTCACCATCCTTCTTTTCAATTACTAATATGGGAAAACTCCAGAGAACCCTGAAACGTTCTATTATTCCGGAATCCAACATCTCGTTTACCGCTTCTTATTCTTTTAACTTTTTTATGGATTGGGGTCTTATATGGTCTCAACCTGATAAGTGGGTGGTTACCAGTGTCTGTTTTCATTTCTACAGTCTTTGTTCCAGTTCTTTGTCGGTATTAGCAACTACATCTCAATTATCCCTGAGTAACGTACTCATCCTGTTTCTAAATTGGTTAGGCACTATTATATCCTCGTCGTTTATCCTGTTTTCATCACTTTTACTCCTTCGTTTACTCTCATCCATCACTCTTATCTGTTCCATATCTCTCACGGGGCATGCATAACCCAATTCCACCCTCTGCCTAATTTTTCGATTTCTGCTGGCGGTGTTTGCTAACAGTATAGGGACAGTCCTTAACCCTTCTACTACTGAATGGCACAAAGTAATCTCTTCTGCACTATCATCAGCCACACGTCCAGGGATTATTTGATACAATCCTCCCTTCAAGTCTCCATCCAGCCTATATCCTACTCTGATAAGATATAGCAGTCCTAGGAGGTAGCGTTAAACTCCTCGGGGCTATAGGCAACTTTCCCTTAGCCCCATCTCCCAGTAGCACTGCTACTCTATCTATTATCAATGTTGCTGGGTCGAAACGGATTTGGATCCTATTTTCTTTGAGCCAATACCCCCACAAAATCAGTTCACTACACAATTCAGGTGCCACAAATTTTCAACCTACTTATGGACCTTGCCAAATAAAAGGATAGCCTCATCATAGCTTCTATCTTCATTTTGCTACTGTTTGCCTGTCTAATCAATAAATCTACTGGGCTCAACTTCCCACTGAAACCTGTCTTAACACGTTGGAGTTTATCAAGGAGACTGATGCCCCTGTATCTATGAGAGCCTTCACTGGTCTATTCCCCAACAAAACCTTGCAGGTGAAATCAGGCTCTTCCTTCAACAATTGGAATACCTAAGCTCTCGTGCTATCTCCAATTTTCTTCCTATTATTTCTCCTCCTTGTCGCCCTGTACCTAGGCGCTGGCAAGCTGGGCTCCTTATTCCTTAGTCCAGTCATGGCCTTTTTGGGATCTCTCTTGGGCGGAGAATAGGTTAAGCGCCTGTTTTCCCTCTATCCTCTTCTGAGACCATCCGCTCACTTTTCACGAGGACAATTCCGCCGGATATGTCCCAAACCTTCACAATGCCAACACCTCCGTTGCCCACAATTGGCGGAGAAATAGCCATTTATTGCATATGCCTAACACTTCATAGGCTTTACTACCACTGGAGCTACCCTATCTCTTACTTCTTCACGGCGTTTCCGTTACTTAGACCTCTCCTCGTGAGATACTAGAGTATTGACTGCTCTAATACCCACTCTCCGGTTCCCCTCATCTGTGCATCATCGAGCCCTATACTCGTATTGCCCGCAATTTTCACAGCCTGGGATTTATTCTCTCGCACAGTCGTTCGCTGTTCTTGGCCAGGAACAGGAACTAGTTCAATATACTTGCCCCCACTTTCAGGACGTCACTCCCATCTTTTGGTCCTAGAGAGCATCTATTACTTGCTGGACCAGAAATATGATTCTCGCGATATGCCTCGTGGAAGCATTTCGAGTCTTCTTTGCATGCAATTCGGCGGCCATGTCCGTTACATCGAAAGACATTCTTTTTAACCTAGCTCTAACGACTACCAGTAGAAATCGGAGATCCGAGTTCGAATTCCAGTTAAATTCGAATCATTCACTTACGCGCAAATACCCTTGAGAAATGTATTAATCCGTCTCCTCTCCCTCCAGTTATGAGTTAAATAACAGGACAGATTGAGTTCTATAGTCTTGGTTGGCAACCAGTCTAACAAAGACTATAATGCCTACTTACTGTGTGAAAATATTTTGCACCCAGTAAGACATAATCACCCAATCATGTATCATGTATGGCACTTAACTGAGTAACTAAGTACTATAACTTGATAATTCTAGAGAAGCAAGGGTGTCAGCTTCGCCCTATCTAAGACTATTTCCCCAATATCACCGGATTTAACCGTCCGATCAACTTTCTGTTCACATGCAGCTCGATTGTGTCGACAACTATAATCAGCAGTTTGGATTTTAATAAATCTCATTACTTATTCCCAACCACAGCTCCGGTCAGTTACCGCTGTAGCATTAGTAGCACCTGATCCTGGAAATTGCGCTCACCAAATAATGATGCGTTCACTTTCCAGTAGCTAGCCAACCTAACTTTAGGCCTATATAAGATTACACGGACCTGGATTGAATCTATGACCAAAGTAAACTATCGAATGGAAACTTAAAAGCTCTACATTGACTCCCTTAACTAGAACTCGGTCGATGTAGCTAGAACGCACCACCGAAACCGAGTTGCCCCTATTAGCCCAAGGGGTGCTCACTACGATACTTATCGACAAGATCAAACCTGTCGATAAAAATCCTAAAACGATTTCACACCCCGTTTGTTAGTACACGATCTTTCCCAAATACAATCTATAATTGATTGAAGGACGGTATTACAATCGCTTTTTAAAACTACCCGACGAACTGTCGTCAAAAGCAGCTCTATCTGCCGAAACAAATCAGGCTGCTCAGTATGCGTTTCAAATATCCTCGTAACTTCAGTTATAACTTGAATGAGTTTCAAATATCCTCGTCACTCCAGTTATAACTCGTATGAGCTTCGATCCTCGCGCCCACTGTTATAACCCGTTTTCTCGTGGTTATAGCATAAAATCTTGCTGTGATATCTGTAAGAAATACTTTTAAGACCGATTCCAACGGTTTATAGTACAAGACTATTTAGATTTCTTCATTTAAGTATCTAGACTACTTCCTTTTGTCACTGGGGGTGTGTTATTTACACAACAATATTCTACATGAAAATTTAAAAAAATCTTATGGACAATATTGTCCCTTCTTTTCTGTCTTCATCTTCTGACTGGTAAATTGTTTTTTTTAACTTAATATTCTTGAAATATTAAAACGTTAAATAAACATATTTTTGCAGTGTTAAACACAGAGAATAATTTAAATAACTTTAAATGTAAGGTTTAAGAATATCCCCTGACACCAAGAAAATATATAAAGCAAAGTTAATAATAACAATAATAATAATAATAATAATAATAATAATAATGTTACTTGACAACCTTTGACATTACCTAACAAATTTAGTGGATGTGATGAAAAGAAGTTATCAGATATTTTCCCATAATGTGACACAATGGGTCTTCACTCAACTAGCTTAGGACACCCGCGTAGTCAAGTGGACTGTAAAGCATTTTACCTAAAGTAATCGGCGTGTTAAGACTAATAGTCACTGATTAAAACTTTGTTGCCAGTAAAACTGAAATGTTTGAAAGCAACCACCACGGGGAGGAAAAGAAATAAATTGTATAAATAAAAGACCTAAATAAATAAATAGATAATGAAAATTTTCGGGATTAAGTGTCAATCAGCTGGAAGCTAAGGAATTCTGGTTATGGACTAATATAGTCAGATCGAATTCTTGATAGAAGTCAAATGTCGTCCATCGATATGTAAAGGGGTTCGTGAGAGTGACAACCGCTGTCACAGATGAGCAGTCGGAGTTTTCGTTGACCGATAGAAAGCTATACTTCATTATTCTGTCGTGAAAAATGTTGAAATAACGGTCAAAATGTACCAAGTGTCACTTCCCTACCTCGAGACAGTGGCAGGGGAATCCTTGAATAAAGAACTTAGTATATCGAAAACGAGATTCGTGTTTTGTTTTTTTTGTTTTTTTGTTTTTGTTTTTGTTTTTTTTCATTTTGAAATTTCACCTTCCGTTCCTTCCTTTATCGTACATGGAGCTTTCTCAGGTTTTTCAATTACATAGAAATCCAACCCTGCCATGATGCAGAAGCTGGCCAGTCAGTGAAAAATTGTCTGAAGAAAACAGTTGTATATATACACTAAAATCTGTCTCTGTATCCTTTTATAACGATCAGGCATACTAGTAATATTTTTATAGGACTGACCACGAAACATTATAAAACATAGCTTTTGCACTAATACAGCAGTGCTTACATTGATATTTACTGATCACTAAGGCTTTTTAATTTAAATTTTTTTTAATAAATTCGAAATTCGTTTCATTTTTAAGCATAACACTTGATGTGTGATAGTTCTTAACAAAATGGCTAGCATTTACTTTCTCACTAATGAAAACGTGGACTTTTGAATTAATAATTTAATGAATATGGTGCAGGACAGGTAAAAATATGTAAAAAAAACACATAAAATGAAGATCGAGATGAAAACGACAGACTCCAGGAAAAGCCGCTAAAAACCGACAGTTTTGATTTAACCCTTTAAGAAGGATATGATATGAAATGCATGAATACCATAGAATAGATAATAGACAAGTAGTATTTGAATTTTATTCAATATATTATTACGCATTTAATAGAATGGATGACCTTGGCTCTATTTAACAAGTAAATCAATCCAGGAAATCTTTTCAGAAAGACACAGTTTTCAATTCAAAGTTTTGCACAAAATTTGATTTTGATAGTAGACATTGTTGAAAAAAAGGTTGTTCATAACAGAAAATGAATGGAATTAGTAAACGTCATCCCTCTTATTTTTAGACATAGATAGATACGATTTTGCTATGGAATACCAAAAGTTTGGTAGGAAAGAGATCTGTGGTCATTGAATCATTCAAAAATTTTATAACTTCATCTTTCAAGTTGCCTGCAATTGATCTGGTATTAATGCTAAAGGAATTCCGAATGAATTGATAATCAAATGGCAACTCAGAAAGCCATGTGTCTCTTTCTCTCTGGAAAATGAACGTCTAATCATAAAAAATAGCGAATTGTTGGGAGCATGAGAGATTTGATCCTGTACACCCATAGTTATACGTGCCTCAGTTTAAGAACCCTTGTCTTAAAGGATAGTTAAAACAAATATAATAAGAAGCAAAAACTGTTTGTCATTGCCCTGCTGGGTATGGCAAGAGTACACGAAAACTTTGATAGTTTTAACGAATATGACCAACTATAAAGATCCCCAGACGGTAAAAATTGGTGATGTCAAAATAAAACAAGTACATAAATTTAATTATTTGAGAATGTGACATTGAAATCCGAAGGCGTATTG
This sequence comes from Ascarosepion bandense, assembly GCA_037127315.1. NCBI lineage: Eukaryota > Metazoa > Mollusca > Cephalopoda > Sepiida > Sepiidae > Ascarosepion > Ascarosepion bandense. The sequence continues at coordinate 3,414,582 of JBBBDQ010000571.1, forward strand.
GAACAGCGAAAGGTGTTGCCCAAAAGCTAAACAAAGTATTAAGAAATAAAAAAAATTCTGTTAGAAATAATGAAATAATAAAAAGAGTAGTTGAACTGCTAATTAGTGTCTGCCCTTCTATATGACATCAAATACTGAACAATTTAATCACAGATTAAGCGGAGACATGAGGCCACAAAGATGTGGTTCTACAGAAGGATGGTAAAAATTCCATGAACTAAGAATGTGATCAACGAGACAAAAAGAACATTTATACTTGAAGTTGATATGAAGTATATTTTCTTTTTTAGAATTCGAACTCAACTCACTGATTTTCTATTTCGAGCTACTACATCTGAATGTAGTAAAGAAGAGAGGAGTAACAAGTTCGCTTGTACTTATAAAGTATTAACTGAAAGCTGTATTTCATGGACATTTTTTACTGATGACACAAGTCAAAGTATACTGTATATACTAGTGTATAGTGTGCATTTTAATGATCAGTTGTTTTATGCAAAAAATAAAGTGTCGCACTATAATGCAGGTATTTTTTAAAGTTAAAATCATGCATTTTCGGTGATCGGTTGCACCATACACAGGTCATTTTTCTGGAGGGGTCAAAATTAATGTAAAAACATTCAGGTGTCGTACTATACATTAAATCGACTTGTACACGACTTTATACAGTAGTTTGTATTTTAAGAGTGATAAAGCTGTGATGAGAGTTACGTTCCTTTCAAGTGGATGTTAAATAGTTTACGTAGGTACCTCCACGCAATTGCCGAACAAACAGCATAGCATAATGTTAAAAGGGATAAAACTTAATAAAAAGAAAATTATATTATCAATATGTGTATGCTGTTATTAAGAGGAAAGATCAAATTTTGTTGTCATTATTTTTTTAAAAATTTTAATCTTTTCTAATATGTTCGAAATTTCAGTTAAAATTTCCATTTTTGTTTTCCGTCAGCGATTTACGCCATATTTATGTAATGTGATTACTAAGGAAAACGTAATATTACGCAAGTCGTTTTTTGGCGATTAATTTGACAATTCTAGCAAAAATCAACTAATTGTCTGATTTTAATGAAATTTTCAGAATTTATTCACAAATGAATAAAAAAATTTATGCAATTATTATTTATAGAAAATCTTGGTAACTTTTTTTTTACATCTGTTACATCCCACTTTAATTAATTGCAAAAATACATTATCTATACCATTTGTTTTTGTTTTTGTTTATTAATTAAATGCAGGATTCATTGGGGAATGCAAATCATGTAATTTATTTTTAATTAGGAAACCATTTTTCCCAAAATCTGCTCCGAATAGTAAAATCAAAAATGCATTTAAACTACGTCATTTTTAATGTAGATAAACTTATAATTGATTTTATAAAGAATATAATTCTAGGATATTATATTATGAAGAAGAAAAAAAGATTTCGATGGATAATGAATTTTTATAAGAATTGTTTTCATTTTTTCTTTGCTAATTAAAGTTTCAAATATATTTTAAATTTCTTTCAGTTACTGTGTCTTCGGTTATTAATTCATTAAAAAAGACTTTATTTACAAACTGAAAATTCAAAAGATTTTAAAAATAATTTTCAATTTTTTCTATTTATGTTAAACTGCATATTTTCTTTTACTATGGAAACTTTTCAAAGGTTGTTCCCCTTACGAATTGTTAAATTGGGTTATGTCAATTTTTAGTTACCATACTTCCAGATTCATTAAACGAAAATAGAAAACGTACATAATGACAGAAATAAATTGGATATGATCATAAGCAGCCGAGGTGGGGCTGAGTAGGGGCGGCAGCGCTCTCCCAAGGAAAAATGAAGTCTACATTTTCAACGCAAATGCTGGTTATTTTCAGGACATATTTTCTGTCCCACTACACACTTAAAGATCTAACCCTAAAGAACCTACACCTGACAACACACACACACACACACACACACACACACACACACACACACACACACACACACGATCCTCAACTCTGTCATGGCCTAATTGAAAGTCAAGGAGTCAAACCTTTATGATTAAAAAATACTTTTATTCTAAATTTCATGCCATAAACTAATAATATTTGTTTCAAATTTAACTTTAAATTTGTTAATTTTCCAATAATAACGAGTGGGAGATGTATATTTTATCTTTGCAAGATTTTTAAAACCGAGAATTAACTTTTGTTCAAAAATGTGTCGATCGCTCAAAAAATGGCCGAAAAATCGAAATTGTTTAAAAAATCTCAAAATTTTATATTCAAATGAATATAATTTGTTTGAAATACGACAGAGTATTTGCTTACTGGAAATAGTATATTTAACCATTTAGCTTTCAATTAAGCTAAAGTTTTTGTATTTTTTAAAATTCAATTTAAAACTTTGATATCGGAAATGGAGTAGAAGTACCTAGGTTTACGTAAAAGAAACTTTCAGCTAGAAAACAATGAATTGGAAATATCCAATGATCATTTTAATGATTAATCAGTTTGTGATAAAAGTACTGTCTAAGCAAATTTTCAACCCTATTACAATAAATACTAAAAGAAAAGCTTCGCAAATGCATCTATAACTTCTTGGAGGTATACTCAATAAAATCTACGGTGAGTTCTTTATGCCAGTAAAAAGTTTAAGTTTGTTCATTAATATGCAGTCAAGCGAATATTTTCGGCAATAATATATACGCGAACACACGCACGTAATCATTTGAATCGATCCATCCGAACATGCATACATCCTGTTGATCACCCCATTAGGAACTGATCACGTGACATGCATGCAACTAGTCTATCAATGGCGTTATTGTGGCTGGTGATTCGTTATTGTTGTTGTTGTTGTTGTTGTCATTGGCGACCGGTCATGTCATAGTGAAGAGTTGGCATTGACGACGACAGCAACAATGAGGAGAGACAAAACATTTAAAAGAAAAATAAATGAATAGAAATAAAAACAAAGAAAAGAAAAGAAAAGAAAAGAAAAGAAAAAGAATGCGAGCCGATTGTGACCATGTATGAACACAACGCCACAGTAGACGCATTGTACATATCGAAGTGAACACCCGGGCAGAAAGAAGAACAGTCGACCATTATTATTAGCAACAATTGAGGAAGGATTTCATTTTATTATCTGAAGAAAGCTGTCAGCATTTTCTTGGATTGGACAAGATTTCTGTTTGTTATAATCACGTGGGTGTTCAGGGTAGTTGTGTAGGAGGAAGAGGATGTGTAATGACAGGTAAATTCTGTCATACTCTTCTTGTCGTAATTTAAGGTCTTTTGACGAAAATAGAAAACGTGCATAATGATAGAAATAAATTGGATATGACCATAAGCAGCCGAGGTGGGGCTGAGTAGGGGCGGCAGCTCTCTCCCAGGGAAAAATGAAGTCTACATTTTCAAGGCAAAAGCTGGTTATTTTCAGGACATACACGCTTAAAGATCTAAAGAACACACACACACACACACACACACACACACACCATCTCATATATACAAATCAGGCCTTGCTATACGAATCTGTGAATAAATATTAAATATATTTGAAATAGGAATCCCATTTTCATTTCAAGCCATAACATTAATCACCTTTCGTTCTTTTCTGAGCGTACACCGGGTATTTTTATGTTTTGTGCACACTGACTTATCAAAAATCAAAACGTCCGACATCGATGAACATAGGAAAGCGATATTTTAAAAAAATGGTAAAAATGGAAAAAATCCAGTATAGAGAAAAAGGGTATCATACAACTCTCACTGTCAAAATAGAGAACACAGTTGGAAGATAAAAAAAAAAAATGAAAAATGCAACATACATCAGTGTGGATTTCAGTGTGGATTTCAGTGCGGTATAGGTTACTTTACTTAGCGATGAAAAAAAGAACAAACCTGTGTATAAAATAGGGAATTGTTTATTGTATTCCCTTTCACTTTCATATATAAAAATACCTTTCGGATTATAGGGATACTATGGTGCAAAGGAGGGCCCTAATGTACCCCAGGCACTTTTTTTTAGAAGGGTGGACCTTCTAAAAGGAGTCTAAGACACTCTATAGCTACATATCTCTTTGAAACAAATGTCAAGAAACTATTTCGAGATTTGAAAAGCGTCCACTTCAAAACCTCGAAACGTATGCTCCTTCTATAGTAAATGTCGGCATGCGTAGAACATTTATTCTCGGATTATACCTAACCTGTTGAAACACAATCTTTGTCGAAACGATTTTTTTAAATTATTGAGGGTAGGAGCTATTTAAAAATGACTTGATCGATGGGTTCATATTGATGAAGGAAGAACGTCTTAAACACTTGTCTTAACATCGATAGAGCACAAATCACCTGCCTGGTGATTCGGAACTACTTTTTTAGGAAAAAGTCTTTTTTTGATGTGAGACTTGATTCAATCGAATCCATGCGCTACGGGCATTTAGAGGAAACTGTGGAACATGACTTCTTTCCCATCAAGATCTGTAGACTATTGCGGAAGATTATTTAAGACTTCTCGCCTGCACCCAGGATAATTTTTCGACTTGAAAGCCGCTCCTAATTGCAACAGTGTAACACTGTCATGGAATAAGAAATGAAATGCATTTCTGTGTTTATTAACTGTGACGAAGATCGTGATTTGGATGAGTTTACAAAAGTATTACACGAAGGTGAATCTTTTTCTTTCGATCAATTTATTTAATAATTTAATCATCAAATGTGAATTTTAAAAGCAGTCTTCGGAAGCATTAGGTGATAGGTGAAATAATACTGCGCACAGGTGTCGTGTAAAACCGTCTCCTTGAATGGCATTTGAATGTCATTGACAGTTAATGAATTCTTCTCAAAGAGGTCATTGTAATACATGTACACGAGGCAGAGAATGGTGTTCAAGTTACCTCAACACTACTCTTTCTAGATGCCAAAGGTATGATGGATTAATCTTAAGCCTGTTGGCTTTTACTAGCAATTGGAAAGGTTCTACATGGAAGATGCTTCCCACTGAAGCTGAGACACGAATGAGATGGGCAGTGTGTGTTGGGAGAGTGAGAGAAAGTTTACTTCTATTCTTCTCAATTCATTTTTTCTATCTGTTCCTATCGGTCATCCAATATAAACTTGAAAATCTTATAGAACTCTTCCAGTCTCTTTCTCTTATAGGTTGTTACCTGTTTGCAAATAGACATTTACTAAGCTTAGCCTAATGAGGCACAAGACCAAAATGTAAGGAATACGAATGAGGAAAATTTTATTTCTGATCATCTAAATACGAAGAGCATACCTCAGTACCCTGAAAATAAATATTCGAAAAACTTTCAATGAATTCAAATGCCGATCAAGATTACTATTTGTGAAATAGGCAACCCAACAACCAGTCTCTAGATCTATGAATGTAATCGATTATATCTACTTTTCTAAATCTAATACCACACACACACACACACACACACACACACACACACACACACACACACACACATATATATATATATATATATATATATATATATATATACGAGGTGAGTTAAAAAGTATCGGGACTGGTTCTATAAAAAGAAAACAAGAACACATATCAATTCGGCATTTAACCTCTATCGAAGTAGTCTCAGTCTGAAACCACACACATTATACAGCGTTGTTTTCATAGATGGAAGAATTCTTGTAGTATATTTTTTTCGGATAACAAGCAATTACCTCGTCGTATTCTCTTGGATTTCCTCGATATATTGAAATTTTGTTCCTTTCAAGTGGGATTTGATTTTTTAGAGGGAAAAATCGAAATGAGCGAGATCTGGGGAATATGTTAGCTGTCGACCCTGGGCAATGTGCTTGGCCAAATATCGCTGCACAAATCATGGACACTGATGGAACCTCTATGGTTTGGTGTGATGAGACAACCACACCCTAAACACTTTCCTTCCAAGCATTGCAATAAACAACAAAAGTTTTCTCACATCTACAGTAGAAAAGGTTGAGTGCTTTGCTTGGAAATACTCTTCCAACCCCACACTTGACTCGTTTGGAGTACTCACAACTAGAAGAGAGGCTCAACTGAGTGTTATATACATAACCCCGTGTCTGGTCTCGGACATCATTTCTAAATTAGACTCCCATAAGGCAAGCGAAGGTGATGAAATCTCAGCCATTGTCCTAAAGAAATTTGCCCCTAACTTGACTCCAGTCCGTTCCAAACTCTACAAATATTACTTTTCTGCTTCCTGCTTTTGTACTTGTTGGAATTCCTCATCTGTAATTCCTGCTTTTAAGAACACTGTGAACTGTCTTACCCCTCTAACTATTGCCCTATTAGCCTCTTACTGCTTTTCGGTTCTACTAAATGCTGAAATGGCTAAGCATGTCACCTCTCACGACCTACTCTTTGGCAAACGATATGGCTTCTGCTTATCAAGGTCTCAGCCATCACTGAATATGTATATCAGGCTCTTGATAATAACAGCGAAGCTCGGGCTGTTACTCTAGATATCTCGAAAGCACTTGACAGATTTTGGCATGCTTGCCTTCTATGCAAACTCCAGAGCTGAGGTATTTCTGGACAATTGTTTGATTTAATCCAATTGTTTCTATCAAATCGTGAGATGAAGGTCAATTGGAATGGGCAAGCTTCCAGATTCTTTCACACGAACGCACGTGTCCCTCAAGGTTCTATCCTTGGTCCTACGCTGTTTCTTGTCTTTATCAATGATCTTCCAAATGTAATCAGTTCCCAAGTTGGTATTTATGCAGAAAACATCACCATTTACTCCTGTCCTAATAGAAAATCTATCCAAAGACTGACAAAGTAAACCCGATTACTGCTCTTGAAACGGACATCCAATCAGTGGTTAACTAAGGTAGGAAATGATTTGTAAATTTTAATGTGTAAAAAAATTACTCTCTTTTAACCATCATAGAAAAACTTTCCTGCTAGCCATCAGCATGGCTGGTGAAAGTCTCCTTGAGAGTAACACACTGCGCCTCCTTGGCCTTACTTTTCAACCGACCTGAAGTAGAACGAATATATCGGATCAACATATATCAAGTTTTGATAAGACACGGATAATGTCGAAACAAAATGGCTACTTTTGTAGTGATATTACAACATATTTATGTTATAAATTGTAAATAAATATTCTTCGCTCTACTTTGCATTGAGCACTTTTTAAGAGCAGTGTTTCTTTCGATACGGAATTTTACTGCATCCGTACCTACCCTTTATATATATATATATATATATATATATATATATATATATATATATATGTTTCCTTAGGTGATACCTAAGGTTTAAAATTAATTTTTAAAAATAAAAATATTTCTTGAAGTTTCTATTTAATTGTTTATTTTAAGCTAGTAGGTTAAATTTAATATTTCCAGCAAACAAAATTCATTACTGTATTTCAAAACTAATTTAAATTGACTGGAAGAAGTTTTCGTTGGTTTTAACTCAATTTTAGCCATCTGTCATCACAATTTAATTCTCTTTTTCTGAAATTTTACGTGATGAATATTAGCTGATTTTAGCAAAGAAATTTCTTTAGCGTGGATACCTCCACAGAATACGTCATGTCTTTTTTTTTATAACGAATAAACTTTCTTGAAGCTTTTATTTTTATTTTACTTCCAAGCTAACAGATTAAATTTAATATAACTGCTTTGCTGTGTTACAAAATGAATTTAAATTGATTGAAAGGAGTTTTGTTTTGAAATCGCTGATTTATCACCATTATTAGCCATCTGTTATCACAATGTAATTCTCTTTATAAAAGATCTTCCAAAAATAAACTCTGTTTGAGTAATAGTAGCGGATTAAAAGTTTAATTAATTTCATTTGAAACAAATATTATATATTTTAAGTTTAGAATAACTCAGAAATTCATACGGTGGTAATCATTTATTTAAGATGTTGACAGCTTGACAGACAGACGGAAATTGATCTATTTTTCTCTACGATAGACATATCTATAAAGTTTACTTGAGGAATATAACCTGAGCGATTTTTTTATATAATTAATCTTGACAATTTAGCAAAATATTCTCCGTAATCTAATATTTTATTGAATTTTAGATACTTTCGATTAAATATAATTATCGCTCTTATTTACTAATATTTATATATCTATAAAATTTGGTAACTAGGGGTTCTTTGTTTACAAAAAAAAATGATGCTTTAAATTTTCCAGGGAGTATAACTAGTATAAACACTAATCGGTACAAAATTTAATTTCTCGAAATTTCATAAAATGAAGTTCGGGGGTTACAGATGTAACAAAATGTTTTCACCCAGATTTTGAAACAAATGAAACATTTTAAAAATAATATCATTCCTTTTTTAATCAGTCCTAAAAGTTTCTTTAAAACACGATAATTATTTGATTTTTGCAAACATTTCCAAATCAATGTGTTTTTCATCACGAAAAAAGAAGCTAAAATTCTTCAGTCTCCCGCTGAGGTAAGAAAAACAAGATTTTTAATCAAAATTTTGAACGTTCTAAAAAGTGGGGAAAAATTAATAATGAAAAAATCCTTTGGTTTTCCTCTAACAAAGATTTTGACAATAAATCTTTGTTTATTAAGTTTGATGGACGAATTTTTTTTATGGTATGTTCACTTTTTAGCAAATACATACATACATACATACATACATACATACACACACACACACACACAGACACACACACACACACACATATATATATATATATATATATATATATATATATATATATATTCGCACCTCGTTTCTAGTTTATTTTTCTATTTTGTCTTTTTTTCTATCCTTCATTTTTTCTAAGTCTGTTCATATCTATCTATCTATCTATCTATCTATCTATCTATCTATCTATCTATCTATCTATCTCTTAAAGTGTCATGTTTTTTTTTCTCTGTCCTCTTCTTTATATCCCTGTCTACTGCTTTCTTTTCTTTTTATAAGTGTGGGGTGTGAAATGTTGGGTTGAAACGATAACTATCGAACACATTGGCCTTGAAGGCAATCGCCAACCGAGAAGCTTTTGACATGATAATGCTCTTAGACTCGGATGCGAACAAATCAACTAAACACAAACAAATCATCTCTGGGTGGCAAAACATGTATTTCGATGTCAAAACATGCCTCTATCTTAAGGTATTACCAAGGGAACCAACCCTCACCTTGTACTACGCCAGTCAATCGAAACACGATGATCCTAAAACATATTTATAAATTAATCCATACTTTTTGTTCAGATGACGTGTTGCATGCGATTCATAGAAAAACTTCAATAATTGAGAATTGTTTCTGATTTTTTAGATTTTGCCATTTTGTGAACAATATTACGGAATAAATTCCTGTCCATGTTGTAAATCATTTTGCATTGGTCATTTTGTATTGATTATGTTTTCTTGGTGTTATGAATAGACATTTGCTGAATTTTATTATGTCTGTCTCCATAGTGACATAAAAAAAATCTTGGTTAAATGAAGATGGGACAATGATATGTGTATCGCTCCCGATCATTCCGGAATAATCTTTGCACTTAATATCAGATCAGATCATCAAGGATGCAAGACGTAGGATTAACTTGAATAGCTACCAACTGAAGATCCACGTGATCAGCCCAACTGCACTTCGTCTCGGATGAGAGATCAAGAGCTACGCGCACACACGTACGCACACACACACACACACACACACACACACACGCACGCGCATACTCTATCACAAACGCACTGGAAGGCAGTTATTGACGAAGTACTGAAGTGAAATAGAATGTAAGGCTATGTATGAGAGAGGTAGTCTCGTGATCCCCTTAGTAATGTATGACGATACTTAATTAATGCTATATTGGATAATATATGGAGACACTCTTTTCCTTTCATAAAATTGAATGTTCTCGGGTATTGATTAAAAGTAGGAAGAAAAAGCTGAAGCAGGTAAAAGACACATCAGTCAGTCAGTTAATTGCCATATGTAATACATGCTTGGGTGATCGTGTCTCTTTCAAAACATGACTGACTAGGCAGAAGATTTTCCCGCAGTTGGTTGCCATTACTTTCTGCCGTAAACCAGTTGCCAACCGAGACTATAGAGCCCAATCTGTCCTTCTATTCAAACTATAACTGGAGAGAGAAGAGATGGATTAATACCTTTTCCAAGGTTATTTATGCGTAAGTGAATGAGACGAGTTCGACTGGAATTCGAACTCGGCTCTACAATTTCACATTCCAAGTAGGTATCCGTTGTACCACAAAAGAGAAATGGTCACATCAATTTTACTATTTATTTGAAACGCAAATTTCTGTGATGTAAATTAAAAATTTGTTACCTGTGTCAGTAGTCGGTTTGTGTTATGTATTCCTTGAAAAAAAATTACAAAAAGCACCATTCCTAAGGTGTAAGAATAATTTTAGCGTTTATATGTTATTCAAAAAGCAATATTTTGTGCCCAAACTTACCTAAAGCAATTATATTATAAATATATATCTAAGTATTTATAGAATAATTTAAAGAAGAAAAAGACTGCAATATTTTCTCCCTCTGATCAGTGTACCAAGAGAGTTAGCAGATATGACATAATTCAAAAGGTTACAAGACACATCAACACCTCAGACTCTGTGTCGGGACAACTTCGCACTGCAACAACTCAGGACCGAGACAATTTGGGGGAAAAAAAAACGAATAAAAGTAATTTAATTTAATACCTTAATTAGTGAATATTTTTGCCTTATAAATTTCTTAATGATTTACTTTATAAAAATGATTAAAAACTTATTCACTAATTAAGATTTTAATCCTTAATAAATGACTTTTATTCGGTTAAATAAAAGTTACGTTTTTCTGGTGCTGAGTTATCTCGCTCTTGAGTTATCTGAGTCCTAAGTTGTCCTGGCGCTCAGTCGGCGTTGTTTTGATTTTAAAATACGTATTTGTATGATTATTAATTGCTTTTTCTGAATGACGAGGAAGAGTGAGCCGATTAACTATACATATCGATACGCAGACAGAAACTACAGTGTATAGATTAGGGCAATAGCTACATATATAACGAAGACCGCAGTAAGTGACAAAGAAAATAACTGAATTTGCGGCTCGCGTAACATCAGCTGGAAAACAGAATCAGCGAAGAGTGTTCGAACATCGGCCTAGGCTACCGCTAATTTTCATTTTCGCACGAATGCTCTTGAGATCGGCATACATTCATTTTTCTCCCCTAAATTATGGGTTGAATTACAGTGTAACCTGGGGCCTGTTAGCTTTGGTTGGCAACCAGTCTAGGAAAAGAATACTGACTGCAAAACTATGGAGAATGCCAATGAAAACCATTCCACTATCTTTCCCAACAAAGTCTTGATAATTTACAAATAAGGAAATGGGATATATATAGGTCATAAAAATGTCGTTACTACCATTATAATAATTATTTCGGATCCGTTTCTGGTTGTTATATAATCCTTCCTTCGATAATTGCTCGAAAAGTAGAATACGTTTTATTTGATACTCGTGGGTATACTATGAAAATTCACAACTTGTAACCATCAAATGTCTTTTATGATGCAGTTTCTCCGTTGAACAAACATATATTTCTGAACTACCTTACACAGGGATTGAAATGACTGCGTCTAGGAAATCAAATAAACTTTTATCAGCGATTTTATTAACGTTTGGCTGTGGATGGTTGTGGTCACTTTTTAATAATAATCTTCGATATGACTCTTAAGTAGTTACATCCACTAAAACGCAGAAAAAACAACATAGTGTGAATAAAAAAAAGTCCCAAAACTTAATAAAAACGAACTTTTTTCATCAAAATGTTTATATTGTTATTAAGAGAAAAAAAACCAAAGTATTGTTTAATTATTTAAAAAAATATTGAATCTCTTCTAACACATTCGAAATTTTATTTAAAAATCTTCTTCTGATTTTAGTTAGCGGGTAACCAATGGAAAACCTAATATTACATCACTCAGTTTTCTTTCAAGTGACAAATACATTAATTTAGAAATTCTTGGAAAAATCAAATAATTATCAAATTTTAATGAAACTTTCAGGACTTATTCACAAATGAATGAAATTATTTTTGAAATTATTATTTTTTCAAAATCTTGGTAAAAATATATATATATATATATATATATATTTTTACATCTGTTACCCTCCTCCACGCAAATTCATGAAATTTGAAGAAATTAAATTTTCTTGCGAAAATTGGTTTTATTAGTTAAACGCTGGACTCATTGGGGAATGTAAATCATTTATTATTGTTTTGAAAAATTTTGCTTTTATTTCCGAAAATCTGCTCCCAATAATAAAATAAAAATGCAATATAACTAGGACATTATTTAATTTCATAAGCTTTTAATTGATTGAATAAATAATATAAATTAAGGATATTATAGTCTGAAAAGATTTTTCGATTAATAATGAAATTTTAAAAGAATTGTTTTCTTTTTTTAGATATAATAATTTATAAAGTTTCAAAAATATTTTACAAATACTTCAAAGATTTGTTGGGGTTAGTTTAAAAACTTATTAAGCGAAGATTATATTTAGTAATCGAAAATGAAAAAGTTTAATAGAAATCATCATGCCTTCCTATTTTTAATTTTTTTTTTTTTTGTGCATTTGAAGCTTTTTTTTGTATGGTAATTTTTATGTGTAAATTAAAAAGGTCATGTGTTTTGCGGTTTCTTCCCCTTACACTCGTTATACACTTATCATATCTTATCTTGCATCTGTCAACACATACGGTGGAAAGGTCAGAAAGTTGAACTTTGTGTTTAAGAAATAGTTTTATTTTAAATTTCATGCTATAAACAAGTAACACTTGTGTAAATCAAATTATTTTAGCATAAAATTTGGTAATTTTCCAAAAATAATGTGTTACAGATGTATATTTTATTTTTGCAAGATTTTTAAAACCGAGAATTAATTTTTGTTTACAAATGTGTTGATCGCTTAAAAATGGTCGAAAAATTGAAAAATTAAAAAAAAATCTCAAAATGTTACATTCTAATCAATATAATTTCTGTTTGAAATACACCAGAATATTTTGATTACTGGAAATAGTAAATTTAATAATTTAGCGTTCAATTAAAACTAAAATAAAAGTTTCAAGAAAACTTTTTTATTTTTAAAAATTCAATTTTAAATTTAGATATCGAAAATGAGTGGTGGTACCTACTATAAATTGACTGTAGCTATAATATCGTTGTTATCCAAACATGTACGCCTGCTGGCGATATTATGTTTGACGTGCGTTTTTTATACTGATTATAACTTGTTAATAACTACCACTTAAGAGCATTGATCAGTGACATTCACAAAAGACGCTCCCTTTCTTTATACGTATAATAAATGGGGGGATTCAAAGTTCAGATATCGACCAGTAAACGTAAAAGTGTCATTTATATGTATGACAGTTGATCTCAGTAGGTGTCTACAAACTGACGACTAGATCATACTAAACTCTCACCCCACATCCACTTACACTGTATTCATTAACAGCGGCGCTACTTCAATCACACATAGATAACAGTAAAATAAACAAAATGTCTACCTTTCCTTAAAAAAAAAACATAAATCCCAATATAAGAACTGCCCAAACAAAATAAATAAGGAACCTGCCTTAAACTAAGCTACCTCTCCTAACCAAAGGCTATATCTCTAAGGCTACAATACGGCCGACAAAATCAAACTAAACTCCCACCCCATATTCACTTAAACATCATATCACCATAAATAAATCGTTTTCACCATTTAATTTTCATTTCAATTTATCACCCGATGAGAAGCGCACGTAGCAGTTTCGAAACGCGAAAACTTTTGTATAGTGATACTATGAATTTATAAACCATTGTAACAACCATTACAATATATATATATATATATATATATATATATATATATATATATATATATACTTGATAAAAACTTCTTTCCAGAAAGTAGATTCAATAAGTGACTGGCACACACACCTGACATCAATTAAGTGCCATATGTGATACACGCTTTGCATGACTGACTGGGCTGAAGATTATCCCGCAGCAGGTTGCCATTGCTTTCTGCGGTAGACTGGTTGCCAGCCATGGCTATAGAATCCAATCTGTTCTATTATTTAACCCATAGCTGGAGGGAAGAGACGGATTAATACCTTTCCAAAGGGTATTTGTGCGTAAGTGAATGCAAGGAATTCAACGGGAATTCAAACTCGGCTCCCCGATTTGTCGTTCCAACCTCACACGTCCATATTCCTTTCTTTGGAGGATGATAAAAGACACTGCTTATCGTGAAAAAGCTCGAAATTGAAGGCTTACTGCAAAGTTTCATGAAATTGACATCGAAAATATGTACTCATATGCATTTGCTCGACTGTGTATTGATCAAGGGAGTGAGATAAAGAGAGAGAGAGAGAGATTTTAAAATAGCTTGTTACGGTTTCTTAATAATTTATCCTCGAATAAATGACTACATAAATATGCATTGCGTTGATTTCAACTTTTTACACTGCAATACAAATGGTAAAATAAACATTCAATCGACAGGCGTAGAAACAGACATATGGTGCTAACTTATACTCACCCTGTATATTCATAATCCTTAATGACAATGACGATAGCAGAGTTACGCCTTCCTCTTGTCGATATATGCAAGATCGTAACTAAAAACTAGTTTGCATACAGAATGTTAACTTTACTATTACTAGTCCACTCGCCAAGGATTGAGTCAAGTTACAGTTTGTCTCCAACCACTGAATTCATCGGTACCATAATTGTTAATTCCTTCCCTGAATAGTGCTTTAAAACACAGATTTTTCTTTGATTCTTGAAATCGACATATCCCAGTTTCGTATCCTAACGTAAAAAAGCAATTTCTAATGAAAATGATGGATTTTTTATTTTCAACAGATTTCAATATTTAAATGATATTTATAGTGGATATTCGTATTTGACTATATTTTTCTCTAATAAAACTTAGCTGTTACCTCTTTCACCTATCTTGGCTCCATTGTATCCAAATATGCTAAAATAGAAAGATATTGAGTGCAGGTTTGGAAAGGCGAGTTCTGCTTTGGTGAGCTTTATCACAGGCTTTTAAATACATTTGATATTTCGTTAAAAGTGAAAATAGTCTATGGTGTAAAACCCTGGACACTGTACCAATGACACATCAGTCAACTTGACGCCTTCCACATGCGTTGCCTACGATATACAACAGAAAACTAGGTGATCACATTAGAAACTGAGGTTCTGACTAAATGCAATATGACGGGTACTGAGGCCATCCTAATGAAAATCTAACTCAGGTGAACAGGATATCTTTCTCGTATGAATGATAACAAACTTCCAAAATAACTTCTTTTTTTGTCAGCTTCTTACGAGTCGGTGAGTTGAAAGGCCACTTTTGATTTGCAAAGACAAGCTCAAAGACAATCTGAAGCGGTACAGCACCCCCTTTTCTTCCTGGGGAAAGAAAAACATCAGAGCGAAGGAACTGGCTCCTACCCTGCTTTTCATCTATACAAAGATTTGAGCGAGGACGACTTGAACATCAAGATCAAATGCGTGCAAATATTAAAGTAAGTTGGCAGCATGCTGCTCTTCTCAAATATAGCTCTATCTAGCACTGTGGCTATGTCGCACGCAGTAAAGTAGGTCTTGCTGTTCACTCGCTGAAACATGTGGTAATTGATCCTCACCCATCGAACAAAAAGGCTCAACCACATGTTTCATTTGTCTAAAAGTTTGCCAAACACTTACAAGTCTTGGAATCTAGTTGGATAAAAATAAAATACCAACGGTAAACATTGTATCTTGTGCTGAAGATTGTGCTCATGGGAAAGGAAATAAAGATTGGGCTATGTAGAATTAATGGAGGATGATAATCCAGAAATGCTGTCTAGAGACATTTTAGTTACAAAAATATTTTAGCAAATTGAAATGACATACTGAAGGCTGTAATGAAATGTATCAGCACTATGAAAGCTAATGTATGCGTGAATATGTGCGTTTTTCTTTTTCTTTTTTTTTTCTTTTTTTTTTTGTATTTTTGAAAATGCAATTTCGGAATTTTTGTCCTCATCCTTATTGCCATATTCATGACGTTTTGGCCGTTTCTACGCTCCGACCTTCTTCCGGTAATTGAATAAGTCCTTTATTTCGATCACTGAAGTTTATTTAAAATTTATTGGCAATTTTATAACATTTTCTAAACAAGCGTCTTTGTAAGTTAGACTATAAAGTCAAAACAACTAAAATTCAATAAAATATTAGATTGAATAGAATATTTTCCTAAATTTTTAAGATTACTGGGTGGTTAAAAAATATATAAAGAAAGAGTTCACACTGTATTCAAGAAATTTTTACTGTTAAGTACTCCTTATGCAAAACATAGGGTTATCGATAAATCTGAAAGCACCTCATAAAAAACCCGACCTCTGCGTTAAAAATGCTTTTATGCGATATTTTAAACTAAAAGTAATAATGTTTGTTTTAATTAAGATTAATTAGACTTTATAGCGGCTAACCGTCCTCAAATGAAGTTTTAGTATATTTTGTTTTTGAAAGATTTTTTTTAATAAAGAGAATTATGTTATGTTGATAGATTTGTTAATATAGCCGGTTTTAGCGATTTAGAAATAATTCCAATCAGTGTAAATTCGGTTTGAAATACAACTTACTGAAAATATTAAATTTAATCTATGCGCTTTGAATTCAAACTAAAAAACTTTAAGAAAAGATTTTTCATTATTAAAATGCATATTAAATCTTATTACTTTTTAAAAATGCTTTTAAACATAAACAAAAATCTTGTTTTTGCAGACCTTCAGGAATAATTGTCAGTTTCATAATAAAGTCGATTATAAGACACTGGAAGAAATGTGACAGTGTCTAGTGATCATGTTTATCGTTAAACTGACAGGTAGGCTTGAAGGTTTTAAGAGAATGTTAACGTTTCAAAATGTTCAACAATGAAATACGAACGGAATTAGGGTCGTTCGCAACAATGCGTGTAACCTGGTGGGTCTTTGTCATGTAGGTTAGAACTTGTGGAACTAAGGAATATAGTTCATCTGAACACTTTCCTTGGAAATAGCAATAGAGTAGTGAGATTTTTTGTCTTTGAGAAAGGGGTTGTAGGATGAAAACTAATTTGTTACCCACAAGAATGCGGTGACGCTTTTGGACTTTATCGAGATTAGAAAGTGAAGACTGTGTAGCACCTCTCCATATATGACAGCAGTAGTCTATTTTTCGTCTGATCTGATTCTTGTAAAGGTAGAGGATATCAGGGTGAGCCAGGTACTTACTGAAACGATACAGGGAACTGACCATTTCTCTAACATCTTTCGCGATGGATTGTATGTACGAATTCCACTTTCTTTTAATCATTTCACTCCAAGCAAGGCCGTTTTACTGCCACTGTTGCGCAGGAGGTTACATAAGAGAAAGGGACGAGAAAGAGGGGTTAGTTATATGGGATGTCAGGAGGAGGGTAACAGACGGATGAGAATACCGATGTAATGAGGGTGGAGTGGATGGAGAAAAAACTCGAGAGAAAGGATGTGAGTTAGTGAGATAGGAGAAGTCTATTGACCTTACAGTTAAATTCCTGGAGATTGTAGCTGTCGAGGAAGCAACTATAGAGAAGAGAATTCCACAGGCGGGAAGTGCGAGAAATTGAGATTACATTTTATCAGTTTCAATGTAAAGGGGTGGGACCTAGTTGCTAGTCTAGTAGCTCGTGTCATACATAGGGGGTACCAGTGAGCTAAGTTCATTGGAGCAGAAGCCATGAAAGTATTTGTAGAAGAGGCACAGGGAAGCCACGTTACGCCGGTGAGAGAACGACTGCAGCTGAGCTGCCAAGTCAGTATCGATCACATTACAGATTCTCCGTTGTATTTTATCAAGAACTTCGAGGTGAATAGCAGGGGCACCTGATCAGATACAGCAGTAATATTCAATACACGGGCGGATGGTAGATTTATATATGTGCAGGATGGATTCAGACGGGAAAAACTTTCTGGCCCTGCACAGTGAACCGACCTTCTTAGCAGCTGATTTAGCTATGGATTAGATATAGTCATTCCACTTGAGGTCCGCTGAGAGTGTTAGTCCAAGGAAGCGTAGTGTTTTGCTCTCGGGGAGGTTAGCCTGATACATGCTAATAGGGGGTGGGAACGATTGCCTATGATGGTTAATAGATTGCAGCTTTGTTTTGGAAGCATTAAAATTTACGAGCCATTTCTTACCCCAGTCCTCCACAGATTGGAGGTCCTTCTCAATCTCGGCTGCGAGGTTAGCTTTGTCAAACTCAGCAGATTTTTGATCGAGGCTAGAGTAAACGGGGGTGTCGTCCGCGTATATGCTTACTTAGGATCTTATTAATGTAGATCAGGAAAAGTGTAGGAACTAGACTAGAACCTTGAGGGACACCCGCGTTCGTATGGTTGTATTGGGAGGCATGTCCGTTCAATACTACCTTTATTGTGCAATTTGAGAGAAATGACTGGATTAGATCAAACAATTGTTCAGTTATACCATAGTTCCGCAGTTTGCGTAGAAGGCCAGCATGCCAGACTCTGTCAGACGCTTTAGAAATATCCTGGACAATAGTTCGAGCTTCGCCATTCTTGTCGAGAGCCTGGTATGTATAATCAGTGATGATCGTTAGCATATCAGCAGTAGACCTGGTGAAGCGGAAACCATACCGTTTGTCCGAGAAATGTCTGTGGGCTGTGAGATACTGAACCACCTCGGCGTTGATAATAGCTTCGAACATTTTGCCAAAGATCGGTAAGAAGCTTGTAGGGCGGTAATTAGCGGGGTCCGAGGGTTCTCCAGTATTCTTAAATATAGGAACTACAGAGAAAAACTTCCAACAGGCAAGAAAGCAGGAAGCAGCTAGACAGTAGTTGAAGAGTTTAGACAGGACAGAGGAGAATTCAGGGGCATATTTCTTCAAAACTATGATTGGGATTCAGTCACCTCCGCTCGCTTTATGAGAGTCAAATTATGATTGGGATTCCGTCGCTTCTGCTCGCTTACTTGAGGTCTGAGTTGAGTTTGAGTCCTATTAGGCGCTCAAGGCACGGGTTCTTCCTAAGGTGAAAGTTCTATGTCCGCTCATCGAAAATGGAACGTCACTAATTTGATTTTCGAGACATTGAATATGACTAGCCAGTTGTTCTCTCACTGAACTGTTTGAGCGAGGTCAAAGGAGAGATCAATTGCGAATCTCTGGTCATCTTCATTTTTGGATGTGCTCTCATGTACTCGTGGTATAATCAGCACAGATCACAAATGATCGGATTATACTTTTATGCAGATCATTTATTTAAAGAAGAAAGAGGGTTGGACCGAGAAGTGAACGTTCGGGGACGCCTGTTTTGATATAGCGTATATTGTGCAAGTTACGACAAGGTCATAAAATTCATAATGACTCTATAATCGCGACTGTGATTGACTTACGATTGCGTCGGCTTTTTATTATTATATCTAAAATTGTTGTGACTCTTTCTTTGATACTGAGTATTGTTAAAACAACTTTACTTGCATCCATTAGCACTCTTCGAATATTCATTATATATATAGTCATCCGCAGACAGCATATATATATATATATATATATATATATATATATATATATGTAAAACTTTTTATTTAATTTTTCCAGTATTCTTACATATTTCCTTTTTGCTGCAGATAAGGAATGTAAAAATGCTCCATAATTTTTGAATTTCCAAGCGCTTTCATCCTCTTCACAGGCCATTTTCAAAAATGTTATTTTTCCGGTGTTGTGATGTCCTCATGATTGACTGTAATGTATTTTCTCCATTTTTAGTGTTTTTTTGTTTTGTTTTTGTTTTTGTTTTTGTTTTTTAAAGAGAGTTCTTTAAAGCTGTCACGCGATGCAAGCGGCTGGCATCGTGTGAGTGTTTGTCTATTTTTTAAAACATTTCAAAACTCTATTTCCACTGTTAAGTTTGATGGTAGATAAAAATTGTTATAGCGAGGTGCCTTTGATATTGTGATTTAAATAATATTTTTGTATTTTCAAACAAAAGCTTTCTTAAGGGTTCTTGTAAGTTATGGGTTCATAAATGCTTTTTATTTACTAGATAGGTGACATGTAAGGTGTCTACTCAAAGACGCTATATGAAAATACAAGAATACTTTTTAAATCACAATATCAAAAGCACCTCGCTATAGTCAAGTTTGAAAGAAAAAGTCTAATATGGTAGTCAACCAAATAATTTAGAAATCCGTTGTTTACAAGTGTTTGTTTCAAGTCATGAAGTTCTTTGGAGAAAAACCAGCGAATAGATGAATTCTCGTACGCTCTAGTGAGAAAATATTTAATAACACCAACTTTATATCTAAGAGAACATTGACTCGCAAAATTAAGGTGACAAGAATTTTTCCTGGTGGGTTTTATATAGTGATGTAGTGAAAGTATTATGACGAGACTCTAATAGGATATCTAAGAATGGGAGTTTATTTTTTTGGCGAAACTCATATGTGAAGTTGAGGATGGAATTTTTTCGAATGTAGTTTTATGATTATCAATTTCGTTTTTGTTCTCAGTTAAATTAAACGTAACGAATGTATATTTTCGTTTTTTTGTTTTTTTGTTTTGTTTTTGTTTTTGTTTTTTTCTACGTGGGACATGTAAAAGTTAGAGAAGCACGGACCAAGGGGGTTTTCGTAAATTTGTGTGTAAATATAGAAAGGGATCTTGAACAGGCAAGCAAAAGGAACCTTAGTTATAAAGACAAGCAAAAAAGACCTTATTTATAGCTCTTATATATATATATATATATATATATATATATATATATATATATATGATGTGTGGAGATGGTGGGGTGGTAAAAGTAAGCGTAATAGACGAGATCCACCATCGCACACGGCGTTTATCGTGCAGAAATACTTTTTGGACAGATGCAATATTGAGACCTTCTCGTGTTCCTACCTTTCTATCGTAATCTTGCCTTAGCTCTCTCATGGCTGTATCAGACAAAATGCAAGTCACTGTGAAATAATGCTTGTTCTCAAGTAAATAATTAAGGAAAAAAAAACGAAGATGTTGGAGAAGTATCATGCGCGACTCATCACATATTTGCCTTTTACTAATAGTTTTCTCTCAATCGAATAAGTGCTTTTCTTTCATCT
The DNA here is from genome assembly GCA_037127315.1 of Ascarosepion bandense. Lineage (NCBI taxonomy): Eukaryota > Metazoa > Mollusca > Cephalopoda > Sepiida > Sepiidae > Ascarosepion > Ascarosepion bandense. The sequence goes on from JBBBDQ010000571.1 coordinate 3,435,708, forward strand.
GCTGGTGAGTTTATGACTCGCAAAGCAATGAGTTATAGTAGATTAACTTTTTTCTTTAGTGAGATTAAAATAAAAGATAAAAGAATCATTTATACACATTGACAATTGACACTTTGATCAGTGGTGATCGAAGTGACTCCAATTTCAGCGGAAGAATTATTAATAGTAATAATAATAATAATAATTAATATTGTGTTTTTTTCTTTTTCTTTTCTTTTTTTGCTGTGACCATATATGTCATATTTGATTACCAATATTATTATAAGATTTGGACTATTTTAAGTTAGTTTAGATGAAAGATCAGGTTAATTGTTTGAATGTCCGTTAGAGAGGTGACCACAAATTTACAAACATCCATTATTTTAAAGCCAATGCGTATCAAAAAAGGGGAAAATGGAAACAGGATAAAGTGATTGCAATCAGTCAAACTCTAATCTTCTATCCGGACTTTCCACACAGCGATTGGCCAGAATTATATAGACTTATTGTATTTCAGAGCTACCATCTTCTCTTTCTCTCTATTTAATTCCTCCTTTTTCTACTCCCCTTTCTATTGATATCACTGCAGCTGACAAGCCTTCGTAACTAAGCCGGTTAATCGCTTTTATTGATTTTATATTTTTTTTCTTTTAGCTGCTATGAGGTGAGAATTGGAAATAAGAACGTTGATGGTTATGATTGTTGCGTTAGAAATGTTGATGATAATAGTAATGATTGTGATGAAAGTGATCGTTGTATACTTTTGCTGTTATTGTTGTTGTTGACAATGAGGATGATGAGGAAGAACAAGGAAGATGATGATAACGATGGAGGGATTGAATGAGGGATTGAATAAAAGTTTAAATAAAGTTGATTCTGATGATAACACTTGCTATTATAGAGATGACGAAGTCTGTGATTATAGCAGTAATGATTATTATAACTGCAACACTTTCTTTATCGGCACCGGAAATAATAATAGTAAAAAGGATGCTGGTGAGTTCGTTGTATTTAAGAGGATGATACAGGTCTTTATAACATTGAACGTACAGATGGTGTAAATGAAGGTGCTCTTGAATGTGATGGAATAAAAATAATGAGGCCTCATCATTATCGGCAGTAGCAGAAGCAGCGACAGCAGCCACTATTTGATAAAGGCTTTTTCTAACTCTTTCTATAAAGACTCTCACCGTGCTATCCTTTAAATGTCATAGCAACAGAATCTGCTATCTCAACTTTCCATCGTGCCTTTTTATATTGCATTTACTCTCCAACAGGCACTAATATACCAACCTCTTGCTTCATTTGTTCTCCTTTCTTCTTGTCATGTGTGTACCATTCAATTCTTTAATAACTTCTATAAGATTTCTTATTTTGGCCGCTTCTCGGATCCATGTTGACATTCTTCTATCTCTTTATTCTTAGCATTAATTCTTTAATCAATTTCGTTTGTTCTTTCCATTTTGTTAATTTGCATGATCTATATCCGTTTATCATAACTAGAATTACACATTTATTATACACTTTAGAAGACTGACATGTTGCTTTATGCCTCTATTTTTATTAAATGCATTGCAGCTAATCGTTATTTGACATTTTGTTTCTTTTTCAGGGTTATCCTTTAAAGTTATCACCGGCCTTAAGTAGCTGCATTCTTTCTTGCTATTTATTTTCAGTTATGATATCTTACGGAGCATTACAAATGAACGTTACTTTCGTTTAATTTCTGTTCTTTTTTTTTATCCTAACTCAAGACTCTCTTCAATCGAGTTAAATAGCATTTCATGTAATTCCTCTGATATGATATTATTAAATTATCGTCAGCAATTTTACATTTATGCGTTAAATAATTTCGGTAAAATCGTGTCTGATTGTTTCACTATTTTTTAATCTTTTTTTCTGTATATTTGTCTAGTTATAATTCGTAGTTATCGTATATGTTCTCAGTAACTTTTATATGTTTTCCGTTTATGACCAGCCCTCCTATGATCTGTAGGGATTGAATAAAAATACGAAATAAAATAAAATAAAAAAAACACTAAATAAAATAAAAATACAAAATAAAATAAAACTACGAAATAAAATAAAAATACAAAATAAAATAAAAGTACAAAATAAAATAAACATAAAAATCTCCCAGGAGTTCTCTGACAGGAATTGACAATTTACGCATGTGCAAAAAAGAGAGGCTTCCTGGCGCCAAAAATATACTCTCTCTTTTTCTGTTGGACTTTGACTGGTAAAGACATGCCGACTGTTCGGGAAGGAATTTTCCCAATAAGAAGAGGTCGTTGGAATCAAAAAATAAAATCAGTGTCCAAACTGTCCCTCTAGTGTCTCTGTATCATTTTTTTTCTTTTCGCCTATTTATTTCAGCGACGAAAGCTACTCAACAAGTCTTGGATGTTTAGGTAAAAGAACCAACCCAGCAGTAAGAGCCATAACATAACATCCATAGATTTAAAGACTGTCGTGTTTTCCACTGAGTCAAATGTCCCAAATGAAGCCAAACAAAGTGATTTGTTATACATTTTTATTATTTTTCTATGAATTGGTCTGTTATTTGTAGATAATTTATAATTGAAAACCCATTTTAAAACCTGCTTGTTCACATTTTTTTTTATCTAGAGTGTTTGTTAATCAATTTAGTACGTTCAAGAATGGTTAATATATATTTGACAGTAAAGTGATAAGCTGATAGTTGTCAAAGTGTTTATTGTCTCATTTTAATGAATTCGAATTTTGAGATTTTCTTTATAAATTGGATAATAATACAAATTATTTGTGAAATTCTACCGGATAATTCAAAAGATGTGCCATTTTTACTTGGACCTTTTAGAGAGAGAGAGAGAGAGAGAGAGAGAGAGAGAGAGAGAGAGAGAGAGAGAGAGAGAACTTCCGCTGGTTAACGAATTCCTGACAATTCCTGCATGATCGCGATATCTCCCAGGCTACTCCACACAACCGTCACCGAAGCAGACTAAAAATATAAGTTTGTATTTCTATTTATTCGTCTATTTTTCTATTTATCAGTTCGTGTTGGTCGTTGTCCTTCAAGACGATCGTCATCGTAGTTTTCAAGGTTATACAACAGAATGACTGTTGGCAGTATTTTTATGCATATAAGCTTGCATAGTACTCATCAGTTATCCTTATTATTCCGTTCTTAAAATTGCTAACTTTTTTGTCATTCGAAATAAGCATTTGTTGTTTTTCTATTATAGGTTCGAACTTGATGATGTTTCAAGCTCTTTATTTCATGATAACTTCTAGCTCTTTTCAATGTTCATCTTCCATTTTTCTCTCATCATTTAATTCTGTATGTACCAGTCTTCTGTCTCTCTTTCTTTCTTTCTTTCTTTATACACACATTACATCTCCTTTTTACTAGTTCAAGTGTTAACTTTCTTATTGCAATTCCTGTAAGATTTACCTATTATCTCTGTTGCTACTTTAATTGTAATTTTCCATTTACTGTTCTTATTATCATCTACGGTCTTTTCTCTATTCTGCGAAGACTGTACGGGAGTTATAGCTTTGAGTAAATAATTATAAACCTCTTGAAATTTACAGACAAAAATACTCATAAAATGAAAAACAGCAAAACGTCGAAACAAGAAAACGAGTATTATTTACTATCTGGCTATTAGGCGTTATTGGAGACACGAGGGGTCGCATTACTGTGTAAAAGAGTTTGGGATCAAATTTCGATCAGTTATGAATAGAAATCCAACAAAATAAAATAAAGAATAAATAAAGTATATACAGTCTTTCTCGTAAGTTTTTTTTTTTAATGTGTGTGATGAGTATTCAGATAATTTAGTTGAAAATGCAAGAAGTGTCTTGGATTTTCATATCTCTAATTTTTTAAGTGCTAGAAGAGAATTTTTACTATTATGGCCTGAAAATAGAAAAGAAGCCGAAAGTTTCGTTTAAGCACGTGTTGACGGCTTGTCTGTGTTGATTGCTTGTCCAATAATGAGCATGTCACGTGTTTGAACGTGTAGAGAATCAAAATGGAGTCGATTCTCATTGGTTTAGAAAGAGTAAATTAATGATAATTATAATAGTTATAACTATTCTATTGTAATTCTTTTTAACACCATGATAAATTTTTATTTATTTATTTTTATGGAGACGACACTGTAACACTGTAATTAGTTTTATTTATATATTTCTTTATGGACAAGAAAAGCCTAAAGTCTGTTTTTGATTAATACCAGAAATTCAGTGGCGTTTATTTTAATTTTTATTTTCATTTTTTTTTACTTTATTAAGATTTGTTATCTTTTTCAGTATCATTTTATTTTCCGCAAAAATCAATTTTGAGATTGCAATGTACTATCATATAGAGATCATAGTACTTATTAGGATATACTATTTTAATCTCTTGCTAAATGTGAATACTTGTATTCGCCGTTGTTAGAATATATTATAAATGTACTTGAATGATGACATAAAAGGATTTACTCAAATTGATCTTCTTTTTCTTAGCAACCATGGTGCCAGTGAGTTCAAGTTGTTTGATTTTATATCACTTGGTTATTATATGCTGTAAGCACAGCAATATATTAACTTATAGAAAGCAGGAAGAACGTTAAACGATAACATCTAAACATAATTTATCGAATATCTGAAAAGAAAATCGATTTACACTCTTTCTTACATTCAAACAGCGTGTTGGTCACTGGTCATAGAGTTTCCTGTGTTACTGTTCTAAAATGTATGCAGTTGAAATGATCACAGTAATTTGCTGAGTTAAAGGCCTTTCTTTTTACCTTATATCCACAGGTATGGTCAAGATCGCAGACATTTATAATATTGATATGATTGTCAATGACTGAAAAGATGCCGAAAAAGTTAAAATATGCTTCTACAACATGAAAATCAAGAGGAAAAAGATAAAAATACTATCGTCATGCAAATTTTAGTAAAGCCTACTTTTGACTTCATTTAAACCTGTTTCGATAAGCTCTACTTGTATATAATTGTTCAAACCCCAAATTCATAATGAATGATAAATAATGAGATGACATCAAAAATTGATTTCTATTGGTAGTAAAACCACGAACTACATTTGTAATTCAGGCATTCCTTTGCACAATTTACAATGTCGTTCTGCTGACTCACAGGATACAAGCGTTCGGTATAATAAAACTGAAGCTGATGGCACTTATCTACAAATGCAAAATTAGTTCCTAGTTTATGGCTGTGTGGTAATGTTTACAGTTAATGAACTAGTTAATGTTTTATAATGTTGTTAGTCATTCTGTTACATTAAATAGAAAAGGCAATAATGGCCGATGCGGTTGTAATGATAATTGATTGGAGACGCAATAATGTTGGTAATTTATGAGAAGAGAGCATTAAAAGTATCGACAAAAAGAGCCGGAAGTAACGCTTAAGAAAGCAAATGCTAAAAATGATGGTAGTGGAGTTCAAACTTCAGATCAATATGTATCGCGAATTTTACTTACATTGTTAATTATATTCAATGAGACTCACAAATATCCACATAGTACAACCAATTTCATTGAAAACAATATAATTAATTTTTCAAGTATTGAAAAAATATATATTATGCGCAAAAATTAAGATATAATAAAAGGCAAATGAATTATTCTAATCCACTCCAGAAAGGTTTTATTCAATACAATAGTAATATTATTTACATTCATTAATGTTCTCATCTTTGTTGTTGCTACTTCTCCGACTTTCTTCAGGTGTTTGCTAAATAATAATATTTCGCATAAAGATTTTTCCGTAAAGATTTTCCGGTTACAGTTAAATTCCACAAAGTCGAAAACAATGAAAACACACTTGAAAAAGAGAAGTAACATGAAGTAATAAATTTAACGGAGTTTAATGAACAGAAAAGGCTGCATGCATGATAAGTAAAAAGAAGGCTTGCCAATATAATTTATATTTGCAGACTTAACTGTGAGAAAAATGTCTAAGTAACAAGTCGGCTTCGCGGCTTCCGGAATCTATTAATGTTGGAAGGGACGGCTCCAAAAACGTGTTATGACTACGACTGTCACTTGCAAAAGAGTAAGATTTCAGAATCGAGTTTACCACGTGGGTCCAGCAAGGGCTCCTGATTGGACAATAGTTGGCCAATCAGAATCCCGGATTAGTAAGGGTTTCAAGTTCAAGGTTGATCATTGAATGGTATAGGGTTAGCTGCCCTTACCATTTTTTCAAATTCTTATAGTAACTTTCAAGAAATTCTGATCTGAACCCTAATCTAATGGGGTATATTGTTCTCGTTTCGATGTTTAATCTTAATTTTGAAACTAATATCATCGTGAATTAAAATGTTGATTCGTGAACCGGGAAACATAGTAAAGTACAGACTATGGGTGGACAGGTCCAGCAATAACTGAGCAGTACTAAAAAAGAAAAAAGAAAAAAGCAACGAAATTACCCGGACCGACACAAAATTTTAGACAGAAACAATAGCATTATATATTTGATTATACTATTTAGAGAAATTTAAATAGTATTTTGCTTTTTTTTACCTTAGAGAATAGACAATTATGACCAGTAGCGTACTAGCCCTTTGGGATACCGGGAAATTTCTTGATCTGGGATTAAGTGGATCCTTTTGACTGGACCCTTTTACAAGTTTTCCCGGTAGAAATTTTCGACCTAGTCCAATATTAAATATGATATTTATCCTAAAATTAAATAGTTTCTGTGGTCAGTATGAACCAGCTTCTGATGTTCTATTACATTTTCACGAAATATCAAAGATTTCAAGTGAAGAATATTCTCAATTTCTCAATTGACATAGTAAGTCAGTTCATACATACATCAGCACTTAGTCAAATTAACCTCCATTTTACAAAACACATCGTGTAAAGTTAAAAAAATAAATTTTACTGAATACACTAAACTTTGGAATGTTTAAGAACTGAGATTAAGGATCAATATTTTCTTAACGATATTTCAATTTAAGTACATTTTCAATTGGTTTTACTTTAAGATCAATTTACATTCTGACTGTTGATGTATCTATACAAATACTTCAAATAAAAGCAATGATAGAGTTGCAAATAGTGAACACATTTTTGGCTAATTTTGTAAATAAAACGTGCTGCAAGGAATACTTTTTCTTCATACTTTTATATGATAAACTAAAACAGTTGAATAAGATGTAGATCAGACTTCTAATCAATATATTGCCTCGTATACGGTTAAAACGAATTCGGGTCATACGATATGGAACATCGCAGTGATACTCAACAATTCTCAAATAAATGTTGTAAAGCTTTTGAAAACACTTGGAGACGACGTTTGAGTGCCTCATGATTTAACCGGGGGTGGGGGTCCGGATTTCGATCTGTGAATTCCCTGCTCAAAGGCAACAAAAATTACCCATTTTTAGAAAAGATGATGACAAGCAATGAAAAATGAACTGTTTACAACAATGTAGAATGCAAAAAATCCTGGACAAAAAGAAAAGCCTGCCTGTCTGCCTGCCTGCCTGCCTGCCTGCCTGCACTCGGAGAAGGTGATACCGCGTATCTCATGTGTTTGGAAAAGCATTATGCATTACGAGCAACTTCCGAAAAATCAGACGTTCACTTCAGACAAGTACTCTTCCCAATAATATCAATCAACGAAAAGAAGCTGGAAGTGTCTAATTGGAAGGTTGTCATCTTCCACCAGGACAACACCTGGTCTCCTGTCTCTTTGCAGAATTGGTAGAAATGAATATAGCTTGATTGAGATGTGTTGCTCCACACGTCGCACTCACTGGATCTTGCACCTTCGGATTACCACTCACCTAAGAACTTCTCTTAATGGGAGGACCAATTCTCTGAAAGTCTGTAATAATTTAAAAAATAGAGTAACTGTCAAATATTGCTTAAAAGTGATAGGAATTTGTGGAGAACTATGATCACCAACGTTCCGAAAGCACAGAACGCACAAAAGAAAATTAAATTCGATTACTAGAGTTTATCGTAATTAATCTAGATTGCAAATGAATCTTGTAATCAAATTGTAATTAAATGCGATATATTATAATGAAAGTGATAGATTTATAGTTAGGACTGCTTCTTTCGATATTAAATAATTTTTATTCGATTGTTTAAGTTGAATAAAAATAAAATTGGTAAACTGTCCTGATGTCATGTTTCTCTCTAAAAATTTTAAAAATCACTCGGTAGAAGAAATCTTCGAAAAGAGAGATACTTTAGGATTATGTCAAAACACTGGACAGCTGAAATGAAACGTTGTAAACATTGGAGATAATATGACTAACTTTTATTCTATAACTTTCATTTTTATTTAATTTTTTTGCTTAAATCGTATTCATTTTTGTGTTAATAGTTTTGCTTAAGTTCAATTAAGTTTAATTTTAATTTTCAAATTTAAAAAAAAAATCTGAACGTAAAAGCAAAAATAATCGCTTTTTCATGTAAAACCAGATTAGCTATGTGCGTTCAGTAAAGATAAAATATATGTTGAGGTGAAAAAAAAATATAAAGTAGAAAATGTATGGAAACTATTTGCGTGCTCACGAACCGGAAGAGAGTTCCAAAAGCAGGAGGTGCGAGAAAAACTGTTAGCATAGAGTTTACGGTTATATCTAACCAACTAAATTGTAAATTGATGGGACCTCGTGGCTAGTCTAGTCTTCTTCTTTTATGTGCCGTGTCCGTTCGAGACGTAGGCAATTATAGCCCTCCACATCCACCTGTCTCTTGTAGCCATTAATAAGGTTTGTCTTTTTGTTATTTTTCCTGTTCTGTTATTTATTTACTCAAGCCCATTAAGTATGTAACGCGCTGCTTTACTCTGCCCCTTTTTCCCTCAATCTATTCTGTGAGTATCGAATTTCCCGAGTTCTTTTTTCTCATTTTGTACCCCAGAAGAATCAACTGCTTCTTCCTGATGTTAAGCTTAAGTTTCCTTTTTGTTTCCATTCTCTCCAGAACCTCGTCGCTACTCACATGTACGGTCTATGGTATCCTCAGTATCCTTCTATAGAACCAAATTTCTGTTGCTTTGAGTCTCTCCTTCATCTTTGAAGAGATTGTCCAACATTCGTTACCATTCAAAAGGACAAATATCGCGTAACAGTTCAGTATTTTTTTCTTTCTTTCCAACGAATTTTTTCTTTGTTTAGCTTTTAGAATGCATCTTTGGCCATCCCAATACATCTTAGGATATCATTGTCGCACTTTCCGTCTTCTGTTAGAACGCTTTCCAAATATTTTAATTGCTGTACCTGCTTGATTTTAGTATCCCCGACCTATTTGCATTTTAGACTTATCCTTTTACTGACAGCCACGCATTCTGTCTTTTTGTAGTTTAACCTTAGTTATTTTTCTCGCTTTCCTTCGCTATCTTCTGTAGGAGTTTTGTAGTCTCTTTTCCGTGTCTGTTGTCAGCACTGTACCGTCTGCATATCTTATATTGTTAAGACTGTGGCCACTAACAATGAACTCTGGTAGGATTTTGAATAAATCCGGTGAGAAGACACATCCTTGTCTTACACCCACTTTCTATTTTTGTATGTCTGCAGAACTCGTTTTTTGTCACTATGCAGGTAGTTTGCTACTAGTATAGATTCTTGATTACTCTAATGTATTTTACAAATATGTCAAGGTCACTGAGCAGCTTTAACAGATCTTTGTGGCGTACTTTGTCGAACGTATTTGTGTGATCTATAAAACATAGTAACACGTTCTGCATTTGTATCGCACTTTCTGATAACATTTCGAACATATATATCACGTTCCTTGTTCAGATGTCTTTGAGGAATCTACATAGTTCTTGTCCTATCTCAGGCCTTATTCTGCTGTGTGCTCTATTCATCAGAATTTGGATGATGAGTTTTGTTATATAACTCATTAGGCTGATTGTCTGATGGAGTTCGCATACGTTTGCGCCTGATTTCTTAGGCAGTGCTATAAAAATACATCTTCTTAAGTCTTCCGGTATGTCACTGTTGTAGATTTAATTTATCATTTATTATTTCTGTGATCATATCTATTCCGAAAATGTCTAAGGCTGCTAGCATCTCTATTACAATTCCGTTTGGCCCTGCCGATTTTTTTTTTTTTTTGTTCAATTTGGCCAGTGCCGCTTTCACTTCGGTTTTTAATATTTCCGGTCCATCGATATTCCTGTGTATTACCGGTTGCACTCCTTCACCGTGAAAGAGTTCACCGATATATTCGTTCCATATTTAAAGTATTCTTTCTTTCTCAAATATCATCGTTTCGTCCTTGTATTTTATGAGGCCTGTTGATGAACATGTTTTTGGTCCTGTTAGTTAACTTATTTTTTATGCATGTCTCCTGTATCTGTATGTGATAAACATTCTTATTCTATTTCGTTGAGCCACTTTTCTTTAGCCTATTTGAATTTGCGTCTCATTTCTTTGTCTAGTTTTCTGCATTCCATTCCGTGTCTTGGGATTGTTTTCTGTCTACTTTACATCATGCTGAGAATCTTTTTTGTCATCCATCCGTTTTTCTGTTTTCGTCCGTTTTCCTTTGAGATAGGTACCTCCAAAAAATCGATAAAAAAAACAGCATGAAACAGCATAGTATGAATAAAAAGGTTATAAACTTAATAAAACACACTTTTCCCATCAAAATATCTATTTTATTATTAAGAGGAAAGATCAAAGTTATTTTTAATTATTTTTAAAAAAATTTTAATCCCTGCTAACATTTTCAAAATTTTGTTCGCAAATTTTGTTTTTAGTTGGCTAAAAAAAATTTACGACTGTTTTACAATGGGTAACGTAATGATGACACAACCCACTTTTTTTCCCGGTGACAAACACATTAATTTGGAAATTCTCGCAAAAATCAAATAATTGTCAGATTTGAATGAAACTTTCAGTACTCATTCACAAAAAATGAATAAAATTATTTTTGAAATTATTATTTTTTAAATATCTTGGTGAAAATATTTTTTAAGTCTGTTACCCCACTCTACGTAAATCCACGAAATTTTAATAAAATTTAATTAGCTGGAAAAAATTTTCATTAGTTAAACGCAGGACTAATTGGGGCATAGAAAACATCTATGTTTTTTATTTTAAAATGGACAACCTGACCGAAAATTTGCTCTGAAGTGTAAGATAAAAAATGTAATAAAACTCTGATATAATTTAATTTGATAAACTTTTAATTGCTGGAATAAATAATAATTATTAAGGACATTATAGTCTGAAGAAAAAAAAATTCGTTTACTAATAAAATTTTGAAATAATTGATTTTATTTTTTTTATTTTTTAATATAATTCATTAAAGTGTTTCTAATATTTTAAAAACCTTTTATGGAAACGTTGTTTAATTTCATTTTTAGTTAAGAATTGATTATTATATTGCCTATCGAAAATTGAAAAGTTTAATAAAAATCATTCACCCATTTCATTTTTAAAATTTTTAAAATTAAAAAAAATTAAAAAAAAAAATTTGTGTGTAAATATGGTAATTTTTATTAAGTAGGGTGTTCCATAGGAGTCATAACAAGTTTCCGTAGGGGTCGTATTGTTTTTAAAATTATTAATAAATAACATAATAAAGTTATTAATAAATAACATAATATAACTTAGGTCGGTTATTTTAAAATAAATATCATAATATAACTTAGTTTGGATATTTTAATTTCATTCTTATTAAATTAAAATTATTCTAAAAGAAATTTAAATGTTTTAATTTTTCAGAAAGCATATTAATAGTTTCAGAAAAATATGTAATATTTAAACATAAAAATATTTAATATTTCAAAAAATATTAATAAATAACAATATAACTTAGATTGGTTATTTTAATTTCAATCTTTCTTATTAAATCATTTTAAAAGAAATGTAAATTTTTATTTATTCAGAACTGAGAAAGCATATTTTTATTTATTCAGAAAGTATCTTTTTATTTATTCAGAAAGCATAGTCTGGCTATAAATCTAAGCTAAGATTCTATAAAATATTATATAATTGCTGAAAATATTTTGTTAAAAATTTTATTTTTATTTTTTAATTAAAAAATAACATAAAAAATTTAAATTTCCAAGCTACAAGAATTTTTATCACTTTCGGACGCCATACAAGCGTGCCTGACAACTTCCGCCTGTCAATACGTCAATTATCACCTAAGATAACGCAGATAAAGAGGGCTATCGTCGTTAAATGAAAGTTTTTATCGTTAATTTCCAGGCAATAAGCAATTATTACTTGTTTGAAATCAGATAAAGGTACGTTTCAGTTATAAAAATCGACTTAAATAACGTGCCAAGGAGGTATTTTTTTTTTTGCAAGATTTTTAAAACAGAAATTTGGCTACTGTTTATGTAATGTGTCGATCACTCAATAATGGCGGTATATTTGAAAAAGATTTTTTTCAGCAGTTAAATGTTTGATTCCGATCAATATAATTTTGGTTTGAACTAAACCAGGGTATTTTGCTTACTGTAATTAGTAAATTTAATCTCTTGGCTTTCAATTAAAACTACAATTAAAGCTTCAAGAAAACATTTTTATTTTTAAAAATTAAATTTAAATTGAGGTATCGGAATGAGTAGTGATTCATTGGAGGTACCTACTTTCGAGTTTGCGGATGTCATTGACAAACTCTCTGTTGTTTGGTCACCTTTTACTTCTAAAATTTTGACATTTAACCTACTCATTTCCTGTTTTATATTTCCCAAATGGCCACAGTTGTTTAACGTTCTAACGTTTCATGACTCCAGAATATATATATATATATATATATATATATATATATATATATATATATATATTTTTTTTTTTTTTTTTTTTTTTGTTTGATGCGAACAATCGCTGGATGACGGTCGGATGACACTTGTTGTACATGCCGTTCTTTACCGGGAAGGAGTTAATTTCGTATACTTAACCCCATTCACGTCCTTAGTTTTCGTTTGATAATTACCATGATATTTCTTGAGATTTATAGTGGAGTTATTTCCCGTTGCTATCTCTGCTGTGATTTATTGAGACACCGCTTATAGTTATCTGGCCGTTGACTCCTTGAGAGTTCTTTCACCCTTAATACCGCGCTTAAATTCAAAGAGTCCAGTCACCGTAAAAAAGAGCTCATCCAAACAAGTACCATGAAAGTATTTCTAGGAAGGCAACCTCCCCACGGTCGAAAAGAGACTGAAGCCAAGACCCCAGAACAGGGCCAATAATATTGGTCATTGTTCTTTAGATTTTATCAAAGAGGCCCAGACAAACAGCAGAAGCGTCGGGCAATAATATACTGAATGAATGGGGGATATAGATATGTAAGATAAATTCTAGAGAGAAAAATTGTCTAGAACGACACAGTGAACCCACTTTCTTATCAACCTACCTAGTAAGGGATTCAATATAGTATTTCCATTTCATGTTTTTTATCTTCACGGCTATCGGTTAAATGGGGAGATAGCCTATGGAGATTACACCAAATACTCGTTGTGATTCTGCGGAGATTTCAGGCGTGAAATCATCGCAGGCGTTATTATTTCTTTGCTGAAAATCAATTTCGAATTATAAACCAACAAACTCTGTTGATATAAATAACAATAGGTTAAATGATAAAGAATTGAAGACTTAAAAGTACATGAAGAGTAACGAATTGCTAAACTTTCTTTATAGCCTTTCTGACAGTCTTTCATTGGGAAGTTATTCTAGCATTAATTTGTAATAATTCGAGAGAACTTTTGTATGTGAATTCGTTGATGACACAAAGGAGATTAGGAGGCATTCAAACTTGATATTGCTTATCTTATCCGGCACTATTTGTATCACTGTGTGCCTTACTCTTACTACTGTTAGGTTTATATAATATAATTTGAGTAATTCTGATATTGCATGTTTTTCGATTAATTATTCATGACCTTATATTGTTTAAAAACACATAGCCTTTCGTGGAATGTGTTCAGTGAATTTGGTTCGCGATAAACTTTCGTGGCTTTTGATAGTATTTTGAATAAACATAGCGAGAATTCTTCTTTGGAATTTGGTAAATTTCAGAAGACCATAAATCTTGTAAAACTTTCTCGAATAAAATTTGGTAAGTTGAAAAAGATCTAGTTTTACTAAATCTTAAAGAATTCTATTTGATTTATTTCAGGCACGAATCTCCGTGGATATTTCTCCAAGCTCATTTTATGGCCTCTACTTATTATTATTATTATTATTATTATTATTATTATTCTTATTATTATTATTATCTGTTGTTCCACTCTTTTTGTCTACGACGCTTAATTAGTTCCCCTAAATATTTTTTCACGCTTTAATCTTTACTATTTCCAGTTTCAAATCGTCATTAGGCATGTTTATAAGTGTTATAAACAAAGGTTTTGAACTGGCAGAAAAAATACCTCGAGATGAACTAGGAAATCCAAAGAAACGCAACATCGAGCAGACTCTAGCATATGTCTCAACACAACATACAACAGGAACAACCCAGAATTATTCACAGACATTTTTAAAAATGTAGACCTACTAAAAATGATAAATGAAAACATTTAAAACGAGCAAAATAATTAAGAGCAAACAGCAACCAAAAAACCTGAAACACATATTAACCTTAAAAAACTTCATAAACAAATTCGAACCAGCATTTAATAGATTATACCCGCCGCCCCACGCAGACCAGACACACAACATGCGCACAGAGCGGCAGACCGCATACGCTCACACATACACGCACACACACAAATTTATACACATACTACCAAGAACGAACGCAGTGACACACACATGAAATCCCACATGACATAGGAAGTGTGTGTGTGTGTGTGTGTGTGTGAGAGAGAGAGAGAGAGAGAGTGAGAGACAGAGAGACAGACAGAGACAGACAGAGACAGAGAATGTGCACGCGCACGCGCATTGGGAGAGTTGTTCGCACTCACCGATAATTGTATGGAATGTTAAGAAGCAATTATATGCTTTTTGATTGTAACTTAATTATGGATTTACGATAAGATTAGACTCTTTTCGTGTTCCAATGGATACCATAGATTTTATGAAATAATTGTTGAGTACAATAATATTCGCAGAACGGGACGAACTTTTTTGAAGAAAAAACTTGGTTTTACATGATACAAGACAGTACTAACAGGAAACTACAATTAACTTACTATTAATAGTTTGCGAAATCAGCTTTCTTTTTTTTTTTTTTTAATCATATCACCCCAAGCAAGGCAAAAACGCCACTGATGTGCAGGGGGCTACGTAAGTGTGAAAAGATTGGAAAAAGAGAAAAACCGGAAACCACATCCTAAACAGGAAACAAGGGATGAGCCTCTTCACCTGTTCAATAGACGTGGGTGGAGTGTGAACCGGGCGATAGTTTAGTCTATCTACTCCAATTGAAAAAAAAAATAAAAAAGAGTGAAAAGATTGGAAAAGAGAAGAACCGGAAACCACATCCTAAACAGGAAACAAGGGATGAGCCTCTTCACGTGTTCAATAGACGTGGGTGGAGTGTGAACCGGGCGATAGTTTAGTCTATCTACTCCAATTGAAAAAAAAATAAAAAAAGAGTGAAAAGATTGGAAAAGAGAAGAACCGGAAACCACATCCTAAACAGGAAACAAGGAATGAGCCTCTTCACCTGTTCAATAGATGTGGGTGGAGTGTGAACCGGGCGATAGTTTAGTCCATCTGTTTCTGTTTTCCTTTATTTGTTTATGTAATTACTGTAATGTGCAAATGTCTCCGGTCAGTTTATTGTAAATTTCAAATAATTATCATCTTATGTAGATATTTCGAAATATGTTTTCGAAAATGGAAAATGAAACATGAGTATTGCTTAATAAGCAAAAATCTTAAACCTTTGATACACAGACTTAAAACAGTCGACGAATGTGCGTTGTGGTGCAGTGGATATCGGCTCGGAACTAGAAATCTGGGAGCCGAGTTCGAATTCCAGTTGAATTCCCTGCATTCTCTTACGCGCAAATACCCTTGGGAAAGGTATTAATCCGTCTCTTCCCTCCAGTTAAACAACAGGATAGATTGGGTTCTCTAGCTTTGGTTGCCAACCAGTCTATTTCAAAAAGTAATGGCAACCTATTGCGGGATAATCTTCTCCCCAGTCAGTCATCTTTCTTTCGAGACATGATTGCCCAATCACGTATGGCACTTAACTAACTGAATAGAACAGTCTACCCTCGTTGATTAAATAAAGGGTTCAGTTTCGAATTCCCTGTAGGCTAAACGGATCGATATGCATCTGATGAATGCCGAAAGGAAAGATATTAATCCATCTCTTCTTCCCCCAGCCATGGGTTAAACAGCAGGACAGACTGGGTTCTATAGTCTTGGTTGGCAACCAGTCTATTGCAGAAAGTAATAGCAACCTACTGTGGGAAAATCTACCTCATCAGAAAAAGACATGATCACCCAAACGTGTATTATATATGGCAATTAAATGACTGTCTAACTAACCAAGAAGGAATTAAAAAATCTGATATTTGGTCAAATGTAATGAAGTGGTTTGTGTTAATGTCCTCTCCAAAATTGCGTACTTTTAGTAATGTTTATTAAGTGTTGCTAGTGGGTTGTTATCTGTATACGTATTTATTCATTAACCAATCATATTTTGCAACCTTGTTATATAAGCGTCTCTGTGGAGGACTTAGGGGAGGAAGAAGCTATATTTGCTAAAGAAGTGGACAATTAACAATTTCGATGAGGAACTTTTCAGCACACTTTCATAACGTCAGTTTCTTTGATAAAATTGTTCTGACCCCCCAAAATGAACAAATAATACCTTATTCACCAATGAATAGTGAACTCTTCTAGCATAGAAATGCATAAAACAAACACGTACAGCATTTTAAGATAAAATGGTATTATTTCATGACTGATTCCGACCAATACATTTCAGCTATCTCATTTTCTAACCTTTCTTAAATATATATATCATGTTCAGGAAATTTTGCAAAGAATCTTTTTGTTGGTTCCAATACATTTCCCTCCCCAAATTTGTAGACAATCCTACAGATGTATGTTGGGATTTCTTTCTGGCCAATAAGCTGGACTACTAAGTTACAACTACCATATTTTTGTTTTTTTCTTGTCTTGAAATCAAAATGCTACAATCACTTCATTGCATATGTGCACTGTTGTGCAGTAGATATTGGTCCAAAAAGAGAAATCGGACAGAAGAACTAGAATTCCAGCTGAACTCCTTGCATTCACTTCTGTGCATATACCCTTGGGAAATGTATTAAGTCTCTTCTTCTCCAGCTATGGGTTAAATAGTAGAACAGATAAGGTTCCACAGCCCTGGTTGGTAATCAGTCTACTACAAAAAGCAACGGCAACCCAATTCTGAAATAGTTACGCATGTCACACCTTTCTCTCTGATGTTGAGAGGTTTAGGTGTTTTTTGTTTGGCTGGTTTAGTTTGAGATACTTTGGCATGTTGGTCTTCTGTGCAAGCTCCAGGTCTACGGCATTTCTGAACCGTTGTTTGATTTTATCCATATATATATAGTCATCCGCAGACAGATCTGTTTCGCTGTATCACAGCTCATCAGTACGGTTAGACTCCGATTGCTTTTAACCCAAAATTGAAACCCGACCGAATTGGCGTCAGTCGGCGATTCTACTTCTGGGCTATGGGCGCTCGGTAGAAGAAGGCAGAATTTTAGCGTGTATATTATCATTATACACGCCCAATAGCCAGAGTGCTCTAATTCATTACTGAATGAGCGATGCAATACACTAAATCGCTGAAAATCAGCATAGTATGAAAAAAAGGCCCCAAACTTAATAAAAAGGAACTTTTTCTATCAAAATGTTAATGTTATTATTAAGAAAAAAGATTAAAGCATTTTTAATTATTTAAAAAATAATTTTAATCGTTTCAAACACATTCTAACTTTTTGGTAAAAATCTTGTTTAATTTTTTTTTAGCGGGGAGACAAATCGTTACGAGAGTTTACCATGGAAAACGTAATATTACATAACTCAGGGTTTTTTTTTTCTGCTGACAAACACATTAACTTGTGAATTCTTGCAAAAATCAAATAATTGTCGGATTTTAATGAAACTTTCAGGACTTCTTCACAAATGAATGAAATTATTTTTTAAATCATTATTTTTAACAACTCTTGATAAAAATATTTTTTTTTACATCTGTTACCCCTCCCCCTCCGCGCAAATTCATGAAATTTTCAGAAATTAAATTCTGTGAGGGCAAAATTGGTTTTATTAGTTAAACGCAGGACTCATTGGGGAATGTAAATCCTGTTTTATTTTTTAACCATTCAGCCCCTTTTACCGAAATTCTGCTCCGAACAGTAAAATAAAAAATTGCAATAAAACTATGACATTATTTAATTAGATAAACTTTTAATTGCTTTAACAAATAATATAATTGAAGGATATTATAGTCTAAAAAATTTTTTCGATTAATAATGAAATTTTAAAAGAATTGCTTTCATTTCATTTTAACCATATTAATTTAAAATGAAGATTATATTTATTAACGAAAATTAAAAAAATAAATACAAATCATCAAGCCACCGTATTTTTAAAATAATTTTCAATATTTTGTATTTTTGTATATTTGAAGTATTTTTGTTTGGTAATTTCTTTATGTATATTAAAAGATCATGTTTCACGGATTTTGTGGGAAAAATTGGTATAATCATGCCATACATTTATCTTATCTCGCATCTGTCAATCTGACAACACATTTCAAGTACGGTGGAAAGGCTAGAAAGTTCAACTCTGTGTCTAATAAATAGTTATATTTTAAATTTCATGCTATAAATAAATGTTATATTTTAAATTTGCTAATTTTTCAGAAATAATTTGTCACAGATGTATATTTCATTTTTGCAAAAAATTTAAAACCGACAATTAAATAAATGTGTCGATTGCTCAAAAATGGCTGAAAAACTGAAATTTTTCTTAAAATCTCAAAAATATAATTCCAAACAATATAATTTTTGTTTGAAATACACCAGAATATTTTGTTTACTGGAAATAGTGAATTTAATCACTTAGCTTTCAATTAAATGTAAAACAAAAGTTTGAAGAAAAAATTTATTTTTAAAAGTTCAATTTAAAAGCTAGTTATCGAAAATGAGTGAAGATACCTACTTAAATCTGCATTTGAAAAATAATTCTCGCCTCAACTTCACATATGAGCTTTGTTACGGGTATACATAGCAGCACACACACCTACGCATATGAGAATGGTCTTTGCGTGGTAACAAGGAGTTGGTTACGTGAAAGACCAGTGCCAGCTTTGGAGTGGCAGGTCAAGGCTAGCTGATTATCCTTAGTAACAAATGTCTAGACATGAAATACACCAGACATGGAAGTCAGTTGCAGATCGTAGAAGCAACAGGAGTTAAAATTCGCGCCAAAAGTAAACCACGTGGGAAGCGAAACCCAAAGCAAAGTTTGAATCAGTTGCTGGTTGAATCTCTACAGAGCAAGTCATATTTGCTGAGCGCTGATAAACGATGGAGAAAGGGAAAACGCATTTTGAGAAAATAGCGTAAATTAGCCCATTTCGTCTTAAGCAACCCCGGATAAGAAAAAATCGAATATAAATTCTTATTCGTTAAAACAAGAAAAAAAAAACAAACAAACAAACACGGAGCTTCAAATGGCACGTGACAAAATTTGGGCTCAATCGGAATTATTATTACAGTTATTTAAGTGAAGCTACTGTTGCACATTTTCAAAATAACAAAAAATCTGAATTTCGTGTATTGATAAAGCATTACTTTCTGATGGGAAAAATAGTGTTCAAGCAAAGCAATGGCTTGATAAGTGTTATTCGGACTTTGCTCCGTCGGAAACATCGATTAAGAGGTGGTATGCTGACTTTAGACGCGGTCGTACAAATACAAATGATGCTGAACGCTCAAGTTGCCCAAAAATCGGCAATTGTCTCAGAAAATACCCAAAAATTCCATAAAATTGTTTTGGCCGATCGTAAGTTAAAGTTGCGTGAGATAGCAGAGGAGTTAAACATATCAAAAGGCATTTTGCATGAATATTTGTCAATGTGAAAGGTGTGTTCAAAATGAGTGCCGCGTTTACTCACAGTCGATCAAAAACAGCAATGCGTCGACAATTCAGAGCGTTGCTTGCAACTGTTTCAACGCTACAGGAAGAGGTTTTTGCGTGAAGATGTGACAATGGATGAAACATGGATCTAACATTTCCCTCTGAGTGGACAGCAGCAGATGAAATGTTGTGATGCGCAAGGTATTTTGTTTATCGATTACCTTGAGAAAGGAAGAACCATCAATAGCGAATATTACATAACATTATTGGTGAATATGAAGGAAGAAATCACCAAAAAACGGCCACAAATGAAGAAAGAAAAAGTGATCTTTTACTAAGACAACCAGTGTTCTCGATAGGCTCCAAAGGAGAATCTGTAATGTGATAGGTCCCGACTTGGTGGTCTCGACTCCAGTCACTTTCTCACCGGCGGGATGTAGCTTCCCTCTGTCTAGTCTACAAAGATTTTTATGGCTTCTGCTCCGACTAACTTAAGTCACTTGTGCCTCTGCCACAAGAATTTACTCGTGCAACCAAGGTCCGACCCATTTACAATTAGATCAATAAAATGCAGCCGACAATTCTACTCCATCAGCTTCTTTTTTTGCACTTCCCGCCCGTGGAACTCTCTTCCATATACTTGTTTTTCCTGACGGCTACAACATCCAGAAATTTAAATGCAATGTCAATACCCATCTCTTATCCACTTGACTCCAGTTCTTTCTACATCACCCTGTATATCTTGTTCTTTTCCTTTCTTTCTACCTTCGCAACTACCTCCACATCTGTGTTCCCATACTTCTCTTGCTCTTTCTCTGACAGCACCTGTAACTCTTTATTCTCTTCCTATCTAAACTTTTACTCTTATGTAGCCCCCTGCGCATCAGTGGCGGTATCGCCTTGCTTGGAGTGAAACGATTAAAAAAAAAGGTGTCACAAGACGATCGCAACGATGGCAAAATTACATAAATTGAACATCAAACTGCTTCTGAATCCACCCTATTCTCGCGATCTGACTTCCAGCAATTACTGGTTGTTTGCAGACCTCAAAAGAATGCTCCAGTGAAAGAGATTTGGCTCCAATGAAGAAGTGATATCAGAAACTGAGTCATATTTTGAGGCCAAAGACAAATCGTTCTAAAAAAAAAAGGCATCAAATTGTTAGAGAAACGTTGGGATCAGTGTATCACTCTAGAAGGAGACTATATTGATGAATAAAGTCGAATTTTGCCTTCAGTTGTTGTTTTATCAGTTAGGACCGGAATTAGTTGGGTGATGTGTTAAAGTGAGCGTATCGACCCCTCGAACTTTTGTATGTGGGAAAACAGCAAAGACAATGAGGAGACGGAGGCGAAAACTGAGTTTCAATGTCAGTTTCTATTATGATAAAATCGACGAGAAAAATAGCTGGAGCGTCTGCAGGAACAGCTCAGGTTTGGACGTTGTCGTCATTCGGCAGCAAGGTCGTCAACGTTTGATATGAAAGGCACAGGCTGGAAAGTCGTCAGCGTCTGACAGGATCGAAACAGGCTGAAACGTCGTCGTCGGTTGGCAGAAACGTCGTCAGTGTCTGGTGTGAATGGCTTAGGCTGAAAGATCATCGAAACTTGCTTCCCAAACCTTCCCACCTGCCACCAAGTGGCGGGTGCAGCAGGAGGTCGGCGAGCAGAAAGTGAACATCTGAGAAAGATTCTACCATCTGATATTGCTCGCCGGGCCAAGAAAGTTTACCCATCCTCCCCCACTGAGGCGAGATGTGACAAAAGATAGTTTTTTTTTAAAAATCGGGTCCCCGGGCGCGTACGATCGGGTTACTAGTCAAAGATTACCTACGCGGTAACTGGGTACAAAACTAGTTTTAGCTGGTCAAAATTTAGTTGGGATTTACCCTACACACCCACTAGAGCGAGTTGTAACACATGGTCGGTTTTTCACGTGGGGAACCTGAGCGTGTACGCTCAGGCCACTGGTCAAAGATTACCCAACGACCAACTACGCGGTAACTGGGTACAAAGCTAATCTTAGCTGGTCAAAAGCTAGAGGCGGACGGCGAGCAGGCAGTGAGCATCTGACAACAGATATTACACTGTGATCGTAATATTTATTGCATACATTTTTAAGGTAGAAATGTGCCACGAGGGCTAAATGGAGAAATTGAGAAAGGTTTGGTCTTCACTAGTCTTAATCTAAAACTAGCTAGTCGCTTTCGCTAACACATTCATACTGACAATATCTCATTCACTATAACACATGCACACAAGACTGTCACAGTGCAATCACAAAAATCCACTCGTTCAGTTAAAACTCTAGGATAAAAATTTTATTTACACAAAGGTTGGGGAGGGGTAATAATAGTAATAATAGTACTACATGATGATTTATACAATAAAATATATAATGACTGACTTAAGTTGGCTCCACCACTTGTTCCTCACCACAGCCCCCGTCAGTTCCCTCTGTATGATTTGTAACAACTGTTCAGGAAAATCCTTCAAATAGAGCAAGAATGTGTTGAATTTCCAATAACCAGTCATCCTAGGTTTAGACTTCACAGACGAACCTATGGTTCGTATAAACTACCGAATGGAAACTTGGATATCCTAAGTGCCCTACGTTGACTCTCCTAACTAGCACCCGGTCGTTGTAGCTCGCACGAACTACTGTGTCCGGGCCGCCCCTATTTAGTTCATGCTGCCTGCCATGGGTGTTCATTTCTAAACTTATCGACCAGATCAGATCTGTCGATAAAATTGCGAAATCGTTTCACGTCAGGGTTATAATTATCCAGTCTAGCTCCACTAAGATCTAATTCGGGATCAAGGTTGACGTTCCAATCACCCGATAGCACTATCTGCTGTGACATATTCAAAATCGGCTTTTCGCGCCAAAAAAAGGATTCGCGCACCGCCTGGTCGTTGGGCGCCTAAAAACCTTGATGAAGCGAAGAAACGTACTTTTTATGGTGACGTCCAGAACACAATTCCTGCCTTCCAGATCTGCGAACACAAGGGCACACGTCGCCATCAAGGACCTGCTGATCAGCCAAGAAACACCTCTGGAGTGCCTATTAAAATAGGCTGAGAAGAGGCGAAACGTCCTCGACAGAATACCTTCAATATCGCTGGCAATCAGATGGGTCTCCTGCAAACAACAGACATTCACCGCGAGATTCTGAAGGTCGCGTACGAGCCTTGACCTGCGTGACTCCGACTTCGGTCATTCAAAGTAGCTAACCAAAGAGCCACTGAGAGACACTTACCTCGCCCTGAAACATGGTCAACTGCTTCTCCCATTTGCTCACAGCCCATCTCAGTCCTGAGGGTACCATCTTCCGATAAGGCGCCGAGGTCGTTGTGAAATGTTAATTTCAGAGTCCTATAAAAGGATGGGAGAACAAAAATAGGGACCTTTCTGCCACAAAAATGTTTCAGTCTATTCAGTTCATTTGAGTCAGTTATGACAAGTGGGTTTGGTACTCTTAGCTTCTTGTATCATTTCCTATACCTGACGAGATCCCGTTCCCACACGGACCACTGTTATGAGTTTCTTGGTCCGCGAAAAACGAGTGGGGTTCTTCGAAGCTATTATCGCCGCAGTACTCACATTTTGCTAACTCTCTTGCCGTAATTTCTGGCAGTCTTTTCAGCTATGCTGGTCACTGTGCAGTCCCTGTGTTGTAGGGAAGTTTTTCCAGTCACCTCCGCAGGGCTCCTTGGCCTTTTCTCTAATGTGGTGCTTTAGTTTTTGTTGGGAGAAGGCCCAGAAGCTCTGTCTCCAGGAGTGAAGGTTGGCTTCTTTTGCGGGGAGAACGAGAGAATTCTTCTCTGAGTGGGCAAGGACTGGCCCATTTTTGAGAGGGAAAGCTTGAACGGATGAAGCGGGGCATGGTCGTGACTCTCGCCCATCCAGAGACTTTGATCCTGCTCGCCGGCCCACGAAAGCCAATTCCGGTTGATTTTTGCGCGTTAGGTTAAGGTTACAATTTTGTTTAAAATTCCTAACAAGTAGGAGCAATAGGCTGCAACAACATAACACCACATAAATTCTGTTACAAGTAAAATAACATTCATTCTCGAAAATGACGAAAAGTATAGCGGAAAGCGCTCGGCGAATACATAACATATTTAAACAATTATTATATAATTTATGTCCTTAAAAGAAAAAAATCATAAGATTGCATGATAAATTACATAAAAATCAAACCTTATCAGTCATTTTTAATGAAACCTACATATAGATATGCATGTATATTCATATATACATATATATACAATTATATTTATATACATATATATACATATACATTTACATATATACATACATATATACATATATTTATATGCATATATATACATATACATATATACATATATATACATATACTTGCACACACACACACACACACACACATACACGCACACACACACACACACACACACACACACACACACACACATATATATATATATATATATATATACATATATATATAGTGATGATCCACGTATACTCTCTTATGTATAGGAAAAACTATTAAAAAGTTGTAAGTTTAAAAATGTATTTTTTTACAGTATTTCTTTATTTCTATTATTACATTTTATATTTCGGACCGTCCTCGGTCCTTCATCAGAAACAAATGATTTTAAAATTTAAATTAGAAACGTATTTCGCGAGAGCGTCTTTGGAGAGAGATTGTTTACATCACGTGACGCAGAAAGCGACAGATTTTTTAAAAAAATATTTGTAAACGTAAACCTATCTTTAATAATACTTATAAATTTTGTTTTAGAGAAAAAAATTTTTGATTGTATCTAAAAAGGTTTAGCTATTGAAATATTTGTAAAGATTCAAAACACCTAAGTCCCTATTTAACCCTAGCTTGTGTGTATTTAATTTTAAAATCCAGTATTTTTTTTCTTCTGCGTGTGTGTGTAGAACTGAAATCGGAGTCTATTAGTAAACATTTGCAATTTTCTAAAGTGTGACCCGGTTGATTGAAGTGAGCTGCTATTGGGGAATATTGATTGTTCTGGCATATACTAAGTTTGTGATTATTGAAACGAAATCTAAAGCTATTACCAGATTCACCAATATATCCACTATTGGGACATATTGAACATATATATATATATATATATATATATATATATATATATATATATATATATATTGTCATCCGCAGCAGATCTGTTTCGCCGTATCACAGCTCATCAGTACGGTTAGACTCCGATTGCTTTTTTTACCCAGGATTGAAACCCGACCGAAATAGCGTCAGTCAGCGACTCATATATCAAAATTCCCAAAATCGTATAGCCGTTTAAACGAGTGAAACTAAACCTGTATTGTCGGCGATCGTAATCATTATGATAAATTTTATAATACATATATAATATATAATCATTATGATAAATTATGATATATATGCATACATGATATGATTTTTCTTCTTTTTAGAACTCAGATTTTATACAAATTGTCCAAAGTTTTTGTATACTTTGAACAATTCTAATATAATTTGAGTTTTGAAAAAAATCATAAGGACATATAAAAATTATATAAAAAACTAAATGATAACTTCTCTGTCATTTCTAATGAAACCTGCATATATATATATATATATATATATAGAATAGAAATCGCGATTCCATCAATAAAATCATTTTAGTCTGAATAAGTTCCTACATGGAATGAAAAGTCTCACAAAAATTTATTTTCCCTTTTCTCGTGTGTGTGTGTGTGTGTGTGTGTGTGTGTGTGTGTGTGTGTGTGTGTGTAATTTAATTCGAATTCGGTTTCTAGTACGCATGATTCCTTTTGAAAAATAACACTAAAATATAAAAATGTACGTATTACTCATATATTCATTGAAACTCTAATCTAATCAAACATCAGGTTTTTTCTGTCACATCAGGTTTTTTCTAGCGAAGGGAACACTCAAAAAATGTTGCTCCCTATAGTTGATTTTCTAAACGCTGCTTAGATGCGGGACAAAGACAAAAGTACCAAATGTAGATCGAACTCACTACTCAGTTATAATAGGTTCTAATAAGACAAGCTTGCTAAACATTACACCACGCCGAGGTGCCTAAGTCGCTTGCTATAGTGATATAGACACACAGAATAAAGAAGTAGCTTTTTACAGTGATATAGATACACGCTTGGGAAGTCATTTTAGAAAGAATATTAACTCTCGAGAGTATGTGACGACCTTAAAACTAACTTTCATCAACAAAGAAAATACACTGAAAGCAACAGACTCTTACACAGGTCACGAAAATACAGATTTGAAGTTTATACAATTTTATTTAAACAGCTTTCTGTAATTATGCCTTTAAAAACCCTCGTCTACAAATCCAAACATCCCGCATTGTGACCACATTATGGCTGAATATTAATTAATTAAATTTCAAAGCCTTCGCAAGGGGTTTCACTGACTTTGCTTACTAAATCTTTGAATTATTCACATTTTCTCTGCGTCAAATCAGATAATATAAAAGGTGGCAATTGCAATCATCAAGTTTATGGCTTTATATTGTGAACTTTATCTTACCTTGTTTTGCTATTGTATCTGCTACTTATTAAATTAATCCAAATCTTCTTTAACTCCTCCGACCTGCTTTGGTGTCAGTCGCCTGGTGGATTAAGTAAACGTTAATCAGGCGAACGATTGTACAAGCCAAATAGCATATAAAGCAGAAACCGTCAATGTTAAATCGTGGTTCATTTTGTAAATCTGTAAATTCTGAATCGCCCTTATTCAATCGAAACTCAATGGATACTTTAGCTTTGACAAATGAGAAACTAAAAGACTTACAATCAAAAATCTGTAATTATTCTGGTTATGAGGCCGACCGTTAGAATATTTATAGATATTCATAAAACAGGATAAGTGAACATTTAATTGTATTTGCTGCTATTAATGGTCTATCTTTTGATATCACGTATTTTCCTAATAAGTTTTCTCAATTATTCAGGCCAGTAGATGTAAATAAATATACTGTTTAATTATAAAAGTAGAGCATCTACTCAAATACAAGTATCCATTAAAATATTTAAAGAACAATTTATATATATATATATATATATATATATATATATATATATATATATATATATATATATATATAATGGGATAACTGTAGATAAATTTTTGCAGATAAATAACAGTTTTGAAATAAAAGATGCATGACAAATAGGAAAACGTTTGTTGTGACACGTTTTATCCGTTAGGACTTCATCGAACTGAATTTGTTTATGTTGTTGTGACTACACATGCGCCCGAATGAGAGATGCTGAGAGTTTAAAATTTGGAAAGAATTTGTTTTTTGCATAAACTCTAGCCAATTTCATCTAGATTCTTTTTGTTCCCCATCATCTTTGTTATTAAACACCTCACACAGTGATAACCAAAAACCTGCCAAGAATATATATATATAGATATATTTATATACTGTTAAATATAATAGATAACGAGTGTCTATCATGTTTAATCATGAGCCGTTCTAACCATCGTATTTTGGCTTTTATTTCAGGTGAAAATAAAGACAAAAATTCTCCAACATTTGGATATTTTTTATTAAGTTGGTTCTAAGATATCGGCTAACATAAGCCAACTTCAGAGAGGTTACAAGGACGTTAACACAAAAACATTCACCATCAGCGACGATTTTATCTTGCGTTAACATAAAACTCCGCTAAGCAACGGCAACAGTTACCAAAAATAGCAAACGCAGTTCGCAAATTTGTAATGTGGTCCTATGACGTCACACCGCGTGAGAGCTCGAAATGATAACAGAACCATATATTTAAATGCAATGTAGTGTGTTATGACCAGATTTAGACGTGATTTTATTAAGTGCGGGTTGTTTGGATTTAATTTAGATGGCCTCCAATATCTAAAGGTTCTTTTTACCATGTGTATGAGTAAGGGTTATTGTATTGTTGACTAAAATCTGTCTGATATATATATATATATATATATATATATATAAGTAGCAAAAACTTGATAATTAACGCCCCAAAAGAAAAAGTGCCCCATACCACACAACATTTTGGTTGTTCCCGAAAAAAACGAAACCATCACGACTTAAGTTCCATGCAATATGTGCAATCATCAGGCACCCGGAATGATGATTGCACATAGTGCATGAAACTCGAATCGTGTCGGTTTCGGTTTTTTAGGGAACAACCAAAATGTTGATATATATATATATATATATATATATATATATATATATATATATATATATATAATTACGAGGATGCATTTATTGCATTTATATATAAAGAAATAATATTAATAATGTCTAAAAAGTTATAGTAATGGATTCTATTGAGTCCTGCTTGTTATTACAAAATGTTTTAATTCATTAAGTAGTTGTCAAATAGAGAAATTAAGAATAGAACGTTTTGGAAGATTGCAGAATGTTTCAGTAAAATCGAGAGAATTCTAAAGGATTCTAGAATATGCAAATTAGGTGTAAGCCCCTATAAAAAATAGGTTTTGGGAAGAGAGTAGTTAATTAATAACAGGATTTGCTGACATTATCAACTCCGGCCCAATTCGTGGATCTATTCATCCAGCCGAAAGAATCTCTATGAAAAGTTGCCGACCAACTAAAACCTAAAAGAGAACCTCATGGAACTATATGGGTAAATAATATTTTTGACTCTTTCATTGATCAAACTAATAACTATTCCTTATATACACATTTGAGGATTTCCTAAAAGTATAGCATTTAAACTTCTTCGCTATCATAACAGGGTAAAGATATTTGACATCTTCCTTTCCCTTGGTAACACTTACCCGTCACTCTGTCAGTAGTAAACTCCCTTTTCTATTTGAATGCAAAAACTGTATATTTGTAAATATTTGTATTTAATGTTTTTGTAAATTAAATATTTGTCTGTGATTTAACTCTGATTTTGGTTAATCAATTTTTTTCTTTTGTTCCTCTTAACACGTAACAATATATATATATATATATATGTGTGTGTGTGTGTGTGTGTGTGTGTGTGTGTGTGTGTGTGTGTGTGTGTGTGTGTATGTGTGCATGTATTATTTAAATAGGATATTTAAATCTTGACAAAGTTTTAAAATTTGATACATGTCATATTTTGCATGAAAAGAGAGGAGAGATTTGATCAAAATGATGATGCATTTCGCCATTTAAGCTTTCATCAGATCTAAAAGAAAGAGATGCATTTCACCATTTAAGGCCTCAGAAAAGTATGTATGACGTTTGAATATGCACAAATACAGCCATACATACTTTTCTGAGACCTTAAATGGTGAAATGCATCTCTTTCTTTTAGATCTGATGAAAGCTTAAATGGCGAAATGCATCAGCTTTTTATCAAATCTCTCCTCTCTTTTCATGCAAAATATTACATGCATCAAATTTTGAATATATATATATATATATATATATATATATATATATATATATATATATGGATGTGTTCATTCCCAAGATGTCGATAATTCTAAATGAAGCTCGGCTTTCCCATGAACACCACCAAGACCCAAGGATAATTTCTCAATAAGGTTTGCCCTAGTCTAACTTCATCATGTGATTAATATGATCAGCATCATGTTGACTGTTCGTAAGTTAGACCCCAAATAATTTTTTGATGCAGGAACCCAATAGGAGAAACAGTATCGTTGGTTACCAGAAGCCATAACAACTTAAGGGATACTTATTTTGCTTTTTCATATGTAAATATTTGTTTTTCCGTTTGAATTATGATGCAAGAAGAAATATATATTAAAGGTCAATAATAAGGTGCATCCCTGTTAAGGTCTTTCCCTAAAGGCTTTAAGTATCATCTGGTGTTCTGAAATAGTCACTAAATTAACCCAGGCTTAGTACATGGCTGATATCCCTCAATAATTTGTAAATTATCTTTTAACTGAAGAGCCACAAATCAAGTAATCCTCAATGATTCGTATTGCATTAATTTCTCAAAAATTTCAGTTGTAATGAATTTCAATTAATCACCAACGAACAAGCTATTTGCATGAATAGACTTATTTATTTATAGATTTTTACTTGGTAGCTTTAATTATATATAAAAACAACGTGCATGGTCGAAATAACATAAGCTGACGAAAAACAAACATGCTGAGCGTAAAAATAAGCCTCTTTGTTAGCGAAGTTGTGTAATTGGCCAAGACCTTGACACATAAAAGCAACTAATTTCTAGTTAAGAGAACTTATCAAGTAAAGGGAAATTTATTTGAACGCTGTGACGTAAAAATAGTTTCTAAAGTTAATTAATAATGGCTTAATTTTCCCACTGAATAAAATTTTTCTGCAGCACATAATATTCGTTGATACTAAATTGACAACGGATAATTTCTTATTATTCTTAATGTTATATTTAGAATTCCGGCATTTTTTATTAAGACTTTCGAGTGCACAGGCCGTTAGATATAGATTAGCAAGATAAAAACAAGGATGTCTACTCAAACACGTGTATCGACTAAATAAAACGTTTATAGTAATAAGAAAAAACGTTGGTTTACGAATAAAATCCATTAATTCATCAGAAATAACAAATAATCCAGTGGTTATCTTTGATTACTCGTTATTTTAATTTTGCTCATCATAATATATTATATTAATCTATGTAGATATAAAATCTATTTTCTTCATAAAAACATGAAAAATTAAAGACATATCACATTTAATGCTTTAATATTTATTTGAAATCAACACCCGGCGGCTCCAGTCTGTTTCAATGCAATCGTCATGGCTAACGAGTGCGTTTAAGCATGAAACAGATTATTGTCTCTGGGTGTTGACTTCAATATCCACTTCTACATTTACATACGCTCTATCCCTAATGTGGGGCACTTTAATCCATAAATATACCATACCTTAAAAGTACATTTCCATGATTACTGATTATATATATATATATATATATATATATATATATATATATATACTGCATCGTGAATGTAAGTGAACCCCAAAGATAATATTAAAAATGTGTGTCTCTTTTCTTCCAGATAATCAACAAATCTTAATTAAACTATATATTCGTTAAGACAGACCTTTATTAAACAAATTACAACCAGTTTCTCTGCTGCTCTCCTTGGGCTTCTTGACAAAATATAAAGGAGGATCTGTAACGTGGTTGATACTGACTTGGCAGACCGGCTGCAACCACTCTCTCACCGGCGTGATGTGGCTTCCCTGTTCCTCTTCTACAAGTACTTTCATGGCTTCTGCTCCGATGAACTTAGATCACTGGTGCCGCCTAAGCACGAATTTACACGAGATACTAGATTAGCAACTAGGTCCCACCCTTTTACAGTTAAACAGATAAGATGTAACCGCAAATTCTACTCCAACAGCTTCTTTTCTCGCGCTTCCCACCTGTGGAATTCCCTTCCACAAGTCTGCTTTCCCGACAGCTACAATCTCCAGGTGTTTAAATGTAAGGTCAATAGACACTTCCTATCACACTAACTCCCAATTATTCTCAGAAAACTCTCATCTACCAAACCCTCATTCTCGGTATCCTTACCCGCCTATCACCCACCCTCTGACATTTCCTATATTTAACCATCCTTTCTCCACTCTATGTAGCCCCCTGCGCAGTAGTAGCAGTGATATGCCTTGCTCGGGGTGAAACGCTTATAAAATAAAAATAAAAATTTTAAAAAAGTTTCAGAATATTTTATCAAGCTTTAATAAAGATATTAATATTATATAATATAATATTTGGTAACTCCTTCTTTTGAGGTCACGGCGTATTTTTCTATAATTTTAAGACGTTTCTGGTAGAAGTGAGCTACAATTTTTTACCATTCTTCTTAGCAAAACTCTCACAATTGCTCGATATTACCTGAGTTTCTTCCATGTACTGCCTTCTTTAACTTAAACCACAGATTTTCAATTGGATTTAGATCAGGATCTGTAACGTGGTTGATACTGACTTGACAGACCGGCTGCAACCACTCTCTCACCGGCGTGATGTGGCTTCCCTGTGCTTCTTCTACAAGTGCTTTCATGGCTTCTGCTCCGATGAACTTGGCCATTCCAATTGGAATTTATTTTTTCGAACCCATTCTTTTGTAGATTTGCTTTGATGCTTCAGATCATTGTTCTGTTAGAAAAAAATCTAGTCTCGACGTAACGAGCTGGAAGGTCTTCTGCAAACTGTCAAATGCTTCAGAGAAGACATTATAATTAAATTCAATTTGAATAAATGTGCTAAAGCTACAGTTTTACGTGGATCGCTACAACAAACATTCTTAATTAGCTTAGATCCTGCTGTAACAATAAAAGAATTAAAACCAGAAGAAGCTTATAAATACCTAAGTGTAAATGAGAGCGAAAAAATTCACCATAAAAAAGATGAAATAGTACGTAAAGAGTACTATAGAAGGCTACGAATGATATTAAAAACTGAATTGAATTCTCAGAACAGAATTATGGCCATTAATAGCCTTGCAATCCCAGTTGTCCTATATAGTTTCAACATCTTAAAATGGACTCTAAACGACATCAGGCGAATGGATTCTAAAACAAGAAATCTTCTTTCTAAGCATAAGATGCATCATCCAAAGGCTGATGTAGACCGTCTATACATACCTCGTAAAGAAAGTGAAAGAGGTCTTATTCAGCTAGAATTATCATACAAGACAACAACTATTGGCTAACATACATACAAACAACGACTGGATTATACAATTAGTTAATGTTGTATCCCAGAGAGGGGATAAACAGAGAAAGAATAGTGCAAGAAATAATTCTTAACACTGAGGATATATGAGTAGGGATTTATTATACCTCATTACAATAAGCCAAATACACGTACACCAACGAACAGTTAACAAGAATAACAATCAAGAAGACAAGGTCTCTGTGTAGGACGTATGCGTCCGTCTTGAGAAGAAGGCTTCCGTCTAGTGACGTCTAACTCTCGTCTAAGGCCGATGGCTCTCGACTAAAGTCGATGACTCTCGTATAATCACGATCACTCTCGTTTAATGCCGAACACTCACGATCACTCTGTAGTTTGTTCTAGTCCAGGTCTTTTATAACCCGGGCCATACCCATTCCTGGGTAGGACAGAATATTTCACTACAACAGATAAACAATATGAAAACAGAAAAAATATTTAATAATAAAAAAGGCAATAAATACAAACAAGATTTACATTTAGTAGATTCTCTAGAAAAGCAAAACAGAAGCCAAGAATCAACTATTTGTTATGTCGTCAAGTATAAATGAATAACTCAACAACAGAATCAGAATATAAGTTGTATTCCGCGGAAAGACGGTTAGTATGTACAGAAGTGATTAGTAATATTTACAATAGAAAAGATACAAGAGTCCAATCCGTCGTAAGACGTGTGTATACGTGATTACTTCCGGTATGCCACCGGAAGTGTGACTAACTCTTCACTGACTCGCACTGACTCTTCAGTAACTCATTAGAGACTCTCAAGTGACTCTCTACGACTCATTATTGAGTTGTCCCTCCCAGTTAGGGCAACATGTGACACATGGTCAGTTTGGACTGGGATTTCCGGGCTATATGGCCCAGCCAAAAAATATCTGTCTATTTTTGCCCAGTCGTGTCTCTACCCTTCGGCGGAACCACGACTGTGTAACTGCTCTCTGCTCGGAAGCAGAGAGCGCCCCCCGCCCGAAGGCAGAGAGCTGACAGTGTCGTAGAGTCGTCAGTCTAGTGACTCTCTACGACTCCCCTCTAGCGAATCCACCATTGCTATATATATAGCAATGGGAACAGTCCATTTGTAGTCAAATAGGAGCGGCGCCCTAACACTATTGCGGCAAAAAATATGAAAATGAAAGCCAAAGATAAAGCTCTTGAACAGATAAAACAACGCTGGCAAGACAAACCTCTGCATGGCCAATATCCAGAACGTGCCAATAAATCCAATGTTGATAAAGTTAATACTCATCGATGGTTACGTGCATCTGGATTAAAGTCTGAGACTGAAGACTTTATTCTTGCAGCGCAAGACCAAAGTCTTTTCACTAGGAACTTTCAGGCAAATATTGTGCATATTAGTGTGGATCCAAGGTGCGGGTTCTGTGATAGACGCCAGGAAGCAATAGACCATCTAATCTCGGGATGTTCTGTGCTGGCCCCGGACGGGTGTAGGGATCGTTACGGTACAGTGGGGCAGTATTTACATTGGACGGTGTGCGGGCACTGTGGAAGATCTGTAGGCGGGGACTGGTGTGGGTATCGCCCAGTGCCGGTTGCAGAGATGGAAGATGTCACTATTCTGTGGGATTGCACCATCTACACAGACAGAAAAATTGAAGCAAATGGGCCGGACATCATTGTTAAAAACCAGAAAGACGGAGCTTGCCTTGTGGATTGATATGGCTTGTCCGGCGGTTTGTGGCATGGCAGCCGGGGAGTTCGAGGGACTGTCGGGATGTAGGGACCTGAAAATTGAAATAGAAAAAATGTGGAAGTTGGAGGCAGGAGTTGTGCCAGTGGTGGTGGGTGCACTTGGAGTGATAAAAGTGGGAGCAAAGCAATACATTGAAGGAATCCCTGGAAGCCCCAGCTTAGGAGATATGCAGAAGATTGTTTCGTTCTGTGTAGCCCACACACTAAGAAGAACTTTGTCTATGTGGCGCTAGGGATGATGGGGGAGATAGAAAAAATATGAAATGGAGCCAAAACGACACACCACGACCTGCCTTAGGTCGTGGTGTGTCGTTTTGGCGATTTGCAGATTTGGTAGGTAGTGCGACCATAGCAGAAATAGAAATATGATGAAAAATGATAACATAATAATAATAATAATAATAATAATAATAATAATAATAATAATTTTATCTTTGCTGAGCCACCTGCCATGGTAAGCGATCAAGAATTTGACCGTATCTAATTATAATGGCAGAACGATTCCTTAACATTATGATAGTGAGTCAAGTTAAGTGAAATTTCTGGATATAGATGGTCCTGAAGGGTAGCCTCATGTAACCTCTAATACAAAGTGAAACGAATTTAATGTATGAAGTGTATAAAAAAATTATCCAGAAATTATTTAAAATCTTCGTTTTCAATTAAAACTTTGTTATAGTCATTATACAGGTGTATTAAGGTTCATTTTCATTGATGTACGAAGGAATGTTGTTCTCAATCTGCAGTTTATGTCATAATAACAACAAAGATAAGTACATTATTCTGACTATAAAAAATATAAATGATAACACCTGATGCCAGGATTTCTGATGGACAGTATTTGAGTTTAATAGCCCCAAAATGTATAAATTATATTTATTCTTGGTAAGTTACTAATGAAAAGAACATATATTTGGATGTGAAAACCGTTCTGTGAAATTACTTTTTCAAAGAACATAAATATTTTTCTTGGCTGGTCATTAAAAAAAGATAAATTATAGTCTTACGCCGAATGATCATATATTATAAATATTACTATGAAAGATATCTTCTTATAATAGAAAGCAGTAGAGTTCTTTTTTTGATGAGGAACAATTTTTGCGTTCAAAACTTTAGATCAATAACGATGCCAACCAAATTTGAAAAATCTATATGCAAATACTTAATCATGTATGTCAAACAGACGATTCTTCCACAATTATATACGTACATTTCCACATAATACTTAATTTATATCATTGACTTTGTGTTGACTTTGTGATTGTCGAGAAAACTTATATCTTCATACCTAAAAATATTAATTGCCACAATTCCGCGTTAAAAAAATCATTTGAAATCTAGTTTAAGAAGAAATTCTGAGCTTTAGTGGAGATAAAAATAAATCATTGAGGGCCGTGCATACGAATTGCTCACTAAAATTAGTCCACATCATTTTTACGTGTATACGGTAAATGATTTTCTGGAAGTAGACAGGCCTCACCAAACCATCCTTTGGCGATGGGCCTGTTTGTAATTACTAATAATTGTAAAATTCTACATAGCTTATTCCCATAAAAAATAACTTAATAGTTTAGAAACTGATATTTACATACAACATCTTATGACACGATCCCCAGCTCTTCCGCCCACGTTGTATTTGTTTGATCTCGGACCGAGCAAAGTAGGATTGCCTGTTATCACCTGGCTAGGTTAGTCCAGACACGCGTGAGATCGGTATATAGTTAAGACCAGATATAACGCGATCCTAGGTAGCTGATAGCTGGCAAACAGAATATAATCAGTACAACACTGCAGCGTCACGTAATTGATATATATATATATATATATATATATCAATTCTCAATAATACATTGCATAAAAATGTTCTCGGGGACAGTGGTTTGCACAGTCGGTTCTAGCAGCACGCCGATTTCAAATCAACCGTCTTCTTCAAATCACGGGCCCATTTCGGCTAATTTCGTTTTCTACCTTGGTTTTATTGAAAAGGCACAAAACCGGGGTGCTAAAGGTAGCTACGGGAGTTCAACTTTCCCTCACTGTATAATTCTTACCAGCTCGAAATGAAAAAAATATCAGTTATCCATTTCAACTAATTCTCTGGCCGTTCACTGCGGAAGGGGAGAACTTACTCCCTCTTATTGCTTGCCTGTCTGTACCTAAAGCTTAGGTAGCCAAAGACAGGAAATTTTCACAGTCCAATTTGACCTAGAGCCAAACAATTTGTTAAAACAGGACGACAATATTATGTCTACGATTATTTTACAGATATTTAACTAATTCGGTTACTTTTCCTGACAAAAATAATTGTATTTTTCAATTTTAAAGAAATCTCTTCTTATCTTTAAAACCAATAAAAAAAATTAATACCAGCCATTTGAAAATAGGGTTACAATCTTACTAATTTTATTTGTTCATTTTGCATTTTCAATAATTACTATTTCAATATTTTCTCAAAGTAGGTCTTAATAACTGGTCATTAATGCATGGTAATTAGGTATCATGTAATTTTCTTTTAAGATTATTCTTGCTGTTCCTAAGAAACTTCCTTCTGCAACATTTCTACTGGTCAATCGTTGCCACTATTTTTATCGATTCTATCAGAGTACCAACTGCTCCAATGACAACTAGAATGAATGTCATTACTTCCAAAGACTTGCGAATTCAGACTTCAGTTAGTTTAAAGTCGCTTATTTTTCTTCCATCCTTGTAGCAAAAGCTATTATTATTATTATGTTATTTTTCATTATATTTCGATTTCTGCTATGGTCGCACTATCAACCAAGTCTGCGGGAAGACCTAAGGCAGGTTGTGGCGTGTTGTTATGGCTCTATTTCATGTTTTTTTCTATTTCCCCCATCACCCCTAGCGTTACATAGACAAAGTTTTCCTTAGTGTGTGGGCCGTACTTAATAAGACAATTTTTTGTATATCTCTTAAGCTGGGGTTTCCAGGGATTCTTTCAATGTGTTGTTTTGTTCCATTTTTTATCATTCCAAGTGCACCTACTATCACTGGCACAACTCTTGTTTTCAATTTCCACATTTTTTCTATTTCAATTTCCAGGTCTTTATATTTTGACAGTTTTTCAAATTCCTTGGTTGCTATGTTACAATCCGCTGGAGAAGCCATATCAATTAATAGGCAAGTTTTTTCTTTCTGGTTTTTAATAATAATGTCCGGCCTGTTTGCTTCAATTTTTCTGTCTGTGTAGATGGTATAATCCCATAGAATGGTGACATCTATTTCTGTAACCGGTGCTGGGTGATGTTCATACCAGTGTTTGTTTACAGCTTTTCTGTAGTGTTTGCACATTGTCCAATGCAAATATTGCCCCACTCTATTATTATTATTATTGTTGTTGTTGTTGTTGTTGTTGTTGTTGTTGTTGTTGTTGTTTTGATAATTTCTTTATGTAGATTTACATATCGACTATATCAAAATGAGTAAGGATCTTTACTGTTAATTATTTTTCAAATTTTTATATCGAATTTAAAATATCATTTTTTTTTACCTGCCTTTATCTTAGAAAGGCACTTTAAAACATTTCTTTAAATGTATCCGTTATACAAATTCGATTAAGAAGCGATTAATCGGATTAATCTCTTGATTAAAACACTTCTGCATGTTTTTATAAATTCCATAACCATTCAAATGAAGTTTTGTAATTTACCGTATTTTAGAGCATTTATTCAAATTTTAAGGTTGCTTGTAATTATGAGATATGACTATATATATTAAACATTAAATAAGTAAGTTTCTACGATTTATGAAATATAATGGGGTTGAACTTTTCCCAATATTAAAACAACGCCGACAAATGAAAATCGATTTAGGTTCATGAATTAACTATCATCTGTGTAAGGTACAACAAAAGAACAAATCGAAAGAAAGTCATCCATTATAGTAGTAAATATAAAGCAAATTGAAAGCAACATGTAAGTTTTCTGTTATATCATTAGTCTATCGGTTGTGTAAAAATAGAATTAATGCATTGGCGTTTTTCTTACTGCAAGCACTACAAACTATAATTACAAACTATAATGTTACCATTGTTCTCATATTTCTAAATGTTTTATCGACTTTTAATAGCAAATATTTCCGATGTATATTTCAAACTGCTTATTTGCTTATTGTTATTCATGATCTAAAGTATGCAACGGCTTCTCGAAAATGCTGAGACTTCTCTTATTAAAAATATATGAACTAAAGTATTCTGATGTGATCAAGAAAATACTTGGTCAGAGCAGAAGAAATTATCATCAAGTATTCGTCCGATGAAATAATATTTTTTACAATGATATTCAGCTTGTACAAAGGCTAAGATCCACTCGAGTTAGATTTTCCAGAGTAAGAAGTACAATTTATTGAGATATGTGGGAAAGATAAAAGTTGACCCTAGACTTAAACAGTTTATGACAGTAGCATCTTCTTGGGAGTCACTTCCACAAAGCAGCGGTGGCTTTGGTTGGGACATTTCGTCTGTGAGAAAGGGATTGTAGGGTGGAAAATAATTCATCATCCACAATGGTGCGGACACTTTTTAGACACTATCGAAAATGAAAAGTGAACTGGCCAGTACTACACCCTTTTCGGCTTGATCTGCCACTTGCTTAGGTAGAGAATAGCAAGAGGAGAGAGTTATTTACTGAAGCGGTCCAAGGAACTTGATATCTTTCCAGCATCTTTTATGATAGATCGAATGTTAGAGTTCTACTTGAGGTCTGGATTGAGGCAATGGTCGCTTAAGTCACAGCACCTCACAAAGAGAAAAACCTGTTCATCGTGATGGATGGATGGAAGTTCTAGGTTCCTTCAGTGAATATATATATTTATCTAAATAGTCATATAAATATATTTTCATATATTTATATGGCTGTTTACACTCTCACACCCTCTGGACTTTGAAAATCAGTAGCTACCCTGGCATGTACGCATCGCTCATTCACTAATAAATTAAAGCACTCTGGCTATTGGGCGTGTATAATGATAATATACATGCTAAAATGTCTGCTTTCTTCTACCGAGCGCCCATAGCCCAGAGGTAGGATCACCGACTGACACAACTTCGGTCGGGTTTCAATCCTGGGTTAAAAAGCAATCGGAGTCTAACCGTACTGATGAGCTGTGATACAGCGAAACAGATCTGTCTGCGGATGACTATATATATATATATATATATATATATATATATATATATATATATATATATTACGGATAATTAAATTAGTACTGTTGTATTTTTATAATATATTATTCATTTTAATTTTCTATTAGGATCAAAAGGAGATATATTAGCACGAATGAGATGTTTTATGATTTTTTTCATCCTGTTTGTAGTTATCGTGTATCTGTTTGCAATAAAAGACCCTAAACATATCAAACTCTTTTATTGCAACCAAATGTACGATAACTACAAACAGGATTTTAAAAAGATCATAAAAAATCTCATTCGTACTAATATATCTCCCGTTTATCCTAATAAGAAATTAAAATTAATAATATATTATAAAAAATACAATACTACTCA
The DNA here is from genome assembly GCA_037127315.1 of Ascarosepion bandense. Taxonomy (NCBI): domain Eukaryota; kingdom Metazoa; phylum Mollusca; class Cephalopoda; order Sepiida; family Sepiidae; genus Ascarosepion; species Ascarosepion bandense. Next base: position 3,475,646 of record JBBBDQ010000571.1, read on the forward strand.
TTTAATTATCCGTAATAAATCCTCCCTACCAAGTGATGTGTTACGTAAGACCAACGTGATAGATAGATAGATAGATAGATAGATAGATAGATAGATAGATAGATAGACTCAAAACTACATTTTAAAAAAGTGTTTTTAACTTTAACTGTGAACTTAAAAAATAAACTTCCATTCTTGAATGTTCTTGTGCTGTCTAGTTTTAATACATTAAATACTTCGTTATACAAAAAAAGTAGAATTTTTTCCACCTTAACTTTACTAAGCAATGTCCATTTAGATATAAAATAGGAGTTACAAAAAATTCTCACGAGGGCGCACGTACACTTTTCATTAAAGAACTTAACGTGAAAAAAAACGGTTTTTCGAATTATCTCACCAAATTAAACATTTTTCTCTAAGGCAACACCGGACATAGAGATAAAAACAATAAAATTATATTTTTCTAAAAAAATCAAAAGCATGGTAAGTATAAGCAGGATGAATCTTCCTGTAGAATCATTATAAAGAAATATACAAGTCCAGTCGACAAAATACAATAAAATTGTCTACTATAAATAATTAAACTAACCTCATCGTCAACAACAATAACTCACCTGAAAATTACAAATTACAAAGAACCAGTATCACTTATGAATTCATATGTCCCTTAAGGAACCGTGTTCCTGATCAAACCAAATTCATAAATAATTACACTGGATATACTACAACATGCCTAACAAGAAGACTTACGCTACATGTATCTGATCATAACTCAGTTAGGTCTTGCGGAGACCTACCAAACTCCATATATAACATACTCGTTGACAATACAATATAATAAGCTTTATCCACATGTAAAAAGATTAAACATAATGGGAGTATTATTAATGAAATAGAAAAAAAACAAAAAAAAAACATTCAATAGCACCAACTATAAACATGGCTACAATGTGCTGACCGTGTTTATAACTGTAATACATACATAAAAATTCATGCATTCATTTAAAAGTAAAAATAAGATAATCCATGATAATGGCTAAAAGTGTAGTCGAAAGCGCTCAGACATTCAGATCGTTCGAACAATATGTACACAATTTATGTCCAGAAAAAATTATTAGAACACAAAAAAATAAACAACATAATTGCAGTACTCTGTCAGTGATCTTTTAAGGAAACACACACACACACACACACACACACACACACACACACATATATATATATATAATCGTTACACCCCAAGCAAGGCGGTACCGCCACTGATGCGCAGGGGGCTACATAAGAGGGTAAAAGTTTAAGCTGGGGGAGGGTGAAGAGAAAGACGAATCAGTTTCAGGGGGTTCCGAGAAAAAGCAAGAAAAGGATGGGAATACACGTGTGATGACAGCAGCGAAGGTAGCATGAGAAAGGAAAAGAACGAGATACACGGGGTGATGTAGAAAGGACGAGGGAAGGACTGGAGTCAAGTGGATAAGAGATGGTAGTTGACATTACATTTAAATTCCTGGAGTTTGTAGCCGTCAGGAAAGCAAGTATATGGAAGGGAGTTCCACAGGCAGGAAATCCGAGAAAAAAAAAGCTGATGGAGTAGAACTGGCGGCTGCATTTGGTAGATTTAACGGATAAATGTGGGACCTTGTTGTTAGTCTGGTTGCTCGTGTAAACTTTTGTGGAGAGGGCGCCAATGACCTAAGCTCGTCGGAGCAGAAGCCATAAAAATATTTGTAGAAGAGACAGAGGGAAGCCACATGCCGCCGGTGAGAAAGTGGCTGGAGTCGAGCTGCCAAGTCAGAGCCGATCACATTACAGAGTCTCCTTTGAAGCCTGTCGAGAATCCTGAGATGAACAGCAGTGGCGCCCGATTAGATATGACAAAAGTATACTCTGCACGGTCGGATGGTTGATTTGTATATGTGCAAGATGGACTCAGTCGGAAAAAACCTCCTGGCCCGACGCAGTGACCCAACCGTCCTAGCAGTGGATTTAGCTATTGATTCAATGTAATGGTTCCACTTGTGGTCGGAAGAGAGGGTGAGGTCGAGGAGGCGCAGTGTATTGCTTTCAGGAAGACTCGCTTGGTCCATGCTTATGGTGTGGGGTGGGAGAGACTGACTGTGATTGTTGACAGATAGCAGCTTCGTTTTACAAGCATGAAATTTACAAGCCATTTCTTACCCTACTCTACCACAGAGTGGAGGTCTTCAAGATCAGCAGCAAAGTTATGTTTGTCCGCCTTGCTAGATTTTTTACTGATGCGGGATTAAATGGTGGTGCCATCAACGTAGATGCCTACTTGGGTTTTGATTTGAAAAGGCCCGTAGAATAGCTGAAAGAAGTTGCGTGCAACTCTTTTTAGTACTCTTTTTAGTACTCTCTATATTCAGCAGTTTCACTCAACTTCACACTGACTAATCTTCACCGTGCTAAGGAATCGGTCTTCTGCAATTTGGGTAATTTTGACATAGACAAAGTCTAAAAAGAAATCACTTGTTTGCATATAAAAAAAACACAATAAAGAATATAACCGAAGTCTTAATACTTTGGCAGTTATTTTTAATGAAACATGTTTTAGGGACGAGTTGCTGTCTAAATATAAAACTATTCCGGAGAACCACTTCTCGACTGCGCAACCCGATAGCCTTAATGTTTAGTAAATAAAAATAAGACGTCTATTTCAAATACGAGGTATCCACTATAATAATTTTGAAGTTCTAATAAAAATAATATACTCACTCACATATATATCATATGTTGAAAATATGGATTAAATCCGACAAAATAATTTAATAAGCAACAAATAAGAAAGCCTTTACAAATTTTACATGTATCGTTTTTTATTTATCTTAATAAGGAATTGTGTTTTGAAAGTCAAATAATTATTAATAATAATTAAAATTATCAATAAAAAATTCTACGTTGTTTTCTTTTCATTGGCTGTGTAGACTTTTTTAATACATACTTAAATTACGATTTCAAGAATTATACACGCGTACAAACACCTTGAGACTAAAACATAACAACCACACCACAAAATTGATACGTATATAATAACATAAAATGAACACGTAATTTCATCACAACCAAAATAAAAAAAATAGAATTTACTAATCGAATACACTTATCTTATTTCACTTCCCACCAAATTCTGATGAAGCTAAAGAAATAGCGAAAGGTTTTACATCTATAAAGGCTTTTGAACTTGTTTCTTATTTAATCACACACACACACACACACACACACACACACACACATATATATATATATATATGTAACGTAATCAAATATTCTTATATATGGTGTATATATGAGTATACGTTATACGTATTTAATTATGCCGATGCGTGTATGTGTATGCATGTGTACAAGATCGTATTCATGCGTGTGCTTTAAAACAAAACTCAAATTTCGTAAGCTTTTTAGTCCTGCCATGATGCCATTATGTTTTGGTATGTAAAACAAGTCACATCTGCTTTGTGCGTCAAAACCTGTCGAATACATAACAACGTGTTTGGACGAGAAGAGTTTTCGTGTAACTCTTTTGTTCATGAAAGCAATGATAGCCGAATCCTATAGGCATTCTGTCAGCTCCCAAAATAAAACGACTTAAGCCCGCTGTAAATAAGAGTCATTCACCTTCCAGCAATAACCTATCTAAACGATTAGTATTCGAATCCGAATAAGACTAGCTTTTGAATTTCGTGTGAGGCATTTCTTTCATAAATATTTCTTCACTACAATGGATACAGTACATTGCCAAGCTGTGATATATTTGTGGTATCCAAATGACATCGATACAAATTCTTTAGTCAATTGTATTCTAGAATCAGTGAACAAAACAAATAAGATTTTTAGAGATAATTATGATTTCTATTAATACAAATTCTACTAATTAATCCATAGCTGGGGGAGAAGAGGTGGGTTCATACCTTTTCCAAAAGTAAGTGAATATAACGAACACGCCTAGAATTGTTTTTACAATTGATTGATTCGATTTTACGGTTTATCAACGCATTGTCGATTATTTAAAACCAGAAAATATATTTAGATTGCAAGATTCTTTTTTAGATAATAATGATGGTTTAGTGATACAAGCCATAATAATTAGCCTATAGCTAGGGGAAGAAGTGGATTCATACCTTCCCCAAGGATATTTGCGCGTAAGAAAATATAACGAAACCAGTGGGAATTGGAACTCGGTTTTCTGATTAATAATTCCAAGCCGTTATCCATTACACCATCCGTACATCATCTAAGCTTTCAGCACCTGGTATTTCAAAGCGGTTACCCATTTAGGTACTGACCAGGTTCGACGTTTCTTAACTTCGGTGATGATACGGGAATCGGTGTTTCAGCGTGATAGACCCACGACTGGATTTGGAACTCGCTTCTGTGATTTTTCAGTTTCGAACTGTTATCAGCAATTGACATCTAATCTTACAGCACCTGGTGTTCCCAAGCAGGAATACTAACCGGGGTCGGCGTAGATTAACTACAGTGAGCATAGAAGAACCTGTGTTTCAACGTGATATGGCCGTAACCCTATAAATAGACGAACGGTTATAAGTTTTATCAAATATGTTGGTTTTTGAGATTCAGTGCCAAATCCAGGAATATTAACAGGAAACTTTTCTTTGAAACTACTCTATCAAATATTCCCGCATGTGATTCATGTCGGTAGGCTTTTATAGAAATGGTGTTATTTTGATCAAAAGTATCTAGATCAAACATTTGCAATAAATAAATAAATAAGTAAATAAAAGTAGTTTGAAATTATCACTGGTATAATTTTTAAGCTTGGCTTATTTATAGTAGTTCAGTGATTAACTAAGAGATTTGTTAGTTGTAATGAAAATCTGATGTCATTGTTTATTCAGTTAAATTCTGCAAATCTTATTCAATCTTTATGAGACAAATATTTTTCAAAAGACTACCTAGTGTCAGTATATTTTCGTAAAAATAGAAGATAACATGGCTGCTACAAAAAAAAATCAGCATTTACAATGTAAAAATGAAATCCAACTGATAGCGTCGGAGACATTTTCTCTCACTGATTGCTCACCAAAGCACGTTAACATTCCTTATGAAAAATCCATTCTGTCTATGACATTAATAAGACATAATTAAGTGGACGATAATAAAACTTAACATCTTTAACAAACCTATGTCACTTGGATATAAATTTATTAGCAAAGATACTGTAAGGTTTAGAAAATAAAAAGTATTTTCTTTGATGGACATCTCGGGCGTGCACAAAATAAATGTATAGAAAACATTGGTTTATCGATAAATTTTCAAATATTGTGCTACGATTATCCAGTTTGCTGATTTTTTTTAATAACAAAAACATTGTGCATACTTTTATGTTGTCATATAGAGGCATAAATGCATATTCCATGAAGTAATTATCTGCTTGTAAAGATCAATAATGCATGACAGTTGATAATTACTGCCTTCAGTTAGGACGACTGTTCGAACACTAAAATCCTAACAACCTATGTTTAGTCTTCGATCATTTATAAATACGAGCTCAATCCTATTAGAAGATTGATATTACTCGTAAAACTTTCTCAGGGACAATCTCAAATCTTTCTATGTAAAATTGTGCTGTATGGTTAGCTAAGCTACGTCAAGGTGATAAACAATGGAAAGGGTCTAGGTTTACTTCATTCTTTGCTCGGAATGAAATTCCTGTCATTAGTAGCTTTTCTGATATCTTTGCTTTTTCTAGCCTCACTTCCATAAAAACAATCAGATATAAATACTTAGATATAAATATTATGATAATATATCAAGATATGTAAGTAACATACAAATAGTAAAAAAAATTCATCAAAATTTGACAAAAGCTTAATACATGTTGAATTTGGTGATAAGACACACGCATTAAGTTATAGAGAATGGTTTTATTCGATTACTTATTTATATTTCAAGATTTTGTGCAAGTTATGAACGAAGTATAACCTATGTTCTTATTGTTATATGAATTAAGGAATTTTATTCATCTGTCTTAGTTAGATCACAACCTTTCAGCTGGTTCATTCCCCAGTCTTTATCGGGTGTATGTAACATCCACTAAATAGTTTTAAATAGAATGTTATTGTTTTAAACAATTCCGTTAAAATATTACCAAGAACTACGCCTGGACTAGGTGAAATGAATATAAAGTTAAAATGGAGTCTTCTAATGATTATACTTGAAAAATATATATAAAAAAAACATAATCAATAGTGAGACAATAAAATCAGGCATAGAAGACCATGGGGAAATGGTGACTATGGAATTATTTTGAAATAATTAACGGGGAACCAGACGTGCAACTAAAAGTAACAGTGATAAAAGTTATAACAACAAGTAATCTCTATATGTCCTATTTCGCTCTCTCTCTCTCTTTATATATATATATATATATATATATATATATATATATATATATATATTCAATAATGAATTAGAGCACTCTGGCTATTGGGCGTGTATAATGATAATATACGCGCTAAAAAGTCTGCCTTCTTCTACCGAGTGCCCATATCTCAGAGGTTAGAATCGCCGACTGACGCCAATTCGGTCGTGTTTCAATCCGGGGTTAAAAACAATCGGAGTCTAACCGTACTGATGAGCTGTGATACAGCGAAACAGATCTGTCTGCGGATGACTATATATATATATATATATATATATATATATATGCTAGCAATGTGAGACTACCTACCTAACAAAATTTTAACCATCTCATTTGTGTTTCAGCTGTACCAAAAATGTTAACATGGTAGATTCTAATTTTGCATCATTAGAAATGAAAAAGCACACTGTGCTACTGGTACTAATGTTTCAGAGATAATCAGCTTCTTAAAAGTGTCCAGAAGAGGAACAACCAAAGGAAATTCACGTCATATTCACGCCGTCTGTGATGGGGGCGGAACGTGAAAAACGAGGACCAAGTTAACACATCCCGCGTATTTCATCAGAATTTATCATCGACGCCGAAGTACTAGATATGTTGGATCAGGATGATAGCTGTACGTGTTCCTGTAGGATTTTGCTCCCTCTGAATTTGAATTCCATTGCACTAGTACATTTGGTATGTTCTTAAGTGGCAGAATAAACAGCAAACCAACAACACCAAGGACTCGTTGAAAGTTACCATCATGGACGTGATGACCAACATGAACGAGAACCAGGTGATCCAGACTGGCAGGCTGTTCTCGAAACCAGAGAAAGTTTTATTGAATAACCTCTTTTATTTATAAGCATGTGGACAAATATTTTTGAAAATATACTGTTTTTACTATCTTTTGCTTATTTTCATATTACCTAGCGCAGACTGTATATAGTAGAAATGGACTTTCCCCATAAAATGGCTTCATTTTTATTTTCAATGTTCAGAAATATCATCCCGTAATTTTTATGTGCCAATTCCTTTCAGTACAAGGACATTGTTGCACTGAGTATCTTTTAACCCTTTACCATCCTTCTCCATTCTTGTTCTGCTATCAATTCAATTAAGTTTATTAAGTAGCTTACCTATCATTTCTCCTTGTTTTTATTTCTTTCATTATGTCCTATGAGTTTTAAACTCTCTAGGCCGTCTTTTCTTAATATATAACCCATAAAATTAAGCAGTCTCTCGTTGTATCAGTTTCTTTAAACAATAACAAAAAAAATGTAAGCCTATTTAACGGAATTCCGAATGGGGTGGATAATGAAGTTGTATTCAAGACAACGAAAACGCTAATGGGTATCATCCATAATGACAACACTTTGTTTCAAGATTTATACATTAATCTTTATTATTACATTGTATTTCAACCTATGGTCACTTACGAGTGCATGAATCGAAAGCTAATCACGGGGGACACGTGAAGACCTTTATAAAGATTTACTTGATGCTGTTTGGAACAATACAACGCATTTTACACGACGAGCTGCAGTATTTATCCCTCTTCATCCACTAATTATAATAAGCTCCAAACGCAACCTGCTCATATAAATCACTGATGATGATGATGAATAGAAAAGATTATCTTTTGGTCATAAGTTATTTTCTCTCTCTCTCTCTCTCTCTCTCTCTCTCTCTCTCTCTCTCTCTCTCTCTCTCTCTCTCTCTCTCTCTCTATTTGCCCAACCTCATGAAGTGATGATCAAGGTCTACCAGGTCACTAACTGCAACCCACCACCCTCTCTCCCTAGCTACTTATCAAAGCAATCAGTCACTCACCCAGTCTCATTCGTACATATCATGGAGGACCAGATAAAATTAGAACCTGGTGAAATTCGTGGAAATACCTGACAATCCCTGGACTGTGCAAAATCCTTCCGGATCCATTTACGTGTGCGTTTGTGTGATAGGACAACAATGGTTGCGTGTATAACTCTGTTTTATATACTATTGAGTCACTGAGTATTTTTTATCCTATTTTAAAGAAAATGCCGAAGCGGTTGAAATTTCCCCGGTCCGCTTTACAGGTTTGTTATATATGCACAGCCTGCACTTTGTCCTCTTCAAAATATGATATCAATAATTTTTTATTAAATCTCATTTCACGAAATTCAGTAATTTTTTTATAATTAATTTGTTTTAGTTTCTGGATTTGTAATAAGTCTACATGTTCACTTGTGACAAGGCAGTTTAACAAAGCCAACAATGCACAGTGTGCACAAAATTGAAAATCTAGACCTAAGGCAAAGTAGCAAATAATACTGAAGTCATTTTTTTTCTAAATATGGAGGATGGGTTTCGTGAAATTGCGTGTATTATCTTATAGCAACCGAGAAACATATGATATAAAGTTTTTTTCTATTCTAAATGTGAAATATTTAATTGTAAAAAATATTTTAATTTTTTATTTGCATGAATGACGCTAGAATAAAGAAAAACTAATATAATGGATACAGGCATGTGTCGGCCTAAAATTTAACTAGAAATATGTGAAGGTAACTTTATGAAAATGACCTAAGGTAAAAGTACTGCTACTTTCATTGACTTGTACATTTTTATTCACTTTTTGAGAATATAAAAAAACATTGGTGATTGCCAATATGTGCTTTGTATTGACGCTTAATATATAAATGTGTATATATAGATATCCTGTAGAAAGATACTAAAATATTTACATGGACAGATTTTTAACACAAAATGTTAAGTATTATATACGTACATGCATAAGCTATTTCAAGCAATTTCATATATGCTGGCATCTATATATACACTTTTGGACCAACCGGTAGATATGTGAGTATGTATGTACGCATGTATGAGTTGAATATATGAATCGAAATCTGACAAGATGATAAAATAACAAAAAAGAACAAAATAAGACATGTATCACAATCTAGCATGTTTCACTTTTATTAAAGGTTCTTCAGTGACAGAGAAAAAATGAAAAAACAAAGAGACAGTATACGGGTACGTTAGGATTTAGCGTTAATTCTTATTGGCCAGATATGTACCACGTCTATCAAAGCAATAATTTTAAATGGATGTGCGTGGAATATTTTTATAGCAAAATTAATAATAGTGGATGTGCATGTTTCTGTAGAAATGCTTGTTTGTTGAGATGTATGTAAGACAATAAGGTTACTTAAAATATGTACATCAATACACATGTTACGTGCATTAAAGCAATGGATAATTTTTACATATATATATATATATATATATATATATGCATATGCATATAACATATATATATATATATATATATATATATATATATATATATACATGTACATAAATATGCATTTAAGCATATATGTATATATATAAACATATATACAGACAGTTATAGACATATATATATAGGTATACATACACATATTTATACATATATGTATACATATATATGTATATATATACATATGTATAATATATGTATAATATATATGTATACATATGTATACATATATATATATATATATATATATACATATATATATATATATATGTATACCTATATATGTGTATACATGTATACATATATATGTGTATATGTATACATGTATGTGAATATATATATATATGTCTATGTATAGATATATGTGTATATATGTTTACATATATATATGGATTTTTTTTAATCGTATCACCCCAATCAAGGCGGTAACGCCACTGATGTGCAGGGGCTACATAAGTGTAAAAAGATTAGAGGGCTATATAAGAGTGAAAAGATTAGATAGAAGGAGAGTGAAGAGAAAGACGAACCAGTTAGAAAGGAGCAAGAGAAAGATGGGAATACAGGTGTGGTGACAGTTGCAAAGGTGGAGAGAAAGGAATGGATATACAGGGTGGTGCAAAAAGAACTAGAGTCAAGTGGTTAAGAGATGAGTATTGACATGGCATTTAAATTACTGGATGTTGTAGCCGTCAGGGAAGCAAGAATATGAAAGCGAGTTCCACAGGCGGGAAGTGCGAGAAATGAAGCTGCAGGAGTAGAATTGTCGTCTACAGGTTTCTAAAGAAGGTTTTTCATATAATTTTTCATGTGTTCTTGTGATTTTAGCCATTATCAAGTAAGCATTCTGTTTTACTTGTAAACAAATAAGAACACATATTTATTTATGTATAGCCGAAAGAGCCCGCAGATATGAAACCTTTTCATAATTCTTATATAATTTTAGTTAGAAAACCTATTGAGAATACTTTGTCTGCATATATATAAGCACAAAGATTTTTGTCATTTTAGCTGAGCAGGTTCATGCTGACTTCGAAGTTTCATGAGAAATCTGTTATGATATTCTTACTCGCCTGTCCTAGTTTGCCGTTAGGTCCCGTTTTTGTTTTTTTGTTTAAATAGAACATGGGGGGGAGGGTTGAGTGAGTAGTCTTGTTTGTGATTAATTGATTTTTCTTTCTTTTTTTTTTTGTTTATTTTTTCTTATTGTGCAGTTGTTTGATTTAATGTATTTTTATTGCTTCTTGTTTTTTAGTGTACGCGTGAGTTTGTTTACTTGCTATATATTGGGTTGGGCTCTTTTATTCTATTGACCTATTTTATCAATTTTACCTATTTCTTAACGTGTTGGTATGTTTTGTGATGTTTTATTTTTTCTGGCTTATGGCGGGGTGTTTTATATATATTTGTGCTTGCGTCCTTTATGTGTTTTTATATTTTTTGTTTGGTAATTGTTGTTGTTTTGTTTTGGGGGTTTTAAGTATTTGTATATATTTTGTATATATTTTTATTAATATTTTTGTGTGCTTTATTTTTGTTTATTATTTTCTCTTTATTGTCATTATATATTTGTATATTTATTGTCATTTATATATTTGTATATTTCTCTTTATTTGTCATTATATATTTGTATATTTATATTTTTTAATTTTGTTAATTTTTTATATTGTACATTTATATTGTGTGTAAGTTTTGTTTTTGTTTTATTTTTTTGTTATTTATTGTTCTTTGTGTAGCAAAATAGGTATTTGTTCGCATATGACATTTTCATATTATCTCATTTCTTTTTTTTTGTTTAGCATTTTACTTTGATTTTTAGGGCTGGTTATTGATAGCTTCTCTTCCAGGCACAATTTACAGCTTTTGTGTAGTGGTTCTCTTTATACTATTTCATATTTCATTTTGATGGCAATGTTGTTTTGTTTTTGGTTTCCTATATATTGTGATAACGTTGTGTTGTTTTCGTATTTTTCTGTGTTGAATGGTTTTACGATTATTGAATCTTTCTTAAAATATTGTTTCTGTTGCTTCTATTCAAACCTTTTTGTTTGTTTGGTGTTATTTGTCACGGAAGCTTTGTATATTATGTTTTTGGTGAGACATTTATTATTAAGTGGACAGTCGTCCTTCTATTGGTTGCTGCATTTGTTCGTATTGTGTTGTTGGTTTGTGTTGTTGTTATTGGTTTTATTAAGTATTTTTTGTTGTGTTTGGTTATTATTTTTCCATATTTTCCATGCAGGTGTAGCTGATTTTGACTATGTTTTGTTGATTTTTGATAGTTTGTTGTATTTAGGAAAGTGCTTTACTATTATGTTAAAAATATTTCTATTTTTGTTTTTACATGGTTGGTGTAGGATGGAATAAACCGGATTATGCTTCTTTTTCTATTGTTTTTTTTTTTTTGTGCTTTCTCTTCGTTTGGGCATTCAATTTTATTTGAGTATCCGCTGTTTCTTAGTGCTGGCTCATAAGCTTCTTTTTTCATTGAATATTTTTATGTTACTTCAGCTCATAGATAGTTCTTTGTTTATAGATATGAGTATGCGTCTGAATGTAATTGGAGGATGACTGGAATTTTTGTTGATATATATATGGCTTGTTGTTTTCTTTTCTGTATGGTTTGTATGTGTTGTTGCTTAATTTAAGTGTTATTTACCATTTTTAGGTTGTTTTTATGACTGTTTTAAATCCTAGAGTGTTCAAGATTTTTATAATTTGCTTTCTTATATTTTCCGTAGTTCTACCGTTACAGTTCCTTAGAATTATAAGTCTGTCGTCTCTGTATAAAACTATATCTTTTTGTTGATGATTTTGTTTATTTATTGAGGATGTAAATACCTATAATTTCGCTTATTTATGCACCATCGTAGCTTCCCATTGTTACGTCAAAGTTGTAGTCGTCGTTGGTATTGTTGGTGGTAGTGTAGCATTTTTCTTTTTAGTTTGTTTTTAGTTTTTTTTACCATATTTTATTATTATGGTATAGTATGGACTTTCTGCAATGTTTGGTCATGTTTCGGTCTTCTTCTGAGATGTATATGTTTTTCATTGATAGATGGGTAGAAATCTTTTATGTCTAACTGTGTGACTGAGCATTTCTCTTTGTTGGTAATATTGCTGAACCAATTGATTATTTTGTGTTTTCCATTGATTTATTACTAGTTTTCGCCTTTTGAGTATATTTCATCTACTATTAGTTTGCTAATTTTTCCGATATTAGATTTTGTGAGGTGAGGTCTACATGTTCGTTTACTTAGGAAGTTATGTTTATGGTCTTTTATTATAATGAATATTTCGGTAGTTGCTTGACTCTGTTGTCTAGCTTTAGTTTAGCGGCTATGTTCATTGCTTCTCTTTCATGTTGTTTTCCATGTTATCGTTGTTGGTTTAATAAAACTTGTTAATTTCCTTTTCAGCTAATGTTTTGTAGCCTTTAGAGTTCATTTTGTAGATTTTTCTAAATTTGTCAGCTTGTATGTATAGTTTTTACTGAGTTGTTTATCATTTTTTGGTCTTGTTTCGGTTGAGTTTGGAATTTCTTGTTTATTTTTCTTGCTTCTAGTTTGTTTATAATGTATATTATATTGTTTTCAAGTGCGATAAGTTCGCTTTGTTGTAGTGAACATTTTACTGATGTAAACCTGGAGTTGTTGTCGTTGTTGTTATTTTTTTTCTTTGTTGAGGAAGTAAAATACTTTCCATTTTATACTTTTTATAAAGTGTTCTATTTATCAGTGAGTTTAATTTTGTAGTTATGCATGTTTGCTGAAGATATTTTTGAATGAATAATTAAACTGAATTTGCTCCATGTTGGTGAGCTGTAGTGGCGGGTTGGTTGTATGTTGCAAGAAAGCGGCTGTATAAAGACAAGTTTCTGCGAAAGTACTCGACTGGGAATATTTTTTCTTCCCTCCTGGAACTTGAATGATGTTTAATTGTGGTAATGTTTGGTGCAAACGTTGTTGCTTTTACAGTGGTTTTACTGATAAAATGTATTTTTGCAAGCAGTTTTTTTTTATCGTAAAGTGCTCCATAACAGGGTGCAGATAGAGCACTGATACGCACAAAGAGTTTGTTACTTTAACTGAGAAGGTTTATGCCAACTTCAAAGTTCCATGAGGGCACCATTATGATGGTCTCACTCGTCAGGGATAATTTGTTGCTAGGTCACATTTTTTTCTTGTTCATATAGAGCATGATGTGATTTCTGCGTGAGTGGTTTTGTTTGTAATTGGTTGATTTTTCTTTTTCTTTTTGTTTATTTTCATTGTGCAGTTGATTTGACTTAATTTTTTATTTTTTACCTTTCATTTTTTACTGCTTTTTTATTTTTACGAAAAGTAAAAAAAAAACAAACACGGATAAAGTGTTTTGTGCATTTTTGTGTTTGTGGGCTTTATCTGCGTTTTTCTTTTCTTTTCTTTTTTCATTTTTGTTTGGTGGTTGTTGTGTTATTTTCTGTTTGTGAAAACAGAAAATAACACAAAAACCATCAAACACAAATATATACAAAAACACCAAACTATGACCAAAAAATAAATAAATAAACCGTCACGTGGCAAAACATACCAACACGTTAAGCAAAAGGTCAATTTAGAATGATTTTATTTGTTTATTAATGATGTAGTTGGGAAAATTACTGTTGACTAATGTTTGTTTTATGTGTCTTAGTACGCTTATTCTTTGGTACGCTTATTCTTTGATGTGCTCTACAAGAGTTCTTACTGATTGTTTTTTAATACAGTTAAGTGATAAAATCGTTGGTTTTTAGCTCTGTATTGACGTCAAGAAATGGGATTTTGTTATTGTCCATGAGTTCAGAGCTAAATTTTAGCGATGAGTTATTTTTAAAACTTAATTTTAGATTTACGATTTCGTCCGTATTTTTTATTAAAACAAAAATGTTGTCGACGTACCTTGGGTAAATCTCCTGTTTGTCGGTTGTTCTCAACACTTTGTTTTCGATATGCGACATGCAAAAATTCGAGAAAGTAGGACCTAATGGGTTTCCTATACTGACACCGTGACTTTATGTGTTAGGTGTTAGCATTATGGTACAAAAATAGAGTTTGTTTGGTGCACGCGGTACGTAGTTTCTGAAAAATTGGAGGTTGGATTTTTGGGGGAAAGGATAGACGGGTGTTTGTAAGCGCAATCGCTAATTATATTCAATGTTTCTTCAATTGGGACCTTAGTAAAAAGTCTGTCAACATCCAGCGAAGCTAGAATGTTGCCTTTAGGATTGGTAGCTTTTAATATATGTAAGAATTCGTTAGTTCAAACGATGCTGCATTTGTTAGGTATATCTGAAGAAATTATATGATTTAAGATTTTAGATAGTTGGTATACTAGTGTAAGTATTTGTGATATGATAGGTCAAAGAAGAAAACCTGTTTTATGGGTTTTACGTTACCATAAAGATATCTCAGTTGACAACCATCGATAATTTTCTTGATTTTTAAACTACTAACATCCACCACGGATGTGATTAATTTATTTACGTACTTTTTAATGAATCTGTGAAATTTTTTTCTTGCTTTAGCAAATTTTGTTGTGTCATTTAGGATAGATTATATATATATATATATATATATATATATATATATATATATGTATGTATGTATGTATGTATGTATGTATGCATGTATGTATGAATGTAATGATTTTAAAAATGGTTTAAATTTATTTTTATGACGACATTTAAAAATATAAAAAATAAATATAAACTATATATTATTGTAGAATCTTATATTTACCCCATTCCGTCTTACTTTCCGATTCATTCCTATCTTGCGTTGATCATTTGTTGGAAGATTTTACGGATTGAAAAAATGTAAGTGGAGATCTGCCATGTAATGGAGATACATGCCAGTATATATATGCAACGACTTTGTATGTATTTAAGTGTCCTACTTTGCATAATGTAATTATGTATGTATTTTAATAAAAACATTTTATGTGATTATGGGGGGATCTAGTTGAATGGTTATATAAGATTTTTTCGTATATATGCGCGTATCTATTTATATGCAAGTTCCGTGTACATGGCTGCACTCTATTAGAATTATAGTTTTATGCAAAATTATATGTATAATTGTATGTATATTCCGTGTATATGGGTGCACCTAATTATATATATGTTTCCGTGTATATGAGTGCACTTAATCTTATATAACACATCACTCAATAAATCCCTGGCCTAACTAATAAAACAACAACTTTTAGTCAAAATTCGACTTTATTCATCAACATAGTCTTTTTCTAGGGTGATACACTGATTCCAACGTTTCTCTAACAATTCGATGCTTTTTTTGTAGAACGGTTTATCTTTGGCCTCAAAATATACCTCAGTTTCCGATATCACTTTTTCATTGGAGCCAAATCTCTTTCCCTGTAGCATTCTTTTGAGGTCTGCAAACAGCCAGTAGTCGCTGGGGGCCAGATCTAGAGAATAGAGTCGATGCGGAAGCAATTCGAAGTGCAATTCATGTAGTTTTGCCACCGTTGCGATCGATTGTGATACGGTGCGTTGTCTTGGTGAAAGATCACTTTTTCTTCTTCATTTGTGGACGTTTTTGACGATTTCTTCCTTCAAACGCACAAATAATGCTATATAATATTTGCTATTGGTGTTTCTTCCTTTCTCAAGGTAATCGATGAACAAAATACTAATCAGAAATCAATGTTTTATCAACACACGAAATTCAGTTTTTT
The DNA here is from genome assembly GCA_037127315.1 of Ascarosepion bandense. Taxonomy (NCBI): domain Eukaryota; kingdom Metazoa; phylum Mollusca; class Cephalopoda; order Sepiida; family Sepiidae; genus Ascarosepion; species Ascarosepion bandense. The sequence goes on from JBBBDQ010000571.1 coordinate 3,492,010, forward strand.
CCATTGTTTTGAAAATTTGCAACAGTAGCTTCACTTAAATAATTGTAATTTGTAAAGTAATAATCCGATTGGGCTCTAATGTTGTCACGCACCATTTGAAGGTTAGTGCTTCATAAAAGTCATATGGATTTTTTATTAGTGGTGCCATCTATATGTCAGGCCCGGGACTTATTGAGTGATGTGTTATGTTTTGCGTTTATATGGGGGCACTTAATTATATGTATGTTGGCGCTAATTTTGTTTTAATGATGTAATTGGTGGTACCCTCCTGTATTCATCAGTATACTCATGTATGTGCATGTTGGCATCGGAATCCAAATGATATATGCCGGTATATGTATGTAACGGTTTTTTATGATATATGTAATTCGGAGTATGCCACCTCATTTGGGGTAACAAAGTAAACACGTATGTGTATACTTGTTAGCATTGTTCTTGTATATACACGTATAAGTTTTTATGAGCGAGTACATGGATGAATGGCAAGAGTGCGCAGAGATAAGAAATGTTTATGTATACGTAGAAAAATGTGTGTATGTATATACATATAAATATATACAAGCAAATGTGTGTATATGTAGGCAGATATATAGGTGTATGTATGGGTATGTGTGTAAATATGTAAATATATGCGTATTTTCTGAGTATATGTGAGGTTTATTGGCATGCTTGCGTAAATATGTGTTAGTATTATACGTTTATAAGTCCGGTCTTTATGAATATGTATATGAGTGTCCGAACACAATAGTTACATGTAGATAGGAATAGATGTGTGTATATATGTATAGGTAGGTGTACGCATAGACACATTTGTATGGACATACGTATATTTACGGACATATGTATATGGGGATATTTGTGCGTATGCGGAATGTGTGTGTGTGTGTGTCTATGTCTCTGTGTGTGTGTGTGTGTGTAAGTAGGTATGTATATATATATATATATGAGTATTTTCTGAGTATATGTGAGGTTTGTTAGTATACTTGCGTAAATATGTGTTTTTATTATACGCGTATAAGTTCGGTTTTTATAAATATGTATGTGAATATGCGAACACAATATTATATTTGAATATGGATAAATGTGTGCATGTGTCTACACATATAGACGCATTGTATGTACATATGTGTACTTATGGACATATGTGATAAGTGTATGTGGATATAAGAGTGTGTGCATGCGTCAGCGTGTTCATATATAGGGTTATATATGTATACGTATTCATCTGCTTGTAAGTGGCGTGCAATGGCTTTATGGTCACTACCTCCACCAAATGAACTTTCCTCGCCTGGTCTTAATGATTCTTAACCAAGATAAGGCCAAAATCTCTGGGTTTTTTTTAAATCATATCACCCCAAACAAGGCGGTAACGCCACTGATGTGCAGGGGGCTACATAAGAGTGAGTAGATTAGAAAAGAGAAAACCGGAAACCGCATTCCTAAACAGGAAACAAGGGATGAGCCTCTTCACCTGTTCAATAGAGGTGGTGGAGTGTGAACCGGGCGATAGTTTAGTCTATCTACTCCAATTGATTCCATCGCCACCGCTCGCCTTATGGGGGTCAAGTTTTGAAATTACTCGAGAGACTACTCACGGGGTAGTATATGCAGTGTACAGTTTAGCCTCAATTCTAATAGGGAAGTCGGGTTAGGGTACTCCAGATGAGTCAAATGTGGAGTTGAATGAGAATCTACGAGCAAAGCATTCAGCTTTGTCCGCAGATGACGTGAGAACTTCAAATTCATTGATTAAAGGAGGTATTGAGGATTTGTTATTGTTCAGCACCCGTTTGCATAACCGCCAATAGTCCTTGAAGCCGAACTTGCGGTCAGCTATGCGCTGTCTCATTCTCTCAGCAAACAACCACTTGGTGTCATGCTCCAGGGAAAGAGATTTGGCTCAAATAAAGAAGTGATATCAGAAACTGAGGCGTATTTTGAGGCCAAAGATAAATCATTCTATAAAAAAGCATCAAATTGTTAGAGTAGCGTTGGAATCAATGTATCACCCTAGAAGGAGACTATGTTGATGAATAAAGTCAAATTTTGCTTAAGAGTAAAATCAGTTAGACCTGTGATTTGAGTGATGTGTTATTTCTAAAATTTGTAAGATTACAGAATCATAAAAATTTCATAAATCCTATTTTTGTACAATTTTGATAGAGGTACCTCCACTAAATTTCAGAAGGAACTGCATAGTATGAATAAAAAAGACCACAAACTTAATAAAAACAGACTTTTTCCATTAAAATGTTTATGCTATTATTAAGAGGAAAGATGACAGTATTTTTAATTTTTTTTTAAAAAAATTTTTTAATCCCTTCTAACATGTTCGAAATTTTGGTAAAAAATCTTGTTTTGATTAACCATCTGTTTACGTCTGTTACCCCCCACCTTCACGTAAATTTATGAAATTTTAAATTAAATTTTGTTGGGAAAATTAATTTTATTAGTTAAATTTTAAGAAATTAAATTTTCTTGGGAAAATTAATTTTATCAGTTAAATGCAGGACCCATGCGGAAATGTAAATCATCTATTTTTTTTTTTTTAACATTTTGCCTCTATATCCAAAAATCTGCTCAAATAGAATTAAATCTGGCTTAATTACAGGTTTCTACCTTAGAGCTCTCAGAATATGCAGCCATAATTATCTATCTGAAGAAGAGAAATATATTGAACAAACATTTAAATTTCTCAACTACTCACATTATTTCATCTTCAATGCCAAAAAATATGCTTATAAAATACACAAAACCAAAAAACCAAATACCACCCAAAATCACACAGATTTCATAATACTACCTACCTTTCCAACAACTTTTTATATGAACTCTCCAACAAACTATCCCAAATCCCAGAATTGTTACCACCACCTCCAAAACTATTGGTGATATTGTCAGATTAAAAAAGACACTAAACATCAATTTGAATGGCGGAATGTATAAAATTCAGTGTCTACAGTGCAATAACATATACATAGGGGAAACATCACAAAATCTAAAAGCACAGATTTATGAACATAAAAGAGACTCGGATATACATGCCAACACTTGTATTACATCGAAATAACACAGGTCACAATTATGATTTCTCAAATGATACTTTAATAAAAAAAAAAGAACATAAACCTCTAAGGAGGAAATGCTTGGAGAACATATTAAGAACATTACCAACTATAAACATGATTAAAACAATACTTCAAAATCTTTTCACAAAATAATAATTAATGAATCCAAAATACTGGTTGATAGTATTAAATAAGTTATAGATTGTTTCCGTATATTCTTATCAATGTAATAATTTTTCTTACTATCATTATATATAATTTAGAGTTGTTTATTATTATCACTCTCTTTTTAATATATATATTAGTTCTTATTTATATATTATTACTTAATTAAGTTATTATAATCATTTTAATGCATAGTTATTAATTTTTCATTGAAAGATACTAACAGTTAACGTTATTTAGTAATTTATTATTTTATTAAAAGATTTTAACTGTTAACATTATTTTAACTAGATTTTAAATGGAAATATATTTCGTTTATGACTCATACATGATTATCATGTTATTTAGAATGAAAATCATTCAGTCATTTGACTCCTCTCAATGCATACATTCATAACTGTTGTCTCTTATTTTATTTAAAAAGAACGTGTTGGCACATACAGTTAAACAAACATAAGTTTTATCTTCTACATTTAATATTCATCCATTGCTTTAATCCACGTGACACCTATCTGACCTTTGAAACAATACCTCATTCAAAAATACTCTCAGATTTTTAAATCATTTATCCTTAATAAAGAAGCTTGTTATAAGTGAAACATGTTAGATTAAAGACACTTTTTTCCTACTTGTTCTTTATTTATTCTTTTATTTTATTCATGGTAATTTTGTATGTGTACACTAAAAGGTTATGTATTTCACTGTTTCTTCCCCTTACAGGAAAAAAATTTGAATAATTATGTCACCTGTGATCGCCATACTCTTATCTCGCATCTGTCAACACATACGGTGGGAAGGTCAAAGTTGGTGTTTGTTACGTGTTAAGTGTAACAAAAGAAAAAATGATTGACCAAAACTCAGAGATAAAAATCACGGACAAATATTTAATTCACAAAACACACCAAATACAATATTTACAAGTATACAATTTTTGTTGCATTCAAAACAAGAGACATAGAGTGTTACAAGGAGAGAAGGGGAAAGTAAGGTGTCAAATATCTTTACCCAGTTAAGTTGGCGAGGAAGTTTTTTTTTTTTAATCATCTCACCCCAAGCAAGGCATTCTACTGCCACTGTTGCACAGGGGGGGTTACATAGGAGAAAGTGATGAGAAAGAGGGGTTAGTTATAGGAAATGTCAGGAGAGAATAGATGGATGAGGATACTGGGGATGTGGGTGGAGTAGGTGGAAAAAGAGCTTGTGAGAATGGATACGAGTTAGTGTGATAGAAGATGTCTATTGACCTTACATTTAAATTCCTGGAAATTGTAGCTGTCGGGGAAGCAAATATATTGAAGGGAATTCTACAGGTGGGAAGTGCGTGAAAAGCTGTTAGAGTAGAAATTGCGACTACACTTTATCAGTTTCACTGTAAAAGGGTGGGACCTAGTTGCTAATCTAGTATCTCGTGCAAATTCATAACCTAGGGGGCACCAGTGATCTAAGTTCATAGGAGCAGAAGCCGTGGAAGTATTTATAGAAGAGACACAGGGAAGCCACGTCGCGCCGGTGGGAGAGAGACTGCAGGCGGTCTGCCAAGTCGGTATCTATCACATTACAGACCCTCCTCTGAACCTTATCGAGAAGCCCGAGGAGAATAGCAGGGGCAAAAAAAGTATTTATAGTAGAGGCCTAGGGAAGCTACGTCACGCCGGTGAGTGAGTGAGTGACTGCAGCCGGTCTGCCAAGTCAGTATCGATCACATTACAGATTCTTCGTTGTATTTTGTCAAGAACCCCAAGGAGAATAGCAGGGGAACCGGACCAGATGTGGCAGCAGTATTCAATACACGGGCGGATGGTAGATTTATAAATGTGCAGGATAGATTCAGACGGGAAAAAAACTTCCGGGCACAGAAAGCCGACTTTCATAGCAGCAGATTTTGCAGTGTATTCGATATAGTCATTCCACTTGAGGTCCGCTGAGAGTGTGAGACCAAGGAGGCGTAGTGTTTTACTCTCTGGGAGGCAAGCCTGTTCCATGCCAATGCCAGGTAGGTGCGATTGTCTATGATGGTTAATTGATAGCAGCTTCGTTTTGAAAATATTAAAATTTTCTACCCCAGTCCACTACGGATTGGAGGTCCTTCTCAAGCTCGGCAGCAAGGTTTGCTTTGTCAACCTCAGCAGATTTTTGATTGAGGCGAGAGTAAACGGTGGTGCCGTCGGCGTTCATGCCAACTTGGGATCTTATAACATCGGGGAAATCATTAATGTAGATCAGAAAAAGCATAGGACCTAGAATAGAGCCTTGAGAGATGCCTGCGTTCATATGGTAGTTTTGGGGGGCATGTCCGTTTAATACTACCTTCATTGTGCAATTAGAGAGGAATGACTGGATTAGGTTTAACAATTGTCCAGTTATACCATAGCTCCGCAGCTTCTGTAGAAGGCCAGCATGTCAGACTGTCAAACGCTTTGAAATATCCAGGGCAACAATTCGAGCTTTGCCATTCTTGTTGAGAGCCTGGTATATATACTCAGTGATGGCCGTTAGCATATCAGCAGTTGACCTGGTGAAGCGGAAACCATACTGTTTGTCTGAGAAGAGTCTGTGGGCTGTGAGATGCTGAACCACGTCGGCGTTTGATAACGGCTTCGAACACTTTGCCGAAGATCAGTAGGAGGCTGATGGAGCACTAATTGGCAGGGTCCGAGGGTTCTCCAGTATTCTTAAATATAGGAACTACAGAGGAAGACTTCCAACAGGCAGCAAAGCAGGAAGCAGATAGGCAGTAGTTGTAGAGCTTAGAGAGGACAGAGGAGAGTTCAGGGGCACATTTCTTCAAGACTATGATTGGGATTCCGTCCCCACCGCTTGCTTTATGAGGGTCAAGCTTAGAGATTATGTTAGTTGGGCCTCAGTCCTAGGTGGGAAGTCGGGTGTAGATACTCCAGACGAATCCAGTTTCGAATTGGGGGAGTATTTTAAGTGCTATACTTTTTTGAAATCCTTAAATGTGTAGATAAAGACTAAATTATTTGTTTGGTCGATGAAAGAGTCAAAAATATGTATTTACCTATATAGTTCCATGAAGTTCTCTTTCAGGTTTTAGTTGGTTGGACTTTTCTATGAGATTCTTTTAGCTGGATATAAATCCTTGAATCAAAGCCGGAGCTGATAAGTTCAGCACATCCTGTTATCAACTAACTACTCACTGCCCCAAACCTATTTTTATAGGGGTTAACACCTAATCTGCATATTTCTAGAACCTTTCGAATTCTCTCGATTCTACTGGAACATTCTCAATCATTCTAGTACCTTCCAAACATTCTATTTCTAATTTCCTTATTTTTTCGACTACTTCATTAATTAAAACTTTTTTGTAATAACAAGTAGGACTCAATAGAGTCCCTTACTACAACTTTTTAGACATTATTAATATTATTTTTATATATAAATGCATCCTCGTAACAGTGTTTAAGAAATCGTTTTATTCTAAATTTCAAATTGCTAATAATAAATAATACTTGTGTAAATCAGATTAATTTAATATTAAATTTTCCAAAAATAATGTGTCACAGATGCATATTTTATTTTTGCAAGATTTTTAAAAATCGAGAATTAGGTACCTCCACTCATTTTTCTACACCTAAATTTAAATTTAAATTTTAAAAATAAATAAGTTATCTTCAAGCTTTAAAATTAGCTCTAATTGAAAGTCAAGAGATTAAATTTAGTAATTCCAGTAAACAAAATACACTGGCGTATTTTAAAGCAAAATTATATTGATTGGAATCTAAAATTTTTCAGATTAAAAAAAAAATTAAAAGTCCGGCAAAAATTTTTTTTGATTGATCGACAAATTTCTAAACAGTAGCCACATTCCTGTTTTAAAAATCTGGCAAAAATAAAATATACGTCGCTGACACGTTATTGAAGTCAATTTTTTAAATTAAAACTTACCTTTATCTGATTTCAAACATTGTGCTTGCTTACTCTCTGAAATATTTCCTGTAATTTGTTATCAGATTAGGTAGCCCGAGCATGACAGCTTATCTCAAGTGTTGAAAGATTTAATGACAAGCGGAAGGGGGGACCGAAGGCGACAAAAATATATGAATGACAATCCTTGAATCACGTGACCTTTTAATGCTAAATATCACGTACGGCCCCTCGTACAAATAAAATACGGGCAATCAAAATACACACAATTAAAATGTTTTTAATTATTTTAAAAATTGACGGGGTCAATTATTTGTATTAAGCTTTTAAATTTTCGATTAGTAATTGTAGTCTTCATGCATTAATTACATACCCTAGCCGGCCCATTAGAGGAAGAAATTTAACAATAATTTTTAAACATTTTATATATAATTTTTAAATATAATTAAAAAAATGAAAAAAAATAAAAATAACTATTGTAAAAATTAATTATTCATTGAATTTTTTTCTTTTCAGACTATGATATGCTTAATTTATATTGTTCATAAGAGCAATCAGAAGTTTATCCACATAAAAATTGGCATAGTTATTGCATTTTTCGCTATTCGGACCTACTTTTTAGAAAGACGGGGACTATTGAAGAAAAAAAAGTGAATCAGCATTTCCCAATGACTCCTGAATTTTTTTATATTAGTTTTAAAGTGACCAATAGTCGAATTGTTACACATTTCTGGAATTTAATTGGTGTGGGGGGGGGGTGTGGGGGGGGGGGGGGTAACATACTTGGATCATTTTACTTGATTTGCATTTCATTTTAAAAGAAATGTTTATTCCAGGAAAATATTTGTACCGAATGGAGCGAATATAGTATATTAGGATAAAATAAGCTAATTTAGTTCATAAAAATGAATTATAATTTATAACCACTCTAAATGATATGATGATTTTACCTACATATATATATATATATATATATATATATATATATATAATGAAAAGTATTCAAATGTTTATGCAATATAATTGTACTGAACACTTTTTAACACAATTGTATACTGGACTAATTTAATTATAACCAAAACTAAGCAATTAAATAATATATATATATATATATATATATATATATATATATATATATATATAAATGTGATATTGCAATTCTATACCCATCTACTAATTATAGCATTAAGTCAACTCATAAATTCTTGCAAATTCTTCAATCTACAACATCACACCACGGTATCCTCGTATCACTCGATGTTGAAAATTTGTTTACAAAAGTAATTGTTGCTGAAATCATTGTTATAATCCTTAACTTCATTATGAACATAATTCAATCTCAATTTTATCTATCAAATCTAATATTCTCAAAAAAAACTTTTGCTTATCTGCACCATAGAAGTTCTCTTCTAGAACCATAACGGCAATATTACACGCAAACTAACGGAGTAAATATGGGAAAACACTTCGGCCCGTTCTTCTTTTTTATATGCCCTATGTCGAAAACACGGTTCTTTAAAAGTTATCAAAACCGCAAATATATGTCCGCTATATAGATGATCTTTTTATTTTAGCTGAGAACAAAAGCGAAATCAATAATTTTAAAACAACTTTCGAAAAAAATTCCGCCCTCAACTTCACATATAAACTGAAATAAACTCCCATTCACACACACACACACACACACATACATACATATATATATATATATATATATATATATATATATATATATATATATATGTATTGATGTCAACGGAGGGAATAGTCCAAAATTATCAATTTAATATAAAATATTAAAGAGATAGATTTCTAGGTGAATTTCTAAGTGTAGCTTAGATGTGGCACAGGGCCGAAAATATGGAGCATCTAGTGAGATAGGTTTATATAGAGCTCTCAATGGATATTATTCAGAGCTCTACGATACACATAAAGGAAAAACCTCAACACACCATCCAAAATGGTTATAAACTATAATTTATTTGGACGTTTAAGTTTTTAGCACCCATCTCTTCAGACCACCCCCCCAAAAAAAATTATATATTTAAATGGTTTAATATTATCAGAACATTAAAAAACAGGAAGACAAGTGGTTTGACCTAGAAATAAATTTTTCCGTGTGTTATCAGGTTAGAGTCTTAAAACGATAGATGGGTGAGAAGTAAAATATACAATGACAAAATGTAGCTATGGACAGGATATGTAATCACAAAAGTTTCCTAAAATTAAGTACTACCAAACCATAGAAATTAAGTAACAATATTATGTAAACACCGTAAATATTTCACTTTAAAATTTAATTAATTATAATGTTAATTTATAACTTATTCTCTAATATTACATAACCATTATTTTATTAAAAATTTATGACCCACACAATAATTATTGATTTTTCTTAGCTCTAATATACCTTAGTATACCATAGTTACTTACTTAAAATCCTAACTTAAACAATTTAACCCCTTTAACAAATTTAGTAGAATAAAATTTTATTTCTCTAAAAACCTAAAATCTGACCTGTTGTCCAAAACCACTTTCTAAACATCTCAATAATACGTGTTCCTAAGATGTATCCTCCCCATACAGATAAAAAGTGTCATTTTATCATGACATAATTCAACAATTCACCTTCATACGACCTAAATATTCATTTTTATAGTTCAACCTAATTCTCACTTTTTATTGAGTAATACAGACACCCCCATAATCATATTATTTTACTTCCTTCAACCACCCCACCTTAACTTTCTAAATAACCATAAATTCATTTTATATTTTTCAGAATAAATCATTTTCACCATTTGTTTTAAAATATCACCCGAAGAAGAACAATAGTGTTTTGAAACATTAAATTTTTGTGTAGTTATATAATGCTTTTATAAACCCTTGTAATAACAAAATTACAACATTAAGCTCTACTCAGTATTATCAAAGCAAATGCAACGAACAGTAGGCTTTTAATCTGCCCTGTCCTTTCACTTCCTTTAACGCTAAAGGCGTAAATTTATTAGATGTTATCTTTGATCTGAGTAATGGTCAGTAAAAACCGTACACTAAGGACTCACATAATCATATATACATCAACAGGGAATCAAATCACCCTCAGAGAATCACCAACACTCTACACAAATTCATCCAATTTTGTTTAAGTACTAACTCTAGCAATAAGGAAATTTTCGACAACTCTAAAATTAAATACATTAATGCATTAGAAAAAAGTAAACACAACACTAGTTTATAATACTCTGTTAAAAACAAGATAGGCAGAAATAAGCAGAAACCACGTAAACGTAACATTATTTGATTTAACCCACCCTTCAGTCGTAACGCCTATTGGTAAACTCTTCCTAAACTTAATTCCCCAACATTTCCATTCACCCACACTAAAAAATCTTCAGCAAAAACAATGTTTAAAGTCAGTTATAGTTGTGTTAAGAACACAGATAAATATATTTCATAACATAATGCTATGATATCAAATAAATACTTGGCCCACATAAACAACATCCGTCACCCAACTAAATGCGACAATAACCCTTCTAAAATTAATTGTAACTCCTGAAAAAATAAAACCTGCCCATTGAATGGCCAATGTATGTCCGAAAGTATTCTTTATAGAGCTCGAATTTATTCAGGTGATAATGATATTAAATTTTACTATTAAATTAAAAAACAACAAGAACCCAATTATTACCTGGAATATCGTAGCTAAATCCAAACCTTACAACGAAAAAAGATAGCTGTAAACCATGCCTTTTAGAAAAATTTGTCATTTTGAACCATATCAATTATCTTAATTTGCTTAACAAAAAAGTGATTTAATGACCACATGATATCAGAGAAAAATACTTACTTAAATTCCCAGACCCAGATTGATATAAATTTATTTATAAGTTTGCCCATTTCTTTCCCTTTCTTCCTCACTCCTTTCTTTCTTTCCCTTGCAATATTACTTTTAACAATTATGAATTAAATCACTTTCATTTTTGTTCCTGCATTGTTTACTTTTTAATTTAAATCCTAAATTTTACTTTTTAATGATTATTTTTTTAATTTTTTTTTTTATTCTAAAATTTAAATTTTTTATCTACAAGAAATATCAGAATATTTAATTTTTTACGTTTTATGATCTTAGCCACTTTGATTCTTTCTCTCTGCATTTTAATATTTTTAATATTTTTTTATTTTATATTTTAATTTTCCATTTTTAATTTTAATTCAATTTTTATCTACATGTAATCTTAGAATATTTTAATTTTTAATCTTGTTATTAAAAAGCAATAGCTTAACTTTATAAGATTTAATTCCGATGAACATCGGGTGAACTTAAATTTAAAGCTATTAAACTGTCAGTTTGAAATATGTACCTGATGAATGCATAACGCATGAAACACCGAGTCGCCCCATAGACGTAGGACAATATATATGAATACAACCATACGAAAAATGTTTTTTTCATTTTATAGAGTAAGTATATTTTAAACTAATATTGATTATTTTATCTATTCTCTATAGTTTTCAATTGTACAGAAGTTTAGTTCAGTAAGCCTGTAGTGAATACGGAATTAAAAGTAACTCTTCTCTTCACTTTTACAAATTTCACAATCCAGTGTGAAATCTAATTTTTGACCAACAGAAAAAGAACTGAAAGAAAAAGACGAAGCCAAATTTTGTGATCCGATGTTAAATCAATTTTCTAACCAACGAAAGGAAGCGATTTGCAAAACTAAGCGAGAGAAGTTAGCAAACCAGTGTGAAAAAGTCTTTAGCTATAAAATGAAAGAAGGTCGAATCAGTCAGATGGAAGCGAGATTAGACACCGCCAAGAAGTGACAAAGGAAACTTCGAACATAACGTTCTGACACATTCCTTCTCCTTCTCGAGTGCTATTTTCCTTTGTCTCTTCTTCTTTATTGCCACCATTCTCGCAGTCAACAAAGAAGAAGATGACAATAACAACAACAATATGACACTTCAACTGACTCCTAAAAACTAACGTTCGATACGTACAATTTTCTTTTATTGCTTTACCTTCCTTTTCACTTTCTCGCCGGCCATAAAAAAAGAGAAAGGAACACTGACTTTATTAATACCTTGTTAATTTTGCCTAAACACGTTCTGCTACCTACAAATAGATCTTTGGATTCACTTAACTACGTACTACATTTTCTCTTTGACATTTAACTCCTACAAATTGATGTTATTCTGTTCTGTTAATGAAATTCTAATTTAACATACAAACGAAATACTTTTATTCTTCCAAACTTCAACCTTCTGACGATTCTGATAATCCTAAGTAGTAGGAAGTTCGGTTATGTTTGACACAAAGTCAATTTGACAAACATTCAACCATCTCCCTACTTCATGCCTGCCAAACCTCCTTTCTGATTTGAAGGAGCGTTTCATTTCTTTTCATAATAATAAAAAAAAACGGTTGCAAAAAGACAAAACGTAAGTTGAAAAAAAAATTGGGGATAATTGCAAGACAAGTGGAAATGTCAAAAGTGGGCAAAAGTGATCAGTTCGATCCTCGTTTCTCAGGGGAATTTCTGAGATTGAAAGAATTTTATGCCATAGATGTTTTTCTATGACTATCAAAGTACTCTGAACAAGATCGGCTTGTGTGTCTGATGACCGTGTAGAGAACTGCAACTGAAATCGAAATACAAACAAGTTTGAAGTTTGCATAAAAAATAAGGAATACGATGCAGAATTTGGGAACAACAAACTGTGATCAGACGAAACAAGAAACTCTTTGGATTTGATGTTATCCAACGAGTTTTGGCGTTGCGATACCAAGTCAAACACACAAAAGGTCTATCATATCAGCAATTAAGAATGGTGATAGAAAGGTCATGGTTTAGTGTTGCCTGACAACCAATGGCACTTGTGTGCAGCATTTCATCGAGGGAATCATGACTATTGAACAAAGTTTGCTGCAGCTGAAAGACAAATGGTTGCCTTCATTCAAACACTTGGAAATAAGTATTGTGTTTTATTATGACAATGGTCTAAAACATCAGCTTAAAATGGTTAAGGTTAGAAGAAACAAAAAGTTCTTCATTGGCCTAAAATATCACCAGATTTAAAGACAACAGAATGCTTGTGAAATATGCTGAAATGAAAAGAATGACGACCGTGCAGAAAAAAGATTTGAAAGAAGCGTTAGATACAGGTACTACTAAAGAAAAGTAATACCATTTTAAAACGGAAAATATTCTTGACGCTTTTTACAAATTTAATTTGAAGCTAATACATTAAATTTAATCTGTTCAATAAGCAAAATACTTTGCATTATGTCACACTGGATTAAAATTTATTCGGATGATTTTTTTCGGGGGGCAGTAAAACTATTAAAATTGTCTATATTTACAATGTAATGCAATGTAATTATTTTCCTTAAAAATCTTTCAAAAATAAAATACAGTTTTCTGAAACATTTGAGAAAGATTACCTGATATACATTCTAATTAATCTGAACCAAAACAAATATTACTTATTTTAAAATATTGCATAAAAGCATTTTTAACATGGAGGTTGGTGTTTTTATGAGATGTTGACAATTATCTCCATAAACTTGTATTTGAGGTTTTTTTCTTAGAGGACATACCATTAACAATTATTTGACAACTAAAAATGAAAGCCTTTTTTATGTGATGATTTTTAACTACGTAGTAATATTGAGAAAATTAAGAGAAAATTATAAGCAATCTTATATTTTATTGAATTTTAGGTATTTTGGCTTCATAATCTAACTTACGAAGATACTTGTTGGGGAAATGTTACAAAATTACTAATAAATTTTAAATTTATTTGTGTTACTGTTCTTATAATGTCGCGTTGGACATCGCATTTACAAAAATCAATACGTTTATACACATAAAATAAATTCAAAATTCTTTTTAGAATATTGGAAATTGTTGAATTATAGTGAGTTTTTCTATTTATGATTAGTAAAAATCGTCTTACTTTAATAACAATATCACCTGACCTGTACAAATTAATACAGAATTAAAAGTTTATAAGGTATTCTAATTAAAATTTAAAAAAATGAAACCAATTCTGTTAAAAATGCCTTATTCATTGAAAGTAAATATTTATTATGAAAATAGTCATCATAATATAGTTTATATATATAAGAAATTAGAAACTTTTCTAATTAAATAAGGTCTTATGTTAATATCTGGTATATGCATGGGTGAGCATGCGTGCGTACATGTATCTATGCGTGTAATATGCGGTATCACTGGTACAATTGATAGCATACCACCACATGTTATATTTCTAATATTTGATTGTGCGTAAATAGTATTTGAGAGATAAGAGGCTTAAAGTGTTAAAAAGTTCTCCACCCCATTCACTTACTGTTAAGAGGATGCATTTATATATAAAGAAATAATATTAATAATGTTTAAAAAGTTATAGTAAGGGATTTTATTGAGTCCTACTTGTTATTACAAAAAAGTTTTAATTCAAGAAGTAGTCGTAAAAATAAGGAAATTAGGAATAGAACGTTTTGGAAGATTGTAGAATATTCCAGTAAAAGCGAGAGAATTCGTAAAGGTTCTAGAAATATGCAAATTAGGTGTTAGCCTCTATAAAAATAGGTTTTGGGAAGAGAGTAGTTAGTTGTTAACAGGATTTGCTGACATTATCAACTCTGGCCAGATTCGTTGATCTCTGCATCCAGCCGAAAGAATTTCTAAGAAAAGTTGCCAAATAATTAAAACCTGAAAGATAACCTCATGGAACTAAAAGGGTAAATAGATTTTTTTTTTTACATTTTCATTGACCATACTGGAAACTATTCTTTATATATACATTTAAGGATTTCCAAAAAGTATGGCACTTAAACTACTTCGCTAACTTAACTGGGAAAAATACTGACCATTCTTTCCCCTTCGTAACACTTCGCCTCCCAGTAATAAACTGTACGTTTCTGTTTTGAATGCAAAAAATTGTACATTTTGTATATATATATCATTTTCTGTTTATAGTAAATTAAATATTTGCAAGTGATTTAACTCTGAGTTTTGGTCAATCATTTTTGTTTTCTTTTGTTACCACATAACACGTAACACTTGCCAAAACCGGACCAGATAACCAAATGCCAGAGTTTAAAAGAAACCCTTCAATTTCTGATTAAGAACTTTTCCGCAACCCTCATATGTGTGTAGCTATATGCATATGCTTCCTGGTATGTGCATACACACTCAGGAGTGTTGGATAAATAAGTGTCTGTACATATACACACACAAATAATTTACATCCTATAGAAATTTCCGTCAATAATATATATAAATATATATATATATATATATATATTTCTTTACTTGCGTTGAAAATTTTTATATTGGAAGATAATTGGTTAACCCTATTATTTACTATCTTGGGTATTTGTCTTATAATATTCTTGGGGTGGTTGGATAAACTATTTATATAGGTGGGAGAACTATTTTCTTTGAGAAAGGGTTGGTAGGAACCATCATTTAAGTTAAGGGTGATATCTAGATAGTTTACAATTTTGAGATTGGAAGTAACCTCAACCTTAAAACCAAGAAAATTTAGGGCTCTGATAATTTTCTTATGTATTCTATTAGTGTAAGGCCCATTGGAATTGGGAATACATATCAGTCCATAATCCCGATATAGGCCTATTAGTTTAGGGTTTAAAAATCTACCTAAAATATCTAAAATATAAATGCCTATTAGATCTGCTACCTGGGCAGAATTATAGGCTCCCATAGGGACATCAAAATTATCTTCAGACCCTTTAGTCTAAGTAGAATTATCAAAGGTGAGAATAGATTTTCTAGCTCCCAGTATAATTCTATAGTCACTATCCGAAATATTAACATAACCCCTAGCAAAGTCTAAACAATCCACAAGAAGTTTTTTTGATATAGAGGAATAGAAATCCACAATATCAAATTTAAGGAAAGTGGATTTAGATTTGTCATTGATATTATCAAACCATCTTATGGTATCTAAGGAACTCTTCCAAAGATTCAGTTGTAAATTAGATTGTAACTTCTCTATTAAGTTCTTCAGAACCACCCTAGAAACTATGCCTAATTCACTCTTAGTGGGATTAATTAGTCTAGTTTGTAATTTATTTTGGAAATTTGGCTTGTGGTCCTTAAATAAAATGTAAGCTTCTTTGGTAGAAATTTTTCCAATTCTATCACTAATATTTAGTTCATTTGCAAATTTAGCCATATCGGAGTTAATTTCTGATAAAATTAGGTTACCTCTGTCTATTTTGTAATGACTAGTTATACTATTTTTAAGGATATTTAGGTAATTGGTGGTATTACACTTGTAAATGTTATTTGATTTGTCCGATTTTATCCATAGGTCTTTGGAATTCTTTAAGGTATTAATGTTCGACTTTAATAAATCCTGGAATTCATTTGAAGTACCCCGGAACTTTATTTTGGGGATCAAATTAAAAAGGTCTTTTTCAAACGAGTTTAAAAATTTGCATACCGGTGGAGTTCTTAGAGTTTTTAAATCAAAGCACTCTGTAGAATCAGGAGAAGAATCCGTTGAACGCAGGAAAAACTAGGCTTTCCATCGAAGCCTCCTCACAAAACTTTCAATTTTTTCCGTAAGATGAAAGAGAAAGGAATCCAGATTAGGAAAAGGAATATTCTTCAAAGAATACTCCGGGGTAAATTTCTCCATAGGAAAAGTGGTGTTGTATTGGTAGAAAAAATCCGAGAATAAACCAAGAGAGCTCAACTACCAAAAGGTAGGAGCAAAATATTTTAATTCAGATACTTCAATCCAAGGGAAAAAAGCAGGAAGGTAAATTCCAAAAAACCGATCCTAATTAATATTAAAAATTTTATTTTAATATTAAAAAATGATACAGGAAGAGAGCTCCATGTAATAAAATATTACAGAGCAAATATATATTAAAAAAGGATTAATTCAAAGATGTTGAATGGCCATTTCGATATGAAGATCCCCACGGGGGACAACACATCACCTCAGCAACAGAAAAATCCTTTCAGAAACTGGAGAAAAATTAGTCTACTTTTCCTTTTTAAATAGATTGTAAAGAAATTAAAAAATAAAATAAAATAAAATAAAATAAAATAAAATAAAAAAAATAAAGGGAAAGAAAAAGAAAAAGAAAACGAAAAAGAAAAAGAAAAAGATAGAATAAAATCAAATAAATAAGAAAAGAAAAAATTGACATCGTCTGGGTTCGCAAAAAAAAGAGAATGTAACTAAAAATTAACAGACAGCCGTGTTAAATCGACGTAAGTTTAAGCAACACGGAAAAAAGGTGGTAAGAGAGATAAAAGAAGGAAGGGAGGGAAAAAGAAAGAAACGAAAGAAAAAAATTTTTTTTTTTTTAAATATTACAGACGCTGGACAAATTCAAAAACCTAATTTCCCAAAAACGTTGAAGTATTAGAAAAAGGCCTTTACTTAAAAAGGCATAATTATTAATAAAAGGGAATAAAAAGATATAGGATTTAAAATAAAATTATTTTTTAAAAAATTAGGTCATTTGAAATTAAACTAAATAAAAACAACACAAGGTAAAAAAAAAAAAAATTAATTACAATTATACATACCTATATAGAAGTACACACATACATATATATATATATACACACACAATTCTACGATTAAGAATACATATATACATACACATACACACACATGCATTCAATTTATTACACACTTATATACATGCGCATACACACATATATATGTGTATACACACCTATATACAAAAAATTCATATACACACAATATACATGTGTACACATACATGCACACATATACACACACACACACACACACACACACACACACACATATATATATACATATTCCATATGTACTCACACACATACATATAAAAATATAAAAAATTAATGAATATTATGAAAAGGAGCATTTAAACATACACATATACATAAAATTAAAAACTAAAAATTAAAAAATTAAAAATTAAAAAAATAAAATTTAAAAATTATTAAAAAAAAAAAATTAAAATTAAAAAAATTAAAAAATTATAGAAAAATTTAGAATTTAAAAATTAAAAATTAGAAGTTAAATTTTAAAATCCGCCCTATGGCGGCACTTGTTTATAAATTCCCTCCTAAGGTTCAAAAGTAAGTCCTGATGAGGATACTTCAAAATCAGAATCTTCTCCAATAAACACAGACGACACCTATCACGAAAACTTTTAGGAGTACAAGCTGAGCCTATTAATTTCCAGCTGATTATAGGGTCCTGCCCTTCCTCCTTCATTTCCCAGAACCTAACGCAAATCCCACAAACCATAATAACTTGAATTTGTTGTGACCTATTTTTTTAAATTTTAATCAATTAATTTAGACATCAGAATAAAGCTTTAGATAACTTTTTAGATGTTTCGACATGAAATTATTATGAAAAACCAAAAAAACACTTTATACTTCATTAACAAAATAATAAAATCATCAACAATTGAGCAACACTTATAATAGAACAAAGAAAAATATATGATGTCTTTGAATCATTTACATTTTAATATAGTGATCTTTCCTCTCAATAACAGCCAGTAGTCTATTATCTATTGATTTTGTTATTTTTTTCTTTAGCATGTTCAATTTCCGACATGGTGATGTTAATTGCTTCCCATAGGCCTACTTTACTGTCATATTGTTTGCCACCTTTATATAAGTTCATCTTCACAGTTGACCATGAATTTTCGATCGGATTCAGATCGGGAATTGATGGGAGTCATTCAATGCACGGGAGGATGGTAGATTTGTATATGTGCAGGATTGTTTCAGGCGGATAAAATTTCCTGGTCCTACACAGAGAACCGACTTTCTTAGCAGCGGATTTAGCTATGGATTCTATATAATCATTCCACTTGAGGTCTGTTGTGAGAGTTAAGCCAAGGAGACGTAATGTTTTGCTTTCAGGGAGACTGATTCATGCTCATTGGGGATTTGGGGATAGGAGCGATTGTCTGTGGTGGCTAATAGATAGCATCTTCGTTTTGGAAGCATTAAAATTCACCAGCCATTTCTTACTCCAGTCTGCCACGGATCGGAAGTCCTTTTTAAGCTCGGCAGCGAGGTTTGCTTTGTCAGACTCAGCTGATTTTTGATCGATGCGAAAGTAAACTGTAGTGTCGTCAGCCTATATGCCTACTTGGGATCTTATTACATCTGGGAGATCGTTAATGTAGATAAGGAAAAGCATAGGACCTAGAATAGAGCCTTGAGGGACACCCACGTTTGTATGATAGTATTGGGAGGCATGTTCATTCAATACTACCTTCATTGTGCGATTTGAAAGGAATAACTGATACGTTCAAACAATTGTCCAGTTATACAATAACCACGCAGCTTGCATAGAAGGCCAGCATGATTGTCAAACGCTTTGGAGATATCTAGGGCAACAGTTCGGGCTTAGAGTGATGGTCGTGAGCATATCAGCAGTAGACCTGGTGAAGGGGAAACCATACTGTTTGTCAGAGAATAGTTTGTGGGCTGTGAGATTTTGAACCACCTCGGCATTGAACACTTTGCCAAAAATTGATAGGAGGCTAATAGAGCGATAATGAGAGGGGCCAGAGGGTTCACCTGTTGTTATATATTGGAACCACGGAGTAGGACATCCAGCAGACAGGAAAGCAAGAAGCAGAGAGGCAGTAGTTATAGAGTTTGGAGAGAACAGAGGAGAGTTCAGGGGAACATTTCTTCAGAACAATGATTGGGATTCCGTCACCGCCGCTCGGTTTATGGTGGTCAAGCTTTGAAATTATGTTAGAGACCACCGAGGAGGTAATGTGGATGTCATTCAGTTGGGCCTCAGTTCGGGAGGGGGGGATAAGTTGGGTACAGATACTCCAGAAGAGTCCAGTGTCGAGTTAAAGGAGAATCTGCGAGCGAAGCACTCAGCCTTGTCTGTTGTAGAGGTAAGGACATCATATTCGTTGATTAGAGGGGGTGTTGAGAGTTTGCTATTGTTTAGTACACTTTTACAGAGCCTCCAGTAGTCTTTGGAACCGAACTTACGGGATGCTATGCGCTGCTTCATTCTGGCTGCAAACAACAGCTTGGCTTCTTTAAGTATTTTCTTGCACTCATTGCGAGCAGAGGCAAAGAGGCGTCTGTTATGGTCCGACGCGTGACTCCGATAAAGCCGGAAGAAGTGATTTCAATGGTCGATGGCGGTCGAGCAAGCAGGGTGAACCAAGGGGACGAGTGGGATTTAAGTCTCAACTTACTGGCTGGGATGAAAGCTTCGTTGCCAGCTTTAACCCACGAAGAGACCTCAGCCACACAGTCTTCAACGGGAAGACTAAAGACTACCTTCTTTTTGACGCAGCCACATCTGTATCGGATAAAATCTATTATTTGGCTCATCCAACAGGGCCATCGAATGAATATACGATATTTGCTTATAAAAATTACTTTAAAAAAGACAATGTTCATGTATTTCTTGGCCCAATTTAAAATACTATCTTTTCTGAGAGGAGATTGTCTAAGGAACATTCCCTCACTCAGTAACTTTTCAGCATTTGTAAGAACCTTTCCATTACACATGATTCAACATATATTATAAAAAAACGAACAAAGTTCTTATTAAATTTCACATGTCTTAAACAAATATTAGTTTAATCTGCATAACTTAATATTGCAAATTTTGCAAGAAATACAATAACTTTAACAAAACATGTTGAAACTTTCTAAAGAATTAGCTCCAGCTTTACTTTAACGTTATTTAAAATGTTAAAAACAAATTCGAGTTTATGCGATTTACATAATAACATCAAATAGACTATATATATATATATATATATATATATATATATATATATATATATATATATAAATTCAGATCACATTTACAGAGGATAGCTATTTCAACATGTCAGTTCGAGACATGCATTGTCAACCTCAGTCATAGTTAACTGGGGTTGACAATGCATGTCTCAAACTGTATGCTGAAATAGCTATACCCCTAAATTTGATTTGAATTTACAGACAAATAAATGTATATCTGCTCTGTAAGTTAAATTTACATTGACTTCTCTGTTGGATCAGTTTTAATATTGAAACGATAGTACTATGATCCTCTATAATTATTTACTACTCTTCTCCTGGATTTTTTACTGATATATATATATATATATATATATATATATAATTTTTTTTTTTTCATTCGGAAACAAGTTATTTCCGCAACCTATGTTTCAACTTTTCGGTATCTTCAGGTGATTTACAATTTACAATATCTGATTTTTCCGTTTTTTAAACACACGAACATGTATTTCTTTACAAATGCGCTACATAAATTTTCGAACAACCGAAAATTTTCAAAATTAGGAAGGGGTTATTCAAGGATCTTACGACACTTTCATCTATGTTTGTATGATCCTAGTATGTATTTATAGGTATGATTACTTCTAAATATTTTCTGATATTTAATTTAGTAATTTTTTTTTTTTTGTTCTGGGAACAACATAATAGCTAACATTTTTTCCTGTCACAATCTGCATACATTGCCACCGTTGTAAGGTTTGCCTATTTTAACTATATTCAAAGTTACATCAGGCTCTTTTCCATTTTTCAGTTTTAATTTCTACGTGTAGCTAGCCAGTTTGGTACCATTTTTGATGTTTTCTAGTTTAAATGTAAATTTATGGTTACGATGAGGAATAACAAATTTTGTGATGAAATTTCATAAAATTAAGTAAGGTGAATTTAAATTCCCAATTATTTATTTATTTATGTAAAACATTCCCTCCGGTTTCCTAAAATATGCTCTGAATCGTAAAATAAGAAGTGCAATAAAACTATGACATTGTCTAATTAGAAGAGCTTTTAATTGTTTTAATGAATAACATATTATGGGCATGATTGTCTTAAAACAGTTTTTTTTTTTCAATCAATAATGAATTTTTACAAGAATTATTTTAATTTTGAAAATTTTAATTAGAATAATTTATAAAGTTTTAAATCTTTTCAATCTTTGTATTAATTTGTACCGGCTTAGTGATGTTATTAAGTAAAAACTACATTTACTAATCATAAATGGAAAAGCTTACTACAATACAGCGATACCCAATATTTTAATGATAATTTTGAATTTTCTTTTGTGCGTATAAACGTGACGATTTTGGCAAATACTGACGTCCATGCAAAACATTATCAGAAAATAAAAGGAGAACTCATTATTTTAAAGACAGAGTACCTAAAATTTAATAAAACATTCAATTACCGTGAATTTTTTCTTATTTCTTATTATTGGGTATTTAATAATTGTATAAAAAGGTGCTCACGGTATATGCCGTCAGTAATTTTTAGAGATATGTCCACAGTATAAAAAATTAGTTAAACTTCTGCTTATCAGTCAAGCTGTCAACACCTTAAAAAAACAGCTGCCACTGTGTTAAAAAATGTATTTCTGCGATATGTTAAAGTGAATATATGTAATATTTATTTCCGCAAATAAAATTTGAAAAAAGAATATTTCATTTTTAAAAGATATTTTAATAAAGAGAGTTATATATGGGTGAAAATGGCTCTGAAATCAGTGATTTTTTGTGATTTCAAAATAAAATTCCTTTCAGTCAAATTGAATTAGTTTTTTTTAAATACAGTGAAATATTTTGCATTTTGGAAATATTATATTTAATCTTATTAGCTTGAAATTAAAACGAAAACAAAAACTTCAAGAAGTATCTTACATTTTTAAAAATTAATTTTAAACCTTTGGTATCGCATTTCTTTAGATGTACCTATATTTATTCCTTTTTTTAGAAGCGTGGCATATATTTGCTTAACTATGGTGATCAAACGAAAAACAACGTTGTAAGACATGCATTTCCTGTTGTAGTGACTATTCAAGAATAAGTTCCTGTAGAACTAAAGGGAGCGATAGTTATGTGTACAAGTCTATTTTTAGTAACAGAGAAATAATACATTGACTGTTCTCTTTATGTTTGGGGCGAAAGAGAGGCTGGGTCATGATGGCGAAAAAGTAGAAAAAACCGCTCATAATATTTTTTCGGTCAAGAAAGTGTGCATATCATCAAAAATATTTCGATCGTCTTGGAAATGTTGTATACAAATGCGCAAACATTTCAACTTTGGGTACGATAATTTTGGTGTAATTATGTAAATTTATGTAAGCGGAAGCATATTTCCAGACATGATGTATTTTAATCTCTTATGGTATTTGAGAATATATATTTTAAATAGAAAGAGCATATCTCGTTTTTGCATAGATTAAACACGTCAATCATATTTTCCAGTAACAACCGACAGGAATCGAACTTGTATTCTCTTTTTAGACCACATGAAGTTACACAACACATTTTTTTTTATTATATCAAATTTTAATGAGGATCCGACAACCTCATTCACTTTTCTGTTTGTGACGTATATGACCCTTAACTCCCACTAGTGAATTGCATACAAGCCTAGCATATTGTGTAAAGCGATGATCTTGGGACATGACTAAATGAATATTTGTTGATGCTTTTTGCCGTTGTCTTTCGTCTCTTATCCGGTCTGTACGACTGATTTCGAAATTCCTTATACATCTCTGAAACAAATATTTCCAGTTATTTTAATCCAGTGAAACTCGCTCGGAAGTTAGTATGAGGCACATTGACAGCTTTATCTTGTCTTTATACCTGAGTCACTGCCGTTCAACTGTCCTTTGTCCACTGTTAAGCTGAGAACCTTAGGTATTCTACCGTAACTCATCCGTGTAACATCATCAGCCCAGCAAAGTTATGATTGCATCAGGAAAGTCTCAATGTTGCATTTTGCGTAAAAATCATGTCATATTTCAATTACAATACGATAAAATAGTATATATCTGAACTTCGAAGTGTCTGCTGTATTTATCTTACTAATATCTATACAAACTAATTTTACATTATAGCTTACTGGCTGTAAATTTAAAAAGGATTCCGAATATTCATCACTGCTTAGTTGGATCTTCTTTGGCATCACTAACCACCTGAATACGTCACGTTGTGGCATTAAAAAAAATACTGACATTGCGCAAATGTGATGAATGCCCAAACGGACTCATTACTATGTTCAAGATCTGCTCGATTGCCGCGATTGAAGCAGACCATCTTATCAATTGCATCCCATAAATTATCAATGGAATTCAAGTCTAAGGTAGCACACTGATGCGATGATCAGTAAACCAAGTAACGATTGATTTTTGCCTTGTGTACAGGAGACAAATCTTTGAACGCAAATCCCGCATTATCAAATAGCCTTTTCACTGTGTGAATTAACTGGTCTAACGTTTCTTGGTATATCGCTACGTTGACTGTGACTCTTAAAGAAAGAAATTAACCATGCCAACAGACGATATGATACACCATATTATCATTAAATGCAGGAACTTGAAGCGGTATCTTAACTGGCGTTTCCCCCCAGAACTCTTCCAGTCTATATAAAACAAGATACAATATTTTCTCTCATTAGGAATATGAACTTTGAACAATTGAACAGCAATCAGCTACTGACTCTCGTTTCCCTACCCTGCATATCATTGTGAAGAAGCTTGGTTCTAGGTCCTCAGCTGTTACAGCCTATCTATGGAGAGTGGGTATGCGTAGTAAGCATACTCACTCTTCCATCTGTTCGAATTGATTCTTCTTCATTATTCTCTCGAGGTCGTAGTCGTCCGTTTTACTGATGCATTTCTTTTGGCCACATCTTGCTCGTCAGGATGACGCTCCATTGTGATTCTTTGACACAGAACTCTGGAAATAACCAGCTTTGTCAGCGATTAATTTTTATCATTACAACTTGGTGAAGTTTGTCAATGAAGGCTTTTTGGTTAACCGTTAGATCAAAAATAGTTCATATGATTGCAGGGCTATTTCTTAAAGTAAATCCATTAAGTGATTATGCAATGAGCTGTCTTGGTTGTTGAAATATATTCTAATATACTTAAATATATTCTAATATGCTTTGTCTATAACAATCCTTATATAGAACCGATTGTTACATTACACTAGTTATATTATACTAGGGGATCATTGATATTAAAAGAATTGGAATTTCAAAGATCAGATCATTCTGATAACCGATATCCTATTTTTTATAATATTCCAATTTTTTAAATGTGTGTGTGTTTGTGTATGTATTTATCATGTAACGTCGATTATCCGAATATCGATTATCTTAACTTTCAAGATTACGTGAATATTTACTTTTACGACATTGCCCCGAGTGCAAATCAATTATAGTGGAATTTATTGCCTTATTACTGTTCCAATACTGTGAAGTCACTGTGGTAAAAGTCGGTCAGTTTAAACAATTTTCTTTAAACACTTTAGCACATAAAAAATGAAGGTATTGAAAGCTTTGCAATATCTAAAGCGGTACTTTCATTAATTCTACAACTGTTTCTAATTCATATCTGTTACAAGTCGTGTAGTTTTTTTTGTTTTTTGTTTTTTTTTGTTTTTTTGTTTGTTTTTTTGTTAGTTTTTTTTTGTTTTGTTTTGTTTTAGTTTTTTTTTCGTGTCTAATCATAACATCAGGTTGGTTAAATAATCCTTCATTTAAGCGACGTAAAATTATCTGTCAAAGTTCTGCTTAACTTAAACAATGTAAAATAAATTGTCTGGTTTCATTTTAGTTATGTCACGTGATAGACCAAGTCAATCGTAAATCCAAATGAATTATTATCATCAAAAGATATTGTGAAAGAAGATTGCTGGCTGCTTATTGGAGTTCGACAGCCATCTTAGGGGGCCTATAACTGTGCTTCAAAACAATTCGAATCAGCCGGCATTGCAACCAGTAATGCAAAATTGCAACCGACCATTTGGGCTAAAAGCCTATCAACATGTAACAGATTATTATCGCTGGTATTGCAGATCATATAAACATTTGTCGGGGTGTCATAAATGATTCCTTCTTTGCTAACAGCAGGTTGCCACTAAAGCAATTGTAATGTTTATTACTAGAGTCGCAACACGGAGCGTCAAATGTAAACTGCTTCGACAATTTAAAACTTCTGAGACGTTGTCCGCGTTGCATCTTCACGAATTCATGTAGCATCAGCAGTACAAGAACAGTTTTGTGTTTCAGTATTTATTTGCTGCGTAGTCCACCGTTACCTGTTGAAACAACGTTTAATTGTAATAAACGTATATACGTTGGTCTAATTGATTTTACGCCGTTCAGGAAATAGTAGCTTATTTTACACCGCTTAAGTCAGGAATTACGATTGTTTAATGCACTTCAAAGATCGTCATGGCTTTAAGCAACTCTCATATCTCGGAGAAAAGTTTGTGGATGACAACATCGTGGAAGAATTAAGACTATAATTTGTCTTCTGCAAATTAGAAATTTGAGCATCTGTACAATGCTAATGAATATTGCTTTATCGTGCATTGTGGAGCAAAACACTTGCATTTACCGATGAAAAAGAGGTTTCGGGGTATCAAGTATAAAAAGATGGCATATATATATATATGTGTGTGTGTGTGTGTGTGTGTGTGTGTGTGTGTGTGTGTGTGTGTGTGTGTGTGTGTGTGTGTGTGTGTGTGTTCTTTGATTCAATACCATTCACAATCATAAATTATATCTTGTCAGCATCAGACGTTATGTTAATTCAGGTTGCTTCAAGGACTGCGACAAAAACATGGAATACAAATCACAAAACAGGGCATTATGGGTTTGCCCACCTTGTCAGTCAGGAAACTTTCCTAATGGCCACTATGTAGCGTTGTCTAAAGCAGTATAAACAGAAAGAGTGCAACCCCCCTCTCTTTCTCTCTTTTCTTATAGGATGTCATAATGTCAAGTTGTGTCTCATCTCTCCTATGGTTTCCCTAACCACGTGTCGCATCTTGTGTGACACAATACTATAAAAATGACCACACCAAACCTATATGATAACAATATATCTCCCTCTAATACAAAAATATTAATCTCATAACAATTGTAACAATCTGGTAAACAAATGCCGTTATAGCATTCTAACCACTTTTTAAATTCTTGTTTCTGCCATCCGATCGTTTTAGCAAATATTAAACTCAAACAACATCTGTTTTTTACTTTTTTTTTTTTTTTTTTTGACAATTCAAGTTCCTACAGAATGAAAAGCAGCTAATTAAAATCATCAGACGAGATATTAATATTACAGTCGCATGATAATGAAATTATTGCAGCAATCAAGAAATATTGTCCCTGTAACATGTTGCGCACCGTCGTCGGTGAAGACAGTAGGAACAAAGAATTGTCGTAAATTATTAAGTCCTCGACAATGAAAGACGATTTATTCATGATCGCTGATTGTTGGAGCAGCATCAAGCTATCAATAATCACAATGCGTTTGTACAATTTCTTGCTTGCTAGTGGTGGCCGAGAGAGTGATTGTGGTGATGGCCCGGGTCAAAGGGTAGCAACAGAAATCAATAATTACAGAAAACTACAAGTAGGAAACTTTGTAAAGGCTGGGATCAATGGTTAGGCCAACTGTGACCACGACTTCAAAACAGAGACACTCAACGTTGATCTGATTAGCAATATAGTCATTAAAGAAAAGCTGTAAAGACGCTGTCAAAATGATAAGGGAAATCAAATTCAGATATCGTCTTCAGGTTCTATTAACGAAGCTATCGACAGTTTGTAACTTTTCCTGGAGTAGCATAATATACAACACAAATCTAACACTTCGTCAAATACTGTAGTGTGAAAAAAAAAATAAATTAAAAAGTACACATCGCTCTTCACTTTAATTAACTTTACATGAACTTCGCATCTTCGACGAAGTCAGTAGACTTTCTGTTCATATGTATAAATGTATTTTTTTATAATTGCATAATAATCCCTTTAATTTTTCAACTTTATATTTTTGCTAATTTAAACAATTACCAAAAATATAAAGCTGAAAATTCAAGGTGTTATTATGTAATTATGATGATAGCTAACGTAATTTTATATGCAAAATAAAATATCACAATTTTAAAAATACTTAAACTAATGTCCTTATCTTGGTGGTTTTAATTACAACGTTTTTAGCCACTGAATCCACCAGTTTCCATCAGTTTACCATGGATATATCATAGTTTGTAAACATGAAGTTTCGAACCGAACCCTTTATTCAATTGCACGTAGGTAGATTGTTCTCATTTCACTGTCCATACCAAGAAATGTAACTGAATGATGTTTAATTAGTTTGTCAAATTTTAATTTATAGGAAAAAATATACTTTGAACAGGAAGCTATATTCATACTATTTAGTTACCGTTTTATTCAAAATTTTGTCATATTCACGACGTTTCGCCCGCTGGATAAAAGCGTTGACTGAAGTAATCCAGTGACTTGAACCAAAAGATTGTGAGTTCAATATCTGACCACAGATTGAGTTACTAAAGATAATTAGAAACTGAGATGCCCAGAAATGGCATGGCACGTGAAACGAGAACAATGTACCCCAGTGGAATAAATAGAGGGTTCGGTTCAAATTCCAACCTGAAGAAGGTCGGAGCATACAATAGCCGAAACGTTGTGATTATGCATGCATATATTAATTTTTGTACATTTTGTACAATCTTCGTATTTGGAAAACATAGTTAGTGGGTCGGTTAATGGCGTTAGTGGATCGGTTAATGTTTCACCGCTGGTTGGTTTGTGAGTTTAGTTCTGGCCGTTGTTACTGTCGTTAGTGGATCGTTTCATGTTTCATTACTAACTTTCTTTTAATCGTTTCACCCCAAGCAAGGCGGTACTGCTATTGATGCACAGGGGGCTATACAAGAGTGTAAAAGTTTAGGCAGAAGGACAGTGAAGAGAAAGACGAACCAGTTACAGGGGGTGTCCGAGAAAGAGCAAGAGAAGAATGGGAGTAGAGGTGTGTTGACAGTTGCGAGGCAGAGCGAAAAAGGAAAAGAACAAGATAGACGGGGTGATGTAGAAAGAACGAGGGAAGGACTGGAATCAAGTGGATAAGAGATGGTAGTTGACATTGCATTTAAATTCCTGGAGGTTGTAGCCGTCAGGAAAGCAAGTATACGGAAGGGAGTTCCACAGGCGGGAAGTGCAAGAAAAGAAGCTGATGGAGTAGAACTGGCGGCTGCATTTGGTAGATTTAACGGATAAATGTGGGACCTTGTTGTTAGTCTGGTTGCTCGTGTAAACTTTTGTGGAGAGGGCGCCAGTGACCTAAGCTCGTCGGAGCAGAAGCCATAAAAATATTTGTAGAAGAGACAGAGGGAAGCCACATGCCGCCGATGAGAAGGTGGCTGGAGTCAAGCTTCCAGGTCGGGACCGATCACATTACAGAGTCTCCTTTGGAGCCTGTCGAGAACCCTGAGATGAATAGCAGTGGAACTCGGCCAAATATGATAACAGTAATCTATGCACAACCGGATGGTTGATTTGTATATGACCAAGATGAACTCAGTCGGAAAAAAACCTCCTGGCCCGACACAGTGACCCATCCGTCCTAGCAGTGGATTTAGCTATTGATTCAATGTAATGGTTCTATTTGAGATCGGAAGAGAGGGTGAGGCCAAGGAGGCTCAGTGTATTGCTTTCAGGGAGACTCGCTTGGTTCATGCTTATGGTGGACAGGTGCGACAGCCTGTGATGGTTGACAGATAGCAGCTTCGTTTTACAAGCACTGAAATTTACAAGCCATTTTTTACCCAAGTCTACCACAGGGTGGAGGTTCTTCTTAAGATGAGCAGCGAGGTTACGTTTGTCCGCCTCAACAGATTTCTTACTGAATGGGGAGTAAATACTGGTATCATTAGCGTAGATGCCTACTTGGAATTTGATCACGTCAGGGAGATCATTTATGAAGATCAGAAAGAGCGCCAGCGTTCGTGAGTAGGATGTGGAAGCATGTCCGTTCAAAACGGTCTTTATTATGCGATTTGATAAAAAAGATTGGATCAAACCAATGATTCGCCCAGTGATACCATAACCCAGTAGCTTGCCCAGAAGGCCGGCGTCTCAGACTCTATCAAATGTTTTGGAGATATCCAGGGCAACAGCTCGAAGTTCGCCGGATTTATAGAGGGTTTGGTATATGTACTCAGTGATAGCCGTTAGCATATCAGCAGTAGACCTGGCAAAGTGGAAGCTGTACTCTCTGAGATAGTTTATGGGCAGTAAGATGTTAAACTATTTCAGCATTGATAATAACCTCGAACACTTTTACGAAATTTGGTAGGAGACTGATAGGGCGATAATTGGATTGGTGCACATTTCTACAAGACAATAACCGGGATTCTCTTGCTTCCGCTCGCCTTTTGGGAGTCAGGTTTTGTACTTTTCTGAGATACAAGAGACGGCCTTATGTGAACATCTCTCAGTTAAGCCTCAGTTCTAAGAGGGAAGTCGGGTGTGGATACTCCAGACGAGTCAAATGTGGAGTTGGAAGAAAATCTGCGAGCAAAGCACTCGGCCTTGTCCACAGATGCCGTGAGGACATCAAATTTATTGATTAAGGGAAGGCTGGGGAGTTTACTGTTGTTCAGCACACGTTTGCAGAGCCGCCAATAGTCTTTGAATCCGAACTTGCGAGCAGCTATGCGCTGCCTCATTCTCTCAACAAGCAATAGCTTAGCCTCATTTAAGATCCTCTTGCACTCATTACGAGCAGAAGCAAATAGGTGCCTACTATGGTCTGACAAATGACTCTGAAATAGTCGGAAGTATGGTTCCTACATGAAAAGTATTCATGTCACATAAACACGCTAGCATTCAAATCTTGCTGACTTCTTTTGACGGGGAGGTTGCTGTTCTGGTACGACTCCATGTTAATTGACTACTGAAAAATTTTGACATTTTATAAATCTTAGGAGGATCGTCATTTTTTTTCCTCGTATTATCATTTCTTGGACCACCCTAGGTTAGTTGACTACTAAAAATCTTGTCAATTTATAATATAAGGAGGATCGTTAATTATTTTTTTTATTTATTTCAAGTTAACTGTTATTTGTTAAAAAATATTTTCAGACATATGAATTGCCTGACCATGTAGCAACAGTGATTTAACCTGAAAACTTTGCATATCACTAGATTATCGCAAATCACTGAATTTTTTCTTATTAATTTGTACGTCGGATGTAGCTGACTTTTTCTCTGAATCAGCGTATATAACTTTTATTATTGTACTACATAACACCAAAATTAACTATGCTGAAAATGGACAGTATGCTTTAAGAGTATTTGAAGAGTTTCATTTCACCTTTTTGCTACACAATATGTTCTGAAGTGGATAGTTATGCTTTTTTAATAAAGTAAGAAAAAAGCAAATTAAAATGTTTCTTGACTTTGGATAATGAAAGAAAAAGTAACGTCAATAAATCTAAATAAATAAAATGAAATAAAGCTCTACAGATACATACTTTGTATCTAAAACGGATGGACCTCTCATGTACTAATGAACTAAGTCTTAGGTTTTTATTATAATCAATGGGCAAATTATGTGTTGCTTTTTTAGGCACGCCCGACTTGGTAGTAAACATGACATTTAAATAATCTCTTTCATATTTCATCCTTTCACCATGTTTTATGAAATTACTTTATAAATCTAGAGTTACGCCACCTTCAAACCTTGTTAGGCGTATTTTGAAGATGAGTGAAACGGAGAAGAATCACAAATAATAAAGACAAACATATATATATATATATATATATATATATATATATATATATATATATATATTGATTGTTTCACCTCAAGCAAGCAGTACCGCCACTAGTGTGTAGGGAGGTACAGTAAGAGAAAAGAAAAAAAAGAACAAGGCACAGGGGATGTCGAAGAGAAAGATGGAAACCAAAACGCAGGAAGTGCGAGAAAGAATAGAAGTTGCGGTTACATTTGATTGTTTTGACAGTAAAATGTGGGACCTAGATGCCAATCTAGGTACCATGAGTAAATTCGTGTGGTTGGGCACTATGGAAAGAAGGTTGACAGAGCAAAAACAATGAAAATATTTGTAGAAAAGACAGATGAAATATATATATATATATATATATATATATATATATATATATATATATAGTAAAAAAACAAAAAAAACAAAAACGGCATTCCTTTTCATATGGTAAAGGCAAATGTTAACATTAACATCAGAAGAAACTACTAGTGATGTAGTTTTATATTTTTAGAATCACTTTCCTCTATAAAAATAGTCATCACAAGTTTTTCTTTCTTTCTTTCTTTCTTTATATATATATATATATTGTCATCTAGCGTAAGACGGTCAGCTTCCTTTTCTGTTACAGCAAGAACCAACTCCTTCGTTACCACGTGGAACTCTCTTGTGCTCGCAGACTGCCCCTCCCACGGTCTTTGCTTTTAGGGACTCTGGTTTCCGACTTCCCCATGAGTTGTTTCCGGCGTCTCTCATTTCGCTGACTCACTTTTCTTTCTATCCTAGTCCTTAGAATCCTAATTAGTGAACCCTAAAATACGTTTCCCTTTCTGTTACACGCCGTATCAGCCATACTTAGGCCAACCCAAACGCACACACACATACATACATACATACATACATACATACATACGCACACACACACATACATACACACACACACATATATATAAGCGACAGACAGAGAGATTAGGAGGAATTGAAAAGTTCTCGGCATGATCCACTTGCCTGTCAAAATGTAACCAATTTTTAAATCTATTTTTGGTCTGGCCGAGTTATCAGCAACTCTCATATATATAGCTTGAGACTGATACAAGTATTCGAAGATTTTCTGAAAGATTATTCGCTAACCAAGAAACTCTTCCGCCTTAAAATCTCTGATGTTTTTCCATTTGCTCAGAGTTGGGGAACTGGGTCGAACAGAGAATTTTTCAGCACCCCTTCGTATGATATTTGACATTTTTCTCAACTCTTAAGCGCATCACACACACACACACACACACACACACACACGTGCGCAGAGTATTCTAAATAGTCAATGAATCAGACAATCCAGTTTATTTGAATATTTGTCATATAGAAACTACTTAGATGAATTAAGAAAAAAACTAGAATCCAAGTTCTTATCCTAGATCCAACTCTTGGAATAGATGCGTCTAATATAAACACCATAAACAACAATGCTGGTGTTATATTCAAAATACATTATTGGTCAGTCTGACTTCCTTTGTTTTAATAAAATATCTATTCAAATTAATACGCATACATGAACTTTGGAATCTTGTACAACGGCAGTTATTGGTAAATGATAAGTTTACTAATGTTGATAGAATAGTGTTCATTGTATAACGCAGGATGCAAAAAAGGTTAAGTTTTAATGAATGAGAGAATCTTTCCGTGTACGTCGTAGTGGGTTTAGTTTATCAGCAAACGAACGAGTGCCTGTGATTTAGCCACGTAAAGAAATAGCGAAAAGATTAAGTAAAGGCTAAAGAATTAACAAACATGCTGAAAGAAGAACTTAATATTATAACTTAATAAAATAAATCATATTTCTTGTTTTCTTGTTAGTTACATGGTAACTTGCAAGCATGGGAAAGAGTATTTTGTACGTACCTCATAAATGCAGATGTATAACTGTTATCATAGATATGTTTGCATTAGTCCGTATGAATATTAGCTAATTAACCTCATTGTTAATTATGACATGAAGCATGCAAAAGTCTTTTTTGTAGAAAAAATCGTTTGTAAGTTTTTTCTGCACTAAAAAAACCCGCTTCGCCTAAAAAGCTAGAGTCCAGCCAGTGTCAAATAAGGTTGTCGAAAACATTTTTTATCCCGCAAAAAAAAAAAGAAAAAAAAAGCTCATCTTCACTTTACTTATAGCCAATGGGGAATGAGAAGTGGAACTCAAGATCATTTGAGCTGAAATATCAATTTGTGCGGGCAATTTGATTTGAGCTGTCAATGTTTGTTTCAATAATAATAATTTTTCTAGGTACATCCAAAGGAACGCCATACTTAAGGTATAACGTATAAAATGAATTTTTAAAATTGAAAAATCTTTCCTGAAAATAACTGTCGGACTTTAATGAAACTTTCAACACTTATGAATGAAATTATTTTGAAAATGTTCTTTTTTTTAGAAAATCATGGTAATTTTTTTTACATCTGTTACCTCCCTCCACACACATGTATTTAATTTTATGAAATTTAGAGAAATTAATTTTTTGTACCGCTTAATATCTATATTAATATCTATATTAGCAGAACTCCTTGGAGAATTTAAATCATCAATTTCTTTTACAAAATAGTACCCCCAGATACCAAAAATCTTCCCTGATTTGTAAAATGTTAGTTTTAAATTCAAGCTAATAGATTAAATTTAATATTTCCACTGAGATGTATTTCAAAATTAATTTAATCTGTCACTACAATGTAATTCTCTTTACTAAAAACCTTTCATAAATAAAGTTTACTTTTTTGGAACTATATTTGATGAATATTAACTGATTTAAAGTTTACTTCATCTTCATGATTTTAAACAAATATTATTTACTTAAATATCGCAGAAATGCATTTTTTAACACAGTGGTATGTGTTTATTTAAGGTGTTGACAGCTTGACCGACAGACGAAAGGTGATTAATTTTTGTTTTTTTTGTTTTCTACGGTGGACATATCTGTAAAAATTACTTGCGAAATATAACGTGAGAGCTTTTTTTATACATAATTTTTAAACACCCAGTAATGTTCAAAAATTAGGTAATTATCCACCGTGTTTTATTGAATTTTGAGTACTTTGGCTTCAAATTTACTATAGTTATCGCTCTTATTTTTTGATAATGTCGTGTATTAATGTCCGTATTTAACAAACAATTAGCATGTTTATACACATAGAAAAATAAATTCATAGTTCTTTTAAAAATATTTGGAGCTACTCAACTGTAGTAAGCATTTCCACTTATGATTAGTAAAAATAGTTTTTACTTAATAACAATATAAGCTAACTTGGTAGAAATTAATACAGAAATTTAAAAGATTTAAAATCTTATAAATTATTCTATTAAAAAATTTTAAAAATGAAAACAATTCTTATAAAACTTTATTATTCATCAAAATTTTATTTTTTCTGAAGACATTAGCCTCCATCATATATCATTCATAAAAGCATTTTATTTTTTTTTTTTCAAATTAAATAATGTCTTAGCTTTATTGCACTTTGTAGTTTACAATTCAGGAAAGATTTTAGTAACTGAGGGTTTTATTTTGTAAAAGAAATTGCTGATTATAATTCTGTGTATAACTCATATAAACATTAAGCGTACAAAATTAATTTCTCGAAATTTCATAAAATTAAATAAAGTGGGGAACAGATGTAAAAATATGTTTTTTACCAAGATTTTCTAAAAAGGAAATATTTCTAAAGTAATTTAATTCATTTTAGACGGCGTATCGGTGTAAATATTTTGCCATCATTTTTTACAGCACGGGCCCACTCGTATGTAATAAGCACTGTATACATACACCAGACAGAAATACATACGTACGAGCATATATATTAATCTTACTTATAGCATGTACAGTAGAATAGTGAGAAAAGTATATAATTATAGGCATTCATCCCTGTGCACAGGTGTGAAAGCAGTGCAAAATTTTCCTGATTTATAACACTGGTAACCCAAGGAACCAAATATGCGTGGGCACCTGTCATGTGTCTGAGAAAGTAAGAACTTTACTGTTATTTCAAAAAAGAAGAAATTAATAAAACAGAATTAGAAAATGCCTTCATTTGAATTCCGTGTGCCTTCTATAGAGGATATTTGGTAAGGGAGGTTAAGACCCATATTAGATGCTCATTTTTTCTTTGTGGTCTTTGTACTATGGTGATTTTCTAAGCATAGCTTAGATGTAGCACAAGGCCAAAAGTATGAGAACACCCAGTGAGGATCGAACTCACTATTCAATAGTAATTGATTTAGCGAGACAAGTTTACTAACCCTTACGCCACGTCGAGTGCCCTTGGTCTTTGTACTTTTGATTCATAATCTCACCTTTAACTTTTTCGCTCACCAACTAAACTTCTGATTTAGTGACCAAATAATATTCACGTTAAAAAAAGTTCGTGGTTTTTGAAATTAGGATTCGATCAAAATTTCAAAATGCTATTATTTGGCACTCACTGGAGAAGTGACCAATGGAATATAAAACTAGTGCATATTAGACCACTGAAACATCAAAAACAATTTTTGATGCTTCTCAGGAAATTCATTTATCAGCCAAAATTTTGTAAGAGGTGTCAACCTGTTGGCAAAAACACCATGAGTAGTTCTTTCTTACACGCTGTAAATAATCTCCAAAGAAGTTTTTGTATTCTAGGCTCGTTTTGTATTTTTAAATTACAAAATAATCCCATAAAAATTTAGATATATCCGTTTCTTTGTGGGTGGGGTCTACAGGGATTAACACTTTAAAAAATATTTATAATTTTTTTTACCTGGACTCATACGAACATATCTTTGAAGGGTTAACATTTTTTAGTTAACCAAGAATTACCACACAGTAATGTTATTTACCTGAACTTATATTTTAATCATGCATTTTAAAATATTGGCGTTTTATAGCATCCATAAATTAAATTACAATGTCAACACACTTCCTGATTAAGTGTTTACCTGATTTCTAGTTACACATGTTTAAAACTGAGTATTTTTTAAGCATCCAAAAATTAAAGAATACCAATTTCGAAAATGTTAAATAAATGTGTTAAAAATCGGTCAGGAATTTTATTTTGAATTATTTTTTTCCTTAAATAAAACAATGCTGTCGCTAATCACTGAAATGTTTCATATGCTTCATTCTAAAAAATGTTGTTTTTTTTTTTGTTTTCTTTTTTTTCACTGATTTTTACTTTAAGCGTGCGGGTGAGTCCGTGAAGGTTTTGTCATTATATAAATTCTTTATGCACATGTAACATAGTAATTCTTTTGTAATTAGTCAATTAATCAATATTCAATTAATCATTAGATTAATTAATTTTCTTTAAGATTCATACTTGAAGGATTCTTGTTTTTACGTACAAATATATAGCACAAGTAAAAGATTTGAGCATTTTAAAAACGTAACTTCAAAATTTAGTGCTTTGGATCCAAAACCTTTTCTCAACGCTGATAAAATGAACGAATTAGAATTTTTAGCAGACGTAATTCGTAGTTAAACAGAAATCGTAGAAAGATTTAAACGACTGTTGTAGAGCTGCTTAATTTATTTTTTCGTCTTGTTTCCTTTTTTTGATGTTTAAAAAGTAAAATAATTACGCTTAAAAATAGTGTAGTCGATGAAGGCGTCCACTTACTAATTTATATTTTAACGGTCGACTCGACGTAACATTCGTTAAGGTTTGAAGCAAGATTTATGAATGAACAAGAAGGCGAAAGTAAACGGAAAAACAATATATTGAAAAAGGTTACATAGGGTTGAGAAAGCATGCATAGGAAGTTGTAGAGTCCGGTTTCAATGAAAGTTAATGTCAGAGAAGAAAATTAAGAGAATAAAAAATATATGCGCCACTAACTGCTACCCGCAATTAGTGCGCGTGTGTGTGTATGAGTTAGGGAGGCATGTCTGTTCTTGTCTGCCCTCGCCCCGGGACGAAATCCTAACTGCTGTATCACGTGCTGTTTCCGGTTTTTAAAGGCTTCGTTTTTGGCGAGAACTACGACTGTCACGTAGACGCCGCGTGACCATGCGTATGTATGTGTGTGTGTGGGTGTCAATGTATGAGACCTACAATAGCACACTTATGTTTTGATTTCAGATACATTATATGTACCTATTGTAAAGGTTGCAGGATACATATATGTTTGGGTAGAAATACTTTACCATTATGTTGCAGGTATCACCTCTTTTGTTGTATTGTGTTGAGGCATTTTATATTAAAAATTAATGGGCTCCTTGAATGTCTATTCTGCAAACAATATTACTGGATTCAATGTAAGTCCGGGTAAAAATAAAATACAAAACAATGAATATAATGCAAACGACAATGCATGTTATTAACAAAAAAAGGAATTACACGTACACACAATTGTAATGAAAGGAAAAAAGATTAAAAGTATTTATAAGAAAAATGTTTTTGTTTGTGTGTGCGTTGTAACGATACTTTCCCACGTGGATTGGGTAAAATATAATGTCGTGGGTCAACTGTTTAAACGTGATGGCTGAAAGGGAAAACGGCTAACAAACGCTTGTTTTCAAAGAGACTCTTATATAATGTGACATAGACACGTGAAGAATTACATATCACATATATCTACCGCAAAGCAAAGTATAAGCGGGAATAAAATATATATACAGGGGCCGGATTCATTTCATATCCCAGAGGGATACGATACAAAGTGCTTGTAAGTTGCTTGTCCCAACGGGATACGGTAGGGTTCATTTATGTCCAACAGAACAAGGCACCACGTTCCTGCAAGCTGCTGGGGAAGCAGATTTAACCTCAACCTAGGTCAAAGGGCCCAGACAGAATGAAAACAACCTACTTGTTTGGTTACTGTCCACGAACTGTAAAATGGCTAGCGTTTGGGTCACTGTATGAAGTGATATCCCGAAGCAGTTGTCATATGACCAAAGGGAGATAAGCACCTTTTGTATCCCAACAACGTGAAATAAGCGCATGACAGAC
Source organism: Ascarosepion bandense (assembly GCA_037127315.1). Classification (NCBI taxonomy): domain Eukaryota; kingdom Metazoa; phylum Mollusca; class Cephalopoda; order Sepiida; family Sepiidae; genus Ascarosepion; species Ascarosepion bandense. The sequence continues at coordinate 3,530,725 of JBBBDQ010000571.1, forward strand.
ATGTGTGTCAGTGTGCGTGTGAAAGAGTTCAAAATCAGCAGTGGTCCAACGAAGAGAACGCTCCTAGTTCGCAACGTTCTTTATCGACGTCGACTAAATCTGGAAGTAAGAATTTAAAAGAGTTTGAGAGAGATAATAGAATTATCTTTTTATAGACTTCAATACTGCCCCCTTATAGGCGTTTTGGCAAAGTCAAGTAGTTTAAGCCACAGGTACCTCCACATCTTATATCAAAATTAACAATCCGAATCTAAACTACCGACTGCTCTGATAGTTTCACGACCGAAATTATCGCGCTTGCTGCTAATTTCAATTCGTGATATTTCAACAAACTAATATGATATTAATATAATTTTATATCAGAATTTTCTACAAATTTCTTACTAGTAACACTAGAGTTATAACAGCATTTACAAATTTGGGGCGTTTTTATCGATGTCTCTTTGTTGTCAAATGTCCGCGAACATCGCTACTGTTAATTGTTCAGAAACTATGAATAATAACAAATTAATTGCTTGTACTTGAATTTAAAATGAAAAATAGCAGTTATGCACTTTTCAAAAAATGTGTATTTCCTGTGTTTTGATTTTAACTAAAATATAAAAATGTATCAAGAATTTGAAATTATTTGATATGTGTCGTTGTGTATGTTTGCATATACTTGCTCCATTAACTTTAGGCCTCTGTATTTAGTATTTTATTTCAATAAAAAGAAATATAGAGAAGCAGACGATGTGTACATTTGTAGCTTCAAAAGCGAGGCCCAAGTAAATTGGTAAAGGTTTCCATTTCTGGTCAAGGCTCTAATCAACTTGGAATTGGTTAAGCATCTCACCTCACAGGGTCTTCTTTCGGATAAGCAATATGATTTTGCTTCTCTAGGTCAACATCTGAAGTATTAACGATTATTACTGAAAGAGTCTATCAACCTTGAGATAAGAATGAAGATTGGGTTGTTGTCGAAAACATTTGACAGGGTTTGGCATACTGATATTCTTCACAAGTTGAAAGGTATTTCTGGACGAATTTTTGAACTGATCTAGTTCTTCTTATTGAATCGCGAAATAAAAGTTATCTTGAATGACCACTCTTCAAGGTCTTTTTGCATTAATACAGGCGTCCTCCAGGGCTCTATCCTCGGACCCACGCTGTTCCTAATTTTCATCAACGACCTTCCTTATATCATCAGTTCTCAACTCAGTATGATGATGACACAACCATTTATTCATGTTTTCATAGTAACTCCGGACGGTTCGATTAGGTCAAACAGCTGATCTAAAAAACGATCTACTTTCTGTTGTTAACAAGGAGTGGCTTGTTAATTTTAACGCCTCCAAAATGAAACTGCTCTCTTGTAATCGTCTGAGAGAACTCTTTATCTCCTATCAGTATGGCTAATGCTAATCTCCAGTAGAATGATTCATTGTAACTTCTCGGACTAATGTTTTCCACTGACAAGAAGTGGAAATATTATATTGAATCATTTGTTAGGTCTTCTGCTAGGAAAGCTGGTTTCCTGTGTTGTGCGAGACAATTTTTTTCATCTTACATATTTTTTATCTTACATATTTATAAGTCTACCACTTTTCCTTGCATTGAATGCTGCTGACACATCTAGTCTGGTGCTTCTACTGTATCTTTAGAGATTCTTAATAAACTACAAAGAAAAATTCACAATGCTATTGATCTTGATCTGGTATCTTTACAGTTGAAATGACTAGATGTTACCGTAAGTTCTATGTTAACAGTTTCTTCTATTGCATCTTACTCGTTGAACTCTCTTCTGGTTTCTTGCTTCCCAGTCAACTTTGATCTTCAAAAATGTAAATGCAATGTCAATTGTTATCTATTTTTTTCCTTGATTCTTTTTCTTTTAATGTTCTTTCTCTTTAATAGTTCTTTCTCTTTTTTTTTTTTTTTTTTTTACATATTCTCTAACACTCAGTAACCCTTAACATCTTATTGGCTTTATTGCCTTGCTAGGGGTGAAATGATTAAAAAAACAAAAACGATGACAAAGTATTCCAGCATATGTTTTTTATAGCAACGAACATCTAATGATACGATATTGGAAACAGACTCTTTCAGTAATAAGAAAACAATCAATTAATTGTTATGTTAATAATAATAATAATAATAATAATAATAATAATAATAATAATAATAAATAAGATGATTCTAATTTTCCAGAAATTAATCCAAATAATGTTATGAGATAGGTCATGTTCCCAGTTATAAACTGTGAGGAGATCCAGGAGAGGCTTGACGGTGGTCAGTTGTTAGTGGTTATATATCATTGAACCTGATTTGGTGGCATAAAACAGAGACTTTCAGCATTCCTGCCGTGAAACGAATTGCAACAGAGAGAAAGAACTAATTAAAAAGGTTAATTAGATTCGATAATTGATGTTTGATTTGAGATTATCGGCAGAATGAAACCGAATTTCGATTGAGGAAATGTGCTAAGATTGATTTTAACTGGTAAAACACTCAACCTACCTTCTATTCGCTGCTCAAGATAAGTGTACGTTTTGGCAGCTGATTGAATCAAGGTGAAAAGAATCCCTAGATAAGAGAAGACATTTTCTTAAACTACGAACAGTCTGAAAATACGTTAAATTCTCCCTCTAAGCAAGGGGACCATGTCTTTTTGCGAGACAATTATGAACCAAGAAAACGATGAGAATATAAAATTAATGATTTTATTTCACTATTTTATCATTTTGTCAAGTTGGTAAACTGATTAACTATAATTATACAAAATGATACAAACCGATTTTCCCGAACAAAATGGTTGCAACGGAAGTGTTAATATTTATAATTTCGTATGATGAGGATGTTTTCTCAATGTAAGAGTTATATTATAGATTTTGCCATAATTAGAGTTTCTGTTAGTCGATGTGAAAAATCCTTCAACAAATAGAAATTGATTCCTACGTCAAGATGTGATTTGACAATTTAATATTGCCAAGACACTAAGTCGTTCTTGAGAAGAAACGTACTTAATAACTTTAATTTTGATAGTTGCTGTATTTGTAAAAACAAAAAGAGTAAAGGACAATATCTTATAATGAAGTATATGTACAATTTTATAAACAAATAAAACTTACTATTTTGTAAACTTAAGTAGTATTTTATCAAACTATTTCATAACGTTTGTACCCAACAAATGACTGATTTCTACTGTAAAATATGTTTCAAAACTATGCATATAAGAAAAATTTATTATGCATGCTTCGAACATAAGTACCGTGGCATTTGAATATTCAATTGGCAAGTCAAAATTTTATGATTAGTCAAGTAGCGTTCTCTCAAGCAACTCCAAGAATTTCTGGTTTTAGCCTTAATATTTGTGTGAATCATAAGTTGTTTTATTAATTTGTAGTGTGAATGTGTCTCCCAATGGAGTGATTTTATATTTTTCATATTTTAAGAGGTACTTTTTAAACTGGTTTAATTCTACAATAATAAACAAGAACATTGTTTTGAATAGTTAAACAACTTGTAATTTTTCATCACTATAACTTCCTTACTTTACTGTAATATACAACATTAATCGAACTATGTAATAAGAATATTTCAAATAGTTTCCAATAATTCAAATTTGTTGGAACGGTTAATCATGAACTACAAAAGAAGTAATTAAATTTGGGAGTAGGTCTATGCAAAATTAACTCCCCTACCGATATAGTTACATATCTACAAAATAATATCTCGGAAGGTTCTAAAATGTTTTTGTTTTTTTTTATAAAATTTGATGCAGATAAAATAATTTTGGGCGGATCCATAAATTTCTATAGTTATCTCCCCTTCAAGTAATTTAATGACAATGGCGTTTGCATGGATACACGCTCTCTGGGTGTCTATTAATTCTTTAGATTATTTTCATTAAGTAGGTAATAAGTCACAAAACAAATAAAACGTTTCAAAGTTAGGAGGGTGGCAAAAAATTATCTTTCCTCCAAAAGATGAGAACCCTTGTTACGTCACTATGTACTTGTTTCGTAAATGCGAATTATCTTAAATATGCTTGATAAACTATAGAAAGACATTTGGCAAAACCTGGGCATCTGTTTCCTGTTATTGCACAATTCTATCCTCACAATTTTATCGTGTAACAACTTAAAAGAATGGAACATGAATATTTGTTTGAAATCAAATCTGAAAAATGAAACAAAATTAAAAACTATTAACATAACTGAAACAAAAATAAAAACTTTTGGGTAGCTGTAAATTTAAATGTGGCCTCTTGCGTGAATTGGCGTGATCTCTTGGGAAAGAATAGTGGAAGGGTTTCCCGTTGTCTTCTCCACGGTTTGACACTCAAAATTTTCTTTTTCTTCTAAATAGCTGACCATCACTGCTGCTATTGCTATTCAAGATTAGTGAGCCCAGTCTACCCTTCTATTTAATTCATATATAGAGGTGCAAGAGGCATTAATATGAATTGAACGCAAAAGACTAGACTGTATTTTGAACTCGCCTATCCGATTCCACTTTCTAAACTGATAACCGTTATTCTAACCAACATTATTGAGTTATTCCGAAAATACGCATTCACGTATTTATAATATGTATCTCTACCATCGTTAATGATTGCAATTAACTTGATTATATGCAGTATATTTGATGACATTTTCTTACCCAGTTTTTTTAACCCCTATTTTTGTAACACAATGGGTATGATTAATATATGTATATTGTTCACACAGTACAAAACCTAATAGCTACTTAAGACAGAAGGTTAGTGAATTAAGTTGTTGTAGTAGCATTAGGAGGGAGTATGCGGTGCATATTATGAGGTTATCTAACATACATATGGAGGTTAAACTTAGACTTGAAAAGGTTAAGATTGTAGTGCTTCTGGAGTCTGGTCCACAAAATAAAAGTTTTAGGGAAGAAGCTACCTGAGTAAAACTTCCTCTTCACCACTGAAATATGAAAGAAATCAGGATGTGTCGACTTCATATGTGCAGAGCATGTCGGGTCTTATGTCGGGTCTTATGTCGGGTCTTAGCTGTGTAGGTCTATACTGGTAGAACTGAAGAATGTACCTCGTCTGAACATCTGTCTGGGAAATAGCGTTACGTAACGAGAGGCTAACAACATTTCGCCTCGGGATAAGGGTATAAAATAATTAATTACCCACATGTCCGCGTCATTTTTTTTAACTTAGACCTTATTGGGATGTGGGGATTGAGAAGCTCCATTCAAGATATGGTAGTAGTATTCCCTTTCTGGTGTTATCTGGCTCTTGTAAAGATAGAATGTAGCAGGAGTCAGATACTTCCGAGACTGGTACAAGGAACCGACCATTTTTACGATAGATTGTATATACGAGTTCTATTTGAAGCTTGAAACGAACTTGAGAACTAATAAACGTTTCAGATAAAGATCGTTATTGACTCTACAATCAGTCAATTAAGTGCTATGCGTGATACATACTTAGACGATCATGTCCGAAAGAGACATGACTGAGTGACTGGCCAGAATATTTTCCGCATTAGGTTGCCATTACTTTATGCGGTACACTGGCTACCAACCAAGGCTATAGAACACAAACTGGCTTGCTATTTAACTCATAGTTAGATGGAAAAGCGACGGATTCATGCCTTCCCTGAGAGTATTTGCGCGTAAGAGAATGCAACAAATTCCACTAAAATTCGACTCTACAATATATATGTACATATAATAAATTTAACTGACCCATGTAACTTATGTAAACCCCAATTTTCCTAGTAGATCTTTCAGTCCCTGTATGCGGGCGAACTTATCTAAACTCCCAGCTTAGTCATGATGTTTCTGACCCAAAGAGAAGTTCTGCTACCTTCATTTCTGGAATTTTATGAAACATGTACATTCAGAGTGTCGTAATTGCATCTTCTTCCTTGGACTATTTGTTCATTCATTAAGGGTGATGGAGGTAACGCTTTCTGGGTTTTGGTGTTATCTGAAACTTATAGTAGCTTTTGATGAGGCTACCCTTTCAGCAGGTGTATAATATCAATGCCATTGTATTGCCACTTTGTGGATGGGTTTTGTACAATGCAGTAGTTTTCGGAGAGCCTCTTGATGTAATGATGAAAGGTACAGTTACGGTTGTACTTCCAGACAATTCAATCCAGGTCGTTGATCTCGTCTTCATCTGCACGATTTTGTTGTAATCCAATATTGAATACAACAAAAACAGACAAAAGAACCAAACCCAACACCACAAAAACAAAAGTAGACTCCAGATTCACCATCTGTTACACTTATGTGTGGGATCAGCATTTCATCTTACCAGCGGTGGAATTTCATCATCTCGAAGTCAAACCTGGCCTCTTGTTTCTATCCGAAACCGGTATCGAACCTATTGCGTCCCTTATTCTTACCGCTCACACAAAAACCGCCTTCAATAACCCTCTACCTTAAATAGCCCTTCAGCACATATACAGGGTGAACATCAATAAATAAAAAAAAATTAAACCCTGATAAGCGGATTGATTTCTGCAAACTTAAAGTCAAGAGATAATTTTTTTGAATTTTTATCGTATAAATTCATACATATTTTTTTTTATTCTGCTAATTTCAAAAAAGGGATGTTCAATCAAAAGAATTTTGTTTTTTAACAAGATTTCGTGTAATTTTCTAGTCGTGATAACATCGATAGCTGCATTTAATTTAAATTTGCTATAGTTAGGCAGCTAAACGACTGCCCATAGCAACACCATCAGTCTGTACATATTACCTAGCTGATCATTAAATGGAACATGTCTAGTGCAAGCTAGTAAAAGATTTTTATTTGCTTGTTTTGTGTTGTCATTTTTAACTGTAGGGTTGATTTTTAAAGGTGAGAGAGAAAAATGGTGATTGTTGGAAATATTATATAAATTGTTTTATTAACAGGAACGTTAGTAAATAAGTTTTCAATATCTAATGACGCTTAGAATATTTTATTTTGTTTGTGGTGTATTTCTTTCAGTCCACTCTGTGTTGGTAAATAGTTTAGAAGTTATCCTTCTAGACGAGATGTCTACCCCAGACGAAATGAGCGCAGCATGTTCTTTTATTTCACCCTTAACTGTAGGAAAACATAAATTCCTGCTTCTCCCAAGAAAATGCAAGGGCCTCGACAGGAATTTGAATTAAATCTGCCGATTTCAAAGCCCGCGCCGGTAACTGCGTGTACAAACACTCTGCGTTCATGTTAGTTGTTAGTGGTCACAGGCACTTTTCCCTCTCATGTTTATTAAAAATTATATAAGCAGACTATATGTACATATGAGTGTGTATGTGCGTGCGTACGCGTGTGATACGAACAAATACATAGAAGATACAATTGCAAACATACAAGCAATCATACAAATATTTGTGAGAGAGAAAGATTTTTTTTGAATAGTGATTGCACCTGGAATATGAATCTGTAGTGGATGATTAATTGTAATTGATATTTTTTTTTTTCATTTCTGAACTTATGTCTCTCTTTCTCTTTCTCTCACTCTCTCAGACACGCGTGCGCGCACACACACACATACACGCACACACACACTAAAAGAGAGAAAGAAAGGAAGAAAGGAAAAAGAAAGTGTCACCGTGAAAATTGAGTTCATGTATAGAATAATAAACACATTCTTCCCTGGCCGTATTTTGCACAAACTGATCAATATGCCAAGAACACACGCGCATGCGCGTGCACACACACACACACACACATACACACACACGTGTCTTGCATTGTTCATCTTGCATTAAATAATGTGTGAGTAAAAGAGGTGTGAAAATAAAAAGATTGTGAGAAAGAGTCGAAAGTAGTATGTATTTTAGGAATTGGTTCATGGACAGTAAAAGAAACCAATTTCATTTGTCATTCAGTTCAATTTTAATGCAACATTTTTTGTGTGGTTAACTCAACTTCAGTTCAACAACATTTCTGAGATTTTTTCCATAGATATTATTTTCCGAACTATTTTATTTACCTTGATTATCTGGAGTTGGGGCAGTAAATTTTATTAAGATGCAAACAAAATGATTGGGCACAAAAAGATATAGCCTATAAAAAAGTTTTGTATTGCATTTTGCAGTGAATGCTTTTTTTGGCTGCTTGAAACATCTGATATTTGATTTTAAAATAATACTAGCTAAACAAAAAACGCTGAAAAGAATTACAGATAAATGAAATGCATGAAAAGTTAAAAAAGCGTTTCACTGTCAGTGATCACAAGATACTTAAAGAAAATATTTTTTACGGCGTTACACTGTCAGCAAAAAGATAATTTTCCAGTTAATTTCGCCACTGATCTCCAGCGGGTTGTTAGGTTGTGTTTCTCGTTTACATTAGTAGGGGGTTTAAGCTTAATCGTAGATTTTAATCAATGTTTAGTAAACATTGATTAAAAACATTGTTTACCATTTTTAGCATTAAAAATTTCCGTGACACATTTGGCGTTTCCGGTATTGCATTACAAGGGGAATATATTTGAAGACACCGATTCTCGAAAGACTTGTGCCTTAAATGTCATACAAAATTTTTGTGTAATTGTTAATTTTTAACTTACATTAGTATTATTCACTTACCTTAAATAAGAAAAAAATGTTTTTAAATTTTCTATTTACTCATAATGACACATACAATTTAAAATGAGTAATTACAGAAACATTTTCTGGCTCAAGGTAAAAAACCATGTAACAAAAATTGAAATTCCAACTTACAGCCGATGTTCGTAAAATTTTCTTATGCTAGGTTTATTAAATTAAATTAAATTCAATCTATTGTAAGATCACAAAAATAAGACATTTTTATGGAAATTGCATTTATTATTACACACAATGTGACAATACAGTGTGACCATCCAAATATGACTGTCTGAAATAAAGAAACCTTTTTATGTGTTATTGAATAGCTTAATTTCAAATTTTACTTTCCGCCTGAACAAAAAAGAAGGGTCTTTATCGTTTTTTCGATATTTCATAGTACCAGTCAAAAAGTTTGAAAGGAATCTTAAGTAATGTATTAACTTCTGAACATTTCTTCTTATTCTTGAAATGAAATCCAACACACAAACGAACGAATGGATATTTCGTCATTTCAAAAAGAGTTTAAACCGTAATTTCCTTTTATGGAAAAAACGCATACTAAAAAAAAAAACAATCATAGTAGATAGATTTCCCCAGTAGCAACAATTAAATTATTATTTTATTTTAATTTTTTTTAACGGTTGTGTTTTCTTATGAAGGAAAAAAAGGTCGAATTTTTTATTTTACTTCTATTTTTTTTAATTTTTTTAAATTTTTTTTTTATCATATACTTGTATGGTGGTGTGTAATTATTCCGAGTAACAAGTTTTTGATACAGAACATGATCTCGACGAAGAAAGCTTGTATGTTCTTAGATATTTAAATAAATTCAATTCTCAGTAATAACTGAATGCCTATTTGTTGCATGTGTGTGTGCGCGCGACCACATACGTCCGTGTGTATTTGCCTGTGTATTATTAGTAAATGCTTTCTTCCATTTTTTTTTTATACTCAAAAATTGCAGTAGTTGAGTAGTAATTTTTAAAAAAGCAATAACAGATCCTGGTAAAGTTAAGTTTCATCAAACGCTGACAACCCCGAGGTGTAAAACAGTAGAAAAACGTTGGTAATAACACTAACAGTCACAAAAAGATAATGACTTTTAACAACCAACAATTCTTTCTCCCACCGACATCTACTTCGAAAAGAACGGAATAACATTCTTCTGTATTATGACATCGTCTCTTGCAAATGACTGCCTGACGTTTATAAATTCTAACATCAAAATGAATTGTTATATTTAACTTGACCAGATTTAAAGGCTCAGTATCATTTTCTTCTACCACCGGAATGTGTAGCAGTAGTTCATTTTTTGTGGGGTATAAGTAACAATACCAGTGCTGACAGAAGTAGCAAATAATAATAGCTGTGTAAGTACTTGTAGTAATACAATAGTTACTAGGAACCATACAAATGTAAATTACTATACACTTGTTGTATGAGTCCTATTATTGTATTTAATTTATACAGTGGTAGTTTTACATAAAATTTTGTGTTTTTTAACAGATTTTTTTTTTCATCTTTTTCTTCTAAATTACCGGTAATATTTTTTTTTTTATTATCTACCTCAACAATCAACATTAGTAAAGCTGCCGCACTGAAGTGGTGTCGTTTTCACGGCAAACTTTATACATTGGGTAGGAGTGTAATCCAGTCGTTTTTGTAACTATCTTTCTTTTTTTATTTTTTATTTTTTATTTTTTTATTTTTTTCTTGTCAACTCATCATAATTATTGGGGACATTACCGACGAGGGGCGAAAATAAATATCATTTTTTTATTTTATTTTAATTATTCTAGCTAATGCCATTAACAAGCACATATATTTTTTCAAAACTCTAAAACATTTATTTATAATAAATAAATAAATAAATAATAATAATAATAATAATAATAATAATAATAAATATGTGAAAAAAACCATTACTTTTTTTCTTTTTCCATCTACTGTTATTTTTCTTCCCCCACTCCATTTTTGTGAATTGACCGGATTGTTTTTTATTATTATTATTATTATTATTATTTATTTACATTTTTTATCGTTATAACAAAAAAGGGGTCACTATCTATAAATAATCAGTCTGAGTAAACGTGACACTGTCAGTCAACCGATACGATATCACTTACTACCTTTCTTCCTCGTCTCATTTCCTCCATCTCTCACTGTCATTTTCTTTCTACTCTATTCGGTATCTACTAGTGTTTTTATTCCTTTCATTTTTTTTTCCTCTCCTCCCCCGTCTACTAATCTTACAATCACTCCCGCGCCTACACCCACTAGTCATAAGTAATCTCTTACGCCAACTTTTCATAACGCTGGTTTCCTTTGTATCCCCATTCTCCCTTTAAATCAAACTAATTTTTTATTAAATAATCCCCCTTCTTTTACCGTATCTTCCTACCTCCTACATATTCCATCCTTCTTTATACACCCACTCATACGCGACATAACGCCTACTCTCATAACCCTGTCTATTACACTCCTACACACATATTGCTTAAAACTCTAAGTGACCCAACTCACGTAATATTTTTTCAATCCAAATCGCTTATTTTTACTCCTCCGTTTAGCGTTTGCTGATATCTTTTACTTGACTTTTACCATAGAATTACCATAGTCACATATCCAAATTCATAGAAAATAACTTCATTTACTACACAATTTATGTCAACTCAATAATCAAAGACTCGATCACTCTGATTGATGCATTCCCCAACAAGTTCATGTTCATATCTATCATACTCAAAGAAAACCCACTATCAGTTTTAACATAAATCCATGTAAATTACTTTCTTACATTTTCAAGTAATAGGTGAGTGGACTTGTCACTTTCAATAACCTCGTTCTCAAATGGCTTTCGATCGTTTTCGCATTTAAATAACTCAATAAGCTACGTGTAAGCTTTCCTCCTTAAATAAGTAAAAACTTAATCACACTCAATAAAATTATTCTCAACGATATTTCTCTGCAATGACTGGTCTCACAAAATAAGATTACCATCACAACAGAATCATTAGCCTGTTTAGTAAAATAACACAAACGCTGCATAGTTGTTTATTTACTAAGCTTGATTTAGTGCAACCTAAAGTTAAAAGTATGTAGGTACATAATCAGGATTAAACTCTTAGCAGCAGGAATGGTCTTCAAGACTAACTGGTCAACTATTACATCACGATAAGGTGTTCACACCCACTAATATTCACGTCCACTCAAATGATTTTAGAATACTCAGCAATGAACATAAGTACATAAGTTAATCTATTTAGAACACGTTATGGATGATATGTAAGAATAATAAATGGATGAATGCCTTGGAAGAGACATGAATCTATCTCTTCTCCTTAAAGTGCGGGATGGATTGAACTCTCTAGCCTTGAGTAACAATCAGTCTAAGAGAGGGGAAAATGAATTTCAAACCGTGGTGAAGGCAACAAGAAACCACTCCCAAGAAGCTATCGTCATGCACAGATGAAAAAAAAAAAAAAAAGAGAAAGAAAGAAGAAAAGAACGAAATCTTTGAAGAAACATCCTGAATAGTCATGGCATTCAAATAAAAAGATAAGAGATTCTACCGGTCACACATAATTACTAAGCTGACTTAACTTTGTCAAATTTTAATATTAAATATGATTTCACAATAAAAATTGTTATGATCCAACCAATGTTGATAAGATAATCAAAATTTATTGAAGAAGGTGTCTGAGAGCCGAAAGGAATGCGGGATGATTTTTCTACATGATATGGCAGGCCTTAGTTGTGAATGCCTGAACTGGTGGAACCAAAGAATATAACTCGTCCGAATATGCGATAGAGTAATAAGAGGCTAGTATCGTTTCATCTGATAATAGTTGCAAAGTAGAGAACAATTTAGCACCCACAGGGTCGCATAATCGCTTTTGAATTCTGTCAAGATTGGATAATGAGGATTGGGCAGTACCAGCCTAGATATAGCATCATACTCGATAGACTTATCTGGTGGTATGAGATATTATAATGCATATCGAGTATTGTTCATCAGAGTGTAAATAAGTTTCCACTTATATAGTTATTTATATCTATCTTTTAATTTCAGATATATAAGGATTGCTATAGATCGTATGTAAGATATAAGCTATAAAAAGCAAAACAAAATATTTTAGAGCTGTTGAATAATAGGAATACAACATTGGAAATTTCGAAAAAATTAAACGCAGATCAGAAAACAATCAATAAAGAAATTAGAAACATTGGCAAGATACGAATAGGAGATTAAAAAACCCTGTCTTTAAGAATGTCAGAAAAAGAGATGTGAGAAAAATTGAAAAGATAATAAGTAAGAAAAGTAGATTAAACAGAAAGAAAATATATGAAGAATTTGATGTTACGAATTCAAACAAAGAGAAAGCAAAGAATATTAAGAATATTGGTGAAAGTTAGGAAATCAACAAAACTCTCGCCTTCAAGTAAACGTCACAATGAAAAATACATAAGTTACGAAAATAAGTACATAAAAAACTTGTTTCTCGACAGTAATTTTACTGATTACTAAAGAGCTATATTGGATGTACTTGAAGTAGAGAGCTCGAGCATATTCATTAAACTGGCTTTGCACCAAACATAACCAAACTCCCCACAATTTACTCCAGATTAGAAGGTTAAAAGAATATAAACTGTTTCGATTGTATTTAAAATTTATTTATCAAACAGCATAACATCAAATTTTATGTATAAAATTATTAATTGTGAGCATATTCTAAAAAAATAATAGTAAAAAGTTTAAAGAATTAAAAGTTCGTTTGTTTAGCGAAATCCGATTTGTACAGATAAAGATAAGTCCATGTTTTCGATGTGATGTATCAACTGGGTAATAGTAATGTCTTGTTCCTCTCTTTTTGCGTGCGGTGAGTAGGTGAAAAGGCTGGGGGGAAAATAAGGAAAACAACACAAGTGATAAAGTGAGAGGGTGTGAATACGGGTCGCCGGGATAGTTGTGCCCGATCGGCGATTGAAAATTTCTGTTACATTATGCTGGATTGAGCGCTCTCTGCTTCTTTTTCTCTCTCTGACCGACCAAAAACATGAAATATGTAGCTAAGTCGATCACGTGGTCGGCTTACCTTAGGGTAGGAAGAAACGTGACAAGGGTCATTGAAAGTTCAATTTGTTATTCTCTGCTAATCGCTCTTCTGTCATTGGGTAATAAAAATGTTCATACTTGCTCAGGAAATTTGCCTTGATCTTTTTCTCATCACGGAGGCAATCTTTTTTCCTATTGGTCAGAAATAGATTTTCACACTGGCTCGCGAATTTGCAAGCAGTGAAGAAAAGAGAGTTATTTTTATTTCGTACTCATCACAGACTTGAAGGCTGAGACAGAAATTGGTTCCTTAATGGAAATAGTCAAATAATAAGACTTAGACGACAATAGAAAGAAAGGAGAGTAATGATTGTGTTAATTTTGGATGCAAGAAAATTATAGGTTGTTTCAAAGTTGATGATAGCTTCAAGAGAAATGCAAAGAATTATTGTAAACTTCCGAATAAGATTTTTTTAGTTGTATAGGTCACAATTAAGTATCTTTAAGCTGAAGATCATGTTTATATAAGACAATGCTCCTTCACATTTTGCAAAGTTGACTTCTGTTTACATGACTAAAAAATGGTTTCAAAGATATCAAATTAATAGATTAGTTTCCAGCCTCACCGAATTTTAATCCAAAAGAAAAACATTACATTATTATACATTTTTAAAAGTGATATATATGAGAATGGAAAACAATATTCAAACAAAGAAGATCTCTGTGATGCAATAAAAATTGCTGCAAGTAATATTAAAGTCGAAACAGTAGAAAAGCCAACAAACTTTAATAATTGAATGACTGATGAAGGCTATAGAATGTCAAAAAGCCCATATTAACATGTAAAATAATAAACTAATTTATTAAGGTACATTAATGAAATGTATGCTTCTATGGCTTGTTATCTTTTGGATTGATTTATAAATAGAAATTTATGTTGCACTTAGTTTACTTGAATAACAAAACCTAACACTTCCAAACAATTTATTGTCAATATATATTTTAAAGGAATATAATAAAATGAAACTCACACGACATATTGCTCATATAAATATATATCGTTAAAATTTCACCAAAACTGGTTGGTTAATACTTATTTTGGTGTGAAAACCTTGACTCGGATAATAAAATCTGACATAGTATATTATTTTTTAATAATTTAATCATGTTCAGAGATATTTTCAGCCTACATAGAAATTAAAATTTCTTTCGATTCAACGGACAAAAAACTGCTGTGCTGTAAGTGAACGATAGTCAGTCAGTCAGTTAAGTGCCATACGTGATACACGCTTGGGCGATCATGTCTCGAAAGAGACATGACTGACTAGACAGAAGATTATCCCGCAGTAGGTTGCTATTGCTTTCTGTGGTAGACTGGTTGCCGACCAAGGCTATAGAACCCAATCTGTCCTGCTATTTAACCCATAACTGGAAGGAAGAGACGGATTAATACCTTTCCCAAAGGGTATTTGCGCGTAAGTGAATACAATGGATTCAACTGGAATTCGAACTCGGTAGTTCTTTTCGTTAATAAATTTAAACACTACCTATCGTAACTGTTAATTTCTGTTTGAGAAATGTATTTTTCCACTACTTGAACAAATCATATCATATTTTTAAGCAATATGCTTTGAAAGCGTTTAGCCATATGACTATAGCAATGTAGTCGATCTATTTGAAATATTATGGTGTAAAAATGAGATGCATAAATTACTCGTGTCTCTTCAAACCTGTCTATTGTGCTTATTTTTGACAAGCCTGAATAATATAATTTTCAGCAACATTTCCATGTACATGCAACAAAAATTCCATGATATTCTTTCAGGAAATCTGTTTATCGTTGTCCATTTCTAGTATATCTATTTATCTATCTTGTCTTTCTGAAAATGCCTGGCATTTCCATGATGATTCTTCAATATCCCCACGTGAAGACCTCGTTAATGAAAACTTTTAGTATATCATTTACTTTCACTGAAACTATTTCCAACAAGCATAAGACTCAAATGGCCTTATGTATATAAAAATAATCCATTCGATCTTTATCATTATTTATTACTCTATTAACTTTGGTGTAACATTCGTGCCAATGAAAAATTTATTCTTGTAAGCTTACAATTTCCCTGGTAAATATAATATTTTTTTTTTTTTTTGATCTTATGATTGACAATTGCTCAAATTGCATCCTATCAGCCAACTTTCAATAATTGTCGACCGACTATTACTGAAACGTTGTTTACTCCAAACGTTCAAGTTTATAGAAGGTTTCCCTTATAATCCTGGCAATGACCCGTACTTTTCGGTTGAAAACAACTTTTCTTTCACTTCACGATTATCTCCTCAAGATACTTGCAACCCAAGAGGAATTTTTTGGAATCTATTTATGACTTCTCCACAAGCTTCCATCTTTACTCATGCTTATACCGTATTCTGAAGGACAATCTGCTTGTGGTGCAGTGGATATCGGCTAGGAATGAAAAATCAGGGAGTCGAGTTCCAATTTCAGTTGAATTTCTTGCATTACGCGCAAATACCCTTGGAAAGGTATTAATCCGTCTCTTCCCTTCACAGTTATGGGTTAAATAACAGGACAGATTGGGTTCTGTAGCCTTGGCTAGCAACCACTCTACCGCAGAAAGTAATGGCAACCTACTGCGGGATAATCTTCTGCCCAGTCAATCAGTCATGTCTCTTTCGATACATGATCGCCCTAGCGTGTATCACGTATGACACTTAACTGACTGAATATCTTACTAAAATTATTGTCGTTTCTTCCTGTTCTTTGGTAGTTTTTGTTTTACAAAACACTAGTAACATTTTGTTATTTTTCTCTTTTTTATTTATTTGTTGATGTTTCATTTTGAATTTCCATACAGATTAGGTCAGTGTTTTGGCATTATTTTCTAATTTACACCTCCTTTCTCCGCTTTATTTTAAACATTGTTCTTCGAGTGGGTAAATCCTTAAAATGACAAGTAATTCTTGAAAAACCCGCCATCTTCAAAAATCTTTTAGTTTTCTAGTGTCACAAAGAAGCTCCCAGTTCAGCTAAAGTAAAAATATTTCTTTCGTAACTCAATGAATGTCAAATAACTTCTAGATAAATCATTACTTAAAAACTATCTTCACTTTATATCAGATAAAAAACAAGATACAATCATAATTATACTGAACTAGCAGAACCCGTGGAATTTCCACGGAAGGATAATTATGATTTACTTTGTCATACTGCAAATGATAGTAACGTCTTCAACGACCCTCTGGCCATTGACAAGAGGGTCGTTGATACTTATATAACTTGTCTTTTTTACAGGTAGGGGTGGTGCGCCTACGCAAACCCTTTTATCCTCGTAACAGCCAGTTCAGTGCCATATGTGATAGACATTTGGGCGATCAGTTTCCCAAAAATTACTTTCTGAACCCCAACAAAGTATCAATTTCCATAGGATATCTCGGGAGAGTAGCCATTTATATATTTATTTGTTTATTTATTTTCTGACCCAAATCTCTAATTTTAGTAAGCAGAAAAAAAAATCTCTAAAATTGCGAGGTTGGATTTTTTACTTTATCTTACGTCTCCATAATCGCTCATCACTTCGTTTTTCATTTACTTACAGTGGAGACCTTTTCTTTGAGACAAAACTTTTAAAAGTAGGAAAGAGATCAATTCTAAATTATCAGAATTATTTCTGACCATAATCATCATCATATAATAATTCTGCTTGTTCATTCCTTAGTTACCAAATTTAAAAAGAAAGAAATTTTGAAAGACAATCTTTTTTTTTTCCTGAAAAATCATGGCTCCTGTGTCCATTGTAAACAGAAAAGACCAACTGAGTAATGGCCAAGGGTGTAGAGGCCAGAAATTTCGTTATTAGGTCGCGGGATACGACAACAAACCTACCTATTTTTACTATATTGTACAGTACACACACATATACACACACACAATAACTGTTACAACCACCAGATTAAGCTGCTACTGCTACGGTAATGCTATAGGCGCTCTCCTCCTACTCTCTCACTCTTTACTACCCTTCTGTTTGGCAAAGGTGAGAGAAAGGCTGAGGAGAGTAGCGTTTATAGATCATAAAAAGATAGAAGGGAAGGAAAAGCTCGTGTAGAGAGTAAGTGTGTTATCTTTCTTCAGCGGCTTAACGGACGGAGGAACTAAATAACTAAGTAACTTAGTAACTAAGGAAGGAACAAGCAGAATTATTATATGATTCTTACAGCATGGTTGATGACTATTGTCCACTGATTACTTTGTTGGCTGTTTTCAGGAAAGCGCTGAGATCAAGTTTTATAAAGTCCATTTTTAACTTACGGAACTAGAGTATATATATATATATAGTCATCCGCAGACAGATCTGTTTCGCTGTATCACAGTTCATCAATACGGTTAGACTCCGATTGCTTTTTTAACCCAGGATTGAAACCCGACCGAAGTGGAGTCAGTTGGCGATTTTACCTCTGGGCTATGGGCGCTCGGTTGAAGAAGGCAGACTTTTTAGCATGTATATTATCATTATACACGCCCAATAGCCAGAGTGCTCTAATTCGTTAGTGAATGAGCGATGCGTACATGCCAGGGTAGTTTCTGTTTTTCAAAGTCCACCATTCTTCCAGAGTGCTCAATCAGGATGTGAGAGCGTAAATAGTCATCCGCAGACAGATCTGTTTCGCTGTATCACAGCTCATCAGTACGGTTAGACTCCAATTGCTTTTTTAACCCAGGATTGAAACCCGACTTTACGTTAGGCTATATATTTCTGTCATCGACAAAACAATTATTTAAATTACAAATTCTATAGATTCCCTAGGATGTTGTTAAGGATGTTAAACTACGTCATTTGTAAATATTATATATCTATTAATTTGTTTTCTTTTCTTCCCACTTCAGAATCGCATCTGATGTTCCTATAATAATAATAATAATAATAATAATAATAATAACTGCTACAGTACAAAGTATTATTATTAGTATTATAATAATAATAATAATAATAATAATAATAACTGTTACAGTACAAAGAAAAATCTTAGTACTGCCTGGATAGACTACCGAAAGGCATTCGATAGTGTGCCACATTACTGGATTTTAAAGACTTTAAATATATACAAGATATCGCCCGTCATCATCAATTTCATCAAACAGTGCATGTCTATATGGAAAACAACCCTTTACCTCAATCATATAAATGGAACCTATAAGTCTGATGAAATAAACATCAAAAGAGGTATATTTCAAGGTGATTCTTTATCTCCCTTACTATTCTGCATATCATTAATAGCACTAACCAGTCAACTTAATAAGACAGAATGTGGTTATAAAATAGGCCAAAAGAAAATAAGCCATCTATTTTACATGGATGACTTAAAGTTATATGCTAAGAATGATAATGAGCTGGAAGGTCTTCTGCAAACTGTAAAATGCTTCAGCGAAGACATTGGAATGAAATTTAATTTGAATAAATGTGCTAAAGCTACAGTTTTACGTGGATCAATACAAGAAACATCCTCAATTAGCCTAGACTCTGCTGTAACAATAAAAGAATTGAAACCAGAAGAAGCTTATAAATACCTAGGTGTAAATGAGAGCGAAAACATTCACCATAAAAAAATGAAAGAAATAGTGCGTAAAGAGTACTATAGAAGGCTACGAATGATATTAAAAACTGAATTAAATGCACAGAACAGAGTTATGGCCATTAATAGCCTTGCAATCCCAGTTGTCCAATATAGCTTCAACATCTTAAAATGGACTCTAAACGACATCAGGCGAATGGATGCTAAAACAAGAAAGCTTCTTTCTAAGCATAAGATGCATCATCCAAAGGCTGATGTAGACCGTCTATACATACCCCGTAAAGAAGGTGGAAGAGGTCTTATTCAGCTGGAATTGTCATACACGACAACAACTATTGGCTTACTAACATACATAGAAACAACAAAGGATTGGATGATACAATTAGTAAGGCAACATGAAGAAAGAAAGAAAAAATATTCAATAATAAAAGAAGGCAGTAAATACAAACAAGATTTGCAGTTAGTAGATTCTGTAGAAAAGCAAAACAGAAGCCAAGAACCAACTATTGCGGCAAAAAATATGAAAATGAAAGCCAAAGATAAAGCTCTTGAAAAGATGAAACAGCGCTGGCAAGACAAACCTCTGCATGGCCAATATCCAGTACGTGCCAATAAATCCAATGTTGACAAAGTTAATACTCATCGATGGTTACGTGCATCTGGATTAAAGTCTGAAACTGAAGGATTTATACTTGCAGCACAAGACCAAAGTCTTTTCACTAGAAACTTTCAGGCAAATATTATGCATAATAATATGGATCCAAAATGCAGGTTTTGTGATAAACACCAATAAACAATAGACCACCTAATCTCAGGCTGTTCTGTGCTTGCCCCAAACGAATATAAAAATCGCCACGATAGAGTTGGGCAATATTTACATTGGACAATGTGCAAACATTATAGAAAAGCTGTAAACAAACACTGGTATGAACATCCAGCACTGGTTACAGAAATAGAAGATGTAACCATTCTATGGGATTACAAATTGAAGCAAACAGGCCAGACATTATTGTTAAAAACCAGAAGGAGAAAACTTGTCTATTAATTGATATGGCTTGTCCAGCGGATTTTAACATAGCAATCAAGGAATTTGAAAAACTGTCAAAATATAAAGACCTGGAAATTGAAATAGAAAAAATGTGGAAATTGAAAACAAGAGTTGTGCTAGTGATAGTAGGTGCACTTGGAATGATAAAAAATGGAACAAAACAACACATTGAAAGAATCCCTGGAAACCCCAGCTTAAGAGATATACAAAAAATTGTCTTATTAAGTACAGCCCACACACTAAGGAAATCTTTATCTATGTAATGCTGGGGATGATAGGGAAGATAGAAAAACATGAAATGGAGCCATAACAACACGCCACTACCTGCCTTAGGTCTCCCCGCAGACTTGGTTGGTAGTGAGACCAAAGCAGAAATCGAAATATGATGAAAAATGACATAATAATAATAATAATAATAATAATAATAATAATAATAATAATAATAATAATAAAAGCAATCATTAGTGTGACCTTGTTGCAAATGTATTCATTTAAAACACTTTCTTCATATTTATAATGACGATATTATTTAAGTGAAATTTTTAAACATTAATATCGAAATGAAATCATTAAGAGGAGAAAAAACCGGCTTCAATTATTTGATAACTTTTAATATCTGATAATCTTAATTAACAACAATCATAACGTAATTCAATAAAAGTTGATATCTTAATATGTTATTTAGCCAGTATGCATCTATCAAACTCTCGTCACAAACTTTCGAATATCGTTTATTCACAAATAGGTACCGCCACTAAATCGCTGAAAAAAACAGCATCGTATAAAAAAAAGCTGCAAACTTAATAAAAACGAAAATTTTCCATCAAAATGTTTAAGTTATTATTAACAGGAAATATCAAGGTATTTTTTAATTATTTTTAAAAAGATTTTCAACCCTTTGTAACATTTGGAATTTTGGTAAAAATCTTGTTTTTATTTTCGTTAGCGAGGAGCCAAATCGTTACGAGAGTTTACAATGGAAAACGTAATATTACATAACACGTTTTTTTTTATGACAAATTTTGAAAACCTTGCAAAAATCAAATAATTGTCGGATTTTAATGAAACATTCAGAACTTATTCACAAATAAATTAAATTATTTTTTTGAATCATTATTTTTTAAAAATCTTGATAATTTTATTTTTGGCATCTGTTACCGTGTTGTCCACGTAAATTCATAAAATTTCAAGAAATTAAATTCTGTAGGCAAAAATTGGTTTTATTAGTTTAACGCAGAACTTATTGGGGAATGTGAATCATGTATTTTTTTTTTTTTTTTTTTCAACCATTTAGCTCATTTTTACTGAAAATCGGCTCCAAATAGTAAAACAAAAAATGCAATGAAACTATGACATTATTTAATTAGATAAGCTTTTAAATTGCATTAATAAATAATATAAGTTAAGGGCATTATAGCCAAAAGAAAATAATTTTTTCGATTGATAATGAAACTTTAAAAGGATTGCTTTCATTTTTTTTTTTAATTATAATAACTTATAAAGTTTCAAAAATATTTTAAAAATATTTCAAAGACTTGTAGACGTTAGGTTGGTATGTTATCAAGTGAAGACTATATTTACTAATCGAAAATTGAAAAGTTTAATACAAATCATATTTTTAAAAGCATTTTTAATTTTTTTATGTATTCCAACTTTTTTCTTTGTATAATAATTTCTATGTATACATTAAAAGGTCATATGTCTCACGGTTTCTTCTTCTTACAGGAAAAGAAATTGTACAATTATGTCGCTTGTGATCGCCATACATTTATCTTATCTCGCATCAGTCGAGCTGTCATCAAATTTTAAATACCGGGGAAAGGTCAGAAAGTTCAACTCTGTGTTTAAGAAATAGTTTTATTCTAAATTTCATGTTATATATAAGTAAAACTTGCTCAAACCAAATTAACAACATTATATTTGTTAATTTTCCAAAAATAATGTGTCACAGATGTATATTTTATTTTTGCAAAACTTTTAAAACCGAGAATTAACTTTTGTTTACAAATGTGTCCATCGCTCAAAAATGGCCGAAAATTGAATTTTATTTTAAATATTGAAAAAGTTTAGATTCCAATCAATATAATTTCTGTTTGAAATACACCAGAGTATTTTGCTTATTGGAAATAGTAAATTTAATCATTTAGCTTTCAATTAAAACTAAAATAAAAGTTTCAAGAAAACTTTTTATTTTTAAAAATTCAATTTAAAAGTTAATGATCGAAAATGAGTGGAAGTACCAACATGAATGTGACCTCCAATCATTTGGTTTCACTCACTAAATCCTCGGATTTTATCTTTAGTATTGCTAATGTAACCAAATAAGCAAGGCTCACCCATTCATGTACTCATAGTTAGTTTCTTTTTTTCTAAGAAAAGAAAATGTTTAAATCTATTAAGAACTCATATCCTTAATTTTTGTCTTCGCACAAGTAAACATTTGTTATTTTTATTATCTATTGTCTTTCATCATTCCATCTGAACTCAGATGATACTTAATATCAGATTTTCAACATGTTGTCCATTCGTGCATACACCATCTTCTTTCGGTTCACAGTGCAACAAACTATATTGACTTAAGCTTTCTATATTTGACATTCAAGGATCTTTTTTCTCTCTTATATTTTAAGTTTAATAACTTCTACTATTACAGGTAATTTATCAATGAGAATTGTATTGCTTGTATTAAACTTGGTAGTTAATTATAGACGGGTGTTATTTGTAGAGAGTAATATTTTGTATGTTTAGTAGATTATATGTGACTTGATTGTAAATATTTAAAATATCACGTTATAAAAAGAACTATTGTTGTTCACCTTTGTTTTATTTTTACTAAATTTTATTGTCTAATTTTTTATCATGCCGTTTGTTGTCATAAAAGTAAAAATGATTAACATTTATTCATTAAAGTTAGTGTTATGTATTCATATACTTCCTTAAGGAAATTAATATTTAACTTGTTTTCAGATGAAAACCTTTGCCCGCTTTAAGAATCCTTTTCTGCTTGGCATAACAGACATGATATCTTGATCCTTGTTAATTGCATTTTAAATGACTCAATGATTCTGATCGTGCCCCCAGCGATGAACTCGCAAGATACTCCACTGGTTCTATTTTATATACTCAAGTTTAGTCTCGGCATTTAGCGTTTTATCTTTTTGTTGTCACTATCTCTTACATGGTACAAGTTTTTTCTTACACACTTTCTAAAATGTCACTCTAAAGACAAAATTCCTGCGATCCTATTTATTTCCTCGGCTGTAGATTTTTAGTTAGTTGCCATAAACACTTATTAATGAATGGCTGTCCTGTCACTCCATGGCTATATCGAGTCATAACCTTTAGGCTTTACCAACACTTTCGTTTTATGTGTTACAGTTTCTCAATCTTTCTTATCCAACAAAAAATGTTTCAAATAATGGTGTTCAATATTTCTTATTTCTCATTAACACTTTCTAATGATTATTTTTTCCATTATTCATACACGTCTTCAGTCAGTTGGTCATAAGATTCATTTCTATTTTTACATAAATCCTTTTCACCGTTTAAATGTAATCATTACACGTCTCACTTCGTCTCTCCACATTCTACTTGACAGGTACTTCTCTTAATCATTCAGATAATAAAACATTTCCTACGGTCGCCACGCACATCTCTTGATACATCTATTCATTCTTTTCTCTGGTTACTCTATCAATTTAAACAATCACCGGTCACCTTTCAGTTTAAAGACATCAGCACATTCTATATTCCAAGTAACTCACTTTCTCAACTGTTCACGCTCCACTCAGTCCTTATATGAAATTGTTATTTAATTATTTTATTTTATTTTATTTATTTATTTTGCTTCATACTTTTACGCGTGTTCATCCAGGTTACCTATTCACGTTCAGCTAATAAAACCTTTCGGTCTTACTGTGACATAACTCATCAGCTTATCTGACCTCACACTCACCTTCCCTAATGACTTCCCTTCCTTTAATTCCTCGGAACGTTTTCCTTAAGTTAATAACCATTCCTCAATTCTAAATTATTTTTAAAAAACGTTAGCCATTATTTGAATTTATTTATATTTTGTAAATGACCTACACAATGACTAATATCTCATTTAACAGAAACTATCGATATCCATGTGACCAAACAATTTATATATACACAATCCATCACGTGGATATGGATTTAATATTTTTTAATTTCATTCACACTAGCTTGGCTTAGGGAATGAAAGCTCAATTTTCAGTTTAACCATAGATAGCTCATTGGTTAAACTCGTATCCATATCCTTGAAGAAACCTCCAAAAAACTTATGCTGCAAATTAAAAAGAAACTTGTCTACTTCTGCGGCCAGTTTAAAAACGTCTAAAAATTCACTGTATCAAAATTCAAAAATTTACTTTCAATAACTCACACACAAAAAATAAATTTTAATACAATCATAATCAAATCTTATCATTGGTAATCTTATTTTTAAAATAATTTATTTTTAAGTGATATTAATTATTTTTCAATTTAAATTAAATTTATTTTTAAGTTCCTACACTCTCAGTTAGCAGAAACTCTAACGTCATTTACCTTTTATTGATAAAATTTAATCGCGATCTCAAAGGTGACCAAAATCAAATCATTTAGAACGGACCCATGCCCCATCAAATGTTGACCGTCATTTGAACCAATATCTTTTTATCATCCACTCAAAAGTGGCTAAACTTTAGAGTTTAAGCCTTATCAAATGTTACCCACTGTGCCACAAATCATTGAAACTGACAACTTACTTATTCGTAAATGATTACTTACACATCCAAATTCTATCCTCACTCACACTCAAGCAGACCTCTACCCGTGCTCACTAACAAGGGTCAATTTGCCCTCTTACAAATGCCCAAATGTCTCATCAAAGATCCAATGTATGACACACCCTTAAATGATCCCCTCAATTAGATTTTTAAATGAATGCAGGCCTAACTCACACTCAACCTTCCCTCTACGCAACCCTCTCTAAACACTCTTAACACAACACAAGCCTTAACTCACCCAGACTTTTTGAGAATAACCGCGTCTCCATTTCCACTAAGAGTTTTTCGTCTCTTAGTCTTAGCTTCAACTGAGTCTCTTTTTGGATCATGCTTTCTTTTTTTTCTCCCTTTCTTCGTCACTCAACCTTTCTCCTCCCACGACAGGTTCCGGCTCCTCCCACCGCCGGTCCTCCTACTATCTCGTTGTTATTTTCTCCTACCAATACCATTATTGCTAGACTGCTATCTAGCTCCGCTGAGGTAACAAAGCTCTAATACTGCGGACTGTCTCCCTTGTTTTAATTATATTTTTTGTTGAGGACGATCACATAAAGCCAGCAAACTGAATTCCTTGTTCTTTTTCTCCAAGATGGGGTGTTTCCGGCAAACCAGGGAGGATGAGGATGATAAGATACGAAAAGAACAAAACAAGAAGATCGAGAAACAACTGCAAAAGGATAAACAGGTCTATAGATCTACACATAGACTGTTATTATTAGGTCAGTGTTTTTTGCGCTTGTGATGCATTTTTTCATTTTATTTACCACTTTATCTTTTTGTTCTAACATTAAAAACAATAATTAAAAAGACATTACCGAAATTGTCATAAATAGGTTCAAGAAATAACTTATCCCTCATTACATGGTTTATATTAATGTGCATAAAACATGTACCCCCCTCTGAAACAAATGTACGAGATAGTGAAAAAAAATATAAAGTCGGGGTTCATTATTTAATAAATTTTACTTCCAAAATAATTCCCCTCTTTAGAGACATTTAGGCTTCTTGTGTCAGACGGCAGCCGACATGCTTTGACATATACATTGAATTTTTATGTGTTGATCATTTGATTTAGCAACATTATTTACTTCATAAATAAATGAACCCATAGCCATGAAATTGAAAATCGGTTAATTCTGAATTTTTTATCTACTCCAATTATTAATTTATCGATTTCTTCATCATTCGCATAAACAAACATACGTAAACGTAACGTACACATTTTATTTTTATTGACCAAATACTGTAAGTTTTTTATTTCATTCTTGTTTTTTTAATTTGGTAGCAGTATTTCTTATTTACCTTGTGAATATTAAGGGTGATCTTTAATTTTAAACGTTGACATTACCAAAATTCTATTTAAAGACGTATATACACACAGCAATATCGGTACTGTCAAAAAGTCAGGGAACATTTTTCTGTTCCAATTTAAGTAAAAATGACCCCTTACTTTATGGCCGACTTCATAGTATAACCAAATGTCAAGAAGACGGTCGACACTCATACATTTTTCCTTGAAGAAGGTGTGAAGACTACAAATATGACAATAATATTTTGATCTCATCTTATTTTGATTAAATGTGTGGATAGATCTCAAAGTGTCTGATTAGAAAAAGCTGTACCTGCCATCAGCTGTGATGATTGGTTTCAACAACTATTTTTGAGGTTTTCCCATCTTTAAGATTTTAATCCTCTTCAAAATTAATGACGAAGCTTGGTTTTAATTTTATTTTGAATGTCAAGGTTTAAAGATGTTTCCTAATGTCAAATAAATTATGATTCTTTAAAAATGTGATTGTTGCTTCTTAAAATTCATAAATATAAGAAAAGACTTTCTTTTAAAATGTATGTTTCATTTTATTTTAATTTTCAATATAGTTATTTTTTCTTTTAATCTAGGTGCCGGAGAGTCGGGAAAATCTACAATTGTCAAACAAATGAGGATTTTACATGTTGACGGTGGATTTGGACCCGAGTAAGTATAAAGAACAGATTAAAACAAAATTATGTTTTCATCACTTCCATTTCCTAAAAAAAATCAACTCCGACAATAAACTTACGTTAATTTATTTTATATTGGCTCGCATTTCTTCAGAAACATTTTTAAAGGAGCGATTTTTGTCACTAGTTTTCAAAAAAAATATTTTAGATGATATATACAATTAGGGGTGGGGAAATATCATTTGTAAAAAAAAAAAACAAAATGAAAACTTGATATAGAATCAGATATCGTAAAATTCATACGCACATAATTTGCAGCTGTTTTAATCAATAAAAATATAAAGTTAATCATCTTCCTGGTAATACTAAAAAATTTAAATTTCCTTTCCAGGGAGAGGAGACAGAAAATTGAATATATTAAGCGAAATATCAGAGATGCAATTTTGGTAAGTAGTTAAAAAAAAAGTGTTAAATGTAAAAATATATAAAAGTAAAATTAGAAAACATTCTGTGAATATTCGTTACGTACATTTATATAATTTCGTTTATTTCTTTTCTTTTCTTGTCTTATTTACTATAATACAGTCACACAGTGGCAGATTGTTCTTGGTAAAAGTAAAACATTATTGGATTCGCTCAATGTTTGTTCAAACGTTTCTTCTGTTTATGACTGCTTCTTAATATATTTTTATTTTATCCAAACCATATATATTTTGTAAAGTTTGGAATGGGGAAGGGGAATAATAATGTCTTTAAAAAAACTGAACGTCTTAAGTTAAGATTCTTAATGCTCTTTTTACAAATACTTCAAAAGCAGTTGAGTTTAAACATATCTGTAAAAATGAAATTATACAAATCATTTTACTGGGTTGTTATTAAATCATTGACATTAATCATGGACACTATTGTGGAGGTTGACTCTCTATTTATTCTTTTTTAAATGGCAATTAATTTTTTGGTATGTAGTTTATGGATTATCCTTCCGTACATTTACTACAAACTGCGCACGCGCGTGCGTCTGTTCACTTGTAGATTTTTCGTTTGAGACTTGCTGACATTGGTTTAAAAAAAAAGTGATGTTATATATATCAATCCTGGATTTTCTTTTCTTGACGTACTATCCTTTTCTCTGGTTTTATTTTATGTGATACCTTGTCATAGTAGAAAGCGTGTATTTACGCACACACATAGACACATACACGTTTATACACAGCCCAGCCGCCATAATGCTTTTCAATATGGCGGTGGTCGTGAAAATATGGCGGATCTGGCGCAGTCAGTCACTTGTTCACTTCTTTTGAAAATTCAACACTCAACGGTTTTGTTTGCTGCAAACCAGCTACGATTACAACGATCTGCTGCAATTTGTAGTCTTCTTTCTTCACTTGCTTCTAAGGAAGTTGCCATTCCCACAACACTTATATTTTGCTCTTTTCTTTCAACCCCACCCTCGATGTCCCTTTGCCCTTCTTCCTCTTAAGGTCTTTAAGAATTGGGAGACCCTAGTTATAAATACAGTTTTGTGAATTTTTTTATTATTTTATTTAAATGTTGATACACGACTTCTACTTCCTCTTTTATAATAACTTATGGTTTTAGTATTTCGATCTATTCTTTAACCATCATCACCACCTGTAGGTCGTGTCTGCTAAATTATCTTTCGTTTAGTCAGAAATTATCATATATATATATATATATATATATATATACACTTTTATCTACACCATTCGTTCGTCAGAAATAAAATTCCAATCTATCCTTTTATCTCCGCCATTCTGAAATGCCTGTTATAAAAAAAAAAAGCAAAAAAAAAAACTCATAATATATTTCAACAACTTTCTAAGTTTGGTTGGAGATATTTCTTTTTGACATATCTTGAAAAAGGTTTTTATAATCGGCCAAACAAAATAAGAAAAGTAGCAAGCAAGAGTTTTTAATTTCACAGATGTCAGTTTTTGCAAGTTGTTGGGCAAAACCTTTTTTCCGAAAAAGTATGGCTAAAAAAAAAAAATAAAATTCTGCCACTTGTGTTCTCTGCTAGAATTAATAAATGCTGTTATTGTGTGACCTTATTAATTTCCAAACAGTTTGCTTAATTTGACTTGTGAAATTTTCAAATGGCTTATTTATGCCTTCAAAATAACAAATATTGTATTTAATTTCGTCGCAAAAATGAAATTGTATATTCCTTTGATGTGGAAACATGTAAACATTTTTATTTAAGACTTTTGTTTTTAATTTCTTCTACTTCATTTTTTTGGTTTTGCTAAAAATAAGTCTTACAACTTCCTTTCTAATTTATACAATCTACATCGGTTAAGTGCCTTCTGTGTAAAATGATTGTTTAGGAGATGAGTTTTTAAAAAAAAAAGTGAGGATATTGCCAGGCGAAAATAAAGATTACCTCCTACCTGTTTCTATTCTCAATTATTATCAGTTTTCATATTTTTTTTTTTTAGCTTTATTTACAAATCTTTTAGAACCATCCGAAAAATACTCTTCTTAATCAAAGTCCATTTTATTTCAGAAAATGAGCATTTAGGTTCCCAACTTCGTTAAAGTCACTTCGTCTAATTTTTAAAGATATCTTTGCAAATAGAAAAGGTGTGCCGACTTAATGCTCGCAGTGGTACAGACAGACAAGGAAGGAAATCTGATGTAGCAGTTAATAGTTGTAACCTACCTGGACATGAAGGGTGGGTAGTTTGCATGGAATGTGAGGGTGTTTTTCTTAACTACAACTTAAATCATTTTTACTTCTTTTTTGGCGGGGGGATCTCAAAGTCGATGTTTTGGACATCCTTTTTTCTTTTGTTTTTTAATGATTCATATTTATTCTCACTGTAGCGTAATAATGTTCTCTTGTAGATATCATACGCCCACACTGTCATCTGTGATAAATTAAAATTGCCCTCGTTAAACTGTTGTGCTGTTTAGTTCTTTAGTGAGTTTGTTGTTTGTATTTCCCAGTTGACGCGTTCGAAATTCTTAAGGAGTAAAACAAGTAGTTAAATGCGTTTATTCCTAAAAAAAGGTTGTATAAAAAAGCTCATTTTTATGTGATTTAATTAAAATTTTAAAAAAAAACTTAAAATTTACGGAATTTCTCTCTACATCTCTAGAGATTTTAGCCTAGGTGTTCGTAAAACTGCCATAATTTTATAGAGTTCTTCAATTGTCATAAACTTTCTCTTTCATCTTACTCTTCTTGAGAAAGTATAAACTTTTCAAAACGAACAAACTTTTCTCCTGCGTATAAAAATACTAAAACATTTTTAATAAAAATATGCTGATGTTGTTGTTGTTGTAGTTAGTAATTAGCATTTCATTTTAAAAAAAATTTTAACAACCCAAATATTGTCTTTTTTACTTTTCGTTTCGGATATGTCTAAAAAAATCTCAGATAAATATTCTTTTTTAATCTTATCTTACATTCTAACATTATATCTAGTAGTTAAAGACTAAAATGCTTACTAAATCTGAGTTTTAGTGTAAAAAGTAATAAACTTAAAAAATATACTTACTAAGTAGAATAATGATGTTATTGTTAATTACAGTTCAATACTAGAACAGATACTTGTATTGACATGTGTCTGTGAAAGTGTGGACGACTTTAAATCTGAAAATTCCAACTTTTTAAGAATGGATATGAAAAACAATTATAAATGAAGAAATGCTTTTACACTCCTCTGAATATTAATATTACAATGGAATTTGATTGTTTTTGTTTTGTTTTTTTTTTGTTTTGCTCATCTAATTTATGAATTTTTAGTTAATGGTTGGAAGATTAGGCAAAATTTTTGTTGTTGATTTACTTTTAGTAAAGTTTATTTCTTAATTTTAAAGTGTTTTATTATTTTGTGATCGATTTTATTTGTTGTACATCTAAAAATCATTAAACTATATCATTTATGAAGAAGAAGGAAGGCATTAACTCAAATTGCTACTTGAAGGGACTCTATCCCATTAACTTCTGTTATTTTTAATGGATGAATGAAAATAAAAGTAAAAAATCCAATTGTAAATATTGGATAAGTTTTAAAAAATTATCACATCTTTGACTTTCTGTTTTTCTTTCTTTCTAAATTTATTGCAACTTGAGTGGGAGTCATTAGTTATTCAGTCAAAATGTTATTGCTAAAGAAAAAAGTAAATCAAAATGTGTGCACGTTGTTGGACTTGTCCTCTCTTTCTTCATATCGAGTTCGTGTTTTTACTTACATGATAGGTAATTTGTGATTCTATTACCACATAGTATTTAGGGTGTGGAAATTTACTTTTTTGGCTTGCTATTTTCAAATATGTAATCCAGAATATTTTTAAAACCAAATGCTATAAAACTGTGTGTGTGTTAGTATCTGCTTCTCTCAACCTGAGGTGGTATAGCACATTTGGTGAATTCTTGTTTTTAAGTTAACTGGCCTACAGTGTATAATAGATTAAAGTTTAAATTCATAAGACTAGAATAATCTCACATGTAAAGTAAAATTCAGATGTTTAAACCCTTTTAAAAAAATTTTATAAACAGATCATATGTAAGCTATGAAAATAAGATTTTGTAAGTTTAGTTAATCAACTTACTCCGTTACCTTACAATTTAAATATGACTTATTGTCAATGTAGAACAAATATCGGAGACAATTTTACATTGAAAGTATTAAAGATAAAGAGACACTCTGCTTTAAACTGAAATTCTGATGTCTAGTGAATTTAAGAGTTTAACTTTTAGCCAATCTCATTCAACACTCTATTGCTTTTCAAAAGAAAAAATTAAGACAAAAGCAGCTTTTGTCTTATTTTTTTCTTATCTTCATCCCTATTGCTTTTGATTATATTGTACATTGTAAAAATCATAACTAGCATTTGTTATATTTCTCCTGACTACATCAATAAAAACCCTTTATTAATCTGAAGCAGTTCTTTCTCAGGGTGAAACACATCACTTAAGTGTTTTCCATTGTCATTTGATCTCTCTCTCACACTCACACACACACACAAGTGTGTGTGTGTGTGTGATGATATTTGGGACATATACTTGTATTACCTATTTTCAAAATAATATCAGATTATGATACCCCATCCCTGGAAAGAGTTTACTAATTAAATTCTAACATAAGATTTATTTATTTTCACATAATACTTGGAAAATGGTATGGCATTCAATTGCTGGCCTTGTTTTATAGGAAATAATTGTTAGACACCGGTATCCACATTTAGCAACCATTCCCATGTTAAGTATGTACTTAGCTTGTGCCATTTCCTATTTGTAAAAATGACCAGAATTGAATCTAAGTGCTTTCCCACACTTTCTTACCCTCTTTCTGGGTGGTCTTGCTTTGTAAGTTATAAAAAAAATATCTCCTAGAATTGTCTTTTTACAGGTAGTTAAGAAATATGCCACTAATTTAAATGATTATTTGATGACATTGTGTTTCTTCATTACCTATTCTATGCTATATGTGCATCTATAAATTATTGTAGATGTGTGTGAATGAGTTTGAATGTGTGTTTATGTAGTATGTGTGTGTTCATATACTTATTAAGAATTGTTTGTAGCTATACTGTCACGTGTATGTGTCTGCATCTACATAAAAAAGCCATTTGGCAATCAACCTGTTTATAGGAATTTAGTCACTTTTAAATCTTGAGTTGTTGAGCAACAAGTTTAATGTGAATATTCCAAAATATCTTTCTTTTTTTGAATCAATTAAAGTAGTTAAATAAGCAAGTAAAATAAAAAACAAATTAACAATGTTATATTTGTTTTTAACAAGAAATACAAATCACAATGAAGAGTTCTCCACTATGTCAATTATTTTACATGCTGCATATTGGCAATATTATTTTTTAATTTTGTTTTGGTTTTTATTTTATAAATGAGTGAGCCCATACCATAAAAAAAATGAGGGCAAAATATTTATATCGATATGCCATCTAAAATGATGGCAGCATATATATTGATGTACCTATTATTGAGTATCATACATTAAGACATTAAAAAAAAACAATAATTCAAACCCCTGATCATGACAGGAGGGAAATTATATATATATATATATATATATATATATATATATATATATATATGAGAGAGAGAGAGACCAGTCTTTATTATAATAGAGAAGATACCTGATATCTTCCCAAGGTTTGTTTAGATAATTGGACTTCCTTTTGCATGTATTAGCCATCATTCCATAAGAAAATACTTCCCTGTCTATAGATCTAAGGTTTTTCTATTTTCTTGTGTTCTCTTATAAAAACTTATGAACTGGTTGGAACTTAATAACCTCTAGTATACAAATAAGGAGTTCAACTAAACATTATTTGGTATGTTAATGTTATTTGTTGTTATACATTGATTTAGTATGCGCAAATAGTGTAATGGTTAGCAGCTTGCAATGAAAACCACACTAAACTGTGTCCAAATTCCAGCCAACTGTGTTACATTCACTTTCATGCTGATAACATTGAGGGAGATATGAATCCATCACTTCTTCCTCCAGCTATGGGTTAAATAGCAGAACAGACTGAACCCTCTAGCTCTAGTTGGTAATCAATCTAGGAGAAAGACAACTCTAAATTCAAAACTCAGCCACTTGAAGTTGTACAAAAGATATGGGTAGCTGATACTTTGTAAAACCAAAACATGATATATCTGGACAACTATGGCTGATCCCACTGGAGAATTAATTATCATGAATGTTGTTGACACCAATGAGCATTGGCCCCAAAAGTGTCTTTTTTTCTTTTTTTTTTTTTGCTACATTGATTTATTCCAACTGTTTTCTTCATCTTGGTTGTTATAATCACAATGTTTCAACCATTATATTTTCTAGCCACTTCTACATGCCTATTAAATCTGCTAACCTGATACTTTCAAGCTGTACTCTTTTATTAAATTTTGCAAGATTTGTTCTGGTTTCACCATCCATGTTAGAAAATAGCTCATCTTAATTGTATTTGTTCTGTTCAGCTTTGTTTTGGCATAAGACCACAAATATGGATCACCCAGTGACAATCAAATTTACTATTCAGTAATAATGAACTATAAGGCCAACTTGCTAATATTACACTATCTCATATTCAATTCACTCTTGTGATGTCACTTCACTTTGTTTTACTGAACCAGAGTATATGAATTTCACTGCTTAATCTAAGAATTGAACTCCAGATTACCAGGTAATTGTATAAACTTAACCAATGCATGTATCCACTAAGCTATTGTCTTGTAAGGTTTGCTTTAAAATTCCCAAGTGGTTACCAAATACAATAGGTATCTGAAGAAATCTAGAGAGTACAACAGTCAAAATATTGTGACTATAAAAACTAAGATAAGTACATCAGTATATAACTTCATTTCAGAAATTTAGATAAAAATTATCATTTCTGTAGAATTTAGTTCTGTGTGTGCATAGTGTAGGGGTTAAAAACATGGAAAAGGGAAACTGATATACCAAGTTCAAATTCTGGCTGAGTTTTTTGCATTCACTTTTGCACAAATACTGTTGGAAAAGTTATGTATCCATATCTTCTTTTCCCAGTTATGGGTTAAATAGCAGGACCAACAGGGTTCTTAAGCCTTGATTGGCAACCAGTCTAGAACAACAACAACTCCGTATATGAAGCTGTTAACTCCCCACTCTTCATAAAAAAACTTACTTGTTACAGAAACCACAGCATCAACACTTACTGGTGAGGTTGTGGCCCTTTACCTCCCTAGAGGAGTTTGATAAGGATGAGTGTATCGTATGGTATATATTTATCTTGCTTATGTATTTTTAATAATAGGGAACTATTTGACAATGCTTTAAAGCAAATATGAGTTATTTTTTAATAGAACAAGAGAAATCAATACAAAAGTAATTTATAAAGATATTCTCCACTGAGACATTTTCAATTTTAGTTTTTGTTTTTAATAAAAAATCTCTGGGTGTATTAGCATGATGAAATTCTATTTTCTTCAAATAATCAAAGTGTCTTGTCTATAATATTTGTTAAACTGAATGTGAAATTTATTTTAAACATTCTATTTAGAAATGATGTAATAAAAACTAATATCTTAATTCTGAGTAATCCATTATTTATTTTCTTTCTCTTAAAAACATTTTTCAGCAGATATCGAAATCTAGCCATTACCTTATGATACTACTTTCTTTTCTCACATTAATACACAAATATCTATGTAACTTAATTGATGAAGATAAGTATTTGTGAAATTTACCTTGAAAGTTTTATTTTAACTAATTAATATTTTGGTTAATACCTGAATATTTTTCAAATGCAGATCATTTAAAAACTTTGAAATTAAGATATTTTCTGCGCTTTTTCTTTTTTTTTTGTTATTCATAGCAGCATTAAATACATGTGAATATTTCTTCTTGAGTTAAATACATAATTTACCATACTCGGCCTTAGTTATTAAGCAATTTATATTTTACTAATTCAAATATTACTCAAATAATAACCTGATTCTGTTAGTAATGTTTGTAATAATTCCTAACCCATGACAATTCTCTTTTCTTTTTTTTTTTTTTTTTCAAACACAATATATTGGTTGTGTATCAAAATATGCTAAACAGTTTTCTAAAATATTAAATAAAATATCTTTTTTTCTTTACCATCAAAGATAGTGAATTTTTATGGCAGAAAAAATGACGTAGTAGTTGAATAGCAATAACGTCAGTGTGCATTGGTAAGAAAAAATGAAAACTTTACCAGTTCAAATATTGTCATACAACTAATTATTTTTCTTTCCTCTGCTAACAGAATTTGCTGTTTCTATATATGAAAGTTTTGATGTAATTTTTAGAAATAAACCATACATGTGATATCACAGGTTACTGAAAAAGTCTGTTATATGTATATATTTAAATTTATTAATCACTTTTTTCTTTCATAAATATCCAGCAGATAATGATTAGTAATAGTGATACTATTTCTATTTTCTAATAGCAATAGTTGCATGTTGAGAAAACCCTTTTCTCCTGTAAACATTTGGTTTTTTTCTTGTTTTGATTACTTTCTGCAGAAAGTTTGCAATCCTTGAGTGAAACTTTTAGAATTAACTGAAAACCCATTAATATTAAATACCTCATAGTTTAAAAATTTATTTTCCTTTTCATTGATGAGTTTCTTAACTGCACTTAACTTAGCACTTGGGATGGAAACTTAAAATTGTAGATATTTTAGCTTTTGAACCATACTAGTTTGTATTATTACACAAATGTCAAGTGGAATTGCATATAGCTAAAAAATGAGATATATTTTCTTAAAACTTCATCTACTTCAGTGGGTTTATATGCCTTTAGGTATGTCTTTTCTACAACTTTATATGATTAGTCCATCTGCATATTTTTATAGTGGTAAGTGAAAAACTAAGTCCAATTCTTAACAGAAAGTGGTTGGGTCTGCCTGAATATTACAGGAAACTGAATAACCTGCTTCTTTAGAAAATTGTATTCATATTCTTACTTGAATTTAGAGAATACAAAAAATATTAACCAGTATTGTCATCTTACAAAGAAACTGGCATGTCTGTGTAAATAACTGGATGCAGTTACTTTTATTAATTTTTGGTGTGACTTTTTTGCCAACAATGTTAGTAATATAGTTGTTTATAGGTAGTTTATATTTTGGTTTGTATCCGAAAGGTATAATTTCAGGATCAGAGATTTAACTGTAAAGGATTTGGGAACTTTTAAAAAGTGGCTTATTAGATATGAAAGTTGTCAAATACTTTCGGGTTAAATGTCTAATCTTGAAATTATTTCTTTGAGATGCATTGTATAAAAAATACTATAAAATAACAAATTTCTTTCCTACCTCAGTTGAAATGCTATTTTTAAATCTATATAATCATTCTCTGACTAAAGAGTCCATTTTGCTTTTGTTTTAGCCTTCCTTTTTGTGAAGTATGGTTAATAAGCATCTCCTATGTGGTACTTATAATGGAATCATAAATCTCATTGCTTTAACCACAAAATCAAGTGAGGTAAATAAACACTTTTTTTAGAATTCATGGTAGAAACATTCTGCTTACTGATTTGTTGATTCTCTCTACACACTACCACAAAGTTAAGGGAAGAAAAAATGTAATCTATGAACTTATATATTTAAAAATATTTTCACATTATTTTATATTATGCCGATGTGTGTGTATGTATGTATGTATGTATGTATGTATGCACATGGATTTGGTTCATTATTTTTGTTAACTTTTTTTACTCTTGTTTCTTCCAAAACTTTTTGATAGTAATGTTACAAACCTGGCTGATAAATGTGAAATATTTCAACAACAGTAATTTATAAGGCAGTGTTGTTTGGCTAACTGAAATATTTTACACTTTATTATAAGTTTATGGGATTTTTTAAAAAGTTGCTGAAACAGTATATGCAACCCATGCTAAAACTGTATTGACTTCTGAAGGAGTGACTTGACTAAAGTAGAAATTAGGAATGCAAGGATGAGAATGGATGAATGATATAACTATCAGAATTAGGCTTGGTACTGAAAGGCTTGGTGAGTTTTTGAGGGCAACAAAATTGAAATGATTAAGATGTTTGAATGTATAGGAAATCTGATAGGATAATTATTTTGGTAAGTAAAATGGTTAAACTATATTTGCTATATCTAATGCTTAGATTGGGTGGAAAATCTCTTCATTAAAAAAAAACTGCCTTTTTCTTCTTTTTTTTTTTTTTTTTTTTTAGAGCTAAGATAAGGTGCTCTTAAATTAGCACAATGGAAAGCATC
The DNA here is from genome assembly GCA_037127315.1 of Ascarosepion bandense. Lineage (NCBI taxonomy): Eukaryota > Metazoa > Mollusca > Cephalopoda > Sepiida > Sepiidae > Ascarosepion > Ascarosepion bandense. The sequence continues at coordinate 3,568,458 of JBBBDQ010000571.1, forward strand.
AAGTTTATCTTGTTTATGGTTCAGATTTTTCAATCCCTCCTTCCTCATTACATGCCCCAGAAATTTCAACTGCCTCTTCCTGAAGTTAAGCATAAGTTTCTTTTTTGTTTCCATTTTCTCCAAAACCTCATTGTTGCTCACATGTTTGACCCATGGTATCCTCAGCATCTTCCTGTAGAATCTCATTTCTGTTTTGAGGTGATTGTCCAGCATTCACTGCAATACAGGAGAACAGATATCGTATAACAGTTCAGTACTCTTTTCTTTGTTTCCAATAAAATTTTTCTGTCTCTTTATACTCTGCTTAGCTTTTGGGATACATCTTTGGCCATTCCAATATGTCTTAGCATCTCAGTGTTGCACTTTCCATTCTCTGTTAGAACACTTTCTAGATATTTAAATTTTTCTACCTGCTTGATTTTAGTATCCTCAGCCTATTTGTATTTTGCCTTCGTCCTATTGCTGATAACCATGCATGTGTCTTCTTGTAGTTTACACTTAGTCTTTTCTTCTTGCCCTCCTTTGCTATCTTCTGTGGGAGTTTTGTAGTTTCCTTTCTGTGTCTGCTATCAGCACTGTATCATCTGTATATCTTATATTGTTAAGATTGTGGCCATCAATAATGAATCCTGGTAGGACTTCTAATTCTCTCAGAATTGCCTTGCTGGTTGAATAAATCTAGTGAGAAGACACATCCTTGTCTTACACCGCTTTCTATTTTTGTATATCTGCTGAACTCATTTCTTGTCTGTATGCAGACAGTTTGCTGCCAGTATAGATTTTTGATTATTCTAATGTCTTTCTAAAATGTCAAGGTTGCTGAGCAGCTCTAACCGATCTTTGTGTCTTTCTTTGTCGAACAACTTTGTGTAGTCCATAAAACACAGGTACAAATCCTTCTGCATTTGTATGGCTTTATCTGATAACATTTTAAGTATAAATATTGCTTTTCTTGTTCTGGTGTCTTTAATGAACCCACATTGTTCTTGTCCCATCTCTGGCCTGAGTCTGCTGTGCATTCTATTTGTCAGGATTTGGATAATGAGTTTTGTTATGTAATTCATTAAGCTGATTGTTTGCTGGAGTTTGCATTCATTTGCACCTGGTTTCTTAGGCAGTGCTATGAAAATAAATCTGCTTAGGTTTTCTAGTATGTCACTTACTGTTGTAGATTTCATTTATTATGTCTGTAATCTTGTCTATTCCAAAATCATCTAAGGTTGTCAGAATCTCTATTACAATTCTGTCTGTCCCTACCACTTTGTTTCTGTTCAATTTGACCATTACAGCTTCCACTTGTGTTTTTAATATTTCCAGACCATCAATATTTTTGTGTATTGCTGGTTGCCCTCTTTTATCAAGGAAAAGTTATCAGATATATTCATTCCATAGAGGGACAGGAAAGCAGTGTGTAACATGATTGGGGGACCAGGGTTTGGGAGAAAATGACAAAAGATCTACAAGGGACTGAAGGGGGGGGCATGATTGCCTACATCCTGAAAGGATATGCCATATAAAAGAAGAATTTATTACTCACTCACTTGAAATCAAAACTGAAAATAGGGAAGTATGAAGATTTTCACTCCCAGGATAAAACCTGTTTTTTAGGCTTCTGGTGCAATATAATAATAATAATAATATACTTTGGTGCAAATTAGTTGAATCAAAACGAATAATGTCTTCCTCGGATCTTTCACAATTTCCCTGATCACGGTTGGAATTACGAGAATGACGTGTTTTCCGAAGCTCTTGAAAACTTACGCTTTTTTTTATCTTTATGAAATTTTATTTTTACTATTTTAACGTAAACATGAATTTTTCTTCGTATTATTATCTGTTTCTCCTTTAAATGATCCTGATAGATTAATCAACTAGTTTTCTTATTATATTTTACTTAGCTGTCGATTTCGCACTCCACCAATGTCTATTGAACAGGTGTATAGGCTCATCCCTTGTTCCCTGTTTAGGATGTGGTTTCCGGTTTTCTCTTTTCCAATCTTTTCACTTTTCTTCTTTTTTTTTTTTTTTTTTTTTTTCAATTGGAGTAGATAGTAGATAGTCTATGGCCCAGTTCACACTCCACCCACGTCTATTGAACAGGTTAAGAGGCTCATCTCTTGTTCCCTGTTTAGGATGTGGTTTCCGGCTTTCTCACTTCTAATCTTTTCACTCTTACGTAGCCCCCGGCACATCAGTGGTGTTACCGCCTTGCTCGGGGTGATATGATTAAAAAAAAACAAAAAAATATAATTGAATTAAAAATGCACCTGACACCAGCTTAAAAATTTGAGGATCAGTAATTTTTAAAGAACAAATAATATTCTGATGTGATTGTGTAATTCTTCAGATCATTAGTACTTCTATGGATGAAGCAATGCTATTTTCTTTAATTTGTTGTTTGCAAAGATTTGAATAATCTCAGTGAACACTAGTGAAGACAAAATCTTTGTATAACTTGTTACAAAACAACTAAACAGATGTTCTGGATGTAATTCTCTTTAAAGAATTTTTTAAAAATATGTTATGAAAAAATTTGTTAAAACTAGCTTTTCAGGTGTTTTATGTGATTTAGTAGAGTGATATTGAATTATTTTAACTTATTTGTAACTGTTAATTTTCCTTATTAAATAGATGGAAACTTTGTCTAATAACATAAGATTTTACTTTGTTTAAATATATAATAAGGTTTGATTTGCTTAATTTAATATTTTATATATTATAGAAATGTTTTTAGCATTTTTTGTGTTTGTGTGTGTGTGTGAAAAATTTTTATAACTGCAATTTTGAAAACAACAGCAGCAAGTGTCTTCAAAACTTTCATAGATAATTACTGTAGGGTAAGGCATGATTTCAAGATAAGCATCATTACTATTAACCCAGAGTATTCCAGCAGTACCTCATGATATCACCAAATTCTATTGGCTTTTCATCAATGTAAGAACATATATATTCAGTTTTTGCTCAATGATAAAGGTGCTTATGTATTTCTTCTTTTCTGTTGATGACAATGCTAGTTTCCTTAAATATACTGAGGTCAAATTGGTAATAAAACCTCAGCACCTGGCTTTGATAGGAAATATATTGGTTGTCCAGCCATTTCTCATGCATTGCTCTTGCAGATCTTTATACTTTCCTATTTTATATTGATATATCCAGTCAATAGCTTCCTAAGAAAAGCCTTTAATTCTGTTATGAAAACTTTTTTGAATTCGCTAAACAGATCACAAAATTATGATGTTATCTTAAGTTAAACTGAATTTTGATGCCTTTAGTGTGAAAGTATTCAGTACATACAATCAAAACAGTTTATTGTATTTCCCTACACTACAAACATTTAACTGAAAATTTAAATGAAATTATAAAATATATATTTAAAAAAAGATGAATCAAAAAGTTATTCAATACCCATTCATAAAAAGAGTAATCTAATACTACTGGAGAATGTAAATTTCTAGATACTTGGTTATAAACAGCTGTAGGTTATTTGAGAATGTTCTAAGCAGTAGTTAACATTCTTGTGATGATGGTATGGTGTATAAGTTGACTGTTGTCATCACATTAGTGAAAACCATAATACTAAAAAATTATGGAATATTCTACAGACCTCTAAAATACCATAGTGTTTATCTAAAAAATAAAGGTTACAGCGCCATTGGTAAAAAGAGCTATGACTTCATCCAGGCTTTGTTGATTCAATAGTTTACAAGTGATAGGAACATGGCTTGACAGTGATTTGTCTTTCATCCAGTGCATCTTGAAAACTCTCAGCTGTGCTGCAACTAGGATTGTAAGAATCGTAAAGAAGCAACCAAGGATTATTCACTAAGAGTTTGTAGATCTCCAAGCGTCACAAACCAGAGTTACATCTTAAGATGTTAGCAACACACTCTTTTAGGATGGCTTGTGATCTTGTAGAGCACAAAAAGTATTGCTTCTCAAGGAACTACATGTTGAGGTACATCTGAAGTTTGTTAGTGAGCATTTATGTAAGACAGATAACTACTGGAATAATATATGTGATGAGAACAACATAGTCATTTTGCCTGAATTCACTTCATCAAGTTTGAAAGAGAAAAGAATGAAGATTTCAAGCCTTAGAACACTCTTTTGATTGTGATGGATGAAATTTAACAATGAGGCTGTTTTGTTTTTTAATCTCATTATACAGGATATTGTAATTGAAGAAAGAATGATTAAAGTTATATACTAAGAAATATTGGATGAGAACTTCCTTATATCAACTTTAAAAAAAAATAAAGCTCAATTATATTGTTGTAGGACAGCAATCCTAAACAATCCTAACAAACAGTGGCTTGAAAAGAAGAAAAACAATCTATTGAGGTCAGTCCTCTAACCTGAACCTGATTGGAAATTTCAGTCTATGTTCAGCTTAGCAATTTGAATGCATTGTGGAAGATGTGCCATGAAGAATTAACGCTGTCAAGGTGAACAACGGTTATTCCAAAAACAATTTGGTTCTGATTCTGTTATGTGTGAGGTAGTGAATACTTTTTGGTCGATCCTTTTTAAATATATAATTAATAATTATTCATAAATGCGTTTGTTGAAATTGTAGCTCATTTAAAGATGAAAACCTTTATGCAGGTAAATAATGTAATAAACTTTTTTTGCAGTGTATATTGAAAATTTTTCTCACTGTAGCTATTATTACCTATTTTCCAAGAAGTTGACTGCTATCATCTCTCCAAGAAAATGTGGAACTCCAACAGCAAGTTTATCTCATATGGTTCTCCCTCTTCCTTAAGAGATTGCTACCCCACACCCCAAAAATGTAATTAGTGATTATGGCTTTCTAGTTGAATTTTAAATTGTATTGTCCTAAATATTACTTTACTTTTTAGTTTCTTTTTACAGTAACTCTTGTATGTCATTTTATACCTAATAAATTTATTTTTGCAATGACTGTCAATTGCCCACTAGACCTCCAGACAAACATTTTAACCACTTAGTTATTTGTGAAAGCGCTTTTGTTTAATATCCTCTCAAAAATGAACAAAAATAATCGGTCTACAATTGTATGAAGCATACAAATTTTCTATGACAATTATCATAGCTTTTAAATGCACCAGTACAGAAGGAAATTAGCTTACAATCTTAGCCATACATTGAATAGTTTGTTAATTGAATTAAATCAGGCTAGATTTGTATTGTTAACAAGCCATTGTTATGCTTCCATATTTACGAGAGAGCTTCATTGCTACTCATTTTTCTTTCGACCAATGCCCTTGTCTCCATTGTATCTATCATGTTAACTCTTCTTACAAGACATGGATTGAATCATCATGAATACTATTTCCTGCACCAAGAGGTCAAAATGATGACCAAATTTCTCTAGAAATAGTTGTTTTACAGTAGATTGTTTTGTCTGTACATCTACTCATGATAACAAACATTAATAAAGTAGTGCAACTACTTAAAAAGCAATTTATACTTTACAGTTAATATACACATAAGCTAACTGCAACCAATCCAGTCCAGTTTGGTATTTGATATTAGATTTATGTCCCAAATATTTGTTTTTATATTCTGCATGTTGATTACAGAAAGGGATTTTTAAAAAATATTACCACTGACTATTTTTTATTTGGCAGTTGTTATTTCATGATTTGTAATTCATCACAGGATGTGCATTGTGATGCAGTGGATATCAGCTTGGAATGAGAAATCAGAGCTGAGTTTGAATTCCAGTTGAATTCATTGCATTCACTTATGTGCAAAAACCCTTGGAAAAGGTTTTAATCAGTCTCTTTCCTCCAGCTATTGGATTCTATAGCCTTGGTTAGCAACCAGTCTACCACAAAAAGTAATAGCAACCAAATGCAGGAAAATTATCTGCCCAATCAGTCAGGTCTTGAAAAAGACATAATCGCCCAAGTGTGTATAACGTATGGCACTTAACTGACTGACTGAATTCATCACAATCAATAGAAGTGAAGAAGTAGCAAACCTCAGTTGAAAAATTGTTTGTAACAGTGTTTAGGTATCTTGTGAAAAGCTTCTCTTTCTTCACACTTCCCATCTTCATTTAATGTTGAAATGGGGTGATTTTTTTTTCTTCTTAAGCACATTCATTGTTTTCAAGAATGATATTTATTTTGCATATTGCAAATTTGAATCTAGTTCTTACAGATGCATAATATGTATTTTGGTTTTCTCATTATCACGAACTGATGTTTAGAATTTGATAAAATCACCTTTCTAGAATTTGAGATTTTGTATCATTTTATTTTTGGAGTGTTGGCTTGAAATGAGAAATTGGAGATCCAAATTTGAATTCCAGTTGCATTCGTTACATTCACTTATGTGCAAATACCTTTTGGAAAGATATGAATCCATCTCTCTTTTCAGCTATGGGTTGAATAGCAGGGGAGACTGGGTATTATAGCCTTGATTGCCAACCAGCCGACTGCAGAAAAAAAAAGCAACCTACTGCAGGAAAATCTGCCTAGCATGTATCACTTATGGCACTTAACTGACTGAATCTTTTTTTCATCATACTAGGAAGAAATTAACAAGTGTTTAAGATTAAGCAATAAATTTATCAGTGTAAAAGTTCTAATTCTTGATCCACCCCCACATCTTTTGCATTTATATTGTATATCTAAGAATTGTATTAAATTGGAAAATCTCTAGCTTTTAAAAGAATACAAGTTGCAATGCACATAGTTATTAGGAATTATAATCATTTCTCTCAGTTTGTGAATTAATGATAAAACTAATTCAGGGATGTGCATTGTGGAGCAGTGAATATCACCTCAGGATAATAAATTTGAGAGCCGTGTTTGAATTCCAGTTGAAATTTATTGCATTCACTTACACACAAATACCCTTGGGAAAGATATGAATCCATTGCTTCCCCCTCCAGTTATGGGTTAAATAGCAGGACAGATTGGGTTCTATAGCCTTGGTTGGCAACAAGTCTACTGCAGAAAGTAATGGCAACCTACTGCAGGAAAATCTTCTGCTCAATCAATCATGTCTTTCGAGACATGATCACCCAAGCGTATATCACATATAGCAATTAACTGACTGAATCTAGATTTATCTTTCTCAATATCCTATTCTAAACAATGAATATTTTTCAATATTGAAAGTTTTGCTTATGAATTTGATGACAAACTTGATTTTATTGTTTTCTATTGAAGGCTAAATTTAGCATCAAGCTTAAGGCATATAACTGAATCTTTTACCTAATTTGCAAGTTTTTCTATTTAAATAGCTTTGAAAACTTAATTCATTTGCTTGGCATACTTAGATCACCCTCAAGCAATGTGTGACACCAATTAACCTATCTGTATTATACACTAATTGCAAATCCTACATGTATGTTATTATTTTTTGCTATAGACATTTGTGCACCTGTAAATGTATATGTTTTTGTTTTTTGTTTTTTTTTTTGTTTTTTTTTTAATTAACATCTCAAAAGAGACTTAGTGCTTATCTTATGCTCTCTTAGAAATAGCATGGTTATATTCACCTAATGAATAAATGATATTGAATTTTTATATATATTATGGTATATCAAGAAGCTGATGTTGATTCAAACATGTTTTGTTCAAGATAAAAGGTTTACCTTTTGTATTTTTAATGCTTTCCTTGATGGCATATTAATTTCTGTATTTTTGTGAGAAGATGAAAAGTAACTGTTCATAATTTGTGTTACCTTTTTTTTAAACTTCCAAGTTTTTTATTAGAATTTAAGTTTTGTTTTTTTGTACTGTAATGTGAATATTATATATATGTATATAATGTTCACATTACATTATATATATGTATATAATGTGAACATTATATATATATGTATATAATGTTCACCTTACAGTACAAAAAAACAAAACTTACATATATATATATATATATATATATATATATATATATATATATAGTGTTGAGTTATGATAGCGTTTTATTGTTTTTTTTTTTGGTAGTTTTACTGATATCATAAGTGCCTGATGTCAAGGTGGAAATAGAGCATTAATAGTTTTAGTGCAAAGAATTTCTTACTTTAACTAATACTGTTATGATGCCATCACTCATCGGGGATGGTTTTCTTGCAAGAGTAAGAGCATCATAACAGTGTCTTCACAAAACTTCAAAGTGAGCATGAACCTGCTCAAGGTGTAATTGATGACTTAATATTCTACATTTGAAGTATTTCGGTAAAACCAGTTCAGCAGTTTTTAAAAATCACTTTGTAAGGCTTTCAATAATATACTTTTAATTTATTTGCATCTTCATCAGGTCTTCATTTTTGTAATGGGTAATAAAAGCACAAATATGTATTGGGAGTTGAAACAATTGTATCTTCTTCTGTAACTATTTCCAAAATATGTTCAAATCATCCATTAGTAATTGAGAGTATTGTTAAAAATCATGTGAAAATTACATGATAGTTTAGATGCCATTTAAAAAATACTAACTTGCACGTATCCTTACAAATAAATTTTTCTCTAATGAATAATTAATGAGATTAAAATCCTGCATGACAGAAAAAACAATAGCAATAGCAAATATGATATTAATTATTCAATATACATTACATGCCAGAAATTTTTTTTATAAAAGTTCAGACAATATTTTTTTAAATGACACATTATTTTAATCCTCCCTTAATTTTACAAGATTAGGGCAATTTCTTTCCAATGATTAAGATTTTCAAATGAAAATTTTATTCAACGTGAAATAACATTTTTCTCTCTTATAAAGGTAACAACTACAAATAAATACAGAGTGCAATGTCTAAATTGACCCCATTTTATATTTTTAATTTTACACATGTGCATTGTTTGCTTTTGAATTTTGGTCAGTTGGGCACCATTTGTGAGAAAAAGAGCACCATAACACAATTCACTCTACCAGAAATTTACAATTTGGAAACTGTATGATGTGCTGCTTGGCATTCATGCCAGAAGCTCCAATACCAAAATATAAAGTGCAAAGGATTCAGAAAGAGTTGGATGAGTCAAATGGTGATTACAAATGTACTGTAGCTCAGAAATCTCACTCTGGTCATTATTCTAATATGAAAAGAACTCCAGAATTTGTTGGTGTGAGCCTCAGACTCAACACAGAGGCCTTCAAGTGCCTTCAGGAGGTAATGCTGCCTTGGGACAAGAGGGTGTTTGTTGAAAGACCCTAGGTCTGGCAACAGGACTCTACACCATGCCAGACATGTAGGAAAATGAAGTCATGGCTGTTAAACAATTTCTGCAGCCACATTACCCCTTACATCTGGCCACCTATCTTCCCAGACTGCAACCCCTTTGATTATTATGTATGGGGTGCAGTTAAGCAAAAGACCAACAAAACTCCTTGTAACACCAAAGATGAACTGAAGACAAGGATTATGGCAGCATTCACCAACTTAAACAAGGAGCCTGTCCAGAAGAATTGCAGCAGATTCCAAAATAGTCTGGAGACTGTGGTTGAAACAAATGGTGATCTTATTGAATAAATTTGCTCTTTAGTATTTCAAGATATTTTTGTGTAGTTTTGATAAATATATCTGTTAAAATATATGTCAGTGTTATTTTCACTTTTGCGTAACTTAGACAACAATTTATCCATCACACATTGTACATGCAGTTTTTGATATCTCTTTTTTTTTTATATCAGAAATGTATTTGTAAAATTATTTTGCCAAATATTAATAAGCATCTTGTTCAGCATTTAGAAGATAGTATTAGGTAATCATGTTTATTGTTTAAGTGGAGCAATCTAAGTATAAATTAATATTTATATAAATAGTCCTTCATGATCTCTTCTGGTAGGTTTGCAAAAAAGCATTTTATTAAAATAAATTGTCAGTCAGAATAGATGACATTGTTCAATTACAGTTTGTCATCCAAGAAAATTTCAGCTCAAAAACGTTTGAGACATATTTTATTGGCATTACCCATTGAATATATACTGTACATGATGCTAAATTAATGTTTCTTTAAATTATAAGCACTAAAGCTATCAACCTGTTTTTAAATAACTGTTAATTCTTAAGGATTTAAATGTTTCCCAATGTCAACAATCCAGTTTTGGAATATATTATTTATATATAGTATAAATATATTTGTTGTGAGTAATTTTGTTTTCTATAAAATTTCCAAGAAGTTATGCTGAATCAAATTTTTAAACTAGACACTATCAAAAATTGCATGAAGTTTGATTTATGTTAAATTCATACTTATATAAGAATGATATATTTTAAGGTTTATAGTTTCAAACATGTGCACTCATTAAGAATAATGTTTATAGATAGTAATTGTATATATATATATATATATATATATATCGATTTTAAAAAAGCCTGAAGGAATTTTCATTTTTAACTTATCTCTTTAGGAATTCTTTTGGTCAACACTTCATCAGAAGAAATTATTGACACTAATTATGGTGAAAAGTGACAATTCTTACAAAAATGAAGAAATACACATAAGGGAAAACTATTGAACACGATTAAAACAATTTATTAGTAAAATAATTCATGATAAGTGAGCATAAAATGGAAAAAATATTGCTCACAACCATCCTAATAAACAAAGGGAGTGAATAAAATGCTCCTTCTGTTTGCACAGAGCCAGTTGATGTAAGATTATCTGGACTGCTACAAACACATGTAAATGATGTACAAAACTGTGAAAGAATTGTTTACATATTTATGTTCATAGTCCAGGTTGTCAAGTAAGTGCTGGCCTATGGCTAAATCATGCAAGGACTGAGTCATCCTTAAAGAGGGACTCTAGACTACCCAGTCTTGTATTGGCAGGAACATGCTGACATAATTCGGATTTCCAGTCTCTGATTGGTCAGTCTCACATAATCAGCATCACACTGACATTTGAATTTGTACATATTCGAACTGCTTTGAAAGTAGGAGAAACCATCTTTGATAAAAGAGGGAAACACTAAATTAACCCTGAAAACAACATGCAAAAATCTGATATAATAAAAGCCAACATTCTGTTGGTGAGCATTTGGTTTTTCCTACAGTAATTTCAAATAAAGTTACAAAGGTTGGAACCAAAAACTACCAGTTCTTTAAAGTATTTAATCTTATACTCAGCTATGTGCTTCATTCATTGGATATCCATTGTCGCATAAAATATGATGAATGTTCTCCAATTCTTTATCAAGTGAACAAGGAAAACATAACAACACACATTGACTAAAATAGAAATCGGGTTAATCTTATGAAACTTAGGAACAAAAGAATTCCAGTTTGTGTACAAACTCGTTGACATATGTTTCCAATAGGCACTAGTAATGAATAAACCTCCTCTATGTTCAACCAGTACATCCAAACAATGTAAAGTACAATTGTTTTCCACTTTCATAGTAAATTGAAAAGATAAATGAAGGGAATTAACTTGAGTATGAAAAAACCACAGCATCATTGATGAAATCAAAGATAGAATAAGTATCATTAATGTAACATAGATATACATGGGGCTTACAGTATTCTTCAGATAAAAGGCTTTCATAAAAATCAAAGATATTAGCTAAAACTGAACCTAGGAGACTGCCCATCAAAACTCCATTAACTTGGGCATTCTTCTTCATGAGCCATGTCCATTCAGGACGTAGGCAATCATGGACTTCCACTTGGCTCTCTCACTTGTCGCTCTCAATATTTTTTCTCTTGGTATCTCTTTCAAACCTTGCTCCACCATCCATTTGCTCAGGCCTATCAAGTATGTCTTGTGCTGCTTTCCTTTGTCTCTCTTTCTTTCTATTCATCCTGTTAGTATTAAATTCTCCAGGCCCTCCTTCCTCACTACATGTCTGAGGAATCTCATCTGTCTCTTCCTGATTAGTTTTTTACTCATTTGCATCCTCTCCAACACCTCATTGTTGCTCACATGTTCAGTCCATTGTATCCTCAGCATCCTTCTGTAAAATCATTTCTGCTGCCTCAAGCCTCTCCTTCATCCTTGATGAGATCATCCAACATTCACTGCCATACAGAAGAACAGATATCACATAGCAATCTAACACTCATTTCTTTGTTTCCAATGAGTTATTCCTGTCTCTTAGTACTCTGGTTAGCTTCGACATACATGGTATTATTAGAGCTAAACTCAACTCCTCCTATTGTCAAACTCAAAAAATCAACTTTCTAGAATTAAAACAGGACACAGGTGATCTCTATAAAGAGTGTCAGTACAAAGTTGTAAGGTGTCCTGAATTTGGACATTTCTAAATAAACTAACAATATCAAAAAACCCCATAAGCTTGTTTTCAAACACAATTCAGTTTCTAATGAAATTAGAAAACCGAAAATTAGAAATGAGTCAAAAATACAATGAATGGAAAACCGATCAGAGACAGGCTGAAGCAATTCAACTATCCATTTAACAAATTCATGTCGTACAGAACTTACCATAAACAAAATAGTTATGAAGAGCACATTATCCTTATGTACTTTTGGTAGGCGGTATATACATGAACGTTGGGATCCCAAGGATCTAATACGGCTTATACACCAACTTGGAAATGAGGTTGCTCTTAAAATACAGAGAGTAACCGTCTCTGTACTCTTGCCTCTATTTTGTTGGTATTGTCACAGGAATTTGCAGAAGCAATTTTCAAAGGAGAAAAAAACAAAATGCTTTTGTGTCTTTTTAAATTGTTATTTATGTTATGTGGTATTAAATCTTTGTTCAAACACACGCACACACATATGCAAATATAAGTAATTATATTCATGATTTGTGTGCATAAGTGGATGTGTGGGTGGTGTAATGGAACTTAGTAATCTGGAAGCCAAATTAAAAATTCTGTTCAGTTCATTACAAAAAATTCTGTTCATTACATTCACTTTTGGGCAAATACTCTTTGGAAAGTATGAACCCATCGCTTTCCCTCAGCTATGGGTTAAATAGTATACCTTGTGTGAGATAAAAGTATTTCTAATCTCAAAAAATGTTAATTCAATATTCACTTACAAAAAGAAATTAAATTATTCTTACCATCCAAAATATGTTTTGTTTTTAAACTAACACACAAAGGTTAATGAAACATAAAATACAAATATATCATGTACGTAAAGTTGACTTAGTGTCAAATTGGTTGGAGTATAATTAGGGTTTAAGGGTTTAGCATTGTAAATGATCTAAATTCAGTTGCGTATTTAATTAATTAGCATTGGTTACAGGTTAAAGAATTCTCTACCTAAAAGCTGAAATTTTATTTACTATTTTTTTTTTTTTCCTTAGTAGCAGTAGATAGGTTTGTCTGTTGTCTGGTTCACACTCCTCCAAGGTTTTTTGAACAGGATTAGAAGTATATTTTTTGTTTCTTGTTTATGATTAGGTTTCCAGTTCCTTTTAAAGTTTTTTTTCATTCTCATTCACTACCAGTACCTCTATAGTGGGTTGCTTATCTATTCCTTTTCTAGTTGTAGCAGAGTCTGTTCAAGAGAAGGGTAGTTGTATATTGTTGCAGGTTAACGGAATTTGGTAGATAGCCCACTATAAGTCATAAAATGATTATAAAATCAAGAAAGGCAATTTGAGTATAAAATACATTTTTATATATACACATATCAATTAATGTTTTACAAATAAGTAATACTTGAATATAGGTTCAATGGAGGTTAAAATGTTCATGACAAATAATAAACTGAAAGAGATTAAAGGCTTAGGAATGTGGGGAGCAGAGGTATGTGAGTAGTGGCTCCTTAGGTCAGTAAGTACTTTTGAGACAGGGGAGAAGGAAAGAGGCAAGAGTAGTAACCAACTGCTTGACTTAGGTCAAGGGGATATTGATTACACTCTTCTCCTCTCGGGTGGGGTCTTGTCTATATCTGCTTTTTGGATCAAAAGCAGCTCGTTTTGGGATTTCGCACTTGTATTTGATTCTGGGCTTCCCATTGGATGCGCAATGTCGACTTTTGTTCAAAGCCAACATCCAATCTCTCACTTTTGCTTGGTCGGTATCACCACATAACTTTCGCCCTAGAAAACGGAGTTGTTTTTGGTATCTGTTTTTTCGTTTTGTTTTGCGGTTTTCTTTTTGTTTGTTTGGGTTTTTCTTTTTCCATTTTCATTTAAAATAAAAATGTGTTTTCTTTCTTCCATTTAACTGTTTTACTGAACTTAGTTTTCTTGGTACAAGAGGGGAGTATTCGAATCCTGTCTTTATTCGAAGGAATGTTTTGGTTTTCGGTTCTTGTTGAAAGGGCTTGGTAGTGAATTTTTTGTGGGACTAGCCATGGGTTGGTTTGGCTTGTTGTAGTTTTTTTTTTTTTTTTTTCGTTGTCATTTTTAATTTGTGTTGCAGGGAAATATTCATATTTTGCTGAAAGTCCAAATTTTTTTGTGGGAATAGCCCTGGGTAGGTTAGTTCTGATTTGTTGAAGTTTCTTCAGTGTCCGTTGCCATTTTTAGTTTGTATTACAGAGAAATATTCAAATTTCGCTGAAAGTCCAAACAAGAATTTTTGTGTGTATATAACTCATGCCAGGTAGTCACTAATTTATGGTAGGTTTTTTGTTCTTTTAAATTCACAAGTGACTATCCAACTGTTGTTTTTTTTTTTTTTGTTTTTTGTTTTTCTCTTTTTTGTTTTTCAGTTGTTTTTCCATTTTTTTCGTTTTTCTGTTGATTTTCTGTTTTGTTTTTTTTTGTTTTTCTTTTGTTTTTTCGTTCATTTTGTTCTTTTCATTCTTTTTTTTTTTTCTTTTTTTTTTTTTTTTATTAATTGTTTGCGCCGGGTGCCTATTTACTTTTCGACAATGTGTTTGAAGCACATGGAGTTAGGACGTTAGGTTTTTCATTTTGGTGCCTAAATACTGGGAGGAATGTTCATTTTGAACTTTCCGCAAAATATAAATGCTGGAAAAAGTAATTTGGCTTACAGTAGTAGGTGTTGTTCATTTTGGTGCCAACGGACATTAAGTTTTTCATTGCCATGGTTGCTGAGAAGATGGGTAGGTGCGTTGGCCGGGAGAAGGTTGCGTTGTGAGTGTTCATCACCAGTTTATCTGGGGAACATCAGGTTCGCCAGTTTATCTGATCGGGGTATCCAATTTATCTGGTGGAAAGGTTTTTATGTGTGTTCATCTCACGTCAGGTAGTTGCCAATATATAGGGGTTTATTCCAATGTGATCTGAACACAACTTTAAAATTTGTTTATGGCAAAGATAAAAGTGCTTAGATTGTGTGGAGGCGTCTTGTAGGTAAGGAATGTTCATTTTGAACTTTCCACTCCTAGAGTCCGTAAGTCAGTAGGTCAGTTTTGTGAGGAAACAGACTTTAGATATGAGTACAACGGCCAGGTTAAATTTTGTTAATGGCAATATATAATGCTTAAAGAGATTTAAGGCTTAGGAATGTAGGGAACGGAGGTATATGAGAAATGTCTTTGAAGTAATTGCTCCTTAGGTCAGTAAGTACTTTTGAGACAGGGGAGAAGGAAAGAGGTCAAGGGAATATTGATTACACTCTTCTCCTCTCAGCTGCCCGTCTGGTGGGGTCTTGTCTGTATCTGCTTTTTGGATCAAAAGCAGCTCGTTTTGGGATTTCACACTTGTATTTGATTCTTTTGGGCTTCCCATTGGCTGGTAAATAAAATTCGCGTAGGCTCGCGAAATGGAAATTTGATATTTGATTAATTTTTATTTTTCAACCAGAACATCTGCGCGAACTTGGATGCGCAACGGCGACTTTTGTTCATTTGCTTTTTGGTCAGTATAGAGCAAACATCCGGTCCCTCGCTTTTGCTTGGTCAGTATCACCACACCTCCTTGTAACTTACTGGCATTACTTCTATGTTTGGGGTGAATTGATTTTTTTAAAAAAATTTAAATTTAATTTACTTTTCAAAGAATTTGTATTGATTTTTTTTTATGACTAGATATGTGCAAAAAGTAAACAAAATCCCAAGTTGTCTTAAAAGATCCAAAATAGTTTGTCATCTGCTTTAAGTCTATAATTCTGAAGTTTATTTGATAGGTTTTAATACTTTTCTTTCTAATCCTGAAAATTTCTTACTCTAATTTGGGAAAAGTAGAGTCTAGCAATTTTCTCACCTTTTTTCTCTTTCACAATAATTTTTGTTTGATATTTAACTTATTTATAAGAAACTTGCAGACTGTCTTTAAAAATTGAAGCCTGTTAAAAAATATATTTTTCATGAAAAGCAAACAAAAATTCAAATCTGCCATTTTAATTTATGTCCCAATATCTAAGATAAGGAATTATCATTATTATATATCTTTTCATTCAGGCTAATATTAGGTTGTCCCAAAAGTTCGTAAACACTTGCAAAAAATTGAAATTTTACTTGCAAAAACAACAAAAATTATTGCTCAAAATAAAGACCATCATTTTCCAAGACTTTCTGCCATCAATCTGCAAGCTTTCGGATCTGGTCAAAGTACCATTCAGCCGGCTTCGAATCTAAGAATTCTTGACATGCTTCCTTGACTTCATCAAACAAGTTGAATCAGCGGCCCTTCAGAAAGTTTTGCATTGAGCGGAAAAGGCCGTAATCTGATGGAGCACAGTCAGGATTGTAAGCTGGGTGTGGCAGAACCTCAACGCCATCCAGCTCTTCAAACTTGTCTTTGGTCTTCCTGGTGGTGTGTGGCTTGGCATTGTCCTGCTGCATCAAAGCACGCTTTCAGTAGATCAGAGTTGGGTACTTTTGCTTCAACTTTTTGTAGACCCGCTCAAGTTGCTGACAGTAAAGTTCAGCACTGATGGCACGATCATTTGGAACCAACTCAATGCAATGTCCAACCTGGTTTGCAAGTCTCCATCATCCAACTTTAAGGGCCATCCCGAACGAGGCTTATCTTCAAGACTCATGTCACCAGAATTGAAACGCTTGTACCACTTTGAGATCGCCGCATATGCAATTGTTCCTTCACCTTCGGCAACACAAATCTCTTCTGCAGCTTTTCTGGTTGAAAGACCTCACTTCCAACAGTAACGAATCAAAACTTGCAGCTCAAGTTTATCAATTGCCATCTGGAATACAAAGATGAAGATCACTATAACAACTATAAATGCAAAATTGCATAAAAATTCAATTTTTTGCAAGTGTTTACAAACTTTTGGGACAACCAATATATTTATATTGGTTGTAATTCTTACATTTTGGCCATCGTGAATTCTGACTTTCTTCAGATGTCTGGAATTTTGAACTGAAACTTTTAATCAATCCCAGGGATAAATTGTTATCATGCCACTTACCAAGCTTTGAGGTGTGGATATCTTATATCAGTTAATACTCACCAGTTTTATTTACCTTTGTCTCACTTTTATAGACTTTGCAGTTATAAAACACTAGATGTATAGCCTAGTGGATTAATGTATTGATTAAAACATATCTTGTTCCCTGGCAATTCTAAATTCAATACCCATTTCTTGTAGTTCTGAAAAGTCACTTACTCTAGATCAGTGGAAAAAACAAACAGCAAAAGATGAATTACATTATTTAATATTAACTGACAAGAATTATCTCCTGAGCATAAAAAAGTGAAATGACATCAAGCTATCTCATGGCTTTACTAAATGTTCCAGTTAAAAATTACAACAAGGTTACCAAATGTAAAATGGCCAGAGGTTACAGCAGCCAAATTGTTGTGAGTATTACAATCAAGATTAGTATACATGGACAAATGAATGAGAAGTCATATAATATAAATGTTAGTGTGATAAAGTTACATAGAAAAAAAATTTGGTTCTTTGTATATTGGAATTTTTAGCAAATCTTCTAAATTGCTGATCTCTTTTTTATCTTAACAGATATAAAATGAAAATTATAAATTTCTTAAATTTTCAATATTTTTTATTTTAGAAAAACAGTCATTTGACTTGTTAAGAAATTTTATTTACTTTTTGTTTTTAATTACTTATTTATGGGGACAAATAAGTTTAAGGTACAGGTAGAAAAGAGTCTATTAAAGGTGATCTTAGTTTACATGTCTATACATCAGTGTAGCTATAGCTTAATTTAAATGTTAGTCATATTGATTCACACTCTGGCCATAAATGCTTATTAGCCTGTGTAAAGCAACTAATTCTCTAGCCTAGTTTCTTTGTGGCTTGGTTGCCATGAAAACTACGTACACATTGTGCCAATAAATATCACACACAGGCAGTTTTATTTATAGATACAAAAGAATTGAAATCTTATATTCATTCCCATTTTTAAGGAGGAAAAAAAAAACTGGCTTTCAGGTTTAATGTTTCCACTTGAGTCATAACTTTTTTTTTTTTTTTTTCACTTAAAAAAAATCTATTTATAAATTCATGTAAACATTTATAATATTTCCATGATTTTCTTGTTACTGCTTGTGTAGATTTCTGTTAAAATTAAAATAAGTGAACTAGTGAGATAAATTCAGTTTCAACGTTAGAAATTAATTGGCATGGTAATAAGCTAGATAAAAATTTGGCAAACAGGTATAGACATATCTCCTAGTACCATGTCTGTAAAATATTTAGATTAACTGATTGCAGTCATAGATTTTTCTAATCTACTCAGAGGTTAAGATTGATTAAGAATTATTCTTGTTTATGCCAATATCTATACAAGTTATAACACTTATGTGAATAGTATGCTGGTATGCTATATACTATACCAGATTTTATTATGTAATTCAACATTTACATTCACAATAAAATTGCTAGAAACCAACTGATGTTGATAAATTTCTTAGGATACTCTTATGTCAATAGTATGATTGTACAAAGTGACTTTCAGGATCTATTTTTAGAGAACTATTTATAATATCTTGTTTGGTGACATAAAAATTTATTATGTGACTTGAAGCTTGTTCATCATATTGTAAATAAATATAGTTACTGTCACTATTTTTTAAAATTTCAGATATATAGAGATTGTGTCATAAGATGTAATATCAAAAGATGAACAAGTTGAACAAAAATCATAGAACAAGCAAAAAAAAATGTGAATGCTTTGTCAAGTTAAAAAAAAAACTTGGCTTTAAGAATGCCATATGAAAAGATTTTAGAAGAAATTAAAAAAGGAATAGGCAAGAAAAGTTAATTGACCAGCAAGAAAATATTTGAAAAAGCTGGTGTTGCAAATGTATACAGAAAAAAAAATGCAGATTATTAAGAATATTGACTAAATGGTACTTTATTTTCTTTCATAGTAACCAAACTGCCATCTTTAAGTAACATTACTGAGAGAGATGTGTAAGTGGAGCAAAGAAGTACATGAAAGGTGATTTATCAACAGTAATTTGTAGCGATGAATATTGAGTTGCATTGGATAAACCTGATGGCTGGGCTAGAGGTTTGGTCCTTCATGGAAATAATCAAGATGAATTACAAGACAATAGTGGAAAGGTGGAGTAATGTTTTGAACAAGTATATAAGGCAGTAAAATGATAGGTCTCTTCAAAGTTGTATTAACAAAAATACAGACTCATTTTAAGGTCTTGGTTCTTAGACAAGAACTTTTTTAAAGCAGTACAGATGCCAACCAAAATGTTAAAAAGTATATTCATGCAAGACAATGGCTCTTCTCATTCTGCAAAGCTGGCCAGTATTTAACCTACTAAAAAAGTTATGACACAAAATTAGAATGATCTCTAGCCTATCCAGATGTTTATTACAATAGAAAAAAAATTGGTAGTTTATCTTTTGACAGCGAGATATATATTGCTGTCACCATACTAAAAAAATACCTCTTAGCTTCACACAACCATGGATGAAAACGTCATAATTCCTTGTAATTTTAAAAATTGCGCGTTCAAAAATTCGCTGCCATGTGAGCGTTAAAAAAAACACAGTTACGTGACCATTCTCAAAAAAAAGGTCAACGGTAAAATCAGTTACTGAAAATCGCCTGAAGACACCACTCGTGGAAGAAACCTAGGTTGCATAATAACAAATGGAATATATATATATATATATATATATATATATATATATATAATGTGAATATAAAAAAACATTAAAATGAAAAAGATCTCTGGGAAGAAATGAAAATTTAAAGATGAAACGGTAAAAAAAAAATAGGGAAATCAATCAACAAAAAAATGGTGAACACATGTTAAGAGCACATATTAGGTGATTTTCTAAGCACTGCTTAGATGTGACGCAAGGCCTAAATTATGGGGCACCCAGTGAGGATCGAACTCACTATTCAGTTGTAATAGGTTCTAGCAAGACAAGCATGCTAACCATCCCATCATGCCGAGGTGCCCAAAGAGCACATATTAGTATATTAAAATAATAATTTATTTAGGTTTGAAATATTGTGTTCTTCATATATCATTCTACGGCCTCAATCTTTTGGTTTAATTTTTGTTTTTAATTTTGTTGCATAACAACACCCAATACTTACAAAATTCATAATCAATATAAGCTGAAACTTACATAAAAACTGCTTATGTAAATATATCCTGAAAATTTTACCAACATCATTTAGTAGCAACTTTTCTACAAAGACATTAACTTGCAAAATAAAAGTTAACAGTGTACATACATGCTTAGTAGTCAGAATTAACAACATTTTAGTTTTTGTAATGCTTTTTTATCTCTCTCTCCTTAGTTGGAACAATTTACTTTATAAATTAAAATTAAAATTCATTAAAAAAAATGTGAGCTGAACTGTTATGAAATATCAGTTGCTCAATATGGCAAAGAATATTCGACAATTTCTCCCAGAGGAAATGGAAACTTGAGTCAACAGAGATCTAGTTCTACAGAAGGATGCCGAGAATAATATGGCTTGACTGAGTGAGCAATAAGAAAATTTTAAGGAAAATGGAAACAAAAAAGAGATACATAAATTTAGAATGAGAAAAGGATACTTGAAATTTTTATAACCTGTAATAAAGAATAATGGTTTGGAGAATTTTACCTTCACAGGACATACTGGATATAAAGAAGACAGAGAAAAACAGTGAATAAACTACCAAATGAGACTGTGTAAGTGGATAGTAGAACAGGAAGTGGGAGGAATAGTAAAAATCAATTGATTAATCCATTTTTTACAGCCCATCAACACATTGTAAGTTATTCAAAGTCAAAAACATTTTTAGAGTGTAAAAATTTTTTTTTTTCTAAATAATAATGATTTAGTGATACAAGTCTTACTAATTAGCCTATAACTAGTAGGGGAAAGAGGTGGTTTCCTACCTTTTCCAAGGATATTTGCATTTAAGTGAATATAACAAATTCAACTGGAACTGGAATTCAGTTCTCTGATTAAGAATTCCAAGCCATCATCCATTACACTTCAAATGTATACAAGCTTACAGCACCTGGTATCTCCAAACTGTCATCCATTCAGGCTCGACATTGCTTTAACATTGGTGATCATATAGGAACCAATATTTTAATGTGGTATGACTGTAAACCTCATATTCCTTGATGACACATATAGTATTCTAATCTCACTGAGGGATCAATTTTGGCATATGTTTAAATTTTTATGTGTTTTTATACTTTATAGGAATAAATTTGTCTGTGTGTTTTAACTTATTTAAAATGTTTACATCTTTAAATTTCATCAGTATTTGGTTACTTCGTAAAAAAAACAAAAAAACCTGCAAATGTGAAAGACAAAAGCTGAGTATATATACAATGTATGAAATCTGGGTTTATTTTCTTTTCATGGTTTTAATTTAATTATTTAGCCTTATTTGAGCAGTTTGGACATTACGTAGATAATATATAAAGTCTGGTCATTCTCTTTCCAAAATAAGTCAATAGTTGGGACACACATATTGCTGAATTCCTATTCAAACACAATACAGTGTTTTTGTTACAAAGTTTGATCTTTGCAAACAAGGATATAGAATGCTACCTCATTATTTAAAAAAAATTCCCAAGTTAATTTGTTTATAATAATTCAGATTTTTTGCAATAATTTGAATAGGATTTCTGCTTCATTACTCAACATTTGCAGGTTACATAAAAAAAAAATCAGACTACTTATTGTTGCTTTTATCACAATAGTTTAGGTTAAGAGAATCTTCAACTGCTAGTTTAAACAGTATGAAATCAAATCTTGGATCAACACCTTGGAAGTAGTTTTTTCATGAATGTCACATTAACTACAGCCACAGAAACATCAAATAATAAGATAGTAAAACTAGTAATAAAATAATTTAAAAAAAACTTCTAAAATTAATTCTACTATTAAAAGGTAAATATATTTTCTGTTTTAGTCAGTATCAGAATCTAGCTGAAAACCAGGATTTCAACTGCTGATTTTTTGGCAGACAAGCCCTTGGCAATTAAAAGATTGGTGCATCACTGTCTTTCTATATCTCTTCTACCTTCTTGAATTCATTTAGTCAATCTCAAGTTGTTTCATTCTAAGATTATACATTTCTTCCTTGACTAGATTTATGAAATATTTGTTATCTTAATGCAAGTTGATTGCATTGTTTTTAATGTTTACATTTTTTAAATTATTTTCAAATACATTTATTGTTTTTCATTTTAGATGTTAAATAATTTTCTTATTTATACTTTAGATTTTTGTACTAATTTGCTAGTCTGTAATAATTATGCTTGACAATGCAGAATAATTGGAATGTTTTACACTCTATCAGATTGATATTCAGTTATAAAACAAATAACCTTTGAACTTACTACATAACTGTTGTAATTGCTCAGTAATATATTTGGCTAGTAATTTAATATACCATACAGTAATAACTATATTTATAATATTAAACCATTCTGAATATTTTCTTTTGACCAGAATGAACATATTCAAACTTAGTTTCATAAATTTTGCATAAATTATTAACTACAGATAGAAACTGAATTTCTATCTAAGCACCAAAAGTATTATCTAGCATAAGAGAAAAAGAAACAAAAATATAATTGTTTGTTGTATATTTTACCATTGAGTTACACTAGCAATTATTAATTTAAAAACTATAGACATGAAATGATAAAATCCATTTTAAAAATATGTAGCAACATGGTCACAGCAAATATCCTCCTTTTTCAATTAGATACTTATTGAACAAATGTTGCTCGTAAAATATTTGTTTTAAAAAGTGAGGATTTTACTAAGGGATTAATAATTAAATTGGTTATTTTTTAAGCAAATTATACAAAGTTGAATTCATTTAATTGAAGAGAACTGAATATATGATCGTGTATCTCTCTTTAATGAGAAAAATGAGAAAATATCTGTAAGTATTGCAATGCAACATGGTAAAAATAGCCATTGTTGCAAACAGGCTTGTAAAAGTTGATTTAGGCATCATAAAGACAAATGTAAAACTAATTTTTGCATACCTCTTATATTTTAGATGGTTTAATTCATCCACTATGTTGAAGAATGTTTGAGAAGCTAACTGAAATATGAAACAATATTGCATTGTCATATATCAATATTTGAATGTACATAAAGATTGCACTAAACTGGACCACTAATAACTGATTGTGTAATTGTTATTGCTCAAGTCTTGTGATTGGTTATTCAAAACTTAAATCCTGGAAGAAATTTTCAAAATGGTCATGTTACTCAGATCAGATTTATTAGAAGAAATAAGTACTTTCTATTAATCACTCTGCCTCCTCCTTCTCCTTTTTGAAATTCACTTTCAATCACATATTTTTGTTATTTAGTTATGTTTAAAATGTTGTTATTAGGACTTGTCACAGACAAAATATTCTATGTAATTAGTTGCTTGTTAGTTGCTTGTTGCAGTTAAAAGTTTTCATGAGATATTTCTTGTTTTAATTATCAATTAAACATTTTGAACATCTCATAGGGCAAAGAAATATATTAGTTGAACAAAACATTTGGTAGCTCAACTCATATTTTATAAGAGAAATTTTATATTTGACTGTAAATCAAGAGAAACATTGTCATATATGTTAATCTTTTTGCTGATAGAGCAAAGTAAGTTATGGAAATTATACAGTTAAGTACTGTAGCTAATTTAATGTCAATATTGATACACAAAAAAAATGATTTTTAACACTTTCACAGTTGTAATTTTTTAGCATTATGGTCTGGCTGTGCTGGCCTGCTCTTGGAAAACCAGGAAATTGTTGCAATTTTCTAGAAATAAATAACTAAAGATACTAATGACAATTTCTCATGAGTGTTACCATTTTGCTTTCCATCAGATTTTTTTTTAATCAGTTCAGTCCAGGCAAGGCAATAATGCCACTAAGATGTAAGGGCTACTGGGAGGGGAAAGACTTTAGAAGGAACTGAAAACCCAATCCTAAACAAAAAATAAGGGATAAACTTATACTCCTGTTCAAAAGATTGGTGAGAAGTGTGGAACAGACAATATTGCAGTACTGACAAGGTAAATCACACCCTCAACAGATAAAATAATGAAAATATCACAAAATGTGTCATATGCTACTATACATGTTTTTTTTTTTTTTTTTTTTTTTTTTTTTTTTACAATCGTTTCACCCTGAGCAAGGCGGAAACGCCACTGATGTGCAGGGGGCTACATAAGTGTAAAAAGATTAATTAGAAAAGAGTGAGGAGTACAAACTAGTTAGAAAGGAACAATAGAAAGCTGAGAAAGCAGGTGCGATGACAGATACATAGGTGGAGAGAAAGGGAAGGTTATACGGGGGTGGGGAGAGAGCTAGAGTCCAGTGGTTAGTAGATGAGTATTGATTTTGCATAAATTTCTGGAGGTTGTAGCCGTCAGGAAAGCAAGAATATGGGAGCGAGTCCCACAGGCGAGAAGTGCGAGAGAAGAAG
The DNA here is from genome assembly GCA_037127315.1 of Ascarosepion bandense. Classification (NCBI taxonomy): domain Eukaryota; kingdom Metazoa; phylum Mollusca; class Cephalopoda; order Sepiida; family Sepiidae; genus Ascarosepion; species Ascarosepion bandense. The sequence continues at coordinate 3,593,164 of JBBBDQ010000571.1, forward strand.
CTGCATGAGTAGAATTGTCATCTGCATTTGGCTAACCTGACTGTGAATGGGTGGGACCCAGTTGCCAGTCTGGTTGCGCGAGTAAACACCTGTTGAGTAGGCATCAGTGACTTAAGTTCATCTGAGCAGAAGCCATGAAAGTATTTATAGAACAGACAAAGGGAGGCCACATTTCGACGATGGGGAAGTGGCTGCAGTTGAGCTGCCAGATCAGTACCTATCACATTACAGACTCTCCTTTGGAGCCTGTCAAGAACACTGAGGAGAACGGCAGGGGCACCTGACCATAAATGGCAGCAGTACTCCATGAACGGACGGATGGTTGACTTGTATATATGCAGGATGGATTCAGGTGGAAAAAACATCCTGGATCGACATAGTGACCCAACCTTCTTAGCAGTAGATTTTGCTATGGATTCAATATAGTGGTTCCATTTGAGGTCTGAGGACAGGGTAAGTCCGCGGAGGCATAGTGTATTACTCTTCAGGAGAATCGCTTGGTCCATGCTTATGGGAGGCAGGAGAGATTGCCTGTAATGGTTGACAGACAACAGCTTGGTCTTAGATGAATTGAAGTTGACAAGCCACTTCTTGCCCCAGTTCACCACAAAGTGTAGATCCCGTTCAAGGTCAGCAGCGAGATTATGTCTGTCCGCCACGACAGGTTTCTTACTGGTGCGGGAGTATATTGTAGTGTCATCTGCGTAGATGCCTACTTGGGACTTGATCTTATCTGGGAGGTCATTGATGAAAATAAGGAAGAGCGTCGGGCCCAGGATAGAGCCCTGTGGGACACCAGCATTTGTGTTGTAGGACAAAGAGGCATGCCCATTCAGAACGACCTTCATTTTGCAGTTATTTAAGAAAGATTGGATTAGGTCAAGCAGGTGACTGGTAATACCATAACTGCGTAGTTTGCATAGGAGGCCAGAGTGCCAAACCCTGTCGAAAGCCTTGGAGATGTCCAGAGCAACCGCGCGAGCCTTGTCAGACTCATCAAGGGCCTGTAGCACATACTCCATTACTCCATTACAGTTGTTAGCAGGTCAGCCGTGGACCTGGCAAAGCGGAATCCATATTGCCTGTCGGAGAACAGTTTGTGGGCGGTGAGATGATGAACTATTTCAGCATTGATTATAGCCTCGAATACTTTCCCAAATATCGGTAGAAGACTGATAGGGCGATAGTTGGATGGGTCCGAGGGTTCACCACAATTCTTAAATACAGGAACGACTGAAGGGAACTTCCAGCATGCAGGAAAGCAGGAAGCAGAAAGGCAGTAGTTAAATAGTTTAGAGAGGACAGGGGAAAGTTCAGGAGCACACCTCTTAAGGACTATCACCGGGCTTCCATCATCTCCACACGCCTTATGGGGGTCGAGTTTTGAAATTACTCTGGATACTACTGTCAGGGTAATATATACGTCATGCAGTTTGGCCTCAGTTCTAATAGGGAAGTCGGGTGGGTGTACTCTGGACGAGTCGAATGTGGAGTTGGATGAGAATCTGTGGGCAAAGCACTCAGCTTTGTCCGCAGATGATGTGAGAACCTCAAATCCATGCATTAAAGGAGGTATTGAGGATTTCCTATTGTTGAGCACTCGTTTACAGATCCTCCAGTAGTCCTTGGAGCCGAACTTGTGGTCAGCTATGTGCTGTCACATTCTCTCAGCAAACAACTGTTTGGCATCATTTAGGGTTCTCTTGCAATCATTGCGAGCAGATATGAACAGCGCTAGTTAGTTAATAGTACTAATGCTAAGGAATCACATTTCACAGTGTCTTAAAAATGCATATATATACATTAACAGCAATGTAACTTTCGTAAAAAGTATACATATGTCCACAGCAGCAGAAATGTTGAATGAAAATTAGAAGTGCTCTTTTGAACTTTGTGAAAAATGCTCTATACTGTGTTTAATTTTAATTTTGGTTCCATTTTATAATCAACAATCTTCGTATATTCACTTTAGACCATGAACACTTGCTCAACTACTTAAGTTTCATTATAAATATTGTCAGTAAAATTTGCTATCATGTACTTAACAAAACTACTAAAGAGTTACAAAATGGATACTTTTAAGTACTTTTTTCACTGTAACACTAAATTTTGATTATTTGAACATACTGTTATACTCTAAAAAGAAAGCATTGGCATATTCAAAATATCTTTTAAAATCTGTTACAATGGTAATTTTTTTCTATTTACTTTTATTTTTTTCTATTTATTTTTCTTTTATTAAAACAATTATTAGCCTATATGTCAATAACAGGTGTCTTATTGTCATTTAACCATATATTGTTTCTATGTTAGAATCTGTCTTGAATATATAATACACTAAGGCTTTTGTTGACACTACACTAACCACATCCTGTACTACAAAATGTCACATGTTCAAACCTGTTGCTATGTCACTAATTAACTTAATCCTGAAAGAGCTAGTTTTTGTTACTGATTCTTTTCTTGTTAGAGAATCTTACTTTTCTAATCATCTTCATTTTTTAACCTATCAACAATAGGTTTCTCTTTTCAATTCTTATTTATTTTTCTGAAAGAAAACTGCTTATATTCTATTACAGTAACTTAAATATTGCTGTTAGTTTTTACAACTTTAGTAAATTAGTATCTATACATTTATTAATTGCTATTTAATCTTTTAAAAAAACATTTTTCCTACAGAACTTATCTTAGAAATTGTGATACTTGTATACATACATGTACAAAGGATCCTCTAAAAAGATTTACAAATTTAAAAAAATAAATTTTTGTTTGTTTTCATAAGTTTTGGAGTGCAAACTAAAGTGCGTAGATAGTATTTTATGCTACTAAGCTCCTTTCCTGATTTCTATAGTACTGGTCAAATCATTATAGATATTTAGAATAATATTTACTTTAAATATCTTCCATTGCACAGCTAGCATCCATACATATGTTATTTACTTTATTTTTCTTTACTTTAACCTTTCTTTTGAAAATATGTGCAAAGTTAATTTTTGGGTACTGAAGTCTGACACAATATGTTTCAATGGCTCAATCAAAAGAAAACAATTCAAATTACAATCTGGAATATTTAAATTTTTTAAACTTCTTTGTTAAATTCAAAATGGCATATTTTTATCCATTTCTAGACCCATTTTAAAATTCAACATCATCTAATATGTAAACAGAGACTGTAAAAACTGTAAAACCAATTTTCATTGGTTAATATCTAAAAAGAACGAAACTAATAAAAACTTGAACCAAATTTCATGAATTCATACTACCGAGGCCAGGAGGTGTTCTCTCCTGGTCAGGTCATCTGGGAGGGAGAGACGGTCTGATGTTTTAGAGGCTCAAAATCCCAAATGACACCAGGAATAAACATAACTGATGAAACTTCACAATGTACTTCAAGTCTTTGAAACTGTCACTCAGTTTTACTTTTTTTGAAAAGTATTACCAGATATTTATTTTAATTAACAAAATATTTAATGATTTTTATTCTTATTTCTATTTTAGATTTAGGATTGTTGCCTTGTAATCCTTTCTTTACTTCTCTAGTCTTGTGACTTTCATATTTTCAAATTTTGCAATAATCAACAGATATAAATACCAAGTCCACTGATTTAGCAGAAGCATTTAATCAGTAGTAGTTATAAAGATTCTTTACATAAGTTATTGTTTTAATTACCAGTATTCAAGGAACGTTTTCAATTTTTTTTTAATTATGTCTTCATAACTTATTGACAACTTGTAGTTCATGTATGTAATTGTAAAATCATTTCAATTTATAGGCCAAGTTGAAATATATGGTAATTATAACTACATTTTATATTGTAAATTATTATGTATTTAGTTTAGAAAGATTATATTAATATTAACAAGCCGTTAAATTATATTTGATGTAATTATTATTTAGCATACATTAAATCCAGTAATAATGCATAATTTTATTGGTTAATAAGAAAATTTCTTCACAACATATTTAGTGATGGAGCTCTACAAATTTTCTCCCCTTTTAATATATATATAACTGCATATTGCTATGATTATTTTTTTAAAATAATTTGGAGTGGTTTCCTGTTGCTTTCTCTATAGTTTTGAATTCAATAGTCTTCTCTTTGATTGGTTGCTAAACAAGGTTAGAGAGCCAAGTTTCCCTTTCTATTTAATTCATAGCTAGGAGGAAGAAGAGATGGATTCATGTCTTTCCCAAAGGCATATGAACACAAACTATAACAGCTGGAACTTGAATTTGGTTTGCAAATTACATTTTCTATGCTGTTAAATGTTCAACTGCACCAATAAGAATGGTTCTATTACTTAAAAATATTCTATAATTTTATATATTATCTTGTATATTAGGTATTTTGTTGCATTTAGTATAATTACACTTAATATTTGTATTTGTTACTTTATCAGGATTATTTTTTAAACAATTTTGTTTTTAGTTTATCAGTCAAGAGTGTTTCATCTGTTTGTTTTTTTTAATTTAATTCTTGTTTTAAGTACATGGCTTCATGATACTGTACTGCTAACTCTAACTAGAAACATTCTTCCATTCTTTGCACAACGTTTTCTTATAGTGATTATTTTTTTTTTTAAACTGTATATAAAGGAGTTAGAAGTCAAGAATTAATTATATTAATGTTACTGCTCCTACTAATGGGATAAATATTGTCATAAAATTAAGATTAAAATGCATTAAAAGAAAGGATTTGGTTAGATCTATAAGATAGAACATTGAAAAAAATCCTTTATTTTTAAAGTGGATGGATATAGTATAAAGTTTCCAAATCAGTCTGACAGCATAATATTGTATCATTTTGAAATTAGCAAGATGGTTATTGAGTTATAAAAAAAAGGAAATAGGTATCTCTAATTTCAAACAAAATCTCTTGTTTTAAATTTGACATATCAATTTTTTCAGTTCAGTAATATTCAATTTTAAGTTTTCCCAATTTGATCATATTATCTCTGTTAGAATTTCAAAGACATTCCATTTAAAGTCTTTACTCTTTGAAGTATCAAATTTATTAAATATGTTTTATTTCCTTGTGGAATATATGACCATATTACATTGAAATCATGAAGCAAATCTTTTGCAGAAGTTTTTCTGGCTATCACAATCCAAAATAACTCCGATATAGTCAGTAGGAATTACTATGAAAGTTCCTTCATATCTTAGTCCATTTTTGCTGTTTGGAACAAAGCTCTATCCTCTATGAAAATGGTGTTGTTTTTTGCTCCAATAATTCAAATTAATTTTGATTCATTTCTTTTGAAGAATGAATATGAAAATTCATATGAAAAGACGATAGTGTGTCAAAATTTGAAAGCTCTCTGTTATCTCACTTTACTACTACTGTCTTTATTGAATGTGTGGATTATAGTTCATGTATTAATATCTGGATTGGAACAATATGATAGTTCCAAGATTCACTTCTCTGATGATATAGTTAACTTTTTCTTCATGAAGCATTTAAAAATCATAAAATAAAATTAGGAGCAAATTTATTTATAAAATTTCCTGAAAAGAGATTTTGACCTTACTTTTGAGTTAATGTATTCTCTGAATTTGTTCATTTGAGATCAAACAATTCAAATTACAATCTGGAATTATAAATTAATAAGTTTTTATTGTTAGATCATATTGCCTATGGTTAATGTGTGAGATCTTGAATTATAAGAATGAGAATGCTTACGAGCTTTAAAAATGACTTTGTTTAATTACATCAATCAAATCTTGAGGACAACAGAAACGACTTGCATTTCTAAAATTTCAAATAACTTATCACCAGCTGTTGTTAAATGACTTGCCACTGCTCTCAGTTGCTGAACTGGTCTTTCTCCTTGGTCGCTGATGTTTGTTATGGTAGAGGATCCACTTCTCATCACCTGTGACAAGCCTACTTAAAAATGGTGTCTAAAGGTGTCATGAAAAACTCATAGAGTAGAGCATGCCTAATGTGTTCTTTAGATGGAAAGAACATGAGTGAGAATATTGCAGAAAAATATGAATGATGCTTTAATAATCTGAAAGAAAGTTATAAATTAATCATGGTGATATGTTTAAGTAATAACAATATGCATAAAATAAATTATAATGATTTAAAATGCCCCTTTTACAAACCAGCAAAAACTTTTGCACCAACTTGATAGTTAAATGTTACTATCTCCTTCTACTCTAACAGTTTCTTTTCTTGCACTTCCCATTTGTGGAAATCGCTTCTATTTGTTTACTTCCCTGATAGCAACAATCTCCAAAAGTTTAAATGCAATGTCAGTTGCCATCTTCTATCTGCTTGATTCTCATCTATCTCTTATCCTTTCTTTGACATCCCTTGTACCTTTTTTCTTTTCTCACTGTAAACCCCTGTATACCCAGTGGCATGGGGTTAAATGATTATAAAAATATAAAAGACTTGACTCCAATGATTTTGATAGATTGCCAGGTTCCTGTTAAACATACCTTGTGTTATATTGTCTTTAATAATATTACTATCACACTTACTAAATATACTCTGAATGTTAGCTTTGTCCTGAAATCCAAGAATAGTTGTCAGAAGACTGAAGTGAAATTACAAATAATTTGTGCAAACTCAATCTTCATGACATATGCAGTTTGGTCAATAGAGATGGCAAATTGTGAGAGCCTAATGACATCAGCCATGATCAAACAGTTGATAAGAAAGAAATAACTTCTTCTAGGACAATGACTTCAATATATTTTCAGTTTTCTCCCAAGAATGATCACAGAAAATAAAAATATGGTATACTTTTATATATATATATATATATATATATAATATATATATATATATATATATATTATATATATAAACTTTTATTTTAAAAAAAAGTGCTTACAAGTTTTCTGATTAGTTGGTGCATTGCTACTAACTGAAGGTACCCCAGCAATACCTCATGATATTAGCAGGCTTTGTTAACTTTTTACCATTGTGTTTAAATGCCAGATTTCTTCAGATGCACCTCCTACTTGATCTTGGAGCCTCAGTAGTTTATCTCTTTTCTGTTTCTGACAATCCAAGTAATCAGAATCTCTCTTCTCATTAATGCATATTCTCTATCCAGTTGGTTCAACAGCCAATATATTTTGCAGATAATGAAATTTACTTTGGGCATGCATGCACTCATGTACACATATATACAATGTATTTTGCCTTTTAATTTTAGTTAGTATTAGAAATCAAATTTAAATGTCAACAATTTAACTTTCTCCTCATTCTCATCCACATTGGTTGAGTCCCAGTCTAGGTGTTTGCATTTTTATTAGTGTGCAGTGTTGTCTTAGGTAACATTTAGGCCTTTAGTGGCTAAATTGATCTAATGGTATGTGGTGGGTGTTGATAGTTAACTTGCTCAATTTGTATTCATCTCACTATGAAAGCTTCATTCGCACTTAATTGGTTGCATTGTTTTTCTTCTGAAATTGTGGCTTATAACTTATGTTTTTAGAGTGGTCATAAGGAGTTATTTTAAGTAATATGGATTTTACAAAGACAAGATTTACAATGAATACTAATCATTTTAACGTTTTGCTCTACAAGATATATTTAAGATTTTAATTTTGATATCTTTTAGTTATTTATACATAAGCTGTTTTGTAAGGGTGCAAAAATGTGTAATAATTTGACCTATGAATAAAAACTTTTCACTAGTTAATTATAACAATGTATAAATATATTTTTCAGCTTTTCCGTAAAACGTCTTTAGATTAGTCAGCTTATGAACTAATTTAAAATATTGTAATTCAGTCAGTTAAGTGCCATACGTGATACACGCTAGGGTGATCGTGTCTCAAAAGAGACATGACTGACTGGGCAGAAGATTATCCCACAGTAGGTTGCCATTACTTTCTATGGTAGACTGGTTCCCAATCTGTCCTGTTATTTAACCCATAACTGGAGGGAAGAGATGGATTAATACCTTCTTTCCCAAAGGTATTTTTGTGTAAGTGGATGCAAAGAATTCAACTAGAATTTGAACTCAGCTCCCCGATTTCTCTTACTTAAAAGCTAGAAGTGTATAAATCATTTTCTATAACAGTTCAATATTTACCTGTAAGTCCTTATAACTAATGCTGACTTTTGATAATAAATCAGTTTTTGATCTTCACATCAGTGCCTATTTGAAGAGTTGCATTTTTTTTTCTTTTGTTAATCAGTTTTTGTCTATCTTGATAACTTTAACAGTCAAGTGCCATATGTGATACACACTTTGGGCGATCATGTCTCGAAAGAGACATGACTGACTGGGTAGAAGATTATCCCACAGTAGTTTGCCAGTACTTTCTGCAGTAGACTAGTTGCCAGTCAAGGCTATAGAACCCAGTCTGTCCTATTATTTAACCCATAACTGGAGGAAAGAGACAGATTAATACCTTTCCCAAGGGTATTTGTGTGTAAGTGAATGCAAAGGAGTTCAACTGGAATTTGAACTCAGCTCCCCAATTTGTTGTTCCGAGTCGATATCCACTGCACCACAATGCACATCCTGCCCCACAACACACATCTATAAGTCTATTAATCATATTCTGATAGTCTCCAAGAATGTATTTTCTCCCTATGTAGAACTCTGCTCTATAACTGAGGCAGAAATTAATTTGGTATAATTCCTTCAGCATATGAAAAATGGTCATGAATTTTACTAGTACAAGTATTTATGTTCTTTTTTTTTTTTCTTTACACACATACACACACACACACACAAATTTAATGGGCATTACTAGTTAAGTCCCCAATAAATATTCTTTAAGCCGAAAAACTATCACTAGAGAAGTGCACAGAAATTATATTACTAAATAAAAAAAAATATGTGAATTTAAGAATACTAATAAAACAAATCAAATTTAACATCAAAATAATGATAGCCAAGAAGTAATTATTTTGTTAGTTCCCTTTTCATTTGTATGCTAAATTTATTTTACCTTAGAATATACAATGAGAATATAGTGATTGAAATATATACATAGAGCTTTGCTGATATAATTTGCCTAAACTTCACCTCTGCAGGTATTTTTTTTTTTTTTGGGCCACAGATTCTGCATGCTTGGTAACCAAGTCTTTAAATACTAATAGTATATCAAAATAATTTTCTATTTTTACCATGTATTCTACAGGGTATTGTTATTTTGAATAGTTTTTGCTTGACTATCCAGTTAAACAAGCATGCACAATTTTCATTAATTTGAATCATAAATCTCAAAATAGTATCCTTTGAATTGTTTCTTAATTTATCAGTGAAGGTGATCTAATATGTTCAGAATGAAAATTTATCTTAGGTTATAAAAATAGTATATATATATATATATATATTTGTTTTTAAATTCAGATAAAACTTAGTGGGGGAATAGCCATTTTCAACATGTCATTTTAAGGTATGTATTCTTTGACCCCTTATAAACATAGAATGAGGAAAATTTCTAAGCCCAGAGGTTAGTTTAGATAAAGGAAGGAGTTGGGAGATATTGGTTTTCATTGGGTTGGGTTGGGCTGGGGGATAAGCAAAATACATATATATGTAGATTTCTAAAGTTGTTCATAAATACAAATGCTCCTGAGAAAAATATAACATACCTCAGCAATAAGAGATAGCAAACTAAAGTAAAAAAAAAAACAAACTATAAATTCATAGCAATTAAAATTATTCACATATGAATTTTTTTTCTGAGTTAGTTATATATGCCACTGCATATTTGTAAATGTGGAATATTTTTAGGGTTGTAATAAGGAGTTTTCTATTTCAAATATATTTATCAAGAATTTTATGGATTTCTGCTGTGCTACCCAATAACTTTTCTTTGGTCTAAATCTTTTGTAACATTTTACTTTTTATTTTTTATTTTTGTTATAGAGCTGAGAACATTTCAGCAGTGCATCATAACAGCAGAAAGTAGAAAAATGCTTAGATTTCTTTTTCTTTTTTTTTCTTTTTTTTTTTCTTTCTTTCTTTTTTTATAATCATTTCACCCCAAGCAAAGCAGTACTGCCACTGGTGCGCTGGGTGTTACATAAGTGGAGACTGATGAGAAAGAGGGAAAAATTACAGGGAATGTCAGAAAATAGGTAAGAGAAGGATGAGAACACTGGTGTGAAGAGAGGGGAAAAGAACATGATACAAGGATTGTCAGGGAAAGGATGCTAGTCAAAGAGATAAGAGATGGCAATTGACATCACATTTAAATTCTTTGAAATTGTAGCTGTCAGGGAAGCAAGTATACAGAAGAGAATTCCACACAGGAAGTGTGAGAAAAGCAGCAAATGAGTAGAAGTTGTGGTTACATTTGATTGGTTTCACTGTAAAAGGGTGGGACCTAGTTGCTAGTCTAATAGCTCAAGTAAATTCATGCAGAGGGAGCACCAGAGAGCTAAGTTCATCAGAGCTGTAGTCATGAAAGTATTTGTAGAAGAAACAGAGGGAAGCCACATTACGTCAGTAAAAAAAGTGATTGGAGCTGAGCTACCAGGTCGGGATCAATCACATTGCCAATTCTTCGTTGGATTTTGTCAAGAACCCTCAGATGAATAACGGGAGCACCTGATCAGATGTGACGGCAGTATTCAATGCACGGACAGATGGTAAATTTATATATGTGCAGGATGGATTCAGATGGGAAAAACTTTCTTGCCCTACACAGTGAACTGGCCTTCCTAGCAGCAAATTTAACTATGGATTCAATTCTACTTGAGGTCAACTGAGAGAGTTAAGCTGAGGAGGTGCAGTGTTTTGCTTTCAGAGAGACTAGCCTGATCCATGCTCATGGTGAGTAGGGGCGCTTGTCTATGGTGGTTAAAAGATAGCAGCTTCATTTTGGAAGCATTAAAATTCACAAGCTATTTTTTACTACAGTCTGCCACAGATCAGCAGCAAGGTTTGCTTTGTCAGCCTCAGCAGTTTTCTTACCAAGGATGGAGTATTTTTATAAATATATATTTTATAATATTACAATGTTAAATGATGCATAACTTGGAACACTGGTAAAAGTTTACAATGCTTTTCTAGAATTGTATATCTATTTTATTATTGATAATTATTTAATTATTGATAAATGTCAAAGAAATGTATATTTTTGAATCAGCACTATTATTGTTATACAGTCTGCTAATTTTGTAATTTTGTTTTTAAATAGCAAACCATAAATATGTACTTTATGAAGAATAAAAACTTTAAAGCAACAAATTGCACTTTGCAGTAGACTATTGCTGTCACTAATAGTGATTAACATTATTAGTAATTTTTCTCTTTAACTTCCAACTCTAAAAAGATTGCATTGATTCCCTTCCTTTAAGAATGATTTTTTTAAAAACCTGTTTTTTTTTGTTTTGTTTTTTTTTGCATTAATTTGTTTTAACAAGCTGCTGAGTAATCTGATAATCAATCTGCTGTTTTCACCTCTCATCCAAATTGTTGTTAAGAGTTTTAATTTTTTATTGAGGATGTCTTTTGTAAATTGTCCACAAAATGTTTATGAGGAACCCTTAGCTGTTGTTTGTGGGCCACAGTTGATGATGACTTGAGACCTGCTAACTCTGTCTTACAGCATTTCTATTCACATTTCGTATGACTTTAAGGAAAAGTTGAATCTCTGGTCATACCCAACCTATTCTTAGCTGGTATTCAAAACTTACAGGCTATCACATGAAATGAATTCTGCTTTGAAGACCATGTGAAGTTGATACAGTTCAGCATGGTTTATCTGATGATACTGTTTTGTGTGTGTGTACAAGTAAGTGGGTATGAAAAGAGACAGCATTTAACTGTGACTGTTTAAAATGTAATAGTTTGTCTCTGTATTAACTCCAGACACTTCTTGTAAGGATTAGATTTGATACTTGGAGATCTTGTCAAGAATGGTTGTGGGAGTAGGCTGGTAAAATATTTTCTTGGAGAAGTCTGCTCTGACATAATTCTTTAACTTCTTTATATTTGTGTTCACTATGTAATTGCAAGTGGCATGCTGGATACTGTTTGTTTTTACTTCCCTCCTTTGCAGGCGCACGCACACACACACACACACACACACACACACACACACACACAGATTTGAGCTGCCTTCTGTATTGATTAGCTATAGATTGATTGATTACTTGATTGATACTAACAATCCCTTTCTTTTCTGCTCTTCATTACTGACTTCAAATATTCTGTTGCCTAATCTTCATTTGCACAAATTGCAATTAAATATTCTTATCCTTTTAAATAATTCTTATTTATAACTTCACTGTATTCCTCTCATTTCTTTATGAAATATTTGCTTTGCTTTGCTTCTCTTCTGTATCTCAAAATAAGAATTGTAATGAATTGGGGATTAATTTTTTTTTTTTTTTGTATCTCTAATGCACTATTTAGAATTTGATTCTCTGTTGGTCTCTTTTCATTTTCTATCCCTCTTTTGATTCTCTTAGTGGATACTTGTTGCATAGAATATTTTTTTAAACTTGTGAATATTATGAATTTATATGATGGAATACTGAAAAGTTCTTGGCTATGGTTGCAGATAAGAAATGAATAGTGATCACTTAAGTATTTAAAGAGCAAAAAAAAATACTTTAGGATGGTTATATCAAGATCGCTTGTATTTTATATTGTGATAATTAATAGAATGTTTGTGATTTGTTTCTTTTTATATTGAGTGAATAGCATATCAACATGATACCTGTGCATAAATTTAATCTAACTTTTTGGAAAAATCTGTGGGACAAGTTGAGCTTTTCTAATTTGCCTCACCAATGATCCTGATTTGTGTATATTCTTGAGTTTTAATAAAATTGCTTAACATGAACAAATTGTGATGGATTTTCTCTATTGTTACTTGATGTATTTAAAATTAAAATAATCTAATGTAATCCTTATTTTAATGTTCTTATTTTAGATTCTTTCTTCTCTTAAAATTTTGTAGACCATCTGAAAAAGCATTTTTAAGGACCTATAGCATCTAAGCTATTTGGAATTAAGGAAAAATGAAGTTAGAAATAGTTTATTTGTATAGAAAATGATAGGGGTACCAACTTTCAGCTTTGTATTTTCTTAAATATCAAATTTATAAGGAGCCAAAATCAACAAAACCATGATTTTGGCATGAAAATTTCTAGAAAAATGTTTCAACCATAGACAGAATTTAGAACTTGTCTCATGATCTTCAGACATGTAAGAATATGTGGTAAAAATATTAAAAATTTCTGAAACTGCCTAACTGGTTGCTGATTGGAAAATGAGCAATTTTCAGGAGGTTAAAAAATCAAGTAATTTTCAAACAGTAATATTGACATTCCTTTAACAGGAATGAATTTGATTACTGCATATAAATAATCTATTGGGTCATACTTAACAGGATAATTAATTTGGATGCGGTATCTGACATACTTTTTTAATGATAAGCTCTCAAATTGTTCAGTGTCATTTTGCATTTTAGTCCTTTTCAGAGCCCTTATAAATAATAAAAGAATGTAATATACACTTAAGTTTATATTTTTGTAATCTACATCAAATATTAACTATTGTCACCAAGTTTAAAATCTGTACATGCAATATCTTTAGAGCTATATATGACAGAATCTCATTGGAAAGTTTATTTAACAAAACACAAAAATGCGGTGAAATTTCAATATACTCTGATTTTAAAACTATTAAATGTAGAGATCTAATATTTGGGATTCATCAATAAATTTGATCAAAGAACACCTGTGGATTTTCTTAAATTTTTCTGAGAGGGTCATTTGTGGCCATTGTGTTAAGATAGAATGGCCCCTTTTTTTAATCATTTCACCTCAGATAAAATGATAGTCACTAAGATGCAATGGGTTACTGGGTGTTAGGGAATATGAAAAGAAAAAATATTAAGTAGAGAGGACAATAAATGAACAAGAATTATGGAAACAGATGATGACAGTTGGAATTTAAATTTTCAAAAACCCAAATTGATTGGAAAGCAAGAAGCCAGAAGCAAATTCCACTAATGAGAAGTGCAATAGCAGGAGCTGTTAGCATAGAATTTATAGTTACATTTAGTAATTTGAGCTCTAAAATAAGACCATGTTGCCAATCTAGTACTGCACTTAAATTTGTAGTCAAAGTACCAAAAGAGGAAAGTGTGTCAGAACAATTACCATGAAAATATTTATAGAAGAGGTACAGGAAAGATATGTGTACAGTGCTGATTCCTATATTCATACTGTCTATATCTACAAGCACTCTGTCTCCTAATATTGAACACTTTTCTTTCATAAATATAACACATTGTACACAATATATTTATATAGATTTATATTTTTCTGAATTGATTATTTGTATTTTTTTCTCAAATAGCTAACTTAAGATTTTGTTTCTGGTGTACATAATAGTTGTTACTGATTTCTGACTATGACTTCAGTCTGTTGCTTGATAGTAAAAGTGGATTATAATAGAGGGTAATTTGTGCAATAATTACCCATTGCTTCTTTCAACTATCTCTGTCTCTCTTTACCTTGTCAATGAAAACTATCTCAAAATGAAAGGCAACATGGGCACAAGGACATTTCATTTCCAGATCTTTGCATTCATTATGATAACCATTAGCAGTTGAGATTGCAAACAATTTTTGTTTGTGTTTACCATTAGATTGTGTAGATACTGATATCTACACTGAAGTATTTGTATGAATACTTTCTTATTTGTTTTTAATACTTTACTGTGAATTTGTACATTGCTAAGGAAGTTGTGGAGAGATACGATCACCTATGTCCTAAAGAGACACGGCATATTAAAGAAGACTAGAAATTAAATAAGAAATAATAAAAAATAGTTTACATTTTTGTTTTGTAATCATAACTTTTATTAAAATGAAGATATTTATATTTTAGTTTTATAGATGAGATATAGTCCTTTATGCATATATCTTAGTTTTATAAGCTATATATATAGACCATTATGCATTTAAAATGTGAAGATGCTTCTTACTGAAGGATATGGCATGTAGAATTTATCAAAGAATTTGCATATTCATGTGAATAAGAATTTAATCAGTTTGTGGGATTTAGATGAGTCTTATTTTTGAATCATCAAGACATGTTGTTACATTAGCCTGGTTAAAATTCTTTCAAAAACTGTTTTATTTATAGTAACATAGACTTTAAATGGCCAAAAGTCATATCACAAGGTTCTTACCATGTAAACTGAAAGGCAAATTCATTGTGTTGAATGAATAGGACTTTGCAATCCAATAGGAATTATTTATATGTAGGATTCAATAAACAGGCTGTTAATTATGGCACATTGTTTAACACATGAGAAAGAGTAGAATAAATTAAAGAGTAAAAGAAGTATTAAGTGCAAAAAGTTTAATAAATCAATTGTTAGTAGTGCATTTCCTTAAATTTAAAAACTAATCTCATCCTTAAATAAAAAAAATGCTTTAACTGTTCAATAAATATCCTAGGGGATAGAATTTTAATTTTAAAACATTTATTTAAATAAAACATGAAATAATTTTTACTGTGTTTTTTGTAAATATTTTTTTATAATTTTTTATTCTGGCCTGAACATGGATTTTGCAAGATAGCCAAATATAAGGCAATATTGAGCCAAGAGGCTACATGAGGTGGTAACAAAGAGTTGTAAGTGTTGTAAGCAAAACACTGACTTGTTTTGGCTTAGTGATAAAAATATACTTGCAATTGAGGGTGCTGATGTAATGTTGAAATTGTTTATAATAAAAGCAACTGTCAAATGCTTTAATCTCTTTTAAATCTGTTCTACTTATAAAATCTAGATATGATGGTTGTTACAACCAGATTATAATTAGACATGATACCTGTGATCCTTTGAAAAAAAATAAAAATATTGTAAAACTGTTAGTAGTTGTTGTATGCGTAATTAATATCTTGTCTCTGCCCCACCCCTTAATAAAAATAATAAGAAATAAAAAATAGAATTTTTCTAAGGTCTGGCCCTATTATTCTAATAAAAACTAGAACTACCTATTAAAAAAAAAATAAAATTAGAAATTCCCAAGCACACTGACACTTTGGAAAAGAAATCTGAAGATATATATATTCTTTACTTCTGCAATTTCAAAGTAATTATAAAAAAAACTTGAAAATTATCATTGTATTTAATGCCTGAAGTATTTGATATAAAATTAATTGAAACATTCATTTTCTGTTTCATACAGAAAGCTTGTTATTTATTAGATACATATACAAATAATTTATTTTTTATTTTCCAGTAATAATTTAGCATAATGCTTGAAACCTAAAAGAATGTTCACACCAATTGTCAGTCCACTTCATTCAATCATTTTACTGTCTATACAATCTGATTATACAGACTTTTTATATCATCTAAAGGTGCTAGAGTCACTGTACATCAAATCCCACAAGCCTTCTCTCAACAGAGAGATTGCTTGCTAGGTTTGAATGTCATTGGACTCTAGTTTTCCTTGCAATTTTATTTTCCTCACGCCCATTATCATCTTTTAATATATATTCTTACCTTTCCCAGAAATAAACTTGATAAGCTGGGACAAAACCAGTTGTTTTTTTAGTTTTTAGTAAAAATGTCATTTAATTTACACTTATTCCTAGCTATTATTAAGTTTGACTAAGAATTTGTTCATATATATATATATATATATATATATATAATATTTTATTTAAATTAACACATTGTCGATAAGAAAAGGCACATGGATGAAATACAAACATATTTCTTTTGACCCCTTTTGAAGGATTACATAAGGGTCTACCTTTAGATTCATTTTGAAAAGAGCTGTGTAAAACTATTCCATCTACAACTTTCTTGCTCTTGGGCCATTCTAACAAAAAAAATAAAGGAATTTAAATTCAATCTTAAAAGCTGAGATGATTTAGAATCTTTCAACTTGAACTAAGAAATGTATCAACAAAATTTTTGAAAGTCATTCTTTTTTTCAAGGGAAACCCCAACTTAAGGTAAAAGTAATGAATTTAATTTCTTATTTAAACAGCTATGAATACACACATATATGCTTTTATCTCTTTTGTTTTCTGGAGATTTTTTTTTTTTTGTGCTTTTTTTTTTTAAACCTTGAAGAGTTCATTTTAGCTTGGGAAGAAGATCATTAGAAGTCCTTATTTTCATGTCTCTATTCAAAAAGCATTTCAAACCATTTATTCAACACTGTCTTGCCGAGTGAATTCTTAAGTATATAACTTTTCTTTCAGGCATATTCTGCAGATGCTTCTCTTAAAATTTGCTATTTTACCTTGGATGTTTTTCTTGCCCTTATCTTTCAATTCTTATAAATACCTAGGAAGCATAGTATTATTTTTTTTTAATTTTTGGTTTCAACAGTAATAATTCAGTTTTATCCTGTTCCTATTAAATATATTATAGAGTTTACTGATAAACATTGAGAGTTTCTCAATTAGCTTAAAAAACGTTCCCCACTTTGATTTTACAGCTTTTAGGTGGTGTGTGGGCAGGGTCTTTCTTATTCTACTATTTTTCCACCTTTCTAAACCAAATCTGTTGGTTATCCGCTCTTCTCTAATGCTGTTTTATAATCTCTTTAACACACACACATTTATACACATATGTGTGTGATTATTATTATTATTATTATAGCATACTGCAACTCAATGGCTATAAAATTTTAGTGTTAAAACATCAGATTACCTGATGATGGTGTTTTACCATATATTTATGCTCTACTTTTGTATTGAGCACTTTTAAAAGTAAATATCTAACCGGGAATATACTCCCATTAGTAACCATTACCTACTTGCATATTTGTACATGTTTGTATTTTCTGTATATGAATTTCGTCCTACTTCAGAACTTTTCAATTTATCTGTATATTAATTATTTGAATTACTTCATGTACTTCTGGTATCCAAGGTCAATTTGGTTAGTATTTTCAATGTGTTCTATCTTGTACTAATAAAATATTAGCATTGAACCAAGGGTAAATATTAACCATATTACAAGTATCAATATTAACTCATTAAATTATACACGGATCGGCTGATTCAAATTTATTTTTTTCCATAATTGATAGTAGCAGCTATAGTCCCAATCTATTCAGATGACTTTGTGGGGAAATTCCTGAATAGGTAAGTGAAATAAGGAATAATATATTTTTCAATTCTCCAACTCATATATTAATGAAATATAATTTTATTTCTATTTTATTTAGGAACCGCTATCTAAAGAAGTAGAGACATTTGTTGTCACTTTTCTATGAGTATTTACTCAAACAGTTGAATCTACATAGGCCTATTTTTCAAACAAATGAGCATGCTTGTCCATCAGTTTATAATAATGTTACCTATAAATGGTACCTGCCCTTATTTATTTTTGCCAGAAGTTAATTTTCTTTTAAGCATAGCAGGATTTTATTATTGCAGTGAAATATAAGATAATCAAAATAGATATTATCTGTCATTAGAGACCAAATGTCAAAACTGTTCCTATCAGTAATGACTCAACTTGGGAATGTGTTATTTCTTTCCACGGAGCAACAATTACAAAAATATTGCTACAAGATTGAAGTCAAGCAAAAACACTGTTGCCAAAAATGTGCAAAATTACAAGAAAAATGGAGAGGTTGGTGTACAGATGAAACCAGGTTGACTATGAAAACTGACACCAAAGTTTATTTGTTTTATCAGAAGATTGGTTGAAGACCTGAGAAAATTGGCTGTAGATGTTGCTAATGAGATGAAAGAATTTTATGTTTCGAATGTTTCTACTACAACTATCAAATGTATCCTGAACAAGACAGCTTACAATTCCAACAACGGAATAGGAAACAAATGGGCTACTGAAACTGACACACAAAGAAGTTTAAAGTTTGCACAAGGGAATAAAGATAATAGTTCAATGTTTTGAATGGTATACTGTGGTAAAAAAAAAAATCAACCTATTTGGGTCTGATAGCATCCAATGTACTTGGCATCATCATGGCTAGATGTAGAGAAGGTTAAACATGGTAGAAGAAATGTCATGGCCTGTGGTTTGTTTAGATTTACTTTTTTTTGGGGGGGGGGGGGGTATTTTGTTTATTGTTGTTTTTGTTTAATAAATCCAACCTGTACAAGGAAATAGTGCCACTAAGATGCAAAGGGCTACTGAGAGTAAAAGAAAATGAAAAAGACTTTAGAAAAAACCTGAAATGCTATCCTAAACAGGAAACAAGGGCTAAAGCTCTAAACGTGTTCAAAAGACTGGGGAGGAGTCTTTCAAACAGAATTAGAGTTTTATCCCTTGTTTCCAGCTCTATAGGGTTTCTGGTTTCTTCTAAAGTTTTTTTTTTTTTTTTTACATTTTCTTTCATTCCCAGTAGCCCCTTGCAAGATGCATTATCACTTTGCTTGGGTTGAATTGATTAAAAAAAATATTAATTATTTAACAATATAATGAATTTAAGCCTAGTGTTTCACTCCTAACCTTGTAGCCGATACCCTATGGATATATCAAAACTCCTATAAATTGTTGATTTTTATATAAACTAGTACAATCTAACCCGGTGAAGGAAATAAAGTGCTAAGTTGTAAATTTCAATAATCTGAAAATAATCCAGTGTGTAGAATGACTAAAACTTCATGGGTGTAGCAACAAAGATGAGGACAACAATCCATGCAATGTGAATGGTGTAAATAAACTTGATACCTCATATCAGAAATATAGATAATATATCTGAAGCCTTTGATGAAATAATTTTGTTTATAGATAAAAGTTTAAAAAAAGAACATGCTTCAAAAAGTTTTTTTTTAAATTTAAAAAATTATAAAAATCTTGATCTCTTTTCCCAGATTTATTTATATTTTATGAGAGGTTTTCACTTCAAAAGCCACCAACTCAATAAAGGAGGGAAAGTTTACATGTACGCATATTAAGATGAGCCTTCAGAAAAAAAGATGTTGCAAGAGTAAATAAACATTGAAATGTGGCAGAATCAACCATGATTTTTAACTATTAAATATTGATTACTAACAAAAGAAACAGCCTCTTTATTAAATCTTGATTACATTTTTACATAATAAAAAATAGGATATTTATGAAATATACCGTTTATATTTATCTTATTCTAATTCAGCATGTCCCTCCTTTAGTTTCTTAGTCATTACATATGTTGCACCCTGGAAATAATTCATAAATAACTATTCCATTTTGATAACATGGAAAGTCATATCAGAGACGCTACTTGGTTTCAAGGAATAAATGATTAAAGAAAGAATGAAAGAAAAAAAGAAGAGAGAGAGATGAGTGTTTAATGTCTGTTTCAGTGAAATAAAAAAAGTTGCCAATATAAATTTTTTTTTATTTGTATCCCATGGTTTATGATTGTTATTGAAATATTTTGTTAACAAGTTGTTTTAACAAATAAGACAATACTTAATTTCAGTGAGAATGTAAAAGAAAGAAAGAAGAAAAATGAAGGGAAATAAGTCTTTAAAATAAAAATCCAATTACAATAAATAAGATAGAACAACATCTGCTGAATTATTTCTTTTAATTATTAAGAGAAATGTTCATAAGACAGGGATTTTACTAGAAATAAATAAATAAGGGAATATAAAAATACTTAACATCTATAGGAAAAGACACTACTTGATTTCAGTAAGAAAAAGAAAGATGTACATACATACAGACACAGCTCTTATTATAATATAGACTACCTATTTGCCTTACCTTTCTAAAAGCTGTTCAGAGCAGATAAAGTTATATTTCTGTATTGCAAAAGAAGGATATGTAATAAGTACAATTACAAATATTATAAAATCAACTTTAGTAAAGAAAAATTCATTGTATTCTGATATATTCCTTAAAATTTACTCTTTTCCAATGAATCCAATTACTTATATAATTTCATGAAATTCTTAATTTTTAAATCTCTAAGAATAGCAACACTCCCTGTCCATTACAAGCACACACACACACACACACACACACACACACACACACCGAAAACATGAGTATTTATTTATGGCAAGCAACATGTACTTTCATTTATACATATCATCATTATCAGAAAATTATTGTTTAAAGTTTAAAATTCTATAAATTTCTATAATCAATACATATTACTAAAATACCATCAACATTTTTGTACAAAAATCTGATTTTGAGATTATGAATTATACTATATATTTTTATAAAAAAAACATTGTCTTATTTGTTTTCTTTTATATCTATTAACGTAAAGGAAATTGATAAAAATACTTGATTAAATTGAATTTCATAATTTCACATTATTTGCACTGTGTTGGTTGCTAGTATGTTTAAGTAATCTAAATTGCAAACATAAAAAATACAAATTAAAAGAAATTTTAAAACTTTTTTCAATTTATATTCTTACTTTTTATGTAAGTGAAAAGTTTTAAATTTGATATGTATTTCATTGCTTTGGATAGTGTACTTTTCATTGGTTTAAATTAAAAATACAAATTTTCACCATGTTAATAGTTTGTTGAATAATTATTTGGTATTGAATTAGAATCTAAATCTAAACGGCATGTAGCTCTCTTCTGTATTCATGAAATATATTTGCAACTGCTTTATGGAAATGCTATTGTTTAATGGAGCAAATGGTTTTACAAGCAGTAAGATCACCTATGCAAAATGTTAAATTTAATCTCATCACTGATCATCATTAACTTGATCCAGTAATTTTCCCAACCACTTCTGTCCTATGGAATTTTTCAGGAGCTCTAAATGAATATCGTTGCTGGTTTGTCACAATGTACATCCATCTGTCCATCCAGCTGTTGGTTATCCCTTCTTTCCAAGTCTTGCAGCCATGCTGCCTATATTATTTGTGTTTTTTTTTAAATACAGCACTAGCATTATTAATACTACTTGTGTGTACCCAGCATTGTTATAGATTCATTAGGCTTTCCACAAGAATTTGATCTATGTATTATTCATCACTTCAGTGCCACTTGCTGGATGTAAAACCAGCAGACTGTAGTGATGGTGCTAATGATGATGATGCTATGAGCATAGCAATGGCAACTACCACTTGCTTTCTCCATAGCACAGTCTGTATCCAAATGCAGATTCTGCCCTACTCTCAGCTACTGCCACCACTACCACTTTGGCCTTTCTATTTTGTTGCAAGTGTATTTTACTGCTAATCTCTACTAAACTAGCCCATCATTCTATTTTGCTACCAGCCCTTCTACTTTGCTAGTTTATTCTTTGTCTGTCAATTTTCATTGTCAGTTCATTCATTCATTCATTTTCATTCATCTCTCATATTAAAGCAATAAAGCAAGGACACTACCTGGTTTTACCACATTGGCTTGAAAATAATATTTCTTTCATTTTGAATTAAAATATTTTGATTTCTTTGAATTATTATGTCCAGTTTGTCACTTACATTAATTAGTAGAGCTCAGTAAGCTGTGGAAAGCAGCATGTTGACCCCAGCACACCATTCAGCCACTTTGTTTTTTCTCTAAAGATATTTGTTTATAAACTTTTGATGAAAGTAAATTCACATTTGCTACTCTGTCAGTTTTGTTATGATAAATTGGTCATAACTAATATCACTCTTGATTTTTCCTTATTCCCAACCATCGGTTAATAAATGTCTTTAAGATACAGATAATAATAACTTTGTCTGGTTTTAGCCTAGGCATCAAATGAGTTAAAAAATGCAAATATCAGCTAATTGTATGCATTCTTTACATCTTCCTGTACCTTTTATTTTGTTTTGCTGTTTATATTTAATTTGGTGTTATTGTGAAATAATGCACTCAAAACCCCTATTTACAGACAACACTGTATTCTTATCTCATTAGGCTTAAAAAATATCTTCCATTAACAAAATGTGAATGTATTTTTTCAAATTATTTTTTACATATGTCTCAACCTGTAGTGAGTTTAACTAGTTGCATCATACAGAAGTAAAATTCAGCAGATAAAGTAATCTCTTTAGCTAAACACTCTAATTTCATTAAGGACGTGTGGATGGTGAATAAATAATAGTTTGGAATAAGAATTTGGAAAGCCAAATTAAAATTCCAGTCAGGTCCATTATATTTAATTATCCGCAAATACCTTTAGACCTTTGGGAAAATTATAAATCCTTTTCCTCCTGCAGATTCAGAGCGTTGTTTGCAACTGTTTCAATGCAACAAGGAGTTTTTATGTAAATATGTCACAATGGATAAAACATGGATCCACCACTTCACTCCGGAGTCAAATCGGCAGTCAGCTGAGTGGACAGCAGCAGGTGAAAGCCATCCAAAGTGACCAAAGTCGCAAACAACAGCAGGCAAAATTTAAGCCTTTGTGTTTTGGGATGTGCAAGGTATTTTGTTCATCGATTACCTTGAGAAAGGAAGGACTATCAGTAGTGAATATTAAATAGCATTATTGATGCATTTGAAAGAATTAATCGACAAAGAAATGGCCACAAATCTTTTACCAAGACAACACACCGTGTTACAAGTCAATCGCAACAATGGCAAAACTACATGAATTGCACTTTGAATTGCTTCTGCATCCACCCTATTCTCCAGATGTGGCCCCCAGGGACTACTGGCTGTTTGCAGACCTCAAAAGAAGAGGGAAAGAGATTGAGTGATGTATTAATTCTAAAAATGTGATATTTACTTGAAAACAAAAAAAAATATTCTTACAGTTTAAAATGTTTTGGCTTTAAATAACTCACAAATGGTTTATAAAATATAAAAATCAGTCAATCAATTCATTTTGCTAATCACTTTGGAAGATATTGATGTGGAATGAGTATTATAAAGATATTACAGGTTGAATTATCACCTGATCATTATAACAAATTAGTCAGCTTTTTCTCTTGATTGTTTTATTGTTTTCATACATGGGTGGAAAACTTTGATCACTGTAGCTAAGAATGGAGGTCATGATGCATGTAAGCTTCTAGTTTAATCTGACTCATATTCAATGACTTGTTAGATTAAGTATGCTAAATACAGCATTACAAGTGTTTAGTTGAAGAACTTTAAAGCAGCACTCAATAAATAATTGTAAACATTAAATAGCACTTGTATTGAACAAATTTTCATATTTAACCAAAGATATTCAACATTATTTGAATGTTCAAATCTTTTATTTAAAAGAAGAAATTTATGTTTGAGATATCAACTACGTCCCTACTAGAGTGGATGCCTGAGGTGGATGTGACACAAGGCCAGTTAAAGTAGGAAATCCCAGCTCTTAAACTTTGTCCAAAATTTATTGTCTATTTTTATGTTTGAACAATGTTTGATATATTCATGACTATTCTGAAAAATATAAAGAGTACAGTAACCAAAGATGTTTGTCATTTGAATATTGTGGTTTTTAAATTAACAAAGTTAGTTGTGCCAATAAATAGTTCTTTTTATTGGTGAGTTTGTACTTTGCTTTAATAAATGGTTTAAAAATTCATCAAGCATTTTTTTCTAGTTTTACATTTAAAATTTGTTTTGTTGCTTATCATGCTCAGAAACTGTATGTTGTCAGAATATGCTATTACTGTGGAGCATAGTAAAGAAAACAACGTTTTAATTTCATGAGTTTACAAAAATCAGTTTTGTACATCTAATTTCACTTGAACAGAATGGCATTCCATGCATTTATATAACTCTAGTAGAATTATAAACATCATTTTTTTTTTTTGTTCACTTTTTATTGAGAAATGGGGTGGGGGAAGAGTTTTTAAAAAATCTAAATGCTCTGCTTTATTGTAATAGAAAATGTTGTTAACAATAACAGACAACTTTTCATCTTGACATGATATATTTGTTTGGTCAAAGATAATACATACTTTGTAAGTTGACTAGTACTCTCTACCCAGTATTTCTCTACCTCTAAGCAGCCTTGACCTTCAGCTTATTGCTCATCCTCAATTTCAGCCTATTCTCCTCCTCCTCATTCATTTTCTCTTGTACCTTTTAGGTTGGTCCTTACAGACCATTCTAAATTTAGAATGTAGAACTGACTAAACAAGAAAATTGTACTGGTGGTTCACAGGTTTGGTTTGTGTGTGTGTGTGTGTGTGTGTGTGTGTACACATTTGCAATGCTGTGTTTGAATGAATATGGGAACAATGTCAGTTTTGTTAATGTTCTATACAATATGATTTAATTCAATAAAAAATAAAATGCCTGATTCTTCTGTTACTGAACTAAATTAATGATGTGCTGAGAATGCTGATTGTGTTTTTATTGGTGGGGGGGGGGTTCCTTTACTTTTCTCCTCTGAATATTTGTGTGATGTACAAGAATCTGATTCTGTTATTTGTATGTATTTTCATATATCTTTATGTGCGTAAAGATCATTATGCAAATGAATTTTAAATGATGTCCAATACGTCTCAAAAGAGTTTATAAATTTAATCACTAATAATTTTTTATTTGATTGAGCTATCTATCTATCCATACATATAAGTTGAATATATGGATCGGAATCCGATAAGATGAATAGAATAAGTAAAGAACAAGTAGGAAAAAAGTGTCTTTAATCTAACATGTTTCACTTTTAACAAGCTTCTTCAGAGATTTATTAAAGACGAATGATTTTAAAAAATCCAAGAGACAGTATGTTGATTGAGGTATATAGTTTCATTGGTCAGATAGAACAATAGATGAATATTAAATGTAGAAGAAAAAAACTTGTCTGTTTAAGTGTGTATGCCAATGCGCAATAAAAACATTAAATGTTTAATATGAATGTAAGTATATGTAAGCGAAAAATGTGTGTTAAGTGCATCCAAACCATTGACGAACTAAGTATATATGTCAATAATATTAGTATGTGTGAATGACAGTGACAAAATACAATTTCAAAATACGTAACAAGTATTGTATACATGAGTCAAGTGATGGAACGAATTTTCTTTTTAAATAAAATGAGAGAATCAGTTATGGATACATGTGTTGAGAGAAATCATGTCTAAATGTGTGTGTTTATGAGTCAGTAAGGAGGTATGCATGTGTCAAGTGATGGAACAATTTTCTATTTTAAATAATCTGAGAGAATCATGTATGAATGTGTGTCATACAATATTTTCATAGGTACCTCTATTCGGAGACTTTCTAAATCAGTGAATCTTTGTTTTAACTGATTAAGGTGTCGCTTATATTCTCACCTTTGTCCCTGTACCATGTATGTCCTTTTGCCGATTTGTTTTTTTTTATGTCATCTTCCCAGAATTCTTTTCCACATTGATATATTTTAAGAAACACCTTCTCTCCAGGTTCAAAGTATTTACTTTGAACTCTGCAGGCAACATTCCAGACATGGTGTTCAGGTTTAGTGTTATTTTGAAAAGTCTGAAATTATTGTGTATCTCTGATTACTTTAGTGCCCTTTTAAACATACCAACAAATTGTTAGGCTTGTCCGCTTGATCTTAGGTGATAAGAGGACGTTGTAATGTGTTCTGTTGCTAATGATTTACAGAAAACTTTAAATTCACTAGTTGTGAATTGTCTTCCATTATCTGAAGCAAAAGACTCAGGTACACCAAACCTTACAAAAAGCTTTTTTCAGCTGCTATTAATGATCTTGAAGCATGAGCTATTGGTTTAGTTTTGCTGTCCTCATATTTCTGTAGTATCACTGCTCCAATACACAAATTACTTGCATCTGATGCAACCACAGTCTTTAATCTGGGTTAAAATGAGCTAGTGACAAGTCCAACATCAAAACTTTCTTAATCTCTTCAAAAGCAGTTTGACATTTATCTGATTAATTCCATTTAATATCTTTCATTAGCAGGTTATTCAAGGGTGCTCTTAATTTATGTATATTTGGTATATATACATGATATTAATTAACAAACCCAAAAATGCTTGAAACTTTGTTACATTTGTTAGAGTGGGTATGTCTTTTATTGTGCTCGACCTTGAAAGATCTGGTCACCTACCATTTGCATTGATAATTTGTCCTAGATATTTAATTCAGGACATAAACAATTCGCATTTTCCTTCACTGATCTTAAAACCATACTTTTTAATTCTCGCATATACTTTCTTTACATCTTCCATATGTTGATTTTGGGTCACATTTTTAATAAGTACATCATCTAAATATGCAAGCATCGTATCCATAATCTGTTATAATATGCTTGGTGCTACCTTTATACTGAAAGAAAGCCGGTTAAATTTGTATAGTCCTCTATGTGTGTTAACTGTTCATAGTTTTGTGCACTCTTCGTCTACTAGTACTTGTATATAAGCATCTGAGGGGTCTGATTTAGAAAAAAATTTACCACTATTTAATTTGGCAAAAATTCCCTGGGTAGTTATATTGTTTCAAACTTTCATTTAGCCCCATAAAAAATAAGCACATACGTGGATTTTATTATTTCTTTTTTAACATAAACTGTTGCTGATGCAGAAGACTCTGTTTTTGAGATTACACCTAATATTTCTAGTTTCTCTAATTCCTTATTAATCGGTTCTAAAGCAGCAAATGGTACACTCCTTGTTGGCTAAAATATCAGTGTTACACTCTTTTACTTCAAATTTAGCTTTACTTTTTGTGTGTGTCGCTAGACCTTCTGAGAAGACTTCTGGAAAACATTTTTTATTCATTATTTAATTTTTCAGTTGGTGTATTAGCACTGAAAGCAACAATATTTGCAAAAAGATTTCCTTGGGAGGTTCAAAAAAACAAATAATGCAATCAAATCTGTTCTGAATAAATTAGCTGTATTCTTTAATACAAACACCACTGCTTTTTTTAGTTTTGCCAACAAAAGAAATGTTACAGGTTACTTCACCCATAAAGTTCAATTTCTTTCTTGAAAATCCATGAGCAACTTTTTTAGAAGTTAATAAACTGGGTTTTACCTATTTTTCTCTTGTTTGTTCATTTATGATGGTGATATCAGATCCTGTATCTAGTTTTATTTTTACATTATTAATTTTCACAAAAACAAATTTTCCTTTTTTGAGATGTATAATAACTTAGTTAAAAGCCTGTTCAAAGTCTTCTTATTTTTTTCTTTGTGTTTTTTGACTTTACACCATGTATTTACCATGTTCACATACATTTTATTTTTCTTCCACTATTTGTATTTGCAGTCAGTACTTTTGTGTCCTCCCCCATCACAATTGTAGCATTTTTTAGTTTTAAAAAGCAGTTACTTTTGAAATACTTACCTTCACAACCATGGAAAGTATTAGGTATTGAGAGGGAATTTATCGTCTTTTTTTAATGTTCTGTTAGGAGTTGAAAAAACATCTATAGTCTTTTTTCTCAGATAGACAATATATACTAGTGAAATGTCCTCAATTCTTTTAGTATTGAGTTTTAGATTTACAATACATTGACATTTTTCTGTTAGTTTCTGGAGAGTTAATTTGGGGTCCATTTCTAAGTTAGCAAGTATCTTGGATCTTATTTCTATGTTTTTATTAGAAGTTAAGCTCTGTACGAATATTAGGCATTTAAATAAATCCTGACTTAATTCATTTAACTTCTTGCATTCTCAATTCACAAATCCTGCATAAGTGACAAAATCTTCATTGTCCCATTTTATTTAGTTATTCCCAATGTGTATTAAATAATAAGCTTCTATCACCAAAAATTTTCAATAGTATTACTACAGTTTCATCAAAATTTATCCTACCTGGTTTTTTGGCAAAATAAAATTTGCATACTTCCATGTTCAGCATGGTACTGTTTTCTTAATAATAAACAAACTTTCTTTTCATCCTTCTAATGCAAACAATCCCTTTTGAAGATCCCTTTATATCTTCTATAATAAGCTGAAAAAGCTATCCCTTTGTCTGGTTTGTATAAAAATTTGCTAATTCTGGAGCAAATAAATCTTATGTTTTTTTCTTCTGTAATTTTATTAAATAATAATTCAAAAAACTTCTGTTGTTCTTATTGTAAATGTTGTTCCTGTTGCTGTTTTTGTTGCTGCAGTTGTTGTTCTTGTTGTTGCTTTTGTAGCACCAACATTTAAATCCTGATAGATTTTAGTTTTTCCACTTTCCTTTACTCTTCTGAATATTTCATAGATTAATTTTTGAATAACTTTGCCTGGTTATTTTTCTGTAGTCTTACAAATATGACCTCTCTTTGGTGAATATTAATTGAATATTCTATTATGTGTAAGATACGTATTTTTCTTGTTTCCTCATGTAAGTTCAAACAAATACCTGTTGCCACTTTTTCAAATATACTAGAAAAAGTACCTTTGAAGGATACTGTCAGACCTCTTTCTTTTCCTGACTCGGATGCTTATTATGTAAGCTCTAATTACATCAAAACGAGGTTAACTACGTTTGTTATCTAGCAATCCATGTTCAAACTCAAATGTTGGCAGCTACATTTTATTTATATATGACAATATAGTTTTAATAAATATATATATATATATATATATATATATATATATATATAGAGAGAGAGAGATGTATTCACATGGAAGAGATGATTAAAAATATCAAACATTACATAAACTAACACAAAAATATTCTCCAATATATTTTTCAACTGGCAGCCTTCTAGCTTGAATGAAAAGTTTATCATCTTACATCATTCTAATTTCTTAAAAGTGTCACTTTGAAGTGTTTTAACTTCGTACTAATGATTGTTAGGAGAAACATCTGCTTCTTTCTCTTTTCTAATTTTTTAACCTAATTCATAATGCATAGGAATATGACATTTTTTAGAAGTATCTATAAAAGTGATTTTACAAATTCATTTGTAAAATTAAGGAGAAATTTCTGTTTCTGTTCTCAATGCAAAGACTGAATCTTTGGATGTATCTTGTTTGTATCGTAAATGTTATATCCAATTTAAAATGGTTAAAATATTATGAATATTTTTTTTTAAATGGTTTAAAATTGTGTATTTAAAAAAATCTTTTTGTACTTGTTACTTCTTTCTCTGAATTCCTAAACTCTTATTGTAGATATTTACATTGGTTCTATAATCCCACTTTCAGAAAAGCTAGTATATTTTTATATTTGGTGTAATGCATTTTATAAAATTAAAAGTTGATTTTTGACATCCTTATCTCAATTTAGCAAACAATGATACTGTGCCTTTTTTCTTGTTTTTTTTTCTTTTTTTCAATAAATACTTTAATAAAACAGAAATTAATTTGTACCTATATGCACAGAGTAATGTAAGTAGACATTATTTTAAACTTAGTATTGTCTTATGCAAACAAGCATCCATAATTAATAAATTAAACTAATTACTATTTAGAAGCTGACTTTTATTAATAATTGGTTGTACAAGCTAAGGCATTCTAATTCTCTTCTTCTTTAAGACAAAAGGTGAATCACTTAACCTCAATTGATGTGCCTTGATGTTGCTGCTATTAAATATTACTAGAAACAAGTTTGTTTTGCTATTTCCTGTTTAATATGTAACTTGAATTAGTGAATTCAAGATGATCAATTTCTTGCTAAGAATTATGTATTTTAGCCACCATTTCTTTTGAGTGTACATGCATGCATGTGTGTGTGGCTCCATTGTTTCCTCTGTCTGAGGACAGGCATGCATCTGAGAAAAATCACTCTGAGAGGTGCCAGGTCCAAGGAAACGGTGTTCTGAGGCTGTATCACCCCATTGTATTAAAGAGGTGGATCAGTGATTGTCACCAAGGCCAGCATGATTAATAATTGCAGGAATTGGGCAATTTTTTGCCCTTGCCTGTTTGCATGCACTCAGGCTCCTCACATTAAATCTCAACCTTGTGTTACATCCACGTTTTAGTAGGTCGATGAGGTGTGTGTGTGTATTTTTATATATATATATATATACAGTCTTTGAGATTTGAAAAAGATATCACTTGGCCGGCGGTCAAGAGTGAGGGAAAATTTACTCGACCGACTCTATTTTCTCAATAGTCGCCTTACATAAACATAGCGTGAATTGCTGACAGAAAACAAAAAATGAAATTTCAATTAAAATTTTGAACATGTTAAAAAGGATTTAAATTTTTTAAAATAACAAAATTTTATCTTTCCTCCTAATAATAGCATAAACATTTTGATGATAAAATATTTATATTAAGTTTGAGCCCTTTTAACATCATGATATGCTGTTTTTTTTTGTTTGTTTTTTTTGCAATTGAGTGGTGGTATCTAAATTCGTAGTTTCTTTCTTCTGTTTGACTACAACCTTTATCTCATAAATGATAAAAATTAAAAAAACTGATTTTCTCAATGATTTTCTATAAAAAAAATTACTTACTTGTATAATTTGTTTTTTGGTGGGTGGTTGAAAGAAGTATGCGTAATTTTTTTTTCTTTCTTTCAAATATTCGCTTTTTTTACTTTTTGTTAGCAATCTGGGTGACAAAAACATTTTGGCTCCACTCTGGAAGCATTAATTAAATGAATGTTTACACTGACTCCGATGATAAAAGTGTTACCAAAGAGTTCAATAATGTCATTGTAGGTCATTCTAAATAACTTGTGAATCTTCAATGTCATACTTTTGGGTTGTAAAAGTTGGGTTTTTGTAAACTTGAAGGGACACGTTTCATTGCAAGATTTTTAATCAACCGCGAGTGAGTAAAGCAATAAACTTTAATCGCCCAATTAAGTTTTTAATCAACTGAGTCGATCGGGTGACTGAACTATCAAAGGCCATATATATATATATATATATATATATATATATATATATATATATATATATAGTTAATGTGGAGAAGTTTGTCACTTAACTGAGCCGAGTTATGCCGACTTTGAAGTTTCATGAAGGCACCTGTGATGTTCTCAGAGCTTTTTTCCATCATCTGAAAAAACAGCAATCTTGGCATTAGACATCATTACAACTATATATATATATATATATATATATATATATATATATATATACAGATTTTGAAGTTATTATTCAAATTGATTAGTGCATTAATGCATTCTAAGAAAGGAATTCTATTATTGGTGTTATTTATACATGAATTTAAATTATTTATTTTCAAAGATTCAAAATAACTCTACTGTCAGAATAATTGGTATATATTCTTTGTTTAAGCTGATTTAAAAATTTTGTTTTTTAAAGTTGACATAAAATTGTGTTGTGCAATAGATAAACCTATAGTAGCACCATTGGTTTGTGCAAATATTTCTTAAGTAGTCATAAAAAGTAACTTGTGTATTACAAGCTAATAACAGTTTCTTCAGAATTATGTTTTATTTTCGGAGGTGGATATTGATAAAATATTTATTTATAATATCAGTTGTTTCACATTAAATAAATTAGCAAATAAATTTTCAACATCTAGTGGCACCATTATGTGCTTTAATCTTTTTGAGAATGTATATGAATTCATATGTGTAATTTATACCATAATTAGAAGGTAAATACGATTTAATAATTTGATTGTCTGTCTTGAAAATATGTTCAGTTGATTATAGGACTTTGTGAAATTATTGGTCTTAGTAGGTTTCCAGATTTTTAGGTTATTTCTTTTTTTTAAATTTAATCTACTTTATTATTTACCAATGATTTTAAATTTTCAAAGAGCTGATTACAGCATTATTAGTAGTAATAAGTTTACTTTTAAAGTTATAGTAGGATTTCTGTTTTTTCAATTACTGTTTTATTGTTTCATGAGTGTAAGATTTGATTCATAGTATTTTTGTTTAATATAACATTATTTTTGTTGGTGAGTCTCACTGCAATATTTTGTTTTGACAAAGTTCTCTTCATGTCTTCATTAATCTTGGTTAATAATAGAAAATTTTGTTTATTATAGTTGTATTGATTCTTAATACCTTCAGCTTTTACTTTAGGTATATTTCTGTTTCATTATTAGATGCATTCTTTTTAATTCACAAACAAATTCTTTGGTAATGGCTTATAAAAACTGAAAATGCACAAAAGATATTAAGCAATTTATGTTAAACCTGAGCCTCAAACTTTGTTGAAAGAAAATGCTGATTTGACAAAAACTTTTATTTGAGTTATGCTTCAGT
This sequence comes from Ascarosepion bandense, assembly GCA_037127315.1. NCBI lineage: Eukaryota > Metazoa > Mollusca > Cephalopoda > Sepiida > Sepiidae > Ascarosepion > Ascarosepion bandense. The sequence goes on from JBBBDQ010000571.1 coordinate 3,626,057, forward strand.
TTTCTATAGACTGAGAGACTTTCAAACACAACCCTAACCTGGGTTGCTATCACTGTATTTTTTATAATATAAACTGATCAGTTTTCATTTATTGATTTCACTATTTCAGGGATTTTTATTTTGTTGTTGTTACTATTAGAAAGCTTAACATACATTTTACTTTAGCTAGGATGGTTCTAGTTTGAGAGGATTGTCACTTTGTCTACTAGAGGTATAAGCTATCAGAATGGTTTCTGTGTGTGTGAGCCTTGAAGCTTAATGTTACAGAAACACTTTATTATACATGGAAACTAAACGTATTAAAAAAAATTTGAAACTATCCCAGATGGAGGCTTGAAGTTATGGTAAGCCAAACTATTACGTATATATTTTTAAACATTTCACTAGGAATTGTATTTTTATAAATGTTTTATTGTTGTAAATGAGATAAGATTATAGATTGTTTTTATTTTAGCTTTTCATTTGAATATAATAACCTTTCTTCCTACCTAGTTTTTCAGTAATTTCTATTTATATATAAACAAATACTCTTCAAATCCAAATCCAAACCAAGTAATCTAATCAATATCACATATGAATAGTATCTTGGCCATCTCTATCACACTTAGGATTCAAGTCCTTTAACTTTAATATAATTAACAGAATTCCATATAGAATTTTATACCATGTACTAGCAGTATAGCCCGGCATTGCTTGGGTGTAATGAAAGCTTTAAAACTAATCCATGGTCCTGGAGCTCAGGCTCAGCCTAAAGAATATTTGTGTGAAGTTTGGTGAGAATCGAATAAAAATTGTGGATTTGTATAAAGGACATACAGACAGATAAACACACACACAAACATCTTGCCTTTTATATATATATCATCGATTTTCTGCACTACTGTAAGAACTGCAACCTTGAAACTTCTGAATATCGTTTCTTATGTCTTTGTCTATGAGTATATCAAATTTGATTAAAATCGGACCACTCCTTCTATAACCCGATTTATTCGATTATCGATTTTCGATATTTATCGGGAGTACTTCGACACAAAACCTAGCTAAGAACATTCGCTAACGCTTATAGTACAACTGTGTAAAATTTCAAGGAAATCGGTTCAGCTGTTTCGGAGTCTATAGGTAATGGACACAGACACACACACACACAAAGTTTCATTTATAAATAAGTTTAGATAGATTTAGATGTAGTTAAAGATACTTTTAAGTGTTAGCTGCTAAATGATATTAATTCTATAGAGAATTAAATGTGACTGTGTCTAGGTTGGTTACATTCCAATTACTTTGATATTTTTTGAATTGGTTGAATCATTGAAATGATGAAATAAAACTGATTCTAAGCTTATAACTGGAGCAAAAACCTCTAAATAAGCATCTTTATGTTCCACGTAAAAGACTTCAAATGGTTTGTTGAAGACAATTTGTGAATGTTTTCTATTCCAGAACTGTTCATATAACAAAAGTGTTAGCATCAAGGAAACTATCTAGTTATTTTTGTTTTCACAATTGTTACTTTATTTTTCTGAACTGTGTTGTTTTTGTTTTTTTTTTAACAAAGATGACAAGAAAACATCTCTTCTCCTCAATTATTTGTTTTCATAGTTGTCTTAATTTGTAAATTTTTTAAATGTAAAATTGACACAAAAGAAGCAAGACTGATGAGTACAAATAAAGACATTATATATTTTATTTCATAAGTCTATAACACTTTACAGATAATGTTTGATTCAGATAGATCAAAATTACTTTAACTTTATTCCTCAAGAGATACTTTGAAATGTGCTCTGATTGGAAATGTAAGCATATTAAAATCTGTCAATAAATCTGACATGTTCTAACATGTTGGAACATAAACGACTAAAAATTGGCATGAATTTTTCGGTCAACCCAATACATGATTAATTTAATGCAATTTTGTGGGAGAAAATGCAATTCCCAGGTTATGATAAGTCACTGTGATTCAGAGCAGTTTGTGATTAAGCATGTTTAACAATTTGCTGATAGTTTGTCTTGTATTCTGCAATTACTGTCATTGATGGTTTTATTTTGTTTTTGTTTTTTGGTGGTGGGGGCTAATTTTTGGAAGAATGCATGATAACATTTTTTTTGTGCTTGCTGTTTTCTAAAACTGAATATTATTAAATTTATGGCACATATATCTGTTCTCTCGACATGGTGTTATGGTCAGCAAGCTTGCCTTCACAAGGACCTATTACAACTGAGTAGTGAATTTGATCCTCACTTGTACCACATCTAAGTGGAGCTTAGAAAATCATATCTGTTCTCTCTTTCTCTATTCCCTATATATATATATATATATATATAATCTCACTGTCTAAGTTATTTAAAAAAATAATCTTTTTGATTGGATATCTGTCAATCATTTTCATTTTTTTTTTTTTTTTTTTTCAGACCATAACAGGGGCTATGAGTACATTAAACCCACCTGTAGAACTGGATGATCCAAGTTTAAAATTCAGGGTCAATTACATTCAAGAAGTTGCAAGTCAGCCAGATTTTAATTATCCTCCAGTAAGTTTGTGTTTTCCAAATCTTTTATGTATTCATAATATTTATATATATATATATATATATATATACACACACACACATTTTGTCTTGTACATGCATGTATACTATTATAAAGTATCATTTAATCTATTTTAGTGTCTCTTTGGTTTTGTTAAAATCTTTGCTTTTTATAATTTTAAATAAAAAGCTCAATTCATATAAGTAACTGAAAACCAACCTTACAAGCAAAATTTTCAGTTAGCTCCTGTAGTAGGAACCAGCCATTATTTATACTAAAAATCTTTATGCTTTTTTTACTTTATTTTTAGTTTTTATTTTATTTTCTGTAAAAGTAAATTTTCTTTTCAGGTAAAGTCACAGCAAAAAAAATATGAAAAGAAATTCATAACTTTTGGTTTTTAACTAAAACATTTTTCACCTTGATGTCTGTAAATATGGTTTAACAAAAGATGTTCTGTTTGACAAACCTGGCAAGCATTATGTCAGTTCAGTTAACTACCATACATGATATGTGCTTGGGTGATCATGTCTTTTGGGACATGACTGACTAGGCAAAAAAATTTTTGCAGTGGGTTGCCACTACTTTTGCAGTAGGCCAGTTGCCAACTAAGTTGCCAATCTGTCCTGGAGGGAGAAGAGATGGATTAATACCTACCTTTCCCAAGGGTATTTGTGTATAAATGAATGAAACAAATTCAACTGAAATTCAAACTCTGCTCTTCAATATCCATTACACCACAACACACACATTGTAAATCAAATATCTCACTAAAAACTTTAAAAGATTTGGAATTCTGAAAAACTAAAGTAATTATTTGGTATCCCATTACTAACCATAGAAAATGTTATGGTTTTAGCTCTTATCATACTTGAGTGACAGAAAAACAAAAAAGATATTTGCTAAATTATAGTAAGATTAAGTAAATCTATTTTAATTATATTAAATTCTTTTCGGGACTTTTTTGTCTTTGCTCCCAGTCCAATACTTGGGAATGAAAGGAAATTGACTTTTAAGCAGTAATGCATAAACTAACAGAACTCTGTCATATCATTGCTTGAAAAATAACATTTTTTTCAATCATTTTAAAATCTAGTGTTATTCTTCTGATAATGGTGTTAATTTTTAGGAACATTAGACCTCAATGAAATTTTGTATTTAGAATATTAAATACAATTTTAACTCTATAATTGGTTAAGATCATCATTAATATATATTCCATTACATGCTCTTTAATTTATTAGCTGATTTTTAGTATTCCTTGAAAGTATTTAATCACTTTCATTTCCTCAAAGAAATATTTAAATAATGGTTCTTCACAATAATAAAAATACAAGAAAAATATCTTTCTTGTGAATCAAGAATAATAAAAAATAACTGATAAAATGAAAGAAATTGAATTATTTGGCCAACAATAAAATTCAGATTTTAAATTAAAACTAATATTCATTTAATTGAGATTTACTTAAATTAGTTTTATTTTATAAAATAGCATTCAGCAGAAGACATTTTTCCCCTTGTAGATTGCTGAGGCACACATTAGTATTTTATATGAGGAGTCCTTGAATATAAAATCTAAAAAGAAAACAATTGAATGTTATATATGTTTTCAAAATACCATACACCAGATCAGAAATAGTTCTAATTTGATAAATTAAAATATTTGAGTTTCTGTTATTTTGAATCTTGTTTTTTCTTACAATTTGCTCATTATTTCTAATTTGCTTTCATCTTGTTAAATTTTGTTTTATTCTTCATTCCTACTCATCTGTAGGAAATGGCAAAGAGTAAGTAGAAAGAGAATATGAATATTTCTTTTTAATACAATAAATTTTTGCACCCAAGTTTAAATCTAAGCAAAGCTCAGCTAAAATGTTTATTGCCTAAGATGAATACTGGATAGTTATCTATTAATTTTTATATAGTCTCACGATTTTCCTAGTGAAGTAGCTATCCTTTGATCTTACTGAAAAGGTATCTTCTTCATGCATTATAAACTATTATATCTCAATAAACTTAGCCTTTTTAATGATGCTTCTACTTGTTTTTTATGCATATATTCAAAAGCAATATCATAATATATATTATATGTATATATACAGAAGCAATATCATAATATATAGTAAATAGGGTGCGATGAATAAATTGTCGTTTAAATTACACAAATATCTAGAAATGCTAAAGAGTAAACATATAATCAGTCTTTCAGTTCAGCTTAATTTATTCAATAAAATCGCCATTGGCTTCAACCAGATGACTTCAGAATCTCCTGCAACTTTTTGTGAATGGTGGTCTTATTGGTAAGTTCCTCTTCCGCGCATATAAGTAGTGTTATATGTATAATTGCTAGTAATTCTCACACATATTCCCAAATTTTTTTTTTTTTTTTTTTAATCATATCACCCCGAGCAAGGCGGTAATGCCACTGATGTGCAGGGGGCTATGTAAGAGTGAAGAGATTTGAAAAGAAAAAAACAGGGAACAAGGGATGAGCCTCTTCACCTGTTCAATAGACGTGGGTGGAGTGTGAACCGGCCGATAGTTAATTCTATCTACTCCAATTAAAAAAAAAGGAAAGAGTGAAAAGATTGGAAAAGAGAAAGCCGGAAATCACATCCTAAACAAGGAACAAGGGATGAGCCTCTTCACCTGTTCAATAGACGTGGGTGGAGTGTGAACCGGACGATATTACGCCACTATTTTCAGACTTCCATACATCCAGTGGATTTATGTATATATGTCTACACATTGCATACATGCATATCAATATACAAACATATCTAAACTTATTTATAAATGGAACTTTGTCTCTGTGTGTGTGTGTGTGTGTGTCTGGCTGTCTGTCTGTGTGTGTCCCCGTTACCTATAGACTCCGAAACAGCTGAACCGATTTTCTTGAAAATTTACATAGTTGTACTATAAGCGCAGGGAAGTGTTCTTAGCTAGGTTTTGTGTCGAGGTACCTCTGATAAATATCAAATCGATAATCGAAAAAATCGGGTTATAGAAGGAGTGGTCCGATTTTAATCAAATTTGATATACTCATAGACAAAGACATAAGAAACAATATTCAGAAGTTTCAAGGTTGCAGTTCTATCCTTGGATGACTTATTTGACTCTAATATTGGAAATCGATACCCAATATCCTACCGGGTCTGATCAAAATCAGTTTTTCAACCTTTTTATTTTAGTTTTTGCTTTGGGTTTGGCTCTAAGTAGGTATAATTGTAGTTCTTAGTCTCAGCCATGATAGCATTTACTCAGAGGACTTATTTAGCCTTCAAAATTCAGTTTACAACAAAAAAAACTTATTAGATATTGATACCAGGAAATGAAAATTTGACGTACATCCATTCATTTTTCTTTCAGTCTATGGTTTCACTTTAACTGGAAACAACTATTGCTTTTTAGTCTTTCGTGCCAATGTCCAAAGAGTCTGAGCTTCAGGACCATGGATTAGTTTTAAAGTAATTATATAAGAACACATGCAACTTTTTTATCTCTATGCATAAAGACAATGTACGTCTGTGTACATTTAATTCCAAAATGAGGTGGTATATTTTCTTTTCACACGTCTTAATAAATCTTACTCATTTATATCCATATAAACCGGCTTACCTCATTGAATTGTTGATGCTAACCTGTACATCTATGGGTAGAGTGATCAGTACATGGGGGTATAATCAGTTTCAGGAATGTATAATTGATTGTATCTAAAATTAACATAACTTACATATAATCAGGTGTTCTCACATGATGGAAAAATGTTTTCCTTTATATATATATATATATATATATATATATATATATATATATATATATATATATATAAGCAATAACTAGCACCTGAAGAAAAGAGGATACAACAACCAAAATGTGATTATAAAAATAGCCAAGTTGAAGACAATTCTAATGAATAAACTCTAATGAATAAATAATATAAATTATATAATATAATAATAAATTATTAATATAATAATTATTAATATAATAATAAATTATATAATATAATAATAAATTCTAATGCAATAAATTTCTATTGCAGTAAAAGATTCATCATTCCATATTTCATAATTCCTGTTAGATGCTTCAGATAAGAAATAAATGGAACTGCTGTTCTATATACTTTCAGTTATCTACTTTTTTTTCTTTAATAAAAATAGAGCATTTTTGTAATAGCATCTAAAATTTAACATTTATTTATTGACCAATTATTGTAATTCAGGATCTGATTTTTACTCTTCATCAGCTCCTGAAATTTTAAAAAAAAATTATTTAAAGCAAAGTCTCTGGTTTAAAACATTTTACTTACTAAATTATTTGATACAAAAATGTTTTTCTTTTATAATGAAAATTAAGTAAATAGGTTTCAGTAATATAAATTGAACATGACTTTGTTTACTTAAGGATCATTTTATTTATTTTAAAGAAGATAATGGTTTGATATCTTATTAAAATCAGTGTTTCTCTATAATAACAAAATTGCTTAAAATGTTTAGCTAAGTTGCATCTCCTTTAAAATGATCAAAGTTATGAACTTAGTTTGTTTTTTTATCTGAGATCCAAAATTATGGGCTTTTAATGTTAAAATTTATCATGAGCAGAATATTTGATGGATATGACTTGGGATTTTCTTTTTTCTTACTTCCAAGTTTGAATTAAGGAACCCATAGGTCAGTGACATAACTCATTTTATTTTTAAAGTTTAATGACATATTTAGTTAAAAATTAATTGTCATCTCTAGTGAACTGATAAATAAAAGCAACAGTGTATCAGCTGAAAAATATTAAATTGAAAATGTTGTATACAAAATTTTATGGTTCATAATTTTTCTAGTTATGATTTTGTCAATTATTCTTTGTATTTATGATGAGTATGAGTATCTATATTTCTATATTTTCTATATAAACATAATTTTTTTCATTCCTCCAGCCAATTGGTTTTAAAATCTACCAATAGTGAGTTCAGTCTTAGCCACAAAAATACTTTAGTTCTTAAGTAAGCTTTCTCAATTGTTTACATATTAGATTGAGTCAAAAGGTTTTTGTATTTCAGGCTTTAATTAATAGTTCAAACAAATGCATGTAAAAAGTGTTTATTCATTAAAATATATCCCAACATATTCTATTATATGTTGCTATTGTACCAGAAGCTTAAGTCTGCACATATACCATTTGGCTTATTTAGAGACAAAAAAAATTTACTATTCATCTATACTTCTGAGATGAGGTAATATTTACACTATTTACATTATTCAGACTACTACCCTCATCTTTGTTGTCATTTTTACAATGTTTCAGCCATTGTATGCTCCAGTTTTCTTTAGGCATTAAGAATTTTGAACTGAACCCTTATGTCTTCAAGGATACATGGACCAGTGAATATAGACGTTGGTTAGTTCCAGTGACTTGACCCAGAGAATTGTGAGTTCAATACCAGGCTACAACAGTGGTGAACAAATAACTTAAGTTATTAAGTTAAAGGGAGATAACTATAACTACCAGAAGTGGCTTCACACAAGGAATAAGAATAACAGACCCCCCCCAGTGATCGTAATAAAATGTTTGAAATTTCTAGCACCTAAAGAAGGCTGTAGTGTACAATGGCCGAAACATTGTAAAAATGAGGATAATAGTTTGAATAATGTAAATAGTGTAAAAGCTCACTACATCCGTTTTCAATCTCATTCACATTATTAAACACACATGACATTCTGTTCAAACTGCCTTTGATTGACTACTTTGTTCAACTACAGGTTTTGAAAATTGACCAGAACAAAGCCACTGATTTCTCTTATTAGAATTATGAATATAGATCCATTTTTCATCCCCAGTTACAATTTGATACTAAAAATGGGCATCTTGAAGATTTGCCAACAGTTCTTTGCAAATGTTCAAGTGTCTTTCAGCCTAGTCATTGATCAGTTCATTAGGAACTTCTCAACAATGTCTATTCACAAGACCAAGCTTATGGAAATATCAATTGATGGTTCTTTCTGAAGGACCAAGTTCTAGTGACAATCTACAAATTCTTTTGCTTGGCTGTTTACCCATTTCAAGCAAGGTGTCACCTTCCTTAAATCAGTTTTGTGCCACACATTTGTTGACAGTTCCTGGTGTTTTTCACATCACTAATTTCTTTTGCCACTTACTTTACACTCAGTCCTTTTCTCCACAAATAGTGTAAAATAGCTCTAACTGCAATTTTTTCAACACTCATTATTGAAGCTTTAAATTAAAAAATTATCAATTAATTTCATATGAAAATAAAGAGTAAATAATTCAGCAACAATTGAACAAGTTGTATCAAATTAATGATATAACATGAAGTTAAAAATTGCCAAAAATCATCAGTGAAAATCTGAACACTACTTTTAACTCAACCCGATAAGTGTAATTTTTTAAGTCAGTTTTCCAAATGCTTTGTTAATTTTGTTTTTTTCCATTACTCTCTAGTAATGCCTTAAAGCAGAACTGTTTCATGTGGCTATTTTAGTTTTGTCCACCATTTGGGATTTAAGAGAAAAATTACCAATATAATTTCTTGTGCTAAAATCAAAGACTTTTTGATAAAGTCAGACTCTTATCTCCCAAATGTCAGCACACATCTAACTCTGAAATTGAGTAAGGGTAGAACAGACTGGGTGGTTAGTAATAGTTAATCTCTAGACAACATTTGTTGCTCCTTATTCTCCAAACCTTCAGAATTTATAGATAAGTGATGGTATAATTTCAACTATATTAGTTATATGAGGCAGTGCTAAAAATATTTAGACCGATCAACTTTTCAAAATCTTACAAAATGACCAAACCATATTATTTTTTTTTTTTTCATTTTGAGAATTTTTTAGTATCATCCTCAAATATTATTATTCATGTTATGTTTTTGTTCAAAGAGCAGCAGAGCTTGTATCATTCTTATTCTTGTTTATAATACTCTGGGGTATTTTTCTACCTTTCGTCAGCCATAACTGGATTTGAACTTTGAATGTCTTCATTTATTTTTAAGTAAGAACTAAGTTTTAAAAGTTCTTACTGAAGCAGGATCCTATTTATATCTTATTTTCTAGATTGTGTGTGTATACATTCTATAATTTTTTAATCGCTGCTTTTTCCTATTTTGTATCCATAAATTTAGACTTACTTGGAAAGCTGAATGAACAGCCATTTATAGAAAATATTTTTTTTTTTCAGGTGGATTTTTTAATCAATGATTTAAATTTCAATACTCTTTTATTTTTCATGTTATATTAATGATTAAAATTGAAAAATTAAAATGTGCTTACAGAAATTATTTTTAAATATTTTTTAAAATTGGTAAATGTTAATTATTTAAATGTTTGCAAAATGATTCATACCTAATGTATTTCAAATAGTTTCCTTCACAAATCAGTTTAATGGTGCATTGTATGGAACTGATTAAGAACACATTTGTTGAAGCTATGAATTTATAATTAACAACTACGGATGGGTTGCGAAAAATAAAAAAAATTGGCAATCAAAACATTTTATTAGTGTAAACAATAAAGTGCGTTTTTCTAATACATTTTTAATAAATTTTACATTCTTCATGTGAAATATTAATAATTATCATGAACACAAAATAAGTTTTTGAATGATTAACTTCAGAAAGATCTAAGAAATATAATGCTACAAAGATTATTTATTCTATTTTCTAATAATATTTGTATTTGACCAATTTATTTTCTAATGATATTTGTAGATACATACTAAGTTAACATACTTTTCTTTCAGATTGAAATCAGTTAAATTTTTGTTCTTTGCATTCAAAACTTAATGGGCAATGACAACAACTCTCTTATACATAGGGTTTACAGCCTTTAGACCAGTGTTATTGATATTGTCTTTCTATTTTGACATTGAAGCAAAAGACCTCCTTTCATTCTTCAAGGTAATCTGTTAGGACTAGCAACAGTCACTTGACAATTATGGAGTGGCATTTCTACCATCCAAATACCTTCTTTTCACACCAGGTGGGGATCAATCATTGCCTCACTCAATCTCTGCTAAACTCTCCATTAACTTAAGTTGAGGTCATTTGTACTGATTGTATAGTTTCAGCTTAATTAAATGAAAGGCTTTCATGAGCTGTCAATTTTAAGGTAATTCATTACTGGTGTTTTTGAGATGTTACCAGGTACATTCATTGTATAAGTTATTTATTTGATGCCACTTTATGACTTCTCCTTTATCAACTGGATTAACACAATGTAGAAATCCTGTCATTTTTTTTTATTTGCATATCTCCATCCTCATTAGCTTTCTTTTTTTATAAATTTTTACCCAATGCAAGGTCCAAGGACAACACAATGTAGAGGGTTACTGTATGGAGATTTATTAGTGTAAGAAAGCAGGATAACAGGAAGTATAGACAGCTAATTCTAAACTTGAAGAGATCAAGATTTAGTAAATAAAATTTCAGTTTTAGGCAAAGATGTTAGAAGTATATAGTTGAAGTAAACTTTAGAAGGGATTGGAAACCCAATCCTAAACAGGAAACATAGGATGAACCTCTGTTTCTGTTCAAAAGAGTGGGGAGGAATGTGAACTGGATGAATGGCAAACCTATCTACTCCTATTTTCTTACATCAGAATGTGGATATTTCTAATTTAAATTTATCCATAATTTCTAACTGCTTTATAAACTGTTTTGGATGTTTCTTTGGGTTGGACTAATGCTATTGTTTAAATATATTTATCCACTTGAACTCGATTACTATTCTATGTACAAATATGGAACTAAAATGACTTTCCTTTTATATAGTTTACTCCAAAAGAAACTGAACAAGTTTTGTGTGCTTGTTCCTCAGTTTGATTTACTAAAAGCTTTTTTTAAAAAAATTGGTCAGATGCAGTATTGTTATGGTGCCCTATCTATATTGGAATGAACTCTTCCTCCTTCATAAATCCGTAACCTGCTCAACTTCCTAGAGGCGGCCCAAATGCAGTATAACTTGACAGTTCGGACAGACACTTCTATCTACTTACTAATAACTCTTATTTTGTATATATATTCTGTTATTTCAATACACTGGTTCTTCAACCTACCTTCTTCTTTACTTCCTGGCCCTAACAGGCCATAACAAGTATGAAAACTGTTTCTGTTATTGACATTTTTTGTAGTGTTTCTTCAGGATTCAGTTCATAAGTACATTAAACAGTCTGAAAATATAGGATTAATTTCTTTTTCTTCTTTATATGTTTGCATTGTTTTTATTTTTTTTTTTGGGGGGGGGGGGGGGGTTTTTGTTGGGGGGGTTCACAAAAGTAAAACAATTGTGTTAATTAAAAGTATGAGCTCTTATCATTATGCTTCAGTCCCTGCAAATTTTTCAGTTTTGAAAAAACAGAAATAATACTAATTAAATTTAATTTAATCATTTTTCAATATGGTATTATAATCTATTGGCATTATTTCTCTAGTAATAAAATTCTTGAGTAATAAAATGTCAAAAAGTAATCACAGAAGTAACAAAAAGGAGTTTTGTCTAATGTTACTCATTGTCAGCACAAAATCAAATAATTTTGTTCTGTGTGTGTGTGATTTCAGAAGACAATATTATTCATGTTTCTTGGGTTTTTAATTATTAAATTTCAGATTTAGATGGTTAATATTTATTTTCAATATTGGTTGGTATTTGTATTTTAAGAAGTAAATCTAAAAATGACTGGAAATTTCAAGTAAATTGCCTTTTCCTTAATATTGGCTTGTGGTTTCCATTATGGAGTAAATGAGTTTAATTTATTAATAGAAAAGTGGTGTAATGTGGTTGTGGTATTGCTTTGAAAGAAGATAGTTATTCCATTTGCTGAATACCATTTCATATACAAAGTTACTATTAAAATCTGTTATCATCTTTGTTGAATTATAAACAACTCTTTGTATTTGAAAGTTGTAGACAACTATAATTTCTTAAATCAGAAGTAAATGTCAGAGCAATTTCATATTTTAAAACAATATCATTTTAGGAATAAAGACTTTTTTCTTTTCTTTTTTTTTCTTTTTTTGCTATATTTCCTATACTTGAAGATATACTTCTTGGACATATCAGCACCATAATAGTATCTTCAACTTTCTAACTATATCTGTTACTATGTCTGACATGACAACAGTTCATACTACTTGACCTTTCTGCTAAAATTATCAAAGGATAGAAACATATTTCCCAAACATATTGACCAAATTCACTTAACCCTAGGGTCACATAAATCACCTACTACTCTGTCAGTGACCTTTCAAACAAACAAAAAAAACTATTCTTCATTTGATTTTACTTTTCTATCTAATAGAGAAAAACCAATGATAGTTATTGGTAATTTATTTACAGCAAGCAGGATTGTTTGGTATGCATTTATTTCATTATTGAAATAGTTTCTCTCCAAACCAAGATCATATCTTGGACTTCAGAAAAACTCAGTCAAATCAGTTAAAAATCCTAGCATATATAAATTTTGTTTTGGAAATAAAAAAACAAAAAAAACTGATTTTTATCTTTTTTTATACTTAAAAATCAATTAATATGGTATTATTTTTCATTTATTTTATGCACTGCTGATGTCCTTTTGGAGGATGATATTACAATTAGCAAATTCGCTTATTTCACAAAAAAACAACAATAGGAATTTTAAACAGTGTAAAATCTTTATAAACTGATAGTTTGTTATCTCTTACCTTAACTTCAGGGATGGAAACATGATAAAATTTCAAATCTAAATTGTTTGTTCATTTAAAATACTACATTTATTAGGAAATTTATTCAGTTTAAATACAGAAGTAGTTATGACTTCAAAAAGGTGGAGTTATATTCTTTTCCTGTTACCTAAGGTTTGCTGTCAGACAGGAAATTAGCCCTTGCAACAGAGATGTTAATTCAATTCAAATTGTGTGTGTGTGTGTGTGTACTTTAATTCAATGTCAGGCCTAACAGTATTTCTACAACATTAAGAAAAAACAAAAAAAAACAATTTCTATTTATTACAGAATATTTTTTGAAAACTACAAAAAGAATCTTATAGTTATTTGATCTTTCCAACTTTGATTTTGTTATTTAGCCTAGAGATGGAGTTGTCTTGACTGAGTGCAAAATTGCAGTGTCTTATTTCAAACTGTGTGTGCATGTGTGTACAGTAAGTGGCACCAGCACATGTATGTCACATATGCATATACACTATATACACACATGCAAAGTCACATGAAGCAATTGCATGATGAACAGAGAATCAGCTCTTCTTTTCTAATAGAGATTTAAACTAACAAATATAATCACTCTTCTCATTTTTGCAAAAAGGAACATGTTTAATCTGGTACATTAAAAGTCTAAAAAGATGCAAATAAAAAAGAAATCTCTTTGTATGAAAATATAACAAGTAAACTATGCTTGAGCCTAATGTTGGAAATTACTTGAATGTAAGAGTGTTTTGAGTTTTAAGCTACACTCCCATTCTATAGCAATATTTCTCTGGATATAATTTGTTTATGTTTAAGTGAAATTCTTTATATTTGAGCTATGTGGAGAAAGTATCCTTTATTAGGCATTTAAAATTTAAATTATTTGACCATGTATACCAACAAAGCAGAACAACCTCTACCATTGGTGCTTTTTGTCTTCTTTGGGCCGCTACAAAAATTTGATTATCTTTCCACATTGCTATAGTAAGAAAAAATTCTTGAAATATTTGACCTTGATGTCACTCAAATCTGAATATTTAAATCAAAGTTCTATTTTTAAAATGTACTAAATTCTTTGACCTTAATCTTGATTCTTACATACTAATTCTTTATGTTACTTTATTGTCCTAAGTATAATGTATTTGTTTTCTTTTTTGTTTTGTTTTTTGTTTTTCAAATAACCAACTTATAAAAGAAAAATATTGTCAACAAATTAATTTGTTTTCTTTAACTAACTTGATTGGGTTGCAAGAAATTGGAGGTGTTAATTTCAAGGGTTTTTTTTTTATTTTATTTTATTTATTTTTAAAAACATGTGGCATATCAGTTTCTAGCTGATAGCTGACCTAAATCTACATGTGTATCTAATTTGGAGTTGCTTGAATATAAGAAATAGATATTATTTAGCTTTTTAGCCAACTCTTTGACATTACTTGTTTTGTGCTTTGTATATATATTTACTGTGCAATACCTGACTGTTAAAAATAATTGTATAAAACAAAATGGGACTTGTATAACAAAATTATTTATTCTGCTTTTGCATCAAGTTAAATGATTCTACCTGACACTATATAAATAGTATTTTCTCTTTGTCATTATTTGATTTATAATAAAGAATATTCAAAGTTTTCTGGACTTCTTAGTTACTCTCTTTTATTATGACTTATGATATCTTGACTTTATCTTGCCATTTTAAAGATGACTGCCTCTTAACAGATGGTCAAGCAGCTCATCTGTTCTGAATGCCAACTTCAAACATGTGTTTGGCCTTTTCTCTAGTTGTAAGCTTTCTTCTTTCTTTGGCAATAATTGTATTTTCATCACCTCTAGGTTCTTTGTCACATTGCTGTAATTTAATTTCACAGTCTTATTTCACTGCTCCTGCAGCTGAACATGTCAATTTATATTGTTTAGACATCACTGACAATGTTGAATGTTAAGGTGTTTCAGAATTCAGCAGTAATAGTATTTTATAGCATGGCCACTAGCAAAAAAATATGAAAGATAAAATAATAAAATTAGCTTGTACTGTTTGAAGAGTGATGAAATGCTTATAAGTTTTGCTATGATATTAACAAGTAATTAACATGTATTAGTAACTCTAAAGCCTTTGTTGATTTTGTGTGTGCTCATATGAAGTTATACTATACTTATTTGTGTTACTAACAGAACACATACATCTACCTGCCAGGCTTCTCACCTTCAAGTTAAATTCAATTTGAAAACAATCGAAATTAGTGCACACACATTGTGCATGAAAGGGACAATTGAGAAATAGTTATCTTATGACTTGTGTAAGCAGTTTAACATTTATTTTCCTAATCAAATACATATTTTATTTCTTTTTCCCAACACTTTGTTATACTGGTTCATAAGTTAACTTTTCTAAGATTATTAGAATGATATATACTCACCATTAATTTTATAATGTTGAGCACTTACATTGCCTCATCAGTTTTATGTTTTTATATTTTGCTAAATTATTAAAGTTCTTTAAATTAAAATAAATAAAACTTGAGATCTAAAATAATGAACTATACTTTACATCAATTAAATTTGAGATTTTACAAAATTATACATTGTCAAAACTGATAGATACACTTGTAACATTGATTTTAATACCATTATAGGATAGTTTTTAATTTAAGAAAAATTAAAATACTCTATTTTTGCATATTGATTTATTTTTTCAATTTAATTTAGGACTGCACTAAGTTTCACAATAAATAAATTCTAGCATTTTTTTTTTATTTAAATGTGATTGTGAGCTACAATTTTAGTGATCAATATTTTTCACCAAATCAACCTTTACCTTTTCAGCTAAAAAAAACTGTTGTACAAAAGTATAAATCTTAACATCTCTAGATTATTCATATTAAAAAGCTGTCTTATTGCATGCTTCATCATATCAGATTTTATCAAGAGTAATTAAAAAAACTGAATAGGAAGTAATTCTTTTGTAATTGATCTTAGTTATTATAATAGAACCATTCTAGGATTGCTTCTATTTTTAATTTTCCTATTTGAAAAGTTTTATTAGATTATTCTACATTTATCATTGTTTGTCCAAAGAAACTTGTTTTCTGAGTTTAAAGAATAATCAAAGGACATAAAATTGATCATTGACACAACATGACACTCATTTTCAACTATTGTTACAATTGCACTGTCCTCAGATTGACACCTAAACACTCTGAAATGTTTGTATTGAAGCTTTCAGCACAAATGCCAAGCAGTACAGCATTCAAAATTTCTGGTGGAGTGAATTGCAACATGGGGCTCTTTTTCTCAGGGGCAGTTTCCAACTGACTCTTCTATACTGTGCAGTCAACAAAATCAAAAAGAAACTATACTTATGCGCAAAATTCAAAATATAAAAAGGCAACAATTTACCCACGTTACCCTTTGAATAAATAAGATACCTTAGTGTAATATTGAAGGAAAATTTTCATTTATTTTTTTCATTCTTTTTTGTCATGTTTGGTGTTCTTCCTATGATTTTGGGACTAATTATTTTTCTCTTTTTGTGTTTTCTTCTCTGCCTTCTCCCCTACATGATGTCCTCAGGCTCTACTTGCACTAAGGTTGATTTATTACTACACTGTCCATTTGCACAGATCATGTTGTGGATGCTACAAACATAGACAATAATCTTCTGTTCTCTATTATCCACTTTCAATCTTTTTTTCTGCCTTCATCTATCCACTTGGGTTTAGTCAAGAACCATAATTACTTCTGTATAACAAACTCTATTCCCAGGTTTTAAGCCTAAAAGTTAGAGAAGTATGTTATACACAAGAACTAGTTATAGGCTTCTTTTTTTTCCTGGTTGTGTACATTGTCATACTTAGGATAGTGGTACCAAAGGTAAGGCAAACTAATGTGTAACAAAGAATGTAAATCACTGGCCAAACATTGCATTTGTTTGAAAAAATATTTCTATAGATATTATGGACATTTTAATCTGCTTCAATGCTGCCCATGTTAAAAACGGACATCAGAACTGTGATGTCTATATTGTCAGCATAGATATCTCCATCATCTTTAAGGTTGTTGACCTTAACTGAGTTATCTTGTCCTTCTTCCTCAAAAATTGATATCATTTTCATTGCTGATCATTTCAATGACAGACCTCAGGAGACAATGATATCTATGTTGTCAGCATAGTAGATGCCTTCATCACCTTTGAGGTTGTTGGCTTCACCAGAGTTATCTTGTCCTTCTTTCTCAAAAAACAAAAAAACAATGCCATCTTCACTGCAGTATAGTGCATTTGTGATGCATCATTTTTTTTCAAATGACTGTGCTACAATTGTTTCAGGGATGCTCTGCTCAGCTTCCAATATCCATGCACATATTACAAAGCTGTAAGCAACAAGTGACCTGTGCTCCTTTCTCAGCCCCTGGTTGCACTTGTTGGGATCAAGCAGATGAATGGTTTCTTGATGTTGAATGTGTGTTCAAAATTTTCTTCTGCTAGTCTGATCTTGTTTTTGCCACAAACTTGTTGAAATTTCTTTTGAATATGTTCAGACATTTGCTCTAAATACTATGTAAATATTTTTTTAAACAATGAAAACCAGA
Source organism: Ascarosepion bandense (assembly GCA_037127315.1). NCBI lineage: Eukaryota > Metazoa > Mollusca > Cephalopoda > Sepiida > Sepiidae > Ascarosepion > Ascarosepion bandense. The sequence continues at coordinate 3,643,858 of JBBBDQ010000571.1, forward strand.
TAAAACATAGAACAAATGTTAAATTTAGCAGCTACAAATTCCAAAATATCAGTGCATATTATGAGACCCTCTCCATCATCACCACAACAACAGAATTTAGTAATCCAAGGTTGTGGCTGCATATTATATAATAATTATGGTACATGATATGTGATCTTAATAAGTGGCTTTAAAGAATACACTATTAAATAATAAATTGATTCTAATTTTGGGTACAAATTCTATCTTTTATAATGCTGGATAGAATTTGTTGACTAACTGAACCTATATATAATGTAGAGTGGACACTAGAATAGTATGGTTACCAGAATACTGTTCAAAATATATATCCTCTCTATTATCATAATGACCATTGTACATTTGTGTGTGTATGTGTTGGAGAGAGAAAAATTAGTGAACCATCGTTGGCTCAGTTTATTCTCTTTACAACTAGTTATTGAACTTCTTGCCATGTGTTCGCTTTTTAACAGTGCTTTATTTTATTTTTTTTGCAATAATTATGTCATCAAGTAGTTAAGGAAAAAAAATTATATTTATATATATACACACACACTGTATTATTATCTATGTTATCGAGTAGTGAAGAAAAAAATTTATATATATATATATATGTATATATACGCACACAAACTCTATTATAATAGAGAACTTTATGAATTTATTTGTATATAGACAGTGTTGAAACAAAATGGCTATTTTTGTAGTGATATTATAACACATTTATGTTATAGATTCTAAATGGTAATTATTTACTCTACTTTGTATTGAGCACTTTAAGAATAGTGTTTTTGGATACAGAATTTTATTCCATCCATACCTACCCTATACTTGTGTGTATGAATATATATATATATATATATATATATATATATATATGGTAATATTTTTATTATAGGTTTATGATAAAAACATAGCTTACTGCAACACAAAAGCTGCTGTGTTTCAGTACTATCTTATTAGCACCTCATGAGGCAGTGAAAAATCGTATAATGCTCTACTAATTATTGAGCACTTTTAATAAAGTAAATCACTGCAAACAGTGGACTGCCAAATCTTTAGTTTGTACTACTTCTAAGATATATATTTCCATCTTGTCATGCTTAAGTGTTTAGATTATTTTTTTTTTATATCTTAACATAAGATACTCAATAGTAGGTACATCAATATATATGCTGCTGTCATTTTAGACAGCGTATCAATATAAATATTTGGCCATCAAAAATGATGGTACAGGCCCACTTGTATTTATATTTCTGAGAGGAGGTAGCATTTACATTATTTACATTATTCGGACTGTTGTTCTCATTTGTACAATGTTTTGACTGTTGTACACTCTGGCCTTCTTCAGGTGCTAGGAATTTTTAACCAAACCTTTTATTTCTATCACTGGAGTATAACATTCTCATTCTTTGTGCAAAGTCATGAGATATCTCCCCTTAACACAATTCTCTAAGTAAATTGTTCACTACTGCTGTAGTATTAAACTCACAACTCTTTGGTTCAAGTTACTAGTTCTCTTTGGGTCAAGTCAATAGTCTGAATAATATAAATAGTGTAGGCCCGTGTGTGTGTGTGAAAATGGCTGACTACTCATATCCAAGGATGCCCATCTTCCAGGGTAGCTAGCTAATCTCTGTTGCAGACACTTGCTCAAACACATTTGTGTTTGTAGGGTTTTTTATTGTCTTGTATTTGGAATAATATAAATTTGACTATTATGTAATTATTAATGTTGATTAGAAGTTTAAAGTACAAAATGCTTTAAATCATTTATTTAATGGCATATTTTTTAGTTACTTTCTATGTTGGAAGATTTATGATAAGCATAATTGAAAAGAATCTTAATAATTCCTTGAAAATATAGTGTTTTTTTTTTGCTTTTGTTTTCTCATCTTGGCAACAGTTCAGTTGTATACAAATTTTCAAATAACATAAGTTATAATCTAATAACCTATACACAATTCTGTATCAGTTAGTACAATTATCACACACTGTAAGAAATTCTATAAATCAATTTATATTGCTTTACAAGGTAATTGTCATAAGATTCAATGACAGGTCTTTTGGTTTCATACTTAGATTTAAAGCCAAGATATATTCTTGAAGTCAGTTAAATCATATAGTTATTTCAACACATATACATAATGGAAATAGTTGATAAATTTAGTGTATGGATGGGTTGCAAGCCTTTTTGATGAATTATTTCTTAGTTTATATTGTTTTGTTGGGAAAAAAATGCAGTTTTCTTGGTCAGGCTGACTGTTTATATATTCTGTTTTTCTTGTTAGCCAATTTTTAAGTTCAGTGTGTGTGTGGCTAGTTTCTCTAGAGCTTAAGAAAAAGAAACTGTTATTAAAGTTTATAAGTCAGTAATTTTTACCTTTGTAATATAAGGAAAATTACCTATTGTCTAATGTTTCCAACTTTTATTCAATATTTGTTAATCTTTGTATCTTGTTTGTAGAAAGATATAGAAATGTCTTCCAGTTAGCCTTCAGTATTACTTTGATGCATGAATAAGGTTCGGCTTTTATTTTCTAAAATTCTAATTACCTAATTTTACATTTCACTGCTATTTTAATAGAAAAAAATAACAAGGATAAAATCTTTAGATATTTTACTTTTTGTACAACTTCTCTGAAAATTTTTAAGATTCTAAATTTTATATTACTTGACATTTTCTTTATACTTTTAATTTATTTTACAGAGGCTTTCTCTCATACTGTTACTATTTTTTAAGTTTATTTTTTGAATCATTCTCAAATGATTACTATTAAATTTTTTGTGTGTGATAAATGATTTTACTTTTTGATGATAAATTAACATTTGCATGTATAGTATTGTCTTTGAGAAAGTGGAATATGACTATTGTATTAGAAAAATAGTATATAATGTGCCACTAATATCATACCTACAATTTTATTTAATTTGAAATATAAAAAGTTTATTATATTAAAATACTTTTGATCAGTTTTAATTTATTGGCATTAGATTGTTTTTTTTTATTTAGATAACAAAGATTATGAAGAAGAAATGGTAATTCTATACATTTCACCAAATTGTTTAATACTACAGAGACATTTACATCATAAGTATAAATAATAAACTGACATTAACCACCCACTATGTTTTACTCTATTGACATCAACTCTATAACATAAGCACTGTAATCAAATCAAATAATAAATCTAAACACTCATGTAAGGCACATAATAATGGGTCTAGTACAAAATATTTAGACGTTTTCATTTTAATTTTTTAGTTTTTAATGTATATATCCAAATTGATGCCCAGTAAAACTTTGTACTGACAAGAAATCACTTTAGGTAAATGTGGCTCATCAGCTTGAGAAGATAGTTTGTCTGATTTTAAAATTCGCAACCATATCCTAACATAGAAAAGACCATGGAATTAAATCCATACAGAAAATCTGTAGTGGTGGAGTCCCTAAGGATATTTGGTTGTTGACATTAACTTTCTGGCAACTCCTACTGCCAAGCTGGCTTCAAATATAACACCCTGCATTCTCTTGGATCTTGCCAATTTATCAGAGAGGAATTCTTGTTGTCTGGGTAGTGCAAGGCCTCTATACACCTTTGCCCAAGCCTGCACCTTGTAAAAGTCACTCCAGTTTCACCACTCACTGAGAGTGCAACAGAGAAGATACTGCTTCCAGCAGGACTGATCATAACCAATAAAGGCATTATTGTTATTTCACAAAATAAATGGATGACCTACTGCTACCATGAGACTTAGCAAAAAAATATTTTTACAAATGAATTTTTAAATCAAAATTTAGTTAATTACTAATTCATCATCCATATTAATAAAAAGTTGTCAAGGTAAATGTAAGGAAAAATTACTTTTGTAGTTTAAATAATTAGAAATTCATAGCCAATTTTTTTTTTTTTTCAAGTATAATACTGCTAAATTACAGCAGTCAGCTTGGTAGACTTGAATAAAAAAAAATGTCAAAACAGGTCTCTCCTCACCTGTCAGTATATATATGATTTGACCACAATATGGCATCTACTTTAGAAAAGTACTGAAATGCATAAAAGAATTGACATTATATATACACCTTGAGACATACTGTTTCACCTTAAATGCTATTTGCCAGTGAGTTACTATGGTTGAAAAATCTTTAAAAAGCTTTATTATCAGAATTACCAAGATTTCATATATGACTAATTTTAATGTAAAATATTTGTTGACAAAAACATTTTTAAATACTTGTACTCTGATTATAATGGAAAAAAAAAACCTTTCAAACATTCAGCTTTTTGTTTTTATTTAATTATGATATAGTTATTGTATGCAAGAGGCACATTTTTTCTTTTACAGTTGTACAAAAAAATGTAAATAATAAACTTCAAACTATTGAGTAATTTAAAATTAATTATACTCCTGTAAAACTTGTTTGGTTTTCTCTAAATTTATGCAATATGGAAATAGAGCCCTCTATAAAATTAGGAGGATAGTTTTTAAATATATATATATATATATAGAGAGAGAGAGAGAGAGAGAGAGAGGGGAGGGGGGTCTTCTTTTCTAACTTTTTCTTTTTCTATATTTAATTATAATTTTTATTTTTTGGTAATTCTAATTATTTTAACTGAATTTTTTAAATCAATATGAATTGTAAAATGGTTGTAAAATGCCCTCATCTTGATGTACCTAAAGAATACTAGATTTTTTAAAAAAATGTAATTTTTGTCAATTTACTTTATTTCAGTCTTAAACTTTATCTGAGTTTCTTTTTTCTTCCATCTTACTTAGGAATTTTATGAACACACAGAAATTCTGTGGCGAGATAAAGGAGTACAGGCCTGTTATGAGCGGTCCAATGAATATCAGCTGATTGATTGTGCACAGTAGTGAGTATACTTTCTTTTTCTTTTTGCTCTCTTTATCTGATGAGTATCCACAAAATACTGATGAAAATGATGACTAAGACAAAACTTGGTTATGCTGATGTGTATACTATTTGTAATTCTCTTCACTCGAGGATGCAGAAACTACTTTTCAGACTTGTCTCTGATTTTACTTTAAAATAGCGCTCAAATAAAAGAAGAGAAACTATTCTGTGTGACACTGTATAAAACTTACAATTGAAGTTAGTATTTTGCATTTGTTGAGATTAAGTAAATATGAATCTGACAATAGCAAAATTTATAAAAAAAACAAGTAATTTTTTGTATAAATAATGTCTCTCACATTAAATAAAATAAGGTTATAGGTTTCTTTGTAAAATAAAAAAAATTTGGTAACCATTAAATTTTTAAATTCTTTCTTCTACAACTGATATAACTTTTATGCAAGTAAAAGATTAAATTTCATGCCTTCTTGGTGTTATTTGTATGAAATAATATTCATGATAATCAGTTGAATTTGTATCAGCAGTTACACTTTCTGACAAGCCATCCATTAATTTATTTCACTTTATTTATAAATAACCATGTGTACTTAACTTTTTGTTTCTTTTATGCTAGAAAGCTAGGACTGGCTCGATAAAATTTTGAAACTCTGAAATATTTCTTGTTTTACTATTACGAGCAAACATTGTCTCTTAGCTTTTCATTCATGTCTCAGTAATATTTTTCTTATTTCCAGTTACTGTCACCACCCACTATGTTTTACTCTATTGACATCAACTCTATAACATAAGCACTGTAATCAAATCAAATAATAAATCTAAATATTGATAACATTTTTTTTTTCTATGGGAAACACAAATAGCATAAAAGGTATGGAAAAGATCAATTTTTTTAACATCTGCAATTGAGTAATACAATGTTCTATAGTAATACAATGTTCTAACAAATAGTTAAAAATAAATTGAACCCATGTGTATGTCTTTATACATGTTTGCTAAGTTTATTTTTTGTCTACTGGCACCTTTGCCTTTTGATAGCCATTCTGATAAACAAGCCTACATCTCTTAGTTGGGATTTTTAAATAAAACATCTGTCTATACACCTATAAATACAGTTTTTTAAACATCTAAATTGTATTACATTTGAGATATTGGCTGTATGAACATAAAACCAAAAACTTGTTTTTTTTCTGGTGTTATGTTTTAAAAGCATATATTCAGTGTCATCATAATCAATTCCATTACTGGGCATGGCCATAGTCACTGTGCATCTGACTATCTCTCTCCATATGTCTCAGTTGCATCCCAGTGTTTGAATGTCTGACTGATTTTCTGGTGTTATGTTTTAAAAAGCATATATTCAGTGTCATCATAATCAATTCCATTACTGGGCATGGCCATAGTCACTGTGCATCTGACTATCTCTCTCCATATGTCTCAGTTGCATACCAGTGTTTGAATGTCTGACTGATTTTTTTTTTACTCAGTGATGTTGTTTGAATATTTTTTATTTCCTTTGTTTGCTTATTTTGACTGAGGTAGTACCTTGTAAGATAGCAGGAGAAATATGGTTAGCTCTTATGATGCATACATACCATTTGAAATCTCTCTTTTTGGTGATGGTGATGAGGTCTTACAGTGGGCCAGTTTCTTGTTCATGGTGTCTCTCATTGCATCATTTGTGATGTAATTTACATAGAAAAGGCTTAAGTTGATTCTGTAGCATCTCATTTCTAATGCTTAGATTCTTTGCTGTAATTCTCTTGTTAATGTCCAAGACTCACAGGCATACAGAAAGATTGAGAAGGCCAATGCACACAACAGTCTGATGTTTTATTTACAACAGATGTTATTGTCTTTCCAGATGTTTTTTTGTTTTGCAACAGCTGTTATTGTTTGTGCTACTCTTGAAATTATTTCTATTATAAATATCAATCATCTGTACATATGTGTATATTTTGTAAAATCACTGTTTTTTATTCAATTGTGAAAGTGCCTCTATTTTTACCCTTTCACTTGAAAAAGATCTTCTGTAGAAATTGATTTTTCTTTAATAAACTCTTGAGTTGCAACTCTACACTCTCTATCTGTTGGTGTCATTAATGAATCTAATTTATCTACTTGCTCTCCAAGTGAGGAAAGTTTGAGCCTGGACAGAAAACTTTTTAAAAAAAAAGCGAGCATGTACTTGTTTTTCAATCCTAAGCAAATTTAACAAAGTTAATGGTGACAATTGACAAAGAGTTAATTTGGTGACAATTGTAAAACCAATTTGTTAAGTCTTATGCTTGTGTTAGCTATCAGAATCCTTTTATGATTATATTCTTTGTGCAAACCAAAGTAATGTCTGATATTTTTGCTTAAGATGAATCATTCTGTATTCATCGATTTCTCTGAGAGAATAGACTATGAAAAGTCTTTTTCTTTGTACATTAGAATCTTCTGCTCATTATTAAATACTGTCGAACATCAAAATATTAGGTTGAAGCAAAAATTTGCAATATTTCAAAGACACTGCTAAATTTCTCTAACATCTTTGAAAGATGGTGCTATTTACTTTTGCATCAACCTTAATATGTCTCTTGCTTCTTAGCATCCCTTCTTCTTAACTTACTATAATATTGTTTCTTCAGCTACAAGAAGTCTACAACAGAGTAATGTTTTGATTTTCTCTCTTAAGGGCTCTCTACATGAAATTTTTAATGTGATATTTCCAGTATAACATTACAGGATTGATTTTAATATTCCCTTTTGTCTTAATAAATACAGAATACTTAATGTTTTTGGAATTATGTTCTGTATTGAAAATATTTATCAAAAATTCTAGTCCCACTTCCATATCTGACTAAATTACAAGCTATTTATTGGTTAAAACTAGTTATGTTTGTCAACTGGTTAGTTCCATGTAGAATCTACTTATATGTATTATTTCTCTCTTTCTCATACTCCTCCTGTCCATTGAAGGCTGACATATTATTTTAAAAGTGAAGAGAAGAACAACACCCAAGTTTCCTAATCATCAATGAAAATAATTTGCTTCTCTTTCAAATCAAAACTGATAGATAATTCCCAGACACAATCATTTGAGGTTTAATAGAATATGCTTTACATTTTGACACTCTCTTGTGTTTTAAGAATAGCTTTGGTATTGAACATCTGTCCTTGTCAATTGTATCTCTTCATTGTATCCAAAGGAAGTCAGATTGTATTTTGCAGGTGATTCCCATTATCAAATAGTAAACTAAATTTATGTGGTGTGGGGGTATAATTAGGATGGTTATTTTCAAAAAGGGAGACATTGCTAACTAAAAGAGAAAAGTTGAGAAGAATCCCTCAAGACATGTCTATTTCTGCTTGCCATCAATGTTGACAACAGCAAATACATGTAAAAAATTATTTATAGAGGATTTTTAGTCAGACCTCAAAATAGAGGACAAAATACCCAGTGGAAATGGTTTGGAATAAAGTACAAAACAATACAATAAAATAATTTTTTTGATAGAGAACTCAACTTGTTTATGCATAATCCTATCAGTTTGGTACTCATATTTTTGCAATATATTCTAACAATATATCATTCTATATATCACTAAGTGTATAGCAAATGAATGCATTCACTTCTGAGAAAAGGACAGCTTAATTTGCCATATCCAAGGGATATAATTGTGAAAATATTTTGGGTAGTTGAAAAAAAGAGAGAAAAAACAGTAACAACATTACTGAATGATGAGAAAAAATGTACAAATAATCTAACAAATTTGAACAAAACTGGGCTAAAACTTGATTTGAGGCAGTAATATCTCTCGTAAGAATGCTAATTAAGTCTACAAACCTTTATAAGAATCAGACAATCAATATACTTTAAAGAAAATCCATTTTTGCATTTGGTAATTTTTTCACAATACTTTTTAGTATAATTTTATCTATTGTTAATCAGTGTATTCTCTATTTTGTCTTTAGTGGAATTCTATACGTTTTTAATAACTTCTCCACTACCAAATTTAAAAAAAAATAACTTTGATGCTAAACATGAGCTGTTACAGGCAAGTTGGAATTGTAGAAATGGCATGTCATAATTTTGATACCTTATAAGTAAATTCTTGAGAAGTTTTTCTTTTTATACTAAAATATCATCAAAAAATTTTAATGTTTCTTCAGATTTCCAGTTTTAAGTAGAATTGAAACCTAATCAGAGCCATTGAAATCCAAAAGATGAGATTTGAAAAACAAATGTTTATCAAACCAAAGCTTTTTATTATCATTGAATAATCTTGATAAAATAGTGAAATATTTTATAGGCTTATTAAGTTTTAGTATCTATAGTTAGACTTGGCATCTTGTCTTCCTGCTGGAGAACTCTGTCTACATTTGAAAATACATGTCACCTGACTACCTTGTGGTTATCTGCTCTTTTGCTTTTTGTTTACTGCAGTCTTTTGCTGTTTTTATTGCTATTGTTATTCTTGAAATCATTCAATGTTAAATACATCTTTTAATTTCACCTGCTTTTATTGATTGGCATTTTAGTATCCTTGCAAACGTGAATTTTTTTGTTACAATATTTCTTATTACATAAATAATAATTAATAATCTTTTTTATAACAATTTTTGCTTTTGTTGCCATGAAGACTATTATTACTACATTTTCTATAAATGCAACTATTCTATTTAAGTTACTTGATGTACACTGAATACTATTGTTTCTACTATATATAATTTTTGTAATTTTACTACTATAAAGTCTTTTAATATCAGTATATTATATATACATATACACACACTATTATTGCCCTCTACCATAAATATATTATTTGTGCAGTTAGTCACAATTATTTTTTATTTTAAATACTTTTTAAAAAAAATAGTTGATATTCCAGTGTCAATTTTTTTGAGAGTTGGAAATCTGGTCAGCGATAACATTGGTGAGTAATAATGGCTTGTAAAGTTAGCACATTAACGATTATTCTATAAAAAGCATACTCGTAAAAATTGTATATATTTAAATAATAAATCTCTTTAGAATATTGAAAATTCTCCAAATACATCATAATGGCTTTTGACTGCTGACATTATCTTCACAAGAATATGCAAAAACTAATGGATTTGTAGGAATTCATATTAGTATAATTACTGTATTTTTCAGTGCATAAGATAGTCTTGTTTTCAGAAACTGTTCTAGGAATATAAGAAGTTGATTACGCTAGATCTTGGAAATGACCTTTGATAGATACTGCATAGGAAGATTTTAATTTTTCTATCTCTCTCTATTTATCTTGTATTCCTCCCTCCCCAAAAAAAAAATTGGTAACTGTCTTTATAAATCTAAGTACTTTTATAGTTAGGATTAGTACTGAATTTTTTTTTCTTTTTACAAAAGCCTATCACTTATTTAACATTTGACTTTGTTTATCAGATAATAATTGATACGTTTATGGTAAATGGTATGATTATCAGCAATTGTGAAATCTTTTCTCTTAGTTATTAATTATACTTAATTGTTTTTATTAATCTAAAATGATTTCAGTAAGTGAATGTTCTGAAGCATTATTACTATTATGGATGATCTGAAAATACATATTTATGTTCTGAATATAGAAATTGAACAATTCAAAAATATTTACTATTCCTAATATCATAAGAAACACTCTTCTTAAGTTTTTAATTAATTTTTTTTAATCTTTTTGTTTATGACAAAAGGACTTCCATTCAGTCATGTGACCATTTTTTCTCTCTTTCTTTCTCTCTCTCTCTCTCAAAAGGTCAAGAGATTTTTTGAATGAAACAATTTTATTTATTTTTTTATAATATCCAAAGTGTCTTAATATATATAGGAATATGGGATCAATTGAAAGTTTTTCTATTTCAATTTTCTTTGTTTTTTCACACAAAAATATCTATGCTTGCTGAGCTAATTTTATTCTATCCCTTCTATAAGCGCACTCCACAGAAAATACAATTTTCTTTAAAGTGAGTCCAGAGACCTTATATATAACTTTAATCCAAAAGGAAAAGCAGGTAAAAAACACGATCCCTAATTAATTACATTAAACACGATCCCTAATTAATGTAATTAATATTAAAACTGATCAAGGTGGAGGGCTCAGTGCAATTTATATTCAAATTAAGAGCCAATTATAAAAACACAAAACTTTTAGAAATTTCTCATAGAAATGGCCATACAACTGATTTGAACATTGGAATTTATTTTATATATATATATATATATAATTTTTATATGATAAAAGAGCTGGTTGAAAGTAGCATTAATATTAAATATAATGAAGGTGAAACAGTCACTTCTTGTATGTGTCAGTTGACCTTTCTGTTTTGATTAGAAAAATGTAAAATTTGCAAAGTGCTTTTGTTTTAATTAATTCAAAGAAACAGGTCAGATTCCACCCTTGCTTTTTTTAGTTGGTAACATCATTTGACATGTGTTGTGGTGCAATGAATATCGACTCAGAACAGGAAATTGGAGAGCCGAGTTTGAATTCCAGTTAAATTCATTTCATTTACTTACACATATATACCCTTGGAAAAGGTATGAATCCATCTCTTCTCTCTGCAGCTATGGGTTAAAAAGCAGGACAGATTGGTTCTATAGCCTTGGTTGGCAGCCAGTCTAAAACAAAGAAATTGCAACCTACTGCAGATAAAATCTTGTACCTAGTCAGTCATGTCTCTTTTGAGACATGATCACCCAAGCATGTATCACATATGGCAATTAACTGACTAAACATCATTTGTGCACATATTGCAATTGAGTACAAACAAAATTAATCAATGGACAAGGAATCCTTGATTTTCTTATTTATTTTTTTTCTTCTTACTAATACAGATTCATGTAAAATAGACATTTTGTTTATGAAAAGTAATTTTCCATTCCATTTTTAAAATTAATATCTATATTAGCTATATTTCAGAGTAAATATTTATATTTATTTAACGACTGGAATATTGAATCTATTTTTATATCTTTTAAGGAAGATATAGATAGAAGGAAATACATATGTTTGGATAGTGTTTATATATTTATTCAAAGAAAGAAAGAAATGTTTGTTGCATTACATTGGCTTTGGTTGAAAGTTAGTCTGTGTTATCTTACATTGAATGTATTTTGTTGGCATTCACTCAATAAATAGGGTAGAGTATTGATTGGGACTGTCTGCCTGTCCATTGCTTACAAACCTCTCTTCTCTTGCTAGGTATGCACTGCAGGTAGTTGCAAAAGAAGAAATCTGGAGAGAGAGGTAGAAGCAACTTATTGCAAAAGTGGCAGCAGCCTGCCTAATATTCTAGCAAAACAACACCTTGCTTCCTTTTCATGCACATGCAAGATCATATGCTCTGGTTCAGCTCAGGCACCCTTTTCTCTCTGTTATACTAACACTTGATAATCTTCATCAGTTAAAATCTAGGAGAGCAAGTTGGCAGATAAACAGGGTACTTAAAAGGGGTTCAAATCAGTCGAGTGATCTTTCCCAAATCATGAGAGTGAGAATCAAAAGGAAAGATTAATTATCAAAGTCAGTTATGGCCAAGTCAATAAGTAAATATTTTTGGTTGCTTTTCTTCCTCAGAGGAAGGTTAGTGGCAGTAAGTGTTTAGATCTCTTAACATGATTTTTTTTCTTTTTTCTCCACATCTGATTGCAATTGAAACTTTTTTAAGTGAAAATTAGGAATTGGGTATAAGAAAAAAAATATTTTGTGGAAGTTGAGGCAAAAGTTTGGCAAGTTGTCACTGTACCAATGAAAGTAATAAGCTTGTCTTCCTTATTTGGTGATAGTAATTGACTGATTCATGTGTTGGCTCATTTCACTTGTTTTTGTTTAGCAGCATATCAACCAAAACATGTGTTATTTAATGCTGAAACCTAAATATTTTGTATGCAATTTTTCTTTATTTATTTTTGAGATAATAATGAGTTACTTATCAAAGTCTACTAATTAACCTAACTGGGGGAAGAAGCAGCAAATTCATACCTTTCCCAATGATATTTGCACATAAGTGAATATAACAAACACAATGCATATTGGAACTTGGCTCTCAGATTAACAATTATGATTATCCATTAAACCATATGCACTTCTAAGCCTACAGCATCTGGTATTCCCAAGCATATAGGAACTGGTGTTTCAATATGTAGCCATAAAACTTTGTTGGCTCTTTATCTAGTCAACAATTTCTAACTTATTTAAGTTGTTGATTTATTTGATTTCTCTAACAAATGTACTGGACATATTGAATTTGACAAATGTGTGTTAATAGTAATCAGTTAACATAGAAGTAAAAACTATTATGTTTTTACTATTACATGTCTTAAGATAGAAATAATTGCTCATGTGTACAAAAATTAATCAAATCAATACTAAAAATCAAAGTTAAAGATGACTATCTTAGTTAGGCAAGTTTTTCACATACCAATGTATTGACACACAAATTGCTTTTGCCTTATTCTTGTTGAATTCACTCACTTAGTTTTTAAATATTGTAGATACCACTACACTTTAGATTTTGCAAGCAGACATGGACTGATAAATAATAAATTCAAATATATTTACTTGTAGGCTTGGTATTTTTTTTATTCTAAAATGACTGGCTTACTTATTGATAGATATGCTTTATAAGGTATAACACTAGTATTTCGGAAGCGCTTGGATGGTCATATTTATACCCACTTAAACATCTGCATATATGTACAAAATTGCTTCTATTTAGTTTGGTCTGTTTTCACTTACTTAAAGTGAATATCTGTACTACTGCTGCCATGGTCACTAATGACAGAAAAAAATATAGCCAACAGTTGTCAACTGCCATCTCTAGGACACTGTCTTGTTATGGCAACTTATATCACAAGTAGTAGTAGACTCAGATATTCTGTTACTGTTTCTCTTAGTATATTTCACATTCACAGGCACATTATAAGTGTCTAGTCTCAGTTGTATTCTGATGACTAAATACAATTAGTATGTTAGTCATTTATAAATTGGTATGCTTGTTATGTTAATTTTCAAGAGAATCATTTTAGTGTATTGGTAGTGTTGGAAGGACAGTCTTTAAAAATTGTAACAAAAACTTTTTAAATGTTCCCAAGTATTTTTAAAGAATATCTTTAAGTATTGGCAGCTTATTAAAAGAAACAAAACTAACTTCAGTAATTTTTTTTTAAATAAATCTTGTTACTAATTTATAAAATCTTTACAAAATCAAATAATGTTTTGAACAGAGCAATCTGTTTATAAATCATCTGTGTTTTTGATGCTATAAAAGCTGTTGTATATTTTTGCATTTTTCTGTAATCCATACTGAATTTTTTTATAAATTACATTGGTTAACCATTAAACACTTTCATTCTGTTTTTAAAATGTTCATTTACTGGTGGTCAAAGTACAACTTCAATTCAGGTTCTGATTCTTTTATTATAAATGACTACCAATTTTGAGAGTCTTGACATAGAAATGTACAACTATATCATAAGAAACCATCTAAACAATTACAATAATATATTATCAATTTATAGTAAGATTCAAATCTGCAACTACATGAACTAATTTTCTCAAGTCTAGCACAATTTTTTATAGAAACTAATAGCTTTAATGAGGTACAGAAAATTATGTCAGAGATTTGAAATAAGAATTTTACTTTATCTAAATATATACTGAAATATAAAACTGGTTCAAGATATATGAACCCATTTATTAAGATAAATACCTAACTTGCTTTGCTATTCCAATATTGCAATTTTTTGCAATAGCAAATTCTAAAAAAGTGGATACTCTGGCCCTGCTTAGAATTTCTGCTAATTGATCCTGTCGCAAGGAACATCAATAAACTGCTGCCAAGAGAGAATTTGATATCAACTGCCACTGAACTATGCTCATAAGTATCTTTGACAAAACCAATATAATATTTTGTATATGTTTCAGTCATAGAAGTAAGCATTAGCCATCTTTCTTTTTGTTCTTTATCCAGTTTTGAAATTTTTAAAAAATGGCATAAAAATAAAAGTAATATGCCTGCCAATAACAATAAATGACAAGATGCTTGAAAAAATGTTACTTTTCACAACATGTGAGTACTTGGGAATTAAATAAGCTCTTTAACATTTTCTTATTGCTTAAAAAAAAACAATGTTAAAAAAAATACTTATTACGGGCTTTGCCTGTATAACTGACCTAACTTTTGTGTAAAAAGATCACCTGTTTACAAGCCACTTACTCACCAGAAAAGATCAAGCTTTATGTTAATATACCTATGCATTTAAATTTAAAATTAGAATTTACCTTACTCTTTATTTCTTATAGTATTACTTACCAGTCAGCTCTAGTATGATGTTTATAAGCTTTACAAAGAAATTCATAAGTTATTTAAAATTGTCCCACATTAAGTTAAGGAACAATGCTCAGCATTTAAACACATATTTTTCTTTTGGCTCAACAAGGAAAAGACAAGACATTTACTGGCAATAAAAATGGATTTATTACAAGAATACAAATCAAAGAAAATTGTTTCTAGATCTAAGAAAACAACCTTCAACATCTCAATGTAAATGGAGGAAAAAATTCTGTGTTTAGCCATATTTAAATAGAAATCTTTATTATGAATTGTTGATATCAGGATAAACAATTACTGTGTAGTGTGTAATAAACGTATCCATTTGAATGATGTATTAACAGAAAATATATATTTTTCTGGGCAAGGAAGTCAGCCAGTGATTTTGCTGTGTGACAATGTCCCATCTCCCTTGTAAATTTATCATTAAACTAGGATGAAAAGTTCTACATGTGGCATATTTGTTTATATTTCTGAGTTAAGGTAGTATTTACACTATTTACATTATTCAGACTATTGTACTCATACAATGTAAAGAAAGGGATTGCTTGCTGCCAGCAACATTGCACAAAAGTCATAAGAGACATACAAACAGAAAATGGTCACTATAAGCAATACCCTACAATGTAACAGTTATCCAGGGTACATGACAACTCCAACAAACATGGAAGGGGGGTGCATGCAGATAACAACTCTCAGAAAACAGCCTCAGTCTGTCTACCCTATGTAAAGGGATTATCAAAGAAAATACAAAGGATCTATGGTCCATATAACATCAGGGCGATTTTCAGAAGTGGTTCTACATTTTGTAGGTACCTCTCCCGAGTAAGACCCCCAACAGAGTAGGACATGACTAAGGACTGTTTGTATGCCATTCTGTGTAGCTGTGGAAAGAAATATAAAGGAGAAATAGGCCACCCCTTTAAGGTAACATCGCAAGGCCATAACATGAGAGGAGACAAAAAAAATCAGGCATAGCTAACCACATATGGAGAGAGAAAGGGGATCACCATCTCCTATGAGAGAAAGTTGAAATAATAGATAGAGAACGCCACTGGAAACTATGTAAACTTAAGAAATCAGCATATACTAAGCTACAAAAATCTCCTAAGCCAACCAAGCATAGAGGTGAATACAATATGGGAACTACTAATATGGAGTGCAAGAGAAAATCATCAGTGTCAAAAATTACAATATGAACTCTGGTAAAAAATGCTAGAGAAAACCATTAACATCAAAAATAATTGTCATATTAACTCTGGTAAAAAGGGTTACTGAATATTAGTTTTAAAAGTCCCAAAAATTCTGTTGTTGTTGTCCTTAAGGACACATGGCCCAGTGGATATAGTTTGGTTAGTTTCAGTGACTTGAACCAAAGAGTTGTGAGTTCAATACCAGGCTACAGCAGTGGTGAACAAATAACTTAGAGAGTTGGGTTAGAAGGAGATAACTCATGACTACCAAAAGAGGCTTCACACAAGGAATGAGAATAATATACCCCAGTGATTGTAATAAAGTATTTGGTTCGAAATACCTAGCACCTGAAGAAGGCCAGAGTGTACAACGGCTGAAATGTCATACAAATGGCAACCAAGATGAGAACAATAGTTCGAATAATGTAAATAATGTGGCATATTGTTCAGATCTGTCACCTTCAGACAATCATTTGTTTTACTTCATTCAACATTTACATGTCTACCAGCAAGTTCAAGATTCCTAAAAGAATTCATTACATCAAAGCTGAAATTGTTTATTTTGTTTTCTGTTTTTTTGTTTTGTTTTTTAATAATAGAAAACAAAAGAAAATACTTTGATAGCTGAATAATGATGCTATGAATTTATATGAATAACTATCAAAGCATATTTTAAAAAATGTTGGAAATGTTTGCATCAACCTAATTTTTCATGACTCCTGAAATTCTTTTTTATGCCACAGAAAAATAGTTTGAATATGTCTTTATAAAAATAATTTAGGAATAGTACTTGCAATCTGTACATTTTAGAAATAGTTTGTATGATTATATCTAGTTTCATACTTAGAAGTTTATTTTCATCTTTGAATTTATAGGCCATTTACAAAAATCATTTTTGTATGTTTTCATTTTTGGGACTTTTTTCTTTGAAGCTCCAAAGAGATTCTAAAAAAGATGGCATTTAGCGGGGAAAAAAATCATTATTTCATTGAGAGTTTGGATCCAATTCTAAGTTTGTTTTGCTTTATTATAATTACATTTCATCTCTTTGTTTTACTGCTGTTTTTCTTGTTCTCAACTTTGGTATTTTAGTTTCTGTCTGTTTACTGGCAGTAAACAGATCACATTTAATAATGATGACATTTACAAAACCTATCTTAAATTGGCTGAACTTGGTGGGACATATAAATAGATGTTTGCATTTTATGATCCCTGTATGTTTGCCCAGTTGTGTACCAGTTCAGGCCAAAGGTTAGAAATTAGTGATTGAAGATTTATTTGCTTTCTTTAATAGGTTGACTTTAATTATAAATTAATCCTTCACTTAGCAAACTCTCTTAGTTCTGTGTATGTTTGTCCCTGTCTACGCTATAGCAGAACAAAAGTTAGCAACTATTTCAGCTTATGATTTCAGCTTTTAAAAAATCACACCTCAGTAATTCAATACAACACAGAAAAACCCTTTTGTTCATCCACTTTATGAATCACTTTGTGATCCCCATTGAAAAATAAAGTGTCAGTATTCCATTTTTTTTTTTTTTTTTTTTTTTTCCACCCACAAATTTGTAAATTTGATTCACTGGTAAAGAGTTAAGAGGTTCTTCATGAAATGCACTGTGCATAGTGTGAATTAAAAATTTTGAATGAAAACTCTGAATTTTGAACAAATTATATTCATTCGTAATTGTACATTCCTTAACTACAATGACCTCATGTTATCACGCTTGCATCTTTTGTAAGGTCATCTTTATTTTCTCTTGCAATTTAAAAGCCTTCGGTCTATATCATGTTTTTGGTCATATTTTATAAGTGTTGTGTAAATAGAGATCCTGTATAATACCTTTACATGATGATTACTATTTTTAATGACATTATCAGGTATCAGTTAACAAAAATTAACTCTATAGGCTTTTCATGAAAGAATTCAATTTAAGTTTGTGAAAAGTAACTTGAGAGCAATCTTATTTGCTGTAGATTAACTGTAATATGAATATGTTCACTTTAAAGAAATTATGCTGAATACTGTATAATTCCTATGAGTGTCAATTAACCAGAAAAGCATATTCAGATTTAATGAAATTGGATTCTTCTAGTTTGAGTTAAAATTCACTTGTTCCTAATGATTTTTCTCTTCATACAAACTTAATTACAAACTTACTTTTAATAAAGGAGTGTATAGTTATAACAATCACTTCTATAACAAAAAAAAAGTGTGATTAAAGAATTAGTAGCATTATTCTTTATTAATTAAACATTTTTGGGTGGTCCACATTTTACACACACACATTTTTTTATAGCTTTTAAACTGTTTGTTCTTGTACCACTTTGAATATTGAAACACCACTGCTGCTACCATCAACATATTCACTCTCTTGCTACTTGCTAAGCATACATAATCTAAATTGGCTCTCTGTTAGTTTGGCTTTTTTTCCTGTTGAGAAAAGAGTGACTGTGTTGAAAATTAAATTCCTCCATTAGTCATCTTTTTTCTGCTTCCTCATTTTACTTTTGGTGCATCCCTCTGGAATACAGTTGAAAATGAATGTTTATACTGGTTGCATCTTTTCAGCCATAATTTCTAGCATGCTTGTTCATAAAATTTTGAAATCTAACTTATAGCAGCAAGATGACTGGGTATTACCTTCTTTAAAATACATTTTAAAATCTTAATTTATCTTTATGGGTTAATTTTCTTTTGTTTATGCTAGTCTTTGTCAAGGTCAACAATAGATATAACAGCTTTTTACATTTACTATCTGAACTGGAGTTATAGGAGAGTGGTTTGTTCACGTGCTTACTCCCCCACTGTTTTTATCAACTATTGGCACATACCAAAAGCAAGACATTTTCTGTAAGATATTCTGTGATTGGATATATTGGATATACTGCAGAGATATAGTTTCATGTGGTTTTTTTTTTCTCAAGAGTATTAATGTTAAGTGAATATGAATAACATCAGTTGAAATCCTGTTTATTTTGTTTATAACTATTATCTTGCACTCCTCTTTTTGGTTTATCTTTGTTTTAATAATAGGAAATAAAAAAAAACTCAAAGAATGTGCATTTTACTCTATATTAGCAGTTTAGTTTAAAATCCATTTTCTTATCTCTACCTATTTATGTTTGTTGGGGCCAGAAATAAAGACACAAAGACAGAATAGTGTTAAACATATATATTACAAAGACAGTAGTACACACATATACCAATGAGTGATTAGCTGACTGTTATATAGATTGTACAGTGCTTATATAGATTGGGCGAGTTCATGTGTCATATGGGTAAGTCCCCATAACAATATTCAATGTATTTTTTCTTAATGAAGTAGAAACCCTTTTCAGATTATTTTGGTTAGCATTTTGTCGTGATGTTCAAATTAGGTGGAAGAAAAATATCCTTAAATATATTATTAGCTCCCTGCCAAGATTGATTATGGGAGTAACATCATTTTACTATTATTGCCTAAGCATTTAAGATAATTATGGAGGAGTGGATTGATTTTAAGTACTAACTTTTTTGTCAAGTATAATGACATGCATATGATAAGAAATTCTTGTCAAGTTATCCGACAAGTAATGGGATAGAAATCACAGAACTGAATTAATGCCTTTCTTAATGTTACAAGAAAGTAAATATAAGCAGCTGCAGCAGAAATTTGAATCTTGCTTGCAAAATATATTTTCCTACTGTTATTGAAATCCACTTATTAATATAAATTAGTGATATATTGGTCATACTATATAAGCATTGCCAGCTTAGAAGTAATAATGTGTCCACTTCATTTTGCTTGAAAATAATTTTCTTTTCTTTTTTTTCTTTTTTTTTCTGCCTAATGAATTTGTGTTAATGACCCTTTGCTAATCCAGCATTCAAAATAAAACTTCATATTTCTTTGGTTTTAATTTACATGTTGTACTTAATTGCTTTAACTTCAAGAACAGTTATCTTGAAGTTTTCTATATTTTATGTATTCTGTGATCTGCATTGCTCTACTTGAAGTCTATAAAAATGATTATAAGTAATGAGATACTCCTTAGTAGTAGCTGAATTACTATAATATTGGTATCCAATGTCTGATAGTTTTTCATCTATGATCTGGTAGTAATAGATGAAAAGCAAGTTAATAACATATAGCAGGAACATGACATATACAGTAAATTATGGTTAGTGACAAAAATGTCTGTAGTCAATTGCATTATTAGAAAAAGGCTAAATGTGTACAGATTCATCTTCATAAATATTTTTCAAATCATGATTAATAAAAACAACCCAAAGTTTAGGGATAAGTGATGAAATTGACTTGGATATAGACTAGTAGAAATTAGCATGAATGTAGTTGAAATAAGTAAATAAATAGAACCAATGGGAGAGCTGACTGAAAAAAATGCCATTGTTTGTTCTGAATTTTGTATTCTTTTTCAACTGTGCAATTTAAAGTAATATACCACCAAGAATATTACAAGCTATTTTTGTACCTTGTGAAAAATGGCAGATAACTAGTTTAACTTAAAGTTGATATTAGAATTTGACAGATCAAATACCAAACAGTTTATTGAAAACTGGTTAGAAAAAGCCAAGCTCTTTTGCAACTCATGGAGTAACAGTTTGAACAAGTGGTTATCAGGTTTTAACATTTGTTGTTTACCTGCAAGTAAGCACAAAGGAAAAAGAAATTCTAATCACATAAAGGATGCTTAGTATACAGTATTTGAAACTGATGCATTGTGGCATATGAATAGTTAATTACAATAACGCTGTATCTATTCGAGTTGGTAGACATATTTTAGCAGTTGCACATGGTAGTTGTATTATTTGATGGAATGCCTAGATATAGATTAGTGAACACATTTCTGACAGGCCCTCCAGATCATGTTATATGTAGCTTCTCTGAGCATTTTCTTGCATCATCACTAAACATTGAACAGCTTTTGTTGTAGACTTGATATTAAAGAACAATATAGAAGCAATGGAACCAGTTGTGACAGCTGTGCGACCTGAACAAAATGTGGCAATGCCAACACAAATTGAGAACTAAGAAGATGTTAAGATCACTTGCAATAGGTTATATATCATCCAAATCCTATGAAGAAGGGTCGCTTTACAGGGATGAAGACCACATAACCTATTTTTATTTAGTGTGTCCAGGAAATGAAATGGAGAGAAAAGGTTATTGTTAGTTTCTTCTATTGTCAAATAGAAGATACTAATATGGTACTACCTGTAATAAAGATCTATGTTAACAGAAACTTGTACACAAGTTTGGTTTACTTGACATATTACTGATCACTATTTACATTATTCAGACTATTGTCTTCATCTTGGTTGCCATTTGTACAATGTTTCGGCTGTTGTACACTCCAGCCTTCTTCAGGTGCTAGGAATTTCAAAATGAACTCTTTATTACAATCACTGGGGTATATTCTTCTCATTCCTTGTGCAAAACCTCTTTTTGTAGTGATGAGTTATCTCCCTCTAATCCGACTCTCTAAGTTACTTGATCACCACTGCTGTAGCCTGATGACTTGACCCAAAGAGTTGTGAGTTCAATACCAGGCTATAGCAGTGGCGAACAAGTAACTTAGAGAGGTTAGAGGGAGTGCACAACGGGCCGAAATGTCATACAAATGGCAACCAAGATGAGGACAATAGTCTGAATAATGTAAATAGTGTAAATACTAACTCATCTCAGAAATATAGACAAATATTTCTGATCACTTGTGAGCAAGACAATATGCCATTTATTGACTATTAATGGTAAGATTCATGTATGTTGTCAAATTGGTGTTTTTACCATGGACATGCAAAATCAAAAACATCATGGTAGTGCAGGATAAGCCAACCTCTTGTTTAGGATGAATGCCATCAAAACAGTAGATAGTGTTCAGATCATACCATCAGGTTTAGTGCATCTTTGCAGTAATGAATCATGGATGTGTGTGGCTATTAAAAGTGATGATCAACTTCAGTTCAATTTTTCTGTCATGGAAATGGTTATGTGGTCAGAGAGATTGTCAGAATATCCTACGTCCAAACAGATCAAAGATAAGTTTGGGTACAGTAGCCTTACTCTAAGAAGACACTTTGGTCACCGAAGGATTTAATCTTAGTAATGACTGTGGTGTAAGAGATCAAAAAGGAGGTTCAGCCTATAATTTAGATTAGAGGGGGCTCAACAAGTATGTTGATGTATATACCTGTAAACACAAGTTCAGGGAATGTTATTGGCAGGACTGATGTGGCCATATTAGATCCCACCTGCCTGCAAGTATGGATTTATAAGTCGTCGTGGTTGTTTCAAATGATGATATCATGGAGGGGAAGTATTGTCTTGCATATATGAGTAGGATTTGGTTTCAATATGATACCAAAGATAATGAGATCTATTATTTGATATGATGACATGCAGAAATTGACATATTTTGGTACTATTTATGTTGATGAAAATGTGATGCTCATGACATATTTCTTAGACTAGACTAATCTGAAAGGACTTGAGGTAATTTGAAGATGTTATCAAAGTGTGTGGGTCTGAGAGGAATGTGATACTCTTTGATGGAAGCAAGAAGTTAAAATTCACACAATTCATTTTTTGTTTTGTAAAAAGCTTATATGAGACATTTCTTTGCATGCAGTTAGCTTTAGGTGACAGCAGCAGTCATGAAACATAAAGCTAATGCAGTTATAATGGGCCAGGACAACAAAGCAGATAATACCCACTTGAAAATATGTTAGAAAAAACTATCACTAAGGTTCATCTGAATGACCCGGTTCAAGGAGATTGGTGTGAATAGAAAGGAAATGGACAGATGGGTTGATACTACTTTAAAAAAGCACCAAGTTGGCTCACCAGTGAAAGACAACAATGCTACACTTGATGACTAATTGTGTGTGCATGCACTGATGAATTTCTAACAACCTGATTAGAAATGCAAGAGTAAATATGAAAGCTGAAGCAAAATGTTGATAACAAAACAAAGAAGTGTAAGTTAAGGTGTGCAGTTTGTGTATGGACAAAACATTAGTAAAACATGACCATAACTGAGTCAATAAACTGACCAAAGGTGACTTCATGAAAAATGAAAATTGCACCTGTCATGCCAATGTGTGCAGCTTCTGTGGATGAACTGAAAGCCAAGCAGATGAACATTCATCAGTCAGTAGTTGTAAGATGAACCATTGAATTTTTGAGGAATCGGCTCTTTCAGATTGAGGCCAGCTGTCAAGAAATGTGCAGATATTCAATCAATAAAGCCAGCAGTGGTACATTGGCAGAGAAGAATTACATGTCCTTGACACAGGACATTATCCACTATGGTAACAGTCACAAGCTGTATCTAACAGACTGCTGTCAAACACTGTTTTTAGTTTGGCGACCAACAATGTTACAAGATTATGTGGGTGTCATACATCAGCTTGTGCCTGTATTTTATAAGTGGGGCCCACCACACAAGCTCCTTACTGATAACAACATGACATTCTGGAATGGGGTATCCATTTATGTTTCTGATATACATACCCTATCAGGAAATAAGACAATTTCTGCAAAGAAGTGATATGCCATATAGGAACCAGTTTATTAAAGCAACTTAATACCAAAGAATAACATCTAAACTCTGACTGCCAAATAACATGACCAATTCATAAAAGATTTGACTGAAGAAAATCTTTTGACAGGATCCATCATGTAACATGAGATGTAAAAGGTGAGAGACATGGTTTAGAAAAACATTGTAAAACAAAAGCACATCCAAGTTCAGGTAGGCAGAGTTACTGGAACTGTTAGCCCTAATCTATCCTAGTCAATAATATACTATTCCATGACAAGGATTTTGAAGCCTAAAGAAGTTTAAAGTACAGTTCAGTTACTAACAAAGTTGGTGTTGTATCTCCTGCAAGTGAAGATAAAATTCAACTGAGCCTAAGCCTATATCATGATAACCCAGCAGTGAACAAGTGGAGCTTCTTTGCAGAAAAATATTAGAAGGAAAAAGCTGTTCCCATGTTTCATCAGTGATCAAAAGACAGAGTAGTATAACAGGAACATAGAATATATGGTACATTTCAGTCAGTGGCAAAAATGTCTATTTGTTGGGTGCATTATTAAAAAGAAGCACAAACATATAGAGGCATCCTCATAAACATTCATCCAACCATGATAGATAAAAACAGGCTTAATAGACCCAGATGTCAATTAGTAATGGTGAGCCCGGATGTGTGCTAGTAACAATAGGTCTGTTATGCTTGTAGACAAACAAATAAAAGAAAAAAGTGAAGATCTGACCTACCAATACAAAAATCAAATGCTATCAATTTTGTGTCATCTGAATGTTATTATTGCATATTTTGTATTCTTTTTCAACTGCATTATTCAAATTAATACTTCACCAAGGATATAAAAGAAACAAATCTTGATACTTTTTGCTTGAACATGTTTTTGAGTTGAGTAAAATGGGTCTAATTAACATTTTAGTCTGAAAATAGCATAAATGTAGACAAAACAAGTTATGATTGATTTTGTGTTATCAGTTACTAAATGTACGATAGCATCCTTATAATCAATTCCCTCCCTTTTCACAGTTTAAATGGTAAAATTGCAAAAATAATGTTTTCTACCATTTTGAATTCTTTTTATTGCTACCATGAAGTCCTTGATATTGTTTATTAATAATATAGAATCTGAAATCTCTATTCAAAATTTTCTTTTTTGCAACTGTTTCATAAACTAAAAAATAAATCATGTTTTCTTTGTAGTGGGAAAGATGTGTCTAATGACTTTTCAGGGCACTTCTAAATAGCTACCACTGTTTCTTAGCTAGCGATAGATGCTATACACAAAAATATAGAGACAATAAGAAAATATTGCAAGTAACATTCTGTAACATGATCCAGTTAGTAAAAACTTAGATTTAATGAAAACAAGACAATCAATAACTGAATAGTACAAAATGAAATATCCCTAGACATGGACAGTGAAAAAAAGAACGCTCTACTCATCTAGATTAAATAAAGGGTTCAATTTAAAATTCCTTGAAGGTTATCCAGGTCAATAGAAACCTGAGAAAGGTCTGACAGCTGAAACATTGTGATACTAACAAAGGCATTAGTATAAATGTAAATAACAGTACACAAAAGGATAAAACAATAATGCTGCAGATGTTAAAGAAAAAAGGAAGCAGACTCCAAACTTTCTATAATGACTTAGTGAGGACAATGCAAATAGTTAAAAATTGATAGTGAGACGATTTACAAGGCATCAAAAATCTAAGATATCCCAAAAGAAACACTATAAAGACATCTGTTGAATGACAGTGATGCAGAGAAATGCCAAAAGTGAAATAACATTCTCTCCAATGAGAAGAAGGAAATGCTCTTGCATGATTTGTAAAAGACTGTTTCTTGTCGATTTCTTCACGATAGTTATGAAATACAAGAAATGGTGGAAAGCTGTGAGATATTGGACATTTCTAACATTTCATCATTTCACTGTTTATATTCACAGGTTTGTTATATATTTTTTTAATGGTATATTTATTAATGAGTAAAAAAAAAAATGATTTACTTAGTTTTAAAATGTGTGCCTGTCATTAGTGTGGTAAAATAATCATAGATTCATTTTATCCTCTGATAGAGTAAATTGGGTTAATTTACAATCAAGAAAAATACTTGCCCCCTCCCCAAGACCATGGCATGGGAGATAACTTATTGATTTATTAGGTTTAATTTAAATGTATTGCAAAAACTATGGAAAAATTATTTCAATTTTGAGTTGTAATTTTGGATCAAAATTGAAAAATATAAAAATTAGGCTTATTTTACCTCTCCCTATCAGGTTTAATATTTCATCATTTGGATATTTTTATTTGTTTTTTTGTTTTTTTAGTTTTTCTATTATATTTTAATTTTTTGCAAAGATTTTAATGATTTTTTTTTTCTTAATAATTAGTTTAATTTGTTGAAGCAAATGAAATCAACATCCAGATGAATCGGGTTTGGTATAGTATAGCTGATTGGTTAGAGTTTTGGATTGAAAACCCTGAATTATACACTTAAATCTCTTGAATGCTCTTGAGCTATAACCCAGTTTTACATTTGGAGTTAAATTTCTTGACCCATTTCTGTTGATTCTAATATTTAGTCTCTCTTATAAATCATATAATCAAAATGATATACTTGTAACAAATATAACTTGAGAGTTGTTGTACATACATAATGACAAGTAAACTTTGAGTGAAGTTAAAATACTGAGAGAAAATTTATTTTTTGTAAGTTACATTTTATCTTTTATTAAGTTTTGACTAGTATTTACTTTAACCTTAATTTTTATTTCCATTTTATTGCAACTTTTACTCAGGCTGTCAATCTACAACAGTGAGTAGACAGGATTATGAATAATGGATTAACTCTTAGAGAGATTTGTGATATTCATATATACTTAGCAAGTAACTTAAAATAATAAACTTTATCTTACCTTTTCTTATATGCCCCAATAGATAAACATACTTTAGTTACAGATGTCAATTTAAAATGCCACTGCACAAGCCATATATTTTATATGTCCAGAAATAAAAGTATATTGTAGTATGTTTTCTCAATTCAACTTCATTTTAACAAAACTTTTGTTTCTATTTCTACTTTTAACTTTTATAAATCTTTTAACTGAATTTTTAAATGATTTGAATAGAATTAGGCTTTGATAGTTTATATAAACTAATATTGGTAAAAATACATGGATTTCAAAATTTCATTTTATTATTCAATTTTTCACTTTGTACCTATACTCTGCATTTGTGTCAAATTGTTTTTTAGCATTTAAGATGAGATTGAGATATAATTCTATTTGTTTCCAGTCAGCATAAGCATCGAATTAAAATGGTTAAGTTTTCATAATAGTATTTTAACAAAATCAATGCTATTCATCTCCAGATATTGTCTATCAACCAATATATGCACTATGTTGAAGTTAATTTGATCTTTCTATGTATGCATTCTATCATCACAATTTGTTCCAAAAATAGAATGATTTCATTAAATAGCTTATTGTACATGAAAAGAAAGTTCAATTTTTTTCCTAAATATTATATGGAAGCTACACATCAAACAATTAACATAATCAAGCTTGTATAAATGATTCTCATTATTTAATTTAGATATTTTGAGTATATTGCCCATCTCCTGCATCATATAACTTTATTTTCAAATGTCTTCATTTAACCAGTATAAACTTCAAATGGTCTACCAAACTGTGAAGCGTCATTTAATGAGAAATCACTAGCATAAAACTTTGAAAACTACTTTGGCTTGTTCAATCACTCACAGTACCTGCTTTATGAACTTCACAAATTTCTTTTGTTTCAACCACATCTTTGCCATTCTTAAAATAAATATAGAGGAACATATCAAAAAATGTTGATTATTTTCTTTCATCTTCAATATTAGGTCAATATGCTAATTCTGACAATTTCTTTTAAAAAAAATCTACTGACAAATCAGAACAAACTTTTGAATCAATTTTATGTTAGTGTTTTTTTTTCTTTCTTTTTTTTTTTTTTTTTGAGATCTTTATTATGATGTCCTAACTTTGTAATAATGCAGTTACTAACATTTACTAAAACCTTACTTTGATGATTAGTCATATACACCTAAAAAGTGGTAAATAAAAGGTTCTCTCCTAATTTACATAGCAGTTTCTCTTTAAGAAGTTAGTCAGTACTTGTACAGTGCAAATGCATAATTTTGCTTTGTGTTAAATATAAAAAAATTTTCAGAAAATTTTTCATCTGAAAATTAATTTCCCATAGAACCAGATATAACTCAAGCTTTGGTTGTTAGCATTTCTCTTTATATTTAATGTATCTGTTATTGTTATTTAAATTAATGTATTTTGTTTCCAGTATTAGCATCCTTGTTCACTTTGTCTGCATTCTGAACCATAAATAATGATGCTTGGACTGGCTCAGGACAGGAAAGTTTTTAAAAAAAGCTATAATCAGCAAGCTGACATGAAATTAGTACACTTATCTTGTTAAGATTTATATTTTTAGCTTGACCTAAATATAACTGAATAGATTAGAGAAACAGCTGAATAAAATGTTCCTCATGAAATGTTTAGGTGCATGAAAGCATATATAAATAGTTAATGCTTAAAAGAAAATAACAGCACCACTTTAATGTAAAATAATTATTAAAAGAATGGAGTTCAGAACTTATAAATATTCTTCTGTGGTTTCTTGTGTACTCATTAAGTTTTCCCCACAACTAGAGATGATGATAACAGGTCTCCTTAGTAATACTATTGAACTGAATAGTTTTAATTATTATTGTAAATTTAGTTTCCACTCTTCTTATTTCTTGTCCATTAAATCAGTCTATATGATTCAAAGAATATTTTAAAGTGATAGAAAATCAGTGTATTTTTAGATAAACAAAAAATGAATGGATTCATGCCTTTTTGCTTATCATTTGTTAATCTGAAATTGTTTTGTCTTTCAAAGAAGTAGATTTTGCAGGTTACTTCCACATTTACCAATAGAACTAATGTTAACTTGCTTGTTGGATTATGGTTTGTTAACCTTCTTACTGTAAATGATAAAAAAAGCTTTATTTGAAAGTCAGCCATTGAATTGTTGGTCATATTGGATACTATAATAACCTATGCATTTTTCCTTTATACTTTTGTGACAAAAGATAATCTTTGCTATATATTCAGTACTTAACTTTATTATTCACTTTCTATATTAAAAGGGAAATGTATTTCATTTAAATAGACATTTTTGTACTCAAAGATATACAAATACTAACTTATAGTATCACATTTATATAGGATAAATTACTCAACATATATTTAAATGAAAAATCAAATTTTATTTCATAATTCTGGTTATCTTTAACAATATGCAAGCAAGTAATGAAAAAAAACTCTCAAAAAAGAAAAGAAATCTGATGTTTGGTGAGATTTTGGGAAGTGAGCCAAGTTTTTTAAAAAAAAAATTTCATCACCCTCTCATACAGCTATACTGCTTGTAAAAACTAAAAAATGAAAAGTCTTTCATCTTTTAAGCATGATTTGTCACTGAATTCCAAGTGTTTACAATTGAAATGCAATTGCCAACTTCACTTTTGTGAGAATATATTGCCTAAGTAATTACCATCTTAAAGCTGGTAACTCTTCATTACTAATGTTCAGACTAATATCCTTTTTGTTATTATCACATTTTACCCACTGTATCTTCTGGCTTATGTTGATCTGGATACCCTTCAAGAAATTTTGAAATGAACACTTTATTTAATCTATGTTGGTAAACTGTTCTTGCTCTAATGTCCATGTCTAAAGATGTTGAGTTCATACTACTAAAACCAGGGATCGAACCCATAATTGCTACACCATCAAATTCATGGAGTAACACTTAATTATCTTGGCTATTATCCCCATCAAATTATCAGCATAATTTCTGTTCCCTTCGTTTAAGTTTGGTGTTATTGCTAAATAGTTAAAGCTAAAAGATTACATATTCACTGCTCATAAATTTCCTTTATTTTACATTTCTCATTATTTAAAATGATTTTTGAGAAACTGATTTATTCAGTTTTATCTCTGACATTTTCTAAAATTCCATAACTTTTTTTAATACATTTGCATCAAATAAAAAGAATTAGGTGCTATCAACATAAAATTAGGCTGTGCTCAAAAATTATTCATTTTTAGTTTATGTAACCCCTGTAGAAGATTTTTTTTCATATATTTATTTTTTTTAATATATAAATAATAGCAAAAGTGATTTGTAGCATAAAATTGTGTTGTAATAAAACTTTTTCTAACATGCTCTTTTATTACCCTTTGTTAATATTTTTCCTCCAACTAAGACCCTATATTAAGTCTCAAGGGAAATTAGTAATAGTGTGGCTTAAAATAGCTTATTGTATTGAATCATGAATACATATTGAAAGTGATGACTAATAACTGATTGACATCAAGAGAATATTTATTGTAATCAAACAATGCGTTATCAGAAAATGGTTTCAAAAAACATAAAACTAAAGAATTTACTTAATTAATACAATGTTGAAGTGGCTGAACAGGATAAATATTTATAATTTACCTACACTCTAATGATTATGTATATAAATATATATATATATATCCAATACTTAACCATATCTGACCAATAAGGTATGATATATCATAAGAATTACTTTAAGAAATAACACTATAAAATGCTGTCATCAATAACAGTTGATTTCTCAGCACTTGTTTCTGAATTTAGTTTATGAATTTATGACTATACTTTGAAATCAATGACACTTTTTTTAAGAATACTTAATGACAGTAAAAAAAAAATCAATTAAAATACACAGTTATCCCATTCTGAGTTATTGCTTAAGTAATAAGTATATGCAAATAACAGTCCCTACTTTTAATGAAATTGTTTTTTGAAATATTCTTGTTTCTTTCTTCAAACAGGTATTAGTTTATGCATCAATATGCCTTTAGATTTCACTTGTCACCATTTCGTAATTTTTGTATTGTTCCCCACTATGCTTAAAAAAATAATTTTTTTATATATTATTATTTTTTTTTAAATTTTTTTTTTTTAATCATTTCACCCCAAGCAAGGCATTCCACTGCCACTATTGCGCTTGGGACTACATAGGGGGAGGTAAATAGGAAGAGTGGTTAGATATAGGAAATGTCAGAAGGGGGTGATAGATAGTTGGGTGGGTGGGAAGAGTGTTTGAAAGAATGGAAGTTAGTTTGTTAGGAGGTGTCTATTGACCTTACATTTAAACTCCTGGAGATTGTAGCCATCGGGGAAGCAGTCATGTGGAAGAGAATTCCACAGTCGGGAAGTGCGAGAAAAGAAATTGTTGGAGTAGAAGTTGGGGTTGCATTTTATCGGTTTCACTGAAAAAGGGTGGGATCTAGTTGTTAATCTAGTATCTCATGCAAATTCGAACCTAGGGGGGCACCAGTGATCTAAGTTCATTGGAGCAGAAGCCATGAAAGTATTTATAGAAGAGATACAGGGAAGCCACGTTGCGCTCGGTGAGAGAGAGACTGCAGGCAGTCTGCTAAGTCGGTATTGATCAGATTACAGACTCTCCGCTGTACCTTGTCTAGAAGCCCAAGGAGAATAGCAGGGGCACCCGACCAGATATGGCAACAGTATTCAATGCACGGGTGAATGGTAGATTTATAAATGTGCAGGATAGATTCAGACGGAAAAAACCTCCAGGCCCTGCACAGAGAACCGACTTTCATAGCAGCGGATTTAGCTATGGATTCGATATAGTCATTCCACTTGAGGTCCGCTGAAAGTGTGAGACCAAGGAGGCGTAGTCTTTTACTCTCTGGGAGGCAAGCCTGGTCCATGCTAATAGGAGGTAGGTGCGATTGTCTGTGATGATTAATTGATAGTAGCTTTGTTTTAGAAGCATTAAAATTTACGAGACATTTCTTACCCCAGTCCACTACAGATTGGAGGTCCTTTCCAAGCTCGACTGCAAGGTTAGCTTTGTCACCCGCACCAGGTTTTTGGTCGAGGCGAGAATAAACTGTGGTATCATCAGCGTACATACCTACTTGGGATCTTATGGTATCAGGGAGATCATTAATGTAGATCAGAAAGAGCGTAGGACCTAGGATAGAGCCTTGAGGGACACCCGCATTCGTATGGTAGTTCTGGGAGGCATGTCCGTTTAATACCACTTTCAATGTGCGGTTAGATAGGAATTCTTTAACAATCTGTCATTTGTCTGCTTTAATTAGCATAATGTTCATATCTATTGTTTTTAGTCTCCATGCAATAAAGTGATTTCATTCTGATAGAAGTACCCAAAATTAAACATTTTTTTAATATAAAACTTGTGTGTAATATATATATATATATATATATATATATATATGTTCACCTATTGATTTCAGCATATGTGAGTACAACAATTCAGATTTAGAATTAAACTTCCAAAATAAACATAATTTTTTTTTATAGTGGTTCACATGTGTAGAACTAGCCACACTTTTAAGAACTGATTATATAGAAATAATGTCCAGTATATCACAAAGTCCATAAAAAAAATCTCTTAAATTTTGATTTTAATTTTTTCCTTCTCCTAGACTGGCTGTCATCCAAGGCTTTGCTATTTAACCCATAGCTGAAGGAAGATGAATTCATGTTTCTTCCAAATGGATTAACACTAAGTGAATGCCTGGAATTTGAACTCAGTTCACTAATTCCACTTGGCACTGATAACCACTGCATATTACTCTTTGTGTGAATTTGAAGGGAAATAATTACTTTCATATTTTATATAGCACCTAATCTGTTTTATCATTTACAACTGATATAATATCTATGTGAAAACACTGTCAAAGGCAATGCATGGAAAAACTTTTATCATTTGTGCATCAAAATAACTGAAAATAAATAGATGAAAAAATGAACATTATTTTCCTAACTTACATGTTTAATCAAAATTAATGAAAATATTACTATACATATCTTTGTATACTTTATTTTGATTTTTGTATGCAATTTGGTTTTTAATTATTTGTTTATTACTGCACCAACCAAATTAGTTTAGAAAAAGAAGCTTTACTAGTAAACTAAAAAGAAATGTTTCCTCAGATAATATTCCCTTTCTTAAACATCTGACTGACTTAGAAGGTTGGTAAGGCCGGGTTTATGCCATCTTTTCTTTGGCTTTCTTAATGATTTATCTATTATATTTTTCTTTCTTTCCCACTACTTTCAGCCACTCCAAGAAAAGCAAGCTTGTTCCACTTCAGTTCAGAATTAACTGTTCCCATATTTTCTCTTTCTAATGACATTAGATCTTTTCACACAAATCTAATACTTCTCTGCTGTAAAGCACAGAAAAGATTTATCCTACAATACATGCACATACATTTCATTGCCTCTTTGTGTAACTAGCATCTGTATAACTGTACATAAACACTGTTTGTAATGGAATGTTTGTTTAATTCTCATGTCTATAGGTACACCTGTCCACACTTGGAGAACCATAATGGTGGATGAACAGGTTGGCACATTCTGATTGGTCAGTCTGGCTATGACATTGTCACTGACCTCATCCCAGTCTGCCAGCTATTTATAGCTCTTGTTATCCTATAAAATTGTCAGAATTTATTAGCTTCTATAAATATACCTGATGATTTGAATTTACTTATCTCTTTTTGTTGTTGCTCTTACCATTTCCTTAGATGATAAGAGCTCTAAATTAAAACATTTTCTCACTGAAAATGATTTGCATTTATTAATTTACTAGAATTTTTGTATGGGTATGGAGTAAGTGCTGTGGTTCTTTTGGGAAATAGGTTGAGCCTTAGGTCATTTTTAAATAAACAACTTAGTTCTTGTTTCAGTAAGCACATTTACATTTGCAAGTCCTTCATCCTTAGTATATTTTTATATTTGAAAACTCAAAAGTAATTACGCTACAAATACTAGCACCATTTTGTTATATGATTGCTCTTATACAATTCTGATCTTAGCAATGAAAACAAAATATTTTATCATTTTATTATACTGAATATTCTTTATAATTGTTATTTCTTTTACTATTATTGAAAGATGTTATTGATTTTGTTAATGCAGTCAGGATGTCTCTTGACTATATCTGCAATTAGAGATAAGACATTTTTCTCTACATATGCATCGATAAAAGACATGAATGCTTAATAAAAACATTTTAGTGTCAATGTAGCAAACAATATTTTTAATTTACTTCTGTTATTATATTCTAACATTATGTAAATATTTATTACTATTTTCATATTACAATTCATGTGATTTTTACTTATTTCCTATTTAAATATTTGTAATATATTTTGTGACTTCAAAAATGTATTTTATTTCATAGATTAATACCATTTTTTTTTTCAATTTGCTTGCAAAGTTTTCATTTTACATTCATCAGAAATAATGGAACAGCTTTCTTATTACCCTCTAAAACTAGCATTTCTAAAATTTAGAGGTAGGACTAATAATATTCACTTTTTAAATATTTACTTGCATTTGTACACATTATATAATACATATGTGTATGCACACACACACACACACACACACACACTCTTTTTTTTAACTTAATTCTTTCATTTCCGGTCGTGTTATTGTAGTAATGTTTCGTTTCCTGGTACAATGATTTTTAATCTATAAAATATATATAATTTTTTGTTTTAATACATAAAAACACAATTTGCATCCCCTTTCACCACTCTCACAATGCTACCAAATTTTACTGCTGATGATTTTTCTTGAGCTTTCCCAATCAATATTGTAGTTGCTTCTATAGTGCCTGCTGTTTGCACTCTGTATCTAGTGCCCAGCTGCCTGCATATCCCTCCATTTTTTTTTCTTTTCTTCTCTCTTATGTTCTTACTGCCACCACTACCACTATTACTGCTGTTCATCTTGCTGCCACCACTTTTCAATTGCCCATACAGACCACTCCAGTACATGGAGAAAGCAAGTATAGACACATGCATATTACTATATTGCTTTGCTTGAAAAGCATACACTGACTGAATAGTAATATGCATCCAACAAGTGGACTATCAGTGTCTGTCCAGATCTGGATGATAGATTGACCCAGCAATAGATGGATTCACTATTCTCCACCTTATATATCTATTTACTTGGCTTGTTGGTGATCAACTATCTTTCTTACTACTATAACAATGGTACTAGGAGTAAAAGTAGTGACAGTAACTGTAATTCTAAGAACAGTCATATCATCAGTAGATATTTATGGAAGTTTCAATTGTTTTTTCTGCTTTTAACCTTAGTATTTTCTCAAATAAACAAAATAATTCAGCTTCTGATTTTTAATTTTAATTATTTCACTGGAATTAAGTTTATCTTAAATTGTTGAAAGATTTGAAATCAAATTATACATAAATTTTTTGTTCTGCTTTATTTTACTACATCCTGTTTTCAAAAAATGTTGAATTATATAAATATACTCTTTATCAGTTTTTTGTCTTAATTTTTAGTATAAATATGGATATTTTAAAAATCATTTAGATTTATAATTCTTGACACTGCGGTAAAAAAAAAAAAAACCTTGTATTGTCGCATTAAAAGACATCTTGACCCATTCTATTTTTAGCATCGTACATTATACATAAACTTTTTGAAAGATTTTTCTCATCCTTTTCTTCACTAGTAGCTTGTATTGCTAAATATGGAAATACCTGAAATGATTGTCCCTGAGATAGTAAAAATAAAGGTAGTACAGAATACTATTATAAAAGCTTATGAATTTTAATAGCATTTTTGGTTAATCTTTAAATTTGGACTTAACCAATGATTAAAAATTCTTGATATTTACAAAATCCATAATTACATCTTATAGTGTGGTTTAGGAATAGAACTGAGAACTAATGTACAGAAATACTGAAAAGGCTAAAAATGTTTGGGTGACAGTTTATTTCCACACATTTGGAAAATTTGACATAAAATATACACCCCCACCCCCGCTTCTTGTATACACACTTCAATGTGGTATAATAGATAACAAGCTTGTCTTGCTAGATCAATTACAACTGAGTAGTGAATTCAATCTTCACTGGGTGCTCCATACTTTTGGCCTTGTGCCACATCTAAACTGCACTAAGAAAATCACCTATTTTTATACACATATACACCCTTCAGTGACTGCTTTAGGTGCATAATACAAGGGGACATCTTAATAATTAGGGTGAAGTTTGGAGATTTTCTAAATATACAATAAACAGAGGAGGAAGTTAAAAGTGAAGTTGGAACAGGGTTGAAAAGGCAAAATTAATAGAATGGTCTTAAACTTGTCAGAAAATTTCCTTTTGAAAAAACAAAATGTCCCCACCATCTATTAGGCATCTAAGAAATCATTGGTCCATACTTTCCTTACTACAGCTGAAATAGCTAACTCCAAGTAACTATGCTTGCATAACCAGAACTGGGGGGGGGGAGCAAGAGTTTTAAGTCAGTTGCTCTGACATTTTTATAAACTTAGGATTTTCTCAAGAAAGAAGATGCTGGACTGTAGTTTATTGTTTCAGTTCAGTTTACAATTTTATGAGATTTTAAATTTTCTTATTCCAAGAAATTTTTTTTTTAACTTTGTTTTAACCCTTACAAATGATTCTATACATCCTATTATTCCTTTCTTGTCATAAAGTTAAACATAAATCATTGCAAATTATCATAGTATTAATAATTAGAATATTACAGATACTCTTAGAGATTTAGACATTTCAGATTTGATTGATATTTTGCACAGACTCCAGATCATTGTAGATATTTTTAATTGATAAACTGGAGCTTATGTAAAATTACTGTCATGTATGATGATTGATTTAACTAAAATTAATACAACAAAAAAACTAAAACTAACATTTCCTTTTTTGTTTTCTTAGCATAAAATATGTTAGTACTTTGTGTTATAATTTAAATCTGTTTTCTTACTTCAAATCTCATTTATATTTGTTCTTTCCTGGCTTGTTTTTGTCCAACTAAAGTCAGTAATGCAGAATATTATTAATTTTGATATAAAGTTAACATCCAATGTTTCATGGCCATATACCAATACTGTACTGTGATAATTTAAAACATTAAACTTGGTACACACACTTATATTGCTCTTGTCTGTGATTATTTCTTAATGTAATGACAGAATCAAATATTGATTTCCTTAATTTCTTTTCTTTATTTTTTAGTAATTTTAAACCATCCAAAATTATTTTTTTCATTTTGTGCATGTTTCAAACTTTAAAGCCCAAATAAAATGATCATAACTCCTTTTCAATTGTCTCTAGTTCAACTTGAAGATAATGATTATAAAAATGACATATTTAGCAATATTATCAGAGCCTAACCAATTATACCTGTGTATTGTTTTTCATAATTTCAAAACACCCTTTTACCTTTTGGACATAATCTTATGAAGTTTTCATCCTCAGCCAGTACATTCTGTTCATTCTCAGCTTATTCTATACAGAGATTCAGAATAGTGTAAGCAAAAATAAAATTTTCAAATAGATTATTTACACTATTTACATTCGGACTGTTGTTCTCATCTTTGTTGTTATCACAATGTTTCATTGTCTTCCAGCCTTCATCAGGTACATATGGGTGAGCTACAGTGAATTCTAAACTGAACCCTTTATTTAATCTCTGGGGGTGGACTGTTCTTGTTCCACTACCCATGTCTAAGGATCTTAAAAAAATATGCTGACCTCTAAATGTGAATTTCATTTTTATTTATTTAAACTAGAAAAATGATGGTCTTTGCTTTGTCCACTTTCTCACAGTAAATTAATTAAATCAAAAAACTCCTAATATTTCAATACACAAAAATATTAGCAAATGTGGAGATTTATTTATCTCTGTCTCAAGTACCAAGATAAATAATTTTAGAAATAGACACTACCACTATACTTAAATGGAAAATATATATTTTTTGAGAAATGGATGTACAAATGTAATCTCTGGTTTGCATTTTTTTTTTTTTTTTTTTTTTATATATACATTTGAGCATGATTTAAAGTTAGATGAGAATCCAGTGGATGGTAATGGCAACTTGTTCTTACTAAACTGTTGTTGAGACAATGTGGGATATGATAAATCTTAAAACAAATGACTATATAAATAAAAATTGAGTTGATATTAGTAAAGTCTGCTTTGTATTGTTTCTTAAATTAAAGAAAAAAACAGAATTTATATGACTAACATAAATCATGTTTTATCTCACCTATATAGATTTGGCTAAAATGAAATCAATTTTTCTGATAACAAAATAAGAGTTTTCCAAATTGTCTTCTATATTTACCAGAATTAAGTGTCCATGTACTTTGGAATAATAGTTATGAAACAATACAATATTTCAATTAAAACCTTTTTTGAGTTGTTACTATTTCTATCAGCAATTGAGGTAAAATAGCAAAGTTTGCTAACTTATTTTTTGTAGCATTTCTGTTGAAAATGTAGATAAAGTTTTCCTAGTGAATAGAAATGGTGCCAGTAATAAAGTCTTTCATGGTGAACAAGGAGTATACACATATTGGGTCTAGATAAAACACCTATACAACAGAATGCAAAGTATGACACCTCTTTACTTTAGTCTTAAAAAGTGTTTACCCAGTCTCATATTTTAATCATAAATGTTTTAAAGCTTAACATTTTTACTTTAAAATAATATCTACCAATTTTTTTTTTCATGATACAATGAGAGTTAAACATTTTTACACATATTTTCAGATTATTTTATGCTTGTTATTTAAAAAAAATATGTGAAAATATGAATTTACTTTAAAATTTATACCTTTTTTCATATTTCAACTTGTTTTGCAAAATTCATTTTATTACAATTTTATGTTGGCAGGACGAAAGGACAAAAATTATATTTAAAAATTCTTTATTGAAATAGATATAAAAAAGAATGCATATGAAAAGGATACTGACTACTTTTTACCCCATGTTTAATTTATTTTCTTAAAATGTAAATAAGGAAGTTATTAACTGAGTCAAGCAAAGATTAAATAAGTTACAAAACAGATTCTAAAAGTCCATTTTAATTATTAAATAATAATAGTGTCATTTTTTTTTTCTTTTTTTCCAAAAAAATTGAATTCTACAACAAGGAGTAGAAGTATACTCACTGGAAAAATTTTAGTTTGAGTTATGGGAAGAAAATGGTTACAAACACAGCAATAAAAAAGGCTCTTTGTATTGTAACTAGATCACAAGAAAATATGTTAATAAATACGAGTTGTTCATTACATACTGTTAGATTTTTAGCTGACCCAAAATAAAAAACAAAATATTTAAAATTGAGTGTTTATTGAAGGTCTCATTAAAAAAAAAAGTACTAAAATTGTTTGTGCAAAATTCAGATTGAATATGAGAAGAAAATGAAAAACCATGATGAGATTTAACCAAAAAAAAATCGTTTTTTTTTTTTTGTTTGTTTTTTTTTAGATTTGGTGAAATGGATAGGGCTGAGAACTTAGCAACTCTTTTTATTTATTATTAAAAGTATAAAAAACAAGACTTATATGAAATTTGAACTAGAAAAGTTAGCGTATGTAATATTTTACATCTTAGAAAATTAAACTATAATCAATAAACTACGATTAATAATACAAAATATCATTTAAAGTTTTGTATATTATTTTCCTGAGAGTTTTGTCATAGTGATTTGCCTGAATTAGTCATGTCACTCACCCACTTTGGAAAATGCATTATCTGTTTTTACATAAGTTATGCCAGGTTAGATCAAATAACAAAATAAGTGTGTGTGTTTAATTATTTGGCATCACAAGTTATATTTTAAAAACTTTTTTATGAAAACATCTTATTAATATTTAAATTATTAAACTTTAGATCCCTTGTTTTAAGTAGAAGACAAATTACTGTTTGAGAAAAGTTTTTTGAATGTTCTCCGTTGATATTAGTTTCTTTTGTAGATAAGTTATAATTTTTTAGCTTAAGAAATAAATATTTGTTGATTTAAGTTGAAATTTTATAGTGAGAAGTCCACTTGTTGAAGAGAAAAATATGTTTGACTAGGGCTACAGACATGTTTTGGTGCATGACTAAAACAAAAGCAACTGTTAGCCACTACTGTTGGTCAGTATAAATACTAGCATTATGAAACTGCTGTTAGATGGAAGCCAAGATAAACTATTCTTATAACTTACAAAATATAATTCTTTACTTGTTGGTTGCTATTACTCTCCTCTTGCTTTAAGTTATTAAATTTATTTTTCTTAAAGCTCTTCTTCATCTGTTAAACTCTTTCATGTTAACATATTCTTTTGCAACATAACCAATATAGAATAATTAGAATGTTCTATTTTTTCTCTTTTTGTTTTTTCACAAATCCATTTCTTGGCATGCATATTGAAGAGAGATCTTGGTCAAATCTTCTCAAGTCAAACAAAATCAAGGCGAATAGCAACATGAAGAAACTAAACCAAGGAAAAATTATAACTATCTTTTACTGTTGGTTAAAATAATGAACTGACATTTGAGAAGTTTATGGCTTCATACATTTGCTTCAAACTTGTTAGCAATAACATTAATATTGAGCTAGACTAGAACAACAGCAAGCCAATTTACTAATGAAACATCTCCAAGACTTCGATGTGACTAATATCAAAAGAAATAAAATGTCATGGAGTTGAAGGATTTTGTAAAGTTTTTACTGCATTAAAATGTTTATGTCCAATAAAATGCTTTGTACAAAATAAAATAGTTTAACCAGATGAAAACATATACAATAAGCTTGTTTTTTGCATTTAACTTTAATATTTGTCTTCTGGTACAAATCTGTTTAGCCAAGTCTAACAAATTATGGAAATATAGCAACATTAAACTATCCCATAATTTGGAATAAAAATGGTATCCATCCTACTACATTTGACTTGTTAATGGCTTTTTCTTTTATGTACTGGGTCTCTTTTGGATTTTAGTGATCATGGCTCGCCACAATTTCTTCTCCTTTGTAGTTCTTAGCAATGTTTGTCTTTTTATTATCCCTCCCACTTCCAGCTCCACCATCCAGTTAAGTAGGTTACTTGTTTTTCTTTCTCTCTTTGATGTGTCCTGTAAGTGTAATTGTAACCAAGAAATTTCAACTATTGCTGATTCTAACTATGAGTGACCTTTTTGTTTGTATTGTTTGTATTCTTTCTTAAAACTTCCTTAAAACATTTAACTGCAATAGAATATATACACATAATTTGCAGTCCGATAATAATTCTTGTTAGGACATTGTTAATGTTTTGATTTGTTGCATGAATAGCTAGCTTCATTGGCAAGTCTGCCACGGTTTTATATATTTACTGTATACTCAAAAGATTGACTTGTGGCTTTTCTCAGGTGTGGTATTTAAAGTTATTTACTAAGTGTAGTTTAATTTTATCACAAGGTCATAAGTAAGAATTGAACTCACTATTAGTAATGGTCAACCCTTGTTAAATTTTTTATTGTGTCAAAGCACAAAAGTATATGTACATGGTGCAGTGGGTAAATTGTCACAGTTTATACTTTTAATTTTGCGCCTACATTTTTGTCTTTGATTTTGTCTACTGCACAGTGTAGTCGGTTCAGTTGGGCACCGTCTGTGAGAAAAACAGCACCATGATACAATTCACTTTGCCAGAAATTTGGAAATAACATTCTATACTGCTTGACATTCATGCTGAAATCTCCACTACAAACATTTCAGAGTGTTTGGGTGTCAATCTGAGGACAGTGCAGAGGATTCAGAAAAAGGTGGGTGAGTCTAATGGTAATTACAAAAGTATGGCAGCTCAGAAAACTTTAGTCGTTCTGATACGAAAAAACTTACAAATTTGTTAGTGAGGGCCTCAGGCTCAACACAGTTTTACATCAAGTTCTTTAAGGAGGTAGTGCTTCCCTGGGCCAAGAGGGTGGCTGCTGGATGACCCTAACACATCACTCAATAAGTCCCGGGCCTGACATACAGATGGTTTTACTAATAAAAAATCCATATGATTTTCATGAAATACTAACCTTTAAATGGCACATGACAAAATTTGAGCTCAATTGGATTATTAGTTTACAAATTACAGTTATTTAACTGTTGCAAATTTTCAAAACAATAAAAAATCTGAATTTCATGTGTTGATAAAAACATTGCTTTCTGATGGGGAAAAAGGACTGTTCAAGCAAAGCAATAGCTTGACAAGTGTTATTCAGACTCTGCTCCATTGGAAACAACAGTTAAGAGATAGTATACTGACTTTAAATGTGGTTGTACAGACACAAATGATGGTGAATGCTCAGGTCACCCAAAATCAGCAGTTGTCCTGGAAAACACCAAAAGAAAAAAATCGACAAGCTCTTTTAGCCAATCATAAATTGAAGTTGCATGAGATAACAGAAGTGTTGAACATATCAGAAGGCAGTGTATTTACCATTTTGCATGAACATTTGTCATTAAGAAATCTGTGTTCAAAGTGGGTGCCGTGTTTGCTCACAATCAATAAAAAACAACAATTCACAGCGTTGTTTGCAACTATTTCAATGCAACAAGGAGTTTTTGTGTAAATATATGACAATGGATGAAACATGGATCCACCACTTTACTCAGGAGTCAAATCAGCAGTCAGCTGAGTGGACAGCAGCAGCAGGTGAAAGCCGTCCAAAGTGATCAGACGCAAACATAAGCAGGCAATGTTTTGGTATCCATTTTTTGGATGTGGAAGGTATTTTGTTCATTGATTACCTTGAGAAAGGAAGAACCACCAATAGCAAATATATAGCATTATTAGTGTGTTTGAAGGAAGAAATCGCCAAAAAAATGGCCACAAATGAAGAAGAAAAAAGTGATCTTTCATTAAGACAACGCACCATGTCACAAGTTGATTGCAACGATAGCAAGACTACATGAATTGCACTTTGAATTGCTTCCACATCCACTCTATTCTCCAGATCTTACCCTCAGCAACTACTGGCTGTTTGCAGACCTCAAAAGAATGCTCCAGGCAAAAAGATTTGACTGTAATGAAAAGGTGATATCGGAAACAAGCATATTTCGAGGCCAGAGAGAAATCATTCTTCAAAAAAGGCATCAAATTGTTAAACAAGTGTTGGAATCAGTGTATCATCCTAGAAGGATATTATGTTGATGAATAAAGTCAAATTTTGCCTAAAAGCTGTTGTTTTATTAGTTTGACCCGGGATTTATTGAGTAATGTGTTATGTCTGATAACAGGACTCTACATTACACCACACAAGCAGGAGAATCCAGTCATGCTTTTCAGATATTTTCAGTGACCACATCATGTGGCAAACATATGTCAGTATAGATGCAAAAGAGGCCTCAGATCTGATGCAGACAGGTTTGTTAACACTAATAACATCCAGGTTTTTCCCATTAACAGCCAGACAGTTTAGTATATCTGGCTAGATACCAGCTTCTCTGGTCAAGTTCTGAATCTTTGTAAGATGGCTTGTGCCAATAAAGTCAGTTTAACCTGAAGCTAATCCCTGAATATGATGGTTCAGACTGAGATCTTATTATCGTTGAATAGTTTAAAAGGTCCAAACTAGTTTGTGATCTGAGCGGCATGAAGAACATTGCTAGCATTCTGCCACTTCAATTGACAGGAGGGATATTTACTGTGTTCCAACAACTCAGCAAAAAGAAAGATTATGCCATATTAGAGATGTTTTGTATGTTGCCTTTGCAACAGATCCATTCATAGCTTATGACCAGTTCGTAGCAAGGTGCTTGAATTCAAACGAATCTGTCAGCCTTGTATAGAGAGGTGTCTGATCATGGAGTTGCCTGTGCATTTGTAGCAGGGTTGTCTGAGCACATCAGGAAGCTGCTTCTAACTGCATTGAATGTCAACCAGCAACTAGACTGGGCTGGAGCCATACTAAAGGATGATAACCAATAGCAGAAATGATTGTGACTGAGCCTGAGGGACTAAGTGCAGTTTTGACTTCCTGAGCAACTAGATACTACCACAGATATGGTTGTACCAATTACTTGGCCAGATATTGTTTGAGTCGACAAGTGACAGTCAGTGAGGAGATAAAACCATGTGGTGCTATCACTTTGACAAACTGGGCTATATATCAAGGAAATAATCTGGGGAAACAGTTCAGGGGAACAGACATCATTGCCATTCTCATTCCCTTCCCTGCCTGTAGTTAATGTATTGGTTGATGAAGAATAGTGTTCAACTCTCACTGATTCTGGCTGTTCTCAGTTGATCCTTAGTGCAAAATGATGTCAGTTTATGCCATAAGCATGTAGATGTGGAGACAATCACTAGCAGAATGCAGACATATTGTTGAGTCAGGCTCATTAATATCTGCACAAACAGTGGCAATTCAGCCACTGTTGAAGTCCTTGTGATGTGTGACAAACTTCTAGGCTTTGACCTGCTTACCTGAATAGATGCAATAACTGCATTAGGTGGCATATTAAGCAGACTGAAGCCATATGGTTCTGCAGTAAAGAAACACTAATATGCATGGCAATCCATATTAACCAACCTGACTTTTCTGTGAAATTCAACTACCAGTAAAGGATCTGAATTACAAAATGGAAGTAGACAGCAGGTGTAGTACTGACTCAGTTATGCAACAGGGTGTTGGAGTACCCCATTTCAAAGGATGTTAGGGATGCCTATGAACAAGAACTCCAGACATGGATCACCACTGGTTGGTGGCTAATACCATACCCTGAAAAAAACTGGGCTCACCCAAAGGCTTTGTGCCATTAATAGCCACCATGCCGTACAACAAAGGAAAGGCGCTCAACAAACACAT
This sequence comes from Ascarosepion bandense, assembly GCA_037127315.1. Lineage (NCBI taxonomy): Eukaryota > Metazoa > Mollusca > Cephalopoda > Sepiida > Sepiidae > Ascarosepion > Ascarosepion bandense. Next base: position 3,688,573 of record JBBBDQ010000571.1, read on the forward strand.
TGATGTGTTCACTGCAAATGCGAACATTTGTTCTGCCAAATTGCGAGGGTGGCACCAAGAAGAAGAAAATGTTGCCATACTTGACTTGCAAAAAGGATATCTTCAAGCATGCATAAATGAATCACTGTGGCTAACATGACAGCTCAAGTCATGATATACATTATTGACACTGTGTGGTCACAGGAGGAGTCAGTTGGGAAAGCGATGTCAGCATTCATAGACAATGTGTCTGTCAGTGAGAGCATCATGTCTGCAGAACACGTCAGAGGCAAATTGGCCAGTATGGTCTGGTGTACAAAAACCCAAAACAGCTAAGTATAGAGCACATATGCTCAGACTGGAAGTCTGCAGGGAGTGTAATACCCTGTGATGGACACAGGGAAGTATGAATCCAAAGGTCTCTAGTGTTATGACTCAAAAGAATGTCTTCTCACTATGCAGGAAGCTGGTGAAACATCTTCCCGTGCTGTGTGTGACAACCAAATTCATCAAGCGGTAGACAAATGTTGTCACAAAGGGAAAGGATGACCAAGTTGATGACATCCCCCTCAAGCAGATGATGAAGGAAACCATAGACCAAGTGCAACAGGAGGATCCTGCCTGGAGTAACTGGTGTGTAAACAAATCTGAAATAAAAATATGGTTCGATGAAAGCTCCCTGGTGAGAGAAGGAGTGCCAGAAAATATGGAGCATTGTTGGAGGACACATGTTGACTTCAGACAACAAATGATGCCCAACATATTAACTTTGCTGAACTGGATGCTGCAATCTCTAGTGATAGGCACATAAAAACTGATTACTTATGTGTGTACCACTGGTTATCTGACACCGTCACAAGCAAAGCTAGCATACGTACCAAAGCAGTGCCAGGACTCATTGAGTATAATACGTCAGCTAAAGTGTATGCTCTGCAAAAGGGGACCACCACATGAGATACTCACAATGACACAGCATTCTACAACAAAGAGTTTCAGGCCTTTGACTGTGAATTTGCAATTCTGATGCATGCATGTCCCGACAAGAAATAGAAGTGGAGTGGTGTCACAGAAGTGTCAAGAGAATTGCAGCCAGGATGAAATGTAGTGTTGAAAAGGCCACCTACTGGTACAATGTAACCCCCACAAAGATGATACCACTGTGTTTGCAAATGAAGTCTACAGATACAAGGTTTGGCTTAAAGGATTGATTCAGTGACTTCAACAATGCCTGAGGTGAGCCACAACATGTACAAGGTGGAAGACCCTGTGTGGATAAAGGCCCCACACAACAGGTGTGCAATAACTTATAAAAAGAGGCGAATTACTGGACTTAATCTGCTGATCACAGATACAACAGCTTGGAGTAGGTGTCTTTCGTTGATTGCTTCTCTGAAGTGGAACTGATTTGTATTCCTCCACCTCACCCCCATGTAATTCTTTCCTTCATCTGGTCTATTCATACTCTCGAGGATTTCAGTCACATCCAGGTTTTTGCCATTAACAGCAAGATGATCTAAAAGCAAGGATTATGCTAGCATTCACCAACTTAAACAAGGAGACCATCCAAGGGGATTCCAAAATTGTCTGGAGGCCATGGTTGAAGCCACTGGTGATTTATTGCATAAATTTACTCTTTAGAGCTATTTTTAAGGATTTTTGTTACACCACTATAATAAATGCTGTGAAAGTGTTGTTGTAAAAGGTATAAACCTCCCATTCAAAATGACTAACCCTACATCTCTCCAACCAGTACTCAATATGGACACATTTAATCAGCATGGAATTGTATCAACCTCAATATGCAACACTTGTCAAGAACACAAACGTAATATGTACCTCCAAATGCAAAAAGCATTTAAGTGATAGAAACCTTTATGAAAAAAAAAAATCCTTAATAACATCTATAATGAACACAGCCATAATGTACTGGCTGTATTTGAAAATTAAAAACATGTCTCTACTTTCAGTCACTTCATTTTCTACATTAGTACTTACACACCATTTATTATAGTCGTATAACACAAATGTAATCAATATAAATATAATAACAGTTTAGCAAAATCAAACTTTGGACAATTTTTGCAGAAAAGAAAACACTTGTATGCATAGACGAAAAGTATAATAAAACAAAAACCTAAATAAAAGAAGCTTGTCAATCTTGTTTAACAAACATGTGATGGCTGCTATCCTGCTGTCAAGTATGACCGTCATAAGATATTGTAGAATCTAGTTGTGCTTTGAACAGATGTGGTGCTTTAAACCAGGTACACTTTTAAGACCTAGCACAAAGTTGATAAACACTAGAAACATACATTTAGTTATTATTAGCCTTTTTTTTACCACGTCTTTTCAGCAACATATATATATATATATATATATATATATGTCAGTCAGTCAGTTAAGTGCCATACGTGATACACGCTTGGGCGATCATGTCTCGAAAGAGACATGACTGACTGGGCAGAAGATTATCCCGCAGTAGGTTGCCATTGCTTTCTGTGGTAGACTGGTTGCTGACCAAGGCTATAGAACCCAATCTGTCCTGTTATTTAACCCATAACTGGAAGGAATAGGCGGATTAATACCTTTCCCAAGGATATTTGCGCGTAAGTGAATGCAATGAATTCAGCTGGAATTCGAACTCGGCTCCCCGATTTCTTGTTCTGAGCCAATATCCAGTGCACCACAACACACGTCAAAGTAGCTCTAAAAAGGATATAGTTTCCATTACTTCAATTACTCTCATCGCTACAATTATTACTTAGAATTATATTAAAATCCAATATTTGAATGAGACAGTTTAATATCAATTGAATTATGAATTTTAAAATTATCTGCAATATCAAAATAAAAATGTAACAAAACATTGTTGATACTAATAAAGTAAAGATTGTTTTAAAAAAAACGTTTTTTAATACATTCAGTTTTATTTTATATAACCTAAAAATATATTTATAGCTGCTAAATGTGAGAGTGACTAACCAATTGGATGTGCGTTGTGGTGCATTGGATATCGACTCGGAATGAGAAATCGGGAGGCCGAGTTCGAATTCCAGTTGAATTCATTGCATTCACTTACGCACAAATACCCTTAGGAAAGGTACTAATCCATCTCTTCCTTCCAGTTATGGGTTAAATAACAGGACAGATTGGGTTCTATAGCCTTGGTTGGCAACCAGTCTACCACAGAAAGCAATGGCAACCTACTGCAGGATAATATACTGCCCAGTCAGTCATTTCTCTTTAGAGACATGATCGCCCAAGCGTGTTTCACGTATGGCACTCAACTAACTGACTGACTGACTAACCAATTAATTTTTCATTTAAAATAAATTCTTTATATATTTCTTCATAGGTACCTTCGTTTTTCTTTCTTTCTTTCTAATGCTAAACCTGAATTTGGCAATATGAAACAAATTGGCTACTATATAAGCAAAATATACTTTGTAGTATTGGAGTATTTGTATAGACAGCTGCAATAGTGAAGGACCATAAGGCAGGATGAGTGAAATAATCACAAATGAAAAGAACACAAACACTTGTTACAATAAACATCTTCATGCAGTTTATGCATCCTCTCTGCATTTACTGCTGTACTGCCATTATTCTCTATTCAGATTCTGTCTTTTGCCTTTTCCCTGACCTCTGCATACTCAAACACAGTATTCTGGACCTATCAGGCTAGACTGGATCAAGGTAGCCTAAGTGGGTTGGTAGTACTACCACTACTATTACAACTTGTAGTATTACTTGTAGCTGCAATTCATAGTACTTTTTCTCTTTAAAGCTATGGCTGTCCACTAGCTTGTGCTAGTGTGAACTATATTGTAACTACTATTTATATCTTTTTTTTCTTCTGTTTCACACAGTGAGTAACTTCTATATCTTATTTTAGTGAGTGAAGGAGAAAAAACAGTAAAAAAAATACTTTGATGAGGTTTGGAGCAGAAATCAGATGCTCCATGCTTTTTGTGTGGCCTAGATTTGCCTGGAATAGATCAACACTCTCTATATTTAGTGTCAGACACAGCTGGCTTGTATTAGTCAAAACTGGGGGATCACATGCTTTCCATGTTGTGGTCATTGCCATGGTGATAGGCAGTAGCCACTACTACAATTAGTATTATTAGTAAGATGTGCTTTCACTGAAAGACTAGTCTCCACTGTAAGAAACAAGTTGGGTAAGGTGAAGGAGTATCTCTCCACATGGATAGCCAAGTGAGTGACAAAAAAAGAGAAAAAACAGCATTTAAAATTTATTATATTGCCACTACTACTATTGATGTGACCATCAGCACAATAGTTACTATGCCAATACTTGAGTAGTAGGAATGTCTACACTGTTATCATTATTACTTCCACTAACATGAACCATTACTTGCAAGTTCATTGTTGTTGCTATTACTGCTACTGATATCTACTGCTGGTGATCATAAGTTTAGAATCATAAATACACAGGATTACTTTGATCATTATTATTACTACTACTATAATTATGCTATTTATTTATATTTAGCACACCCAACAGGATTTTTAATTACTTGAATAGGGAAACATGCCATATAAAATTTCTTAAAAGCAGTCATTACTTTACAATTATTTAATTACATTGTATATTACAGCTTTCTGTTACTTTATCAAAAAAAAAAGTTACTGAAGTCAAATCATTTTTTTTTTTTTCGTATAAACTACTTCACTTGGTGTGCCGGTGGTTACAAAGGTTCTTCATTGTTGCTAATAAGAGTTCTTGGTATCACCCACTTCCCAAAATCTGACCAAATGACTGAACTTAGGATTTCTTTTTTGGGTTTGGGCCAAAACTATTAAATTCATCACTCTATTCTCTTGTTATGTGATTGTTAGTTACTAAAAAATAACTTTACGATATTTTCTTTTTGTTTAATAAAACTTAATTTTAATTTGTTGCCGGAATATTTTTGTTTTTTTCTTAATTGTTCTCTTCTAAACTTTTTTCAAGCTATTTCATAATTTCTTAGAAAATAAGCTTTTCTCTTTTATAAAAAAAAAAATTGTCGTCCTAAGTGAGCAAGTAGTTCTAGAAAAATATTTTCATTCATTATCATTATACCTTCATTCCATAAAATTTTTAATTAGCCAAATATAGAAAAGCTGTCTATTACTACTACTTTGAATGCCTTAGTTTTATCTTGAGATATTTTAATAGCTTGGCTATCAGAAGCATTTCTTGTCTTTTTTCTTAATAAATCAAAATCAAAATCACGTGTATCAAAAGCTGAAACCATATTCATCCAAATGGCAGTGATGGTTTTAATTGATCCGTCATTTCTTCCATTTCCTGAACCATCTACTTCAATAATTTAATTTAAAAATAATGTGCAATGTGCATGTATAAACAAAAAATTATCTTCTATTTAGTCAGTTAAGTGCCATACGTGAAACACACTTGGGCGATCATGTCTCTAAAGAGACATGACTAACTGGGCAGAGAAGAGTTGTAGGTTGCCATTGCTTTCTGCGGTAGACTGGTTGCCGACCAAGGCTATATAGAACCCAATCTGTTCTGTTATTTGACCCATAACTGAAAGGAAGAGATGGACCTTTTCAACCTTTTCCAAGGGTATTTGCGCGTAAGTGAATGCAAGGAATTCAACTGGAATTCGAACTCGGCTCCCCGATTTCTCGTTCCGAGCCGATATCCACTGCACCACAAAATGCTGAAAAAAAAACAAAAAAAAAACTATCTTTCTTGTTTGGCAATTACTCAATTGCCCTGTCATATTTATTAAAAACAATTTTTGTTTTCTTTGTGGTTTTTATGGCGACACATTTTTAGCCGCTTTGTAAGGAGATAGAACTCAAGACCAAGCCTTTTTTTTTTTTTTACTCCACCCTCGTTCTACAGAACTAAACTTTGATGTAAATTCTTTATCCCAAAAAGTGAAGTTTATCAGGAAAACTGATCGCTCGTTCGTTGAAAACGTAAAAGACACTTGCACTCCACTTTATTTTTCTCAAGGTTATGGTGATTTAGTTGACCAATACGCTCGACCCACCAAGACTACTAAATTTTTCACGTGTTCAGAGACACTTACTTGAGAGTACAGACAGAGATGCCTACAATTACAATTCTACTATATCGAGAAGATAGGAAACTGAACTCTAATTAAATTGCATTTGGTTACAGTAACACTAAAATATTTCTAAAACTGTAAGTGTTAAAATAACTGCTCTGTTGCCGGATACAAAATCAGTTTATCGTCCTGTTTTTCTTTCTCTGTTTAGGAAAGTGACCAGTAAAATTCCACACTTAACTCAAGTGTTTTTTTTTTAAATCTTTAACTCTCTCCATCTTTTTAATAAGCAATTTTAAAAGAATACGATACGAATAGTAGTTTATTGGCTGACTGAGTTGTGTTTACTAATTACCTTATTAAGATATTAAACAAAAGATTTTGAAGGAAATGAACATAAATACATTTTCTTTTTTTCTTTATATTGTCCTCATTTTTTTTTTTTTTTGTCATATGGCATATACAAGAGAATAAATATGAAATGGAAGGTTAAAGGCTTTTTAAATAAATGAAAATGAACTTCTTAATCTGCTTAAACAGTTTCATTTCAAGTGCGTTCAAGTTTTTATCCAATCTTTGAAGTTAAAAAATAGCCTAGGGATTAACTAGAGCACTTTTTATTTCATTTGAAAGAATACTTTTGTTTTAACAATTTCTACGAGCTGATGCAATCATTGAATATTGTTAATGAATGCTATTCATTTTTTCCCATTATTCAGACATTTAGTCTTAAGAAAAATCCTTTCCTTTAACTTTTTGTCATATGAAGAAGGGAAGGCTTATGAGGTCCGCGCACACAAGGAATTTTTTTTTTTTTTTGACTGGTTATCGTATTTTCTTAGTCAGTTAAACATTTTCAGATTCACACCATTGCAAAGGAAGAAAAAAGTTTACTTCAGAACTGAATAAAAATAATGAACAAGAATTGCCAATATAACTAACTTGAGTTGAGAGTAGCTTGCTATGAACCGGTATCTAACCAACGCCTAAATAGCTGTTAGCAGCAGCAGCAAAGGTGGTTGTAGTGGAACCAAAACCAGTTGGTTCTTAAGATGATGAAGCTACTGCAATGTAATGAGCGAAACTTATAAAATAGGATGAAAGGGAAAGCAGATGTAAAATGTGCATATCTTCTGCAGTCATCATGATGACATCATTTCTTGGTAGCAACCAAGGGAGACAACTCTAAATCTAATTAGAATTTCTTGCCTGCGGTAGTTTTAATCACTTGTTAGTGCCCTTTTCTTTTAAAATGTCTAACAGCTTTCACTACGACTATTTTTTGTTTTGGTTTGGTTTATTCCTGGAATAATACGAACAGTTTTAGGACTTCAAACAGTTTTGCAGTTGGCTCTTTAATTTATAATTTTATTTTTATGATAGTAACTCGTATTTATTTATATATATATATATATATATGTGTGTGTGTATCGTTCACTTTCGCGAGGAGTAATGTAAATTAGCTAACGCTAAAAATAGCTCAATTTATTTTTAGACATTTTTTTTACCTCAAATCAAAGAAAATATTTTGTGGCATTTTTATTTTTGTGCTTTACTGTGAGTTAGTCACTTATAGTAAGTTTTAATAAATTATTTACTTCCACGATTTTAAATAATTACAGAATTTTTTAAATCTATCAAAAAAGGCATTTTCTAAACAAAATATACAAAAAAAGTACAATAAAAAAATTGATAATTAAATTGATTTAATAATTTTTTTGCATTTTTCATTTAATATCTTCTTTTAACCCTGCATAATGACATTTTGTTGCACTGTCCCAATTTGACCGCTCCGTGGTCCTCGCTCCTCTTGTTTTGTTGTTGGGGAGGGGGGTGAGTTTTTTTGTTGTTTTTTTTCCGAGTAGTATTGAGATGTGCTGGTTTGTGTATTTCTTTTTAAAGCATTTTAAAATACTAGGCTACATATTTCTTTCTGCCTTGTTTTTTTTTTTTTTTTTTCTGTCGTTCAGTCAGTTTTTACTTTTTCTTTTGTTTTTGTGCAGTATAGAAATGTCGAGGGCCTTGACTAGAGAGATCTGTTCTGTTTTACAGTTACTGTATCTATGAGTGCAAAAAATCATGGGGGAGGAAAACCTCTATTCACCCTCTGATGTATAAAAATGTTTCCTTACTAAATTGTCACTCGCATACGTAAGGATTTTTTTTACTGTGTCGTTTATTTTTTCCCCATTCTTTGTTCTTTTCTTTCCTGCTTCATCTCTCTTTTATTTTCCTTATCTTTTCTTTGCCTTTTATTAATTTCTTTTCTTTGCCTTTTAATTCATAATTTAATGTACTCTCTTAATTTCGTTTTCTTTCTATCCGAAAACACGTTTCTTCCCACCCTAATAAAGAGAGAGAGAGAGAGATTTATAATCACCTTCATCATTACTGTGATGGATTTAAAAGCAGAAGTAGTGAGAGAAAAGTGAAGAGGCGAGGCCGCGAGAGTGAGCGGTAATGTCGGCCTCAGCCTTAGCATTGGTGTCGGTGTCGACCTGCCATCAGCCAAAATAGCATGCCAAGAATTGATTATTCTATTTATAGTTCGTTGAAGCTGTGATTTCAAAATCAGACAGCTGAAACACACTAAAAATACTGGCTAGCTGCTACTACTACAACTATTACTACTTCGGCAACAAATGCCTTGTTCATTCTTTTGCTTAGTAGCACTAGCAAACCGCTCGACGGCAACTGGGTGGGGATGAATACGCGGAAAGGTCGGGTTGTAAAACTTATTATTCAATTAATACATCATCATATTGCTCTCACAGCAACCTGTGACAAAAATGACTTAAGTTCTCTGTGTATGAAAATTTCTGGGCAAGGACAAAATTGATTTGTTCTTTCCTAGATTTATTTATTTCCACTGATGTTGATTTATGAGGAAGACGAGACCAAAAATTTAAGTTTAAAAAAATTTTACTTTAAAAAATTCTATCACTGCAAAAGTTTAAATTCTTCTCTTTTTTTTTTTTTTTTTAGTTGTAACTTCTTAATCTTGTCTCTTATTTATTTGCTTTACTTTTTAACTCCGAATTTTTGTTTTACAATGATTTATTTTCTTTCTTTAGTGCTTTTCTATTTTTTAATTCAGTTTTTCACTTTGTTTTTTCTCCACTAAAAAATATTCTTTTTAGTTTCTTATTTTAAGACTTTCTTTCCCTATACACACGCACACACATTCAGTCTTTCTGATTGCTATTTTTATGTCAAATTTAGTACTTAAACTGAACTTCATGAAATGTGCTTCCTTTAGGCTTCACAATTTTCCTAAACCCTATTATTGCTCTTTGATCTTAATGAGATGTGAATGTTTTCCAATCCATGATCTGTGTCAACAAGAAGAGTTTCAATCTAAGTAAAAACTGAGATTTTGAGATAATTAATTTCAAAGTAGGTCGGCATTCTTTGCGTTAAGCAGCTTAACTTAAGCTGTTTCTTGATTTGGCATTATTATCAGCCTAAAAAACTTATGGTAGTTATTATTACTAACAGTAACACGGTAACACCACAGTAGTTACTGCTCTCGCTCAGCTTTTAAAAATGTCACTTTCCCTCCAATCCATAGAAGATTGGTGCAAGTTAGTAATCTTTTTAGGTTTCATCTTTTTTCATTATAAAAAGAGTACTTTTATGCATACTCTTCTTGTACCAGATTTAGTAAATATCTGAAAGTAATTACTTTTTTTCTCTTTTTTTTCTTTTTTCTGAAGAGTTAAAGAGTCACTAAAACTTATATCCATTCAAGTAAATGTTTAGTTTAGTGAAAAAACTGTCTACAGCTAATCTATCAGAGCGCTGAGTTTGTTTGAAAAACTGTGTGATCACTGACATTTAAAAATTATGGTGCAACAAACTAAAAAAAAAGCGGGGGGGGGGGATCAGTTTTGCATGAATTGTCAGACTGAAACATTGAACAGCATCATATTACCTGCATTTCACTTCTTGCTAAACAAACAATAAACAAAGTTACAAAAATGTTCATTGTGGAAGATTGTCACCAGAGATGAAGTGGGTTCACTTGACTACAGTACACAATACTGAAAATCATGAGTGGATACAGGACAGTATCAACAGCAAGACCTAACCCTTTTTTATTATTTGGTGGGATATGAAATGAATATAATTTATTATAATTTACTGAAACCAAGTGAAACTCTTAATGCACAGTGTTACAGTCATCACCTTCAAAGACTAAAGTGAATGGGGGGAAAAAAACGGCCATTTAGAGGACGGGGAAAACTGGGTGGAAAATCATACTATCTGCGTAACAACAACACTTGTTTTGTTTACATGCTGCTTTGTCTATTAAAAAAATGCCATGAATTGGGTTGGATTTTTCCTCACATATATTCAATTCAAAGTTATCACCATCAGATTAATATTTGTTTTGACTTTAAAGTAATGCAGTATTATCAATGTTCATAATTTAATTTGGCAACTATATCAGTAACAACTTGTTACTGATATAATCAAAGCCAGCCATCATTTTTATGAAGGTGGGATTTTAACACTTTAAATATTTTGATGATTAATAAATATGTACATTAGTTACATCCCTTCAAGTGAATGTTAGATTTATAAAAACTGCTCAAAACTGTAAGCAGCCCTGGCATTCAGAAAATATCTCTTCTAAGAAGTCTATGAAAGTTACATAAGTTGTTGAGCTCATACAATAAACACTGAGTCGTATGTTAAATATAAAATTCTATTGAATATTTAACATTTGTATTCTTTAGTACAGTCAAACTGCTTCAGCCATTGACTAATTTGGCTTTCTTCAAAAATCTATTGTATTTGGTAACAGTCTGAGAATTTAGAACGAAAATTTAATGAATAAAATAAGGATGTTAGTCTGATTACTAATTTCAGAAAGTCAGAAATCACATGTATTAATTGAACATATTTTATTGTCTTTCAACTAAATATTTTCAACCTGCTACCTACCCTGTTTAATTGTATGCATTTTTCTTGTTGGGCAAAACTAATTCAGTACCGGTCACATTGATGACAAGATGATCAAATTTCAAACCTAAATTTGTTGTCAATTTATAAGAAAATATCAGCCAGTTAAGTGCCATACATGATGCACATTTGAGCAATCATGTCTATTTCGATTTATGACTGGCTAGGCAGATAATTATCCTACAGTAGGTTGCCATTTCCTTCCACAATAGACTGGATGCTAACCAAGGCTACAGAACCTAGTCTATCCTGCTATTTAACCCATAGTTGGAGGGAGTAAGTGACAGCTTCCTATTTTTCCCAAGAGTATTTGTTCATAAGTGAATGCAACAAATTCAAATGGAATTCAAACTTGGCTCTCTGATTTCTCATTCCAAGCCAATATCCATTGCATATTAGAAAATACGGTCAGTTTAACTACAAAAGAGGTCATAAAAAGAATTTCAAAAGACCACAAGTTTTGGTTTATACCCATCCCATTAGCCAGGCAGTTTTGCTAAACCTAAACATAAATTAGTTCTTGTGACACAGATGTCCATTTTAATTTCATTCAAATCGTGGCCAGGAGGTGGGGTATTTTAATTTAGTGACAAACATATTTCTACAAAATTTATAAAAATAAATCTTCCAAAAATAATTTGTCTGTTCAATAAAACCTTACAATTATCATTTTTTTTTTTTTTTTTTTTCAAATTTATTATTTCATTGCTCAGCTCTGGGTATGGGTTTTCCAGACTAAATGGGAAGTAGGGGATATATTATTTCAGTGTTTTACTCCAAGCAAGTTGTGTGTGCATGTACATTAAATGACACAAGCACATGTAAATTACTGAAGTAAAAAACAGGCATACATATATATATATATATATATATATATATATATATATATATTGCATTTGCACATGCAAAGTCACAAGTAGACAGTGTGTAACTGACAGAATCATCTTTTTTTTTTTAATATAGATTTAAGACTTTCTGGGTTATATATTTTTATTCATTTTTATACAATTTTTCTTATTGATAAATTTTTCAGGTGATTAGTATCTGTTAGTATTTTGTTTTATCTCTAATCCCATCCTATTTACTTTCTTCTAACCTAAATATACAGTCCATTTTGTGAATGTTAGGAGCTACTACAAATAAAAAGTTGACTCATCAGTGATCAGTTTGTGTGTGCACTCCCATAAAAAATGCTTACAGCTCTTTTTATAATGCAAATCATTCAATTGTACTTGTAGTTGCATGTAAGTTTAAAAATCCTGCTTTAGTTTTATGTTGATGTCTCTCTTCTCTTTTTCTACAAGTGAGTCTTTATTAATATATGTAAATCACCTAGTGTACATACCTTACCTATACTAAGCAGCTAAACATTGATATACTGCACCCAGCAATCAACAACAAATCTTAATTGCTAAACCATCTGCCATGTTTTATGTTAGAGAAAATGGATTGGACCATAGAGAAATATCATTGTAGTCAAACCAGAATCATATAACAAACATTTTATATGTGTGTGTGTGTGTGTGTGTGTGTGTGTGTGTGCATTATGGTGCAGTGGATATTAGCTCAGAATGAGAAATCAGAGAGCCGAGTTCAAATTCCAGGTGAACTTGTTGCATTCACAAAACTCCTACTAATTGTTTTTTTTTCACATAAGCTATATATTTAACATTTGAATGTGGTATAATCTGAACAGCATAATACAGTGTCTGAAAACAAAATATTCACAAATCAGAAAATATCCATGGACTTTTTTTTTTTAATAAATTCACTTCAAGTACGGCAACTACCCTATTTGCTGGGGCTTCAGGATACACTAACTGCAGCTTTGCAGTGAGGTACTTCTCACCCTCCCAAATAAGGGAACCTATTTGCTGTGAGTGGTGATCTGTAAAGTCTGGAGACAGGATCCTGAGGATTGAGAGCTTTAAAAGTCTGGTTCAGATACTTCTGATCCCCCAACACACTACTTTACCTCTTACTTGGCCTAGATGGACAGTCAGAATAGCCCAATCCATTTAAACAGCTGGTCATGTCAAGCCCTTATTTGGTTTCTCCTGAATCAGAAGGCAGTTGTCAATCATGCCAAAGAAGGAATGATGATAACTTCCACAGGTTAGTAGTAATCTTGGGTGTCAAAGCTCATGGATTTTAAAAACTGTTTTACCTCTTTAATGTGAGTATACTGACTAGGTAGCCCAGATAGATCAAGATGAATGGGTTTCCCTTTTAGCCTATCCCTGTAGGGGACTCAATGGTGAGTGGAGAATCCTGTCAATAACTTCAAATAATAATTATATGGCTAATTTAAAAAAAAAAAAAACTCCCAAGGAACTGCACACAGAAATTGAATTGGATGAGAAGAGAGTATCATTCTCAAGATTCATAATGTTGGAATCAGAAGAGGAAACTCCACGCACAATCCTTTCTCTATTTTGGATACAAAAAGTACCAAAGTAATACCCAAAAATGTTAAAAGCCTCCCAAAATGGAGCAATGAAGTAGTAAAAGAAAAAAGGAATGATGAGCAGAAATCTGTTTCACTGCTCCATGGTAAAAAAAAAAAACAACTGAATTAAAAACAAAGAATCATAAACGTAAAAAGAGTTTGCATTAAAAAAGCAGGGAGAATTAATGCAAACATGTACATCCTTGTGCAAATTAATTGAAACAAAATGAATAATGTGTTCCTAGCATCTTTCACACTTTCCCTGATCACATATACATTGTATCTTGGCATTGTTTTTCTCTTCCAGCCACATTTTCCTTTACATTTTATACAATCAGTTTGTTTCTTCCCTTTGATGACATGACTGACAGTTGAACGGCTGACACCAACAATATTCGTAATCTCTCTGTAAGACTTTTCAGTGTGTATTCATGCAGCATTACAATTTTGTATGCTTCAAGGAAGCATACAAAAATGTAAAGCATTGTCTGTGATGGACACAGACAATGGCCTTAGGACAACTAATTGACAGTCAAGGCAGTAGTGTTTGGTGTGATATGAATCTGATGCAATTACAGCTGACATAATATTTTTATAAGCCAAACAAATTTCATCATACACCCCGAAAATAGATTCATATTACTGTTCACCATAGCAAAAAAGGAAAAAATAGAAATCAATTACACCCTGTCACTCCAGTGAGTTTAAAACTGACTGTATGGTAAAAGAAAAGAAACTAATATAGTTATTTCAATTAATTTGGACAAGAGTGTATGTATTAACATTTAATATGCCTACAATTCAAAAAGAAGTCAAAATATCGAGATGGTCAAACATTATATCCCAAACCCTACTTTGATGTAATAAATATCAAATATTTGGTCATCCTGAGGATACCTACCATGGATAAACCATGTGAGGCAAATGTGGTCAATGAGGCCCAGACCACATGACAAATGAATGTGAGGATGTGTACAAATATGATAACTGCAGCAAAAATTACATCATGTGAGATATGAAGGAAAGAAAAAAAATTATGACCATAAATCACACTAGAAACATCTATGAGGAAGCATACAAAACTGTAGAAGTTCATACAAAAAAAAAATGACCTACTCACAGATCACCAAAAAAACTAAAACTGATGAAAAAAAAAATTGATACAATTGTGTCCAAATAATTGGCACAAATTTATACAAGACATTAAACCTGACTTGAAAATAAAAATGAAACTAATGTAAAAGAAGAATTACTAGTCAGACAGAACCCCTTCTAAGGATACAAAAATTATCCAATCAAGATTAATGCTATCAAACAGAGATCACAAAGATCTTCAATCTGCACCTCCCCATCCCACTCAAAATGGCACACAAGCAATTTCCAATGGCACGCAAATTGTTAAAACTCAAAGTAACAAGGTATGTTGCCAATATTGAGCAATTGGCTAAGGCTATACAAAGGCAAAACTTCAATTAATAATAAAAACTTTAAAAAACAGTTTATTTTTGTTAATGTTGTTTACATATTATTGTATATATTACTATATAAAATATATTGTAGAACAGGTATATTGACCTTGACTTGTATAAAAATACATATGCTGTTGGCACACTGAATAATTTTTCTCAAGGTAATCAATTTCAAAAAAACCAAAACTAATGACTGGATAATACAGTGGAATATAAGAAGTGCTAAAAGTTAATTTTAATAAATTATCACTACTGATTAAAACCTACAGCATAGGAATAATATGTCTACAGGAAAACAAAATACTATGAAAGTATAAAGATACATTATTATATGAAAAAAATTACCAAAAACATTTATAGTAAAACTACTAACAATACCTATTCATAGTATATATTTAGTTGAATCCATATTTTTATTGTGTTCAAAATACTTGTATTTCGGCATTAAATAACTCATAGAGGTTGAAATAGCACTAAACAAAATCAACCAACCAAGCAGACAACATAAAAGAGCTCATTCATTCATTCATATAATACCTTACAATTTCTTAAAATTGTGTTCCAAAATATAACTTCAAAAAAACTACAACAAAAAACACACGCACGCATTTATATCTGTGCCTCTAGTAATTATGTCCATACAAACTTGAATATATACAAAAGCTGAGTATCATCTACCATATATTCAATTGTGAGAGCAAAATAGCATATATATTTTTATTACTTCAAAACTCCCAAGAAAATTAAATTTCTGCATTAAATGACCCATCAGAAGTTGATATGCCATTAAAAAAATCAAAGGCAATAATGCCACTAACACACAAGGGGATACTGGAATGAAAGGAAACCCAATCCTAAACAGGAAACAAGGGATAAACCACTAGTCCATTTCAAAAGACTGAGGAAAAGTGTGAACTGGATAATAGAAAAATCTATCTACTCCTATTAAAAAACATTAATAAATAGTAAATAAAATTTCAGAGTTTAGCCAGAGACATTAGAAGTATAGAGTTGAAGTAGACTACTCTTTATATTCTCTTTCGCTCTAGTTGGGGCTACTGGAGTGAAAAAGATTTTAGAAGAAACTGGAAACGAGATAAACCTCTACTTCTTTTCAAATGACTAGAAAAGAGTGTAAACCAGATGATAGGCAAACCTACCTACTCATATTGTGATAAAAATAAGTAAATAAATAGTAAATAAAATTTGTGATTTTAAGCAGAAACATTAAAAGTAAACTTTAGAAGAAACTGGAAACCCAATCCTAAGAGATAAACCTCTACTTCTTTTCAAATGACTAGAAAAGAGTGTAAACCAGATGATAGGCAAACCTACCTACTCATATTGTGATAAAAATAAGTAAATAAATAGTAAATAAAATTTGTGATTTTAAGCAGAAACATTAAAAGTAAACTTTAGAAGAAACTGAAACCCAATCCTAAGAGATAAACCTCTACTTCTTTTCAAATGACTAGAAAAGAGTGTAAACCAGATGATAGGCAAACCTACCTACTCATATTGTGATAAAAATAAGTAAATAAATAGTAAATAAAATTTGTGATTTTAAGCAGAAACATTAAAAGTAAACTTTAGAAGAAACTGAAACCCAATCCTAAGAGATAAACCTCTACTTCTTTTCAAATGACTAGAAAAGAGTGTAAACCAGATGATAGGCAAACCTACCTACTCATATTGTGATAAAAATAAGTAAATAAATAGTAAATAAAATTTGTGATTTTAAGCAGAAACATTAAAAGTAAACTTTAGAAGAAACTGGAAACCCAATCCTAAGAGATAAACCTCTACTTCTTTTCAAATGACTAGAAAAGAGTGTAAACCAGATGATAGGCAAACCTACCTACTCATATTGTGATAAAAATAAGTAAATAAATAGTAAATAAAATTTGTGATTTTAAGCAGAAACATTAAAAGTAAACTTTAGAAGAAACTGAAACCCAATCCTAAGAGATAAACCTCTGCTTCTTTTCAAATGACTAGAAAAGAGTGTAAACCAGATGATAGGCAAACCTACCTACTCATATTGTGATAAAAATAAGTAAATAAATAGTAAATAAAATTTGTGATTTTAAGCAGAAACATTAAAAGTAAACTTTAGAAGAAACTGGAAACCCAATCCTAAGAGATAAACCTCTACTTCTTTTCAAATGACTAGAAAAGAGTGTAAACCAGATGATAGGCAAACCTACCTACTCATATTGTGATAAAAATAAGTAAATAAATAGTAAATAAAATTTGTGATTTTAAGCAGAAACATTAAAAGTAAACTTTAGAAGAAACTGGAAACCCAATCCTAAGAGATAAACCTCTACTTCTTTTCAAATGACTAGAAAAGAGTGTAAACCAGATGATAGGCAAACCTACCTACTCATATTGTGATAAAAAATAAGTAAATAAATAGTAAATAAAATTTGTGATTTTAAGCAGAAACATTAAAAGTAAACTTTAGAAGAAACTGGAAACCCAATCCTAAGAGATAAACCTCTACTTCTTTTCAAATGACCAGAAAGGAGTGTGAAGGTTTCTGAAGTGCATATGCTGTGATTGCATCATATTTTCCAGAAATTTTATTTGAAAAAGATTAGCTATTTTAATTAATCTGATTTGAAATAAATATTCCTTTTGGTTTAAGATATCACAGTAAAACATTTTTTTTAACATGGATTTGGATGCTTTTATAAGTTGACAATAATCTCAATAGACTTTATAGTATAGAATTTTTTCTATGATGGAACATAAATGTAAAAATTTCTTGAATATAACACGAGTGCCATTTTATATAATTCTTTACACCATAATCTTAAAACTTTAGGAAAATATTTTTTGTAATCTAATGTTGTTGTTGTTGTTGAATTTTAGATACTTTGGCTTTCTAGTCTTACTTAGATTCTTGTTGAGGAAATGTTAGAAAATTACCAATAAATTGAAAATTTTATTATAATTGGAACATTTATGCACACAGAAAATTCAAATTTTAAAAGAAATACTGGGGGTTACTGAATTGTAATAAATATAGTTTTTACTTAATGGTATTGGTCAAAATTCCTATTTAGAATTGATTTAAAGAATCACATTTGAGTAGTTACAGATATTATTACACTTATTGCATTTATGAGGAGAGAAAGTCTTATGTCATGGTAACTTATAACTTTCTATGATGCTAGAATATATATCACTGAGAAGCATTTTGGTGTACAATATCTGCATATAAAAATGAACATACAACTGCTACAAATTAATACAAAATTTTAAATTATTTAAAATTTTATAATTTATTATTGTTCAAAACTTTTCTAAAATGAAAACAATTCTTGCAAAAATTTATCATTCATCAAAAAAAAAAACAACTTTTCTTAAAACAATAGTGTCCATAATAACACATCACTCAATAAGTCCTGAGTCTGACATATAGATGGCACCACTAATAAAAAAAAAATCCGTATGATTTTTATGAAGAACTAACCTCCAAATTCCATGTGACAAAATTTGAGCCCAGTCGGATTCTTAGTCTTCAAATTACAGTTATTTAAGTAAAGCTACTGTTGCAAATTTTCAAAACAATGGAAAAATCTGAATTTCATGTGTTGATAAAGCATTGCTTTCTGATAGGGAAAAGTACTGTTCAAGCAAAGCAATGGCTTGATGAGTGTTATTCAGACTCTGCTCTGTTGGAAACAATGGTTAAGAGGTGGTATGCTGACTTTAAACACGGTCATACAGACACAAATGATGCTGAAATTTCAGGTCACCCAAAATTGGCACTTATCTTGGAAAACACCAAAATAATCCACAAACTAGTTTTGGCCGATCATGAATTGAAGTTGCGTGAGATAGCAGAAGAGTTGAACATATAAGAAGGCAGTGTATTCACCATTTTGTATGAACATTTGTCAATGAGAAAGCCGTGTTCAAAGTGGGTGTCACGTTTGCTCACAGTCGATCAAAAACAACCCGTTGATGATTCAGAGCATTGTTTGCAACTGTTTCAATGCAACAAGAAGTTTTTGCATAAATATGTGACAGTAGATGAAACATGGATCCCCCACATGATTTCGGAGTCAAATTGGCAATCAGCTGAGTGGACAGCAACAGGTGAAAGACATCCAAAATGACCAAATATGCAAACATCAGCAGGCAAATTTTTGGCTTCCATATTTTGGGATGTGCATGGTTTTTGTTCATTGATTACCTTGAGAAAGGAAGAGCCATCAATAGCAAATATTATATAGCATTATTGGTGCATTTGAATGAAGAAATTGCCAAAAGACAGCCACAAATGAAGAAGTAAAAAGTGATCTTTCACCAAGACACACTGTATCACAAGTCGATCGCAACAATGGCAAAACTACATGAATTGCACTTCAAATTGCTTCCACAGCCACCTTATTCTCCAGATCTGGTCCCCAGTGACTACTGGCTGTTTGCAGAACTCAAAAGAATCTTCCAGGGAAAGAGATTTGGCTCCAGTGAAGTGATATCAGAAACTGAGGCGTATTTTGAGGCCAAAGACAAATCATTCTACAAAAACGGCATCCAATTGTTAGAGAAATGTTGGAATCAGTGTATCACCTTAAAAAGAGTCCATGTTGATGAATAAAGTCGAATTTTGTCTAAAAGTTGTTGTTTTATTAGTTAGGCCCTGGATTTATTAAGTGATGTGTTATATTGTATTCATAGAAGCCATTAAAAGTTTTTCTAATTTAATAATGTTTTAGTTTATTGACTACTATAAGAAATAACTTTAAAAATGTTGCGTCTGATATAAAATATTTACTTCATAGTTACATTGATTTCTTTACCTAAATGTTTTTAATGATTTTGTGTATAATTACCTAATATTCAATGACTTATATAGGTACATCAATAAGTATATAACCTAATGATGAAAACGGAATTATAATAATCTCCTTCCTTGTCAATGTAATTAATTTAGTGGTATATATTAAGAACATCATTCAAACATTATACAGTGAAAGTTTCAGATTTGAATTTAGCTAAGAAGTACATGTCAGGCTGCAGACTCAGTGATTCACCACCACAACCCTGCCACTGTATATACATAAAATTAGAAGTGACTGTCCATTGAAGAATAAAGTTATACTTTTGGTTTGCATTTTGAAATCAGATACAAAATTTGAGAATTTCATTAATATGAGTCAACTGAAAGTTTTTAAGTCATTTGAAGATTTTGTCAGTGAAGTTGATACTACATTTATCAATTTAGTGCAAAAATCTTTTAGAATAACTTTGGTTAGCATGGCAGTTTTTATTTACTTTAAGAAGAATTGAAGGTTTATTAATGCATCTTTTTGCTGATAGTAATTTATTATGAAGAACAGAAACTAGCATTAGACTTTCTCATAAATTTACACATTCTGTTGGTAAAATGTATTGGTTTGTAAAATGTATGTGAAGTTTGTTCCCTTCTTAATCATTTTTTTCTTTTCTTTTTTTTTCCAGTTTTTTAGACAGAGTTCATATAGTAAAATCTGAAGATTATACCCCAACAGAGCAGGTGAGTTGTTTGCTGCTTTTTTTTAATGGTCTTATTTTTCTTTTTTTCATTGGGAAAAAAAAAAAAGAAAGAAAAACAAATGAGATAAGCAGATTTTGTTTTAAAAGTTGCATAATTGAGCTTTCAGCATTGCATGTCCAAATATTTTTCTTAATAGGTTTAAAAATGCTTTGGGTTTTTAATTTATAAAATCCAATCTAAGTATTGCACAGTTGAAATGACTATCAGTGCCACAGAACTACACAGTGACAGAAACTTGCTTTATTGAATAAGTAATTTCTTTTTATCATAATAGTCTTCAAACTAAAAGACTCCATTTTTGTCTAAGTAAGGTCTTATTCTGCTAAGTAATGTCCTGGTTTCTTCAGAGAGTTCATGTTGAAGCTGATCTTTCTTCCAGTGGATGTGGAGAATCCTTTTCTTCATGAGAACATACCCTGCTCTATCTTTTCCACTACCTTTTGTGCTCTCCTGGAACTGAATGATGTCTTGACTGATAAACCTGGTGGGACTAGCTTTAGGTCCTTGCATCTGTATAGGAATATCAGATGGTTTGGCATCTGTACCAATTTTTGATGGAGCTTTTCCAAATACATTCATTGGTATATTATCTTGGGTCTGTACTGATTTAATAATTTCTGTTTGATTATTTTAAAAAAATGAGAACAACAGTCCAAGTGTAGATAGGATAATTCCTTATTTCAATTCTAAATAATTTTAAATTTTTGACTTCCAAATCTATTCTTGGTTCATGAAGAGTATGTTTGTCAGACTTAGAACTGAGTCACTACTTTGTGATATGCATATAACTCCATTCACACTTTTTACTATCATCTCAAAATTGGATCCTTACAAAGCATGTGGACTTGATGATATTCCTGCAAGAGTCCTTAAGAAATGTGCTCCTGAACTGATTTCTTTTCTCTTTAAACTAAAAATAAATGTCTTCCTGCTTGTTGGAAATCCTCTTATTATTAAAAAAAAAATTATTAAAAAGATCTCTGTATACTAGTACAAATTTGTAGAATAAAATGAACAAGCTGCATATGTTAATTGCAATACCAATTTTGTAATAGTCATTAGAGAAATCCTCTTCAGATAAGCTGCAACAAAACAATGATTTAATTTTCTTTGGTGTAGGTTTATACTTCAGATCTTTTCTGCTACTTACATTATCCACTGTAAACTGCTACATGTCATATTTCACAAGCAAATAAAAAATATTTATATGAGGTGAAATTGGAAATCTTCCAGCCTAGAATCTATTAGCATACATTATAAATGGTTTTAATCACATGAGAAAGTTAATGGGTTGTTTGAGAAAGGCTTTCACAAATGAGTACATTTTTTTTTTCAATATTTTCTGATGTTTTGCTAATGATTGATTACCCTGAATACTCATTAACTTGAACTGGCCCTAAAGTGCCTGTGCCCTTCAAAAACCTGTGTTCAACCTAAAGAATGTTTACCAAATGTCTAAGAAAGTGTATCCATGGTTCTCAATAGTAAACACATTGTTCAAATGTGTCAGCTGCTGTAAAGATCACAGAGCCATTCTAACATAACATTACAAAACCTTGTTTAATAACTGACCATAATAGCTTAATGTCTATTGGCATACAGATTCTGTAGTCTGCATGAGCATTTCTATTAAATAGTGCAATCACAGCATATGCACTCCAGAAACCTTCTGAAACTATCTCATATTTCATCTTTTGCTTGTTTTTGTATTTTTTATATTTTTTATTGACAATTATCTTGTTATTAACATATTTAATTAAGATCATTGTGGTTATTATTCAACAGCAATTTCATAAAAAGAATAGTTTCATTTGATAATTGTCTCTGGGTGCTTTTCTAATGTGGACTTGTGCCAAACTTAATTTAGTCAATAAATATATATTTTATTTTTAACGGGGAAGAGAGGAAAATAAACAACTTCATTATACATCCTTATAATAAAGACATGAAAGGCTCATTAGTCTGCAGTGATAAAAAAAGTAACAGTGTTTTAATTCAAATTAAAGTGCTTAGGCCATTTATTTAAATAAACAGAAGTTAAAAAAAGTGATATAAATTTTGGAGTAAATCTTTAAAAGTAAAATACAAAATATCTTACTGTATAGAAGTTACTGCTGTAATATCGAAAAACATTTTTCTTCTTTTCTTACAATAAAATTTAATGTCTTTTTTTTTTTTTTTTTTTTTTTTTCAGGATATACTTAGGTGTCGTGTGTTAACTTCAGGCATCTTTGAAACCAGATTTGTTGTTGATAAAGTCAATTTTCAGTAAGTAATTATCATTTTCCAAATATGAATTTCTATTGTAATTTGTTGAAACTAATTTTCCCTATATGCTGGCTCATTCATAAGTCACAGCCCACTGAATTCGTTAAAATTAATTTTGGTACAGCATTTTAGATTTCTCTTCTAGATAAACCTTAAGAATAGACTAAAAAGATTTAGCATATTAGATTGAAACTGCAAAACCTGCAATTTATATACTTTGTAGATGATTAGTGACTAATGAAAATTGTCATGTAAAAATCAATAAGATGGGTTACATTAAATTTTGCTCAGAATAAACAGATTGCCATTTTTGTACTATGGCAGAGAATCAAACTAAAGGTTCTGAATTTTCTTTTCTTTAATAACTTTACTGTCAAAGCCATCATTATCATAGAAGAAATAAAGATTTGAAACTTGCAGCAAGAATTTCTTTGAACAGTTATTGTAACTGTAAAAATCATTAGATATTTAATTAGAAATTGCACTTTTTCCTTGTTCTTTTTTTAATAATTTCTTAGAGCTTCCTCTTTTTATGAGCTTGATTTTATAGACATAGTTATCCTTAGGTATTGTAGATTTGACAACATATTGGGAATATTGTCAATATATATATATATATATATATCTGGTGCCTTTCTCATGAGTAACCTGTCAATGGCTTTGCTCAGCTCTCCAAACAGTAGGCAGTCTTTCCATGACCAATAGATGAACTATAGTGTCTAGCATATTGTTCAAAATATTGCTTTCTTTTGAGTACCTTTTTGAGCAATGTGCCACCCTTCACTCTATCTGAATGGCTCAGGATTTCAATTTTGCTGTCTTGCATTTGGTTGGATCAATGACTTTCTTGATTCCTTCATACATCCCACAAATTTTACCAGTGTCAAATGATAACTGTATGCTCTCTCACACAGTTTGAGCCAGTAGTCATTTCTACAGTGTCTGACTGTCTTCTGTACATTGTTTCTGGCTGTCCTCAAAGCTTGCAATGTTGCCTGAAGACTGGATGGCATTCTATCAGAAACCATAAATTGTGCAAAGGGAGTTCTGCTTGACCACATGGTAAATCTACTCTGTCAATACTGAGAGGAGGAAACAGTGTCACAGGATATAAGTGATGGCTACACCATTACCCTCTATAAGAATAAAAAGGACAACAGTTACAGAGGAATTTCTCTGCTAAGCATTGTCAGGAAAGTCTTCATCATATAATCCTCAATAGACTACAGAAGCTTGCTGAAAATGATAGTGTTGTTTCAGATCAAATCATTCCAGGATCTTCTCTCTCTGACAATTACAAGAAAAATGCTGAGACAACCACTGTGTATTGCCTTTCTCAACCTTACAAAAGCATTTTAGTCATGTGAGCAAGGTCAGACTCAACAAGATCAGTTGTCCTCTGAGATTCCTCAAGATTGTCCAATCATTTCATGCATATATGAAGAGCATTGTTCAATTTGGCAACTCTTATTCCAAGGCCTTCAATATCTGCAGCAGTATAAAGAAGAGTTTTGAGCTTGCACCTACTTTATTTGGCATATGTGTGTTGTGGTACAGTGGATATTGGCTCGGAACGAGACACCGGGGAGCCGGGTTTGAATTCCAGTTGAATCCATTGTATTCACTTACGCGCAAATACCCTTGGGAAAGGTATTAATCCGTCTCTTCCTTCCAGTTATGGGTTAAATAGCAGGACAGATTGGGTTCTATAGCCTTAGTCGGCAACCAGTCTACCACAGAAAACAATGACAACCTACTGCGGGATAATCTTCTGCCCAGTCAGTCATGTCTCTTTCGAGACATGATCGCCCAAGCGTGTATCACATATGGCACTTAACTGACTGACTTTGTGGTCATGCTGAAGCATGCATTCAGAGCTTCAATCAGTAGTATCTACCGGTACACAAGTTTTTCTTGGCTGAGGGTGAAATCCAAAGTCCATGAGGTGCTCATTAATGACATACTGTTTGCAGATGACACAAAACTTTAAGCATGTTCTGAAAAGCAACTGCATCAATAAATGGACAGTTTCTCAAAAGCTTGAAGTGTGAAGAAAACCAACATGATGGGCCATGTCATTAAACATCCTTCCATCAAAGTCAACAACTATGACCAGAAGGTGGTTCACAAATTCACATACCTTCACTCCACTGTACTGGACACCCTCTGCCTAGAAAATGAGACTAACAGACAGATTTAACAAGCAAGCCACTATATATGCTAGGCTGACCTTGAAAGTCTGAAAGAACAGAAACCTTACTATGAACCCCAAAATTGCAGTCTATAGAGAATGTGTCAGCATACTGCTCTAAGGCAGTGAGACTTGGAACCTCTACTCCAGACAAAAGCGATGTCTCAGCACCTTTTCATCTTCACTGTCTGAGATGCATTCTCGATATCAGTTTATCAGACCAGGGCACTAATCTCAAGGTTCTCATCCATGTCCAGTTACCCAGCTTCTATGCCCATCTCAAACAGTGCCAACTCTACTGGTTTGGGCATGTACACCATATACCAGGTAGAAGAATTTCAAAAGTCATTCTATATGGGGAACTGGCCACCAGCAACATTGCGGGTGAGTATCTTCACATGCATTTGCTGCAATCAAGACTGTCACTTACATGTAGGACTGGACAGCTATAACAGATGATGCAGTACCATCAGAAGCTAAGGCATAACATTTTGGGTGAAGATTTATGGTCTCTCAAGACTGGCAGATGCCATATATATTTATATCTACATGCCTAAAGATATAAATTTTAAGAGAATTTTTTTTTTCTTTTTTTTTTTTTTACAAAAATGCCAAAAACTGATGTGATCATGAAATGCACTTATATCATTTTTAATGTTCAATAGGAAATATTTGATGGTTCATATAAATATTAGCATCAGTTTGTCCCTTTTTGATTCTGATTTTATAAAATTTACATTTGTGTCTGTCATTGAAAATGAATGCATTGTTTTCTTCTCTCAAGCCACATTAATCTGGCTGGTTTAATTAATCTCAGGTATTACAAGACAACTGATTGTTAGGTCTTAGTATTTAGTTTGATATAGTTAGTTAGAAAAAGGGAGTCTTTCATTTATCTTAGCTGATCTTCTTGTATGCTAAACTCTTTCTGTTAGTGGCTAATAGTCTCTCCAAAGAGTAGTTGTCTGATGTAAAAGTTACTATTTAGAGGAGGTTGAATTTTAAGTAACTAGAATTTGGAGTCAGATCCAGATCCTTATGATATAAACGGATACAAGTCAGACCACCAATTTGTAGATGCATTAATGCTGTTTGATACTGAATGTTCAGATGTTTCTTTTGAAATATAGTAACAAGGGGAAAATATTAAATCTATTCATCAACCACATGAAGGCATAGAACTGAAGTTTGTAAAGAAATAAGAATATGAACCATGTAATAATAAGTGTTATGAAGTGGGATTTCCTTCATATTTTATTAGTCCATACCAAGAACTTCTTTACTCTTATTGTTTGGATAATTTATATAGTTTATACCTTAGTTATGCTAATTAGGCAATAATTTACATATCACTACAATAAAACTAATTTTTACTTATACTAAAGTATGCTCATGGGTATAATAGTAAAGAAATCCATAATAATTTGTGGAAGTTCTCATCGAAGTTAGTATGGGTAGTTCATCAAACATTTATAGTAATGTTATAATTGAGTTAATAGTGTACTGATGAATCATGGCCTGAATAAATATTTGAATTACTCTATTGATCTGTGTTTAATTGTTTATGAGTAGTGTCAGTGTGTGTGTAGTGGATGGTGTGAGGACATTCTGTTAACCTCAGTGACTATTATCATTCTTCATTAGCCCTGTTGAGAGTCCAGAAAGGTGCAAGTGGAGGTTCAGGAAAATGTTCCTCAGCAACACTTCTGGTTTGATAAAATAAATATTTATGATGCTTTTTCACCAATAAGTTGCTTTTTCCATCTAATCTGTTTGTAAAAATTAATCTTTTGTCATTTGACTTCCAGTCTCTGTGTAGAGCAAGTTATCTTAAACAACACTGTGGTTATAGTCTAAGCAATTAAGAAATAGGAATAAAAAAAGGAATCACCTAGATGCATTAATATACATCCTATTCTGTATGATCACTTTGCAATTTACTTAACTTATACAAAATAAATTTATACATTATTATATACACTGCCACTCTGTTATTGCATCTGAATCATTCAAAAATTACCTCCCTTTCTAACTTGTCTTTAGGTTTGAAAACCAGAAATAGTCACATGTAGCAAAATCTGAATAAGGTGGATAGTCTATCAACTTCAATCTCAAATTCTTCAAAATATCTGTAGATTTAACCAGCATTGCAAGCAAAAAGAACACTATAGATTCCTTTGTTGTTTTTCTTTCAGCACACCCTTTAATTGGCACAATAGAGTAGTATTCTTTATTAACTGCTTGGCCCTTCTGAAGATAGTCATTTATCAAAATATCTTCCTGGACCTTTCCTATTTATTTTGGGGTTTTGAAGTTCTTTGATAATGGAAAACCAGAGTTCTGCTACAGTCTCTAAATTATAATGGAGTAATCATATTTTATCACATGACAAGTCATTTCAAAAATTATCACAGGATTACTGAAACTGCATAAGAATCAATCTACTTCTGATTGGCATTGAAACATTTTGGTACCCACTTGCCCAACTGCTCAAGAACTATAAACCCAGTATATTCACTGGATATCTATAGTGTCTCAGCATTTCTTCAGGTTGAAATTTCTCAATCTAAAAATTAGGTCAACAATAGGATGAACAATTTCTGGGGTTGATACCATTTGAAGATTCTCAAATTGTACTGCATTATGGATCTGTCTCCACACTGAAGATGATATCCACTTTACAGTTGAGTATGATGTGACTTGTCATTCAATGTTTGCATCATACACCCATAGATTTCCTTTGGCAGGAATAGAAACTTCATGACAGCCTGGAGCTCAACACTTGAAATTTATGTACTTTCTACTGACACAGGCTCAATTTATACACTTTCTCTTGACATTGTTTAAATCCTACTTTGTCTGTTGATACTGTTCAAATTCAGAAATTCCTGCAAATTGGCACTTTACAATGTAAAAGAACACTTTTTCCAACTGCAAAATTATGCTCAGATTTTGAGAAGTAATTTCAGCTAAGAATCTTTCAGCACTCCTTTGTAACATATACATAACTCTCACTTATACAGAAAGTGTGTATTTAATATTTTAATGATTTGTATTTTGTAAGATAAAGTAAACTTTTTTTAGTCATATCACCCCGAGCAAGGTGGTAACACCACTGAAGCGCAGGGGGCGACATAGGAGTGAAAAGATTGGAAAAGAGAAAGCCAGAGACCACATCTTAAACAGGGAACAAGGGATAAGCCTCTTCACCTGTTCAATAGATGTGGGTGGAGTGTGAACCGGGCGATAGTTTTGTCTATCTACTCCAATTGAAAAAAAAAAGAAAAGAGTGAAAGATTGGAAAAGAGAAAGCCGGAAACCACATCCTAAAAAGGGAACAAGGGATGAGCCTCTTAACCTGTTCAATAGACGTGTGAGGAGTGTGAACCAGGCGATAGATAGATCTATGCATTTGTATAATTATCAATAATTAGAGATATATGACTATTATATGCTATATATTTTCTTTATAAGACTTACTCATGTAGCTCTTTATAGTGCATCCTGTGATGGGCTTAACTTTGATTTTCTTGCAATATGGCTGCAGGTAAGATTAAAAACTAAGGTAGATCATGCTCCTCATTGTGTCATAGCAGCAACCATATTTGCAATTCATGGTTAACCTTCTTAGGCGCAGGATATTCTCACATTCTAGTTTATAAAATTTGGTTTGTTACCATTCAGCTATTTTAATGATGCAATCCAAATTTTAATTAAATGTTACATTAAAATTTAGTTCATTGATCTTATTAGCCATGTATACTGGTACATTGTAAAAAATGTATATTGCTAAATTATTTAATGGTGCTGAGTTCAAACAGAAGGTCAAACAACAACACCAAATTTCCATCCATAATTAAGCCAGAACCAGTTTGGCCTTTCAAGGTACCTAAGAATTGTTCTGTTAACAATCAGTACATCTACTTTTACCAAATGCAGCAAAGTTATTTACTCCCAAATAGTGTCTACCAAGGCTGTGTTCTTGATTCCTTTGACAAGCATGTCGTCAACTATAAGCAGCACTTAATTCATATCTTTTTGTGGGAAAGAGACAGGAGCAGAGGGTCTTTTTTCAACAGTCTTGTTTCCGGGATACTTCAGAGAAATGTATCCTTCAACATCATACTTTGCATGGTACTTGTGTGCAACTATCATGTTGGTGCAAATACTTTCTTGCAAAGTGATTAAAGCCACAGCTTTTTTAGCACAAGTGATATGGCTATACTGATTGCTTGTAGTGTTTCACCTTTAACATATACTGGTTGAGAAACTGCTACAATTAGTTCCTCAGGTTTTATCTTTTGTTATAGCCTGGGCTCTAGCCATTAGTTGATTCCCATTAGTTATTGGGTCCATACATATATTCCATCAAATTGTATCACAAATATTATGTCCAGAACTGTTCATAATCAATGAATGAGTCCATTGTGAAAGCTGTTTGTAGGGCATTTTTAACTTGTTCAATATTGGGTATGTCTTCCTCACTTTACTGTTAACTAACTTGATTTTTTTCACTTTGTATATGTCCCTCATTAGTTCTACCTTCTTTCTCAAACCATTCAGTCAAAGATAGGCTAATTGCTACACCATCAGATTTAAAAATAGTTTCAGGTTGAACTGTTTGTCTGCCATTTTTTTAAGTTGCTGAATTATCTTCTTGTGGAAAAAGAAAACAACACTACCAACTGTTTTCACGGCTCTAAGCCTGTTATCTACCACTGTAAAGCTTTTTACACTCTCTCCATCAAATTTGTCACACTCTGACTGTTGGTAAAATGAAGATACCTCTCCTAGTGAATAATTCTATTTTTATACTGAAGGAAGGTCTGAATATTCAAATATATATCTTGGATAAAAGCAGTATGGGAGAGGCTGTTTTTCTTCTTCAGTTGCCAAACTTTGCACAATTTATTTGGTATCTCTTTTGAAGCTGATTTTTGCACTTCTTTTTTTGTTTTAAACTGATGAAAAATCTCTCATCACATTTTCTCATTGGGTGTTAAATGAAATTCAATTCCTTTGTAGTCACCTCATCATGTTCTGCTATTGTCTTCTTCTCAGTTCACTATCATTTACTTCAGATGATAATGTGCATTCATACATGAAATACTATTTAAGATCTCTGAAGACACAACTTTTAATTGCACTCTACAATGGAACTGAATCTTTTTAAGTATCAATGAAAGAATTGACACTACAAGGTGCTTTATTATATTAGTTTTATGCTTCTGTTTACAAGCATCCAATACAAAAGTTTGTCTAGGTTTAGTCCTTCTGGCTAATTAGTAAAAGTTTCAGCTGTATAACATATGACATTGACATACTGAATATAGATCTTGGTTGTTTTACAGGTATTCGCTTACATATTTGAATTATGTATACATCTATATATTTTGAACTAATTAAGTTATAGTGAAGAATTTTTTTAGGATATTAGTAAAAAAAATGGACAGATTGTGACCTTAGTCATTTGCACCAATATTAGATATCAAAGAGTGAAGGCATTGCAAATAAAAACAAAGATGGGTGTGATAGTATGAAAGGTGGCAGAGAAAAAAACATAAGTGCTAATAATATTATTGGAAATAAATAATAAGGCATTGGTTAGGGTGAACTTAAGAGAGAAACAGTAAAGAAATCTTCTTCTCAATGGAATTGTGCTATTGAATTGTAAATGTTGTGAATGCCTGTCACTTGAACATTTAGATTATTGCAAACATTGACAATGCTTTTATTGCACTGATTACATTATTGGCCTCTGCTTCAGCAACCAATTCTACAAAGCAAACAAACCCACCAGCAAGCAGCTGAGTGATTGAACATTACAAGTAGCAGTAGCATTACTGTCATCATGACTTGTCTCTCTTAAAGATTACTAAACCCACACACGCACACTGCAAATGATACTCATTCTCATTGTCTAATTACAAATACTTAGAAAAAATATTGTTTATCATATTCTCTTGAGTAAATTATATCATCAAGAGAAGAAATTTTGTGAAGAATTAACTGACAGTTTTATTTTGGTGTTTAAACTGAGAGCTAATTTAGTTACTTTTTTGCATTTTCAATTCTACAACTTGGTCTTAAATTTTGTTATAATATCTGCAATGATAAAAAATATAAGAAATTGGTTTCAAATATATTTCCATGAAATTGTTGAAGGTTAACTTTTGTTATTAAAAGCATTTACTAAGTTAAATTTAGCTGCCTCTTCTCTTATTCATTTTTTTCTCTACCTATAACATCCTCCTCACACATCAGTGGCAGTCCTGCCTTGCTTGGGGTGAAATGATTATAAAAAAAACTAATTGTGAAGTACCTAGTGATGATTGAACTCACTACAGTCATAATCAATAAACTGGTTTGTTAGCCAATTGTATACAACAAAGTACCCAGACTTTTGTTATACAAGGCATAAAAACATAAATAGTAATGGTTTTTATAATTTCTTTTTTTTTTCTGTCTAAAAATTTGAAATTGGTGTTATTTTTTCTTACTATCATAAAATTTGTCAACTTTCCTAATTTTGTCTACATTCTGTTTATATTGCATGATATTATATTGTATGATGTACTCTTGTGACACAATGAAATTAATGAAAATCTTTAGGATCACATACTACTTGGCTAAAGGTTAGGAATATCCAGTTGCAGGCTTTTATAAACAGTTACAGAATGATCATATTAGAATTTTGAACCACATGTGTTTGAATTGCAATCTGTGTGTCATGATGTAAAGAGGGATTATAGCAGACAGTTCTCACAGACTGTCTGGTCCGTTAGTCTGTAATGAGAGAGGACAAAATTAGCAGTGAAGTTGTCTCAAGTGTCACTTAGCTACCCACCAGACTGTACCAAAATAAATACTTGAATAAATAACCAAATATATTGGAAATAAGATTCACATTTTCATTTCTTGCCTTTCCCTGTTTTTGTACACACTGATACAGGTTGGGATTGAAACACAATATGGGGCAATGTATCCAGTTGTTGAAAGATTGAATGAAGGCCATAGACTATGTTTATGCTCTATTAATTTCTATATGTTACTTGCTCAGTTTTAATATCTTATATGACAGCCATAAAAATAAAGTTATCAAGAAATGAAGACCTCCAAAGTAATCAATTCAAAATAACCTCAAGCTTCTTGTGACATACCAATGATTACAGCTATTCAAAACTTACTGTTTCACTGTCACAAATGTTTTGGCATAGATCTGCATAATATGAAATATATATATTGAGTGTGCTTATTTTGTAAAATATAATTAATCTGATTTAAAACAAATATTATTTACTTTAAGTTTAAAATATCATAGAA
This sequence comes from Ascarosepion bandense, assembly GCA_037127315.1. Lineage (NCBI taxonomy): Eukaryota > Metazoa > Mollusca > Cephalopoda > Sepiida > Sepiidae > Ascarosepion > Ascarosepion bandense. Next base: position 3,720,827 of record JBBBDQ010000571.1, read on the forward strand.
ATGCATTTACATAACACAAACATAGCTATTTATTAAATCTATTCACATGTTTGACAGATTGATGTTTATCTAATGTTGTCCAAGGAGGCTTTAACTGTTAAAAATAATTGAATATATGTACTTTTTTTATACATAATTTTCAAAAACTCAATTTTTAAAATGTAAGAAAATATTCTCCATAATCTAATGTTTTATTGAATTTTAGGTACTTCTTGGCTTTAAATTTACTATAGTCATTGCTCTTATTTTCTGATAATGTTGTGTATATCTACAAAAATCTGACATTTGTACATATACAAGAAAATTCAAAATTCTTTTAAAAATATTAGTGTTTGATGATTTATACTAAGCTTTTCCATTTATGATTAGTAAATATAGTTTTACTTACTAATATTATCTAAAATGTGAAATTAATACAGAATTTTAAGAGATTTAAAGATTAATAATTAAAAGTTTTAAAAAATGAAAACAATTCTTGTAAAAATTTATCATTCAACAAAAAATGTTTATTTTCTTGAGACAATAGTTTCTTTAATATATCTTATTTATAAAAAAATAAATAAAAGCTTTTTCAATTAAATAATCTCATAGTTTTATTGCATTTTTTATTTTACAATTCAGAGCATATTTTTAGTAAATGGTGTTTTTGTTTGACAAAAACTAATTTAAGAGATTTAATTTCTCTAAGGAATCCTTCTTTTAACTGATATAAATATGAAGAGGATGGAATTTTAATTTCTCAAAATTGCATTAAAAAATAGTAAGTGGATGTAACAGATGTAAAAAAAAAAAAAAAAGATATGTTTACCAAGATTTTTAAAAAAAAAAATTTTTTTAAATAATTTCATTCACTTGTGAAAAGTTCAGAAATATCACTAAAAGTGATTTCTCTTAAAATATTTACAAGCAATGTAGGAACCATTGAACACTAAAGAACTGGGATTTATTGTGTAGCTCTAAAAAGAGCAGATTTTAATTAAATGTGTGAATTCATGCTGTGGTTAAAATCAACAAATTTTGTTTTTTAATTTTTAAATTAAATAAGTCTGTGGTTTTTCTTTAACCAGCTCCACCCTACCCTAGCATCAATCCATATTAATGTGACTACTTGTAACAAGTGTTCACCAATCTACCATTTGACTTTTGTCATTATGCCAGTAAACATATTTTTCTACAGTAATTTATTCTCTTCTTAGAAATAGTCAAAATGTAATTGAATAAATATTATCTACAGAAAGCTCAAATATCCCATCAAGTATCTTTTTATAGACTCTTCTACTAAAAATTACTTTTTCTGAACATTTGTTTTCTCCTTTTAGTATTAACAAGTTTTTCTTTTGTTTGTTTTCTACTTGAAATTAAAATGCTTACAATATAAAATTAAGGCACTGTTCTAAGAAAAGTCATATTTTTAGTATCAATATATTTCTTTTTTACTATATACTATTTACTATATACTACACATGTTACTTACAAAATACCTTTTTTTTAGAAGGAACTATTTTGCAAGAGTTAGGCATATGACTTATTGTAATATAAAAAAAGGTAGTTATCATGGATTTCAGTAATTAATTTAAGAACTAATTGCAATCAAACTATAAGTAAATTGGTTGCTTGTAAGTTAATAAGACTAAGACAAACATTTTCTGTAGATTCATGACAAACCCTGTTTAAATGAAATGTACATCAGAAAATTTTAGGGGTATTTTCCTCCCTTATTGATGGGTTAAATAGTAAGACCTATATCTAGAAAAATCATTGTTATTCTCAAAAATTATTAATACAATATTCACTTGCAAAAAAAAGAAAAAGATTATTCTTATAATCTCAAAAACATGCCTCAACTTTAAACAAACTACAAAGAAAAGGATTATTCTTATAATCCCCAAAATATGCTTCAGCTTTAAATAAACTACAAAAAGTTGAAAAGTTCTATATAACCAATCAGTCAATTGTGGGTTGTTGCCTTCAATAACCAACATTTTTTAGTTCTTGAAGACAATTTTGATGCCAAAACTGTGATAGCTAAAGTAAGGCTCATAAGAAATAATGTGGAATATTATTAACATGTAATATATTCTTAACAAATCTTAGGCTAGCATTAGAATTTTTGTTTAAAAAAAAGTAAAATGTTCATTGAAATACAGAATGTTTGTTGTTCTGCATGCTAATCTCAGTATTTAGCATGGTTTCCCCACCCATTTAATGCCAAAACTTTTGCACATTTCACTAGGATAATTGCAAATATAATATGAGAAAATAATGGAATTTCTTTGGCCTGTCCAAGAGGTTCTTCCAAAAATTCATTTCTTGTCAGATTTTAGAAGCGAGTCAGGCTGAAAAGTTTTCAGCACCCATTTATCTATTAAATGTATTTAATAATTCAAATTACACTAAATTAAGTACATTTTAGAGTAAATTTTTTTTTTTAAATTAACCACTCATTAAAGTAATAGGGTGTATAAAATTAATATTTTTAAATTATAGAATTTACAAACTTTCTAGTAATTTTACCCACAGCACAAAAATTTAAAGCCAACTTTATGAACATTTCTAAAACCCTTTTACATGCATTATTAATATGATTTTTTCCCTCATCTCTATAAAATCAAATATCATCATCATATCACAACATGACATCACATTTTCTTCAATTATTTTATCATTAGTTTCAATATGATATAAAAAGTGTGAAAAATGTAGAGTTACCCATTTTATCTTCCAGTAATACCAACTTTATGGATATGCATGAAAAAAGAACCTATATTCATATTATAAAAATTTTTAAATTATAACACTTTTTTTTTTAAATCTGAGTGTTTTAATATAAATTTACACATTACATATTGTGTTATTTAAATAATATATTGAAGTCCTGACAAAATTTCAAAATTTGATACATGGAAATGTTACATTAAAGAGAGGAGAGATTTGATCAAATAGATGATGAATTTCTCCATTTAAGGCATCATAAGATGATAAAATCTCTCCTCTCTTTTTATCCAACATTTCCATGGACCAAATTTTGAAACATAATGTATATATTCAATAAAAAATATATCTGAGCTTGGCAGACAATTTGAAAGTTGACTTTATTCCTCTTATCATTAAATAGCTTTTAAGAGTTGATCTCAGGAAAAAAGCAACAACAATCTTGAAATATAGTCTACTAAAAATCTCCAAAATTTGCTTAAAGTGGCTTTCACAATATTTCTCCTAATAACTAATGTAATAGTCTTTGATATTATCAGTAAAGCTCTACATAAAAATCTCACCCTTATATCCATTATAAATACTGGTCGGGAAAAGCTTGACCAGTATTTATAATAGATATCAGAGTGATTTGTATTATAATCGTTTTGTTTTGTTTTTTTCTGTTTGTTTCTGATGCAGTCTTTTTTCCTGCCTTTCAGTATGTTTGATGTAGGAGGACAGAGAGACGAAAGACGAAAGTGGATCCAATGTTTTAATGATGTAACAGCTATCATTTTTGTGACTGCATGCAGTAGCTACAACCTTGTTCTACGAGAAGATAACACCCAAAATAGACTTAAAGAATCTTTAGAGTTGTTTCAGAGTATTTGGAATAACAGGTATGTGCAAAACTTTCTCTTTTAACATTTCTCACAAAAAATTTCCTTGACAAAATCTTAACTTGAAATTTTATGCAATAACATATGCTTAACATTTATTGAATGTGTAGTTCCCACTTAATAAGATAAGCATCATTCTGCCAGTTTAGAATTAAATGGGTGAACATTTATGAATTCTCATGGGGAATGTGAATAAAAAAAGTATCATAGAAAACAACAAAAATAATAACAACTTGGGGCAATTTCCTTAGACTGCACAAACTTGTATAGTTTTTAGATAAGAAACTGTATGTGCTGTCACTTTTTCGTTAAGATATATAATTAACTTGTACAAGGAACTGCTGAAAAGTTATTGACTCAACCCACTTCTCAAAGTTTGATCAGAAGTTTTTTGGTTTTTTCCCCACAAAGTATTGGACTTTTATGGTCAATTACACACTCAATCAAGGTGATAATTTCCTTCATTTTGAATAACATAATCCTATTAAGCAGTCAAGGTATTAATGCCTAAGGTATAGAATTCTTTAGCTTTCAAGGCAAAAATGCATCTGTTTTTAACCTTTTCATAATTTATGTAGTTTCCCAGTCTGGAAATTCTGTTAATATTCAAAAGTTGATTATCTGATGGAGCAGGGTTGGGAGAGTAAAATGCATAAAGTTAAAAAAAAAATAATAATACATCCATATTCAAAGCAAAATCTTTTTCATGCAGTAAAAGATTTTGCTTTGAATATGGGAGTACTTATTTTTTGTAACATGTCATGCAAGTTAACTCCCTTTTCTAATTTAAGCAATAAAGCTTGATTTTCCAAGTTGCTTTCAGTTGATGGCAATATTCTTCAGAATTAATTGTTTCATTCAACACTGTTACAAGTTTAATCCTAGTTTTGGCACAGGCTTTTACTTGGGCTGTAACTATTGTACCATTTGTTCAATATGATTCTAAAGGACCCATTTTTTACTCCTGATGGTGATATTTTCTAACAATATTCAGTAACATGTCTTGTCCTCAAAGACACAGATAGTGACTGTCTGATTAAATTGAGAACCAGTCAAATCTTGTGGAGTCCATTGACCAAATTCTGACAATTAAGTTTATCAATGTGGGTTAAGATTTTCTATATGGGTTGTAATGAACTGTTATCCCATTTCTTGCACTATTAATTTAGGATATCTTTTTCTCTCACTTATGGTTAGGAGGGTTTGATTGCCAACTGAATTTGGTTATCCAGACTAGTGAAGACTTTGAGAATAAGATTCACTGAGTAAACCATCGCTGATATTTTCGGACACTTAAGACTTTATTTTTATAGACAGTATAAATATTTTTTGCTGCTTCTGAAACTGCTGAACTTTTGAATTCATAAAGTTATAACAATAATAATAATAATACCTGTTTATATCTGTAAAATTTGGTAATTTGGCATGTTGAGTTGAGCAGAATTTTTTTATAAGATTGCTCAGTAGATATCTAGAACAGTAATTATTATCAACAAATAAAATATCCATAATATTCATCAATTAAGTTTTGTGATGTTAACACTACTCAGGGTCATGTAAAAGTAATTGTATTAAATATACTAACTAAATTTTAAAATTTTCTCATACAGGAAAATGTTAATCCCATTACAACATTGCAATATCTGAAAACCTAAATAGTTAATTATTTTATATAGTGTTGTAACCCTAAAATGCATGAGTAATCACCAAAATGGAGTTTGTGAATAATAGTATATCAACAAATACAAGTCTCGCACGCTGCAGGTAGTAGATACACATCTAGTGAACTGCTAGTCTGTATAATCACTTTCCTCTACTCCAATAGTGTCCACATATTTAAGAGGATAGGAACATCCCATTCTTGTATATAGATAGGTATACAACATATAGTTATATCAATTATTTTATATAGTCATGTAAATTATTTTATATAGTCATGTCAATTTAAAAATTCATTCAACTTGACAATAAATATTCCTGAAAGGAAAGAAAATGATCTGAACACTTATGTAATTTAACAGCTTTAATGTTATTATAGCAATGCAAGTGACAGCACTTCCAACATAATAAATTTGCTCTTTCTATCAACATATATTCAACCAGCGAAAAAAACTTCATGACAATTGTTACAGTTTTGTACATTTTTGTTGCTTTCCACCATAGGTTTAAGTTCAAAGTATAATTATGTTTACATGCTCATACAAATATACAAACATGTACATTGCTGTATACTGCATGTTTACTATCTTTCAGGTGGTTGAGAAATATCTCAGTGATTTTATTTTTGAATAAACAAGATTTATTGGCTGAAAAAGTCAAAGCTGGAAAGTCAAAAATTGAAACATATTTTGAAGAATTTGCACGGTATGTCACCCCTGTAGATGGTAAGTACCTGAGTAATTTTTATAGTACTGCATTGCTTTGTTGTTCTCCAAGAAAATGATACACTTTTTTTCTATATGGAGAGACAATTTTTGCATATGGAATAGGTATTTAGGTCTGTATAAAGTAACCAGAAATGACCTTATTCACAAAACAGTCATTATAATAGCTTTTCATTTATTCTAAAATTGTCACTGATTAAAAAATAATAACAACCATAAATATCATCTCCATTATAATAAATTTAATATAATTTATTTTTTTTTTGTGTGTGTGTGTGTGTATCCCACCTGTCACATTGATGGGGAGAAAGACAATAGCAAGGCAGTATCAGCTCAGTTCATTAAAGAGACAATAGTGAGGCAGTGTTGGCTCAGTTCATTAGAAAGACAGTTCATTGTCTTTACTACCATTTATTAAAGTTCTTGCTGCATGTTAGTTCTTTAACAGTACCTTATTATTTTATTTATCTTTTGCAATAATTATGATGCTGAGTAGGGAAGAATATATACATATGTAGTCATCTACATGCAAGACTGTTTTGCTGTATCACAGCTCATCACTGTGGCTGGCATCCACTTGCTTCCAGCCGGGATCAAATCTCAACCAATTTGGTACAGCTGGAGAGCCTACTCCTAAGCTGTCGGCACACAGCTGAGAGAGGGGGAAATTTTAACATGTTGTATATATGCAGTGTATACACATGCCAGCAGCCAAGAGAACTCAATTCATGATTGAAGAGTAATGCATAAATCACAGAAGCTGTTACTGTTTTTAAAATTTTCCCCTCTAGAGAGCTCAATCGAATAATGAAAGCCTTTATCCAGATATATATATATATATATATATATATATATATATATATATATATCCTCCCTTTTATAATAAAGACCATTATGTATTTTTGTGTCTGTGTGTGTATATATATATATATATATATATATATATATATATATAAAATTTCTCTCCTGTCATACTCAGTAGTTTGAATTATTTTGTTTTTTTTTTCTTATGTTTAATGTAATATACTCAATAGTAGGTACATCAATATATATGTTGCCATCGTTTTTGATGGCATGGGTCCACTCATAATTTACATAAATATCACTGGACAATGTGGTACAAGGCTGAAGTTAAAGTTGGTGTCCCATGAATACATGAGATCTGAGGTCCAAAATAGTTCAGCTCCTTGGCACTTTTTTTTAATTTTTTTTTTTTTTTTAAGATAACCTCAGGTTCCAAGGATTAATCCTAACCTCTTCTTAAAGAAAAGGTATTTCCAATGCAACTGGGCTCTTGGTATTGGGATTAATTATTTTTTGTTACTGTTTAAGCTAAAAAGATCAGTGCAACTGTATTAGTCCTTCAATGCTAAACAAAAGACGTAAATAATACCATTCACCATCACTCATGCAACTCTATTTGTCTATACTTCTGAGATGAAGTAATATTTACATTACTTACATTGTTTGATCTGATGTCTTTATTGCCATATTCATGGTGATGGACAATATACCTCAGTGATCGAATTAAAGGATCCGTTTTGAAATTCCAGTCACCTGAAGAAGGTTGGAGCATACAACAGCTGAAACATTGTGAACAATGTAAATAATGTCATACAACTCTCTTTTATTTTATACAGAGGGTTTTTCCCCAAACTCAGTTCCTATTTTGTTTGGGAAAAGAATAAATATTTTCTCTTTCCATAGATATTATACATTATTAGGAAGGCTGAAGAATGGATTGGACAAAACATTGTGGTTATATCAACAAAAAAAAAGTTTTTACTGTTAATGAGAAAAAGAAATTTAATTTTATGAAGGCATTTTATTTATTTATCATAACAGGCCTCCAGATATAATCAAATCAAGTAAGTTAACTCAGTCATTCAGTTAATTGCCATACGTGATACACGCTTGGGCAATCATGTTTTGAAACAGACATGACTGACTGGGCAGAATATTTTCCTGCGGTAGGTTGCCATTACTTTCTGTGGTAGACTGGTTGCCAGCCAAGGCTATAGAACTCTGTTTGTCCTGCTATTAACCCATAGCGGAAGGGAGAAGCAATGAATTAATACCTTTCCCAAGGTTATCTGTGCGTAAGTGAATGCAGCAAATTCAACTGGAATTTGAATGCAGTTCTACCAATTTCTTGTTCCGAACCAATATCCACGGCACCACAACACGCATAGAATCAGGTTTTCCTCAAAAGACAGTCCTATGACTATATTTGAATGGCTTGTTCTTTATAAGGTGCTAAAAAGTGCTTGTGTATATTTTGAATGTTATTATGATTTATATATTTTGAATTTTGAATGAACATTGAACAAATAGAACTTGCCACATTCCATTTAAATATCAAGAAATAAAACACATGGCAAATTTTCATGTGTCAAAGCAGCAGGACCCGATAGGATTGTAATAGAGATTCTGATGTCCTTAGTTTTGTCATAAAAAGGATCATAAATAATAAATGAAATCTACAACAGCAGCAATATATTGGAGGACCTAAGCAGATCAATTTTCATAGCATTACCTAAGAAGCCAGGTGCAAAGAAATGTGAACTTCACTGAACAATCAGCTTAATGAGCCACATAACAAAATTCATTATCCAGATTCTGATGAACAGTGTGCAGCAGAATTGGGCCAGGGATATGACAAGAACAGTGTGGCTTTGTTAAAGACACCAGAATCAGGAATGTTATATTCATAATGCTGTCTGAAAGAGCAATATAAATGCAGAAGGACCTTTATATGTGCTTTATAGACTATGCAAAGGCATTTGTCTAAGTACGACTTGATAGAGATGCTCAGTAAAAACATTATGATAATCAAGAATCTATATTGGCAGCAAACCACTTGTGTACGGATAGAAAGTGAATTCAGCAGGTATACAAGAATAGAAAGCAGTGTAAGACAAGGATATGTTTTCTCACTAGATCTATTTGACTTATACAGTGAAACAATTCTGAGAGAAATAAAACCCTTGCCAGGATTCATAATTGGTGGCTACAATCTCAACAATGTAAAATATGCAGATGACACGGTGCTGATAGCAGACACAGAAAAGAAAATGCAGGACCTCCTACAGAAAATAGCAAAAAAAAGCAAGAAGAAAAGACTGAGTATAAACTTCAAGAAAACTGAATAAATAGTCATCAGCAAACTACAAGTTGGGGAAACTAAAATAAAACAAGTAAAGAAATTTAACTACCTGGTAAGTGTTCTGACAGAGGATGGAAAGTGCAACATTGAGATCAGAAGACACATTGGCATGGCCAAGGGCACATTTCAAAAGCTAACCAAAGCTAACCAGAGTAGTGCAAGACAGGAAAATCTCACTGGAAACAAAGAAAAGAGTGCTGGATTACCATGTGCTATCTGTCCTGTAGGGAAGTGAATGTTGGACAATCTCATCAAGGATGAAGGAGAAACTTGTTGAGACAGCAGAAATGTGATTTTACAGAAGGATTCTGATGATACCATGGACTGAGCACATGAGCAATGATCAGGTGTTGGAGAGGATGCAAACTAGAAGAAAACTCATACTTAACATCAGAAAGAGACAGATGAGGTTCCTGGGACACGTAATGAGGAAGGAGGGCCTGGAGAATTTAATACCCACAGGACAGATAAAAGAAAAGAGAGGCAGGGGAAAGCAGTGTGAGACATACTTGATAGGCCTGAGCAGATGGGTGGCAGAGTGGGGTTTGAGAGATATCAAGAAGAAAAATGTTGAGAGCGACAAGAGACAGGACCAAGTGGAAGTCTATGATAACCTATGTCCTGAAGGAACATGGCTCATGAAGAAGATAGTTCTTTAAATACTAAGAGCAAATATTACAGCATGATTTTTCTAGATAAAAAAGAACATATTTTTATAAACAAAATAATGCATGTGTAGCTAACAAAAAACAATTGTTTTTAATTCAGAAATTGACAGCAATTTCTCTTTAGTCTCTAATACAGAGAGGTCTTAATAAAGACCAGAATTTTTTATCAATATATAATGGGGAAGGGCTTAATAAAAGTGGGGTAGTTGGAAAATCATTTAATGGGTCAGAAAGTGTGAAACTAATGAGTTCAGCTGCAGTTGGAAAAATTCCTAAAATAAAAAAATTGTCTTCCTTTCTTCGTCTATTAAGCATGGGTACCTAAGAAAATTTCTAGAGCATAACTTCAACAATTAAATATTTCTGGCTGTACAGATAAAGTATTTACATTTTGATAATTGTGGAGTATTTGTTTCTTGAGCAAAAACTGCAAACAGTCTTTCATTATATCCCAGAAACAATAAATATAGTTAACTAAGTTATTTTAAAGGAAATCCCAAAAAACATCGAATTGTTTCAACTCAAATTCATCAACTAATTTGAGAGTTATTTAAGATTTTCTTACTATAAAAGTATATTTTACAGTTTTATATCTAGTTTTCTTTTCTTTGTATGTAGCTTTTGTCATTTAAATTTAAACTGAACAATCTTTAACAGTAAAACTTCACAATCCTGTTTTGTAGCTAAATTTTGTTTTATGTTTGTTTTTCAGTCAAAAACTTTTTCTCTATTTTACAATATTTCTTTCTTGCAGCTGTAATTGAACCTGGAGATGATGCTGAAGTTGTTCGTGCTAAATATTTTATCCGTGATGAATTCTTGGTAAGATTTAATTTCACTTTCTATCTTTACCTTCTTTTGTTTTTTTTTCTTTAAACTTTTTTGAATTTCTATTTTAATATTTACCTTTTATTAACTGTATCTTGCATTGTTCTGATATGTTGTTTTATGTTAAGTTTCTAAATTTATTTATTTTTACTTTTTGATTTTAGCGAATAAGCACTGCTACTCGAGATGGGCGTCATTACTGCTACCCTCACTTCACATGTGCAGTTGACACTGAGAATATTCGTCGCGTTTTTAATGATTGTCGAGATATTATCCAGAGGATGCACCTGCGCCAATATGAGCTTCTTTGATCTGCTGGTGTGGAACTACTACTGCTACTACTACTATTACTACAACTACTACTATAACACCAACAGCAACTTCTACTAGTACTCAAATGGGATACATTGACTTGACATGAACACAAAATCTATATTTAATAGAACAAAAAGGGAGCCGTGTTGAAAGCACTAGCACTGGTAGTGTATTTGTTAATGGATCCCTGGCTTTTGCTGGTGGTCCTCAGGAGATTGCCAACAGAATCAACTGAGACCAAAAGAAATTTTTTTAAACAAAAACATACAACAAAGTGACTGACCAAAATTATTATGATCCAAATTAGAGGGAGAACAAAAACAAATTAACAAAAAGAACAAAAAGAAATAATGACACAGTGTCCAGCTTTTTCCCCCCCCTTCGATATACCTGTGTCCATTAATTGACAGTATGCATAGGGGATAATACAACAGTCGGAAATTATTTTTGCTGCAGATTCTTCAGTCTATAGAAAGAAGCCGATAAAAGAGGCAATAATTTTTTTTCTACTCTAACAGGAACCATGTAAATCTATATAAATATATAAAAATAATATACAGGTGGAGGAAAAAAATTAATTAAAGGATGGAAACAAACCCTACCCCTAATTGATCAATCTCTTTTAGCCTTTTCTCTCTCCAACCATTCCTCAGTGATTTTTTTTTTCTCTCCCTCATCATCTGATTTCTTACATTTTTGTATATTTGGGTGTTATCGTAGAACCTGTCCACCTAACAATTTTTAATCTGCAGTCAGCCACTCACAGTCTGTGCACAAAAGAATGATTGTATATATTATTACTGATTATGTGTGTATGTTTGTGTGGTTCAGTGTGTGCGGATGAGTGTATAATATAAAAGAAATGACCTACTGCAGCAGTGTATACATTAAACTGGTCTCTTTTTTTAATCACTTTATGTAGCCACCTACTTGTCTATCTACTTACCTGCCAATTAAAAGAAAAAGTAACTTTATTTAAAGGAATATAATTTGTTTACAAAATGCATGCATCTTTAAAGCTTACAAAGATGTCAACAATTAAGCTATGTTCAAGAAGAAGAGAAATGTTTATAAACTAGTTTTGCTTCTGCTCCAGAAAAAATGTCACTTTATATCTCTCCCCTACTTCCACTACCAACCTTTACTTTCTAATTTTATTCCATCTTCAATAAAAAAAAAAATCCTCTACATCTGACTTTTTAATTAAATAGATTTTTTAAAGATAAGTAGAATTCTTTAATTATGAGAAAATATTTTTTTAAAATCAGAAAAGGAGAGATTTTTATTTTTCAAAAGCAGATACCAATTTGAATTTTAATTTCATGTTACCTTTGTCTTTTATGTCCCTTTGGCAATTATATAGCTTTCAATAGCCTATTTTTGTTTGTAATATATTTTTAAAATATCTTTAAACCTTTCAACTTTGAGTGTCTTGTTTTTGCATTGAAAATAAACAGATATGAGCATGGGCTACTTATGCCTCTGAGAATTTAGTCTTCAACTCTCAACTCTGACTCCAAGTTTAATTTCCTGTCTAGTTTATTTAATCTTTGCTTCTTAAAGGTGAGGAAAAAATTTTTTGATTGGGTATAATTAGGATGAAGGGAAAGCATGGATGATGTCAGTTTACACCCTACCCGGTGAAATATCTTCTTTTTTTAATCATATATATGTGTGTGTGTGTGTGTGCGTGTACATACACTTTATATGTGTATTCTTATATACCAGTATACTTGTACAGGTGTGATTGTATGTTAGTAGCCCTCCCTCTCTTTGTAATCATGAAGAAGGGTTAAACTTTTGAAAATCTTTTACTTGCCTCATAGTATACAAAAATACAATATTTTAAAATAGGTGATTATTTTTTCCTCATTACTCTCAGAACCTATCTTTATCAGTAATCAATTTTAAATAACATGTTTGATTCTCTGTTTCTGCTAGCTAGCTTGGTCCAAAGAATTCTAAAGAGTTTTTTTTGTGTGTGTGTGTGTGTATATATATATATATATATATATATATATATATATATATATAATGAGTGCGTTTGTATGCATATGTATTGCCAGTTTGATTGTATGCCTGCTTGTATGTAGTGACAATTTGGCTTTGGTACTTGTCCTCTTTACCATTTAACTTTCATCTGTAATTGCTGTTATGTCATTAACATTGTTGTCATAGTTGCTTTGGGCAACAACTGTCTCATCTCTTGGTCTGCTCCCTGTTCCTGCCTCATCTTATGCCTACCATACCCACCTCACATCCATGGCTACCTATTAGTTTTAGTAAGGGTGCCTATATTTTTGGTAGAGGTGGTGGTGGTAGTAGTAGTGGATGTCAATATTGGTCAGAGCAGGCCAGTATGCAATACTTGAGACAAAATCTTTTACCCAAACGTTTTTTTTTATTATTATTCTCATGATTTTCCACTCCTCACCTATCAACATTTGGAAGACTTTTGAAATGAAGGAAAACAAATCTGTCTTCATTTACCATCTGACTGACACAATCTGCAACCACCACCACCACACAACAAAAATCATACGCATTCATATATATTCATGTGTATAAAAAGAAAAAAAAAGACTAAATCTCATTTTTTTTATCTTTAATGGCTGTGTCAATTAAAAATATTTAAAAATATGAAGAAACAAACAAGAAAGGTAGAACTTTTTTCTCCTCAAAATTCCAACTTATTTCAGCATTATTTTAAAATTCATTTTTCCTTTAAAACAAATGCCATCAAATATTTAATCTGCTGAAAAGAAAAAATAGATTAAAATATTAATTTCACTTTCACCCATTCTGTTTTTTTTTTTTTTTTTTTTTTTTCCAGAAACTGTGTATATTTCTTCCATTCTGCAGGTTTTATCTTTTATTCTTTCTTCATTGTCATTTTTTTCTGGCTTAAAATCTTTTCTGTTTTCTTTCTGTATGATATTCACAATAGATGCTGGACTTTTTTTTGCTTCTCTCTTTTTTTTATTTGATTTTTTTTTCTTCTTTCTGCATATACACATTTGTATGCAACTCTTTCTTACTGAGTTCATGCATATGTCCCATACACAAAATATCCAGGACCTCCTCAATATCATCACTATTATGATTATTATTAGTCTCCAAATACATATAGTGCACCAGTTATATATTCTTTTAGACAGAGCCCAACAGGATTGCCCATCTCCAGAGGATGCAGGCAGATGCCAGGATTACAATTTCAGAGGGTATTTTTGTGTGACAATTCTAATTACTAAGATTTTCAAAAACCTGGTATCATTAATATTACTTGAATATTTAGGTTATCTATTGTAGCAGGTTCTCAGTATGGGATGTAGTTTCAAGAAAAGAGTTCTAATTATTTTGTAATCATTCTGACATGATCTTATTCGCTATTATTTGCTTTTTATTCATGTTAGCATTAACATGTATTAACTTTTATTTTTTTAAATAATTGGCTGACTTAAGTTATTCCAAGCCCTTAATTTTTAAGTGCTTTTTTGTATACATAGGACAGTGGGAGGTGCTCATTACTCAAAACATGATTAATTTAAATTTGACCTTGAGCAATCAAAAATGTCCTGAGAAAGGCTTTCATGTCTCGTTTTATTGTACTTGAGCTCTTTGTTTGTTAGCAAATTTTCATGACATCCACAAAGATTGTACAAAACAATGAATATTAACATATTAACTTTTCATTAACAAATCTGGCTCAAACTTTTCATAGTATGAGCAAGATTTTCACATGACTTACAAATTGCACTTTGTGTTCTTATAGGATTTTTCTAATCACTTCTACAAAAGACAGTTATGGTGACAGGTGGTGTTTTGCTCAGGCATAAATCCTTAGTAAATCATGGGAGTGTTAAAATAATATTTTCTAAAATATCAAATCTATCGCTTATTATAAATATGCATATAATGCTATTAAATTAGAATGTTTTATGAAAAAGAAGAAATCCAACCATTTTCTAGCCCTCAAAGTTGCTATATAGTCTTGAATTGTTTCTGTTTCATAACAGACTGGGGCTGAGAGTAAGAATTAGCAATATCATTTAAAATTATACATGCTAAAATAAATTCCAAGTTTGTTTAACATTTGTGATTTAATTTTATATTAACTATTTTTTTAATTAGAAATAACAAACAAAGGTTGACAAGGAAATAAAAAATAATAATACAAGTTCATTACTTTTTTCTCATCAAAACATTTTTTAAATCTTTACAATTTTTATGTAGAATCATCTTGATTTCAAATGCCAAAAAGAATGCATGTTTCTGCAAAATCTTGTGACAAATTATGAGGTTGTTTAGTGCTATAATGATGTCGGTCAGAATCAAAATTTAAGTTAATATGTTTAGAAAAAAGAAACAGATTTTAAAAATATTATATGCAGTAACATTTTTATATTTTAAGTTGAAGAGTGGTCCCACTGCAAAAGATTGTTTATTTTCTACCAGTAGTCAGTGTTCAAAATTCGAAAAAAATTAAATGCTGCTATTTTTTTTTAAGGCAAACAAGTCCTTCCTTCTTAGACCGTTGGGTAGCATGATTTCCCACTACCCACTTTATCTTTCTGTTAAACTTAAAAAGTTTAGATTAATAAAGAAAGACACATTTGATGGTATTATTAAAGGAGTAAATTGAAATAGTTTTTATAGAAAAAGGATTATTTTGTCAATTACTACAAGTATAATCTATTAATATCTAAACTTAGAAAAATGTTTGTCAGCCATTACTTAACATTAATTTATAGGTTATCTATTAATTCTGCTTCAAAAATATTTCTTCCTTCCACCTTTTAATGCCCCTCCTACATATATACACACACACACACACACAATTCTCCTTATTCTGGTATTACAAATATGATGTTTAAAAGTTGCATGAATACAATTATTTCAGGTTGTTACAATTTTCTTATTAATAATTATCTATTAATCTATCACTAATAAATAGCAAACTCTTCAATCAGAATACTGCACAGGTAAAAAATATCAAAGACAAAAGTCCTGAGTCTTTTAAAGGGAAAAACATTTTTTAAGTTGCTTGTTGCCATGGTGAGATGAAAGAAATCAAGAAAATATGTAGAGTCTCACCACCACACATACATTCTCCAAAACTTGAGTACTGTCCACCATGGAATGGGAGTTTTTATACATACCTTGTCAATTCTGCTCTGACAAGGAGAATTTTGCCAGTTATGGCAACACTTCAAATTATCCACTAATGTTGCTGTTGAAGACTACAGAATTATGCCATTGGAAACATTGCTTTCTTTTTTTCCAACTTGACTTCATATTTCAGATATGACCTTTGAAAAACTTGTGAATCATAGCATTAATATTCTTTTCAAGGTTATAGAAAAGATTTAAAAGATTTTGCATCTGTTTTTTAAATATTAAAATAAAATTGAAAATTATCTTTAGACTTAAATCCAGCTCAAAAGTCAAATCTCTGAGTTATAACAATATCTACAACTCCATTATACAGTTTAACTTTAGACAGGTATTAAATGACTGTCTGAATTTCTGTTATGAGGAGTTATCATTATTTACACTATTTACATTCAGACAATAGTCCCAATGTAAATACATATTGATTTTTTTTTAAATTTCTTTTTGTGCCCTTTTATAAGAATATTGATGTTGATTTTAAAAAAAATAATTTTTTTAAAGTTATTTTGAAGTGTGATAGATAATTAACAAAAATAAATTATAAATGCCATTTTATTCCCATTAATGGAAAGACAATCACTGCAATGCTATTTTGGTGTGGAATTTGTATTATCTTAGAAAGTTGTCTTGTACCCAATCATCCCCAGCTGCGATTTCAATTCTCTTCATACACCACTATATTTTGATACCTTCTTACACAGATGTCCTCAAAAAAGAGAGAGAGATAAACAAATTTATTAACATAAGGTGTTGTTAATACAACCACTGGAATTTAAAATTTCATTTTTACCTCACAATACACCCCACAAAATTGCTGATTAAGAATATATTTTATATTTTCCATTTTCTTTATTTGTTATTTTAGCAGTTCAAGGACCAATGACAGTTTATCTTTTATAGTTATTAATCTGCATTCATCATTGTCATTATAATCAATAGCTTAGGATCATTATTGACTATAATGATCAAAATTTCATTTGTATTTTTTTACTGTTTGTAATTGTATAAGATTATTTTTGCTACTGTTATTGTTACCATTTTAATTATTGCTGTAACATTATAATTTTATTGTATTTCTTGTTAGTAATACAATAATTATTGGTATTACTATGCAAATATTATTGCTAGAAAGAGATTATGACTGTTATGAGAACAAGACTAATAAGTCATATAGTTACTGCTACCACCACTATTATCATTATTGCACATAATACATACTCCTCTATTACTGAAGCAAAACTTGATACTCGTAAAAGTTGGGTATCAAATAAAAGTATTCTGCCCAATAATTGGGCCTTTATGGTTAAATGTTTTCTGAAAAGTGGTTTGTGTTGGTTTGCTTACTAGTGGTCAAACAGTGGAGAAGGAAAGTCAGAATTTTACAAAGTGTACATGTTATTTATTTTTTTCCATTTTTCCTCTTGTGGATTTTATGAATAGTATTTTGTTAGGCCTTTCTTTCTTCAGTTGTCCCCCTTTAAATAGACACATTTATAAACATAAATGAATTGCATCAAATAATTGGCTCTATTATCTTCTAAGCACCCTGTCATCAAAAGCAGAAAAAAAAATGTGAATGTAGGACTTACTTTTCTTTTTGCTTAATAATTCAAGATACACTAATCTTCATCATAACAAGGTTGTATTGAACAATAGAATATCTTGGTAAAATTTCAATTGAGATATTTTAAGTTACAATTCTACAAACATTTTGTCTGTGAAGTAATATGCATTTATTTCATATGAAGGGAATAGTTTTTTGAGTAAATAAATGTAGTCACTTGCACCTCTTCTGAATGAGAATGAGAACTACAAATTAGTAAATTTGAAGCCCCTATTTCTCATTCTCAAGCTTTGTTTTAGCTTATCTAATATCTTTAGGAAATATGTATAGATAAAACAAGGAAGAGAAAAAAATTATCTTATTAAGGAAATAATTAGCTATTGTTACTGTTACAGTAGTAGGAAATAACTTGTTGAATCAGTAATAGAAATGTTGCTCTCAATGATAAAAATCAAAGTTGAACATCACTTATATGACCAATTGTTGATATGGTTCAATCATAGTGAGCTGATAACTAAAATTTAAGCTTTATATTCCAAGGGTTTGATTAATTATATTCATCAATCAGTTTAGAAAAATCTACAGTACTCGTGCTTGCAATCAGTCATGTGCACAAGCAAACAGTCATATGTGGTTTTATTTTTGCTTCCTTGTGAGGAAAACATACCTCATTATTGAAAGGTTGATACATTATGAATGTTTGTTAATTATTATATTAAGATTACAAAATTACCTTACACTTAGCCATACAAATATTCTCAGCATCCATAGTTTGCTTATTAATCACTTTTTGTTGCAATCTTAATTCATTGTTATTTTATAACAATGTTCACAACTATGGCCAATTTTTCTTATAATATAGATTTAAGATTTAAAAAATAACCCCATCTTAAGCATGTACAAAAAATTATCCAGTTACAATCATTTCATGTTTGTAAACTCTGTAAAGAAATATAAATGTGATTTATCTTGTAAAGATGGTTTTACAAAACCTGTCAGTGAAAATTGACATCTTTCATTATTTATACTCATTAATAGCTGATTTAATTTTAAAATCCCATATATCCAAATGCATTCTGGGTTTGAAGCACCTTACTCAAGCCTTGTGCAAGTCTTTCATTTTTTAATTTGACCTAAAATTGGTTGATATAATTGTAAAATCTGTAATACACTATAATTGCACACTTTACAATTACAAAATTGAAGCTTTTTGTTTTTATTGTTTATGGTTTAATACCAAATTGAAATAATTTTTAAAGCTATCTGGTACTGGGAATTGAACTTTATACTAATGGGCATAAACAAAAGCATAAACTTGCACCCATCATCCATTCCTTATCGCCATTGGGCTTTGCAAGAATTAGTTGGAGGTGAAAGAAAATCAAAACAGAAGAAAGTAACGATGACATAAATTTGTTTAAGGTGGAACTCAACTTGCCAGGAAGTGACCTACACACTTGATTTCATGACCTCCCTCTGCAGCACATATGGAATGAGAAATGCAGAATCCAGTTATCAAATGTAATGGACTGCCACTGACTCTGTTATAATTTCAAGTGGTGCCTTCTGTAGAATATTTGCCAGGTGCAACCCTCTCCATCCGCTGCTTCAATTGTTGAGATTTAATGTAATCATTATCCACTTGTTCCACTGTTGGGGTTGGTTGCAATTAGTCTGCATCTTTTTCTTTGATTTTGCTGCCATATATGTGTGGGTGTGGGTGTGTATATATAAGTTTTTATTCCATCAGACTAAGTTTATATTTATTTTGATGCAACTACTGATTCTTGCATGAATAAGAGACACTGGGAATTTTACATTTTTAAAATGTTTTTTGTGTATATAATTTGCCAATTTTCATTTAGATTGTTTTTTTTTTCCATCACTTTTATTATTAAATATCTTACATTGTGATAATAGATCTACCAAGAATAGTAAAACATTGAAAGAACCTGAACGCAAATTTACTATGGATGATCTAGCAATTAAAGCACTTTGTCTGTGAATCGTTTTCTTTTTTATTTAAAGTAGCATTTTTATGTCAAAATTGGTCAGTCTTGTTACAGTGAGCAGCTAATGCTTTTAATGTGTTGTTTTGTAAAATAATGTTTTTATGTTCATATAATCTTTTATTTAAATTCCTTGAGGTTTCTCTGATGTATACCTTGTGGCAATTATTACAGGTAATAGAGTAAATTCCTCCATGTTTTAACTTATTGTTTTATTTTGTATTAATTAAATTAAAGTTTTTGTTTTAGATGGAGTTGTAACAAATTTTATTTTGAGTTTAGATAAATTATTTTCAATTGTAGTTGGGATTGAGTTAGTAGGTAAAACATTTTTTTTTTTTTTGGTTCATGGGATTTGTCAGGAAGGGTGACTTTTCTTTTTTGGAATATTTTATGAGCCTTTTGTTTCATATTGAATATGAAATAAAGTATTGGAGAAGCTTGAAAGTATTTTCAATGTATTTCTTCTCTTCATGTTAATGATGAAAGTTGTAAATTCAGTGTGTTTTTAAATAGAATCCAGTGATTGCTCTAGATTTTATTTTGTTGTCAGGATGAGAATAAAAATTAATGAGATCATTTTCTTAGCTGATTTTCAGTAGGTACTAAGTTTTAAGCTGCTGTTAATATGGTGTTACATGATATCTAGAAAAATAAAGTATTGTTTTTTATTTCCATTTCATGTGTAAATTCTATAGCGTGTTCAACTTTGTTTATCTACAAGATCAGATAAATTGGTATCACTATATTAATAGTGTCTATGGCGCTATATCGTGTTGAATACACCGGTTCCCGTCCGATCACCAAAGTTAAGGAACATCGAGCCTGGTCAGTACTTAAATGGGTGACCATTTGGGAATACCAGGTGCTGTAAACATAAGGACCAAGAATGGTCCACCGGTCCTCCAGGTTTTGGGGTTGGGTGCAGGGCTAACAACCCTGCTCCGTAAAAAACAGTTTGTTACAGAAACAGCAACAAAATGTTGCTGCCCTATGCACCATTTGGGTGTGATGGATAAATGATGATGATGATATTAATAGTGCATCCTCAATACATTGCAAGTATGTTGATTGTTTAGGTAAAATATTTTGGAAAGAACCAGATTTGTGAAATTCTAAGATCTTCTGAGACGATCTGATTGGTAATTCAAATTTTTGCTTTTAAAAATTATTAAATAATAGCATTGATTAGTGATGAGATAGCAGATTTTTATTATTTTAGCTATTAGTAAGAAGTTTATCTATGATCATGTTAGATACATTTTTCAACCTAGATACTGATGTAAAGGAATACTTACCTAGACTGGCCATATTTGTCAGTCATATTTGTTTCCCTTAATTTTTCAACAAGTTTGCCTGAATTTTTATGCGATATGCTAATTGTTCTAAAAAGAGGGTTTAAAACTTTTGTTATGTTTATGCTACATTTTTTGCCAGTTTCTGAGGAACACTGTTTATGCCTGAAATAACGGGGCACATTGGGATGCCAGTTTTGTGGGGTTTTAAGGAGACTGTAAAGTTTGGATATTCTAGAGTGATATTCTATTTATCTATACCATGATTTGTTTACTAGTCACTTTGTTAATTTTTTTCTTTTCAATTATCTTTTCATAAGTGTTGGTATCACTGAGTAGTGAATTAATTTTTTCATTGTATATGTTTTTATATTTATGATAACAATCACACCTTCCTTTTCCAAGGAGGTAATATAGATTTCTCTATTATTTGTTAAGTTCTTTAGTGCATTTAAGTGACTGTAGTAAAGTCCTTTCATTGTTTTCAAGAGTAGCAGTGATTATTCCTTGAATGAAGCCTTTGGTGAATTCTGTGTCAGTTTGTCTATGATTTTTAACTATTATGTCAGCTAGATCTCCTTTACAAATCTGGCTAGTGAATTTTTAGTTTGGTATTGGATAGATTTATAATAATAGATTCTCTATTAAATCTGGTCTTCCAGACTATTTTCATTTGCATTCATGAGCATGTGTAATTCCATCAATGTAAACATAAAATTAGTCCAATGAAGTCTTAAAAGATGAAACATGTCACACAAAAACTTTTTCCACTTTGTTATACATCTTTACCCCAAAATTGTTCTTGGTATATAAAAATTTATATATTGTTATCCCATATATATATATATATATATATATATATATATATATATATATATATATATATATTATAGAGTTGATAAAAAAGTTCTTGGAAATGATTAAAAAATAATTCTATTTCATATGATTTGTGAAAATGGCAAGAACTTTTCAGTACCCAACTATTTCTTATTTATTCTCACACACACACACACACACACACACACACGCACATATATACACATTGTAGAAATAACTCTGTGCATGCAGCAAATCCCTACCCCTTTTAAATTGTATACTCCAAAACCTGCAGTCTCTCTCTCTCTCTCATGTACATTTTTTCTTTTGATTATTCTGTTCTCATATTCAGTATATTGATTTCATATTAGGCAGGTGGCATGCTTCAGTCAGGACATATTTGTCTTGTAACATCCACAAGATTTAAAAGATGTAAATATCATTCTGTTTTTTCTTTACGAGAACCTTTCCTTTTCTCCAATCTAGAAAAACAGAAAAATACATTTTTGTAGGTAGAAGAAAGACTTTTTTCTTGATAAACGGGTCAATTATTTGATTTTCATTCTCTCACTTAAAAAAATAAATAAGGAAAATTTAAATTTCTCTAAAAAACTTTGAGAAAATGATTTTGCATTTTTTGCAAAATTCTTATGAATAAATTTACTATGAACTTTGTGTGTGTGCACATATATATATGATTTATAATAGATTTGATAATGCATTTTGGCTTTAAAGGCTTCATCAGAATGAAATGTGTATTTGTGTGTATGATTCATTATTTAAGTATACACACAAGTTTTCATTTTTGGATCTGATGAAGCCTTGAATGGTAAAATGCATTATCAAATCTATTTTCATGAAACATTTCCATTTGTCAAAGTTAAAAACTTTGTCAGGATTTTTATATCCTAATTTAAAAATACACACACACACACACACACACACACACACACATATATATATTTTAATAGCTTGTAGGTAAAATCCTAAAACCAGATTCTATTAATATTAATTTTATTAATATTAAAAATAATCCAGGTGGAGGGCTCGATGTAAATCTATTTACAGAGTCAAATATGTATATTTTTTCAATATATATGCACACCCATTGAGCTCTGTTTATTTTAAGCTTTTAGCTTTTATTATTATTTGTGTGTGTGTGTATATATATATATATATATATATATATATATATATAAGTGTTTGTATGTTTACATGATGTATTGAAATGTTCTATATGCCCTTGTCCCTGTAGATTTTCTTATTCTCATTCATTTTGCCCTTTCTTCCATGAAAAGTAGATATTTGAATCACTATAACACTATAATCATACTTATTACATTGAAATGGTTAAGTTGTGAAATATCTCAACTTTATAACACTTTTGTTATGCCACCTCTGACCTCTCTTTCCCCCCACCTTCTGATCTGTTATAAATATGATATTAATGAGTAAAAAGAAAACCTTGTGCAATACTGGCTTCTTTTAGAATCTGTTTTCAATACTGATGCTATTAAAATTGTACAATGAAATTGTGCAATGATATTGAGTGATTGTCGTGGGGAAGGAGATAATGTTCAAGCACAAAATCTGAACTCAAACAAATGATTGAGATTTTTTCCTCTTTATTAAAACAATTTTTTATAGATGCTGTAAATGACTTTTTATTTCTATCATTGTGTTGAAAACATGTGTCCAACCAGTGTCTGGATATGGGTTGGGGTGAAAAAAAGCCTGCAATCTTAAGCCAAATAAATTAGTTCTTTTAGTGCCTCTGTAATGCATTGTTGAAATAATGACAGCTGCACTTACTGACCCCTATCTGCCCTTTACCCTAATTTTTACTCTTTGTCTATCCTACTCTAACCTAGCCGCCACCAACCACCACTCTCTTGGTACAAAGACCGGTGCTCAAAAAGATCGTTTTTCAAAAAACAAAACTGACAGGTTGATGTTCTCCCCCAAAGTGTATCTAAGTGACATATTAGGTTTATAAAGTTTAATTATTATTGTAATTATCTCTTTAATAAAGCACTTCCATTTGGCTTAAAATAGAATGATGTGAAAATGAAGCATTCATCTAGCAAACAGATTAATGAGTATGTTTCTTGGTGTGTGTATGCATCTACTACCACATCTATCCACAAAAATATAACATGCATATGTTTACATAGTTTCTTTCTCTCTCTCTTTCATGTGTGTTACACACACATTTATATGTACACATTTTCTAACTTGGTAGTGGTGGTAGTAGTAGTAGTAGTAGTATAAATGCTAATAAAAATCATGATGTGAAAGCTGAAAATAGATATTTTATTTACATTTGTTTAGATAAGTCTCTTATAATCAGAAATGAGTTTTTTGTATTTATCTTTCAAAATATGAAAAATATTTTCTAAAGTTTTTTTTTTCTTTAGAATTATTAAATTTTAAATGAAGACTTCAAAAGATTACAAAATTACTTTTTTTTTTTTTTTACTACTAATATTCCAGATTATACAAAAAAGTTTGAAGATATGTAAAAAATCAGTGATATATATATATATATATATATATTTACTCGCATAAAAGTACAAAAATGAACAGATAGTAACATGGAAGATTTTGCTTTTTAAAAAAGTTGAAATTTTAGAATAAATCCTATTTATGAATAATAAAAAAAAAAGAAATATTGAATTTAAACCCTCATTTATGAGAGGGAGTAAAAATTATTATAAATCATTTTCAAATTCCTTATATGATTAAATTCTAATGGATGCTTTTCAGATATTGTTTTTCTTGGTACTGCATTGTGCCAAATCTTTTTAGCAAACAATGGTTCTTAGTAAAGAATGTTATTACTTTGTCTTTTGGATTAGACAAATGTATTTCCTTTTCTATTTATGTAGAGCTGTTATTTAGTAACAAGGCTATGGGGAAATTAAATTTCTACTCTAAAAGATTTTTAATTTTTGAAAAAGTTAATGGAATTTAAAATTTTCTAAAAAATATTTTAAAAAATTAGAAAAAATTAGAAAAAAAATATTTGAAATACTAATTATTCGAAAAATGACAAAATTAAGAGAGTATGTATGGACATGTATATATGTACGTATGTATGGGTATGTGTGCATATAAATAAATTTATTTTTCCTTTAAATACTTTCCAAGCTGAGGAAGAAAAATTACATTTTTTAGATAAAAGAATTTTAAATTATGATTTTTTTTTTTTTTTTTTTTTTTTTTTTAATTAACAAAAATGCAAAGAAACTTTGTCCACTTGCTCTGGTAAGGTTGCCTGATAGTTTGAAGGGCAAATGTATATTTGGTTGGTTTTCAGACATCAGTCACTCGACTGCTTTAGTATTACTTAACCTTGGCATCTGCAAATGTACATCTTTTTCTGTAAATGTTATTTGAAGAAGAAAACCAAGAATAAAAGAAACAAAAATAAAGAAAAATAAAATTGTTTATAAGATGAATACGTTTGTTATAAACTGGTATAAAATCTTGCTCCCACATGATGGGTTTTATATTTGTTTATTACATTTGTTCCAAAGCATTTTAAGACAAGAAATAAATTCAAAAAAACAAAAAACAAAAACAAACAATGGAGAAAAAATGTCATATCCTCTTTGTATGTATATATGTAATATATATAAAAATTGTGTGTACGAATATATATGTATACATGTGTGTGCGTGTGTGTGTGTGTATATATATATATATGTACATATTGAAATGTGTGTATGTATATGTATATATATATTTATACATATATATATATTGTAATATACTGTTGAAATAAACTATATTATAAACTTTTCTCACATGCAGGACTCCAGTTTCAGGATGTTCTCTTTTTTTTTTTTTTTTTTTCCTCCTCTTTCTTTCATGTTAAAAAAATAATTTCACAAATGAGACAATAGTTTGATAATCAGTTTTATATTAATGTGGAGCTGTTGTAATAGGTATTTTTAAGAACAAACATTTTGTGTAATCATCATCTCAAGTTATTTAACATTATTAGATCTAAAGAAGTTGCCAACTTGTCTTTGCTTTCTGATATTAAAAGTAATCTTGTGAGAAAGGCAAATACTAGTTTCTTTATGAAAATGAAGTGACTCTGCTGTTTAGTTCATTTAAAGGAAAATGTGCAAATTCAAATATTCTTCAGATATAAGGTTAAATGTATTTATGACTATGAAATGAAAAAGAAAAGCTGATTGTTTAATCCAAAGAAAACAAACTTGTATCTTCTCTATATAGTTAATTTAATAAATCACTAACATTCTATAATCAAGTTTTAACTTTACCTCTAACTGAAAGTTGATTACAAAATTGTTCTAATTAAAATGTTAATCAGTTATCAAAAAAATATTTGCAATATGAAGGATTGTTAACAAATGATTGACTGTGATATTCACCTGAAGGTGGCCAGAGAATGCACTGATCAATATATTCATAAATAGAACAAAGCTAAAGGTACAAATCTTAATGACAGTACTCAGTCAATGTCTTTAACAGTTCTTGAAAATTTGCTCTCTGAATTGCTTCTAGGTTTTTACACTGTTCAGAAAAAATTTCTGAATAGATAAGAAGCTCTCTATCTAACAAAAATTGAACTTTAGAAAGAGTTCTGTTATAGGATCATTGCTCTGCTTATAAAATGACCATAACTTAAAAGACTTTTGTAAGATCCTGATCCTGATTGGTTTGGATTTTGGCTGAGCTAAAAAGCTGTACTAACGAAGTGAGGCCAGCTTTACACGATTAAAAAGTATAATAAATTCATTTATTTCTACTGTAAGAAAGCTGTACATGATTGAAATGTTAAATTGGTGACCACAAGAAAGTTAAATCATCGGCAGCTTAAAGGGAGGTAACTCACCTAGAAAAAGATTTTTGAATTTGTATACAAATGTCTTTTCCTGTTTACATTCTTCTTAAAACAAAATCTAGTTTTAACTATATTTTCTAATATATTTTCATTTTAATATAAAATGCATTTATTTCATATAGTATAATTTCAAAAGAAATAAGCAGTATTTGCATGACCATTTATTACATATTAAAAATTCCTGCATATTTTTTAATTCCTCCCTCCATGAAAATAGGTAATTAAATATATACTGTAGATTTATTTTAAATATACCTTTCTTTAAACATTCACTCGTGAAATCTGACTTCTTGTATGCATGTGAAGAGATTTTTTTTAATTCTGAAATGAAATATTTTCATTTGTAATTTTTCTCATCTTTTCATCTTGCTTTTTATCACAATTTTCTAAGTGAAATATCCTCTGGCCATTTAAGTAGCATGAAGTATGAATAAAGAAGCTAGAACTTTTATCGCAGGTATTTGTCTTTCTTAGATGATGCCTTAGTTGATTCAACAATGGTAGACAAGATGGCTCACAAATCTCATTGATTCTTCTCTCAAATTCTTAAGTCTCATTGGAAGTTACTTTTTTATCTCTACTTCATACTCTATTACTTTAAAGGTTGGAGAGAATTTGATTTCAAAATTTATTGTAATAAAAAGCAGCATAAGATTAAGAGTTAAATCAAAAATGAACAAGACCTATAGAAAAACAAAACCCTTGATCAAAATGTCAAACCAAAGGTTTAAATGGTGCAGATTTTATAAGATTTTGTCTTATAATTTGATCTTCTATTAAGATTATTAGCTTATTTTACTGATTATCATCCTGAGCTATGACCTATAAAAAAGAAGTGCTATTAATGCTATCACAAATCATACATATTCAATGTGTAAGGTGAAAGTTGTGAGAAACCTGGACTATATATCTCTAATTAGCCACATGACTCAGAGTACTGAAAAATTGTTGACATAAAGAAACAGTATTAAACTTCTGTATTAACTGTCTTTCTAAGAAACGAGAGCTATAATATGGAATAAGACTACTAAATGCAGTAAGTGCATAACAAGTGAGTCAGTCATTTTTCTGGAGTTGGTACTCAATAACTAACCCTGTAATCTAAATCTGATAATCAGAACTGACTTTGGAAACATGAAGGTCAAACTTGAGAACTTGAGCCTCTACTAAACTTATCCCTGAAGGACAAGATTTTTTGAATAGTTTTCTTTCTTAACCCTATTATGAAATCTGACTATTCAATAATGCTTGTTAAAATTCACTCTAAAAAAAAGGTTTCAACTAATTTCTGGCATCATTCTTTTGAAATAAGGTTTAAAAATCATGGCTAAATTAAAAACTTGATTAAAGTCTGCATTACTTTCACTTGGATGCCAACTATAATACTGCTGATATTTTCTAGATTTTGTTTTTTTAATGAACACATCTAACATGGTTCAGATTATGTTTTTAGGTAAATATTTGGAACATTTTTTTTCTTTTGCTACAAATCAGCTCTTCATAAATTTGGTTGGTCAACCTTATAAATCAGTATTTTTATACTTATTTTGTTGAATTAGTAACACTTGGCAATACATTTGATCATGCATTTATTTTCAAGAAATATGTTCTTTAATGGAAAATCAGTTTGTTGGAATCTCTTAAGATATAAAAGTTTGGATTCGTTTGGTATCAAGTTTGTAATACTAATGCCAGACTCCTGTTTAGCATAGAATTGGATTAAATGAAACTTCATTCAAAAGTGTATCACTTGAAGATTGGTCTTTAGAATACAGCTGTCTATGCCAACAATAGTCTAAATGAGTAATATTTACTCTAATGTGCTCATATCAGACGTGGAATGGAATTTAATACAAGAAATTGGATTAAGGCAGGCAGATTTATATCAAATTTTCAGCAAATGTTTGATGGATTGGTTAGAAAAAGATATATGGAACAATCATGAAAATTTTTTCTTCACAGAAATAAAATTAAAAACTGCATTTAAAAGATAGGATACTGTGTCAGACATTATTTTATCAGAATATAATATTATCTTTAATAATGACAGAATTTTAAAAAAATAACAGCATTAATCCAGTGCTTGTTATACAGAAACTGTTTAAAGGAGTAAATACAAAACAAAAAAAAAATAGCACATAAAACTATGAAACCAAATTGGTAAAAGATCAGAATTAATCTCATCCTATATAAAAGAATGCCTGGAGAGAAAACATTCCCAGAAATCGAAATAAGGATTTTCTCCTGCTTGTATAAATTTAGCGGCTGAAAATATCTTCCCATGTAAACTGAAATATAACCATACATTTTTCTTTATGAATATTAATTTTCAGTTTTTACTAATGGACAAAATAGTTGAATTAAATTGTTACACTTTGATCAATGGTTTTCATTTTATTTCCAATACACAAATTTTCAAATTCAAAGATAGCCTCAGAATATGAAGCCAGTTCAAAAGATTTCAAGGGAATGTAAGAAAAGTAAATCAATCATTGACATTTAGAAATCGTTTGCAGCACTAAACGTAATATTACATGAGAAAACTTGATTTGTGGCAAACGATGAGTTCTGTTTTGAAGCAATTTTTTCTTTATCACAAAAAAAAGAATCAGTTGTGGAATAACAACCCATAAATCAATTTGTTTTTTGAAATAAGTGACTGATTCAAAATAAATAAAAGAAACTCAATTCTGTTGTTAAAAAATTTTAATTTTATACAAGAGATTAATCAGCAGCAAAGGTAACTTGGAAAGGGGGTTATGATGACCATTAATATTTGGGAAATCTGAAAAAATAATATATTAAAAGTTATTTATTTGTAAATTAATTTGATTCTTTGTTTCTTCTAGGAAAAACTATTGATCACTTTGTTCTAAAAAGTCTACCATCATCTTCAAAAGGAAGAAACTGCTACTGGTGTACTAGTGGTATATGGAAGAAGAGGCCTTCTTCGTTGATATTACTAAACAAACACATATTCACAATTTATTCTAAGAAATGAAAGAATGGTAGATTTTTAAAATTTATCACAAGTGCAAGGAGGATAGTAAAAATTATTAATAATATTTTTTCTTTAGTTACATAAAACTTATCCTGGAAAAATCTAGACCAAGCATTGCCCCATTTGCCACTGGTATTTATAGCTGTACATCCACTAAAGTTACATTTAACTACTGGAGAAGTCATTTTTGCTAAGAATATTTGCTTAAAACAAATTCTATAAATAAAAAACAATTCACTTGCAATCACCTTTAGCCCAATTATTCCTTTTGTAATGATTTCATTATAAGCACTTGAGTAAATTTAAATACAAAGAAATCTATGAAGGTAAAAACTTTCTCAAAAAAAACTTACTGTACTCCATTGTAACTTTCCAAACCAAGAACTTTAAAATCCATCTGGAATTGGTCAGATTCAAGCAAAAAGTATATTGTTGTGACACAGTCATAGATTCTTACTTTGATTAAAGTCCAATTAAATTATATTGGGCAACAACAAAATGTTTATATAACTAGAAAAATTATGCTGATTCCAAATCTACATTCAATATTGTCCAACCAAGCATATCAATAAATATTATATTAATAGTATATTAGTACTGTATACAGTATATTTGTGTTCAAAACAACATTAAATAGTATGTTTATGCTGTAAGAAAATTTTAATGACAAAAGGAAATAACCAAATAATTATAAAATACTTTATTTGATATCTTCAGAAATGTTTAAGATAATTGCTCTTGTGCATTGATCTGATCTTCGGTTATCAAAACCAACAAAAGTCACCCAGTGTGTTTGGGTTGAACTGCCTTTGAAGCCTCTGATTCTATCTGTTCCGAGAGAACCTCTCACAATATCGTTTACATCAGCCAGATCCATTGAGTAAAAATAAAGATGATAATACAAGATGTGCATTTTAAGAGGCATCTGGCATTCAATTCTTTGAAATGTTGATAGTTTGTTGTTTATTAAATCAGAATAGTTTTCAGCTCTCTGAGACCCAAGAAAGTTCTGTACAATTAACAAAAAGGAATCCCATACCTCGTGGATCCATTTTACTGCTGAACTTACTTTCAGAAAACAGTTCTTTGATTTTAAGTCTAGAAAATGCCTGCTTTCAGTTTTGCATCACTTGTTGTATACCTCTCTTCTATGATGAATAAACTGAGAATCAAAATTACGATATTCTTCTCATTGATAAAAACAATGGGCAGATATATATAAAAATATGCACTTATATTTTTATTCTTTTTCTTTAGTGGGGTGGTTGTGGAACAGTGAATTGAGAACTGGTCAGAGATAGGCATGCACGAATACAATGGACAGTTGACTGCTGGATTTGTCTTGTCTTCTCAACCCAATCTCCCCTCATCTCTCTCTCTCGATTCATCCATCTCCCTCTCTCACCTCTCCCTTTATATAGACCAGTTTCATATGACATTATGCTTCCATTATACATATTGTTTATATTTCGAGTGCTTATTGTTTTTTTTACTTCAACTATACTGATTATCAAAACAAAACCCAGCTTGTCACCTGGGTTTTCACAGTCCTTGACCTTTCAAAACAATATTCATTTTCTTTAAAATTTTTATGGCTTTGCATTGTTCAATGTAAAATACACTTCTTGGCAAAATTATACACCATAGTAAGAGAATATATATCAACTGTGCCAAATTTCTTTTAAGCACTAGAATGTACCCCTATTATGTGTCATTGCTTTTACTGCATTCTTTGTCATAAAACTGAGATTTGATGGGGGGGAAGAAAGATCATTTGCAGGTTTATCATTTGCAACTATGTGTACAGAACTTAAGTTAGTCTTTTGCAACATAATCATTGTTGTCATTGTAAGTGATCCATAGACAAAAAAAAAACATTTAGTGTATCCCAGCTGCATTTTCAGAATGAGGAAAATTACTTTTAGATCACAACAAATATTTTACTAATTAACTCTTTTTTATGGATAAATTTCACCAATTTATACATTACTTTCATCATAACCCAAAGGAATGGAAATATTTTATTACTATTGTATAACAATTTTAAACAAACTTTTGAGTTTATAAACAATCTCCAACTGTGAGTCACATCACAATTTATATATAAATGCATTAATGGCAGTACAAACGTGATCATAATGTTCTTTCTTGAAAAATTGCAAGCAAGATTGAAAATGGAAACTTTCATACCTTTCTGTAAGAGATCTTATTATTAAGCTCCAAAACTTCTGGCTTCTTTGGCAGATCTTTTACTTGTTCATTGAAATCTTATGTTCGAAAGTGTGGCCTCATTTTCTTTGATTTAATTTCATGCTCTTTATCCATAGGTGAATCAAAGAATTCATCTTTTGATTGTAGAACTAGAACAGAATCCTTAAAGTTGTGTCAGATCAGTTTTAGAGTAGACCTACAATCTGAATACATAGCTTATCTGTTTTTAAGAAAGTACAAAAATTTGGTTATGCAAAAATAACAATTATGACTATTTGTCTCATGTCATACCCTTAATACATTTTCTTCTATTTTCCATTCAGTCACTGTGTATGCACTGAGTAATGCCTAATATATATATATATATATATATATATATATATATATATATATATGTGTGTGTGTGTGTGTGTGCAATAACTTTTCTCTTAGTCATCAACTTAAAATAATATTTATACATTGTTTGTAATTTAGTGCTAATGCTCTTCTAGTGATCCCACAAACATTAAATCAATGATTCACACATGATTGGACACAATGGCTACAGTTAAATGTTGTGTTATTATTTTATGCATAATATTGAAGTATTCAAGATATCACCACTGGTAAAATAATAATCATGCAAAATGAGGACTGCACAGACCATACAAGACTGCTGCACAAATGGTACCAAAATAAAGCTATAATGAGAGGTAGCTGTAATTAATAATCATTACATTTTTCATATAACCCATTATATTAATAATTACAGCACCTTAAACAATAATTTCTAACAGTTAAAGTATACTTTGAAATAGTATACTCTCCTGCAACTATACACATAACATATGCTTGGTGCACAAGAATAATTTAGAGTACAGATTCAAAATCAACATTTAGTCTGGAACACAAAATAAAATCATTATTTTTCTGTTATCTCCTACCTGCAGCTTAGAGACACAATACTTTCTTCAACACATAAAGTGTCCCAAGTATTGCTGCTACCTGAATGTTCCAAGGGCTACTTTGTCATGTTGCCGTCTGTACTGATTTAGTGCTGAAATATATCAGATAACGAAATATATAGTACAAGTGCTTCAAAGATTTTTTCTCAAACAATAATTCAATTCAATAATAGCGACTTGTAAGTATTTCAAAAACTTTATAAACATTTCTGAGAAAAAATTAATCTGCTAAAAAAATGTTTTAATTTGACAAATAGTACATCTTTTGAAGAGAAAAAATAATGCTATGTAATTTACTGGCAAGTTTTCCAAAGAAGTTGCTGATGGAAGTTTTTTAATGAAAATGCAATAAATCAACATTTCTCAATATATTTGCCCTTGTAAAATGCTTGAAATTGTTTTCATATCTCAGGGAATTCTCGCATAAAAATAGTTATGTACCATTATTAATCACTTTCATATTTATATCATAATTAACGTGATAAACATAATATATCGACACAGTGCATGCACTCTGTACTTGAGTGAGTCGCTCAATGATGCACGAATCTGCCACGTATAGGTCCTGTCCACTAACCAATGAAGGTGGTCTCACAACGCCATGTAAACATTGCTAAAGATGTTCCCTATGATAGTTATAATTTTATTTTTAAATAATGTAAGGAAGAAGTTGAAGCCTTTTAAAATGTATCATAACCAATGATTTTACTACAATATGCCATACTTTTTTTTGTTTGGTCTAAATAGGTTTCACCCCCAAAAATCCACTAAAACGCAAACAAGGGGTGACTTGAGGTGGAAGAATTAGGAATAGAAACATAAAGAGAAAAGACTAAGAGTAATCAAGAGGAGAGTAGATATAGCGATGGACATTGCATTTAAATTTTTGCAGATAAATAAATCAAACGTGTATATAGTCAAAATTACAAATAAAAAATTATTAAAAAATGCATTATACATTACTGTTTCCCGTTGAGCCCCTAGTGACCTGTTGTTGAACCCTAGGATTCCGAGAAACACCGGGTGAGAAACATTGCATTTACTGAAAAATTCATCAACATCAAATAGAGAGAATTTAAATCTAACTGGGAAATAACTCTATATTCATGACAATAAGGTTATGTTCCTTACAAATTTACACTTTTTTTTCCCAAATGCAAAATGAAAGAATTAAATTGATTGTTTATTACTTTGATGAATCTCAAGATAATATAATAAAGTTGTTTCCTCTTTTATATATTTATATTTTTAACACAGTTTTGTCTAAAAATAAACTCAAAATAAAATCAGAGAGTTTAAACATTCTGTGGCAAATTCTAAAAAAGAGGCACGTCTATGTTGTCAAAAACAAGACAAATTTAGATAGCAAACGGACACAATTTAACAGGATAGTGATTCTCAATTTTTTAAAATCGAGGGGAATTAAAGGTATATACCCCCAAGAACTTGGGTTCTGATCACTTGTTTGCTATGAGGGAAAGTTTTGACTGAAAAGTTAAAAAGGAATTAAAGCTATGATCTGAGAGAGGGTTTGACCACACCTGGGTGTGAAATCTGTGTTCTAGCAGGAAGGGACAACTCAACACCGCCGACTGAACAACTCAAGATTGAGACAACTCAGGACCGGAAAAACATAACTTTTCTTTTTTAACCGAATAAAAAAAGTACGTTATTAACTATTAAAACCTTAATTAGTGAATATTTTTCTTCAAATAAAACATTTGAAAAGGTATTGAGTAAAATATGAGCTTTTTTTTTAATCAGCATTACCCCGAGGAAGGCAGTAAAGACACTAAAACGTAAGAGTTGTGGAAGAATTAGGAACTGAAACATTCATAATGAGCAGAAAAAGAAGAGAGTAATCAGGAGGACAGTAGATGGTGATTAATTATTCTAAGCCTGGACGAATGGTAAACTTGAGATAAGAATTGTTTTGCCTAACACAATGAACCGGCTTTTTTAGCAACTGATCTAGCAATGGATTCAATATAGTCTTCCCACATCATGTCAGCTGAAAACGTTATCCTGAGAAGTTGCAACAAGTTACTCTTCTGGAGGTTAGCATCAGCCATCTTGATGGAAGAGAGAGAGAGAGGGGGGTCTCAATCAAGAGTCCTGACAGCATTAAAAGTAACAAGCCATCTTTGGCCCCAATTGAGGTTGTTTCGAACATCAACTTCCATTTTAACCTTGTCGAAATACTTACTATCGAAGCAGTGTAAATGATTGCGTCGTCAGTGTAGTTGAGATCTGATGTCATCAGGGAGGTCGGTAGTAAAAATTAAAAACAATGTGGGACACCTACATTAGTTCGAAAGGATGCAGATGATTGGCCATTCAGGATAACTTTCATTTCATGATCTGATAGGAAGAACTGGATCAGCTCAAAAATGTGTCCAGAAACGCCATAACTTTTCAGCTTGTGGAGAAAACCAGTATACCAGACCCTGTCCAAGGCTTTCAAGTTGTTTAATGCTACAGCCCGAGCTTCGCCGTTTTTTGTTTTTTTTGTTTTTTGTTTTTTTTTATCGAGAGTATGATAGACTCTTTCCACAATTATCGTCAGTACAAGGATATTTAACCTGGAAAAACAAAAGCCGTGTTGCTTGTCTGAGAAAAGGTCCTGCGATAAGAGATAATGATCTAATTCAGTATTTATAAGGGCCTCTAGAATTTTGCCAAAAGGAGGCAGAAGGTTAATAGGCTGATAGTTGGAAAGGTCGGACGGTTCACCATAGTTCTTAAAAGCTTGAACAACATATGATTATTTCCAGCATGCAGGAAAGCAGGGGGTAGCGAGGGATTTAAAGAGAACAAGCGCCAGTTTGAGAGCACACTTCTTAATGACTATGACAGGGATATTGCGAAGCACGGCACAAGCGAGAAGTAAAAAAAATAAATCGAGAAACCTGCTGATCGGTTTTGCTAAAGAAACGAATGAGGAAGTTAATGATTTGTGTAAGATATTAGGCAGTGGAAAAATGTAATGACTGAATACTGGCAACATTGGTACCCTTAGAAACTTTAGGCCACATGTCGTGGTGAGGATTATAGTCACCGAAGAGAAAGATATTCGCAAATGGATGGAGAGAAAATACCTTTTCTATACTGCCTGCTATCATGTCTAATATACTGCAGTCCTGGGAAGAAAAGAGCAATGATGGAAAAAGAGAGATAGCTAAAAGAGTTTAGTAACGAAAGATGGAAGAACATCAAAAAGTAGTCAGGAGAGACAATTCTCTGGCCATTAGAATAGTTGTCAGCCAAGTTATTTCAATAATTCACAATATTAAATGTTACAATCTTTTTATAAAATTATTTTAGAATGTCATTTTGTTAAAAAATAAATGACTTTACAATTTACTTTATTAAAGATAGTTAAGAATAAAAACTGCTTCATTTTGTTTTGCATTTTTCGATTTACTTTTTTAAAGAAATAATTAAAAGCAAGTGTGTTTTTTAATTATTTTTATATGTCAGTTTATTTTATTAAAAAAATACATTCCTTTACAATTTAATTTATTAAAATGATTTAAACTCCCCCCCAAATGGTTCACATTTTTACATGTTTTTTCAAATGCAGTATTTGAAGAAAAATATTATAACTTATTGTTTTAATCCTTAATAAATTACTTTTATTTGATTATAAAAAGTTATATTTTTTCTGGTGCTGAACTGTCTTGTCTGAGTTATTTCAATCCTGAGGTGTCCCAACATTCAGTCGATGGTGTTCTGTCAGCAGTGTTGAGCACTCTTGCACCCATGCTCTAGGACTAGAAAGTAGTAAACCACAGCCAGACATGAAAGCTATGATCTGAGCAGAAATAATTAAACGTGACAGTCACGTAAAAATTACTGCTGTGGGAGCAGAAAAGAAAGCATCACATTTAGATGAAAATATGTGATCTGAGACCAGTATTGGTTCGATCACCCAGGCAAAAAGCTGTGACTTGAGATGGTAAAAGACTACTGCAGTTACTCCTACCAGTGTTGAGGGAAAAGAAATAGAAGAAAAGGCAAGGAAAAAAAGAACTCCTAAAAACTCACATGAGAACGTCTTTTCTAAACCTGCAAGAGTTTATCTCACATTTGAGAACACTTGTTCCAAAACCCTGGATAATTTGTCTAAAGAACCCAAACAACTATATTCTGCCAAGGTAGGTCAACCTTGTATCATCCTCTCCAACTTTCAACATTTGAAATTTTTTGAAGTAAGTAAATGTTCTTTTTTGCTAAAAAACTGGTTTATGAATTGTTGAAAAGTTTTAAAATCCATTTGTTACTAACGAAACTTCTAAATTCATTTTGAACCTTCAAGATTTTGGTAAAAATTTGATTTTCTTGGGTCAAAAAAAAAAAAAAGAAAAGAAAAAAGATAAAATAAACGTCAACTGTCAAAATACAATTATGGGATATTCAAAAGTAAAAACGAACACTTCCACAATTTTACAGCCTAATTTTTAATACTATTTACTTAATTTATTATATATATATATATTAAGCGAAGCTTAGATGTGGCACAAGGCCGAAAGTATGAGGGCACCCAATGAGGATCGAACTCACTACTCAATTGTAATGATTTTTAGTGAGGCAAGCTTGCTAAACATTACACCACGTTGAATGACCATATATATATATATATATATATATATATATATATATATATATATATATATATATAAATTAAAAAAGGATTAATTCAATGATGTTGGATGATCATTTCGATATGAAAATCCCCACGGGGGATAACACATCACCTCAGCAACAGAAAAATCCTTTCAGAAACTGGAGAAAAATCAGTCTAATTTTCCTTTTTAAATAGATTTGCAAAGAAATTAAAAAAGAAAAAGAAAAATATAAAACAAAATAAAATCAAATAAACAAGAAAAAAAAATTGACATCGTCTGAAAAAAAAGGAAAGAGAATTGTAACTTAAAATTAACGGACGCCCGATGTCAATTTTTTCTTTCCTTGTTTATTTTATTTTATTTTATTTTATTTTATCTTTTTCTTTTTTTTCTTTTTCTTTTTCTTTTTTAATTTCTTTGCAAATCTATTTAAAAAGGAAAATTAGACTGATTTTTCTCCAGTTTCTGAAAGGATTTTTCTGTTGCTGAGGTGATGTGTTATCCCCCGTGGGGATTTTCATATCGAAATGATCATCCAACATCATTGAATTAATCCTTTTTTAATTTATATTTGCTCTGTAATATTCTATTACATGGAGCTCTCTTCCTGTATCATTTTTTAATATTAAAATTAAATTTTTAATATTAATTAGAATCGGGTTTTTGGGATTTACCTTCCTGCTTTTTTTGCTTGTATTAAAGTATCTGAATTAAAATATATATATATATATATATATATATCACTTGATAAGACACAAGTAGTGTCGAAACAAAATAGCTACTTTTGTAGTGATATTATAACATATAAAAAATAGTGCATTCAGAAAATCTAATGACGTAAAGCAATCTAAGGGAGGTAATTTAGTATTTGGCATGCGAAAAGTGGTAGTAAAAAAAAACTGGGAAAATAACCAAGAAACCTTATGGAAAACCCAAAATCTAATGAGTTCGTGCTAATCGTAAAGCCAGCCACCCCTGAAAGTTTCATTCGAATCCATCCAGTGGGTCTTGCTATATCTTGACCATGGACAGACAGGCAGACAAACAAACACAACAAAGAGACAAATGCAGCCGAATACAATACTTCTGCTTAGTATCGCATTTTATATATATATATATATATATATATATATATATATATATATATATATATACCTTATTTATATTGATGGATAGAAAAATAGAACAAAAAGATTAAACGATGCAAGAGATATAAATTATAAACAGTATAGTTTGAGTTGATTGAGTTTTTTCTTTTTGTATATTGAATGGATTCCATCAATAAAATCATTGCCAGAAAACCGACTTTTTCTCTGTGTTTTTTCTAGAAATATTTTTATGGTAATTGTTCGGACGAAATCGGTTTTACAAAGCAGCAGACCCAATCAATATGGTCCTGCATGCACGGGTTCGCTGTGACAGGTTGGTGAAGAGTGTGAAACACACTTTTCATTGCAGGGTCGTAGCCCCATTTGGGCAAGTTTATTGAAGATATAATGGTTCGCATACTACGCGGTAAATTTTTCGTCATTGTGGCCAGTTTTATCAGTGGCGATGTGGTATCAACGTTGACGAAGGCTGAATACTGTGTGTTCTTTTTAAAAAATTTTTTATAATCATATCGCCCCAAGCAAGGCATTTTATTGCCACTGTTTTGCAGAGGGTTACATAGGAAAGTTATGAGAAAAAGTGACAGGTTATAGGGGTGTCAGGAAGTGGGTAAGAGAAGGATGAGAATACTGATGAGAGTGGAGTGGACGGAGAAAGGAGCATGAGAGAGAGGATGCAGGTTAGTAAGATAGGAGATGACTATTGACTTTACATTTAAATTCTTCTTTTGCTTTACATTTAAATTCTTCTTTTGCTTACTAGGTGTTATGAGAGTCGTGATATGAACAACACATCAGAAGGAATTCTGTGGGGTCGAGACTTTTACCTCTTCCCAACTGATCTTGTTCTTTAAACAACAGCTTAGGACAGAAAAGCATAATTA
Organism: Ascarosepion bandense; assembly: GCA_037127315.1. Classification (NCBI taxonomy): domain Eukaryota; kingdom Metazoa; phylum Mollusca; class Cephalopoda; order Sepiida; family Sepiidae; genus Ascarosepion; species Ascarosepion bandense. The sequence continues at coordinate 3,760,293 of JBBBDQ010000571.1, forward strand.
GGCAAAAGGTTGGTGAGTCTTGCGCGCCTGTCTCGAGTAAGAGGGGTTGATTTATAGTAGCACTTTGGTGCTGGTTAGGCATTAGAACTATTGCTCTAACTGGATTGTACAGTGATAATCCAATCCAAAATTAAGTACGTTTAGAGTTGCTTATTGTCTTTTATTCTTTCAAAATTTATTTAACCAGTGGATGCAAGCTCATTAAACACTTTTAATTTTACCCCAACTTTCTTTAGTTTAATTCTCTGACCTTCTCCTGTTAGGTGATCAGTGATGTTAGGCATCTGGTGGATGTGGGTCGCCTTTCGTTTTTCAGTGTGATTTTCATATTTGTTGTGTTTGAATCAGTGTGTTTGTGTGAATCATTGGACGAATCAGTTTTTTATATCATTAAAATACCACAAAATTTTTTTCCAGTTAACTGAGGTTAAGCCAAAATTAAGGACTGTGAGGATTAGTGTACGACTAATACTATTTTATTTAGTTTCTTGTAAATAAATTTCCACATATTGTAAATACATGTGGTACCATAGAGTTTTTAAATTAAAAACAATTTAAGACAACAATTAAAAACTTTAAGTTTTTATTTTAATTGTTGTTTTATTCCACCCACCACAGACAAGAATTGTACATATAGGGACTATTTAGGACTTCATGAAGATTCTGAAGTATTATGATGAATGTATTGTAGTGAGAATGGTAAGTAAAGAATATGTTGTTTTGGTGTAAAGGAATATTATGGTATGTTTTGATCAGCTATTTTGTCTAGCTACTTTTGTGGTGCAGTGAATATTGGCTTGGAATGAGAAATTGGGGAACCGAGTTTGAATTCCAGTTGAATTCCTTGCATTCACTTACGTGCAAATACCATTGGGAAAGGTATTTAATCCATCTCTTCTCTCCAGTTATGGATTAAATAACAGGATAGATTGGGTTCTATAGCCATGGCTGGCAACCAGCCTACCGCAGAAACTAATGGCAACCTACTGCGGGATAATCTTCTGCCCAATCAATCATGTCTCGATCGCCCTAAGCGTGTATCACGTATGGCACCTGAAACTGACTGAATGAATTTTAATTATAAGATAGATGACCATTTTCCCCATCTTCACTTTTGGCCTTATGCCAAATCTTTGTACTTTTATTAAAAAACAAATATCGCTCTTCGCTATGGTACCTAGGTTTTTTTTAAATTTAAGCGCAGTACAAGACTAGCGCCGAGATTTCATCAATTTACATTTGAGCTGGCTAGATGTAGCCGTAAGTTTTATGCTAACAGTTTCTTTTTCTCGCACTTCTTGTCTGTGGAACTCTTTTTCCAGCTCAATGCTTTACAGTCAACTTTATGCAACAATTTAAATGCAATGTCAATCGCTACCTACTGTCCTCTTTTTGATACCTTGTTTAGAATGATACCGATTTTTTCAAAAAATCTGTTCCGCCTTGTCTTTCATTTACTTACTCCAAATATATATATATATATATATATATATATATATATATATATATATATCATATGTACCTCTCAGTTAAGTGGCATACGCTTGGACAATCATATCACTTTCGTTCGAATCATGACTTTACTAAGCAGAAGATTTTCCCGCAATAGGTTGCCATTTCTTTCTGCGATAGACTGGTTGCCAACCAAGGCTAGAGATCCCAATTCTGTCCTGCTGGAGGGAGAAGAGATGGATTCCATGCGTTTCGTAAGGGTATTTACGCGAATTCGAACTCGGCTCTCCGATTTCTTATTCTGAGCCGATATTCATTGCACTACAACGCATAGGCAACTTTAATTGTATTTCTCCATAATTTAAAATAAAAGTAAGAAAATAAATTCTAACTTGGCAGTCAAATTTTATACGTCTAAAAAAGATGATGACAAATGATAGGTATAAAAAATTCAAAAACAGATGAATTATTCATGGTTCAAAAAACTTATCTTTGTATTTATCATGACATGATGAATATAAAGATAAGTTTTTTTAACCATTCAAGAAGCTTCTCTGGTAAACATATGAGATCAGAGCTGCAGTAATAAAAAGAATGCAGAGGATGCTGTGGAAAACCATAACCTCTCTGTGTGTGCGTGCGCGCTTTACATTAGCAACCAGTCAAAGTTGAGAACGAGACTTTTGTGTCACGTGATACCTCTACTTGGAAAGGTCACCACAATCGTTATTTTATATTCCGCGTTATGGTGACTAAGACTAAGAGTTTTCTTAGTATTGTTCAGTAATAAATCGACGAAGAAGAAATCTTACCCCACTTTACAATGTCTCTTTCACTCTCAGGTAGGCGGATTCTTGGATATCGTATTTACTTATAACGATCTTGTCAAGTTTCCTTAAATAAATGATCGTTTAATTAGTAATCATTTGAATGAAAAAATTATTGACTTAGAAAAAAAAATCTTTCAAACTACACTACGGATTATATCGTAATAATTGAATTTTTTTTAATACTAGTTCTCATTAAAAAAAAAAAGCTTTTTTTTTTAATTTTTTTTATTAACTTTATTTTTATGGTGCAAGTAAAAGCAACTTAAAAAAAAAAGAAGTGTGCTTGTTTTTAGATTTCTGTTAACCACAGCCAGTTAACTAGGCTTTAAGTATTTTTTCAACAATTATCAATTGATAATGTTTCCAAACTTCAATAAAATAAAACAAATTTTACCTGGACAACAAAGTTAAATTTCACTTATTTTATTTTATTTTATTTTATTTTTTGGCAAGCTTACTTTTTTTTTAAACATCAGCTACCTATGTCCGGCTGGCTCATTCTGGTTTGATGTTCATTTTAAAAAAATAAACTAAAATAAAACGTACTGACGTAGCTACTAGTTTTTGTTATTAAAATTTTAGAAAAATGGATTCTCTTTGCTTAGGATTTCAATTATCGTGCTAGTTAAAGAATTATTGAAACGAAAGCCTCAAAACAAAAACAAACAAAAAAAAAATACCATAGGCCCAAGAGAAGTTCCAGCCAGTACTACACATGACTCATTCAAAAAGTAAATAAAACCACAAGATAATCTTTACTGAAATAAATCCTTTTGTTTTGTAATCAAATTCATTGCGGTTGCAGGTATTTCCTTCCATTCATTAACAGTTCTGTCCAATAAAAAAAAAACACAAGTTGTCTTAGTGGTTGTGGGTCATCTTCGACATTATATCGCTAGTATTGGTCATCCCATTTTCTTTTTTTAGTAACCATTTAAGTTCTACAAAGGACAGGAAATTGTGGAGAGTCATGATCGCCAACGTCCTGAAGGGATGTATAGCTCTCAAAACCACCACCATCAGATGGAATTACTTTGATTTTTTTAAAATTGTTTTCGTGCTGAAAAGGTTTCTTTTTTTACGTTAAAAATAAGTAACTTAGTATTTCTTTGTTGTAAAATTATAATTATTAGGATAAAAAAGCGTTTAAAGGATTTAATTTGTAGTACATATGTGACATATGTCCTTTTAAGAATAAACTTAAAGAACAGAATTCAGTGAAAATTTCCACTTTTTCGCTGAAAAAACAGTATAGCGTGATAAAATATCCCCCCAAAACGTTTTATCGTCAAAAATACAAAAACAATTTGTTATTTTAGGAAAGAGTATTCCTTAATTATTTTTAATCCTTTCTAACACATTCAGAATTTTGGTCAAAATCTCGTTTTTCTTTTTCTTCAGCGGTCTAACATTTGCTTTTTACGATGAGTGTTTTTGCGTGAAAAACATTGATTTGGAAATTCTTGCAAAAATCAAATAATTGTCGGAATTTAATGAAACTTTCAGGACTTATTCTCAAATGAATGAATTTTTTTTTAATTTTGGTTAAAATTCTTTTATATGTTACCCTATCCCCTTAACTTCATGAATTTTTTGAGAAACTAAATTTTCATCAGGAAAATATTTTTTTAATTGGTTAACATAACATTTACTCCTAATCGAACTTTTTTTTCAAACTAAAAAATCATTTCTTGATTATCTGCTCCGAATCATAAAATAAAAATTCAATAAAGACTATATTCTAATTAAATTATTTAATTAGAAAAGCTTTTAAGAATATATTATTAAGAAGAACTATAAATAAAATTAGAGGAATAATGAATTTTTTGCAAGAAGAGTTTTCAGTTTGTTAATAATAATTTAAAATCTTTTAAAATTCTCTACCGGTGAAGTGATAAAAAAATGAAAAATATAATCAAAAATTGAAAAGCTTATTGCAAATCATTTTGCACCAATTTTTTTTCTTTTCTAATATAATGTTTCCCACCTTTTTTTTTAATTGGAATTTTTAAAACAAAACAAAAAAAAAATGGAATTTACATTGAAATATGTTTTAATTTTATTATTTACTCTCTCTACAAAGATAAAAAAAGCGACAACAGATCATTTCTGAAAATAACAGTAAGTGTAATGAATGATCAGCATAAAAAAATTGTAAAAAAAAATGGTTAAAAAAAAGTATCACTCTGGAGAATATTTGCATTTGTTATGATTGAAAGTAAAAAAAAAAGTACTTGCAAAAAAATATAGCCATTTAGTTTTTAGATGTATTTATTTTACTTAAATAGACAATAATATGTATACGTTTATACTTAATTTAAGATAACTGAATCTCAAAAGTTTGTACATGTATTTCTGGAAAAATCTCAAAGTTTTAAAATGGTTAAAAAATTCAGAAATTCAGAAAATTAAAATATGGGCAAATATCAATAATGTTAGCACATTTTAAAACTTGACATTTGTAAATAACAACTAAGTGACTTAGCCTGTAAGTGTAAATAATCGCAAAAAAAATTTCAGACTTCCTTAATAGTTTCAATAAACAATTTCTTTTTATCATTTCACTCCAAGCAAAGCAATAAAACCACTAAGATACACAGGGTGACTTCAGGACACCTACATTCTAGCAAAAAGATCTAGAAGAGTAGCCATTAAAGATAATGTTCATTTCACAATTTGATAAAATAGATTGAATCAGTTAAAATATTTGTCCAGAAATACCATAATCTTTTAACTTGTGATGAAGCCCAATCAAATGTCTTCAAGATATCTAAAGTTTGGACACTTTCAGCAATAATTGTTAATACATCAGCAATTGACCTAGAGAAACAAAAACCATCTGAAAGAAGACCCCTATAAGTTGAGATATTTAACCAATTCAAAGTTGATGAGAGCCTGAAGTACTTTATCAAAAAGAGGTAAAAAGCTAATGTGCAAAACTTTAATTTCTCTGAATAGAATTGGAAAGGAAAAATGGAAATTATTCTTTTTGTAGATATGGTCTTTAAATATAAAATCATATTTCAATGGTACTGTTTTTAAATAGTGAAATTTTTTTATAATAATGAAAATTTGTAGCAGAAACTAATACTTTCTCTCTTTATTTCATTGATTCAGGATAAATTAGAAAAAATAATTTTAAACTCGGATATTAAGCAAAATTTTTGTTTTTTTTTTTGTTTTTTTTTGCACATTTTATATGGTAAAAAACTGGATTCAATAAATTGACTTTTGTTGGGAAAATGGTCAACATAAATCTACTTTGAGGCAAATTATTTTTATTTTTTTATAAATACTGCATGTGTCTATTATAAAATAATTTCTCAGACAATGTAAAGTGTTCTTAACAGGAGATGATTGTTGTTGTTGGTATTGGCTTTTTTTATTATCATCATAATTATTTCTCTATGTTCATATTATTTTTAATGAATAGATATGAATATAAGTTGTGCCTGAGGCCCCACTAAATTTATAAGTCAATCATTAAATATTCTATTGTCCTGGCTGATTTAACTCATTCACAAATGTTTTTTACATGCTCCTCTTCCAATGTCATTATGATAAAATTGATGAAAAAGAAAGAAAAAAAGATTCACAAGAAGGTTCAATATACATCTTTTTATTTCAAATTTCATACCTGGTCTTTTATTCTAGAAATTGATAAATTATTCTGTATTTTAAGGAATTTTTGTGGTATTTGTATTCTTCAAATTTATAGAGAGAGATTTTAATTTATAATTATTTCTTACCTGTATTTAAAATATTAACAAAGGGTTTCAGAAATTATATTTTTTATCAGTACAGCACACCTCGATTTTAGTTCAGCCTCATACATTTCTTGTCTATATATGGGTAAAAGTTAACATTGGCTTGATTGTTTACCAAAAAAGAGTAGCATTTATGAATGTAGCTTTTGTACTTGTTAAGAAAAATAATTCATGAAAACTTGTATTTTAAAAACAAATTGAAAAGAATAAAGTGGTCTTTTAAATTTTTGTTTTATAGCTGGATTTGTTCTGTTTGTTTTCTTTTTGCATGTCTCCAAGTTCTATATTATTGTATTTATTGTTTATGTCTGGTTTTTTGCACATCCACACATTAAAAGAGTGCTCTTTCCTCAACTGGTATTCTATAGCTCTTCTAGTCCAAGACACACGCTGACTATTGGTTAATACCTGGCCAGTATCGTTCATATGCCAATTGTCTTTGTCACCCACTGTAAGTAGAATGTCTTCTCTCAACAGCCCATTATGGTTAAGGACGTAACTCTTGGGGCTTGCAGCATCACATGCAACAAACCCCAAGTCACTTATTGGGTCGACCGCTTCTATCGTACATATTTGAGGTTTTATAATTTGTTTTATTAATGCTGAACTCATTATGTTTCTGTATAAAATATTGTAATTTGGCGGTGATGTCAGAAAGTGGGCCTGTTATATATTTGTCGAGCTATATAAAATATCTTAAATGTTTTTACTGAGAAATGAATTAAAGAAGAAATTTTTGCCATTACTTTGGTTCTATTATATGCCATTTTGATAAACACACATACAGGCATTACCAGAGGCAAACATGTCGGTATAGAAATTGTATCACAAAGAAACTGCTGAAATGTAAATTCAGTTTCAACATAAAATATGTACTTTTTATAAAAAATATTAAATCTTATTACTATAAAAACTGTTGGTAAATTATTAAATCTTATATTATTGTTTATATTTGAATTGTAATATCTACATATGTTTCCCTTCATAGAATAAACATTGCTTATGTTAAAGAAATCATAGATAAGTCTAAAAATATGCTTACAGGTAATACATATTTGATCAACAAATAAAATCAATCATAATGTAAAATAAAGTGTTTTTTTTTATAGATGTAAATGTTTCCTTATTGATGTATATTTAATCCAATCAAATTCATCAAACAAATAACTCTTAACATCATCTTTTTATTCTTAAAATGTTTCTGGCTTCAGTGATACATAAGCAAGATTGGTTTTGCAAAGGGATTCTTTTTCTAATGTTAACTTGTGACGCCTTATGCCGGGGCTGGCAACCCTCAGGTCAGATCCTGGTCAAGACAGTCCCAGTTGTGACACTGCCACCCGGTTGTACGGTTGGTTTGGTCGCTGTTGCTGGTCGTGATGATCTCGTCTGATGATGTCGCTACAAAAGCTGGGTTACAGGACGTCTTTTGCAACAACAGGCCACTGTCCCACGTTGTGATTAGATCCCAGAGGTCAAGTCTTGCAATCTTAATAGTTGTCCCTTTTAGCCAGTCCGACACTGGTGTACACTTGTGGTTTGAAAAAAAAAATTAAGGCACCAAAAAAAAAAAAAAAAGAAATAGCTCAGACAAATGAGATTTTGCCAACTCACATCGGTTCTGACTCTTGTTTTGTCTATACCCTTTTCAGCTTAGTGAAATCGACATTTCAACTCCAAAAGAAGCAAATTTATACAAACATGAAAGAAGAGAAATGTATATTTTCCCAAAATAATTAGATTTTATACTCCCAAAGTACTTGATGGTACTAAGATTACTATGTTTTTTGCCTAAGCTTACATTGTGGTAGCGCCATAAAACATTAGTAACATTGCCAGTATCGATTTCTCTCTCGTTGTTTTAAACCAACCAAAAGAAAGTATCCCCGCGGGAGATAGTGTCACAAACTGTTATTTTTTATCTTATTTCACAAAAGCCGATAATATTATATCCTATTCTTATGAAGCAGGTCTAATTATCATGTCCTAATTGATTTGAGGTAAACATGACTACAACAAGCCTTGTATTTTCAAGAAAACAGATTTCAAGTTCTACCATTTATAATTTGTTTAATTTTTTATTGCATCAGGAAGTACCATTGTGGCAGATAAAATGTAAATTTAAAAAATTGCATTTGTCAGTTTATGTGCTATACTGACGGTTTTAACTTAAAGCATTTGAAAGTTTGTTTTTATGTGCCTATGCATTTGTATTACGAAGCATAATTTGGGTTTAATTTTCTAAATGATGTAGTTAAATATCTTTCTTAAAATTTTACTTTTGTTGCAAGGTAAAAATTGTTAAAATTGACTCTCAAATTTATTCTTTTTATGAAAACAACTTTTTTACAAAAAAATTCATTTTAGTTGAAAGTTAGAAATTTAAGCTAAACTGTAAATGCTTTCAGAAGATCTAGAATGAATCCATACTTACTACAAATGTATATAGAGATATTTTGTAAAGTAGTTTTTGCATAATTGGATTTCCAATCCAAGAGATAATCTCTTTAGTTATATAGCTGATTATAATGATTATAATGACAAAATTTTGACATTATTTGGAAATGGTTGCTTTATGTTTGGCTGTCAGTCATAACAGTCTTGGTGCCAATGAGTCCTGCTTTGGAAATTAATTTTTCTAAATTTTCATTCCACATTCACACCATTTATCAGTAATAAACAATTTTTTTTTTTAACTTGGAACACATAAAGCAAAGCCTTCTTAAATCTTTTACTTGTTACAATAATCTATATAAATCTTTATTCTCAACACAAATGCTATTAGCTTTTTCTTAGTCATACTGATGCATAAAAAATATCTTATAAAATTAAATTCTTCATGTAAGCAATAAAGCTTATTTTAAACTAATTTCTGAGGCTATTCTTTAAAAATATAAGGGTAAAGTTGATTGACATTAGTATATTAAATTTAATGTAATTTTTTTGTTGGCTGATTTTTATGTCCAATTCTACACTTGATTAATTGATTTTGATAAGTATGTTTTCACTCATTTTACACTTTCTTTGCATGGATTTTTCTATTTAAAAAAATTAACCTCACCATTTACATTAATAACAATAAGTAATCTGCAGAAAGACAGTTGAATGAAAAACTGAATAAATATACAGTCTGTTCCAAAAAATCAAGCCATTTAATATTAATAAAAAAAGTAGCTATTTAAATTGTTCAGAATGTTGTCTTCATCTTTGCCACATTCACAACATTTTGGCTGTTGTATACTCTGACCTTCTTCAAATGATATTTGTTGGAATTTCAAACTGACTCTTTTATTTTATGGAATTGTTCTAATTTCACATGCCAAACCTTTAGATATCTGTTATTTCCCCTTGATCACTCAACTTTTTAAGTTTTTGTTCTCTGCGTTATGGCCAGGAATTGAACTCAAAAATCTTTGAGTCAAATCACTTTTGGATAAATCAGTCAATACTTTATCCACTAGCTCATGTGTCCTTGGCCTTGGTTGATTGATCCAAAATTGCCTTGTCCCAAAAAATTGTGAGTTCAATCCACACATGGCCACTACAGAAAGAACAAAAAATTGAAGAGTTATCAAGGGGAATTAACTGAGATATCCAAAGGTATAGCATGTGGAATTATAATTAGAACAATCTACTCCCGGGTACTAATTATAGAGTTTGGTTCAAAATTCAAACAAATATCACCTGAAGAAGGCCGAACCAGACTAGCTGGAACGTTGTGGGTGTGGTAATAAAGATGAAGTCAACAGTCTGTACAATGTAAATAGTGTAAAAAGTTACAATAACTCATCTCAGAAATATAGGCAAAAAAATGGAATACTCGAACCTCTGAATTATTACATTGTCAACTGCCAATTTCCTTTGATTGCAGTTTATATATATTCAACATCTTCAAGTGTTCTATTTGTTGAAGGCCTTCCAGAATGTAGACTGCCTTCAGCAGATTCTTGACCAAGTTTGAAAAACCAGAATTTTATTAGGGCTGTGCTCATTGAATTATCCCTAAAAGTTCTCTTGGTCTTTTAAATAGTTTCCACATGCAAATGTCCAAGTTCAAAGCCAGATTCACTCACTCAATGTGATCAACACACAGTAAGCAAGCTCACTCATTTCATTGCCAACAGTAAATTCATGGGAGAGTATTTGTTCACAGGTTTCTTGATTGGTTTCCAAAGCCATGCACCTGTTTAAGATATTCAAAATAGCTGAATATTTTCTAGGCAGACCACATACACACACACACACACACACACACACACACACACACACACATATATATATATATAATTAAAAGACAAAAAGAGACCAAGTTCTTTTAAACATAATATTTGTTAAAAATGCACCACTTGAATTATCTGTTCTGGTAACACTACTATAATCTTTTTTATAACCCATTGTACTCAAAAATTAAACAGAAGAATTTAGATCTGCTAACTCTCAGCCTCTGTTGAAAATAATTCATTAGGTGAGATCCAAAGTAAATAAAATATTAAATTTATTAGAATTTTATTGCTGTAAGAAAGAATTATTCTGCATAATCTGCTTTGACCTTGTAATATTATGACAAAATATTAATTAGCCTCATAGTTTTTAAACTGTGTAATTAAACTTAACCTTAATATTGAACTTTATATCTCAACTGAATGTTTCCATTTTGAATTAGCAATATATGATTTCCAAAAGATAAGCCAGTTATAATCTTTACATGTGACAAATTTTGGACAGTTTTTTTTTTCTTTTTCATTTCCTCCTTCAATTTATTCCTTTTCAGGTGCTGATTAAGTATCCAAACCATGCCAAGCCCTCCATTGGTGACTGGAGTCTCTCCAAAAGAAGGTCCTCCTGGAACAAGGATCACAATCAGAGGTGAAAACCTTGGTAAAGATCCTAAAGATCTGATTGGTGAGATTTTTATTATTATTCATAAACCATTTATCTCTCTTCCCTATACTTTAGAAAGCTATTAAAGGTTGAATTAATACTAAGAAAGTTTTGAGTGGTAAATTAACAAAGGACAATATCTAATGAAGGAACGAAGGTGTTAGAATTAAAATGTAAAATATTTGTTACCTTATATAATATTTGATTTCTTATTTTTTAATATTTCTTTAATGGTATCTTATATTTATTCATGTAGGTGATACATGAAATGTGGCACAAGAGGGTGGTATTCAGTAGCTATCCTATACCTAGCTAATCACATTCACAACCCAATTATTCTTAACAATTTCTCCATTTACCACAAGAACTTGTCCATCGCCTTACAATCCTATAAACACCATAATACCACAAATTAACAGGGGAGCCTAAAAATGGGATAACACCAATGAGATAAAAATTTATTTACAGATATTAATTTTATAAAATATATATAAAAATACAATGATACAAAAATGAGAGGGGGAGGTGATGAGTACCCAAAACCAAACTAAAATACATAATATTCATACAAAATAAACAAATGTTAGTAAGACCTGTCCATCCTACAAAATCAGAGCAGCTGCTGTATTTCGCCAAATGGTGAAATCAAGTAGCACACTCGCTAAGGGAGTAGGAAAGGATAAAATAAATAATGGCATGGAAAAATCAAAGACTGACCCAGTCAAGATGAAAAAAAGGGGCCAAAAACAAACTGAGGAGGTTGGGAATCATGACTTAGATCATAACAAAAGAGAAAGCCAGGAACAGGCTAGGAACAACATTTACACACATTGACTAGGTACACAAAAGAGGTCTAACTTAACCAAGGAAGGGTTTGCAGGAAACTGCCCCATTGTGACATAAGTGACTTAAAAAAGAAAATCAAAACTGTCCCCATTCACGCAAACCAGATTTGCTATTTTTACCCACCTTTCGCCGAAATCTGTCAATATAAAGATCCTCATCTTGAGCTGATACTCTAATAATCAAATCAGATGCTGATAAGAATAATGCTCATATAGCAAGATTCCCTCCTGTCATGTCATCCAGATCACCAGCAACTTGAGAAACACCATCCATTTCACTCCAGAATACAGGGGCGTCACATTATTGCACGCATACGTGAGATTGGTGGGCACAAGCTGATCAGGAGCAATACGAGCTGTAAATTCGCTGACACAGTCCCAAAAGGATTGCACCTGAGAACAATGGTAAAAGGCGTGCACAGCTGTTTCTTCTAAACCAAGGTCACACGGATGACTATGGGCAAATCCGTTCCACCCTATTTAAAGGCCCTGTCATTGAGTGATAGCAAGTTCCAAATCAATCGCCAGTTAAGCAAAAATTTAGGGTTGCTGAGGTAATTTGCTGCTGGCACCCAAGACCAAAACGAGCATGGCTCTGTCACCGACAAGCCAAGCAGATCTCGTAGAAGGTCCTTCATTGTGACTCCCCGCCACTAATAAATGAGGCCGAGAAAAGTCAGTGGACTGAAAAATGGCCCACAACACACTTCGACTCTCAAGTAAGAATTTCAATTGATTTCGGGCTTACGTCTGCGCTCAGCCTGCGAAACGGAGAGAGTGATAGTAAGACAAGGGAAGGTTTCCCGGACACTCCTCTTCAAAATCGAATCCTCTGTCAAGACGTGGCATAGGAAAGCCAGCCTCAAGGAATGTCGGTGATTTGCCACATGTAGCACTCCCTCCCCTCCAAGACAGGCATTTGGCGCATACTTCTTTGTTGACTTAATGCTTGTGACTACACCACAAGAGAGTGACCAACAAGTGCTCGATTGCCTTCCTATGGTTATCACAAAGAGGGAGTACCAACAACCAGTAAAGGACGAGAGAAAAGATGTATGTAACACACACCTCAGCCCTCCACTTCTGGGACAACTGCCGTCAAAGCCAAGTCTGGACCAATCCTCCGACTTTTGTCAGTACCTCCAACCAATTCTTCTCCAGCTGGAGATTCAGCCCAAACCACACTCCAAGAATGCGGACTGGTCTGTCAGTTTAACTGAATGGTCCTGGGAGAGCAACACCCTTCCAAGCACCTAACTGCAAATCAGAAGACTTGTCGCAGTTAATTTTGGACCCTGTCACCTTTTTGTAACACTCAAGCACCTTCTGTACCACTTCAATGTTGTCCCAGGATGACACAAAAATGAATACATTATCAACATACACAGAGACTCTGGCTCAAGCACCATCTAGGACGGCGATTCCGTGTAGGGCCAAACTGCACATCCTGACCCTTAGCCAGCAAAGGAGGGGTTCCAACGCCAAAGTGTAAAGTAGAGGCAAAAATTGGCAACAATTTGAAATGACCTACTGTTCACTGCAATATCGGCCATGATCAACCGGGCACCTCACGCTGACATGGACAAGGTCCACCGTCACACCCAGGGTACGTTTAACCAACAAGGAAACACCTCTGGCCTACTGGTCTCTATATGCTGAATAGACAACAAAGCCGCTAGACAACGCACAAGCATCAACACTGCAAAGAAAGTGAGTCTCCTGGATTGCAGCTACATCTATCCCGAAGGACAAGAGATCGCGAAGCAGGCAAGCAGCCTTACCCCGATCTCTCCAGTCCTCACATTCAAGCTGGCTAGCTTGATAGACATTTTCTAAGTGGTACCCCTTAGACACAGACTAGACAGAAATCTTCAGCAGACAGGACTCCGACGGATTATCTCAGACTGCCGGTACCGATATCGGACATAATTCCTCTGTCCATGACAATCCCACCAATGTCCACAGGGTACGTTAGCTTTATAGCCTCTATAAAATGAGGGATGGAGGATAACAGGGACCCTCCCAGCACATAACTGTGAAAGCTTCTGTAGATCTTTTGTTGCAATTTGGGACATCTTTATGGCTGGGAACACTTCTACCACTCCCTGCAGAAAATCCCACACCCTGGTATTTCCTATGAGAGTTAACACTCCGGGGCCATTAGGAAAATTCCTAATCATCAGGTTGACTTGAATAGGGGCCTGGGGAGGCGCTTCCTCTGGGAGGACAGGTTCCTCTCTAAAGCCGGTCTGTCTATCTTGCAGACATCTATTTGCCTGTAAGGGTTTGTTTTTTTTTTTTGTTTTTTTTTCCCTTTTTCAGGCTTCAGGGAGGGTTTATCTACATTGAATTTCTGGTTAGGAGGAGAGTGTGGGGGAAGGCATAGAAATAGATCGAACTGGTGAGGCAGATTAACTTCTCCCCCCCACAAAAATTGTCCTTATAGGTGATGCAAGGGCAGATTGGGTCTTGGCAAACACCATAACCTACCCTGCCGCATTCCACTATGTCCTTCTTGACTTTTTTTGCACTACATTTTCCTCCTCTTCCTGCCCTCTTTTTAGCGATGAGGATTGCTTCCATCGATTGCTCTTTCTCATGGACTGGTTGTTGTTGTTTTCCCTGTTGCGGCCTCCTTTTAGCCAACAATGGCATTTTTTTGATTGGGGAGTCCTGCTGAGGAGGAGAGGAAGCCACTTCTGTTCCTGGTGCTACCTTTTGGTTGGCCTTCTTTGGCTCAGTGACTGGTGTATTTTGCACCGGGAATGTTGCCGGTGGCACTTGTTCATCCACAAGTTTTCTTCCTGAGCATATTTTATACATGTGCACCACTGCTCCGCATGATCAACAGTGATCTACGGCCTTCAACTACCACAAACAGTTTCCAGCCCCAACAAAACAGTGTGTTGGGGACCTTTAAAAAGTTTGGCCAATCCACCACCACATGGACACATACGTCTTCTATGGGTATGCCTGCCTTACTTGTTACACCTTGAGCCACCTCCTCCGCAGATTCAAATCTGGCGAAAAATCCTCCCACATGATCACACAAGATCTCCTCTGGAACTCCATGTATAAGAATCCTGGTTCTTCGAGTTCCCATATATTCAGTCTGAAGCTGAATTCCTTTTGCTGTCATCATGTTTCCAGCCAATGCTTTTGCCGCCCCCTCCGAGTTCAACAAAATGACCCACATCGCTTGGGACTGTCTTGCCAATATCTTTGGTATGATATTTAAGCTCTTTAGAGCTTTTTCCATGTTCTCCCTGCTGAGGCTAACAAATTTTCAGGTTTTCACATCCAAAGTCAGCAGGGAGATTGTCTTCGCAGAGATTACATTTACTACTTCTAGTATTAGAACCAGCTCATTGACAACAATAAATTCTTTATTTTTTTCAAGCATTTGCAGGTAATAATTGGCATCCTTCTTTACTGGGGTCTTAGCCCATACTGACGGCGAAGGTGTCACCATCGGTACAGCAGGAGAGACAGAGCCATAATGGTCTTTGTTTCCTCATAACACACGAAACAGAAGTTCAGCCAACAAAAAGACATTCAAAAAGGCAATGAAGACAAACATAAAAACAAAGGTTGACAAAAAACGCGTACTCACTATTTCAAAAACACTGTCAAAAATAATGCCGAAAATGCTGGTAACTGAATATAAGATCGGCCTCTTTAATGGTACTTTTGTGATTAACATCCTATTCATAATATCTGTATATTGAACACAGTCATCATGAGTCTCATAACTTATTAGGATTGTTTGAGGATCCCATGTTCTCCAGCCATGATGACTGTAGTATGTGCAAAATAGCCTGATGGAATACATCCTTCTTCAGGCTGGTGTTTTAATTCAGTTTTTCTTTTAATGAACTGAGTGCTATATTCAAAGCAAGAGAGTATAGTCATCTTTGCTATTTCATTCATAGCTGAAGGAGTGGAAGAGATAGTTTCAAACTCAGCTCATCAATTTCTCTTTCTATGTCACTAAACATTGTTACATTAATGAGATTAAAAATATCTTTGATATAAAATTCTTTAATTTCTTATTTTTATTTTTGTTTTCTAGGTCTTAAAATATGTGGCGTGAATTGTTTGTTGTCAGCAGAATGGAAGACCTCCAGCAAGATTATTGCTCGTACAGGCCCTGGAAAAGGCAAAGGAGACATTATTGTAACGACAGGCACAGGTGGTGTTGGTAGTTCCACAGTTGGATTCCGTGGATACTTCGTCCAAATTGGTAATGCTTAAATTATCAGCTTTTGTTTTTGTTTTTTACTTGTTTTGGTTTTAACTTCAATTCTCACTTTTGAACAGAATCGCTTAATATGATTAATTAGCCAATTTCTCTGTGAGAAAATATTACGTTTATTTATGCTTTAACTCAAAAATGTTTCATGTTAGAAATTACTGAAGAAGATCTAAAAAAAAATCGGCTACTTATGATTAGTTTATGGAATCTTGAATGACCAAATCAGTGTGTCCCCATTATTTGAAGGATCTTTGTATACACAAAGCATCAAGAAGAATAGTTCCTTGCTAGATCACCAAGATTTATCAAGAACAGTTTATGCCCAGGATTCAAAAGGTCCTCAGTGAAATTATTGATTTGCATTAGTCAAAATGACAGCAGGAATGGTTAAATCTTAATGCCAATAAATTGTTACATTTTAAGGATTCTTACGAGCAGGTACTGAACTGTTTTTGACCAAGAAAGGATTAAAAAATATTCTAATATTTGGTTTATTTGGTCAGTGTGAAGTGAGACAGCCAAATAATTTTTCAGCACTCCCTTCTCATTATTAATGGGGTAATAAAAAAAGAAAATTTATTTACTGGAATCTGTTGGAATGATATCAAAAAACTGTCTCCTTTCCTTGAGTTAGAAGATTCACAACTGTTATTTGACTAATTTTGTTGTCCTTTTCATTGCTACACATCTGTAGAACATTTTCTGGTTGAAAATCCTTAAACAGTTGTACTTATTAAAGTCAATAGGAATGGTTCAATTGATTCTGTAAACCTGTCATTAATAAACCTTCTTATTGTTGACTTGTCATTTTTTTTTGTTTATATTCAGCATCCATTTACTTCATGGACATTCTAGCTTTAACAGCTGACTTGTGTGGATATTGATATCCGATTTCATTTCACATTTAAAAACTATAAGGCTGCTTCAAATTATTCTGTAAAAATTGGCCCATTAAAATTTAAGTTGGTGACTGATGTATCAGTACACTTCTGAGTCATTTGGTCACTTGCACTTATATTTATATACTTATATTCAGATATCAATATCCACACATTCCTTTTTTTAAAATGTTATGTTCAATAACATTTTTAATTCCTTTTTTTTTAATTGCCATTGTGCACATATGTAATTCCTTTTGTTAATAGCATGCATTTTTTTTTTTTTTTTTTTTTATAAAATCCATTTTTTTCCTGGATTCACATAAGTCCACTAATATTGCTTGTGGGACAAATGTTCCATCAGCCCATAAATATTTACTATAAATTGTTCATTCTTCATATCAGAAGTAAATAAACCCTGCAATAACATAGAACCTGTTTCTTTAATTCTTTGTTTTCTTTCTAATAATTACTAATTAATTTATTCATTCAGCTTAGTTAATTTTGAAAAAGTGAAATGTTTTTTATTATGAAATTAAAATTAAATAATATAAAATAATTCATGATCTTTAACACAGTTCAGATTTAAAGTAAAGAAATAAGTTGTTGCCACCTGCTTGCATCCAAATCATCATCCTCTCTTCTTATTCTTGTCTCTGGTATTGGTGACAGAGATGGCTGTGAAGGCCTAGCCAACTCAGAAACAGGAGTCACAGAGGAGTGTGGGTGGTGGACTCATCTGAGCGAGTCTGGCCCTCCTGATGAAGAAAGAAGTACATATATTAAAAACTAAGTTATTATTTTAAACAATAAATTATTTTAAAAGACTAATTTGAATACACATTTCAAATGATGATAATGCATTGGATATGGTTGAATTTAAATTCACTAATTTTCATCATTTACTATTTTTATCTTCTTTTAAAATGTTCCTACAGTTGGAGATTTTCTGTTTCGTATTTTTATTTTTTTTATATAAAGAGTTTATGTTCATGTTTTTAAAAATACCAAAGCTTGATAAATGTTAGCTATTACTTTATTTGAATTTGAATGATCTAATTAAAAATTTTCTTTTGTTATTAAACAGTATTATTGTTTTACTTAGACTGAAAAATATAAATTTTTCTTTTTAAAATTTTAATCTGATTATCTAAATCTTGTTTGATTTCATTAGGTCCTCTGCAAGAATCGGCTATTTGGATTGATGAGTCACAGACTGTCATGTCAAATTTAGGCCGAGGAAGAGCATCCTCTCCAATGTTGATAAAAGACAATGAAGACCCTCTTGGACTTTCTGATGAGGGAACTCAGTAAGTAAATATGAATTATGCAAGCCCAATACAAAATTATAGACCAGATCTTCAATGATAAAGTCTATCTGCATTCACTTTGTATTTATATCTTCCTCACTTTCTGTCACAACTGGAATAATGTTGATTTACATTTTCCATGGTTTCAATATCAGATGGAAAATACATTTTTATTATCAGATCACTTGAATATTATTTATCTGATTGATAACACATTAATTTTATTTCAGAAATAAAATAATCATTTTTGGTTTATTGTGAGTAGAGATTCTCTATATCAACATTCACAAGTTGTTAGTTATGTGAATGGATTTTAAACAATGACAGATAATACATTCTTTTAGGCAAAGGAAGGATTTTTCTATTTGACCAGAAGCAGTGGCATAAATTTGTCATTCCTTGGTTTTTAATGTAATCTAACACCTTAAAAACATAACTTTTCTGTTCTTCTTTTTGTTTTGATAAATTTTTTAAATTGCTTTCATGTAATGTTTACATTTTTTTCAAAAGAAATAAAGTATAAGTTTAGAAATACAGAAAATATTACTTTGGAATCAAAAAATAATTATTTCTTAAATACACTCCTATAAAATTATTTTATAACTGTTTGAATATTCAAATATCTCTTTCTAGAGAACTTTATAAAATGTACATGTATATTTACCTGTATTCTTTTGTACATAATTTCAAATGTTAGTATTTTATGTAGTCACCTTTTTTAATAAAGATTCTAATTCATTTTCTGAATTTTCAGAAAAAAATTTAAAGAAGATGAATTACTGGAATTATTTCCAGAAGGTAAGAATTTCTATGTTTTAAATTATCTTTGTTTCATGAACTCTTTGTATTGTAAATGAACTGATATATTGATGAAATGTGATTGCGCTATGGAATTGTGAAGGGGTGCAAATGGGGGAAGGGTTAAGAAAATGTAAGTGGTTTCTTGCTGTGATTAGTTTTTCTTGAGTGTACAAGGAATGGTCAATTTCAAGAGTTGTTGGGTTTTTATCAAAAAATAAGCTGTGCATGAAACTTATTTCACATGTAGCCAAAAAAAGAAAATATGGTTGAACTCTAAAATAAGGCTGTTTAGAATTGAGGATAATAGGATCAAATGAATAAAATTGTTAAAAAAAATGTGAAATTAATGTTATCCTTAAATTTGCCTCATTTAATTTTTTTTTTTTTACCTGCAAGATATTTCTGATATCACATATTTCATTTATAAAGGGAGGCATGGTCTCTTTCAAAATGAGCAATGGAGACTAGAGAAATGCTGAGAAGTTTGAAGCTAGTGGCATACAGCAAGTTTTGGAGAATGGGGTGGACCTTGTAGTAAGTAAATGCCTGTCCAAATAAGATCAGGAAACTTGTGGGAATAGCAGGATTATGAGAGAAGGATTGGAGAAGATAATAAAATGTGTAATTGCAATTGGTTTCCCAGATCACATCTTAGTAACTCTGCAACAGTTACTAAATATCAACACCAGGGCAATGGGAAACTAGTGAATGAGACAATAGTATAGGTACCTCCACTTTTTCGGCAAAAATTTACGATACCTAATTTTAAAATTAAAATTTTAAAATAAAAACATTCTTCAAGATTTCATTTTAAATTTAAATGAAAGCTTAATGATTAAATTTATTATTTCCATTAATTAGAAAATTCTGGTGTATTTCATATAGAAATTATTAAATTTGAATGTCACATTTAATTTCAATTTCTTAAAATTTTCTTAAAAGCAGCCATTTTCTTAAAATTAAAGAATTTGTAAACAAACACAAATCATAAATTTTTAAAAATATTTCAAAAGATTTCTGACACTTTATTTTAGTCAAATTTGAAAATTGAAAGTTTAATTTATCTGAATTGAAACAAATATTACTTATTTATTGCATAAAAAAGTAATATGCAACGAATTATTAACGATTGATTGTGTTTATCAGATCGAATGTTTGAAGTGTTAACAGACAAGGTGTTGACAGCTGCTACGGATGGCCAGAAATGACAAATTTTCATAGACATCTATAATTAACAAAAATTAAAAATAACATAAATAAGCCAAAAAATTAACATCTTGATTTGGAATTTTTTAATAAATAAATTATTATTTAATCAGTAGTCATTAATAAACTTTAATTAACATTAAGTAAAATAAAAACTAGTTTTCTATTTCGAAAAAAAAAATGAACACAGTAGAAAAGAAAAGTAGAACTATTCAACAAAAAAATTAATAGAAAATGAAAAACCTAGGCTAATTTCAAATAAGCAGGAAATAAAGTTTAAAAATAATTCAAATTAATTAAACATAATTTTCAAAATTAATTTAAATGTTTCTTTTTTATCACAATTAAAATAACTGTCAGTGTCATGAAACTGAAAGCGAAACTAAGAAAATACGTTTTTCTATTTCTAGAAAAATTGTGAACACAGTTGAAAAGTCAAACTACTCAACAAACAATTAGAAAATGAAAAACCTAATTTCAAATATGCAGGAAATAAAGTTTAATAATAACTGAAATTGATTAAACATTATTTTCAAAATAAATTTAAATGTTTTTCTTTATTAAAATTATAACTGTCATTAAAATAAAAAAATACATTTTTAAACGTCTTTCTTTAACAAAATAAATGTCATTAAAAAAAAAAGTGAAAAAAAAATGCGAACGACAAATTTTTAATGTTTTTTTTTTAAAAAGAATTCAATTTCAGTCAGTATAACTAAGACCCTCGCTAATGCTTAGGAATTAAGGAATGTCTTTGATATATTCCCTCCTTAGGTCAGTAAGTAGTTTTTGAGACAGTAAAAGATAAGAGGAGAGAGGTAAGGTAGGCGAACATAGTAAGCTGCTTGACTTGGAGTCAAGGGAGCTATAATTCTCCTGTCCATGCTTTCTGTATCTGCTTTTTCTTCTTTTTTGGATCACAGCAACTCATTTGGGATTTATTGTAACAATTATTGTTCGTTTGTTATTATTTCGAGGGTTACGGTATGAACCACACTTATGTAAATACATAAAAGAAAAAATATTTAGTGAAGTAGTAAATGAAAAAAGAAAAATTAACTTTACAGTTTAAATTTTACACGAAAGCTGAGCAAAAATACAACCAGTTGGTATGCAGACAAGATAAGAAACTAAAATGTGATATAATTAGAATAAAGGGACAAAACTCTTAGATCACGTGACCTGTTACATAATAATGGCACTTATAGTGTACCTTACATGAAAATAAGGAACCCAAAAAATACAAATAAAATTATTTAAAAAATCATTGAGCCCCACTAACAAATAATAATCTTTGCAATTTTGGATTCGTAATGTTTTTTTTCACTTAATTATTATATAATCTCATCGGAACAAACAAATACAGAAATTTACACGATTTTAAACTATTAAAATTTTTTTAAATTATTATAATTAAAATTTTAAAAAATTGAAAAAAAATTCTTGTAAAAATTCATTATTTATCAAATTTTTAAAAAATTTTTCAGACAATATTGTCCTTAATATTATTTATTTACAAAAGCAATTAGGAGCTTTTTTAATTAAGTAATAATGTCATAAATTTATTGGATTTATTATTTTGCAATTCAGAGCAGATTTGAAGTTCTTTGCACGTCAATTTGGAAATCACCGACTTTGTTTTTTCTATCTCCAAAGACTCCTACTTTTAACCAAAAAAAAAAATCACGGGAACAAAAAAGTTTTGTGCGAAATTTCATGAAATTAAGTGGGGGGTAATACATTTGAAAAAAAAAATGTTCCTACCAATATTTAAAACAAAACAGAAAATTAAAAATAATTTCATTCATTTCTGAATAAGTCCTGAAAATTTCATTAAAATCGGACAATTATTTGATTTTTACAAGAATTTCCAAATTAATGTGTTTTCTACGGAAAAAACGCGCGAAAAAAACAATGTTATTTTTCGGAGTAGTTGATGACGGAAAACAAAACAAGATTTTAACCAAAATTTCGAACATGTTAGAAGGATTAAAAAAATTTCAAAAAATAATTAAAAAATAATTTGGTCTTTCATCTTAATAATAAGATAAACATTTTGACGATAAAAATTTATTTTCATTAAGTTTGTGGCGTTTTGCATTACACTATGCAAATTTCCCGTGAAAAGTGGAGGTACCTACAATAGTAATAGCACAAAAAGTTGTCAATCACCTAAATTGTTTTGAGTTAACTGCAAATACACTGGGATCTTTAGAAAGAGATGTTGTGTTAGGACATGAACTAAAAAGAAAACAAGTTATGAGAATATGTCTTTTAGAGGAAGATGAGTAGAAGAGTTATTTTCAGTCTATTAGTGACTTTGGATTATATGAAACTATATCAATAGCTGGTGGAGTAAAGTGGGAGAATAAGGTGGGTGAAGAGACAATTGGTGTGTTGTGGAAGAAATGGAATGGAAAGACTTTGTTGCACAAAATTGGTACATGCCTGAAAGTGAGGTATTTTATGATACTTGTAGTTTAGCAACTAGCAATGTTTTAGAATTGGCTGGTGGTGAGGTAGAGGGTTCAGCCTGACCCAAGAAAAAAAGTCATTAATGTAGCTGAATTGTATGCTGTGATGAAAGGAACATTTGGAACTGAAGAAAGGGCTGCAGGCTATTGAAATAATAAAAATTGATTCAGTTACTGTGTTCGAAGGGGATGAACTCGATAATCATTGGTAAAAAAAATAAAATAAAATAAGTATATATACAATACATATATATATATATATATATATATATATATATAAGCCATTGAATTGCACTTCCAGTGTCATTTGGAAAATATATGCATCCAAGAATAAAAGTTGAAATTGTAAGTAGATTTGGTGCCTTCAAACTAAGGTGAAAAAAATTTGGTTTGGAATACAAGAAGATCTCACAAGAAAAGTGACCATCATATGTTGTTTGTGTGTGGAACAAGAGCTGAAAGAATTGCCTGTATGTTCTATAGAGAAGGTAACATAACATTGGCCAGAAAAATGGACACCCATGTCACCAGTTATGCTGTGTGGAATGTAAAGGGCTTGACAGATGTCAGTCAGTTAACTTCATAAGGAGAGAGAGGTCTGTGTAAAGAATAACTGGAAAAGTTTGATAATAGATTGGATTCACTACAGGGAAGTAATGTATTTTTGGAGGAATGATTAAAATATTAGTGATGGTTGATAAAATTGACTGTATTTTTATATATATATATATATATATATATATTACTGGAGTTGTAGCAATAAGAGTAAGATTGTAAAAAAAAATTAGCATTTTTCAGCAGCCACATAAACATTTTTAATATTAAAATTGATATAATAATCACTACTTTCCTATATTATACATTTCCCCCTGATAGAAACAATAAATGTAACGAGGTGTATGATTGCATTATTTTTCTAAATTTTCTATTAAAACTAACACAATACAGTAATTTGTTTTATTGTTTATTAAATTATCAAACATTTCAATAAAAAAAAGTCAAAAAACTATGGATTGTAAAGCACAAGTAAAATTTTTGCAATCATTCCATAAACTGTAATTTAAATTAAGTGATATTTTTTTTTTACTTCCTAGTCTTCCCTTTTTTTTTTTTTTGCTTTCCTTCCACTCTCCATTTAGCTCTCTCAACAATTGAGCAACAGACAAAAATTCCGAATGGGGTTAATCCTGAGTGACAAAAGTTCTCCAGGCAACAGACCAAAGTTTCACTAGAGAGAAAAAGCATTGGTATTTATAGAGTTCTACTGTGTGATCTTATTCCAGTCAGTAGTGGATAACATCTTCATTAAAAGCTAAAGTCTCTAGCTGGTTGACTGAGGGTTGTGAACTTACTCCCTGTGCTGATCAGTAAATTTTATTTTTATTTTTCTCTTCAACCACATGAGCACTAACTAGAATGCACATGTACAGGCGGGGTGGAAATATAATAGAAAAACTAGTACCATAATAGCATAATTTGGAAATTTTGATTAAACTGTCAAAAGCTTGTCTATTTTTATCTTTGTTGAATTAATATTAGAAGTACTTCATTTTTTGCTAAAATTATTGTTTTCTTACAGATATTAAGTTTATTAAAATCAGCAGTCAGAACTATTTAAGAATTTTAAGTGATCAACTCCATCCTATAGTTCAGGATCTGTTTCCAGAGGGAAATGCCATCTTTTTTTATGTTAATGCACCCATTTATACTGCTAAAGTTGTAAGTGAATGTTACGAGGAACATTCTAGTGAAGTAGAACATTTTATCTGGCCACCACAGTCCCCAAATCTCAACATCGTTGAACATTTATGGTTCATTTTAGAAAAAAAATGAGTCGATATCCTTCACCTTCATCATTGAAAAAATTAGACTGTTTTAACTGAAGAATGGATAAACATTCCTCTGGATACAATTCAAATTTTGTATGAGTCTAGCCAATTCAAAATTCAAGCTGTAATTATTGCCAAAGACAGTAATTACAGCTTGAATTTTGAATCAGTATCCATAATGAAATAAATTTGCTTGAAACTTCAAGGTATTTTTATTATTTTGTCCAGCCCATGTATATAGCCTCATAGTAGTCTCCCCTTCTACAAGGAGTATGTTCCAAGAACCCTAGTAGATTCCTGAAACTATTGAGAATACTAAACCCTATATATATTGTTTTTTTTTTTGTTGTTTTTTTTTGTACATACATAAGTTGAGTTTATAAATTAGGCCTAAGTAATCAACAAGAATGATAGAATAATTCTAACAACATACTCTAATAAAAGTGTTGTGTGATGCATAGAAGATTAGTTCTTATTGTAAATCTTAGCAACAATCTCAGCATGTGATTATTTATTTTTCATTAGTTTGAGAACTCTCTGCTTAAAATAAGCACTTTACCGTTTTCCTTTGGTGTTCCTAAATTGCCAGCGTTATTACTTTTGTGCTTTGGGACCTGACCTTATCAGGGAACTAAAACCCCATAAAGTTAAAAAAAACTGCAATGCAATTATTCATCTACATGTGTTTTGAAACCCCTTTTCCATTCAAACTACATTCGATAATAAACCAGTTTTGTTGCTGCTCTCTCAGCCTTCTCTCATTGCTAGATAAATCCATCTCACAGAAATAGCAGAATTTGGTTTCATGGAAATTATGGGTATGTGATACTGATTGGATAAAAAAAATACTTGCCTAGGACATTTAACCTCTTGGGAGCTTCTTTATGGAAAAAAAATAATTCAATTTTCTAGAGTTGTGCTTGTGTTTTGTTTTCCAAACTGCATTTTTTTCACCTTTTCTCTTCTCAATTGGAGTAGATAGACTTAACTATCACCCGGTTCACACTCTACCCATGTCTTTTGAACAGGTGAAGAGGCTCATCCCTTCCTGTTTAGGATGTGGTTCCCTGCTTTCTCTTTTCCAATCATTTTACTCTTAAGTAGCCCCATGCGCCTCAGTGGCATCACCGCCTTGCTTGGGGTGATATGATTAAAAAAAAAGGAAAAAAAAAGAAATAATCTTCTCCACTCCTTTTCTGAGCTACTATAAGTAATAAAAAGATTTGTTTCGACCAAAATCTTTCTATAAACGAATATATGGGGATTGGGGTGAAATTATCATTAAATTTCCAAAGGAAACTTTAAAATATTTCTCCTCTTCACTAATGTTTTTTGTTTATTTCAGCATCTGGTAATATGTCTTTAGAAAATTTTTCTCCTGCCTGGTACCTTCTTGAAAACCATCATTCTACTAGGTGAGTAACTGTCATTTTTATATTGCTTTCTATTTCAATATTTTCTTTGTATGAAAATTTTTATTTACAATAATGTATTAGGTTAGCTGTTTTTTTTTTTTTTTTTTTTGTTATTGTCTCTCAAACAATACATTTAAAGTATACTTCTTAAGTAAGCTTTATCTTTAATAATACTTGTGCTTTCTTTCTGAATTGGCATGTACATTTTCTTATTTTTACTTTTTAATAGATTTTATTAGATGTAATGTCATTTACACAGAAGAACTTTGCCCTTAAAGTCACAAAGTGATTAAACAGAGTAGATATTGAAGCTAATAAAGAAAATCCAGTTTTTTCACAATAATCTTAGAATGGCTGTTATGATCACTATAACAGTAATAACAAAAATGTGCAGCTTTTTATAAATGGAATTGAATAAAGTCATTGCAGAAGAAACCTGCAATACTGCAAATGTCGTGGTTTTGGCTCATAGTGTAGCATCTACTTTTTTTTCTCAGTTTGATTTTAAAAAAGGCTTAATTAAACTTCAGTTTCAAGCCCTTAAAATGTTCTATTATTGTTTTGTTTATGAAATTTCACTAAAATAACTGAAATTTTAAATCATGTCTTACTTTAGAACATGTTAAAAAGAATTTCACAATTAGATTGAATAAAAAGTTTCCATTTTAAAAATAATATCTAATTTGCATTCTAAAAATTTGTAAATCTGTATTTAAGTTCTTTATTCATATCATCTATTGTTGTGGACGCTATCAAGTAAACTGAATCATTTTTATGTAGAAGTACTGATGTTTAAAAACTGGTTTGCATATGTGTGTATCACATATGCACACAAGAGTAAAAATTTAAAAAAAATAATCACTGTTTACTTACAATCTTAAAATGTGTGAAAAAGTTTCATTTTTTTACTTTATTTTAACGTCTTTTTTTTTTATCTCTAATCAAATGAACAATTGAATAAAGATAGCATTTAGGAAACTGGTATTTTTCAATGGAAGATCACTAATCAATATTTTCAGCTTCACATACAGTAGAAATATTCTCACAAAATCTCTACTATTTTCACTTATAAATGAAGAACTAAAAATGTAACAACAAAAATATTAAAATGTTTAAATTGGTCATCACACAGATAATGATTTTTTTTCTTCTAGTTTTGATGACTTGAAAGCTGGATTGGCTCATATGAAGAGGAAAGCCACGCAAAGATCTGAGGGGCCAATAGCATTTGTGAAATCCAATTTGTCCTCAACAATTGATTGCTTGTCAAGTTTAGCAGGTGAGGAATTTTGACAACTTGGCTATCTACACTTTTTCACCTTTAGTTGCAGAATATTAGAGATCTTTTAAATAGGACTAAATTGTAACTAGGAATGCAAGTTGAATTAGAATTTTTAGTATTGGACTTGCTGATGCTTGTTTTAAGTGCTTTTAATCTATTATTTACTGGAAAAAAATGTTGAATTTATTTTTATATAGTGGCTTACTTGATGAATCTAGGTAAAGAAAGAGGTCTCTCTACTTGAGACTTTCAAACTGGTAGCGTTAATAATTCTTGTGTGTACCTGCTTTGTTGACCTCATAGCAGCGTACATATGATCACGTTAATGGAGACTTCCTGTTCTCTTCGAAGTCTGACTCCATTGCATGTTGTAGATTTAATAGAAGAACTATTTAGGTACCTCCACTAAATCGCTGAAAAAACAGCATAGTATGAATAAAAAAGGCCCCAAACTTAATAAAAACAACCTTTTTCCATCAAAATGTTTGATATTATTAAGAGGAAAGATCAAAGTATTTAATTATTTTTCAAAATTTTTTAATCGCTTCTAACACATTTTAAATTTTGGTAAAAAATCTTGTTTTGATTTTAGTTAGCAGGTAACCAAATCATTATGAGAGTTTACAATGGAAAATGTAATGTTACATAACTCGTTTATTTTTTCCAGTGACAAACATTAATTTGGAAATTCTTTGGAAATTAATTTGGAAATTCTTGCAAAAATCAAACAATTGTCAGATGTTAATGAAACTTTCAGGACTTATTCACAAATGAATTAAATTATTTTTGAAATTATTATTTTTTAAAAATCATGATAAAATTTTTTTTTTAATATCTGTTACTCCACTCTACGTAAATTCATGAAATTTTCAGAAATTAAATTTTCTTGCAAAAATTTGGTTTAATTAACGCAGGTCTCATTGGAGAATGTAAGTCATCTATTTTTTTATTTTGCCTCTATTTCCAAAATTCTACTACCAATAGTAAAATAAAAAATGCAATATAACTATGACATTATTTAATTTAATAAGCTTTTAATTGCTTGAATAATTAATATAAATTAAGGACATTATAGACTGATGAAAAGATTTTCTCAATTAATAATGAAATTTTAAAATAATTGTTTTGTTTTTTTTTATTAGAATAATATATTTTTAAAATACTTCAAAGATTTGTTGGGGTTAGTTTATAAAATTATAAGCAAAAATTAAAAAGTTTAATACAAACTGTTGTGCCTCCCAATTTTTAAAATAATTTTTAATTTAATTTTTCTGTGTGTAAATTAAAAGGTCATATGTTTCAGAGTTTCTTCCTCTTACCAGAATTAAAATTTATACAATTGTCACTTGTGATCGCCATATATTTTATCTTATTTCACATCTGTCAACACATACAATGAAAATGTTAGAAAGTTGAACTCTGTGTTTAAGAAATAGTTTATTCTAAATTTCATGCTATTAATAAGTAATACTTGTGTAAAT
Organism: Ascarosepion bandense; assembly: GCA_037127315.1. Classification (NCBI taxonomy): domain Eukaryota; kingdom Metazoa; phylum Mollusca; class Cephalopoda; order Sepiida; family Sepiidae; genus Ascarosepion; species Ascarosepion bandense. The sequence goes on from JBBBDQ010000571.1 coordinate 3,788,999, forward strand.
AAGATTAATTTAACAATAACTTTGTTAATTTTTCAAAAATTATGTGTTACAGATGTATATTTTATTTTTGCAAGATTTTTAAAACCAAGAATTAACTTTTGTTTGAAAATGTGTGTTGATTGCTCAAAAATGGTGGGAAAATTTAAAAAAAATTTTTAAATCTCAAAATTTTAAATACCACTCAATATAATTTCTGTTTGAAATACACCAGAGTATTTTGCTTACTGAAAATAGTAAATTTAATCTTTGTTGCATATTGGTTACAATTGTAACTCTAACCTTTGTTGCATATTGGTTACAATTGTAACCTTTCTCTAACCTTTGTTGCATATTGGTTACAATTGTAACCTTTCTCTAACCTTTGTTGCATATTGGTTACAATTGTAACCTTTCTCTAACCTTTGTTGCATATTGGTTACAATTGTAACCAATATGCAACAAAGGGTTAATTATTTAACTTTCAATTAAAACTAAAATAAAAATTTCAAGAAACTATTTTTTATTTTTAAAAATTCATTTTAAAAGTTAGTTATCAAAAATGAGTGGAGGTACCTAAACTATATCAGTTAATAAAGTCATACCTATTTGTTAGGGACCTCGATACCAAAACATTTCAAACATCAGGAGTACAACAAAAGAAATAAGAGTCCAAATGTATTTAATCTGTTCCTAGGCTGTGCTCTGCATATACAAGCACAAATGTGAAGAGATGGTCACTGATCATTAACAGGAAACACTGTTCCTGCTTCCTCTCCTGGGGCCGATGTACAGATGATGGATATGGATGAGAACTATGCTGATGACATAGGTATAGTTGAGATAAGAATGATCTCAAAGAAAAAAAATCAACATTGTTTACCAATTTTTCTAAGAATTGGAACTCAAGGTAAACTTTCCCCCAAAAAAACTTTAGAATTGTGATGAAAGTAGTAATGATATCTACTCTGAATGCATCATAAGAATTCAGTATCTGGCATCCTGTCTATTATAATAAAGACTGTTGTGTGTGTGTGTGTATATAGATATATATATATTCCTCCTGTCACACACATGAAGTGAGAGACAATAGCAAGGCAGCAACAGCTCAGTTAATTCTAATTACTATCAATTATTACAGCTCTTGCCACATGTTTGCTTTTTAACAGTGCCTTTTTATTTTTTTTGCAGTAATTATGTGGTCAAGTAGTGAAGAATATATATATATATATTTAGTATATCGAGGCAGCAAATAATTTTCTAAGCATATGCTGTTAAATATAAGAGACAATGAATGCCTATTATTTTTAATCGTGAGCCGTTCTAAACGTTGTATTTTGGCTTTAATTTCAGTTGAAAATAAAGACAAAAATTCTCCAACATTTGGATAATTATTTATTGATTTGCTTCTAAGCTTTCGGCTCACATGAGCCATCTTCAGAGAGGTTTTTTAGACCGAAATATAATAACATCCACCATCACCGATTTGATTTTGTGTTGACATAAAACTCCGCTTGGCAACAGCAATAGTTACCAAAAATAATAAACGCAGTTCTCAAATTTGCAATGCAGTTTTATGACATCACACCACGTGATAGCGCGAAATGACAACAAGACCATATAGTCAAATGCAATGTAATATGTTATTTCCGGATTTAAAGTTGATTTTATTGAGTGTTGGTTGTTTAGATTTGATGTACATGGCCTCCAATATCTGCAGGTTCCTCTTACTGTGTATATGAGTAAGGATCACCGTATTGTTGACCAAAATCTGTCTGATATTACCTACATGTTTGTTTTTCAGAGAAATGTTGATTAATAGTACTCTGATCAGAAAGATGACATGTAAATCTACAGGAGAGTATGGTTGTAGTAAAACCAATATATGTACTGGTTTTTTTATTAATATCAGAGATGCAATCTCTGAATGGGCATGTAAATTGGTACACTACATTGGTTTTTTGTAGAGAATTTAGTTTAGTGCTTGTAGGGTTATTATAGACTATGAGGTCAATTGTTTTGAATTTTTTATAGTATATAATGAGTTTAATTTGATTATTACTTTCCACTGGTTTAACATTTCTACGTATTATGTTTTTGAGTTTTTTCATCTCGTTTATGATTATGTATTTGGTTGCAATAGTATAAGTTAATAGTGTTATGTTTATTTTGATGTAAACCATTATTATTAATATTATCATTATTGTTAGAGCTATTGTTAATTTTGTTGAGATACATTTTAATTTGTTGATCAATAATGGAGTTAGGAAATCCATTATTGACTAGTGTTTGCTTAATGTTGTGTAATTCTTTATAAAATATAGATTTGGAAGAAGATATCATTTGTGTGCGTTGAAGTAAGTTTTTTATAACAGCTAACTTATATCGTTGGGGGCATTCACTATTATAATTAAGAAGACATGATTTTATGCTAGTTGGTTTCCTTATATAGAGAAGTAGTAAATTTATGTGTGCTAGAATCAATGAATACATCAAGGAATGGGATTTTGTTATTAATATTAAGTCCTATTGTAAATTTGAGGACGGAGTGACTTTCCAATTTGTTTTTAAGATATGTAATTTGATCGATATTCTTACTAAAACAAAGATGTCATCTATGTATCTTACATATATAGAGGATTTATTGTTGTCATTATTTTATTTTCTAGATTTTCCATATAATAATTAGAAAAGAGGGGACCTAAAGGAGATCCCATCGCAATGCCATCTATTTGTGTATAAATATTGCCTAAGGGATCGTGAAGGGGTACTTGTGTGGTGCATGCTAATAATAGTTTTTTAATATAGTGGTTTTAATATTGATTGATGGGAGAGTAGCATGATTGTATATATCATGGATAATGATGTCAATTGTTTCATGGACGGGAACATTTGTGAATAAGTTTTGGACATCCAAAGATGCAATTATTTGATTCTTAGGTTTTACAGAATGGAGAATCTGTAAAAATTCGTCCATGGAATTAATACTATATTTACCAGGAAGATAGGGAGTAATTAGTTTAAGTCTTTTGGAAAGGTTATATATTGGTGTGGGTATTTGAGAAATGATAGGTCGGAGGGGATGATCTTTTTATGGAATTTTACATTTCCATAAAGGTAGCCGGGCTGATAGTCACCTATAATCTTTTGAAGTTTATAGGATCCTATTTCAGCATTGTTTGCAGTAATAAGTTTGTTAATATGTTTTTTAAGTTGGGTGGTAGTATTACTAGTTAATTTTTTAAATTTATTGTGATCGTCCAGAATGGCCTGTAATTTGGAGTGATATTCCTGTCTGTTTAAAATAACAAATGTATTGGTTTTATTGGCATGTCGGATAACAATATTTTTGTTATTTTTGAGATGTGTGGCTGCTTTTATGAGAGGCGTATTTATAATATCATTAGGATTTTTATGGTAACAGTGTTTGATTGATTCAGCTTTGAGTAAATCTTTTAAGCCTACCTGTGTAGTAATATGGTTGTCTTGTTCGAGTTGAATATATAATATTCAATAATAATATATATATATATATATATATATATATATATATATATATATATTATAATAAAAACTATGTGTGTGTGTATATATATATATATATATATATATATATATAATGTGTGTGTGTGTGTGTAGCGCCCATAGCTCAGAGGTAGAATCGCCGACTGATGCCAACTTGGTCGGGTTTCAATCCTGAGTTAAAAGCAATCGGAGTCTAACCGTACTGATCAGCTGTGATACAGCGAAACAGATCTGTCTGTGGATGATATATATATATATATATATATATATATATATATATAGGAAAGAATATTAATAAAAAGTTTTGAATTTAAAAATGTACTTTTTTTGGACAGTATTTGTTTATTTTTATTATTGTATTTTATATTTCAGACCGCCCTCGGTCTTTCATCAGAAACGAGTGATTTTTAAATTTGAATTAGAAACGTATTTCATGATAGCGTCCGAATATTTTTTTTGTTTACATCACGTGGTGTGTTTGTTCACAACATGTGGCATGTCCATAGAGAAAGTCTGTTTGTTTTAGATAAAAATTTCTTGGAATATCTGAGAAAAAAAAAAAAATTTTTTTTAGCTATTGAAATATTTGTAAAGATTCAACACACCTAAGTCCCTATTTAACCCTAGCTTGTGTGTATTTAATTTTAAAATCCAGTATTTTTCTTTCTTTCTGCGTGTGTATGTAGAACTAAAATTGGAGTCTATTAGTAAACATTTACAATTTTCTAAAGTATGATCAGGTTGATTAAAATGGGCTGCAAAATATATATATAGCTACCATTTTAGATGGTATATCAATATAAATATTTTGCTGTAATTTTTTATAGCATGAGTCCACTCGTTTGTAAATACTAAACACTATAAATACTTTGGTATAAGGATCAGTTACAACAAATTTAGTATAGGAGTTAAAGAAATTGAACATAGAATAGGCTGCTCTAGGAGTGGCTTTGCCCAACACTATAAACTACCACAGATTAAAACTTATATGGCTGTCATGTTTGCAAAAGTTAATTCAGAAATATTTAAACTTTGGACTTTCAACAACTAAAATGGGTAGCCCATGTAACCTCAAAGAGAGAATAATGACATAAGATATTAAACATTTTACACTACTTCAAGGAAGGAAGCCCTAATAAATACTGGAAAGGCTGATAATGGTTAGTGGACTTGAGAAACCTATTTTCCTGAAAAACTTTATAAATTTTTACTGATGGTAACACTGGTTACTTGGTCAATAAATACTGAATATTTCCTTATAATGAAATAGTTAATTATCATTGTTATAAATAAAAGATAATTAGATATTGGTTGACAAGTGACCTCTGAGATAGATTTTCTTATTACAAAACAAAACAATTCAGAAATTGTTATAAACTTGGTACAGCCAATTATAAATACTAAAAGATTTTAACAGACATTAAAAAAATTTTTTTTAAGTATATTTTAATCTGGTTTTGTACAGTTTATATCAAATTATATTCAGATTGTTAACTTACAAACTTTTCTGTATGACAGTTGAGGTTCTAGAAACCATAATTTAATCCTGAAGAAGATTAAAGACTGATTTTATATGCAGAATATCAATGAAATTTTCTTTTCTTTTCAGCTATGAACAAAATGTTTGTTGATGATGATATTCGAGGTGAATGCATGAATTCTTATGCTGTACTCTTGATGCGTAAGTTACTGTCTTCATTTTCTATCTTTCTTTTCTTGTCTTTACATAAAATGATTTTGCTTAAAAATTACTCTGATCACTTCAAGAAAAAAGTATTTAAACTATTTTGTTATTAACTTTATTTATTCTAAAAAAAATGTTTATATTTAAATTCAAGAAGAAAGCTGTTATAGTCAGCTATGTAAACTGCATACCAAACTGGTTAGTCTTGCATTCTCTATAATTAGATAATTTGCATCATTACTGATTAGTGATTGTTCTTGGGAAATGACAAATAGTTTTTGGTAGTCTGCTTTCTGTGATCTTCTGTTTACATGCAAAAGAATTTATTTATAGTGTAGGAATTTAAAATAAATTGCTTAATTTATTTTATTAATCATATATTACACAATCTTTTCTTATAGTTTTTTCTTTCTTTTCTCTTGTATTTTATTTTCTATATAAAAAAATATGAATAAGTCTGATTTATAAACCAATCTTGAAAGCTATTTTAATTTCTAGAAATGCTAGTTAATTTTGCTTTGAAAAGATTAAATCTATTTTTAAAAAAAAAATCTCCTCTCTATTCTGAATCCCTTTAACAAGGAATTGTCTTCATTGATATTCTTTCCAGAGGCCAAGTCATGTGCTGATGGCTTGTTCCAAGAAGTTCTCGGTCGCAAGGACAAAGCAGATTCTACGCGAAATGCTCTCAGTGTGCTACAACGATTCAAATTTCTCTTCTACCTCCCTCTCAACATTGAACGCAATATACAAAGAGTAAATATCCTTTTTTATTTTCTAGATAACGAGGATAATAAAACTTCATTTTGCTTCCCATGATTCTTTTTTTTCTCACCCTAGTGAAGTACCAGAGGCCTGTTTTTTGGGGGGGGTTTTTAAGATAAGCACAGTCATAATAATAATAATAATCTGTAAAAATTGGTGTTGCATGTAAACTTAAGTTTTTTTTTTTATTCTGGTTGGAGAAAGCAATATACATCTAAGAATTGTCAAGAAACAAGGAAAACAATACAGACTTCTTAATTGCTTTTGAGTATTACAGATTCCTTGACACATCATGTTTGTAATAACACTCAATTATGATTTGACTTTGTTCTGACTTGGGCTGTCTTCATTTTTAGCTTTTTGTATGATAATTGTAGCATTTAAACATTTTAGCAATCCTATTGTAGGAATTCTTTCTAAAATATTAATATGGTTAAGACAGAGTTTTACCAGATAAATAGGTATTACAGGAAACTATAGCGAAGAAAACGGCGACTTACCTCATCAAACCAAGCGACAACACGTCGCGTTAATACTACGACGGAAAATACGGCGAAAAATAAAATTACAGACCCAAACAGAAAAAAGGGGCACATATTCCACATAACATGCTGAAGACAGAATATTTAAAATAAAAAAAAAACAAGTACGTCGCAGGAGTCGCTATAAAAATATATGCAAATATTTAGTGTCCTCTGTGAGTTGTTGGCCAATGGATGAAAATTGATCGGCCATAAAAGCAGTCGTTGTTCTCGAAGCGGGGAGAGATTTATTTTGGTTACATGGATAGCAGTTCGTGAAAGTGTACCAGCGAATTGAATTTTCGGCATTTTCTTTTTCTGGCCCTATATTAAAGTCTGAACTTTAAGTGATTTTTCTCTGTGTTGTGGAAGTAATTTGCAGGAAAATATTTTTTTGCAATACCAGATCTCCTCTGCTTTAAAATGATTTCCTTCAACCTGATTATCAGACTATTATACAATAGCTCTTTAGCAATATAGAGGAAATATATTAAGATCCAAGATCAGGCTGCATCTATATGAACCTGGCATTCCCACAGTGTGATAGTATACCAACAGACTGATCATATTAGGAGGTGCTGCTGGGTACCCTGGGTTATTGATTAGGATAATTGGGCACTAAAAACCATTGCCTGATGAAGGCTTTACAAGAGGAACTGCTGCAATGGTTGTATGAATTAAATATATATTCTTGAGTTTACAATTCAAATTTTGCCAATAACATATTTTTTGTCCATTAGAGTAAACCAAATTTTTTACAAGTCATGCCAAAAGTTTAAATGAAATTCATCCAGGCCTCTTGAAACAAGCTAACTTTTTTTGTCAGTATGTATTTCTCTTTGGAAATATGTCTGTGTGTGCACTTGCACATACACATATATTTCTAAAAAGAAATACACACTGACACCCACCCAAAGTTCAGTCAGTTAAGTGCCATACATGATACACACTTGGACGATCATATCTTGAAAGAGACATGACTGACTGGGCAGAAGATTATCCTGCAGTAGATTGCCATTACTTTTTGCAGTAGACTGGTTGCCAACCAAGGCTAAAGAACCCAATCTGTCCTGTTATTTGACCCATAACTAGAGGGAAGAGACGGATTAATTCCTTTCCCAAAGGGATTTGCACGTAAGTGAATGCAGGGAATTCAACCGGAATTAGAACTTGGCTCCCAAAGTTACTATGCCTAGAAATAGATTTGAAAAGACTCATCATCTTAGTTGGTTAAGATTGTGCTTTCTAATCTGTACATAATAAATTTAACACTATGTTATGGAATGAACAAAATGTCAGGAAAATTGTTTTCTTGTTTTTTTGTGTAAAATCTATTTTTTTTATCTTTGTACTGAAAGCAATATTCCCAGTTTATAAAAGGAATATATAGTTATCATTTTCTTTCTATTGACCTCATCTATATAGCCTTGTTTGATATTAAATTTAGTAAATGTATAGGGAAACTTTGTGTTAAACAGATTTTGCACTGATTTTCATAACGCAGTGATTAATGTAAAAAAAGTATATTTCTTTTATTTAACTAAACTAATTTTCTGAGAGCATTTATAACCAGTAAATTTTTTCAGCTGACATCATTTCTTTCAGTAGTTAATTTTATAAAACAAATCAGGCAAGTTTCTTCAATTTTATCATGAATATTTTAGCCATTTTTCTGTTTTTTACAGGGAGATTATAACCTTGTGATCAACGATTATGTAAGAGCTCGATCTCTTTTTGCTGATACACAGGTGCCTATATTCAAGAAAGGTACTTTATCAAGCATTCTTTTTAGATTGTTATACTTTAAATTTGGTTTATTTAATTACAGTTTTTATATGATTTAGTAGTTGTTTCCATTATTTTTCTTATTAGTCTTACTCCATGTTATTCTTGTTTTTTAAAATTTCAAAATGTCTTTTCAAATACTTTTCTCTTTGAATTTCAATAAAAAAAGACAAATCTTACTTAAATGATTAAAGACAGTCTATATTTTATGAGAATAACTCGACATAAAACAATTTTGTTTCTTACCTGTTAATACATTTTTGGTGCCAGAACAATTTTTTTTTTTTTTACTAATGTTTCTTTAATTGAATAAAGTTTCTTTGAAACTCACATATTAAGTTAACATTCAAGTAAGTTTCACATTAGTTTTTTTTATATTTTCCTAAAAAGTGCGATAAGCTGTGAACGTTTTGTTTAAAGTGTAGATTTATTATTATTTACTGTTATTATTAGTATTACTTGCTTTTTGAATGATATATTAAGTGTTCATAATGGTATTTGTGTCGCTACGTGTTTCGAGTCCAAAGTTGACACTCTTCAGGTGAATAAGCCTATGGCTTTACATATCAAAATCCATTTGTCTTTCTGATGGCCAAAATATTGTGTGTGTGTGTGTGTGTGTGTATATATATATATATATATATATATATATATATATATAATGTGAAATGAATTGTTTGAACATTATTTTTTATCGATGCTTGTATTTAAGTAGATATTCTGTTTTTTAATTAAACAGTATTATATATTTATATCTACCGGCCTGATTATTTACGATAAATTTTTATTACGAAAATGTGTGCCATTCGGCAGGATTCGAACCTGCAACCCTATTTACATAGCTACCATTTGATCTGGCAACGTCTTAGACTTCTCAACCACAAATAGCCTCCAGTCTAAACAAGGTTTTTATCAAGCCTATATAACACAATTTTCGGGAATCACGCAAACAACCAATTTCAAATTCAAAACAATTCATTTCAAATTGTCAGTTGTTTATAACCAAGTTTTGTTAAAATTCGTTAATTTCCGTAACATGTTTACATTTGTTGACATTACAATACATTTCAGAGCAGATATGGTTGTTTGCGATGAATCAATCGAAAATTGTGTTATATAGGCTTGATAAAAACCTTGTTTAGACTGGAGGCTATTTGTGGTCAAGAGGTCTAAGATGTTGCCAGATCAAATGGTAGCTTCCCCTATGTAAATAGGGGTTGCAGGTTCGAATCCTGCCGAATGGCACACATTTTCGTAATAACAATTTATCGTAAATAATCAGGCCGGTAGATATAAATATATAATACTGTTTAATTAAAAAACAGAATATCTACTTAAATACAAGTATCAATAAAAAATAATGTTCAAACAATTCATTTCAAATTGTCGGTTGTTTATAACCAAGTTTCGTTAAAATTTGTTAATTTCCGTAATATATATATATATATATAAGTGGTCAGTGAGCAGGTCAAAAAGTTCATATGCATGTGTGATTGTTGGGGTTTTTTTTACACTTGTTCATGAAATCTTTTCTATTTTGGGAATCATTCCCACAATATTCTGGCCATCAGAAAAACAAATGGATCTCAATATGTAAAGTCACAAGTTTTAGTCGCCTGAGTCGAGTCAACTTTGTAGCAACACAAATACCATTAGGGACACTTAATATATCATACAAAAAGCAAGTAATAATAATAAATCTATCCTTTAAACAAAATGTTCACGGCTCCTCACACTTTTTTTTTCTTTTATACCAATTTTTCTTGTTGAAACAACCCCTATTTTTGTTTTTATATATATATAAAATTGAAATCTGACAAAATGATAGAATAGGGAGCAAATAGAAAATGTTTATAAATCTAACATTAGATTTATAAAAGTTTCCTGTTACAGAGATGGTAGGAAAATAAACTAAAAATAAACCTCACTTGAATGTTAACTTCATCTGTTTTTATATAAATATATATATATATATATATATAGGTGTGTGTGTGTTTTCATTTTAATCAACAATCTTATGGCTGTAACTTGTTAATTTTAAGTATGAACTGTATGTCTGTCTTGCTTTCAGTTTATAAAGAAGTTGAAGAACGTGTTCATTCATTCCGTAAGATGTTGCACCAGAAACTCCTGGAACTACCAAATTCTCTTGAAGAACAGAAAAAAATTAATCAGGTAACTTGTTTTACTCTTTTTCTCTTTTCCTGTAAAGTCCACATTTCTCTGTTGGTTCATTAAAAGTAACGAAAGGACTAACTTATTTGTCATTTGAATTTTTGTGATGATGACATATCATTAATTATGCAGTAATATACACTGATTTGTTCAAACTCATATCCTCATCTTGATTGTGACTGTCATAATATTTCAGCTAATCCTCCAGTGGTTGTCTTCTGAGGTCATATCATATAGTTAATAAACCACTGGGAATTTTGAACCAAGCCTTTGAGTTTGTAACAAATCTGTATTTTTACCTACAGAAATGAACTAATCATTTTTCTTGTCATGCAAAAAGAGGCCTTAGAGAGATTGGAATTACAAATTTCTTTGATGGATCAAATCATTGTAAAATCTTTTTTCACAGTGATTTGGTATCAAAAATGACCAATCAGTAAAATTTACAAATTTTTTACCAGACTGGAGAACTCTTATTTCAAGAAAAACTATAAGCACCAATCTGAGCCAAAAAAAATTAAGAATTACTTCTAGTTTCTCATTGGGTAATTTTTATTAATTTTTTACTCAACAATTCAATAGGAATAAAATAACAAAAATATTCTGTAAATATATTTTTTGTTTCTTTAATAATTTTTATATAATTCTATACATTATTCCATTCACTAAAAAATATTTGTTAATATTCCCATGGTTCTTTTATGATGTTTCTTTTTCATCATTCCACAAACTCAATAAGGGATTTGTTATTTGATTGATTTTTAGTCTCAATGAAGCCTCCTTGAGTTTATCAGTTGATGTTTTATTTCCTTGCAGGTACCTGGTGAACCTGGAATCTGGAGGTGACCCTGCATGGGAATGCTTAAATAATCAGCAAAATTGGCTTATGACGATGTTGTCTCAATGTAGAGATGAACACATTACCGAAGGTATGTGTTTTCTCTGATTCATGAATTTTTATAGTAATTAGCATTATTGATTATACAACTGATAAGATTTAATTCACTTTTAAAACTATTAACTTTTGATGAATGCATGAAGAAATATTATTTTAAGATATTTGTGATGTCTGTGAATATTTGTGTCAGAATCTATCCATGAAAACAGTTGAAAAAAATTTGTAAAGAACCATGAAGACTGTATTCACACAACTACATTAAAATGTTTCTTTTTATGCTTAGCATATGTTTGTAATGCATCAGTAAATATAATGTCAGTCAGGTAAGTGCCTTACGTGATACACGCTTTGGGCAATCATGTCTCAAAAGAGACATGACTGACTGGGCAGAAGATTATCCCGCAGTAGGTTGCCATTGCTTTCTGCGGTAGACTGGTTGCCAGTCAAGGCTATAGAACCCAATCTGTTCTATTATTTAACTCATAACTGGAAGAAAGAGATGGATTAATACTTTTCCCAAAGGTATTTGTGTGTAAGTGAATGCAAGGAATTCAACTGGAATTTAAACTCGGCACCCTGATTTGTCTCTTTGAGTTGATATCCACTGCACCACACAATGAGCTTGATATAATAAATATTACTTGTATTTTATTAAATTTTATCTTTCCATTTTAGTTGAATGATGTCTTTACATTTGACCTAGTAGAATAATTTTGATTGAGCATTCACATGTTGAACACTCCTGTATTGTTTGGGTTTCTGCCATATTTTATAACATCTTTGAATTTTGAACTGAACTCTCTATTCAATTAATTGAGGTATTTTTTTCTCTTATTTTGTTTTCCATTTTATTTTTGCTATGTTGCAGGCAGGAAAAATAAAAAACATGAAGTAGATTCTCCAATTCAAAGAAAAAACTGTCCAATGTCCCCACGTCAAACAGGATACACTCCAGGTAAGTAACTCCTCATTATTAATTCAATTTTGATATATCTTATTTCAAGAGTAGTTTTAAAATACTTAGCTACCTCATTTATATGCTCTATTTATTCTCATTTGTGAGAATATGATGCTATGGATGCATTTTATAATAATTGTGTTCTAATCTTCCTTTGTGATTATTCAAGTCTATAATTATGGGCGTCGTGACACTTATTTTTTTTTCTTGATCATCTACTTGCATTCCACAGTCTCAAAATGCTTTATGATGGACTTTTAAAATTTGATCAAAGAAAAATGATATCTATAATTTTTTGTTTTAATGGCAATAAAAACCACCATAATGAAAACCATATACTAGGGAAACAAAAGGCAAGGAACAAAAAGGAGAAAAAATAATCATAAGCAAATAGGTAAAAATTGAAACAAGGAAAGGGATTAATGCACTAACCAGTTGCCGTTTTCTTACTTTTCATCACAATCAAGATATACACAATGAAAGTGAAAAAAAAAAAAAGAGAGGGATACCAAAGACATTGGAAAAATGTTTACACACACACACACACAAAATAAAGTGTTAGAATCTGAAAATTAAGAATAATACTGTTAGTATAATGAAAGTAGTTTTTTAGTATCATTTTAGTGGGTAGAAAATTTTAATAAAGCTGTGAAAATGGACATATTAAAAGCAATGAACAGATATAAAATTTAATGTTTGTTGTTTTTTTTTTTTAACTTCCCCTTAACTTTATTTGGCTACCAAGTGTCTAATATTTTCAGTCTGATGTCTGGTTCCAAAATTTGTACATTTAAGAAAATCATTTTGTTAATGGGATTCTTTACTTTTCCTTTTTTTATGTTGTACAATCTTTTTTATTACAGCCAAAACGTCTGGGCAAAGTTCTAGCCAAGACCAATCAGGTAAGTAATTTCTATTTTTTCCAGACAAAAAAATCCATCTGTTGAATAAAAGGAGGAATTATGAATACATCTAATGTTTATATTTAAAACAAAAAAAAATAGATTATCTATGAGCAAATTATGGCTCTTAAGATTTTACAAAGTGTGAATATAAGTGAATGAGACAATAATAGTTAGTAATAAACTAGATCAAATTATGTACATTTCAATATATAAAATAACATATTAAAGTTACAGTGAATTCATAATAGATCTTAATGTTAAACCACCAAATGTGTGTCCTCCATTAATATCCACTAAAGTTAAGGAAAAGACAGGTCTTAAGGAATACAACTTTCTTAAAGTTGTATTCATCATGGAATCATGATTAAATTTTTAATTTAATAGACATTATCTTTTTGTTTTATTCATATTTGTTGTTTCATTTTGTGATGTGCTGATCACAAGAAAAAATTTTCATTTATTGATCTTCATTTTCAAAACATTTGATATTTTTTCTTTTCTAAATTCAGCAATGCGTTTTAAGACACCACAAAAAGTTTTATTTATTGAAGAATTGAATGATATTGTAACTGAAAACTTCCCAGACTTCTGGAAGCTTGGCAATGCTTATTTTGCAGGCAGTCTACTTCACAAAGAAGTAAGTAACAAAATATTTAATTTATTCAATATTCTTATAAAGTTTATCTCTATGCAGTATGAGATCCAGTAGTTTTGTCTCTTTAAAGCACTAATATAGGTTGCATCATTTATTGTTCATGAACATAAGAATTCTCATTTTCTACATCAGTGATGTACTACTTAAATCTTCTAAAATTATTGTAGCTTAATGCCCAATTATTAGGTTCTACTACCAGATCCTAATATTTATCATAGTTATTATGACTTGTTAGGATTATGATTTAAATCTCAGCATTTCTGTATCGTTATCTTTTGATGTAAAATTGCAAACAGTGTTTTCTGTGTTTTAATATATATATATATATAGATATTATTGTGTGTGTGCACACACGCACACATGACTAACACATTGATAAATCTATTACTATGTGACTAACTACATTGATAAATCTATTACTATTCTGAAGAAGTTCTGTCAAAGTATAAAATGCATTATTTGGATTGTTTTACATTTTTGTCATTTGATTATCCACAATATTAAATATAGATATGTTAAATGTTTTCTTGTAGACTGGAGACAAGCCATTTAAAATAGATTCCAACAAACATTCCCAGTTTAAGGTGAGAGGGAGCTTTTTTCTTTGTAGCGAATCAATATAAACTGTCATTTTTATTTCACATTGTTATCATGTAATAATTCTGCTTGTTCCTTCCTTTAGTTCCTCCGTCCATTACACCACTTGCTCTCTATACAAGCTTTTCCTTCCTCTCTATCTTTTTAAATGCTACTCTCCTCAGCCTTTTTCTCACCTTTGCCAAACGGAAGGGTAGAGTGAGAGAGTAGAAGGAGAATGTCTATAGCATTACCATAGCAGCAGCAGCTTAAGCTGTGTGTATATGTGTGTGTATTGTACAATATAGTAAAAATAGGTAGGTTTGTTGTCGTATCCCGCGACCTAATAACGAAATTTCTGGCCTCTTTTACACTCATGACCATTACTCAATTGGTCTTTTCTGTTTACAATGAACACAGGAGCCTTTAAAGTAACTTTAATTATTTTTTTAAATTTTTTAATCCCTTCTAACATTTTCGAAATTTTGTCAGAAAGTTTTGTTTTGATCTGAGTTAGCGGCTAAAGAAATGTTACGACTGTTTTACAATGGAAACGTAATGATTGCATCACCCACTTTTTTTTCTATGACAAACACATTAATTTGGAAATTCTCCCAAAAATCAAATAATTGTCAGATTTTAATGAAACTATCAGTACTCATTCACAAATGAATTAAATTATTTTTGAAATTTTTTAAAAATCTTGATAAAAAATATTTTTTTAACCTCTGTCCCCCCCCCCCCCACCCCTCCACGTAAATCCATGAAATCTTAATAAATTTTATATTGTTGACTAACTTTTATTTTATTAGTTCAATGCTGGACTCATTGAGGAATATAAATCATCTATTTTTATTTTAAGTTTGCAATCATTATCCGAAAATCTTCTCTGAAGAGTAAAATAAAAAATGCAATAAAACTCTGATATAATTTAATTTGATAAGCTTTTAATTGCTGGAATAAATAATAACTATTAAGGACATTATACTCTGAAGAAAAAAAACATTTTTGATTAGTAATAAAACGATTTTTATTAAACTTTTCAATTTTAGATTGGCAATATAATCATCAATTCTTAACTAAAAAGTCTACTTGCAATCAATTCTTTGAAGAGTTTATAAATATTTTTAGAACTTTGTATATTATTAAATTATTTAATAATAATTATAAAAAAAAATGAAAACAATTCTTCTAAAATGTTATTATTTTATTCATTTATTTTATTTATTAAGACATTACTATCATTTGTAGTATGACAAAGTAAAATTTTTCCAGGAAATCATAATTATCTTTCCATGGAAATTCCATGGGTTCCGCTAGTCATTATTATTAATTTAACTATCAAAGATTTCTTTTAGGAAAATTACTTGTTGGTAATGTGTGTTGATACTTTTAACAACTGTTATAGCATCAAGACATACTAATCTACAGCAGTGGAACACCCGGTGTGGATAAAAGTTGCTATCTTGGCAAATGATCTGCAAAATTATTTTTTTAGCTATCACTCTGGAAGGCACTCTAAGTAAAAGATCATTATCATCTTGAACTCAAAACAATCACGGCTAAGATATTTCTGTAAGAAGCTATATAGTAGAAGTTCCTATCCCAGCTTGTTTGCGGCATCACATTTGCAACATTAGTTTCCTTTCTGAAATGGAAAGTTTTATACTCCAGAAAAATTCTTGCAAGAATCTTAACTGCCAGCCCTGGTTTACTCCTGAATGTACAGCAGCCATAGCTCACCATAACTGCTACTACAATATCTATCACAGGAGATGATGTAATGGTCTTGTTGGCAGGGCATCAGAATACAACAACTACCCCCCTGCAAAGGCTAAAAGTTCCTCAACGGGGCCACCTGTTGGCCGTGGGTGGCAACCCGTGATGCCTGGAGACGGGATCCTGGTGGTTGAGCAGGTCGTGACCCAGGTATAAAGTGGTCACGACCCTGCAACACACCACTTCAGCCCTTACCTGGGCTAGACGAGCTCTCAGAGAGGCTTGATCTGATCAATTGGCTGGTCATGTCAAGCCCCATCATATATAATCCACCCCAAATCTATAACTCATACTTCCCTTCCAAACCAAAACTAATACCTACCCCTAAATATATGATAGAAGGTGATGGCTGAGGGTCAATCAGTTTGGGAGAAGAAAAGGACTTGACACAACTGTGAAACCTTGCCAAGCTGCGATACTTGGATAACAGAAATAAAGGAACACGTGCTCAAAGACTTGTCCCAAAGCAAGTATACCTTTTACGTAGCCCTGACATGTCAAGGCGAATGGGTTTCCCCTTGCTATTTCCCAATCCTGGACTCTGTGGTGGGTAGGGAGTGTGAATGGTGAATTAAAATAAAAAAATAATGCATGGCACTTAAAAAATCTTCCAAGAGACCACACAGGGATACTGATTCTGAGACAGAGTACGATAGTGAAAACTTCCCAAATTTTATTGTCCTTTAAGCAATAAATAACAAGTCATTAACTGAAATGTCTCCATTCAAAATTCAGAAAGCAATATCAAACCTAATCACCAAATGCAGAAATATTATTAAGACAAAGAAAACTACAAGAAACAGATATAAAATCCTATCCACACCAAACCTTAAATTTTTCAAAGGGTGTGGTAAGGAACAAAGAACTTTCCCTATGCACTCTAGAAGAAAGAAAATTAGAACTTAAAACTCATGGAGTCACAGATGTCAGAAGAATTATAATAAAGAAAAATGGAGCAGAAATACAAACCAACATCTATATCCTAACATTCAACTCCCCCCCCCCCACCCCAAAAAATTCCAAAAACAATTAAAATAGGATACAAAATAATAGGAGTAGAACAATACTTATCAAATCCTCTTCAATGTTACAAATGTCATAAATTCAGACGTCATAAAGACTCCTGTTGTAACAGACAAACATGTGGCAAATGCAGTGAAAAAGATCCAGAACATAAAGAAAAGAATTGTCCAAATGAAAACTTATGCTCAAACTACTTGGGGAACCACTCTGCATTTTCAAAACAATGCAGCAGCTACAAACAAGAAAAAGAAATAATTATGATAAAATACTAAAAAAATATATCCTTCCTAGAAGTACAAAAAGAAGTAAAAAATAACACAAAAGAAAACGCCTATGCCACCATGGTACAAAAAACAAATAAAATAAACAATAAAGACAAAACAAAAGACCCTACAGAAATAACAAATCTGTTCGAGGAATTCAAATCTTCCTAACTGAGCTCAAATCAGACCAAAATAAAAATAAAGGCCAACAACCCAAATCAAATGAAATCAACCAAGAAGGAAGCAAAAAATCCTGGAAAGAAAACACAAAATTCCAATGAATCCTCTTTTTTCCAAAACCAAACCAAGAAAACCAAAACCAAACAAAAAACAGGAAAAGAAACACTAATGGAACAATAAAACATCCAACCTAGATCTAATTCAAAATCAAGATCCAATATATTAAGCGAAAATAAATTTGAAGCTCTAGAATTTATGGAAGTAGAAGAGAGTGAAAGTAAGCAAACTCCAAAACAAAATCAGAAATCTGATCAAAGGACACCACAAGGAGCTGAAACCAAAGATAAAGATTCAAAAAACCCAAGAACTGGAAGTAAAACATCAAAAACAAGAACCCCAATTCAAAACAGATCCGAGGCAATAGAAGACAAAAGACCAGACACGCATGACCAACAAAATTTTACAGTGGAATATTAGAAGTGCAAAAGCTAACTTAAATGAATTAATATTATTAATGCTGACCTTTTGCCCCACAGCTGTTTGTCTACAAGAAACCTTACTAAAAGAAAACAATTCAATCAATATCAAAAACTATACAACTTATAATTATGTAAATAAAAAAACTGACAGACTTTCAGGAGGTACATCAATACTAATAAGCAACCCAATGCCACAAAGACAAACATAAATACAAGCATGCAAGCAATTGCAATATCAGTAACACTGCGCCAAACAATAACAATATACTCAATATATATACCACCAAAGGACACAATAAACGAATTCGAATTTGAACACCTAATTAACCAACTTCCAAAACCACTCATATTATTAGATTTCAACAGCCACAATATAATATGGAGAAGTAGGAAAACAAACAAGAAAGGCGAAAAAATAGAAAACATAATAAACAAAAGTAACCTATGTATATTCAACAACCAAAACCACACATACTTACAGCCAGCAACAGGCACTTTTTCAACAATTGACCTTAACATTATGTGACCCCAGCATATACCTAAACTATAACTGGAAAACATTTGAAGACTCGTGTGGAAGTGATCATTTACCAATTATATTAGAAAACACTGGACCCAGTAATGAAGAGAAATTACCACATTGGAATCTTCAAAAAGCCAACTAGGAAGATTTTCAGAAACAATGTCAAAACCTACTAATACCTGAAGCTAAAGATAAAGAAAATCACATTACCTACTTCACCAAAACACTCATAACTATTACAAACAATAATATCCCAAAATCAACAAATAAAGTTAATTATTACAAACCCTGGTTTAACGATGAATGCAGAGAAGCCATAAGTAACCAACAGGCAGCACTCAGAAAATTCAAACTGAGTTCAACAACTGAAAACTTGAAATACTTTAAAAATAAAAAAGCCATAGCATGACGCACCATAAAAGAACAAAAATGAATCACTTGGAGGAACTATGTATCCAAAATAAACATAAATACAAAAACCCAAAATGTATGGAATATGATGAGAAGGATAAAAGGGAATAAAAACAACCAAACTATATCACACCTCACTAAAGATGGTAAGAAAATTACCAATAAAAGTGACATTGCGAATACTTTAGCAGACAATTTTTTAAAAAACTCATCATCAGAAAAACAAATTAAAAACTTCCAAAAAATTAGATCAACAGAAGAAAGAAAAAAAATTAACTTCAAATACTAAAACACCGAAAGTTAGAACCAAACCTTCTCCATATCCGAATTAAAGGAAGCCCTTGCCAAAACCCATGATACATCAGTGGGGCCTGATGAAATCCCATATGAACTTTTGAAAAAACTCCCTGAAATACCTACTTGAAATATACAACCAAATATGGATCAGTGAAAATGTATCTAGTTTTTGGAAGGAATCTACTATAATACCTATTTCCAAATTTAATACAGCAGAACCAGGCAAGAATCACACACAAACAAAAGACCCATCAGATTCAGCAAATTTCTGACCAATCTCCCTAACAAGTTGCATAACACTAGAAAGAATGATAAACAATAGATTAAACTGGTATCTAGAATCATAACAACTCATAACAAACTTCCAAACTGATTTCAGAAAGGGTAGAAGTACAATAGATCATCTCATCTGCCTGGAAACTTTCATCAGAGAAGCATACTTAAAAAAAAACACCTGACAGCAATTTTCTTTGACATCCAAACACAGTATGGAATTAGGGTGTCGCAAAGGACTTAAAAAAACTTGGATTGAAAGGCAGAATACCAACCTTCATTACAAACTTCCTTCAGGGTAGGTACAACCCTCGCAGATCTGAAGGAACAAGAAAATGGAGTCCTGCAGGGATGCGTCCTGTCGGTAACACTTTTTAACATTAAAATCAACAATATAATGAAAAATCTTAATCCAGGAATAAACTGCTCCCTCTACATGGATGAATTTTTGATATGCTGTAAATCTAAATACATTCCAACAATAGAACACAAACTTCAGCTCTGTATAAATAAAATAAGAAAATAGATGAAAACGGTTTCACCCTATCACAAATAAAAACTAAATGTATGCACTTTTGCAGAATCCGAAATATGCACAAAAACCCCGAACTAATTCTGAATGGAAGCCAAATACCAGTTGTCAAGGAACACAAATTCCTAGGCATTATATTTGATAGTAAACTTACTTTTATTCCACATATTAAACATTTGAAAAAAAAATGCAACAAAGTTATAAACCTACTGAAAGTAGTAGCCCACACTGATTGGGGAGCAGACAGAAGAACCCTCCTCAAACTATACCAATCGCTTGTGCACTCAAAACTGTTTCATATATGGATCAACCCAAACATCATATATAAAAATACTTGACCCCATTCACCATACAGGACTGAGATTGACTTTAGGAGCTTACAAAACATCTCCTGTTGACAGCCAAGACATAGAAGCCAATGAAGCCCTGCTAAAACTGAGATGAGAAAAGCTAGCCTTACAATATCTAAAGCTAAAGTCATACCCTAACAACCCTGCATACCAATGCACTTTCAACCCTAAACATGAAAAAAAAAAAACATAAAAAAACATCTAGGATACAGATGAAGAAACTCCTCAATGAAGCTCAAATATATACAACCTTGATACATAGCAATATCCTCTTAAAGACCCCTCCCTGGCTCCTAACTCAACCAAAGGTGATACTCAATTTAACAAAATACCCTAAAAACAAAACCAATCCAACCACTTTCCAAGAAGAAACCCTTATCATCCAAAACAACTTCCCAGATTATACATACATATACACAGATGGGTCCAAAATTGGCAACAAGGTGGGCTGTGCAGCTATCACAAAACTGAACACTTGAAACACCTACCAAATAGAGCATTCATATACACAGCAGAAATTTCCACAATTGACTTGCCTCTAGATATAATTGAAACAACCAAAACAAATAAATTTATTATCTTCACAGATTCTATGTCCTCACTCATATCACTGAGAAACAGAGATGTAACCAACAAGCTCTTAAACAAAATCAATGCAATAAACAAAAACATCATCTTCTACTGGATCCCCAGCCATGTAGGCATACACGAAAACAATAGAGCCAACCAGGCAGCAAAGAATGCGTTAAAATTAAAGCCATCAAATGATAAAATCCCCTTTACTGACCTGAAACCAACAACAAGCAAATATATAATAACGAATAAGTGGCAAGCCCTATGGAACACTCTTACAAGCAACAAACTGCATACAATTAAAGGAAACGTAGGGGGAAAGTCACACCATTGAAATGTCTACAAAAGAAGTGATACTAACAAGACTCTGAATAGGTCATTCTCACATTACCGACTCTTACCTCCTTAAAAAGGAAGAACCACCATATTGCATACCATGCCAGGAGCCATTCACAATAAGACACATATTAAAAAACTGCTTTGATCTATAAAAAAATTGACAAAAATATTCTAAGGAGACAAACCTGAAAGACATTTTTATCCAAACAAATAAAAGCAAAATATTTAAATATCTGAAAGAGGCCGGCATTTTTAACAAATTTTAATACCCCAATCTAAACATACACTAACCTTAAAGGAAAACAACCCTTTTAACCATTCTCTAATCTTACCTATTACAAGTTCTATCCCTACACATCTAAATAAACCATTCAGAATAAAAGCTCAATAAAAACTCTTTCCGGCAGTAAATAACCAGAAAGGTTGATCTGCCATAAAACCAATCAATCAACATGATGTAATAGAAAATGTGTTGCTTTCAGAAGTGCCTGCAATCATTGCAAGAGAGTTCTAAAAATGTGTAGCTATGGCAAAGTAGTCCAGGTCAAAATCAAAAGTAAACAACTTGGATCCTGGGAGATCTGGAAGATGTCCAACGAAATTCACGATAGAGGTAAAGTGTCACTGCTTACTGTCAGAAATGGTTCTGAGGTCATTTCATTCTAGTCAGATAAAGCAAAGCTTTTTGCTATGATCTTTACCTCTAAACCCACATTACATGACAAAGGCCATCTCCTCTCCTACTCCTTCCCTCTTACATAGTACAATCTTAGTAATATTTTTATCACATTCCAGGAAGTCACAAGAGTTTGACCTTAAGAAGGCTACTGGTCCAGATAAATCCCAGTGGTTGTCTTTTAGAATATTAACCCTGAGTTATTCCCTTTCTTAGCAAAACTATTTAACCACTCCTTGAGATATCCTTTCAAAGTCTATAGACAGTGTCAAGTGTATGCGCTGTTTTCCAGAAGTACAAACAGTACAGATTTTGATCAGCTTGGTCCACTGCTGATATACTTACTGTCATTACTCACAAAATTGGTGAGATGTAAGATCCACACAAACAGCTTCTTCCCACAAATCTGTCATCAGAATTTCAGAATTTCAGAATATGCTGACTACACCTCTGCAGGGTGTAAAAGTCTACCACAGAGGCCACCTGTTTGCTGTGGGTGGCAACTCATGATGCTTGAGAATGGGATCCCGGTTGTTGGGGGGTTTAGAAGTTGGGCTATATATATATATATATAAAATAAAGTATGAGAACAAAAAAAAAGACAATAGACTATACACTGATATAGGCACAAAAACTAACACAGAAAATCAAAATTTTTTTTTAATTCATAATAATAATAGAACTAATAAAAAATGAACAAAAAACAAAGTTGTTGCCTTTTGTAATAGAAAAATTTTAGCATCTTGGATAACTCCAAAAACAGTTAAAAATAAAATTAGAATTAATGTTACTGATTGAAGTAAAAAAAAAATATGACACTGAATCTCTGCTAAGGATGACCAAATTTCATGATATAAATGTAAGGGTCTACCCACACCAATTTCTAAATTGCTCCAAAGGTGTGGTGAGAAGCACTAAACTTTCATTGTCTACACATGAAAAAATTAAAAACAATAATTCTATCAAAAAACAAAACATTACAGACAGAAAAAGAATATCCATTAAAAAATATTATATAGATCCCAACACTTATTTCATTACCTTTTATGCACCAGAACCACCACAGGAAATAAAAATTGGCTATACAGTTTCCAAAGTAAAAACATATATTCCAAACCCATTAAGATTCTTCAGCTGCCAAAGATATGGGCATAAGAATAAGTGTACAAGGAATGTACAAGAACCCGGAAAAAAGAAAAAGATATATTAAAAATTAAACTCACTGAAAAATTTCATACTCAGAAGCAAGGAAAATCATTGAAACAAACTCCAGTACACCATCATATGCAAAAATTACCCAAGCAGCATTAAGCTATATCTATGAAAATCTAATATCTAACAAATTATATAAAACACAAGAACTAACATTTTTAATTCAAGAAATAAAAAAAAAATTATTGAAAACATTAAAATCAAATGTAAACTTTGAAACAACCTATTCCACTGAACCAAAACTACTCACCAACAATGTAAATCCAACGCAAAATTCACTGACAACAATCTCTCAATCACAAAACATACAGAATTTCTCAAATGTAAACTGACAGAACAAAAACCAATCAAACCTCAATATAAAACAAAATCAAGGCCAAAAAAAAAAACAAAAAAAAAAACAGGATGACCACCTGCATAAACATAATAAAACAAAAAAAACAAACAAAAAGAACTCAAATAATCAAAACAAAAATACTTAACAAAGAACCAGTTCACAAACAAGGAAAACACAGTATAGAAAGTATGGAATATATAGAAGCAGATAATCAAAAACAGTGTCATCCTTAAGATGCACTCACTAAAATAAAATAATTACCATGCAAATGGACAAACAGAACACAAGCATCATACAGTGGAACTGTAGTGGTGTTAAACCAAACTATGGGAAAATCAAACAACTCTTTTCAGATTACAATTCAAATATAGTATGATTGCAGGAGACTTTTCTCAAAGAAATTGACATCTTAAATGATACAAAATAAATGTATTGACAATAGAGAATAGGCCAAGTGGGGATACTTCAATATTGCTTTAAAAAAAAAAATTAATATCCCATAAAATGCTACAATTAAACACATCTACAGACCCTGGTAGTAAAAGCTTCAATTCATCAAAAATAACCCTATCTTCAATTTACATTCCTCCATAACACAGACTGAATCAGACTGAAATAGAAAGACTAATTGGTCAATTTTCCACCCACTTTCTATTAATGGGAGATTTTAATGAATACATCAAAATGTGATCTGTAGGAACCGCAATCAAACTGGTAAAATTTTTGGAAATAAAACCACTTTATTTAATGCACAGTGGAATTGTCTAAACCTAGTAAAGTATGACGATTTTGTCACCTATGCAAGAGTTGGCAATCAAGAATGTGAGGAGTTTAAGTTGAATGAATTACCTTCCAACTCATTTAAATGTTTGATATTCATTTCGGACCTGGAAAATAAGATTCTGACTAAACTAGAAATGGATTCAAAATTATCTTTCCAAAAAAATAGCTGAAGTGTGTCAGCATATGGGGAATTTAAAACTTGATACCACAAGGAGAGATATATTTCACAAATACATAGCATCCAACCATCTAAGAAAAGAAAATCATGTTTTTCAACTCCTAGTGAAACAGTAAAAAATACAATAAAATACCTACAGTTGTGGTGGTAAGCATTTTAAAAGTGATCATTTCTTTAGAAACAAAAAATGTTACCAATATGGAAGATTAGGATATAAGAGTACTTGTTGCAAATCCAAAAAGTGGAAGAAAAACTAAAAGTATGTCAACAAAGTAAATACATTGGTTAAATTCGACAAGCAGATGGGAAAAAAAAATTTGCAAACTTGAAAATTTGTTTTTGTCATAATTAACAATATAAAAATAAAATTACATTTGGATACTGGGTCTGATATTACTATAATTAATAAAAAGACTTGATGAAAACTGGGTAAGCCTAGTTTGTTGACTTTGAGAAAAGTTGCTCATGGTGTTTCAGGGAAGAAATTAAATTTTTTAGGTGTGTTCACCTGTAATATTTCTTCTGTTGGAAAAAACAAAAAAAGCAGTAGTATCCATATTAAAAAATACAACCAACTTATTGGGAATTAATGGCATTGTCTTATTTAATCTTTGAAACCTACCATTCAATTCATTCTGCAACCAAGTAAATGTTATCACCACAAGAACTATTAGGGCAATGGAAAAATTCAAAACTGAATTTTTAAAAAAAATCAGTTCCCAGAAGTTTTTTTCAGGTCTTGCCACATGCATAAAAGCAAAGGTGAATTTTGAAGTTAAAGAAAATGCAACACTAATATTCAGACCAAAAAGGAGTGCACTTTTTGTGGTGTTAGATTCAATCGATAAGGAAATTGAAAGGCTAGAAGAATTAAGGGTCATTTCCAAAGTAGTTTACTCTGAATGGGCATCACTGTTTATCTGAAGAAAAGTTGCATATAAAGTCAAAAATAGAAAGGTAAAAAAGTAACACATTTTCGATATGTGATGGTGTACTAATGTAAATTGATAGATTTGTAATTCCAATGAAAACGCATGTTAAAAGAATTCCATGTTGATCATCCAGAAATTTCTAGCATGCTTAATGAGATGCTACACTTACTGGCCGAAAATGGATGAAGACAAAAACTTGGTTAAATCATGCATTGTGCTCTGGTAGCAAAATCCTTGCCGATTGAAATTTCAACCTTGTCCAGAAACAGATATTCCGTGATCTCAATTACATCTACATTTCACTGGGCTATTGTATAGGGCATTTTATCTTGTGGTGGTTGACAGTTATACCAAGTGGCCTGAAATATTGAGATTAAAACAATCAACTACTATGGTAGCTATAAATTTCATGCACAAAATCTTTGTAACGTTTGGTGTACCGGACTCCATTGTGTCGAACAATGGGACTCGGTTCACATCTAGGGAATTCAAGTTATTCTGCAAGTCCTTATAAATACAACATATTACAATGTCCCCATATCCAAGATCAAACAGACAAACAAAATGCTTTGTTAACACATTCAAAATGTCTCTTAAAAAATTAGTGGGGGAGGAATCCAATAAGAAAATGTTTCAGCAATTTCTGAGTGTTTTCAGAATTACACCAAATCTTAACACTAGATCTGGAAAGTCACTGGTGGAATTGATGTTCACCAGAAAAATTAAGTCTGTGTTCACCAAAATACTACCTGAACGAAAGGTGAAAACATCAATGAATATCTCTGTAAATAATTACTTTAAACTGGGAGAAAGGGTATTTTTTGAGATGTATCAAAGGTGGAAAGAATTTTGGAAGGATGGTATGGTAAAAAAAATAGGATCAGATGAATGACATATGATGCAGTGACCAAAGTAGATGTATAAATGTCACCCAACCCAGTTAAGACACACTGATTTGGAGAGTGTCAAGCAAGTAGTTCCCACGGAAGAATTATATCATACACTTGACATATCTGCGCCACCAGGAATTATTGAACCATGTATGGCAAAAGAAAAAGAACTGACAGAATTTTTAAGTGTGGAACCAACGCTAAAAAAAAATATTAACTCCAGATGATAGAGTACAGGGGGAATCACCTCAAAAGTAGTGTGTGTTATGTATGAAGAAAGTGTCAGTACTGACATATGTGGTCAGACACGGATTTCCAGGCAACGAATGTAATCGTTGAATGAATTGTGCTACCAAGATCACATGGCCATAAATATTTAGTATATAAAGCACAGACAGAAGTTTGAGTGTGTTCTGTGTTATGCATCATTTTGTTGTGCGTCATTGAAGAGATTCTTTCTGAGTGAATTACTAGAGAGAAATGTGTATTATTTGAAGGGATCGTTTAGTATGTTGACTTTATGTGAAGATATTGAAATATAACTAAAAGTGAGTAACCAAAAGTTCTCTTCAGAATCATGTTAAGAAAAACTAATGTTATAAAAAAATTGATAGAAAATTCAAAAGATAGGAAATTTATAATATTCTCAGATTCCCTGTCTAGTTTAACAGCAATTAAAAGAGAACATAACTCATTCTTATATTCAATAAATCCGAGAAACCTGTCATCAGTTAATAAAAACACAGAACGATAATTTTGGTTTGGTTTTTTTCCTTTGATGTCATACTGAAAAAATAACCAATATTAATCTTCCATATACAGATTACAAAAAACAAAATTAGACAATACATCAAAAGAAAATGACAAGCAATTTGGCATATGTTCCCAAACAATAAACAATATAAACAGCAGCCAACAATAAGAATGGAGAATATAGAGCTATTGGCTAACTGTAGACAAGATATAGTGCTCAACAGAATAAGAATTGGACACTTGTCTCTCTCTCACACACACACACACACACAAATTACTTCAATGTATCCACTGCAATCAATTTCTCACCATCAAGCATATCTTGATAGAATGCAAGAAGCACAGAAAAATACACAGCAACTATTACCAAGCATAAAATCTTAACATAGTCTTAAAAAATGTATCTACTCCCCATATTATAGAATATCTGAAGAAAATTAAATATTTCCAACTTCTATAGAAAATAGAGGTTACACTTCAAACCATACAAATAGGTTTTGAAAATAATTTTAAAAAACTTCAAAACCACTTGAAATGTTTTGAAACATTTCTGAATAAAAAATCAAGTTTCAACACACAGGGGTTAATAAGCTGGTAAAACAAATAAACAATCAGTCTTCCTACAAAGCGATAATTTGTGGAACCAACTCCCTAGAGGATTCTCCATAACTGCTTCAATCTTAATCTATTCAATTTGAGACTCTTGGGTCTTGTACAGAGTGAACATTATTGTAAAACAAATTAAACTGTCAATCAACTACTTTGCTTTGAGAATAATTTTTTAAAGTAATGTTTGGTAACAATTTGTCCAAGTTCCAGCAATGAGCTATAAAGATTTCCTTTTGAACCTCACCAAACACAGAAAAGAACTCTTCCTTCTCCAGTTAATCGTTTAGTTTGAGATATTGTAAGTTGTGTTATGTCTAAACATAAACTTCATTTTAGATTCTTTTGTTGTTGTGTGCAAGTTTTTTTTTTATAACCAATGACTATCTTGTCTGAAATTGACTAATTTTTGTGTCCGACAAGTGTTTAAATTTTGACTGATATTCATATCAATTTGTGTAGTGTTAATTTTCCAAGTTTCTGAATTATGCCTAAGCCTTGTAAATGACATACTGCAATTAAACAATTCACTTCTAATTTTTTTAAAAGTTTGCATCTTGCTTGCACTCTATTATCTTTCATAAGTTATTAAGTTAAGAATTCTTCCAAAATATTCTTTGTCCTTGAAATTAAAATCACATTTTTTTTCTTATTTAAAAAGAAAAAAAAAACTCTTACAAACCATTCCTGACACATGCTTGCACCTAATGTTGAATGTATATTTTATATTCAGTCCATGATTTTCACCAAAACAAAGTCAAATTATCACTTTTCCATGAACAATTGTTAAAAAGTATTCATGCAAGTAATACAAAATGGAGCAAACATTAATGTTACTTCTATGATAGCAGTGGGGATTTTGACACCAGCCTATTATTATTCATGCTAACAAAATACATGTTAAAAGCTTATTCAAGTAGATTCTAGAATTTTATTTTAATTAGAAACAAGTGGTCATCTTGCTTAAACAATTATATTCCTCTCTTGTATTATTTTATCTAAAATTTGTCTTGTTTACCATATGAACTTTGTAAGTACATTCTATGCTTGACTATTATCTTTTTTATGCTTTTTAGCAAATGATATCTGAAGTGATTAACTTCTTTACAAATTTGGTGCGGGCAGCTTTCCTACCTGAATCCCTTGAAAACCTTCCTCATCCAGAACGTGAAAAGTATGGCATATGGCCTGAGAGTAAACAAGATTTACCTTTTGCTTGGTTGCCTCACTGTGTTCGTTGCGTTCGGTGAGTCGGAATTCACAGAGATTTTTTTTTTTTCTTTTTCAGTTATTTCAGAATATTCAGTATATTTACACTGCGTGCTGTAAATCTTTTGATAAAAAAAGGATGACTTTTGAAAAATGTGTTTGTGGCTAATAGTTACAACCAACATGTTGAAAAATATTTGCTTCATGAATGAAATATATTTTCATCATTATTCTATATACATTTTATTTATTTCCAAGTATATATATATATATATATATATATATATATATATATACATTTGTATTAATTTCTTTTACATTTGTATAAAAGAAAAATTTCAAATGCAAATTCAACATAAAATATCACAAGACAATATGGAGATGTACCTCCTAAAATAATATTCACTTTCAGTCTCTTAATTTACATAACAAGATAGTTTTGTAGGTTTCTGAGATTAATTTATTTATTGTTGTTTTTACATTCTCTGACTTCTTTCTGATAAGATGAAAGAAAGATAATTGAAAATTTATCTCAGAAATTCAGTCAATAAAAAGAATTTTGTCTTCTACTATTAGACAATAAAGAAACAATGGTGTAAAGAAATTGAACAAGAAAAGCTGCAACTATATGACTAATTTGGCTCCCTGGTGAAATTGGTAAGGTCTTATCCATGTCATGTGTGTATCTAAATATATGGGATG
The DNA here is from genome assembly GCA_037127315.1 of Ascarosepion bandense. Taxonomy (NCBI): domain Eukaryota; kingdom Metazoa; phylum Mollusca; class Cephalopoda; order Sepiida; family Sepiidae; genus Ascarosepion; species Ascarosepion bandense. Next base: position 3,818,722 of record JBBBDQ010000571.1, read on the forward strand.
TAAGTTGAAATCTCATCACAGCTGAATTTTTTTATTTTTGATCCATATTAAACAAGCTGAGAATTACAATAAAAGCTAGAAAGATCAAAGATAAACATGTCATAAATTTATACAAAAGTTTATATTAGGAAAATATGGCCTAAGAATTTTAAGAAAAAAGAACAATGCATTTCTTTTAGAAAAACTATTATTAAATTTTGATATGAAATGAGCAAATGCCAAAAATGAAAAACTATTTTATTACTCTTGTTTAATCAGTTATTAATCTGACAACAACAATCAGTAATTATTTACCTGCTATTACTGATGCATATATGGCTGTCTACCTTAAAATATGAACATGTGGATGTTTGAAAGATTTAGACTTTCTATTGTTTACAGTTTATAAAGATAGAACCTTTATCATTCTAAATTAAGTTGTTTTAGGTAATACAGAATTGTCTTTTGTATTTTATTTGTAACGTGTAGGGAATAGAAAGGTTAACATAAATTTGATGTTAATGTTTATATTAATATAGAACTAATTTAAAATATATTTCTGAAAATAATGAATCTTCATTTATAAAATAATGTTAATTACTTATCAAATACAGTCTAAGATGAAAAAGTAAATATTTATTCTTCAGTTGTTGACTTCAGAAATAGATTTAATTCTATTGTCTAGAAAATGTTCATAGAAATCTTTTACCATATAAAGTTTTCAAAATCCTTCAATCTTATTTACATTTAAGAATATCATTGGAATACACTTGCATGTGAGATTTTTAAAAAAATAAGAGAATTTAATCAATTTGTCACACAATACTTTTTCATTACTTATTTTAAAAATCTGACAATAAATATAAACAGTAAATACCATCAAAAATGCTTTTAAATATTAACTTTTTCTAATTAGTCATTAATCTATTGAATAATTTAATTAATATTAGAATTTTACTGTTATTTTTTCTCACTAATAAAATTACTTGACAGTCTTTTAAGAAAGATTATATCTTTATAATTGGTATCCAAAATTAGAATTTAGCTAGAAAACATTTTGAAATTAGAAAACTAATTTTTGGATTGTGTTCACTTTTTCACTTTATTTTGGTTTAATTTTTTGTTTATTTTATTTCTTCATTATTTTTAAATATATTAAATATATACATTTACAACATACACGTTCTATTTAATAATTACTTCAGATAATTATATGCAAAGAATGTCTAAAAAAAAGTAAGGTACAAACATTTTACTAATCCAATCTGTTTATTATTATTATTATACAAAGAAAATATGTGTATGTTACTAATTTTATTATGCTACTTTTCCACATAGTTACACTCGAGATCGGTGCACAACCAGGTAAATACTCTCTTTGGAGAATATAGTGTTAAGTAACTACATTTGAGGGTTCCAAACAGATGATAGTTTTGATTTAGTTCTTTCAGATTAAGTGGTGGAAACAGTCAAACATACCAACCATATTGTTGGAATCACTCTTTTGACCATGTGACATGGCTATATTGCAAGATGACACCATTATTTGAATATTCTGGCCTCTTCAGTCTCTGTTTCATAATATCTGGTTTAAATTTCTTCACTGTGTAATATGAAGTCCATGAACTGCACATTTTTTGCATACTTGAACACATTTGCCATCAATTTCTTTGTCGTTTGATGCTTCTATGTCATGAAATCAACCTTTGCTTCCAAGGCAATATGATTCACCCAGGTTATTTATAATAATATACTCCATGAATTCTTATATGCAGTTCCAAAAGTTGAAATACCTTGAAACCTGAGATGAAACTTTCTGGTATCCTTCTTATGGACAATTTCATGAACTAAACATTGAAAGATCAAGTTCCTCAGCCATATCAAAAAGTTTGCACTCTCTATCATGATGAAAAAAAGCTTCAATGTGGACAATGATGTCTTCTGTTGTTGATGAATACAAGGCTTGTCCTGCAAATTCATATGTTACCTCCGTGAATACTCTACACAAAGTAAATACCTGCTCTCTAGTCATTAGATGTTCGTGGTGAATTTCTGTTTGATTTCGTTCTAAACATGTTATGGATTTAAAACATTCACAATGTTTTAAATTCAGTTGATTCATTCTTATCTCTACCTTACTTTATGAATATTCTTTGTAAGAAAGGGATTATGTAAACTTTAATTTCATTTTCTTCAGAAAAATGCAAATCAAATAAAAAATTGTTATTTTTATTTTGATTACAGATTAAAGAATATGTTGCTTTGTTTCTCTCTTTTCAGGTCCTGTGTCAGTTCTTTATCCAGTCTTGATCTCCCCAATGTCTCAACAGAGTTGATCCAAGAATTAGCCTTTGATATGCGCACACATTGCATGTTCACTCTACTTGAACAAGCCATTACAGGTAAGTTAAAAGACTTTTCTCTTCATTATTACTACAAAGTCTATTAAAATTAAAATACTATGGCTGTTAATCAGTTTTTTTTTTTTTTTTTTTTTGTGTGATGCACAAGACCAATTCTTTTAACTCTATCAATAGGCATCATATTAGCATCTGTTTTTCAGTACATTGCAACAATATAGTGTCTAGATTTCAAACTGAACATTTATCTGAGTAATTCAAGAAAATATTAAATTCTTTTTTTCACCTGCTTTTTACAGAAGTAAAATCTTTGCATTCAAAAGAAACTTGGGCTGTGGAATCAGATGATGAATATGGAGGGACTACTCAACTGGTTAGTTTTGTTTGTTGCTTCTCTTAATTTATTTTTCTTTATAACTATCAACCTGTTACTGGAAATCTGATTTAAGCTTTATTACTCAACAACAGGGAGAAAAACCACAAATGTTTGTCATTACCAAGTAGCAGCAAAAATCCTTTAATCTGCACTGATTATAAATTACTTTTATCCTATGAATTGCAAATTGTGAAGAAAACAAAAAGCAAGATCAAAATATGTAAGGCTGCATAGAAACTTTGAGTCTTGTTTTTTTGGTGGGATAAGGTAAATGACTAGCAGTTGCTAATTAAAGTTTGAAACCTTTTCCTCAGTTCCTATTTTTAATGTCAAATCTATCACATTTGAAACTTGGTAATTATTGCATGAATTAATTTTTAATGTACAATTTGCAAAAGAGACTTTTTCTCTTTTTAACATCAGGTTTGAATCAATTTTTGGTTGTACTGAAAAAAACTTCAATGCCCCCCTTATATATATATATATATATATATATATATATATATATATTTATTTATTTTTAATCATATCACCCCGAGCAAGGTGGTAATGCCACTGATGTGCAGGGGGCTACATAGGAGTGAAAAGATTGGAAAAGAGAAAACCGGAAACCGCATCCTAAACAGGAAACAAGGGGTGAGCCTCTTCACCTGTTCAATAGACATGGGTGGAGTGCGAACCAGGCGATAGTTTAGTCTATCTTCTCCAATTGGGAAAAAATTTAAAAAAAAAAAGTTGAAACTGAGAAAAAATGAAAAGGAAAAAAAAATTTTTTTTTTCCTTCAAGTTTCAACTTAGTTAAAGTCGAAAGAAGCCTTCGAAGCTAAACTAATTTACAGAACCTTCTCTAGCAAGTTTAAATAGACGAAATAAATAACCCTTTGGTTGTCCAGCTGAAAGGAAAATTTGGGTTATCCTATCCAGATTCTCAAGATTAGCTAGAGCCTTTATCTTTTCCTGCTCTATTTTTAGCTTGTGTTGGAGGTCACGTGTCATCTCTCGTTTCTTCCTCCTCACCAGGGCTTCCAGCCTCTCCATCTCCTCTTCTTGAGCTACTTTCTCTTCCTGGAATTCTACCTCAGCTTGTAACGCGGCAGCCCTCAATGCAAGATTTTTCTTCTTGAGGAAGACTAAATAAATTTTTGAAAAGTCATTAAATAACCCAACACATGGTTGATATGTCATAAAATTGGTCAATCTTTCATATAGCCTATATCTAGATATAGTTACAATGGAAGAATTAAATTTTCATGAAATAATCTTATTTATATTCTCTCTTCACAGCAACTCAATCAGTAATTCGTAAATAATCTAAAAACTATCAATTTCTTTTTAACAGCCTGCTCTATTTGAGAATATTGTTAATGAAACCATCCAGCATCTTCATGAAGTGGTCATCCAAAATCGCAGTGGAGAATGTCAGGTAAATTCTTGAAACATTATAAATTGCTACCTGCTAATTCCCTGATGGCAAAATAATCAAGTTTCAAGTCTGAATTGTTTTTTATATTTTAAATACTACATTTATTAGAAATTATATTCAGTTTTAAATACAGAAGGTGTGATGAAAATGGCTTCCAGAGGTTTTTGCCAGACAAAAAAATTAGCCCTCACAACACAGATGTCCATTTCAATTTTATTCAAATTGTGTTTGCACATCTTTATTTTAATTCAGTGGCAGACCTAGAAATATTTTTTGCAAAATCAAAAAATCTAAAACCTTAAAAAATACTCTGCTTATTACCAAATAAAAATTCAATAAAATCTTATCTGATTATTTTTTTTTATTTTTTTATTTTTTTTTTTTTCACTGCGTGATTTCCCCCCCCCCTCAACCAGGGTGGGGATTGTTTCAGCTGAATATGAGGGAAATGTCTTATTTCAAACTCACTCAAATCATGTGTACATTAAATGCCACAAACACATCAAGTGCATATACATTACATCTGCTCATACAAATCGCACTCTTTTTAAGATATGCATTTAGATTTACACAAATGCATTCAGCTTAAAATTTGGAGACAAGTTCTTGTTTCTCTCTCTCTCTTTCTCTTTAACAAAACTTCTATTAGAGTTTTAACCTTTTTATTTGATAACAAACTAATTTCTGTTTTCAATAATAAAATTTACTAAAGTTGTAGGTTTACTTATTTCATTACAAATTATTTGTTGTGTTGTTCAAATTTAACATGCTTATTTCAGTAATTATTGCTGCATAGATTCATAATGTAATTTTAAAATATTACTTCTTTAAAAGGATTATTTGAAGATCTTCAGTCACAGATATTAGTTATTTTGTTTCTTTTTAGTTTTTGGTGTTAAAAAAACAGTCCCCATTGCAGAAATTTGTTTTGCATTTTTCAGATCTTCAGCCAATGCATAACTCAAAAAGAAGCTACAACTTTATGCATTCAGCTTCTACAAGCTTTTGCTGTGTGTCTACAAAAACTTGCTTTTATGCAACACCACATTTGTACAGATTCCAACAAGTCAGTTCTGTATAATTCTTTATTTATTAAATAAATGACCACTTGAAGGAAAGATCTTTTCTATAAAATATTGTATTCCGTTATTTATATTCAATTAAATATGAATCCGTGAAAATTATAGCACTTCACTATCACGGATTTATAGAGTAAACTTTTATTAATTTGTTGTATTAATATAGACTCACATTAGGATCACATGAATTTAATATGAGTAATACGGGGGGGGGGGGCATCTGTAGCAATGTTCTTCAATTGGCATAACTCTACTGCTGTTCAAATGTAATGTGTATTATGCTTTTGGATTTATTTACATTTTTGCTGATATGTATTCATTAAAGAATTTTTTCATACAGTATAAAATATTTGACTATAATCACAAGTCAACTGTTTTATAAATTCTGACAAAGAATGACTTCAAGATCTACAATTGTCCAATCTAAAAATATTAACTCAATTGAAGTACATTTATCATATTATTTAAACAATGCAAATTAAAATTTTGATTAATCTATAAAACTCAAAAATATTTTTAAAAAAAAATGGATTTAACAAAGACTAGCATGGTTAATTTCAAGAGACTTGACTTTTATATTATCTGAAAAAATTGCACCATTATTGAATAAGTTGTAAGTATAAGAAAATGAGTATGCATTTTACCATTACCTTTAATTTTTGTTAAGTAATGTAAATATTAGAGAAATTAATGTTTAGTCTTTAATGTGCTTTGAGCTAATTAATGTCTGCCTTATTTTATTTTTTTCAATATTTTTCAAAATGGAAGAGTTTATTTTTTGTGACATATCTGAAAATTTGGTGCAGTAAATTTTTAATCATTTTGTTAACTATATTTAATCAGTTTGTTTGTCAAGATATTTTTAAATAACTAAAGAACAGTCAGCAATTTTTGTTTTTTACCAAACTAGAGAAAAACAAATTACATCTTTGCTTTGATAGTTGAAGAGTGCATCAATTTGAAATGCCATGATGAAAAGCAATAATAAGGTGAAATTAAACAAGTAGTGAAATAATTATAGTGAAAATACTTCATATGAAAAATAATATAAAAACTAAAATAATTTTGTTTTACAGGTCTGATCCACAATCTGATTCAGGTGATGCTATCCCTCCATTGGTGAGTGCCTATATATCCAAAATATACCTTGGATAACCATTTTTGCATCTTCGAAGTATAAAATCATCTTTCGTAAACTTCACAAATTAATGTGTTCATTATTTATGAAAATTATGACTATAATTTATGCATTGTTTAAAATATCAAGAAAAATTATTTCCAGTTAGATTCAAATTTGAGTTTATTCATTATTTATTATTAACTAAATAGTTTGGTCACTTGGTTTTGGTAAGATTGGTTTTTATTTGGTATTCAGTTTTCTATGCTTTAGAAACCATGCTGCTTTTAATATAGATGCTTGTTAATTTTTGGCTACTTTGAAATATAGGAAAGCTTTTTTTTTTTTTTTTATATATGCAGAATCCCACTGTTAGGAGGAGTTAATTGTTGGATGATAATTTATTTTGAAATAACTTTTTGTGGGAATGTCTTGTGAAGAAAATGCTCATTTAGACAACATGATGATGAAAATGAGTAAACAAAACAAAACAACTATTTTGTGGAAGTTGTCTTGGCCATGGACTTTTTGGGACATAGAACTATGGAACTTCTTGATCCATTAAAATCCTGTCCAATTTTCTTTGTCAGAAGTCTTTCTTTTTTTTTTTTTTCTTTTTTTTTTTTTAAATTATGTCCAAATTAATTATTTTTATTGTGTTTACTCTTAATGCAGAACAAAATATTATCATGAGATGTTTTTATCATTAGTCATGCATTTCTGGTTGACTTGCTTTCAATTCATTAACTATATTTTTGTGTTAATCTATTTTGTTAATTTATTATTTTAAAGTTGTTTTCCTCTTAATGTTTGATAATGTACTTCACCTATTTGGTACCTAAAATAGAAACTGTCTCTTTGTTTTATTTAAATTAAACTTGCAAGATCCATTTATCCTTGCAGGTTTTTTTTCACTCTCAGTCAGGAAACTGATTTTTATTTGAATATTACAATTAGTTATCTTTATAATCATCATACATAAACTAGGTGAGTGAGTGAAGAAAAACCTCCACTTTTTTCCTTATTTAGTTTTTCCTCAAGTTACAAGAAAAATAATTCTTTACTTAAAGTTATCAAGATAATACTAAAAATGTTAAAGACATTAGATATTAACTCTGTTAATTACAAATTGTCTCTACAAGAGTATGCTGAAAAGTTTTTGGCCTAAGAGATTTTTGAAAATTTTCATGGTTGATCTTTTAGTCAGGTTTTGGGAAGTGGATTGGGCTGCGAACTTTTTATCACGACCTAATAAATAAATATTTAGTGAATAAATTGATGGATTTTTAATTTTAATTATAAACCCCAAATAAAAGAAAATTATTTGACAGATCATGCTGATATTTAAAAAAGTTATCATTTTGCTTTTCATCTTCATGGAAACCTTGAAACAATTTTGCTTGCATGTCTTGTTTATTATATAGGACAAACGTTTAATCATAATGCTGAGTAATTGTAATCACACATATCAACGAGTGATACCAAGGTTGATTGAAAACCTTGATAAACATGGCTATGTTGAAATGGATAAATGCCTTGAGGTAAGCATATATTTTTAATGTGAAATATAATTATTTTCTAACAATGTCTTTAACACTATAAGTTTTTTTTTTTTTCTTGTATATTGAAATTTTCAGTTTTGAAAGCTCTAGAATTTTAAGTGCTCTTTTATTTATAAATGAAACATTGTGTTGGAATTGGCAATACACTTTGATTGCTTGAAAATTGCAGGAAAATGGATTTTATACTACACAGTTAAAATAATGCTTGTAAAGAAATAGGCTTTTCAATGTTTTAATGATTTTTCTCTTTCTATAATTTCAATTACCTCTTCAGCAGTTGTATTTTAAAATCCTGTTTTATGACAGCTAACATGTGTTAAGAACAATCCAAGTTAAGATTACTTCCTTCTAAAACAAAACAATATGTTGAGGAAAAACAATACCTTTAGTTAATTGGTATTTTAACATTTTGGTGATAGATTTGTGTTTTTCATTTAAAGATGTCCCAGGCCAAGTATCTGGAATTGGACCACAGATTGTTTGAAGCATATATTGAAGAGAAATCTAATCCTATTGTTGGTGTCATGGAACAAAATATGTACCGTGGCTGTTTTGATTGGAATACTTGTGGTAGGCCAATAGGTAGGTGTTTGTTTCTTTCATATATAAGTATGGTTTGTAAAGTACTTAGGAATGTAACAAAGCCTGTTTATGGTAAGAATATTGACTAAGAAATTGAAATAGATTAACAGATAAGCCTCAGCATTATACAACAACTTCAAAAATTTAGTACAAAAAAAATGTCTTTCAACCATCTTTAATATCCACCAGCACTTTTTGTTTCTGGCATTGTGCCCCCCACATACTCCTGCTGTTGCCATATATGTTAATGTATACAGAATTTCTTTTTATTGATTTCTATTCAATGCATGAAGGTAGATTGTTCTCCTTCCAAGGTTAGAGAATGACACCTAACAAATGATAATGGTAAAATTAGCCATTTCCATACAGAAAATATTTACCATCTTTTGACTGAACAGTTAGTGTTACTGTTATTTACGTTATTTAAATTTGGACTATCGTCCTCATCTTTGTTGAAAACCAATTGAAATCAGACCTTTCACTTGAAGAATTTACTAGTATCCTGGTAGTATTTCTCAATGGGAATGTTGACATTCTGTGTACAGATAACATTCTTTCAACTAGGGTCTGACATATACCAGCAGAAGGAAGGCTTAACTATAGGTTCACTGTTGTCACAAGTGGTAGTGAGTATATACAAGAAAGATGGCTTTAGGAATGGCTCCACTAAAGCCAACACTATATCTGAGATATGTAGAAGACAACTTCATACTCTGACCTCACCAGGAAGCTGTACATATACTTTTGGACCATTTGAACTAAAATCTTTGATCCAGTTCACAATTGCAGAAGTCAAGATTTTTCTTGGACATAATATTAGGCCATTCCTTTCTTTTCTTAGTGTTGACTGGGCGGGGGGGGGGGGAGAAAGGTTTGCATCTGGCAATCCTCCCTTGATAGCAGCTGTCATATCTGAAGCTTTGTTCTTAGTTTGTTCTCTAAAGACTGCTGAACAGCTCAGAGACAACTAAGGACCCAGGTCAACCAGTACCTGGTGATACATGTTCTTTTTCTTCATTTCTAAAGTGGGTGTTGACCCTATTCACCAAAGAAAGAGTGGGATTAAGATTTTCTGCACTGACTGCTTTTGAACAATTCTAGCCTCTTAAGACTTGACAATACTACTCACTCTAGGCATTGCTATGTAAGGTAAAGCTATTAATTCTAAAAATAAATCAAAGATTAGTCAGATACTGAGGGTTATTGATTGCCTCATGAGATGCAAAGTCGAAAATGAGGGGTGTCTATTTTTGTCATGTCTCTACACTCATGGACTGAATAAAAGTTTCAGTTCAAAATTTCATTCATTCTAGTTCATTAAGTTATTGAATATGATGACAGACCACTGAAGAAGAACAGAGAGTACAATAATTGAAACACAGTACAATTGATATGAGTATACTAGTCCAACAGGAAAGTTATTTAATTTTGTCATTGCTGATATTGAATAATGAAAATAATTGGCAATATTTTTTAAAGAATTATGGGAAGAAATATAAATTTTTTTTTTTTTTTTTTTTTTTTCAGGCGTAAGAAATTATTTGAAAGAAGTGTTGATGGGAATGATTGAAGTTCATGCAGAGGTGTGTATTGCTGTCTTAAGTAAATCTTATTTAGCCTTTTTAATTTGATATCTACTTATAAATTGAATCTTTTGTCTTATGTGAATTGCATTCATACATCATAGATTAATACATTGTCCTGAAATACCTCCCCTTTTATGAGAAATAACAGCTTTTTCTAATTAATCACCTGGAGAGTGTTATGGATACTTGTTTGGAGTCCACCCTTAATTAGTGGTAGAGTAAGAATTGCCAACAATGGGTAAAAGAAGCTGATATTAAAATAAGAAATATCTATTAATTGTAATACATTTTATAAAATGAAGAAGTAGATTTGAAGAAATAAAAGCTGATTGGTTAGTAGATATATTGGCTGGAAAACAACATCCAGTAGGTGCCCATTACCTGTGGTCAACCAAAATCTTTCAATTATCTCAACTACTTAACTCATGGAGCAATAGGACGCTTCTCCATCTTCAAGATGATGCAAAGCCTGAATGGAGGACTGTTCTCGTATGCAAGGAGCTTGCATTCTTCAACATAAGATGTAGCAGCCCTCAGTGAATATTAAACAAAGGCAGAATTGACAAAGTGGGATCCAGATATACAATCTTCTGAAAAAAAAAAGCTCCAGAATACCACATACATGAAGTCAGTTTTATGATCAGAACATCCCTGGTGCAAGCACACAATTTACTCCCTAAAACCATCAACGAGCACCTTATGTCCCTCTGCATTCTTCTACCTCATGACAACTTCCTGACACTCATCTTAGGCTACACTCTAACTCTTGACTCTGAGTTGAGTCTAGAACAATAAAATGTGGGAAAGTGTCTAGTTGCTCAAGCAGACCACTGACCATGCTATCTCCTTTCCTCATATAAAAAACCATATCAAATATAACAACACCAAAAAATGTCGCAAAATTGAAAAATGGAACTATATTAATAGAAGTTCACAATCCAAAACATGCTAAATCTTTACTTCAAACACATAAATTTCATGATATTATTATCAAAACTTATTCCCACCCAACTCTAAACAGCTCCAAAGGATACATTAGAAATAAAGAGCTTTCACTATGCACAACAGACGAAATTCTAAATTAATTAAAAAAAACAAGGCACTACTAATGTGAAAAGAATCTTAATCAAAAAAAAAAATGAAGAGATAATATACACTAACACCTACATACTAACTTTCAACTCTCCTCAATTACCAAAAACAATAGACATTGAATATGAAAGAACCAGGGTGGAACAATATATTCCAAACCTGTTACAGTGCTACAAAGATTTGGTCATCACAAAGACCAATGCCGAAGGGAACAAATGTGAAAACTGTAGCCAAATAAATCCAAACCATCAGGAGGAAAGTTGTCCAAAAACAGCTTTTTGCTCAAACTGCCAAGAAAACCACCATTCACATTCCAAAAATTGCCAAACTTACAAACAAGAGAAAGATATCATAACTAAATATCAAAAAAATATTACATTTCAGGAAGCCAGAAAGAAGGTGACAAGTTACTAAAGTGACACATGTGCAATGGTAGCTCAAAAAGCAAATAAAATACATACCGACAACCTTTCGGACTATTCTTCCCAAACTCTAAATTTCATGAAGGAACTAAAAAACCTACTTGATGAACTTAAAACTCTCATTATGGAACTCGGAACAAACTCTAATATTCAAATTAACAAGGAACAACTCATCGACACTGATGCCAAAATAAATGAAAATAGAAAACTTACAAAAAAAATCTCGAAACAACCACCCATAAAACGACACAACCTCACGATCCAAAACCAGAAAGATCCCAATCTCTACCTAGATTAAAAGCAAATAACTACGTAAACAGACGCAGTAACCGATAAATTAAAAACAGAACAAAAAAGCAAAAACCAAAAAATAACAAATCAAAATGTAAAAACAAGCTGAAAAACACAAGAACCAAAAACTAAATCCAAAAATCACAGATAAACACAAAAGAAAGAAAGACCTGAAAATATAGACTTTCAAAACAACTGTACAGAGTATAATACATTAAAAAAAAACAAAAAACTCAGTTAAATCAATAAATATGGAACAACCAAATGTAAATATAAAAAAAAGACTCACATAAAATTATACAATGGAACTGTAGGGGAATTAATGCTAACATTATAACATTAATGAGCTACGTCTACTAATAGCAAATTTAAACCCTTCTATTATTTGTTTACAAGAAACCTTCCTCAAAGACAACAAAAAATAAACATCAGGAAGTACCAACAATACAATCAAATTAAAATAATGACCTCCGTGCATCTGGTGGCACATTCATATTAGTACGAAACGATATACGACATAGCCATATAAAGCTGAAAACAAATTTACAAGCAACAGCCACAAACATAGCATTACACAAACAAATAAGCATATGTTCTATCTATATTTCTCCAAATGAAAACGAAATGCAAAACATAATCAAACAACTCCCAACTCCTTTCATGTTGCTTGGAGATTTCAATAGCCACAACCCAATATGGGGTAGTAGAAACATCAACCAAAGGGAAAAAACTTGAAAAAAACTCATACTCAAATACAATCTCTGCATATTCAACACCCATACCCTTACATATCTGTGTTCATATTCAGGCAAATACTCGGCTATTGACCTAACATTAAGTGACCCATCTATCTTCTAACATTAAGTGACCCATCTATCTTTATGGACTTTTCCTGGTCTACATTCGACAACACCTGCGGAAGTGATCACTTTCCCATTGTCCTTGAAAGTCTAATTCTCAAAAAAACAAAGCTCAATTGCAATAAATAACTAGCAATCCAACTATGTCGGTAAAATAAACTCTGCCAAATGGAGGCTAAAAAGGGCAAACTGGGAAGGATTTAAAGAAAAATGTAAACAACTGCTCATTGAGATGAAAGGAATAGGGATAGAAAATTCAATTGAGCATTTTACTAATACATTAAGAACAATAGCAAGAATACATCTCAAAAAAACAGAGCATCTACAAGAGAAACAAGCCATGATTTAACAGAAACTGCCCAGAAGCAATGAAACATAGAAAAGTGGCACTGCAAAAGTTTAATAAAAATTCCACTACTCAAAATATAAATGAATTAAAAAGCATTAGCATGAAGAACAATAAAAGAAGCCAAAAGAGAGTGCTGGAAAGAGTATGTTAACAGCCTTAACACTCTTTCAAAAACAAAAATAGTATGGGATATGATTAGAAAAATATCCGGAAAAAATGAAACTTCACCAATAAAACACCTCAAGTCAAACAACAGCAAGGCAACCAGCAAACAAGAAATAGCAAATCTACTAGCTGAAACTTTTGCATGAAATTCAAAAACAAGTGAATGCCAAAGTTTAAAAAAACAAACAAATACAAGAAAGCGATAAATTAAACTTTACATCCAAAAACACTGAAGACTACAACAACCTATTCTCTTTCTCAGAGCTACAAAAAGCTATTGAAAACACAGCAATAGGTCCAGAGGAAATACAAAAACACATAACACATTTATAAAGCAATTGCCACAAGAGTCCCTAAATTACCTTCTAAACGTATTCAACAAAATCTGGATAAATGGAAAATTCCCCAAAATATGGAAACATTCAATTATCATTCCTGTTCTTAAAGCAAGGAAGATGATAATCCCCTAAACTACAGACCAATGTCGTTAACCTGTTGTCTTTGTAAAATTATGGAAAGGATGATCAATACAAGACTAAACTGGTTCTTAGAAAAAGAAAAACTCATCTCGAAAATTCCAAGGCAGATACCAAAAAAGAAAAAGCACAATAGATCATATGATTAGGCTAGAAACCGCCATTAGAGAAGCAAATCTAAATAAGTAACACCTCATTGCCATATTTTTTGATTTAGAAAAAACATTCGACCAAACATGGAAGTATGGAATAATGAAAGACATACATGAAATGGGAGTAAGAGGCAAACTACCAATCTTCATGAATGAATTCCTAAAAAACAGAACCTTCCAAGTGTAAATAGAGCTTACACGATCCAACCACCATAAGCAAGAGGAAGGAGTTCCCCAAGGAAGCATAATATCTCCAACACTATTTATAATAAAAATAAACAACATAGTCAGCAACATAAATCCTGGAACTGGCTGCTTCCTCTATGTAGATGACTTCACCATATACTGTAGATCAAAAAATCTACACACAGTGGAAAGACAACTGCAGCAATGTCTGAACCAAATAAACAGATGGACAACCAAAAGTGGATTCAGAATATCAAAAACTAAAACCAAAGGCATATATTTTTGCCATCAAAAAAAAAACTACACAATGATCCAGAACTAAAATTAGTTAATGAAAAAATAGAAATAGTACAACAACATAAATTCCAAGGAATGATTCTCGACTCTAAATTGACTTTCATTCTGCACATAAAGTACTTAAAAACAAAATGTTTCAAAGCACTACAATTAATACACACAATAGCTCACACACAATGGGGAGGAAACAAAGAAACATTACTAAAACTCTACAAAGCATTAGTTCTATCAAAATTAGACTATGGCTGCATGATCAGCCCGCAAATCCTACTTAAAGACGCTTAACACAATATACCACAAAGGACTTAGACTAGTGCTCAGAGTTTTTCCTACCTCACCAATTAAAGTCTGTATGTGAAAGTCAACACGGAACCACTGCAAGTTATGAACAGAAGTCCAACCAAAACCCAAACAACAAATCAAACATACCACCATGGAAAATTAAAACTCCAAACATAATAACAAATTTTAAAAAATTACATAAATCAAAAACTCATCCCATTACCTACATCGAAAAGCTTACTGAAATAAAAGAAACACGCCAAAATTACATAGAAATTTATACTGATAAGTCAAAAGACGAAGGTAGAACTGGCAGTGCAGCAGTGACAAATCAAACAACAATTCAAAAGTGCCTACCAAATGAAGCATCAATATATACTGCAGAAGCCACAGCCATTGAGATGGCAATAGACATTACATCAAAAACCAAAAATAATAATTTCTAAAATCTTCTCAGACTCACTATCAGTAATAACTTCATTAAAAAATAAAAAACTAGTGAACCTCCTAATAAAGCTTCACACCAAACAAAAATATTGTCTTTTGTTGGATTCCTAGTCACATAGGAATCAAAAAAGGAGACCAGATGGACAAGGCAGCAAAATCCGCATTAAGACTAAAAATAGATAAAGACATCAAAATACCACATGCTGATATGAAACCCAAAATAAAAAAGCTACTTATGAAAAATGGCAACAACATTGGAACAATAACGTGAATAACAAGCTCTTCCAAATCAGGACAACTTTAGGCGAGTGGAAGAAGAGAACAAGTTGTAATATCTAGATTACACATCGGTCACACAAACTTCACTCACTCATTTATGCTTAACAGTCAAACACATACTAGTGGAATGTCAAGCTCTTGCCACCACCCAAAAGGATTACCTTAAAAGTAATATGAAAGACATTTTTGAGAATACCCACACAGATGATGTCCTTGCTTTCTTGAAAGAGACAGGATTTTACACTAAAATATATCTCATCCCAACTCTGACTACTCCACCACAAGGTACCATTCAAATGTAGTAACTCTGATATAGCAACTCTAATACAACAACTATGTCACAACAATTTTGGCATAACTACCTCAATGAGCACAACAACTTGACATGTAAAATAACTTTGATGCTTATAACAATCTTGATATGTACAACAGCCTAAAAGTGCATAATAACTCAGGAGTACAACAACTTTAGAAAGCAAACCATATAAAAAAAAAAAAATTTTTCAGCAAAGGTCAATATGCTGGTTAAACAATTTATTCTATTCTATAAAAGATTCCAGACAGCAACCCTGAAATTGATCTTTGACATCACTTAGATGACTGCCTCTTCAACATAGGACTCTAACAACAAACACAAGTCAGTGAGCTCTAATATACCGATGACAATTGCACTCTGGCCCATAAACTCAGAAACCTCCAGAGTGTACATGAATAATCACCATCAATAGACTGGACCTGGAGAATGTTGAACAACAAATGCATCCACTGAAACAGATGTCAATAACCAAATTAAGTCTTCTATCTATTCAGTATACAGGAAGCTATTCAAGAGTTTTCAGCAATCCTGGGATAACACAAACTACCATGCTCATGGCCTACCAAGCTGTTGTAATCTGCAAAGATGGAGAGCCTAGAAAGCATCAGGACTTCCAACTTCGATGGGCTAGACACCTTGCCCAAATGCCAAACATCTGCCTACCTAAACAAATCCTCTTCTCAGGTCTGGCAAGAAACCATGTGGAGCTTCATGTCATCAATTAAAGAATCAGCTGAAAAACACATTGCTTAATCCAATCAATTGGGAGACAGAAGCTGCAGAAAGAACCCATTTGAGAAGAGCAATCTATGAAAAAATATCCTTCAAAACACCAGAAGATAAATAGAAGAGATGAAGAGAGCACAAACAAAAGCCAGAGCTTTCCATCCTCTGAACGCTCCTATCCAACTATGCAGTGTCTGTGGACAACAGTTCAGATCCAACATAGGACTCATTTCACACAAAAAGAAATGTCAGTGACTATCCCATTACTCAGCATCAAGTTCTGCCAACAAGTTATTATGATGTAACAGAAATCCTTCCCACATATAGGTATAACATTAACTAGATGAAGACATCATTACCATTAATATAATACCTCTATGTGGGAGTTATTTTTGCTGCACCCTATATATATATATATATATATATATATATATATATATATATATACCTGCAATCAGTTGCAGTTCCAAATTTTACTTACCATTGATGGCATCAAATCAACATTTCTAAAGTCATCTGGTCTTTGCAGAATTTTGGTAAACACTTGTCACTTGGGGATGAGAAGTACGGTAGAAAAAATTCAGTTGTACTGAATTTAGTAAATCTTACTAGATTTATTTTGGGTTCAAATCCTACCACTGTCATTCTCCTAAGCATTTTATAAATTCTGGTTAACGTGTTTAAACAGAACTTTCTTCCAGCAGGTTCCAATCTGATTAACTAGTCTTCTATAATTTTTCCACTTGGTATTTCTTAATTTTCTTATTACCTCAAGTCATTAAATGGTTTACATTCACATCATGTTGAAACACTGGTTCCTGTAAGATCATGGAAGTTAAGCAATGTCAACATTGGTCAGTACATAGATGGGTGACCACTTGGGAATACCAGGTGCTGTAAGTTTGGATGTGTGTATGGTATAATGGATAATGGCTCAGAATTGTTAATCAGAGAGCTAATTCCCATAAGAGTTTGTTCTATTCACTTATAGGAGAAGTGAATATATTTCTCTCCCCAATTATGGGTTAATTAGTAAGATTTGTAACACTAAACCATTATTGACTTTAAAAAATTCTTACAATCTAAAAATATTTTCTGGCTTAACCTGCAAATCAATAAATGATATTTCATACATTATTATGATTCCATTGCTCCGTTAGATATATTTCTACACCAAACTCTGGTTGCCCAGGAAACTTACACTATTAGTAAAAGTTCTTCCTCTTCATGAACTAGTGGAAAGATACTTTTTGTTAATCATTTCAGCCCAAGCAAGGCAATAAAACTACTAAGATGTAGGGTGGGGGTTACTGAGTGTTAGAGAATATGAAAAAATAAAACACTATTAAAAAGCAAGAACAGGGATTAAGAAAACAGAAGATAACAATTGACATTTCATTTAAATTGCATTTGAATAGTTAAACTATACTTTGATAATCTTTTAGCATTTCAGAAATTGATAAGTCATTTCATCTTCAGTAACTTTTCCACTGCTGTAATGTAGCAAGGTATTTTCTCTTGAATTAAGTTAATTCAAGAGAATGATCACATGATACCTAAAAACTACCATGAAGGGAAGCAGAAATATGTACTTAGAAAATAACTTTGAAAGAAAAATTTAAGTATAAGAAATTGTAAAATGTTATTAAAATAATTCATATAAAAAAAATAATTTAGTGGAAATTTACAATTTAAAGCTAACAGAGAAAGAACAGAATTAACCAAGTTTCTATTTTGTATGCTGTACAGGAATTGATAAAATTAAATGCATTTTTGTAATTTACAGGAAATGTTTTTGTTTCTTGTTGAATTTTATGAATTATGAAAAAAAGTTTTCTATCAAATTAAGGAAATATAAATATAAACACTTAAACAAAGATCGACACATTTCAGGAAAAGAATTATCTATATGATATGTATAGACTATAAAAGTAACTTTGGAAAATAGAGAGAAGATATGTTTGTTTGTCACAAAGAAAACATTTTCTTTTTTTTGCACAGGTTTATGCCATTTCACCTTCCTTTGTTCCTCGGGTCATGTGTAAAGTGGTAGAGGCTGTTGCTGAGGAATTGTCTCGGTTAATATTATGCAGCACAGGGTTTAATACAAATGGATCCTTGCAAGTAAGTGAAGATAATAATGCTCCTAGTTTCAAACCAGTATACTAAACTATTTTAATTTTTTATCAAGTCGGTATTAAAATAAAATTATATTTTATATAACTGGTAAAGAATTGAGGACTTTGTGGCCTATTATTGCCTCCAAGCTACAAAAAGTGTATTCCATGTGTTGAAAGTTAACTGTTGTCTTTAGTTATCTATTTGTGAATTGGAATTATTAAAATAACTTCCACAGTTGAATTTTTTAAAAAAATCCTTAATACAAGTTATAAAATATGTGTGATAATACAAAATAAATCATTTTTTTATTCAAATTGAAAATAGAAGATGATTGGATAGTAGATTTCAGTTCTTACCAATTTGAACAAATGTTATTGGAATCTTACAGCAATATTGTTTTCTTGATTTATAAAACAACAATGTTAAGTAAAATATTTAAAATAATTTCATATTTATAGTTTCATAATGCATTATATTTGTCAAACAGAAAAAAAAATGAAAATCATTTTGTAAAAGATGAACAAAAATTTCTTTAGTAAAAATTAGTATTTAAGTTTAAGCATATTTGTGTCTTACCAGAGTAAAATGGTGAGATTTATTTACTTATTTTTATAATAAATAGCCATAAATGTGCTAAATGGAGATTTGAACCTGTTCTCTTATGCCTAACTACATACACAAAAAAAAAACTTTCAGCCAATAAACACTTTATTATATAGTGATAAATTATGGTATGGGCAAAAGTGATGGCAATGAAATTAAACATAAATTTTAAAAAATGAGGTAGATGTATGTAGACTCTTTTTACACGTATCAATATTGTATAAATTCTCTCACTTTTCTTTTATATATTTTATAATGCTGATGCACCCCTTTGTTACTCCTCCTCTTCCAGTTGGTCTTTTAGTCCTCATATATATGAGAAAACTTGTCATCTCAGGCTGGTACCATGCTTCTGACTCAAAGAGGAATTCTGTTGCCTTGATTTCTAGGTCCACCCTGGGGTGGTAACACCTGTTAGGGTCCCAGCTATGGGAAAATAGTTAATCCCTCAGACTGGGGTTATTTCTAAGAGAAAAGGCTAGGCTGGGTAAGAAGTCTATAGCTTGGAATAACAACATATCTAAGGAAAAGAAATCTCTGATACAAAATCCTTTACACCTACTCTATAGAATAAGGTGGGCTGAATTCTTTAACCTTGGTTGGTAATCTTTCTAGAGATGGTGTCTCAATAAAACACTGAGTTTCCAGTCACCTAAACTGGTTGATGTTACTAAGGGTATACAGCTGTAAAACTTGCTCCAATATTTCATTACAGTTCAATTACAGAGCCATCATGAAAACCCCATCCAATCCATGCTAGCATGGAAACAGATGTTAAATGACAATGATGATTACAGATGCTGAAGGTAGACATTTTCTGGGTTTTGGCATATGCCTGATAGTCAGGAATCCAAACTTTTGAGTAATTTCAACAGTTGTATAATATCAGGGCTATTATACTACTGTTTTGTGAATAGGTTCTAGACTATGCAATAGTCTCTGATGGTAGCTCTCAATGCCATGATGAAGGGTACTGTTACAACTTTCTCTCTAGGCAATTTAATCCAGGTTATACATGCATCTCCTCTGAGTGTGACTGTCTCACTACTAAATACATTGCTATCTACACATGAACTCAATTAAATAGAACAAAATCAGCAAACCCAGCCTCAAAAAAGAAGTAGACCCCAGGTTTACTATCTCCTACATGTGATGGGGTCTACATTCTAACTTTCCAAAAATGGAACTCCAGCTTCTTGTGGCCAAACATAATCAATTTCTGTCTGAAATAGGTATTAATAACTCTATCCCACTGCAACATAACTACCTAAGTCACCATGGCCACAGGGTCAGCAGCTATATTAAGAACTGTCATCCCTGTGACAGATGCAAAACGAGGACCCTGATCAACCATATATGTGCTTCCATATGGCACTTATCCATAGTACCATATACATTTTCACTCTTTATTGTCCTCAGGCTGATGGAATGCTAATTTTCAACTGAATATTTGCAAATGATGTACTGTTACCATATATGTACAGGAGATGCCCATCTTCACTTTCTAGTTTTGACAAGAGTCTAAAAGTGTCTCTACATCCTTGTAGAGGACAAATTATTTTCTACCTTGCAAGCCTCTCATTGTTCTATCACTATTTCCATGGAAAGTGCTCTGCCAAACTACATTCCTTAACTCCTCCAGTTCTAACCTTCATGGCTAAGACCTACCATGTTATGTACATTGTAGTGAACCGCCCTCATTCCCTTTATATTCCATTGGTGAGATGTAAGTTCCATTTGTGCAGCTTCTTCTCATTAACTGCTGCTTTGTGGAATCATCTTCCCTGATCACTACAATCTTAACCTGTTTATGTCTGAGGGTTAACTGTTATCTAATCCATATATCTGCATAAACTGTCTCTCTTACACTGGCTCCTGGGCCTTGTACAGGGGGAACATCACTATAAAAAAAATAAAGAATTATAAAAGTGAGCATCAAAAAGAAATATCATTTATTACATTACATCGCCATTTTGCTTTCACCACAGGCTCGCCTGGAACTGACAGCCCTACAAGATGCTGTTATCCGTTATCGAACTGATGGAGCCATGTAAGTATGATATTCCTTATTGATTATTTTTTACTTCTTATTAGCAAGCTTTAAGAGTGTGTATATTACTCACTTGGTAAAGACGTTTGTTGATCTTAATCTTTAACAAGTATTTGATATAATTGCTTTGTATTTGAATCTTGGAACCAATATACATAATTAAGGTATAGTTGAAAAACAAAGTAAATAATGCATGATGCTTACATAATTCCTCCTATTTTGCATGCATTTTAGATTAATTTATTGGTTTTGATGTATTTTAAATATAAAGGACTTTTTACATTATCTTCCCATTTACAGCTCATTTTCAAACAAAATATATGTACTTTTTACTTTAGTAATTGTGTTATGGAAATTTCGCAATTTAATGTTATGTCAGAAAATAAACGAAAGCCAATTCATATGATAATTTGATTAAATATTTTCATATTGTCTGTAATTTTGAGAAGTCATTAATCAGGTCATATTTGGACAATTGAATTCATTCTTTTTGCTGTTGTCTCCACAGTGTTTTGACAAATCTATTCTAGGGTCTTCAATTATACTCATCATATGGAAAGAGAGCAAAAAGCTAAAAACATTATCAAAGAAAAAATTTGAAACAATTACATTAATAATTGTAACATGAATTCTTCAGTGTGTTACTGAAAATGAAATAACTTATAAGTATTGTTTTAAATTCTCTCCTTTGTTCTATCAGAAAATAAGAACCTTTTCCTTTCCATAATTGACCAAAAATGTCAAAATGTGAGAAAATAAATACAAAAATAATTCAGTTGTGCAACTAATTCTTGGGATACATATTTTCATATTTACAAAATGTATTAACAAAAATAAAAAAAAAGCATAGAAAATAAAAATCTTTTGGTTTTATTTTGCAGGAAACATTTCCAAGAAGGACTTGCAATATTGCCTCCTGTTGGACCCAATAAGAAGTGAGTCATATTTTTATTTTGTTCTGCCAGTTTAATATGTTTTTTCTCTTTAGCAATAATCTTTGATCCTGTTCTCTGTTGGCTTACAGCACGATGTATATGGTAAGATGGCTTTGCCCACAAAATAACAATGCATTCTAATAAGTTTTTCCCAATCTGATTCTTATCAACGAGTATTTTATATAAGCTAAATTCAAAATTATAAGCAATTTCTAGAAATGATTGACAAGCTGTTGTAAATTGATATGAGTGACAATACATTTAAATTAGTAAATTCTAGTTTAAGATCTCAAAATAAATAGAAGTCCACAAAGTGGCTTCTAGAATATATAGACAAAACCATAAACATCTTTTTCATAGATCATTTCTAAACATCCAAAGCACAATTGTTTTTCTTTCAATGCCTCCTTTAATCAGTGCAACAAATTGTATTCTGCATGAACTGTTTGGCCATTTCAAAGATAGTCAATAAGTAAAATGTTTTTCTTATCTGAAAAGAAAATGTGCCTCCTTTTAGACAGGGACTATTGTTTGGTTTCTGGATCATAATGGTGTAACCATGTTTCATCAATTATGACAAGAACAATCATCAGTATATTTTTGAAAATGCTGCAAAAAATCTTGGAGGTGTCCACTCAATATCATTTCTGTTTGGCATCCAAACATTTAGGAACCCACTTGACTGACAGTTTCTATCCGACTGTTCCTAAATTATAAATGCTGTACATTTGCTGGATGTCTTTCATTTTTAGCAATTCTTTTAGCTGAGATCCATTGATTAGCTAAAATAAGATCATGAACATGATCAATAATTTCAGAATTTGGTACCAATGTCTTGATTTGCAAGATCTTCACAATGGAAATAAGTGCACCATTTTTTCATAGTTAAGCACTTGTCGTCACTCAATGTTTGCATCATGCACTCTTGGATTTCTCTTGATGTTGTCTTCTGCAGGAACATGAATGTCACAATGATAGCTTGGAGTTTAACACTTGAGGATTTCACATATTTTCATGACATGGTTCAATCAATAATGTTACATAAATTAAAAATAAGTGCAAGAATTTGGCAAATTGGCTTTTTACAATATCAAAGAAGACATTTTACAGCAGCAATTAGAAAATAAAGCTCAATTTTCAGGAAGTGTGTCAGGCTGAGAACTTTTCACCACCCTCTTGTAGATTAATGCTGCCAGCAGTTAATTTTACTTTTGTATATGCATTATTAATATTTTTTTTCATCTATATATGTAAATTAAATGACATAGGTTTATATGTTGGTAAACTAAACCAAACCAAATCTATGTATTATTAAAACCAATGCCAAGTATTAACCTAATTTTAAAGAGCGAAGCCAATTTTTGATAAAAATGTGACTGGCATAAAATTGAAGATATCAGATAATGGCTAGACAGTTAAAATCATAACACGAGGATTTCTCAAAATGGATAGATGTGTTATGTATATATTTGCATTTTAAATTATTACAATCCATTTAAATTTTTTTCACATGATTTCTTTTCTAGATGATATTTGATATTGTCTTTAACTTAGTATGACACAAGGCCAAATGAGTTGGTAGGGAGATTGGAAGACTATGTAATACCAGGCTTCCAAGTGGAAAGGGCAAACAAACAAACAAAAATTGCATTCAATTTTTTTATACTTGTAAATTGTCAAAGAAAAACTAATTAAAATCAACGCAAATAACTTAACTTTCCTATAGTTTACTTGTTAAATCTGTAATTTAATTCTAAAAATTTTTGTTAGTTGACAAAATATAAAGCTTTTCCTCTGCTATAAACTTTTGGCAAATCTTCTCAGCTAGTTGTCATATTGATGTAATCTAAAATTTTCTCATATTCTATGCACCATGTTTTAATATTGGTTATGAATAGTGAAAATTTGTTTTAAATGCACATTGATGATTAAAATCTTTCTAGACTTTATCCCATTCTAGTTAATGTTTTCATTTCCAGTTTTTTCTTTATTGTAGACATCATTAAGACATAAAAAGGAAACTAAAAGAAAAAAAAATAAAGAAAACGTTTTAAAAGAATTTCTAATTCCCTGTGGTTTTTAAAAAGACTGAATAGAAATACTTTTACATAGGCTAATCCCTTCTCTTCTAAATATAGATTTTTATTTTTTTATTTTCTTTTTGTAATGCTGACTAACTTTTGGGTTTTGAAATACTTTGGTTCTTATCCATTGATATTTTAGAGTGTAAAGAAATGTAAGAATAAAAAGAAAAATGTTTTTTTTGTAAACTTTAAAGAAAAAATTTAGTTCCTATCAAAAAAGAAAAACAAAAAATTAAGCAAAGAGCTTAGCTTTAAATTTTAAGTACAAGATTTGTTGACAGAAATGCCAAGATTAGCTGGAACTGTTTAGACTCAAATGAATGTTAAAATAGTCATTGTTTCTTTTGCCATAATCACTTTTAAAACATCAAAAGAAAATAAAAGTATGTTGAAACCAATTACAAATTAACAATGCATTTTGAATTACTTTTTCCTCATTTAAATCATTGCATTGATTTTTTAATGTTACAATCAGAAAAGGAAAAAAGAAATTAGTTTGTTTCTAACATGTATCATAATGAATTTAAACAGTCCTACAGAAAAAGAGAAAAAAGTTGACAATAGTAGTATTAGTTTAAGTATATGAATTTCTTGTTAGAATTAAAAACAATAATATCAAAATCCGAATAAATTGTGTTTTGAATTGTAGTTGGCACTTTAAAATCGCAAAAGTGCAACAGGTCAGCTTTTGGGTGTTTAATTTTTTTTATTGTATCAATGAATTGGATTTTTAATGTTTTCTTTTTCTGTCAGTAAAAAATGTGCATGTTGTCTAAGTTTGTTTCATTGATTATATTGTTAGCTGCATGCATTTAGTTAGTAAATTGTTCCCATTTTGTAGGTGTATCCCTTATTTTCATTGTGGTAGGCTCTAAATCAGCTGATATGTGTGCATTTAGAAAGGGCTCTATACTTAGATTAACTTTCTGTTATGTAGAAATTGATAGTAGATGAATATGTCCTTATCTATGTATTTGTCAAAACACACATTTGGATATTTTCAATGTAACATTCATGTTTTATTTCATTTTGAAGGAGAAAAGTTAAAAGAAAGAATAATTTGGAATATAAATCCTATAAAAATATTTTCTCATTCTATTCTCTATAAATTCTCTCCTTTTAAAAGGCTTTCATTTTAGGAAAAAGAAAAAAATTACATTGGTTGATTTTTTTTTTTTTTTTACTCCAGAAAAAAATATTAATCTAAATCGCCATGCTTGTGTATACAGACACCTTACTAAGGTGACATTATACAGTGGCACATATTAGAATCAAAATAATTTGAAACCTTACAGCAGCACCATAAAAAAATATTTCACCCAAAAATAAAAGCTTCAAATTGCATAAAAAATATTTAATGAAAATGGTACAAATTTATTATTTTCATTGAAGATACTGCAGTAAAAACATTTACAGACAAGCAAGTAAATACAATCTAGTTAACAAATATGTGCCATCTTCATAAATGGAAAATGAAGCAATGTACTGGTTGATGAAAACAAAAAAAATATATACAGTTTTTTAAATAATTTTCATCCCTCTCCCAAATTCTAAATTACATATGAAATTAAAAGAAAAAATATATGCATGTTGTTAATGGTTTCCATCTTAAAGCAACACTAGACAATAGAAGCAATTCATATAGTCAGTCTTAAATTAAACTTAATGCAATAGTGAAAAAAAAATAACTTTCATGTTTGAATGAGTGGACAGTCTGATATTGATTAATGAAATTATTATGAAATCTGTAAGTATATAAACTACCAAAAATACCCACTTTTGCTACCTGCACAATTTGTATCTAGTTTCTCTAATTATAAGGATTTGTTATAACTCAAGACATCATTTGAGTCCCACTTTCAATATTTCATCCGGTACATTTTCCATTCATCTTCAGGTGTTATTTCCATCACTACATCTGCTTTCAGATACTAATTTGTAAGAATTTTAGCCAATCCTTTGAATAGTTAAATGTAAACTAAAATAGTCTTAAAGCAGTTATGAATTTGCAATAATTTTCTGAATTCCAACAGGTAATCTTTCAAAGCTACTTAATAGATGAAACACAAGGAAATGGCAAATGTTAATTGGGTGGAAATAAAGATGAAATGGAGGAACTGCATAATCAGCAATAGTTGCAAGTTGTTCCAGAAAGAATTCAAGAATAGGTGTGAATGTGTGGGGAAGGTGATCTACAGAGGTAAATGAATACCTGAACAGGATCTGTCCTAGAGAATGAAGCATATAAAATTCTGTGGAACTTTGTACTCCAAACAAATTACCCAATCAAATCCAGAAGACTGGATATGTTATAAGTAAAACAAGAAGAAAGTGACACATGGCAGATTTCACATATTCTCATCGATCATTGAGCAGATCTGAAAGAAAGCAAATAGGTACATAAGTATACCAAAAAAATAAAAATGGATAGTATCTAACCCCTTGATGTTAAAAGTAAAGTTAGTCATTTTTAACGCCATATTGCAGAAAGGCTTCTCATAAAAACATCCCATTGACACACATAAATATCGATGATAACTGAACCACATCAAAAAGAGGGTTTAATTATAATAAATTTGAATTGTTAACAATGGATTTATAAGATGCACATATTAGAATGTATTAAGGCGCACTTTCATTTTTATATAATGAATTGTTTAATGTTTGCCATAAATAAATTCTGTCATCTTTTTGAAAACCTAAAAAGTTATTTTATTACCTGATAAAATATATTGTCTCTGCAATTATCTTATACAGTAATAACATTAATAATATATAAAAATGTTGTTATCTAGGATTAATCCAAATAATATTTGGTGTTTATATTCAACGTGACTGAAGAGTTTCAGACACACACTTTTCCTTCATTGTTCAGTCCACTCTTGAGATTTCAGCGATTGACAGCAATTTTTCAGTTTCCATTATTTTCATTTTATACTAAGTGTTATTAAAATGCCAGCCTATAATTGTCAGTAATCTCTACAAAAATGTCACAAAATGAGAATCTAATGAATCGAAATTGCTTAATACGAAAATATTAAGCAAAAAACTCATAGCTCTTGAATTTTGATTGTTCATTTGCTAACTGTTAGCAAATAGTATTATTTTAATATACATAAAATATTGTTATAGATTTCTTATAAACTAATTAAAATGGTTTATTCACACACACACACACATATATATATATATATATATATATATATATCATACAGCTCTGTTCATACATTAAGCACTGTTTTATTAACACCTGAATAATAATTCTATACATATGTGCACCCTCATATGTATATTCATTAATTCACATCAAACTATATATATACACACACACATATATACACACACACACACACACTATACATACATCCATATATATATATATATATATATATATATATATATATATACACACACACACATATTTCTGGTCCTAATAAAACAGTCTTGATGTAATAAAAACGGAGCTATAAAGTATACATAAATAAATATAGATATTGCCCTACATCTGTAGCACAAGTCGGAGTTTCATGCACTCAGGTGCTTATTATAAACTTGATCATTCAGAGATTTGGATTTTTTGTTCTCACATTGTTCATGGTAGTTATGTTATAATGATGGGATGCTATTTTTAATTGATTTGGAGTAAAACTTAAACATGAAATTAGAAAGTAAAATTAAAAAATTTAAATTTTAAAGTTAAATTAATAGCAAAGATATTTTTAGGGCAGAGCTTATACGTTTTGTGCCTCTGGGTCTAAGGGGTTATTTGAAGTTTTTTTTTTCAGGGAAAATGAAAAACATTAATGAAAAAAAATAAAATAAAAAAATAGAAAATGTTTAAAAAAATAAATAAAAATATATTGAGGAATCTAAGTTAATTTAGGTTGACATATTTGAGCAGATATTTATTTGTATGCTTGCATGTGGTCATCAATTCACTTTTGTTTAGTAAATTGGTGTCATTTAGGTGTTTTAAAATAACAAGGTTTTCTAGAAGCCAAAAGTTGCATCTATTTCCTATTCCATCATAAGATTTGATTTTTGCAATGATATCTCGTATATATATATATATATATATATATATATATATATATAAGAGTAATCTTATGATTTTTATCACGAGTAGGTATAGTAAATGTTATCATAGTATTTCTATAAATGTTTATTAATATTTATAAACAAGTATCAATGTGAGTTTTTACTTAATTCTATTTTATTAAATATTTCAAGAAGTACATGAATAATAATTTCTCCACAGAAGGATTTAATCTTTTATTCTGACCTTGTTTCTGATTGTTCAAAATCACATTTTCAACTATAGAGATTTTATATTTTTACAGTGTTAAGTAGAAGAATATTATTGGGATTAGTAAGTTGAAACTATTTCTGATTATACCACAGTGTCTACATAGTTATATTGTAAAGAATAGTAACTGAAATGAACAGTAAGATTTTGTGAGGTGTGTCCACATGACTTGTTTAAACAAGTGCCAGTGATAGTTTTAATTTTGCTGCCTTTTCTGAGTGTCAATCATTTCATTTGCTTTGAGTAATTTGATATTGAACTTTCATTTCTAACCCAACCCCTAGCCCCTATTTCTGGTCATTTAAACTCATTAAAATCTCTCATAAGCAAATTTTTCCAATTTGCACTTTGCTTTGCTTTAAGTTGCTTCAAACAAAATTATATTAAAATCTTTATAGTAAGCAATTAAGTCAAAAAGAAAGTCTATTGTTGCTTGGCTACTAACTGTACATGTGGCCATCGCCATACTTGGCATTGTCTATGGCTGCCATTGAGTGACTGACCATGGTCATGTAGTGTAATTGAGTATGTTGGTCATCTTTACAGGATGATGGACGAGCTGCTCAACAAGCACAAATCGCAGATGCAGTTCCAGCTGATGTGTTTCCAGACTGACTAAAACAAAAAACCAAAAATTCACTGTCCAGTCTGCAATGGGAGCCGGCTCCTCCTCCTGCTGCTGCTGATACTTCCTGACCCTCACCTGCCCTCTCACATGCTAATCCCTCCACCAACTACAAACCACCTTGCTCTTTGACCATAACTAGTTGGAACTCTTATCTCTTTAAAAATCTTTGATTTATTTTCTTTATAGCTCTTGCCCACACACTGTTACATGCAAAAGCTTTCAAGGTGCAAATACATTTCACATATAAATATCCAAATCTGTTTTCAGCAATATTGATTATTTCACATAAACCTACAGTTTTACATTTACATAGAAATATATTTACAAAGATACATGTGAATCTTGTTATTATTTTTAAAATAAGTGCATGCTTACATAGTTTCTTTTATTATGAAATCTTATGGAAAGAATGAAATGGTATTAACTGACATATTTATTTAAATTTGTTTGAACATTATTTTTAATGGCTATTCATATTTGGATAGATAGTCTGTTTTTCTATAATCAAACAGTGCATTTATATATATCCACCAGCTTGAATATTAGAGAAATCTTGTTAGGAAAATACCTATCAGCAGGATTCAATTTTGCAACTTCCATATTCAGGCTAGTGGATATATATAAATGTACTGTTTAATTCTAGAAAAACACACTATCCACTCAAATACAAGTATTCATTAAAAATAATGTTCAAGCAAATAAATTTAAATAGTTAAAACAATGATGATGATAGTTCTTCTGTTTTCATTTGAAGTTTTCTAATATCCAAGGGAAATAAATTTATATTAAAAATTGCAATCTATATAAATTCCTATCAAAACTACAAATTATTATAATAAGTGACTTAAAGCACAATTTAAACAATATTGACCTTGTTTGATCTTGTATAAAAATCATCAGGTTGGGTCTTTCCCTGTGAAGTGATTTCCATTAGTGTTTATTTATCTTTGAAAGTCTTCAGTTTGTTAGTGTTTATTTTGTTATTACTTAGGTATAAATAAATAAAGACTCTCACACAAACACAAAATTCTACAGGAATATTCACCTGCGCACACACACCCACAATGTTTATGTGTGTGCACATATATAAGGGAGTCCTAAAAAGTTTTATGGCTCAACCCACCAAAATGACCAAACTATTTTTTTTTTTTTTATTATTAGGTTTTCAACATTGGGTTGTGAGCTTTTCAGTAACTCCTTCATAGATTTCTTTTCTTATGTCAGCTATTTTCACTACTAAATAATTTTATTTATATTTTTTGTTAAATCTAGAATGAATGCACTTACATGAAAATTTATTCTATCTTTAATTTAAATGCAAAAGAGCTGTCATATATATATATATATATATATATATATATATATATATATATATATATATATAGCCCTTATATTGCATCTGTTTAAGCAGTCTATGTCAGGCAGAATAATAAATATATAACACTATACATACGATACTGTCAAATATTTGTTTTGCTTCTTTTTTGCCTTTTTGTGGCTTACTTTTGACCACTGCCATTTAATGTGGGATGGAGATATTTTTAAAAAGAAATTATCTATACACACACAATTTAACACATGAAAATTATATGCATGGATATATACATAAATTTTATTAATGCACTCAAAACATTACAGCTTTTTTGCATACACATACAAAACAACATTTTCAAGCATAAATACTTTAATTTATTCCTCAACACAAACACACACATATTCATTGCACACGGCAATTGTCAGCAATGTGAACTTACCTTTTCACTATGGCTTTTATGACCCTTCCCACTCTCCAACCTTTTACGTCCATCTGGTTAACCAGACATCATTTCAAAATGTTTTGTTATACTATAATTAATATATAATTGAATAAAATATAAAACTAAAAAAACCTGAAATGTGTATTTTTATTGCAAAATCAAGTGTTGGTTGTATCCATCCTCAACCTTCCCACCTTTACATATTGCAATAAGCTTATTTGTGAACACTCTCCAATAGAAATGTTCTTTTTCCTATTTTATTATTCAAGTATTTTTGACATCGTAAACATTGTTTAATCAAATGATAAATTACAAATGGCATTTGCTTTGTGGTGTTAGCAGAAAAAAACTTCACTTAGTAAAGAAGAATGAAAATTTAGCAAACTTGAACCTTTATGCCCACAAGAAACAGTGTGAAAAGGATGGTTTTTTCCTCCCTTGACACTGCTATTATTTCAACTACTTTCACTCCTCATCAATGTTTATTGTTTTAAAAAAGCAGAATCGATTAGAATTGTAATAAAACCTAAACATGAATTTATACATTTTATTCTTTGTACTTGAGAATTAAAACAAAAATGCTAAACACTATTTATTAGATTGTTTATTTACAAGAATAATTTTATATTTACAACATTTTAAAATCTAATATAATACAATATTTATCTTTTACCAATTTATAAAGAAGCAAATATGAAAATAATTTTTTATTCATAAATTTACAAACATTTATTAAATTATGTGTACTGATTATAAGGAAATGCTTATTTACTATTTTATAAAGTTCAAATTTATTAGTGAATGTTTCGCCAACTATAAATGAACAATATATAATAAATAGTGCAAATAGACAATCTTAAGTAAAATGGGCAGGCTGTCTATTGCGTTCACTTCATGCTAATGATCTTGAAAAGGGCAAAAAGTTGTTTTTCTATTACTGACTATAGGTAATATAGCAGGAGAAGCAGGGCCCTCTAGCCTTGGTTGGCAACCAGCCTTTGTGAAAGACAAACTTATTGGCTGTGAAACTGACAACTTTGTCTCATAAAATCTAGTTTTTACTGAAAACACAGTAATACTTTCTAGTGTCGTTTGATCATAGCTATATGCTCCATGGTGAATCTAAATAAAGTCTTTTAGTAGTAGAGTGCCTCACTTCCCATACAGACTCGCATACTTGAAAAAAGCTGTAAAATAGAATAGAAAAAAAGGTTCAGTTGTCCTACTAACTTTGGAATGATAACTTTTCAACATGATTGACAATATTTATCCATATATTTTGCAGAATGAATTCTGTTTTGTTCACTTATTTTATAATGGCAAGAAATTGGTAATATTTATCTTAAACTAACAAAAAAAACTTTTGAAAGAAAATAAAAACATAAGTGTTAGTTTATATATTCATTTTAATATTAGTTATGAGAAAACTATATTTTCAAAATTGTATAAATCAAAAATATTATTGATTAAATGCAAAAATTGTGAAGGTGGAAGGTGAGTGACCAAAGTGTGGGTGCATGCATTTGTTTTATTTGTTGCTTGTTGACAATCCGGCTGCGAAGATATACAGAGTTGCCTCCCTTGTTATGGTCACTTTACATGCTTCTGTGGTGAGTTGTTTTCAGTGTTATCTTTTTTTTTACTTTCTTTTTTACATTATTTCATATGGGAATGCATCTATTACTTTTGTTTCTTTCCAGTTAAATGTAAGAAAATCCAAATTAATTTTTAAATTTTCTAATAAGGCAGCAAAAGGCTACATTTATAAATGAACGACTCTTGCTACAGCAAAATGTAGTAAGAAAATTCATACTTTCTCTTCTGTCAGTTGTTTTCTTTTTTTATATACAATGTAAATTCTTATGATAAAAATATTTGAAAAGTTATGTATCATGTGAAATTATCCAAAGATTAACTAATTTTTCTATTTTGTTTTTATTGTGCATGATTTGCCTGTACACTGCATCTTGTCAAAATTATTGCAGCCATTTTCCATTCCTTTACAAATTGACTTCATACTGGGCAATTCCAATTTGTTTTACTTTTCTTTCAGTAAATCTGCACACAAATAAAGTCACCAACAGAGATCAAGGAATATGTTTTGTTAGTGTTATTTATTTGTTCTAAATTATATATGACCTCAATGTTGACTTTATATATAATTATGTTATTGAATATGATATGTGTCTGACCAATGGAATCAAGTACCAATCAGCATTCCAATACACTATCTCCTTGTTTGTTTGATTTTTAATTAAAAGAATTTTAAATTCATATCTTGTAAGCAAATCTCTGAAGAAACTTAAAGTGAAATATGTTAGATTTAATTATTCTTTTCCTACTTGTTTTTTACATATATACTTTCAGTAAAGTTTCTTTATTTTTCATTTTATTTTCTAACATGTTTGGATATTGTCACGAAAATAAATTTAAAAAAGTTATTCTAACTACTAAACATTGAAATATAACAAAATGAACTTCAAGTAGTTTTTTAATCCAGTTCTGTTTCCATCATGATTGTCTCTTAATGAACTGGTTAATTTTTGCTACAAGACAAAATCTGAAAATACAAGCATCACCAAGTAATTGAGAACAAATGGTAATATAAAGAAAAATACATTATCAAAATACATCCGTACACACGTTGAACATATGTACAGATGTACACATAGAAAAAGGTGATTGAATAAAACTACCCTCCTTCTCAGCAATCCCTTGATCCAAGGCTTCTCATGTTTTTCTTTATTCCTGATCCCCTGGACTATTAAAGATGACATGAATTTGCTATACATTATTGTGAGTACCTCTATGAGATTTGCATCAAACCATCTGTCATTCATCCTGTTTACCTTTTGGTTTTGGTTAAAGTTCTCAGAGATAAACCAAAGCATTCTTTGCTCTTTGAATTCTTGAGTTTGTTCATCACAAAGTTCTTATGGATCTTGTCAACCATGAATCGTTCTCTCCTTATCATTTTTACAAGCACCACAATGTCTGATAATGGATTCCACCTTGAACTGCTCAATGATGGGCTGCATCAACTTAGTGGGAGGTCACGATTAATGACCTGCTGGATTAACTTTGATCTACTCATAATGTTTGAGCACTTTAAATGGACATGGATGAGATATTCCTATTAGAGAACTCTAGCCTATTCCTGACCTTGAAATTAAAAGACCTGGCTACTTTTAAGAAGCTGACTATCTCTGATTGTCATGCTTGGCACTGAGTGTCAAGAGCAATATGTGACTTCATTTCCTGTGTCAGATTGGAAGCAGCTATTTTGATGCTTTCAATATGTCTAAAATAAGAATGTTGAAAATTGATGCATGCTGGGAAACATTAAGTTGTCTTTAGCTTGCTAAAAGGTGTTTTCTCAAATACCCAGACCTCTTTGAAAACTCTTTTTTTTTCAAAAGTTGAGAAGTTTTTTTTTTAATATCTAAACTTATTTATAAATGGAACTTTGTGTGTGTGTATCCGTTACCTATAGACTCCAAAATGGCTGAACCAATTTTCTTGAAAATTTACACAGTTGTACTATAAGCGTCTGTGAGTGTTCTTAGCTAGGTTTTGTGTCGAGGTACCCCCGATAAATATCAAAAATCGATAATTGAAAAATCAGGTTATAGAAGGAGTGGTCCGATTTTAATCAAATTTGATACACTCATAGACAAAGACATAAGAAACGATATTCAGAAGTTTCAAGGTTGCAGTTCTTACAATAGTGCAGAAAATTTGATACCGATACCAGAAAATCAAAATTTGACTTACATCCATTCATTTTTCTTTCAGTCTACGGTTTCGCTTTAACTGGAAACAACTATTGCTTTTTAGTCTTTCGTGCCAACGTCCAGAGAGTCTGAGCTCCAGGACCATGGATTAGTTTTAAAGCTTTCATTACACCCGAGCAACGCTGGGCTATACTGCTAGTTTGTTAATATTCTGAATCTAACTTCTTCAATGGTTCTTTTTTTCTTAAACCTGATTAGGTTCTATTTATCCAAACACTCAGTTCTTCAAGATAATATCTGCCTGCTTGTTATTGCTTTCAATATATAGTTTATGTACTTGCATTGCCAAAAACTCTTCCTTATTGTGAACTATTTAAAAATATAACTTCTTAAAGAAAACAAATGTAATAGCTTTTAATAATTTTTTTTATTACTCTTAACAATGTGGTCATTACACACTTTTTTTTTTACCTATATCTGATAATATATTTATTTTTGTGATTTTAAAAATGACTGATAAATTATTTCATAATTTTATCAACACTGATTTTTTTAATATTTTCTATAAAGTCGAAAATTGCCATCAAAACTTTAAAATGCTAACATAAATATTTTTTTTCCTTTTTTTTATCTATTTTCTCATCCTTAAATATTATTTTTTTCTGATTAAAAATGTTTCTTTTATTGTTTATTTTGTATTTTTATCTGGTATCAAAAATATGTTTGCATGTTCAGCCATGCTTATTTTTAGAAATGCCTGCATGGATTTCAACCAAAATAGAATGTGATTTTAATTTTTTAAATTATATCTGTTTGATTATTAACATATAAATGATTTCAATTTCATTGTGAAAATGTTTATATCAGAATGTGCATTATTTTTTTCTTATTTATAATATATAATTATTTCTAAATCAGTAATTCTAAAACCTTGTTTTAAAAAAAGCATATTATTTGTTATAGAAATGAACACATGAATATTTATCTTTCTTTGAAATAAACAATGATCCTAGCATGCAGCATCATTAGGAAATGCTTGAAAAGTCAATCTGTATTCTAGAAGCTATTTACAGTTGTTGCTAGCATAAAGTCACAAATCAGAGTTTGCACATACCTGCCTTGTTCTAACTTGTTTATACGTTCTCTTCCAGAGACAGTAATCAAGATTCACTCATAGTTGCGGTACAAACTATGTTCTCTTTTGAGTGTTGAAAAAACACAAATATGCCTATATTTGAATAAAAGAAACAACTTCTTTTAATATTCTGGCATAATATTCTTATAGATTGGGAATTGATAGAGAAGATCAGTTTTTATTCTGATTAATCAAGCAGGGATAAAACTAACATAATTGCCAAAGAGTCAGAGGTTGCTGTCAAAAACATCTATCCAAGACTTTTTCAATAGTATGACATTTTGAAAAACTGATTTGAAATTATTTGGATTATTCTGAACAAAATCAAAAAGCATAAATTCCCTTCTCTCTTTATTCTACATTTTCTGGGGTTTTATAGTAATTGATATTTTAAATCATCTTTTGTGTTTTGGTTAAGAAGGCCAGAACAATTGAAATCCACTTGTAGGTTTCTTTTGTGCCTTGGTATATGTCTTAAGAGAAAATAAAGGTGTTAAAGGTAAGGTAGGAATTAAATTGGAACTGAAAATGGCCGATTGGTTCAGATCAGAAATTAAGATTACATTTGCAGCAGGATTTGAACTCACATCTCTTCTCTTTGAAAGCTTAAGTTTCTGTGGCGACAATGGGAAATGCAAGTTCAAATCTTATCAAAAATTTATTATTTCTTATCTTTGATGCTTGTCATGGAATAATGGTCTGTGAACTGCATTAAAACAATAACAGTAAGCACCTAAAATAATTATAGAATATAATGACAATTGTTTTATGTAAGAAATTTAAAGATTTATTCCTTTTTTTTTTGAATTGGTGTGATTTAGGACATCAATTCACTTTGTACAGTTCAGTTAATATATTGGATATGATAGTTTTATAAAACTGATTCTAGAATTATATAAACAAGAACTTTTACCTATTTCAAAGATATAATGATAAATTTGAAAATTGTTAAAAATTGTCTTTCTAAATACAGAAGTTGAAATTGCTTTGGAAAGATAATACATAACTTATCTGCTATACTTTGTGGATATGCAGGGTAATATAATTCCCTTGGAATCGGAGAGCAGAGTTCAAATTCCAGTAGAATCTCATTGAGGTGCAGTGGATATTGACTCGGAACAAGAAATCGAAGAGCCAAGTTTGAATTTCAGTTGAATTCATTGCATTCACTTGCTCACAAATATCCTTGGGAAAGGTATTAATCTCTTTCCTCCAGCTATGAGTTAAATAATAGGACAGATTGAGTTCTATAGCTTTGGTTAGCATCCAGTCTACCACAGAAAGTAACTACTATGGGGAATATCTTCTGCTCAGTCATGTCTCTTTCCAGACATGATTGCCCAAGCGTGTATCACGTATGCTAATTGACCGTTACATTCATTTACTTGCAACTATCCTTGAGAAAGGTATGAATCCATCTGTTACCCCCAAGCTATAGGTTAAATAGTAAGAGGTGTATTTGGAAAGATCATTCTCTCAAAAATTGTTAATGGCCTGTGAACTGTATTTAAAAAATAACAGTCAGTCAGTCAGTTAAGTGCCATACGTGATACACGCTTGGGCGATCATGTCTCAAAATAGACATGACTGACTGGGCAGAAGATTATCCCGCAGTAGGTTGCCATTGCTTTCTGCGGTAGACTGGTTGCCGACCAAGGCTATAGAACCCAATCTGTCCTGCTATTTAACCCATAACTGGAAGGAAGAGATGGATTAATACCTTTCCCAAGGGTATTTGGGTGTAAGTGAATACAATGGATTCAACTGGAATTCGAACTCAGCTCCCCAGTTTCTCGTTCCGAGCTGATATCCACTGTACCACAACACACATCCTTAACAGATAGTAGATAAACAAAATACCTAAAATTCACTTGCAAAAAAGATGTTTTGGTTTTAAATAACTCATAAAGAGTTAATAAGCTGTAAAAAAAACAAATCAATCTGTGTATGGTTTACTTGCATTTCTGATTCTATTTTCCAAGTTGTTGTGACTAACTTCACCAGTTCATCTTCTGTAACATGGCAATTTTTTTTTCCTATACTAGCTGATAGTTTGCTGAGAGTATTCTCCCTTGCACTTAACAAAATATGCCATTATTTCTTGCATGGGTAAACTAATATGTTCTGCATCATTTATTATTGCTTTAAAGTAGCTAATTATTTCATGTTTTTTTTAATGAATTTTTGGTACAACTAACAAGTCTTTCAAGTTGATGATGCTTTGTTATTGAAAGAGTGTTTACATTCTTCGGACTATTGTCCTCATCTTTGTTGCCATTTGTATGACATTTCAGCTGTTTTATGCTCCGGCCATCTTCCGGTGCTAGGAATTTCGAACCAAACCCTATATAATCACTGGGGTATATGATCAT
The DNA here is from genome assembly GCA_037127315.1 of Ascarosepion bandense. NCBI lineage: Eukaryota > Metazoa > Mollusca > Cephalopoda > Sepiida > Sepiidae > Ascarosepion > Ascarosepion bandense. The sequence continues at coordinate 3,856,851 of JBBBDQ010000571.1, forward strand.
CATTCCTTGCATAGTGCGATGGATGAAACGAAAACTACATTCCAATATCTCCCAGAGGCTCGAAACATTCCTCAGCAGGATCACTGATGAAGAAGACCAAAAAAGGATCCGGCATGAGTTGGACAAATCCCTCGGACAAGAATTTGATGCAGTCAAGGTCCGCTAAGTATGGAAACTAAATAGATCTGAAGAGGACACATGAGGTCCATCACTCACCTGTGAAGGCAGTTGTCAACATCAGTTGAGTGCCTCTGAAGAGTGAGTTCTGAACAAGAATCTCAACTATGCAACAACCATCGGGCAGATACTATACTTAGGCATCATTGCCTGCATCAAGGAATAGCCTTGAACATCCCTCAGGCTCAGGCTCAGGCAGATAAGCTAAGATGGAAAGTGAGACAGACACTGGAGAAAGCCAAGCCACCCAAACCAAACATCACAAAAGAGGAGAGACTGGCAATCAGGACCCTACAGAGAAATGAGTGCATCATCATACTACCAGCTGACAAAGGCAATGAAACTGTAGTGATGGAGAAAACTGAATACACCAAGAAACTAGAAGACCTCATTAGAAGTGGTAGCTATTGCAAGGTAAAGAAAGACCCCACATTGAAAACAGAATGACAGATGTTGCAAATTCTAATCAAGAACATGGATCACTTCCAGCCTAGGACATACAGGCAGTTGTCTCAATGTTACAGCAAGCTACCTCATATGAATGGTCTACCTAACATTCATAAAAACAGTATTCCGCTCAGGCCAATTATTGGTTGCTTCCTTGTAATTAACCCACCGATAGGAAAGTCACCATCATATGTTCAAAACTCCACCCATTTCATGGAACTTATGAAAGATGCTCCCATCCAATGCAACCAGATGGATGTGGTGAGTTTATTCACCAAAGTACCCACGGTGGAGGCACTATAGGTAGTCAGGTACAGACTGGCCTTGGACTCATTCCAAGGAAAACGTACCAGTATTCCACTAGATAATCTGATGGAGATGCTGACTTTCTGCACACAAACAACACACTTCAGACTGGGATCTGACATATATTGGTGGGATGAAGGCTTACCAAGGCTTACCATTACTTCCATCCCTGGCTAAAATATACATGGAATACTTTGAAGAGATGGCATTAGAATCCACAGTTCTAAACCAACTCTATGGCTGAGATACATTGATGACACTTCATACTCTGGCCACACCAGGAAGTCTAGACACTACTATGTGAATTCAATAAGACCATCAATATAGTTCATTATAGAAAAAGAGTGTGACAACAAACTTGCATTCCTGGATGTGCTAATAATTGGGGAGGGGGGTTAAATTTGCTAGGAGCTATTACATTAGAAAATGCCAGAGATCCAGGAGAGCAAGCCCAAGCAAATGCTCCTTTTGTGTACGCCTTGACCTGATAAAGTGTCTCCAACACCTTCAGATGGAATCAGTCCACACTAAAATCCAAAGTACAACTTGGATTATATATCAGATGATCCACAGTAGAGGACCTATATGTGTTTCAAATGGTAACACCAGATGAAAAATTCTTAAGTATTTTAGCAGGTACGTTGTTGGATCCTAACATCCAAATGCTGCATCATTCTACCTATGTAGTCAACTTCACAATTACATTTAAAATAGTAGATAACAGAATTTATATGATGGGGTAGAGACAATGAAATCCGTTTGGCAAAAGTCTCACTGACCCTACCCAACCACAGTATTCAAAGGTAGACTGGACATTTTCTAACCATTGCAGGTTTATTTTCATTAAACTCAGCAATCTTATCTTGGATAACCAATTGAACAATGTCCAACGTATAGCCATTGTCCAAAGGCATACTGCCCTGTTGGTAGGCCTTCAGAATACACCGGCTATTCCCCTGCAGAGGGTAAAAGTCCCTCAGTGGGCCCACCTGTTGGCTGTGGGTGGCGACCCATAATGCCTGGGGATGGGATCCTGGTGGTTGAGCAAGTCATGACCCAGGAGTTAAGTGGCCATGACTCTGCAACGCACCACTTTGGACCTTACTTGGGCTAGATGGGATGTCAGAAAGGCCCGATCCGATCAATCGGCTAGTCATCACATCTAACTCACCTCAAAACAACTACAACTAACAATTAACTTTCCCAGTCCCAAACCCTACACTAACTATACTAACACCTTACCCCAAAAATGTGATGAAAAGCAGTGGCTTAGGGTCAGTCAGTGTGGGAAGAAAAGATCATGACACGGCTGTATACCACCTGAAGTGCCTCTGGACTTGGCCAGCAAAACTAAAGACGTATGGGTGCTCGAGACCTTTCCCATATATGAGTATACTGGCCATGTAGCTCTGTAGTACCAGAGCGAGTGGGTTCACCTCCCCCCCCCCCCCCCCGCTGCTACCAAACACTGCACTCCAAGGTGGGTGGGGAGCATAGATAATGAAGAAAACAAAAACATTAGATGGCTACCAGAAAAAACTCCGAGAGACTACATAAGGATTTAGACTCCGATGATGAAAACAATAATAAAGAATCAATTCTCCGATTTATTGTATTAGAATCAGTTGAGAAAACTTTCCTAGGTACACTGTCACCTTTCCTTATTCAAAAAAGTAATGACCCAAAACATCACTGCCAAAATGCTTAAAAAACTGAGAAATGGAACATTGCTTGTTGAAATAGAAAACCAAAAATATACAAATTCCCTACTAAAAATGAATCAGTTTCATAACCGGAAGGTTAAAGCCTACCCTCATGTAAGGTTAAATTTCTCTAAAGATAGAAAAAATAGAAAATTAACTCTATACTCAATAGAAGAAATAAAAAACAGAAGTGAAAAGAATCACAATTACAATTGAAGGAAACAAATACCTATATCATGACCTTCAATGCACCCACCACACCAAATGAACTAAAAATCAGATATAATAAAGAAAAAATAGCAGTAGATCCCGAACCCCTTGAGATGTTATAAATGCCAAAGATATGGGCACCACCAGGACCATTGTACACGTCTACTAGTATGAGGGAGATGCGGAGAATAAAAAAAAATGCCTTCGAAAATAATAAACAAAACTGCAAAAATAACATTAAAATGGAAGACATCACAAAACTACCCAAAGAGATGAGAGAACTGATGAAAGAATTAAAAAGCATAAATAAAACAAAACCTGAAACCAACTCACAAACATTCGAAAATAAAAACTCAGCTACTTCAAAAACCGACCAGAAAAACTTCAAATTCAGCATATGAAGAAAAAGAAGAAAAAAATCCTCCAGACAAACCAAAACAAAAATAGATAGATCATGCTCTACTTCAAAAACAAGAAATTTAACTGAAGACAGATTTAAATCTCTGGAAACAATGGATACAGATGACAAAAACTGAGGCACCTAATGAACAACTCCCAACCCCCCCAAAAAAGAAAGAGACAAAGATCACTTAATATCAAGAACAAAAAACCCAACTCAAAACAAATCTGAGGCAATAAACAGAAGACAGAAAACTCAAATTAAACAATGGGCATTGAAGAACAAATCACAAAAATCTAAAAATGTGGCAAACAAAATAATCCAATGAAACATAAGAGGTATAAAAGCTAACTTGGATGAACTAACACTCCTCATTTCAAATAAACTCCCTGATGTTGTTTGCTTACAGGAAACTTTCCTGAAAGAAAATGACACAATAAACATTAAAAATGACACCTCATATAACTACATAAACAAACAGGCTGATAAATCCTCAGGTGGTGCAACTATAATCATTAATAACAAAATAGCACACAAAGAAATAAAGTTACAAACAAACATGCAAGCAATAGCAGTATCAGTAACTCTTCACAAGAAAATGACTCTATTCTCCTTCTATATACCTCCTAATGACATGATAAAAGTGGAAGAACTAAAGTGTCTTAAGCAACTTCCAAACCCATTCATTCTGATGGGAGACTTTAATAGTCATAATGAGATATGGAGTAGTAGAGAAACAAACCGAAGAGGCAAAATCATAGAATCTATAATTGAAGAAAAATAATTGTACCTATTTAACAAGAAACAATACACATATCTTACACTGCTATAGACCTCTCAATTTTCGAACCTACCATACTCTCTGATTATGACTGGAAAGTTTATGAAGATAACTGTGGAAGTGACCACTTCCCTATAATATTGGAGAATCATACATACCAACCTGAAGTACAACTATTATGTTGGAATTTTATAAAAGCTAACTGGAAAAAATTCTGGCAGCTATGCCAGAGAAAATTAATTCCCAAGTTAAACAATAAAAAAAAAATGGACCCCACTACATTTTTAACTGAAACATTACTTGCAATAGCAGATGAAAGTATACCCAAAACATCACCTTCCATAAAGAAAAGTAAGCTTTGGTCTGATGTTGAATGTAGAAAGGCTGTGAATATACGACGAACAGCTCTAAAAACATTTAAAAAACAACATACAAAAGAAAACCTGAACACATTCAAGAAGTGCAGAGCTAAAGCTTGCCAAATATTTAAAGAAGCCAAAAGAAGAACTTGGAAACAATTCATATCCAAAATAAGCATCAGCACAAAAAGCAAAACTATATGGGAAATGATAATGAAAATATCTGGCAAAAATAGTACCCCACTAAAGTATCTCATACATAATAACCAAAAAGCTACAAACAAAAAAGAAATAGCAAATCTTTTGGCAGAGATTTTTTTTTAAGTAAACTCGTCCTCAAAAAAGACTCATTACAACTTTCAGAAGATCAAAGAAAGAGAAGAAGAAAAAAACAAATCAACTTCCAAACAAATATTTCCCAGGATTATAATCAGCTCTTCACAATGAACGAACTTCAAGATTCCATATTGAAGGCCCATAACACAGCCGTAGGCCCAGATGAAATATGTTACGAACTGTTAAGGAACCTCCCCAAAATGTCAAGGGAGTATCTACTATCCATCTATAATGATATATGGACAACAGGCAACATCCCCAGACTATGGAAACAGGCTATCATAGTTCCCATAGCCAAAAACTGCTCAGATCCAACAAACTACAGACCTATCGCCCTGACAAGTTGCACCTGCAATATCCTAGAAAGAATGATAAATGATAGACTAACATGGTACCTGGAAAAAAAACAAATTAATTACAAATATTCAATCTGGCTTCTGGAAAAACAGAAGTGCAATCGACCAACTAATCCGGCTGGAAACGTTTATCCTAGATGCCTTTATCAAAAATTTAACTACCATTTTCTTTGACCTTGAAAAGGTGCATGATACAACTTGAAGATATGGCATAATGAAGGATCTAAAATCACTTGGATTGAAAGGAAGATTACCCCAAGTCATAAGCAACTTCCTAATAGACAGGAATTTCAAAACACAGATAGGTTACACACTCTCAGACACGAAGATCCAGGGTGTCCCACAAGGAAGCATATTATTCATAACACTGTTTAATATAAATTCATAGTATTGCAAAGTCCCTCAAATCTGGCATCGAAGGAACCTTATATGGGGATGACTTCTTGATCTGTTATTTATCCAAAAACATGAACATAATCAAACAATTACAACAGTGCCTGAATAAAATAAGTCAGTGGACAGTTGAAAATAGATTTAACATATCTCAGACCAAAACTAAATGCATGCATTTTTACCAAATATGAAAAATGCACTGTGACCCAGTTTTCAAATTGGATGGCATAGAAATTCCTGTCGTACAACAACATAAATTCCTTGGGCTTCTTTTTGATTCCAAGTTAACATTTATTCCCCATATAAAGCAACTAAGTAAAATGCAATAAAGCCATTCAATTAATGAGCATGGTTGGGACGCAGATGAAAGTACATTATTAAAATGAGATAAAAAAAACACCACACACCCACACATCTTTAAGGAAGCTCTAAATAAAATTCTGAACTATTATCCCAAATATAACACCATATTTACAGACGGATCTAAGGATCAGGACACAACAGGATGTACAGTTGTTTATGAGAATCAAGTCATTCAAAAACATCTTTCTAAGGAAGCATCTATTTTTAGTGCTGAATCAAAAGCCATTGATTTGACACTTAACATCATCTCCAAAAGGAAAAAGTTCCTGATTTTTTTCAGATTCTCTATCAGTACTGACAACTTTACAAAATAAAAATTAGAAAATCCACTGATCATAAACCTATTGTGCAGATTAACATCATTGTCAGATACAAAAGAAATTATCCTTTGTTGGATTCCAAGTCACATGGGAATCTGAGGAAATCATAAGGCTGACACAGCCACCAAAAATGCTCATAAAGAGCCCATTGACCAAACATATAAGATTCCATACACAGATATAAAAGTAAAAATAAAATCATATTTCCAAAATTAATGGCAAATCCATTGGAACAACTGCAATCTAAATAACAATAAAACCCACTCTAGGTGAATGGTTACAGGGAATCACGAAGGGAGGAAGTTATCCATATTGGACATACTAAAATAACTCATCTATTCCTACTTGAAAAAAAGGAATCGCCATGGAGCACAGCCTGTCATACCTCATACACTGTAAGACACTTCATGATGGACTGCACTGACTTTTCATCTGTACAGAAAAAGTACTACAATACAAAAACAATGAAAGAACTATTTGAACACACCAAGATAATTCATTTAATGGCATATTTAAAGAAAATAGGACTATTCAACAAAATTTAATTAAAACAAATGTGCACAACCACTGTAATGCGTACAATAACTTCGAAACAAATGAACTATATTAAAAAAGTGTGATCCCATACAACTAATTTCATCTTTCATCTGAACAAATCATTAGCTCCCTATGAGTCAGTCTTGATCAAATTGATCTTTTGTTGTTTAGGACAAAAAAAGAATCCCACCGAGTATAGAGACCCATAAAGGTAGGCTTCCTATAGACTGAAGTAATAAAAGAGGAAGGTGTTCTATGAACCAGAACAGATTTATTTTTCATATTTCCTTGTTTACAGTTCTGATGAGTGGGGACAAAACCAGTTACCTGGTGTTTTTGTTTTAATATTTGGCATCATTGATCCTAATAAAATTTTTCTCTTTAATGCCATTATATATATATATATATATATATATATATATATATAACTGTGTATTTGAGTTGCATGTTTTATTTTTTAAGATGACTGACAAAGTACTGTGGTTAAGCATTTTATTGCATTTGTACAAATTTTCTTTTCTGGGCACTGAAAAAAATGTAACTGTTTCTGTGACATTGTAAAAAATGTCCTATATATCCAAAAACTTTTGGCTATTCTATTAGCCATTATCTAGAATGTTTTTTCTTAACTGAATATATATAAACTTAATTATAAATGGAACTTTGTGTGTATGTCCATTACCTATAGACTCCGAAATGGCTGAACTGATTTTCTTGAAAATTTACACAGTTGTACTATAAGCGTCTGCAAGTGTTCTTAGCTAGGTTTTGTGTCGAGGTACTCCCGATAAATATCGAAAATCGATTTATAGAAGGAGTGGTCCGATTTTAATCAAATTTGATACACTCATAGACAAAGACATAAGAAACAATATTCAGAAGTTTCAAGGTTGCAGTTCTTACAATAGTGCAGAAAATTTGATATCGATATCAGGAAATCAAAATTTGACTTACATCCATTCGTTTTTCTTTCAGTCTACAGTTTCGCTTTAACTGGAAACAACTATTGCTTTTTAGTCTTTCGTGCCAAAGTCCAAAGGGTCTGAGCTCCAGGGCCATAGATTAGTTTTAAAGCTTTCATTATACCTGAGCAACGTATTATTATTCACGTGTTAATAAAACAGTGCTCAATGTATGAATAGAGCTGTATTTTATTTATATATATATATATATATATATATATATATATATATACACACACACATATTATCCTACGTTTGGCATGACTCAGTTTCATGCATTATGCAATCATCAGGTTCCTATTTCAAACTGATGGTTTAATAAATTTGAATTAAATTTCTCAATGTTCATGGGAATTAAATTTTATAAAGTTACTGCTTTTTTTAATAAGATTAAATTTTAAATATTCTATGGTTACATGCGGATAAAAATTTAAAATAAAACTAAAAAATAATAAAATGCAAGAAGAAATCAAAGGGGCGTAAATCATGAGTCTTAAAAATTTAAATTTTCAAATATAACATGTACATAAAAATGTAGGGAAAATCAATTTAAAATAAAATAAAATAGAATAAAAGAAAATGAAATTTAAGAGGTAAAATTTAAAATTGAGAATTAAAAATGTAAGGAATAAAAATAAGAGGTTTGATTCATAATTATTAAAAGTAATATTGCTCGGGGGGTGGGGGTAGAAAGAAATAGGCAAACGTATAGAGAAATCTATACCAATCTGGGTCTAAGAATTTAAGTATTTTTCTTTTTTTTCTATGACAGCATGTGGTCATTAAATCACTTCTTTTATGAAGCAAATTTGGATTCTTGACATAGTTTAAGCTGACAAGTTTTTCTAAAAGGCATAGATTACATTTATCTCCTTTTCCAATATAATGTTTGGATTTAGCTACGATATTCCAGATAATAATTGGGTTCTTGTTTTTTTAATTTCCAATAATGCATGGATAAAGCAGTACTTTTGCAAAAAAACAAATAAACTCAGTAAGGGTTTTAAAAAATTTTAAAGACCATGATTAACACTAAAGTCGTAAACTTCTTAGATGTTTTCTTTGACCTGAGCAATGGCCTTTACACACCATACACTAAGGATTCAAACAACCACAACAGGGGATCTAATCACTCCCCAGAGATTCACCAACAACCTACACAAATTTATCCAATTTCATTTAAGTTTGTGCATAAATAAAACTTATGCATTGAGCACTATATTATTAGTAGTACCACTCAATGTGCCACATTGAAATATGCAATAAAATTTTTGACAATTCTAAAATGAAATATATTAATGCTTTAGAAAAAAGTAAACTCAATACTAGTTTAAAATACTTTGTTTAAAACAAGGTAGGAATAAGCAGAAAATATAAATATTTGGCCCACAAAAACAACATCTATCACCCAACTAATAGCAAAAATGACACTTCTAAAAATAATTGCAATTGCCAAAAAAATAAAACCTGCTCACTGAATGGCCAGTGTATGTCCAAAGGTATTGTCTAAAGAGCTCAAATTCATTCAGATGATTATGATATTAAATTTTACTTTGGAAGTACTTCTAACAGGTGGAAGATGAGACTTAGCAACCACATATTGTTTTTAATTAAGTACTGCTTTATCCATACATTATTGGAAATTAAAAAACAACAGTAAGAACCCAATTATTACCTGGAATATCATAGCTAAATCCAAACATTACAATGGAAAAGGAGATAAATATAATCTATGCCTTTTAGAAAAGGTTATCTTAAACCATATCAAGAATCCAAATTTGCTTAATAAAAGAAGTAATCGAAGGACACTTGCTGTCATAGAAAAAAATATACTTAAATTCTTAGACCCAGATTGATATAGATCCCTCTTTACGTTTGCCTGTTTATTTATTTATTTCCCACAATATTACTTTTAACAATTATGAATTAAATCCTTTTTATTTTTGTTCCTTACATATTTAATTCTTAATTTTAAATTTTACCTCTTAATTTTTATTTTTATTTTATTCTATTTTATCTTATTTTTATTTTTATTTAAAATTTTAATTTTCTCTACATTTTTATGTACATGTAATATTTAAATTTTAAGATTCATGATTTACGCCCCTTTGATTTCTTCTCCCTGCATTTTATTATTTTTTTATTTTAAATTTAAATTTAAAATTTTTATCCACATGTAACCGTAGAATATTTGAATTTTTAATCTTGTTATTAAAAAAAGCAGTATTTTAGGTTTATAAGATTTAATTTCCATGAACATTGAGTGAATTTAAATTAAAATCTGTTAAGCCATCAGTTTGAAATATGCACCTGATGATTGCATAACCCATGCCATAGACATAGGATAATTTATATATATATATATATATATATATATATATATATATATAAGGATGGGAAGAATGTTGTTTTATTTTCCAAACATGGTCAGCATATATATATTAAAATTTACTTCTTTTTTTTTTTTTTTTTTACACACTTTATATCCAGAAAAGAAAATACTTATACAAATGTAAGAAAAATGAAAAAAAAAAACCCTAATCACAGTACCTTGTCAGTCATTGTCAATAAAACTTGTATTTGTGTGTGTGTGTGTGTATGTATGTATATATATATATATATATATATATATATAGTGTAGTACACTTGGTATGTAATCCGGGTAAATTCCAAAAGAGACAAACTCGGGAGAACTCAATGTTAAATTCATTTATTTAACAGTAATATTTTATAACGGATTTTTGATTATTAGCTTGGATGATACATATTTCACCGCTTTGATGTTCTTAGCGCGGCTCATCAAATCCAAATGGTACAACAGTAGGCAATCGAAATATCACCACCACCCCCAAAAAAACCCAAAATTTTTTTCACTTTTATTTGAGTTTCTGTAGACACCCACATGTCCATATTAGGACGGACATTTGTGACATTTATATCCGAAAAGGTTCTCGGTCATTTGAAAAATAGCCCCAAAGAAAGTGGAATTCAAGGATATGGGAGGGTTGACGATTGATACGTGCAAGGAAGAGAGAAAGTTAAAGACTTAGAAAGAAAATGGGGGAATCGGCCAAAAAGAAAAAGGAGGGGAAGCAGATAAGAACGGAATTGAAGGCAAGATGCGAGAAAGGAAGTGACAAAGAGGCACAATAAAGAAGGGGCAAAGAGATATAAATTCATGAAATACTGTATCACAAGAAATAAATATTGACACCACTTCTCCTGACAATGTTTCAAAGTCCCCACCTGTTCCCATAGACTGCAACGGGAAAAATTTACTTATGAAACTTAATTTCAAATATATTGGGATATATTTGCGGTACGCAGTTGAATTCTATATAAACAGTCAGTCAGTTTAGGTGCCATACGTGATACATGCTTGGGCGATCATGTCTCGAAAGAGACATGACTGACTGGGCAGAAGATTATCCCGCAGTAGGTTGCCATTGCTTTCTGCGGTAGACTGGTTGCCGACCAAGGCTATAGAACCCAATCTGTCCTGCTATTTAACCCATAACTGGAAGGAATAGACGGATTAATACCTTTCCCAAGGGTATTTGCGCATAAGTGAATACAATGGATTCAACTGGAATTCGAACTCTGCTAAGGTTTCCAAAATGATTAAAACAAATTGAAAGAGATCATTTTTCACATGAAAATATTACAGTGGAATTCAATATAAAAGATGTTTTTAGGTACTTAGCTTTTAACCATTGAAAGAATCTTTGCATCTTCAGTTGTCAAAGGCAAATAATGTGACACCGGTAAATTTCAGAAGTGTATTCTCTGCTTTCTTTCTCTCCAGTCTCTCTAAAATCAACTAATTTCTGACTGACCAGTCATGTCACATGACTGGATCACAGACAAACTCCTTTTTTTTTGGGGGGGCGGGGAGAAACATGACATGAGTCATTGAAAGTTAAATTTGTTATTTTTGTAAATCACTCTTTTCATTTGTTAGAAAATTAATCCACAATTGCAATCTTTTTTTTTTTTTTTTTTTTTTTTTATTGGTCAAAATAGATTTTCACACTCTGAGTTTGAAAACCATGAAGAAAAAAAAAGTTATTTTTATTTCATATTCACCACACCATCAGGATAATGCCATATCTCACATTTCTTTGACAACTCAGCAAAAATTATTGAAGCTTTGCTGGATTGTGTTACTCCACCTGATATTGTTCCTTTGGATTTTCAATTTTTGGGGTCCTTGCAAAATAATCTCATTGATGAAAATTTTCATTCTTTGGATGACATAAAAACAACTACCTTAATAAGTTCTATGCTGAGAAAGCACTGAAATTCTTGCAAGATGAAATCTTTGAGTTGACAGGAAAATGGAGAAAGGTGGTGCAACAAAATGGTTCATATTTAGTTGAATAAATATTTAATGGCATTATTTTGTTTTGTGTTTTAATTTTCCTTAAAAATCAACATGAACTTTCCAGACAACCCAATATATATAAATGTATAAAAGAGGACATTGAGATCAACACCAAGTGGCAACAGTGTATTTCATGCGTGAACATAATCTTCAGGACATCATATTTTAATATTTTTATATATAATATATATACACACACACACACATATATATAATTGTTTTACAGCTATTTGAAACTTGAGCATTCTTATTGAAATGTTTCATAAATCAATGATTTTTAACAAAAAAAACCTGTTAGCATTAATTTCTCTAGGGAAAATGTTTTGTCCCCAAAATAACTTTGTATGATATTTTTACAACAGTGTTGTAATGATTACAAAAAATTACTTTGATTTTTTAAAGGGAACATAGTTTTAGGCCAAATTTGCAGAATGTTTTAGTTGCCTTCAAAGAATTGTATGATTGAACAATATAGGGGGCTAAGCAGTCAAGCATACTGTGGTATGCATCAAAGATCAAAGTCTGTTTTCTGCTGTGGAAGGCATGAAATTTCACAGCAGAAAACAGACTTTGATCTTTGTTACATATTATTTTGCAGTGGGGGTTTCAGAAATGCTCAAAAATGATTTCTGTATGAATTAGATATTTGCTTGACACCATTTTATATAATTGGTGAAGAGAGAGGCTGTTATTATATAGATCTAAATAGTGTAAAGCAAACTTTTGATAAGTAAGTGTTAATACCTGTATATAATATTGATAGAATTTCACCCTACAAGCATCTCAACTCAAATGCACACCCACAAAGCAAACCCATGTCTGGATTTATGTGTATTTGTACTTTTCCTGCCTGCATTCTTCAGTCACGTCTGAATGAATATTAATTAAGAAGACATTCATCCATTGAAGAAAGTGAAAAACATGATTGAATCGTGTGTTTGTAATTAATCATCTTTTCATTGGCCCAATAAAGTCACATACCTGCCCCATACCATTTTTGGTACTGCTTTTGCTGCTTTGCCATCATCTTCTCTAATTGTTCCTATTTTCAGAATCATCGAACAGCTCTTGAATGATTTCAAGTCTAAGATGCGGTTCCACCTCATGTGCTTCCATTGTGAAGATCTTCATGAAAGTATGGCCTGTGAGGAGGAGGAAGAGGCAGAGGGAAAAAATGAAGTAGGAGGAAAAGAAAACTAAAAGAAGAAAATGAAGAGTGGGGGGGAAGAAAAGGAAGAGAAGTAGAGGCAAAAGATGGAAGGAAAAATGGAGAAGAAGAAATGGAAGTAAAGCAAGCAAAAAAATTTGAATTTAAATTTAATTTGAGGATGATAAAATTAGTAATATTAGCAGAAATAGTTGTGGTTGTGATTCGAGAAAACTCACTATTATCTCAAAATTATCTTTGAATAAGATAATTTTGTCAGTATATTTTCAATGTGATTAAAACTTAAGTGTCATACATTTAAACAGTATCAGAATTGTACTAAAAATGTCCTTTTCTTAAGCCAAATTCTAAAGATATAATGTATTGATTTTAAGAAAGTGTACCTATCCTGGTGGTTAATTAATGCAGAATTTGGGGTTGTTGAACCACAAATGTTAATATAGATAACTATTATTGATTTACTTGAATAATTTTTTATGGATTACACATTTGACCAAAAACTGAATTTTTGAGAAAAGTTCTAGTGGTAAAAGAAACATTTAACTCCTTTACATAAACGTATGATTTTTAAATGTATACCCATACACATTGTTACAGAATGCATTGCCATCATCTCGAAAAACGAGGAAAATTTGGAGCAGATTTTTCTTATTTGCTTACAATTCCATATAAATTACAATTTTTCTACCATGTGGGATGAGAATTTTAATTATTCAAAACTTGTTTCTAGCTTTTCATGGATTTTGTTTTTTTTTTACTAAAAACATTTAAATTTAACCAGTTTTGCTAATGAAATGCTAATTACATTGTTCTAAAAAGGATTTAATTTTTCATCATATTTTACAAATCAAAAAAGAAATGATTTTCTAGAGGTATGTTTTTGAAAAATTTGTCACGTATGTGTTAATTTTATAAAAAGGCAGTTAATTTTCATAAATATTTTGTATTTTTTAATTTATTCACATCTCATCACTTACACATATGTCTGATTTAATAATAATAATAATAATTAGGAGTTATGACTATTTTTTTTTATCATTATATGAAGTGCTACTTAAAAATCACTATTATTTAACTATGGCTTGCTTATTAGAGCCAACATCTTTTAAAAAATAATTGCAATCTTCATTGCATTAGCAGTAACACATTTTTTTTGGTCATCCATTATTTAAAAAAAAAACTCTGTTACAATCATAATATTTTGTAAACATTTAATGGATAATTATTCATTTCACAAATCTCCATGGAAATGAATAATCATTGATAATTGTTAATGAAAATTTTTTTAAAAAATTTAGAAAACAATGAAAATTCCTGAAATATATTTTTAATTGTTTTCTTTTATTTTTAAAATGATAAAATTTCTCATCTGAAAATTTAGATTTGTAACTTTTTTTATAAAATTAACACATACATGACAAATTTCCAATTCATTACAGCAGCCATTTTCATCATTTACTGTGCAATATTCTAATCTTGGATATCACTAAGTTGTTTTAACTTACAGTGGTGCTCTATAACTATGGCATCAGGCCAGATTTTGCAAAGTTTAAATATAACAACATACTTTTCCCACTCAATGAATGACTATTTCGAAGCTGCAGACTTTAAAGTAATTTCTATCTATATTCACAAGTTACTGGAACTATTCATCTCAAATCTGGTCCAGTTCTTTACAAAGAATTTTTTGAAAATTTGCTCTTTATAATAATAATAATAATAATACTGCACCATACCAAGGAATGAGATTAAGAATTAGATTCATATTGTAACCAATAATAATCATCCCGAATTGTGTAAAAGGTTGTTTCTGAGGTACATTGTTGTTTCTCGTGAAAAATCTCTCAAAATAGTTGAAAACATTACTGACTCATTATGTTTATTTAGAATAAGCATTTATGATGATAAAGTGTGCGTTTTGCTTGTCAAAATCACCTCCTTGATTTTTATTCTTAAATTGTTAAATATTAATTATATATCTACATATGTACATGCTTCAGTTTAATTAGGAGGATAGACAATTAGTTTGGAATATACACTAAACTTTATACTTTTACAAATGAAAGCATAAAACTATAAAAATAGAATTATTAAATGCAAAATTCTATCTTGTCATTTAAGGCTTACATCATAATGTTTTTTTTGTTTTTTTTGTTTTGTTTTTTTTAAATCAAACCGTAATGTGACCAGCTGCCTTAATTTTTATCTAAGAATTCATTATTTGATCTGCTCTCTGTCATTTTCCTATAAAAATACAATGTTCATTTATGTGATACTATAATCTCACTGAGCAGTAAACAAATTTTTATATGGTTGAAATTTATGCCTTCTATTATTGATGATAAGTAATGTCACCTTTTTTTGTTTTACTCATTGAATCAGTTGCAAGATTTTTTCAAATCTTTCTTTCATACATGCCTAAAGGAATCTTTTCAATTGTTTATTTACTTATATGTATACCACATATCTTCATTTGCATTTTGTAAGTCATAAGGCTTTACATCAATATTTAGAAACCAATTCTGTGCTCAGAATATTTAAGCCACTGGATGAAAACATTGAATAGAATATTGTGAATTTCTTCATCCTAATCAGGTTTCACTCAAAATTTCAAAACTCTTTATTTAAAAAAAATAAATCCACTCTTTTTTTTAAAGATAAAATTTTGCCGTTTGTAATTAAAGCACTTTATCTTTAAGAATTGTTGTAAAGTTTCTTAATTGATATAATATCCACACATGTAGAACAAGAAAATAATATTTTACATAAAACTAAAAAGCAGGAATGACCTTGGAAACTTTTACTGAATTTAGTGTTGATAAATTGTTGGCTCTTGTAATTTGTGCAAAATATTCTTTCTTTGCATATATGTAGTTCTATCCTTATAGCTAAGGAGGAATATTCTGAAGTTGGCACCCCCCCCTCCTTAAAAAAATTGTTCCTTTCCTCAGAAGATGAATTCATTACAACATAAAAGACAATTGTACACATGGGTGTGGGGGGGGTGTTTTAAAGAAACCTGCTGAAGCTGCTCTTCCTTTTCTCATGTATTGTTCCTTTTATGTCTGATATTTCATATCTGTTCACAGATCTTGCCAATGTCTAGTCAAATATTTACAATATTTAATGCCAGTTACTTTGTAACAGCCTTTTCTTCAGATCTTGCCAATTCTATAAAACATTTCCACATTTATTTCCAGTGAAGCAAAAAGGCACATTGACATCAAATGATATTTTGCTTTAATAATGTTCATCTGAAAATAAAATCTGTCAACAAATCCTAAATAAGCAGCAAATTTATGGTTATGTAGCATTGGAAGATTTTTATTCTTCAGGTGCTTTTCATAAAATCACTATCAAAATGTTTTATCACACCTGCCAAATTATTAAAAACTTTACACATTCTTAAATATAGAAGCATTAATCTTGAACAATTATAAAATAATTAGTGAAGTGACCAAGTCATAAAGCAGCAGAAGTGGATTGTTTGCTGCTTTGCTTATTTCACACAAATATTTCATGTTAAGTTATATTGTTGGCATTCATTCTGTCTGTATAAATTATTGAACTTATGAAGTTGTGAAACAACTGTAGTTAATATTTTATAGTATTACAGGATTTAAAACAAAAACATGAACAATGTGTGTGGAATTTGTGAAAAGTTAAATGTTTTATTATTTTCTATAAAAAAAAAATCATCAGAACAACTGAAAAATATTTAAGGAAAAAAATTGTCACCTACCCATTAGAAATGCTGTGGTTAATTGGAAAAAATTTTAAAAGTTAATAAAATTTACAGATGATTATTTGATTAACTGTTTAAAATTAAATGTAGCATTCCTAAGCAGTGAGGTTGCTATGACAATTTTTCCCTTGAATACTTTCACTTGTTTTGAGAATGCTTGTACAGAATGAAGCACAAAAAAATTTAAACATCCAATTGGTTTTCACAAATTCCATCTTACATACTTTGTTCAGCTATTTTATATTTACCATTTTATCATGTTAATTTATCAAACTCATCTGAAAATCCTCCGAAAGAAAAAATTAATTTTGAACCAATGTAATCTCCATCCTTCATCAGACTGTTTCCTTGTTATCAGTCTGTACCAAACTTAAAGAAAATTGAAACTTATTAATACTTGCTGAATACTTTCACTCATTAAGATGAGTGTACAGTCCATTTGTATATATTTCCCATTAATTTCAAATGCTCCTCATCCAACAAAAACAATAAACTTCAAAATCCCTCCACTCTTTCCTCCTTCCCCCCCAAACCAGTGTACATTAATTATCTCCATGTAATTATATAAATCAGGTGTTTTAATGAATGGAGGTGAGTTCATTTGAACACCTCAGCTATTGTGGGTCCGTGCGTTTAATCACTTGTGATAAATACCAGGTTGTGAAATACTTGTCTTGTGGGTTTCATCCCTGTTAGTGGCTAATTTGTTTAGCACTTGTCTATATAATTCAATGTAGGCTTGTATGATTTGAATAATACAACAAAAAAATATTGAAGGGATAGTCTTTAGTAAAATGAGCTGATTTCACAACTTGTTTTTCTTTTTTTTTTTTTTTGTTAAAGCCAATCTGTTTTGCTCAATTGTTTTGCATTCCTATCAACCCTAATAACAGATATATTGAATTTCATTTGTTCATAAAAGAAAATGCTCAAAGCTATAAAAGTGATGATTACTTACATAAGGATTATATCAGAATTAACCACTATGAGGTTTTCTAGGCAATCAAAGAATTAATCAATGAGCCTAGATGTAGGCATTTCAGCCTCTGAAAGGAAAGTGATTTTTGGTTAATTTTGATTGGTTGATCCGAATACGAGTCTTAAAATATTACAAAAGAAGCAGCACCTTGACTCAGAACATTTAATCAAAAGAAAATGAATTTCCCTAATAAATTTCTCTAAGATATGAATAATGAAAAGCCTTATTTACATATCTTTCAACCGGAGTAAATATATTCATCATAAACTTTGATTTGAATTTAAATATTTTCGGTATATTTTATCTCAAGTTATGGAGTAACATTTTACTAAAATGATTTTAGCATCTTCATGTATGCAATAATGTGTAAAGTTTATTAAACAAGTTTATAAAGAGTAAGCAGATAACTGGTTCCTAACAGTCTGAGTTGTTACTGTTATAAATGATAAGATACTACAATTTATGCTGCCCAAAAGTAAGCAGAAAATTAACGTTGGTAAATTTTACTATTTTAGTGTAATGCAATTATGTTGTTCAAAAGTGGAAGAGAATTTGTAAAACGTAAGAAATCAAAGTTTAGAATGAACATTTGTCTATTCCAGTCTACGTTTGATTAACAAAAAATCTATGATCAGAAAAGTAATCAAGTTGCTGCAAAACAATTATATTTAATAATTTTTCATAAAAAAATATATAAAAAAATAAAACTTTTAAATATATCTCATATTGGGAGTAGATTTTATTGAAAATTTGATTAAATTACTCATCCTTTCAAGGTTTCAGAAAACAAATACAAGGAAGAGAAAAATCACTTGAACGATTGTCTCACTTGAGAGCATGTTATTTCCTGTTTGAAGAAGGTGAGCCACTTCATATTACCTTAAAGTAGGTTTCTTTTTATTATTATTGTTATTTGAAACAGACTAAGTAAACAAATCTGTCTTGGAGTGGTTTTTCGTTTCCATTATTTGACTTTTTCTTATTTGTTTTCTTCGTCATTGTCAACGCTCAAAGTATTTTCAATTTTCAACAAAATCTAGGATCTAAGGCCATTAAAGAATGACGAATAGACCTCAAGATGAAAAAAAAAGTATTCTTTGAGAACTTGAATAACTAATTAAATCATCGAAAAAAAATGTTCCGAGTCCCAGAGAACAAAAACTAAATTATTTGATATTAATCTCAATCAGTTCTCCTCACAGCTTTTCAGCTGGATGAAATGGTTTCAGCAAATCCATTTCTACAGTTGGAGAAGAGACCGAACGAAGAATGGATTTGAAGTGCTGTACGTAGTTTGCGGTCAACCCATTCTTACGTCCATAGCCGAAAAATTATATTCGCGCTGATATTTGTTCTTTGTCGTCTGCTTTCTAGTTCCCCAAAGGTTGTGATATTGAGCGCTCCCAAAGATTCTAGCTCGAATTCTAAAATTCTTGAAATGAAAAACAAAAGTAAAAACAGACCTTCATTTTTTAAATCAAAGAAGAAAATAAAAAATGGTGCTTTGAATGTTTTTGTTTTCAATAAAAAGACATTGAATGTGAATAAAAACTATTGACAGTCTATATTGGTTTGGGTTTTTTTTTGTTTTGTTTTTTTTTGCGTTTGTTTTTGTAAGCCATTTCGTAGCTCGTGAGTGTTAAATAAATTGTTGTTTTTAATTTTTATGTGAAAAATTTGTTCTATCTGGGTTAACATTTTTTAAATTAATAAATTGCGATTTCAATTCAATTTTATTTATTTACAAAGTTTATAAATGTAAAAAAACAAACAAAAAAAAAAAAAAAACAGGTACATACACCGCAATATATGTGACGATTCATGAAGCAAACCTGATAAGAGGTGTAGGTCAGATGAAAAATGTAGACATTATTTGAAACTTTTTGTAAACAGAGATCAATCTTCTTTAAAATATTCAGATTCCCTTTAACATTTTTTTTTTTTACAATATCAAAAATGACTCCCCGCCCACCCGTCCTTTGCCTCTCTGTCAGGGAGAGTAGACTTCTTGAAAATTGTAGGCCGTGTCCACCTGACTGCACCATTCAGTTTTGGTTTAAAACTGAACATTTCTGTTACGAGTGTCGCGTATCTTTTTCTTTTAATGAAAATATCCAGGTATATCAACATCATTGATTTTTAGTCATAGAGAAAATTGTGAGGTTGTCGTCTAAACTTGATGTCTTCTATACCATCATAATTGGCTTGGTGTAATGCAATTAGCATTTGTTTTAAAATTTTAAAACTAATCATTGTTTTGTATTACACATTCATTCATATCTAAATTCCTTGCGTTTCTACTCTTTGCGTTCTGTTATGATGGCTACCTAAGTCGAGGTAAAGTTGTATTTTTAATTTGTATAAAGATACACATTTATAACGTGTGGACTTTAATTTTTTAACAAGAAGGAAAGTTCACAACGAAAACATACATGCGGACAGTGTCAGATTTAGATTAGTGAGGCTCTAAGCTGGATAAAGCTTGGAAACCTATTAAAAACAGGATACCACAAATTATAATGTAGGCGCTATTTATTTATCGCTTAGCTTTTTAAACCCAGAACTGAAAGTCGAATCAACATTATAAACTTTTCCTGGTTTTTCTGTTATAAATGATGTTATCTGATCTTTGGTTCTTGTATTAAATCTTCTAAGAAATTTCGATGAATTTGCTTCAGACGTAGCAAATTTAAACCTTCGTAATGAATGCTCATAATGAACTGCTCTACGTCTTTATATACATACTTGAACATCTATCATTTCCCCGCATAGTCGTTTATAGACAGATGCATGTGTAAAAACAAGCATTTAAAAAACATTGAACCAATTTTATTCATGAGAAAACAATGTTCAGACAGTGACTTTCAGATAAAAAAAAAACTTTAGTGCACAATCTAAAATACAACGTTGCAATACATACTAGACAGACGATGCAACACGCAATTACATTAAATAGACGTTTAAAATTAGTTTCGCAAGGACGAATAGAATAAATGGCGGAGAAGATAGACTTAATTTTCAGGTTTAACTGTTTCAGTGCTTTCTCCAGTCAAAACAACCTACCAACGATCATCATCACAAATGGAACTAACAACAGTTTGTGACATTAAAAGAAACATTCTTTGAGCTGCCGAAAATGATCAGAGGTCAAAGAATAACAATTTTATTTTACTTCTTCACATACAGACATTTTTTTTATTTTATTGTACGAGAATGTTGCTGTTGGACAACAGCTCTGATGCTGATAGGTGCCATTTTACCAAGTAACATTTCTCCATTTAAAAATTAAAGCATATTACCTATGTTATCTAGTAAACTAAAGACAACATTTCTATTAAGGATTAACTGCGCTCATTTGCAAAAAATAATATTTAAGTGAATTTAGGCAAAATTCCTCCCAGAATCTTGCATTAATTATAGGAGACAAACTATATTTTAAATTAAAACTCTTGAGCTCAAACCAAGATAATTTTCTGACTAAACTTTTTGGCACAGTGGTCATGAATGTGTTCTTCATAACAATGCGACAAAAGATAATCACGGCTTTTGTGTAACATGGTTAATCTATGGAAAAATATGAGAGCTGATCCTGAAAATGCCAAATGAACAAAACTTGACTTTAATAAGTAATAAGTCGAGCCATAATTCCGAAGCCATTTCCAGGGCATATTCCTAATGGAAACACCCAAAATAAAATTTTAAAAACAGCCTATAAATCGGAATTTTTCCGTTTCTCTCAACTCGCTGTAACAATAATTTTGAATTTTTCAATTTTAACCAGTCTTTTCACATCAACTTTCTTCATGATAGCTGACTTGTGTGTCGTAGTACAAAGATAGAAATTCGCGGTGAAAACGGACATCAATCAAATTTTTCGATCTCAAACAGTTCACGCGAAAAAACACGAACTGCGTCACATCTGATATCCAGAACAATTTCAAAGATATTAATAAAAAAAAACAACCCGACATTTTATTCAACTCCAGTAATCTATAAGAATTGTAGAACACTGATTTGGTATTCTTGCAAAAAAAAAAAAAAAAAAAACACAGGTTACGACCCATCGAATTTAAATGACAGATATCAAGCGACAATGATAAAAACTTAACAATGTTGGGCATCAAAGTTGTTTAGCCTCTGACATGAGTGACTATTAAACAAACGAAGGCAGAAATAAAGAATAATACTAAAAATAATTAAACTAAAAAACTTTGGTATTTTTATGTCTTTGTTGCATGTTTGTGCTAATGAATGAGGATTTGAATTGTTCATTGCATTTAACAAAAATCTAACCCGATTCCAAATTCATTTTGTTTTCATTAAATACAACAGGTCGTTTAGAGAGAATCCATGGCGTCATACACTACCACACTTTTTGCTGGAACTCAACAAAACTAAATTTGTCTTGTCAGTTTTAATCTATGATATTGAGCAGCCGAGCTGTATCATTTGTTCAAATTAATTTTCAAAATAAACAATAAAACTATTTTCAATTTTTTTTTCTTGAAAAATTAGATTCTAAAATTTTGTACGAATCTTATGTGAGGAACGTCTATAACGCGTAATTCCAGAAAATAAGTACAAACAGCAAAAATGTTTATAGTATGATAATAAATATTGTACTCCGCCACCTTTAAAATCAGATTTAACTCCCGTTTTTTTATGCTGTGGCACTGTGAAGATAAACAAAAAAAAAAATGATACTTGTGGGACATGATGGCTTTTTAGTATTCAAATAATTGAACTTTTACTCGTTTAAATAATTTATCAATAATAATGACTCATTGTTCGTTGATTGTTCATTGCTATATTCCGATTTAGTCAATTGGTTAAGTTCTGATACAACATATTTGCATGTTAGATACAGTAAATATGGCTAACCAATTTGTTTAAAATTCAAAGGATTTTCATTTGAAATCTTTAATTAAAAGTTAAAATCGTGTGTTGTTTACCTATGTCCTGCCACAAAATAATCATCAGTCTGGGAATGAAACTGATACGTTTTTAAATGAATTTATTTTACAGATTCTCCACTGCTCCACTACAAATGGTGAAAAAAAAAAATGAAATTTACTTGCGGAGAAATGCTTTTTTGTGTATAGGAAGCATGAAAGGTCATTTCTTTGATTCCCTTCAATCAAATAAATATTGTAAAGTTAACAAATTTTGAATAAAAATCAATAATTTTAATTGAACCAGCCTATCAGTGTGCGTATTTGAATTGAACTTTCAATCACAGCGTTGAATTATCGATGGTAGTCAATTGAAAACCATCATTACAATAAAAAATGTTAAGTATATTTGGTATTTGAATGATGAAAATCGCAAAAAGTTTAAATCCTCGGGAATATTCATATTAACTCTGGTATAAAGCGAATTGTAGATGGCTGTCGTCAGTTCTGGTAATGATTGCTTTAAATATGTTGTTTTTTGTTTTACTATTTTTAAAGAAGTTTTTATGATCATTTGAAATCGTTTCTTTTTTTTAATCTAATGTCCACACTTTTCAATTGGCAAAATTTCTCATCAAGTCACTTGAAGGAAGCTCCATTTGCCTTAAATTATTTACTGATTTCTTATTCAACAGCAGCATAAAGAAAAAGAAAATTATTTAAATAATTCTATTCGCATGTTTTGCTTTAAAATATAACAATAATTTCGTTTCTAATGTACTTTTAATACAATGTCATCCTACATTAAAGTCAGTCGGTGCAAACAAACTGTGTATGAAATAAAAGATTAAATCTTACTTCAATGATAATTGAAGGCGGCAGGCGTACAAAGTCTACAAAACCGTTAGTCTGTAAATCGTGGTTATACTTTCACCTCGGACTACTTTAGTATTGTTTGTGTGTGTGTGTGTGTGTGTGTGTGTGTGTGTGTGTGTTAGATATCACCAGTAATCCATAGAAACTTCGAGACTTTAGATACCACAGAGAAAATAAATTATTTTCTTTGCGTTTGTATAAAACAATGTAAAATAACTCATTTCATCACTTTTTATTCAATAGATAATTTCTCTGCAATATCTAAATTCTCAAAGTTTTCACAGAGTACTGGAGATTCACATAATATTTATTTCATTTATTCCAGTGAAAAGAATGACAAAATTACGAGCAAGACTTTTTATTGTGATATCATGTCATCAAAGCCTGGCTAGAAAGGTGGTCGATCGAAAATGATGAGGACATTAGTCTAAAAAAGTTCCTTGATTTTAAATGATCATTTTCTTTTATTCTTTATCGTTTTTATTCTAATTTGGCTAAAGAGTAAATGTCACGTGATTCTGGCTAACATCGACATTTGGATGTTTTTGTTGTTGGTCATAATTTTTTTGTTTTTGTTGTTGGATTTAGGGCTGTTGGTCATGACGGCTGGATTTTTGTAGATTCTCAAGGGCATGTCCGCATCGGGGACCAATCGATATTGATGTCGGGCAGCGGCAGCTGCAGGCGACATAACGATGGGAGAGCTTCCACTGCTGCGGGTCAAGTCACTCGATCTTCGCCCTCCACAGTTTGGGTTGTTACTCAAGCTACTGCTACTGTTTCTACGGTTGCTGCCATTTTTGGCTGGAGACATGAACCCCTTATGGACCTTTGGAAAGCTACTCAGCATTGGGATGAGCCTGTAGCCGTGTTTTGGTAGATGGGGTTTCAATTTTGACGAGTTGACTTTGTGGTGAGGGCTTTCTGGATCAGCGTCGCAATCGTTGAGGGCAATAGCCGAACTAAATCGCTGCAAATCTGAAATAAGCCAAACAAGACATTTAAAATGAAAACGTTATTAAAGAGCAAAGACTGAGAAGGGTCATTAAATGTGGCGTATGAAAACCGATCTGATGATTCCCGTAGCAAACGTGGTAACTTAATGCCTTCACAAGTTTCTCAAAGAAACACTGTCAGTTAACTTGTCATTCATAGTAAAATGTTGGTAGTTTGTTAAAGAATTAATTTTTATCTCTTTTTCTCAATTACTCACACACACACACACACACACACACACACACACACACACACACACAATAAATATTCATATGAGAAGGGTGTACATATGTATAGTATTATTATTCAGGTGTTAATAAAACAGTGCTCAATGCATGAACAGAGCTTTATTATATATATATTAATAAATATACATATTATCCTACGTCTATGGCACGACTTGGAGTTTCATGCGTTATACAATCATCAGGCGCATATTTCTATGCTATGATATCAAATAAATATTTGGCCCACATAAGCAACATCCGTCACCCAACTAATAACAAAAATGACTTCTAAAAATAATTGCAACTGCCGAAAAAATAAAACCTGCCCATTGAATAGCCAGTGTATGCCCGAAAGTATTGTTTATAGAACTCGAATTCATTCGGATGATAATGATGTTAAATTTTACTTTGGAAGTATTTCTAACAGATGGAAGATTTGTTTGTATTTAAACGTGCCCATTTTTGTAACTGTGGGTGATCATACACGATATCAGAAAATAAAAGCGATGACTATAATAAATTCAAAGTCAACATTTTTAAAATTTGCTAAGACATTTACAGAAATTTACAGAGAATATTTTTCATTTTTTTCTTTTTTTTTTTTTTTGTTTCTGACGTTGCTCCTATCGACTCGGAACGAGAAATCGGAGAGCTGAGTTCGAATTCCAGTCAAATACGTGGTATTCACTTACGCGCAAATACCTTTGGGGAAGGTCTTAAACCGTCTCTTCCCTCTAGTTATGGGTTAAATAACAGGGCATGTTGGGTTCTATAGCCTTGGTTGGCCAGTCTACCGTAGAAAGTAATGGAAACCTACTGCGGGAGAATCTTCTGCCTAGTTAGTCATGTTTCTTTCGAGACATGATCGCTCAAGCGTGTATCACGTATGGTACTCAACTGACTGACAGCAAGGGATTTGACTAAATCAGTTTAAATGTCGGGTCAACCGGAAGTTGCTGTCTCAAAGTTAGGAGTCGAATGACCAAAATCAGACATCTACGCATAGGCTCCGAATGGCACTTCCGGCAGTAACTTGAAAGATTATTCGATCATTGACAGCCCTTCCCTCGCATTTTTAAAGGTTTCATATTTGAGCTATCACGTGCTAGCTAGAAACTAATAATACGAAATATAACAAAGGAAAAGGATTCCGTTTTTGAGAACTCATACATGTATCATTCATCAACTGAATCGATATTTCCCCTTTTGCCGATGTAGATTCTCCAAAAAAGTAAATACTTTTCCTTTCATCTTAAGGGTTTTAAACACACTTATATGTGTGTACTGTAAGTGAACTTTCCCTTTTTTCTAAAGGGTTTTATTAAACTCACCACAAGGTGTAGAAATATAAAATAAATTGTTCTTTGTTATAAACGGAATCCTTATCTTACTTTTAATTCTAAATTCGCTTGTTTAATTTTAATACATTTCATAACATGTTACTTTTTTTTGTTTTAAGTACGTAGTTTCAAGATTCCCTTATTCTTGTCAATACCCGGAATAACGTGTGATCACAGCTATCTAATCGTAATTTATTACTGATCCCCAATCCAATGCACAGTTAGAATCAATAAAATTTTCTAACATAAACCAAGGATTGGAAGACACGAAATCAGGTAAAACCAGTTTATGAATTATTATTTCATTCAACACATGAGATTCATTTGCAAATTAGGAAGTTGTTTTATATGAAGAGATGATTATTTTTCCCAACTCCAATATGATTATCGAAAGAGAAATGGAACGGATAGCAATCAGTGAATGTCATTTGACCGAAAACTCCAATCCAATGGATCACCAAAAAAATCAAGAAGTTAGGAAATTAAAATATAAAATTTATAAGAATTGTGCTTTTCTTATGTACCAATTTAAAATTACACTCGTTAATTTGATTGTTGCTTATTTACAATAATGAATGACAAGTCAATTGGATTAAAAGAAGATTATTTAATGATGGCATTAACTAAAGACAAGAAATTAATTGTCGTTTTTGTCGAGCAATGAAAATAAAATATAAATACATATAATTAAAATATAAATGTTAAATACATAAAAAAGATTAATATGAACAATACAGACTTTTTATTTATTTTATTTATTCATGTAATTTGGTTATTTAAAAGGGTTTGTTTTTTATTTTTTAATCATTTTAAAATTTTCCTACAAAAAAAACAAAACAAAATATCAACATTATTTTTTAAATTAAGATTTTAATGATGAATTTATTAAGAAAAAGGGATTCATTACCGTAAATAAACAACAATCAAATTAACGGGTGTATTTTTTTAATTATACATAATTAAAAAAAAAACAAGTACCATTCAAATATAAAAGTGATCTTTCTTTAAGTTACAATGTTAGGATTTTTTGGTCAAGTAACCCATTCGACGAAATGAAAATTCGATTGTTAAATATTCGGACAAATGTTATGAACCGAACCCAAATTGAACATCCCTTACCCGTCTTGTGGTAATCTCCTTGCAACTTTCGACGTCGACACTGCAACACAATCAGTGCAACAAGTAGACTGCAGAAAAGTAAACTACCGACTGTTAGTCCAATAATCAAGGCGATGGGCACGTCATGGGAGACACTGTCAGTGTATGAGGAATCTGAAATGATGAAAAATATTCACCAGCTTAACTGTTTATTCTTCAGATATAAAATATCAAGAAACATTTTTTTTTAATTTATTAAACAACATACACTATGTGTATGTTGCTTTATATTTAGACAGCAAATTTATTTTCCTACTTTGTTTGGTAAAACAAGAAATCATAATAATGGAAACTTGTGCTTCTAAAAGTAGATCAACAAATGCTACAAATTTGTGAAGCTATATTAATTGAAAGAAAAAAACAAACAGACCACAATTAAAATTTTATGCTAATACTTTCTTTTCCCGCTTGTGGAACTCTCTTCCGGCTCCATGTTTTCCAGCGAACTTTAATCTGCAAAAATTTAAATGCAATGTCAATCGCTATCTACTGTCCTAGTACGTCCTCCTAGGGATGAGTCCAAGGCCAGTCTGCCCCTGACATGTATGGTCTACCTAAGATTCATAATGACGGTATTCTGCTCAGGCCCATTGTTAGCAGCCTAGGCTCGGTGTGCCACCCTCTGAGTCGCTTCCTTGTGGATATAATTGACCTACTGATAGGAAAGTCACCATCATATGTTCGAAACTCCGCCCACTTCGTGGAACTTATCAAATATGCTCCCATCCAATGCAACCAGATGGTGAGCCTGGATGAAGTGAGTCTGTTCACCTAGGTACCCACGGTGGAGGCACTATCGGTAGTCAGGGACAAACTGGCCTCGGACTCATCCCTAGGAGAACGTACTAGACAACCTTATGGAGATGCTGACTTTCTGCACACAAACAACACAATTCAGAATGGGATCAGACATATATCAGCAGGATGAAGGCTTAGCAATAGGCTCGCCATTATCTCCAACACTGGCTAACATATACATGGAATACTTTGAAGAGATGACATTAGAATCCACAGTTCTAAAGCCAATTCTATGGCTGAAATATGTTGATGATACCTTCATAGTCTGGTCACACCAGGAGGAGGTCCAGACGCTACTCGACCATGTGAACTCAATAAGATCATCCACACAGTTCACTATGGAAAAAAAGAGTGTGACAACAAACTAGCATTCCTGGATGTGCTAATAACTCGAACAGAAGAGGGATTCAAGATATCCGTATACCGCAAGTCAACATTCACCGGACAATACCTCAACTTCAACTCCCACTACCCATAAATTGTAAATAAAAGGATAGTCCACTGCCTTCAACATCGAGCAAAAGTCATAAGCGGCGATCCAGAGTTATACGAACAGGAAATGGTTAGTATAAGCAGTACCCTACAACGAAACAATTATCCAGAGTACATGACAACAATTCCAACATACACGGAAGGGAGGGTACATGAGAATAACAACTCTCAGAAAACCGCCTTGGGCTGTCTATCCTATGTGAAGGGGTTATCGGAGAAAATACAAAGGACCTGTGGTCTATATAACATCAGGACGATCTTCAGAAGTGGTTCTACACTTCGCAGGTACCTCTCCAGAGTAAGACCCCCAACAGAGGAGGACATAACTAAGGACTCTGTGTACGCCCTTCTATGTAGAAATATAAAGGAGAGACAGGCCGTTCTCTTAAGGTAAGGCTACAAGAACATCGCAAGGCCGTAACACGAGAAGAGATAGAAAAATCAGGTGTAACTGACCACATATAGAGGGAGAAAGGGTATCACTATCCCCTATGGGATGAAATTGAAACTAGAACTAGAAACTACGTAAAGTTAAGGAATCAGCACATGTGCTAGGCTTAAAAAATCTCCTAAGCCGACCAAGCACAGAGATGAACACAACATGGGAATCAGTAATACGGAGTGCCAGAGAAAAGCATTAGTATAAAAAATTGCAATATGAGCACTGGTAAAAAATACTAGAGAAAACCATTAACATAAAAAAATGCAATATGAACTCTGAATTTTTGGGACTTATAGACTTAATATCCAGTAACCTTTTTTATCAGTTGTCCTTAAGGACACATGGCCCAGTGGAGATAGTTCCTGACTTGACTTTTAGAGTTGCGAGTTCAATACCAGGCTACAGTAGTGAACAAGTAATTTGCAGGGTTAGAGGGAGATAATTCATGACTTTCAATCAAGGCTTTACGCAAGGAATGAGGATGATATACCCCAGTGATTGTAATACGCAAGGAATGAGGATGATATACCCCAGTGATTGTAATAAAAGGTTCGGTTCGAAATTCTTAGCACCTGAAGGAGGCCGGAGCATACAACGGCCAAAACGTCGTACAAATGGCAACAAAGATGAGGACAATAGTCCGAATAATGTAAATACTGTAAATACTACCTCATCTCAGACAAATATAAACAAATATCATTTTATTTTTTGTTTCAACAATACTTCTTCTTTAACATTCTTTTTATTCATCTCATCAGTTCTAAGATTTAAGATTTGCTAATCGCACTTTTTTCCCATTTGGCTAAAAATGTTAAGTGCAACGGTCACAGTGTCAGGGACCTCATTATGGTAAAATTCAATATACCTCGTTATGATAAAAAACTCGTTATGATTTGCATTGTATTTCTATATTTGTAAAAAGTTACAATAGAAATATTTTAATATTAAAATCTTAACATACGAATGGAGATGATTACAATAATTCATTTTTATACCGAAAAAAATGTTTAAATGTATCAAGCTTGTGTTTTTTTTTTCTCAGAGGAAAAATACAGTATTCTATGATTTTAATAAAACTGCTGTTTAAAAGTTTAATTACACACGAACGTTTAATTGTTGAATGGATTGATGTTCTCGTGCATATTGAATAAATTCATTTAACTGAGAGTCTCATCCATCTCAAAAGTAGATGGTCGGGAGGCAAATTGAAAATAGTCGAGAAGAACCATACATAACGCTATGAAGAAAGAACAGTATTTCTAATATGGAAGCAGAGGTGACCGGAGATATAAGAATGAGGCATGTTAGATGCAGGAATTCAAAACTGAAGAACGCATACGATTAAAAAACGTCGGGTGATGCAGAGGTTGAATACTTGATTATCAAGTTTCCGCTATTAAAGTTTATTCTTGCCGCCATTGATTAAATAATGATTATTTTCCGCTATGTAAAACGTTTGGTTCATGGATGGTCAACTTTTAAGTGGTAGAATAATTCTTTTTGAGTTCTGCTTACTGATTTGCCAAAAAGATGTTGCACAATTCGAAGATAAAGTAAACAATATTGAAGGAAGTCAAAGGTAATTCAGGTGTCCCGTTACTATGAGTGTGGTGACTGTGGGGTGGCTGGTTTAATTATTAAGTTCCTCTCGCCAGTGCGTATTTATAATTGCATCAAATGAAACTGTGTGATT
Source organism: Ascarosepion bandense (assembly GCA_037127315.1). Taxonomy (NCBI): domain Eukaryota; kingdom Metazoa; phylum Mollusca; class Cephalopoda; order Sepiida; family Sepiidae; genus Ascarosepion; species Ascarosepion bandense. The sequence goes on from JBBBDQ010000571.1 coordinate 3,887,691, forward strand.
TTATACACACACACACACATATATATATATATATATATATATATATACCCAACTTCAAGTCCTCTTTGATCGATCAATCCACTGCAAAACATAATCAAAACGAAATGAAACCATTTAAAAGTCCTTTTGGCCTTTGGTTATTGCCAGTTCACTATACTGGTGTGAGGGCTTCAAAGAAAACATTTAACCATATATAACTGCAAAACTGTTGTGTTATTGCTATCGATTGACGCTTAAAGACATTAGTCTACTTTTCTAGGCTTTGTCTTCGCATTGTAGAAAATGAAGCTTTTTATATTTTAAAACCAGACTTTATATTTGATAGGAACATTTTAAAACATTTTAAGGACATTGTTTAAAAACCAATCGGAATCGTGTCAGTTGAACTGGATGCGTTTCTGGTTTGTTCTTAGAACCATCATTAATTACAACTATCTGCCATACACAGAGAGACGTTGATAGAAATATTGAAGACAGAGGGAATACCAACAAAGATAGTAGACACGATAAGCATATTATACCAGACCACTGAGGCTCAATCAAATATCAACTCCAGACGGTGACATAGAATAATTTAAAATACTCGTAGGAGTTCTCCAGTGTGACACACTTGCTTTATTCTTTTTTACCACAGCTCTGAATTATACAATTCGAAAAACAACACGAGAAACACATTAACTTCACCCCAACAAGTCGGAGCTCCCGCAACCCGATTGCACACAACGCGGATACCAAATCTGGTGACGATATTGCATTAATATCGAACTACTTAGATCAGGAACAACTTTTCCTTCACCGAATGGAGTTTGCAACAGAAGCAGAAGTATTACATATAAATTTCAAGAAAATTAAAACAATTAATCCGAAAATTAAATTATCACAGAGGGAAATAAACTAAAGTAAGTCTACGACCCTGGTGCTTGGATTCAGTCAAGTGAAAAAAGACATGAAGATCAGAATTGGGCAAACCTGGGATGCACAAAATAATGTGAATGATATGGACGTTAAATCTTAAAAACCATTTGAAAATAAGTTTCTTTCGAGTCATAGTAGAAAGCGGTGGTGAAATCTGGACAATAACAAAGAAGATATATGATGGGCTTGACAGAACATGTTCAGTGCTTGACGAGGATGTTTAGGGCTATATTTGTAAGGACACAAAAACAAACAAAGAGCTTTACGGAAAACAGGTTGAACTGAAAATTTTAGTGATAAATAATAACCTCTTGATTACACATAAAAAGTTAAGTAAACAATGTTGAAAGAAGTCATAGTCATTCTGGAGTTACGTTCTTCTTCTGTGTGCCGCGTCCTTTCATGATGTAGGGGGTCATGGCTCTCCACAACTTTCTAACTTGTGTGGCTCTTTGCAGTTTTTTCTCTTTACAAATGACCCCCCACCCTCCGTCCCGCTATCCATTCACACAAGTTCGTCAGGTAAGTGGCTCGCTTCCTTCCTCCTATCTCTCTTGACCTCAATACGCTTCGTGAAGGTTAAAAAGTTTTCGGCTTTCAAATTATAACACTTCTCGCTCTCATAGCGAATCATCCTCTGATTTAGGTGGATCGTCGGTGTACCAGCCTGGGACCCTTCATTATATTTTGCAAGATTGAATGCCCTGCGTTTGCCAAGCAAAGTAGTTTCTACCAAAGTGCTCATCGAGACACTCCCCGTCACCATTCCAGGACGACTGATTATGTGATAATGTGAAAGTGGTATTTCAAACAGAGTCGTTCGTTCAGCTATAAAACGCACCCAGAAATGTGTTCTTGTTGCTCTATAATCCGCCCAAACCTAAACCACGTAACTATTTGTAGATAAATTTTGTTAGGACGCATTTTACATTACAGTATCATTTGCCATCAATTGCATATTGCAGTAAAAATACGATGAAAGGCTGATTTCAGTTTAGACATTTTAACGCTAAACATAAATTACATGCTAATCTCGATAATAAATATTTTTAATAATTTTAAAGAAATAAAAAAATATACATATTTCTAGGAAACGAATAAACTAATAAGAGTTAAAATATAAAATTCTGACGACCAATCATTGCAATGGACCAATAAATGGACATACAATGTAGTATAAATTGAAGCATTTCAGTCAAGGAAAATGAAAACAAAAAGAATATGTTCTAATTATGTCTGCTTATACCTAAAATTCGGAAAGTGTCAGCTGAAATGTCAAGGACACATAATGAGGAAAGAGGGTTTGGAAAACTTGACACGCATAGGATATATCGAAGACAAAAGGAACAGAGGTAGGAAGAGGGCCACCTTCCCGACGAAGTTATGTGAATGGATGGTAGAATGGGGAAAGGGAGACAAGAGCTACAGAGGATAAGAAGTTGTGGAAAGCCATAATTGCCTACGTCATGAAAGAGCATTGGGAATCATAGTATCTTCACAAATCTTATAATGTTTGCGAATAAAAACTTTAAAAATTTATATAAATTAAAATTTGGTAAAACAAAGGAGACTGATTCAAATCATAGCAGACATAATTAGAACATATTCTATTAATTACTCAATTTCAGATAAAATAAAAACCTTTTTACTAAGAATCATCTCCATTATAATAAAGACCGTTGTGTATTTGTGTTTTTATATATATTTCTCTCCTGTCACGCTCATGGATAAAGAGAAAATAGCGAAGTAGTTCATTTTCTTTACTACCAGTAATTAAACTTTATTACCAGTTATGAGAGCTCTTGCTGCGTGTTTACTCTTTAACAGTGTCTTATTTTATTTTTTGTAATAATTATGTCACCGAGTAGTGAAGAATATATACACATTATATATATATACATAGATCCTCTCTATTATAATATATATATATATAACACATAAATATGTTATAATATTATGCTATAAATTCTAAATAAATTATCCGCTCTACTTCGTATTGAGAACTTTTTAACAATAGTGTTTCTTCGGATATGGATTTTTATTCCATCAATGCCGTGTGTGTGTGTGTGTGTGTGTGTGTGTGTGTGTGTGTGTGTGTGTGTGTGTGTGTGTGATATCTCTACTGAGTGGTCACGAAATTAAAATAGCAGTTAGTTAACTTATAATTTCCGGAGTAAAACAAAATTTACACACCATTTAAAACAAATACCAAATTATTAATATGCAAAGTTTCAGCTTTTTGGGCATTTATAGTCATTAAGTTATTAGACATTTTATTCTATTTAGACAACACAGATTTAAATAGAGCCGAGCATTTTTTTTCTGTTAAATATTAGCGAGCATTTTGCGTTTATACTCGGTCTGTTCATCATAAATGTCCGAGTCAAAGTCAATATCGATGTAAAAGTAATTAAGGAACCTTCCAGTGATTATCTATTTCCTATTGTACGAATTCAGTCTTCATAAGACATAAACTTGATTGAAAAAAAAAAAGAAAACTTTTTTGTAAAATTACCTCAATAATTTCTTGCTTATAAAATGTATTTGCATTTCATTTGTTTTCTCCTTTTACAAGGTCAAATTTTGACCCCCTCGGCATTCCAAAACCTATCTATTCTATTCGGACTGACTTTAGCCAATATTCTACCATTTCAGCTGTAAACAAAAAGACAATCAGTTATTAGACAAAAAACACATTCATCCAGCAAGCCGACACAAAAGACAAAGATGATCTGACAGTTTTAATGCATTAATTGTCCCAGTACTTATACAATGAAGAACTCCTACAAGTCAAAATACACTTAAAATTTCCCTAAGGATAAATATTAAAACAAGAATCATGTCTACGATAGAGTAGATAGCTTTTTAAAGCCGGCCAAGCAGGCAGATTAGAAGAAAATGAAAGGTTAAAAATACAAAAGCCATAACGGATGAACAATAATAAGTAAGAATTGAAATCACAAAGCAATTGTTAAAAGGCAGACGGTGAAACGAAAGATTGTTACAATTGCCTCTAGCAAAGGAATCAAGTGATTACAAAAGTCAAAGACAAGAGAGGGAAGAAGATGACGGAAAACTGACCCACGCCGAAAAAGAGGAAATAGAAACTGGGGATGGAGAGTAGAGTAATGATGGTTTGTATAGTGCAAAAATTGATCTTTTGGTTGATTAGTTTTAGATTCGTAATCAGAAGATGCGAGAGAAGATAGAAGATATAAATGAAAAGGATGAAGAAAAGTAAACAAAAAGAAAAACATAAAAATTTGAAAAATTAACTAAATGAAAAAGGAAAAAATAGTAAATGAAAAAAAAGAAGAAAAACGGAAGTCTAAAAACTTTAAAAATATCAACTAAAATGAAATAAAGTGGAAAATTAAAATACGCGCGAGAAAGACAAAGATTGAAATGGAGAGACAAATGATGAAGAGAAAAGAGGAAAAGATGAAGAAAAAAAAAGATTATTTTGTAATTTTTTTTCGCAAAGATTGGAAAAGTAAATAAATAAAATGAAAATAGAAATAAAAAATGAGGTACTAGAAATCGGTGTCTCCAGAAGACAATCACTTACGGCAAGGATCCTCTTGGCGAACACAAAAATGCGGCATACATAATTTATACTTTTCTGGTTCGTTCTGGCAAAGTTCTTGGTCAACTTTCATCCTTCGCCGATTTAAAACCTGAGAAAGACAAGAAATGGTTTATATAACAAAATGAAAGAAAGAAAGAATACATTGGACTGTAACTCATATTTGCAAAGTTTCGTTCCTTAAAATAGGCGCCTTAGTTAAAAGCTATGAACAGAAAACTCATTTCTTTATTCTCAATTTCCCAACTCATCCATAAACCTATGTCTTAGAATCTGTTCTATAAAAGTAGCAACACACTCAGACAGGTATACATAATCCATATACGAATGTTTGCTTAAAAACAAAAACAAAAAAAAACAAAAAAACAACCTATCGATTTTTAAAAAGTTTGTTTCAATTTTAGTCCTGATAACGTTGCAAGAAATAAGTTATAACAAGAATACGATCACGTGGAGATATCCACAAATAACATACATTAATATATACACACAATACATCGATACACTTCCCCAGGTACAGTATATTCACTCATATATAGATACAGACTCGCCTACACATATATGCAATAATACAAGAGGTTATGACCTGGGCATCAAATTGGATGTAAAGGTGCCAATTTTTTAAACCGTTGTACAAATTCAGCCAAAACTTAAGAATGTTGATTTCAGGGGTGGCCATTTTTTTTCATAAGGTCACAAAATTTAATTACACATCAGCATCTTTGTACAAAGTACACTTTTATACAGCTACAGACACGTATGCGAGGGCCGTTCAAAAAGTTCTAAGCCTCATCCAGAAAAAGAGCCATGGCTGAACATTTTTTATTTTTTATTTTATTTATTTTTTCTTATAATCGTGTGACCCCAAGCAAGGCATTTTACTGCTACTGTTGTGCAGGGGGTTACATAGGAATTTTATGAGAAAGAGTGACAGGTTACAGGGGGTGTCCGGAAGAGGGTATGAGAAGGAAGAAAATACTGGAGAAAAGTGCATGAGAGAGAGGATGCAAGTTAGTGAGACAGGAGATGACTATTGACTTTACATTTGAATTCTTGGAGATTGTAGCTGTCGGGATTGCTTTCCCGAGAAAGTGGGTGGGAATTCCACAGGTGGGAAGTGCGAGAAACGCTGATGCAGTAGAATTTGCGTTTACAATTTATCGGTTTCACAGTAAAAGAATGGAACCTAGTTGCTAATTATGTGGTTCGAGGAAATTCATATATAGGGTGTACCAGTGAGCTAAGTTCATCGGAGCAGAAGCCGTGAAAGTATTTGTAGAAGAAACACAGGGAAGCCCCACTGCGTCGGCGAGAAAGCGACTGTAACATAGCTGCCAGGTCGGAATTGATCACATTACAGATTCTCAGTTGGATTTTGTCAGGGACACCTAGGTGGACAGCAGGAGCACCTGGTCAGATATGGCAGCAATATTCAATGCACGGGCGGATGGTAGATTTGTGCAGGATTGTTTCAGACGGGAAAATCTTCCTGGCCCTGCACAGAGAACCGACCTTCTTAGCAGCGGATTTAGCTATGGATTCTATATATTTATTCCACTTGAAGTCTGAGTTAATCCGAGGAGGCGCAGTGCTTTACTTTTAGGAAGACTAGCCTGATCCATGCTAATGGGGGAGTAGAAGCTGTGGTGGCTAATAGATAGCAGCTTCGTTTTGGAAGCATTAAAATTACCATTTCTTACCTCAGTCCACCACGGATTGGAGATTATTTTCAAGCTCGGCAGAGATGTTTGCTTTGTCAGCCTCGGCAGATTTTTGATAGAGACGAGAGTAAACCGTAGTATCGTCAGCATATATGCCTACTTGGGATCTTATTACATCGGGGAGATCGTTAATATAGATAAGAAAAAGCGTAGGACCTAGAATAGAGCCTTGAGGGACATCCACGTTCGTGTGATAGCATTGGGAGGCTTGTCCGTTAAATACTACCTTCATTGTACGATTTGAAAGAATGACTAGATTAAGTCAAACAATTGTTCAGCCCCGCAGCTTGCATAGAAGACAGCATGCCAGACTCTGTGAAACGCTTTGGAGATGTCAAGAGCAACAGTTCGGGCTTTGCCGTTCTTGTCGAGGGCCTGGTGTATATACTCATTAATGGTCGTGAGCATATCAGTAGTAGACCGAGTGAAGTGGAAACCATACTGCTTGTCAGAGAATAGTCTGTGACTGAGAGATGTTGTACCACCTCGGTGTTGATGATGGCTTCAAACACTTTGCCAAAGATCGGTAGGAGCTGATAGGGCGATAATTAGCGGAATCAGAGGGTTCTCCAATATTTTAAAAAATAATAAGATTTCTGCCTTAATTTCTGTGCAAGTGAAGCCCATACAATGGTGAAAGTTGTTTGACAAATCTAAAAACGAACAAAACAGAGGAGCATGACACCAAAAGGCAATCTATGAGAACCTGATGCACACACTTGTTGAGAACTCTTATGTGAAGATATGGGCTGTGGAATTCAAGCGGGGCAAGGACAACACAGAAGATGACCCTCGGTAAGGTTGTCCGCAAACTTCAACCACTGATGAACAAGTTGATGCTATTCACCGCATGGTTTTGGATGACAAACGTTTTACTGTCCAGTTGATAGCTAAATCCATAGGCAGATGTGTTCCAACAATGCTGAAAAATGTTGACATTTCCATGACATTTCTGACTCGCTTCAAGGCCGACCCTGAGCATTTCCACCGCAGATTAGTAACTCAAGATGAAACCTGGGTTCAGCACTTCGAACCTAAATCAAAGATTTAAATCAAACAGTAGAAACACTCTGGTTACCCACCCCCGAAGAACAACAAGCAAGTAGCGTCTGTTGGCAATATGATGCCTTCTGTTTTTTTTTTGTTTTTTTTTGGGGGGGGGGGGGTTCTGATAGGGTAATCATGATAGACTACCTGGAAAAGAGGAAGCATATTAATAGACAGTACCATGCACCAGAATTAAGAAAACTGAATGAAGCAATCAAGTTGAAACGCAGAGTGAAGCTGAGAGCAGGTGTAATCTTGCTCCAAGATAACAGACCCGTTCAAATTGCCTGGGTTAGTAGCTGAAACAGTCAACTGTGGCTTTTAATTGTTACCCATTACCTTTACTCATCAGACTTAGCTCCATCTGACTTCTTTCTGTTTCCTAAACTCAAATCCCATCTGCATGGTCGTCATTTTGGAAAAAATGATGAGATCGAATGTGCTGTGTTGGAGTTTTGGGAGGATCAAGACGTTCCCTTCTTCCATGGTAGGATTGCAATACTTAAGCATCGTTGGACCAAGTGCATTGATGTCAATGAGAACTATATCGGAAAATATCTGGGTGAGGCTTAAAACTTTTTGCAGGATCCTTGTGCACATGCACTCCATCTTTAAACGGTTTCACATGTTGCCTGATAAACACAGGCTTTTTTTCTCGAATAAGTTGTTGGCTCAAAATTGTGAATAAATTGTCCGAAGTTCATGTTTGTGTTTGTTCAAGTATTTCGACGGTCTCAGTCATTTTCAAGAAACAATGTGCTAGGCAAGTTTTTTTTTGTCTACATCCTGGTATTCTTTGGAAAGCTGAAAAATTTTTAAATTAGTCTACGGTGACATCATATGTTTATTAAAGTGTTCAGAAAGTAATTACGTATTTCACCGCTAAGAATTATGAGTCAATCAACCAAAGTAGAAAGAAACGAAATTTTATACAAAACTAGTTTATCGTCTCATCACGCATTTCAAAGATTAACACAATGGGGGATTATAACTTAAAAAAGAAACATATTCGCTATTGTTCACTGTATAAATTAAAAAAGAATAGTAGTGTTGTCCTAGGCGCTATGTCCGTCCAGCATGTGAGAGATCATAACTCTCTACGACATTCTGTACTTTGTAGCGCTAAGTAAGGTTTATATTTTTTTTCCCCCTCTCCATATCCATGTTTCGTCAACCATCTAGACAGGCTAGTTGGGTGGGTTATCCGCTGCTTTCCTCTGTCTTTCTTGCCTTAAATATGTCGTGTGAGAGAAACATTCTTCTGTAGAGCTCCATTTATGTTATTCAAGTCTCACCATCTGTGATGAGATTGTCCAGTATTCACTACCGTATAGGAAAGCCGGCATTACATAACAGTTCAATACTCATTTTTTCTTTTTGTTTCTAACGAAATTATCTTACAGAAGCATTATTTAAAAACATTCTGCTATGCATCAAGCTGTGGTTTAAAAGTTTTAAAATGTCGATTGTGACTTATTATCACTCTAGATGACAATATACTCTGAATAAAGAGCTTTTGAATGAGACTATCATATTATCGGAGATTTGTCGAGAAAAACGTTATGTATCACGTTCCAAATATTTCAAAAGAATTAGGAAAACTTGCAGAGAGAGAATTTGGATTTTTCATGTACTTGAGAACTGAACACAACGTTCCACCATTTGCAAAACTCTTTTAACCAGGGAATGTGGACCTTTTATTTTTGCCTTACATTGTTACAGCTGATGAAAAAGGCTTCGTACATATTAACAGAAAACGAAAAAAGACAGTGATCATCACAAAATTAAAAACAAATTTCCATGACTCAATCCAGTGTAGTCTTTTCTTTGTGTCTGATGGAATATGAAAAGGTGTCATTCATTGCGATCTACTGCAGCATGGGACGGACCTCCACTGCACATATTTATCGTCAGCAACTTGATCAGTTAAACGAAGCATTAATTACGTCGAAAGTGTCAACTTTGTTAAACAAAAATGGTGTTATTTTCTAGGCATGACAATGAAATGGCATATTGTGAAACAATCCAAAGAAAAAATAAGGTCGTTAGGATAAGAGATTCTTCTACGTCTTCCATATTTCGCACCGACAGGTTTCCATTTGTTTCTATCATAGTAACATTTCATAAGTAGCAGAATATTTAGACGTTAAAAACTGTCTTTCAGACTATTTTTCGATGAAAGACCCAATTTTTTTCAAGTGTGGAATCGGAAATTTGCTTTCCAGTTGTGATAGAGTAGCAAAAAATGAAAATGGTTATAAATTTCATATATAATATTTAAATGAATTTAACTTGAATTTGTTTAATGTATTCTTTCTGGTAAAACGTAATTACTTTTCGAACGCACTAATATATATCCTAAAACAGGTGAAGAATGTAAATACACACACACACACACACACACACACACACACACACGCACGCACGCGCGTATGTGTGTGTGTTTGCCGAGAGCTATTTGAATCTATTAAAATAAATATGCATACAAATGTAATGAACTCTCACAAATCAAATCAAAGTATACAGATATGGTCACAAAATGTGCAAATCTATATTCTTAATCAAACGCGCGTGCAAATATATATATATATATATATATATATATACAGTGGGCTATGGTAAGTTTTTAGCCACCCTTGATTACAGCAATATTGGTTTGTCTCCTTTTTTTCAGCCAATACCGTGTTAGTATCAAGCTACTCTCATCTATGAACAATAGTTGACTTACATTTTGCAACGAAAATTCGCAGAAGTAAGGAAATTAGTGAATTTCAACAAGGGCAAATAATAGAATGGCATCAGTGTAGCAAGTCAAATAGAGAAATTGCTAGATTTTTCCGGGTTGATTATCAAACGGTTAATAATAATTCAATAAAGACGACCATTGTCGTGTGGAACAACGTTCAAGAAGACCAAACATTGCCTGAGCGAACGAGAAGGGAACTGAAGAGTAAAGTTATCAGAAACCGTCGTCAGAGCAAAGATGTCGCTAGCAGCATGGAAATGTTGCCATATGCGATATGAAGGACTCTGAAAAAGTTGGGCTATCAAAAAAGCGTAAGAAAGAAGCCCTCGATTTCAGAGGTTAACAAGGACAGGCATATGGACTGGGCAAGGAAATTCGAGAGTAAATATTATTAATTTTGGCAGTCTACAATTTGGTAAGATGAAAGTAAATTCTGCCAATATTTGATTTCGATACAGGTTTATGTTTGGAGAAATCAGAATGAGACTTGGAACACTGAATGTCTGCAGGTGACTGTGAAACATGGAGGAATTGGCGTAATGGTGTGGGTCGCTGTCTGGTTTGATCGGTTGAATGATCCAAAATAGTGTCAAATATTAGAGAAAGGACTACTCCCACTATTTGAAACTAATCAGATTGACAAAAATGTCTACCCTTTTCAAGATGGAGCGTAATGTCATACGAGCAAAGTAACAAAGCCCTGGAAGGAATTGCAAAGAATCAAATTCCTGACATTAATCCGATATATCACGTTTGGGAGCAGCTTGACAGAAAACTTTGAGAGCGTGCAACCAAAATCGTGTCAGTGGCAACCCTTAAAGAAATATTTCTAAAAGAGTGACAAAATATGGATTAGACGATTGCATTGGTTAAAAAAATGTTTTCCTTTTGTCTTTATTCGTATGTTCTTTTTACAGATGTTTTTTATTTATATGAATTTTATATGTGTGCTTCACTCAAGATTATAGGCAGGGTTTTCTCTTTTTAATTTACTTTTTTTGTTTCCACTCATTAGAAAATATATATGGATCAACTCAATTCAGTTCCAAGGGTTTAAAATAGATACCTCCATTCATTTTTGATACTAACTTTTAAATTGAATTTTTAAAAATAAAAAAAAAGCTTTCTTGAAACTTTTATTTTAGTTTTGATTGAAAGTTAAATGATTAAATTTACTATTTGCAGTAAGAAAAATATTCTGGTGTATTTCAAACAGAAATTATATTGATTCGAATCTAATATTTTGAGATTTAAAAACTTTTTAGCTATTTTTGAGCGATCTACACATTTGTAAATAAAAATTAATTCTCGGTTTAAAAAACTATTTCTTAATCACAGAGTTGAACTTTTTGACTCCCCCGTATTTGAAATGTATTGACAGCTCGGCAGATGCGAGATAAGTATGATGATCACAAGTGATATAGTTGTACAGTTTGTTTTTCCGGTGAGGGAAAGAAATCGCGAAACACATGACCTTTTAATTTACCATTAAAAAATTTAAAAGAATAAAAAATTTTCAAATACAAGAACAAAATGAAAATTCTTTTAAAAATACGAAGGCTAGATGATTTGTATTAAACTTAAATTTTCGATTAGTAAATATAGTATTCACTTTATACCAACCTAACGTCTACAAGCCTTGAAAATATTTTGAAAATATTTTTGAAACTTTATTATTCAATTATTATTTTAAAAAATCAATTCTTTTAAACTTTCATTATTAATCGAAAAAAAAATTCTCCAGACTATAATGTGCATAAGTGAATACAAGGAATTTATATTATTTATTAAAGCAATTAAAAACTTATTTAATTAAATAATGTCATAGTTTTATTACATTTTTTATTTTACTATTTGGAGCAGATTTTCGGTAAATGGGGCTAAATGGTTGAAAAAAATAATACATGATTTACATTCCCAATGAGTCCTGCGTTTAACTAATAAAACCAATTTTGCTTACAGAATTTTAATTTCTTAAAATTTAATGAATTTACGTGGAGTCGGGGTAATATGTAAAATATATATTTACCAATATTTTTTTTAAATAATTTTTTAAAAAAATAATTTTATTAGTTTGTGAAGTAGTCTTGAAAGTTTCATTAAAATCTAACAATTATTTGATTTTTGCAAGAATTTTCAAATTAATGTATTTGTTACCGGAAAAAAAATGAGTTATGTAATATTACGTTTTCCATTGTAAACTCTCGTAACGGTTTAGCTTCCTTCTAACGAAAAGATTTTTACCAAAATTTTGAACATGTTAGAAAGAATTAAAAAAAAAATTTAAATAATTAAAAAATACTTTGATCTTTCCTCTTAATAATAACAAACATTTTGATGGAAAAAGTTCGTTTGTATTATTAAGTTTGGGACCTTTTTCCTTCTTACTATGCTGTTTTTTTTTTGTTTTTGTTTTTTTTGTTGTTTGTTGTTGTTTTTGTTTTTTCAGCGATTTAGTGGAGGTACGTATTTTGGAATCTATCGCTATTCGTTGTAGTTTTTTCAAATTTTTCAATTTGTTATAACAAAGTTCAGATTATTAACGAGGTAATATTTTTTCATTTTGTTAAAAAACTACCAATCAGAATTTAACAAAATTTTCACCGTATAATGGAAATAGATATATGCGCAGGCTGTATAAAAACTGTATTGTTATGCGCAACAAGAAACAAACAGTAGCCATTTGCAAAATTAACACGATATAAGGGTTCCAGGCTATAAACGAGTGTCATAATCGTGCAATTATGGTTTATGTGACTTGACTCCTTCTGAGAAAGATATTATAACATCTGAACTTTCCAAAGGCAAATCTACATCAGAAATATCCAAAATAATTGGAAGATATCACCAAACTGTAAAAAGGTTTGTTGCAGCTCCTACGAAGGTAAGTAAGAGGGCCGATAAGAGTCACTCGAGGATTATTTCCGGACGTTCTTTGTCACGAATGAAACGTGAAGCAGTAAATAACCCAGGCCTGACCACTTTTCAGGAGCAATGGAGAAGCAACGGTATCTATAAGTACTCACTATCATTTTCTGAAAAAGGTCGGGACATCAGTGATACCAGTGACAAAGCCTCGATTGACAAAAGTACGCATATAAATGCGTTTGAAATGGACAAAGAAAAACATGAAGGTTGATTTCTCAAAGGTTCTGTTCACAGATAAAAGTCGTGCAACACTTGAGGACCCTGATGGTTGGAGCAAAAATTGGGTCGTAAATGGACGAGATCGTCATCAACGCTTGACACGCCAAGAAGGAGGAGATATGATTTGGGTTGGTATTATTGGCGGTCCATGAATAGTGCCTAACGATACGAAAATAACCACAAATGCTTATATCAGTCAGTTAAGTGCCATACGTGATACACGCTTTGGGCGATCATGTCTCGAATGACATGACTGACTGGGCAGAAGATTATCCCGAAGTAGGTTGCCATTGCTTTCTGCGGTAGACTGGTTGCCAATCTGTCCTATTATTTAACCCATAACTGGAGAGAAGAGTCGGATTAATACCTTTCCCAAGGGTATTTGTGCATAAGTGAATACAAGGAATTCTCTCGTTCTGAGTTGATATCCACTGCACAACAATGCACATCCAGACGCTTATATAGCCTTTTTAAAAGAGCTCCTAGAATTTTGGCTAAAAACGTAAAGAATTACCTTCAGGAAAACCATCGTATTTATGCAAGATTATGTTCCTTAGCATTCAGCGGAATACCTCAAGAAATTAGGCTTCTGTGGACATCGGAAGATGAACTGGGCGGTCTATTTTCCAGACTTGAATTGAAAATTCAAGTCTGGAAAACTTGTAGAGCATTCTGAAACGACGTGATTATGAAAATGGACACCAGTTTAGAAGCAAAAATGAGTTATGACAGGAAATAGTCAACGTATCACGTGAAATTACATCAGAGGAGATCCACATGTTCGATGGATCAGCACCTTTTCCAAGTTATTTTTAAAAAATGGGTCACATATCTCATATCAACAAAATCCACTGAATTTGAATTTTACTTTTTTATTCAGATTTAATTTCATTTTAGTTACTGTATGTATCCATAAAAACCTGTAAATGAAGCAATTAAAGTGTTATTTACTTTTTTTACAGGGTTTGTATGACACCTTGCCAATAATTTAACACCCTAATAATTTAAGTAAATTATATTGTAGCGGACTGTCGGGCAGTTCACCACATTAATTTAAATTTTGAATAGAAAACATCACATAAGACTCATGCAAAAGAATAACGAACTACAAATGTTACATAAATACATGTATTAACAAATGTACAATCAATCTTGATAAAGAAAAGCATGCATTTAAGTAAGAACAGTTGATTAGTCAAAAGTTGCCTCTCTTTGACTGTAAATTAAAAGTTCAATTAAAACTGAATAAATGTTCATGAAATTGTTATTGTTAAGCACTGTTGGAGGGTATGTCGTCTAAAGAAGTTTCTAGAGAAAGTGTGAAAATTATTATCAGCATGCGTATGTGAAAATTAGTGAATGGTTGTGAGTGAGATTGGCGCTCATCCAACTGTCGTGGATTTGATTGGCAGTTGGATTTTCACTGCCGAGATGAGGAAAAATCCTGCTTATATAGTTGACTGTAGGCTCAGATTCGTTGCGCGAGAAATATTCTTCACGTGCAAACGATTTGATCGGTTATCATCAACCAATCAGCGAGCGTGCTTTGGGAGACCAAGAAAGCTTGTTTGATCCAATCTTCTCCCAAAAGTGAATAAAACTGACTACTTGAAAATAACGTGATTTCTAAATTGCCGCATTGATGCGATTTGTAAATTTTCCTGTAGTGAATGTACTGACGATTTATTGACCAATCATTGCTTGGCATTGTATGTGCGGTTTGTGTGTGTGTGTGTGTGTGTGTGTGTGTGTGTGTGTTTGTGTGTAAGGAGATTCGCACAAGGTGAATGACCGTAACTTATGTTCCTTTTTCTTTTACGGAGTAGGTATATATATATATATATATATATATATATATATATATATATATATTATTCTCTGATAATTTCGTTAAATTCCAACGAGTAGTTTTTAAATAGGATGGAAAAGCGTCAGGTCGTTAACAATTTGAAACACAGTGTATAGTGTTTGTATGATGTAACGCACGATGCAAAACACAAGCGAAGTTGTAGATTAGATTTACATATCATGTATTCAAAAACCCAGTGACAACACTTGAGATCATACTGCATATTTTTTTCATTTTTGCACGTTGTATCGTATATTACGCATATAATTAAAGAGTATTTGATGTAGTAATAGAAATACTAGTGTCTAATCGTCCGTTAACAAAAGCATGAATGGCACTTTGATTAGACAAATAACAAGTTAATCTACGAGCGAGAGTTGCAATAGAGTGCTGAAAACTTTGTAAAGAGAATTTATCAACATGTTCTTCTTCTATTTATTGTGTCTCTTCAGGACATAGGCGATCATGGCCCGTGACATCTCCCTATCCTTTGTAGCTCTTAACACCTTTTCTCTTGTTATTTTTCCCAAACCCTGTTCTGCCATCCACTTGCTTAAGCCCATCAAGTATGTCACGAGTTGATGTTTCTTTTTCCCCCTCTATCCATTCTGTGAGTATCAGATTCTCCAAGCCCTCCTTCCTCATTACGTGTCTTAAAAAATTTAGTTGTCTCTTCCTGATGTCAAGTACAAGTTTCATTTTTCGTTTCCATCCCCTCCAAAACCTCATCGTTGCTCACATGCTTGGTTCATGGTATCTTCTCTTCAGCCTTCTTCTGTATAACCACATTTCGGTTGCTTAAATTCTTTCGTTCATCTTTGATGAGTTTGTCCATCATTCACTGCCATAAAGAAGGACAGACATCACATAAAAGTCCAGTACTATTCTCTTTGTTTCTAACGATATTTTCTTATCTCTCAATACTCTGCTTGGCTTTTGGAATGCGTCCTTGGCTATACCAATACACCTTCGGATCACATAATTGATCGGAGTATAGCACTTTCCGTCGTCTGTTAGAACTCTTGCCAAGTATTTAAATTTATGTACCTGTTTGATTTTAGTATCCCCAACTTGTAGTTGGCATTTTGGGCTCCTCTTTTTACTGATGACCATGCATTCAGTTTTTTGTAGTTTATGTTTAATCTTTTCTTCTCGCCTTCCTTTGTTACCTTTTGTAGTTTCCTTTCTGTGACTGCCATCAGGACTGTGTCATTCTCATTTAATGATGAATCCTGACAGGACTTCTAGTTCTCTCAGAATTGCCTCGCTGTATAAATTGAATAGATCTGGTGAGAAAACACATTCTTGTCTTACATCCCTTTTTGTTTTGTATGTCTACTAAAATCATTTCCTGGCTGTATGCAGGCAGTTTGCTTTCAGTATAGGCTCTTGATTATTCATGTCCTTCCGGAATATGTCAAGCTTGCCAAATATCTCTATCAAGTCTTTGCGGCGTACTTTGTCGAACGCCTTTACGTAGTCTTTGAAACACAGGTACACGTCTTTCTGTCTTTGTATTGCTCTTTCTGATAACATTCTGAGCATAAATATAGCGTTCGTTGTTCCAATGTCCTTGACGAAACCGCACTGTTCTTGTTCTATTTCTGGCCTGATTCTGCTACACACGCCATATCTCAAAATCCAGGTGATGAGTTTTGTTATGTAGTTCATTAAGCTGATGAGTCCACATTTCTTTGCGCTTAGCTTCTTGGGCAGTAATATGAAAATCGATCTGCTTAGGTCTTCCTGTATATCACCACTGTTTTAGATTTCATTTATTATTTCTATAATTTTGTCTACACCGAAATCGTCTAAGGCTGCCAGAATCTTCATTACAATACCGTCTGATCCAGCTGCTTTGTTTCTATTCAGTTTAGCCAATTCAGCTTCTAATTCGGTTTTTAATATTTCTGACCCGTCGGTATTTCTGTAAATTTCTGGTTGTTGTCTCTTGTCGTGGAAGAGATCTCCTATGTATTTGTCCCATCGCTAAAGTATTATAGTTCTTTTATCGTTTTATGCGTATCTCTTTTGTCATACTCAATCTCTCTGGGGTTATATTTCCAAAAATGTTATGAAATTAACAAACATCATTTTTTTTCGGTCAGACCAAGAATCTTTCATTGCCTCGTGTGCGTATGTGAACGCACGCACAAAAAATTAAGAAAAGATAAACTAAATTTCGTGAGGACAAAGAATGAAGAAAGAATAAGTGATGAAGTGGGTAAAGAAAGCGACAAAAATATTGTTTTAATTAGAGAAGAACATACATTAGAATCAGAATTATACATAAAATCAGTTATCTAGTTCGTTGTCGATCTTATAATAGGATATCGACCTCTGTTCTCTACGGTCTTCCTCAATTGTTTGTGACTTTTTTGTTTTGTATTTATATAGAGAAGAGACCCCACCTCAACAAAAAGAGTGGGGGTGCTTTGATAAGAAAAATAGTACTAACGAAGAAAATGCTAGTAATTTCTTTTTCTCTTTCTCTCACTCACTCACACACACACACTCTCTCTCTTTCTCTCTCTCTCTCTCTCACAGACACACACACACACACACTTAAAAATACCCATTAGTGTTGGAATTAATTAATAATTATAAATTAAGTTGATGAAAGTGCTTCCCTAAAATAAAATTTGGGGGCGGGGTTCCTGAAACAAAAACAGTTTTTTTTACTGAAGTGAAGTTATTACACTGTTCGCTTTTATTCGTTTCATAGCAAATAAATGTCTGAAAATAAATATACGTAAACCGACATGCAAAAGGACATCCCTCCAAGTCCAATCTAGTGACGAAAATACTGAGTTTTGGTTTGATTTATCACCGATTTTAAAAGTACCCAAATGAATTGGCTACAGTTTTCATAAGCGAAGTTAAATTTACTGAAATTGATCCGATCTTAAACCAACTCCTAATTAGAAACAGCGTAATTTACAGAAAATCAAAAAATAACGTCTGTGTCAAGTGAACGACTGCACTCACCCGTATTTTAATTCTCTTCTAATCTAGTGGAATGTGACCAGTCGGTCTGTGAATAGAATGGGACAGTCTGGAATGTTCTAGAGTTTTGCTCATTGAGAGAGTTCGGAAAAATCGATTTCCGAAGGGCACATACCTTAACCGAAACACAAATGGAATTGCATTCTTGATATAGATCGGAACAGGCGAAGTGTGTACGTGTGTATGTGCGTGAACGCGCACGCTCGGTTCGAAATGTTGAGATATATACGACTGTGTGAACATATATGAAATAATGAGTAAAAAATGTAAAGGTGACGGGGGATTGTATTCACATAAAGAGAATAAAGAGAGGGTGTGCGTGTGGAAGAATCCCTAGTAAGAGAGAATGTGTGCATGTGTGAAAGTAGGAGCACAAATATGCAAACGATTTTAAATATGTACATGTGAGTGTGTGTGCATATAATATATAGTATTATCATAATATTAATTAATGTAAACGTGTGCGTGTGTGTGTGTGTGTGTGTGTGTGTGTGTGTGTGTGTGTGTGTGTGTGTGTGTATATTTCTGTCTTTGCGGGGCACGTGGATAAATTCCTAATTAAAATATTTCTGCTAATTTTGGTCCCATATTGCGCAGATAGTGATAGATTCAGAGAGACAGTGGAGTCAGTGTTGATTTTCCTTTGTGCAAACTGCTTTCTTGTCATTTGGTATATCATCAATACTTTGATGTGTAGCGATGAAAGGCAGCTATTATTAAATAACGTTAAATTATATAATGCTTATAACATCTGCAGTATTTTAAAATGGAAGAAACTGGTGAAACTCTATAGTAGCAAACACCAGTTTATTTGGTGTTATTCGTTCATGTCTTCATTTTGTTTTTACATCATTTCAGGATTGTTTCATGAATGGTTAAAATTAAAAAGCAAAGGATTTTTAGAATAGCGCTACGCCGTTTTTTATTTTCATTTCGTCAGGTAATTTTAGATTAGCATCGTCATCATCATCAAATTCTCAAGTTTGGTCTTTATGCTCCATGCTTATTTCACTCTTAAAATATGCAAATTTAAAAAATTTAGGTGGTGTTTCTGAAAAAACAAAACAAAAAATAAAACAAAAGAAAACGTAATTTTTGTAGATGGTAAAAATGAATTAAAATGTCTAAGGACAAAGAGTAAGGGTTTATTGCAAACAAAATTTATTTTAGAATATTTCAGAAACGCTTCATTTTTTGTTTTTTGTTTTTTTTAATTTCAACTTATAAGCTTCATGCTTCCGGCTTCTTGCTTCTCAGTAATGTTTGCTCTCCAAAAATTGAAATGCAATGTCAATCGTTATTCTACTGTCTTCCTGATTACCCCTCTATTGTTCTCGTTCCTCAGTAATGCTTTCTTTTCTAATTCTTTCACACCTATTAACCCCTTGTGTCGTTGTGGCTTTACTAACTTGCTTGGAGTATTTTCGAATAAAAACGGAAACATGGCAATCAAAAGTTTTGCAGAATAGACTTATTGTAGAAAGCTTTTTTTCGTAAGGTTGTATTAATTGCTCATCGTATTATTTAAATATTCTGTTAAGTTTTACGCTGAACTTTCTACAAACTGAGTTTTTGTTATTTACTTCCTGTCACTTCAGCGCCAATGTTTTCTTGTCTGACACATGTAGGCCAAAAGCAAAATAGGGGCTCACAAGAAACTAAATAGTATGTGTGCTGAGAAAAAAAAATGAAAGACAAGGCGCGCATTAAAAAAGAAAGAGGGGCACATTACATAACGTCATTTGTTGCAGAACGTATTAAATGTTATAACTATCTTTACTCATGTAATTTTAAAATCTTCATATTCAAATCTCAGAGCATGACAAAAGGGAAATGTATGCGAATGATTATATATACAACGGTGTGTATTATAATAAAGAGTAATATATATATATATATATATATATATATATATATATATATACACAACGGTGTTTATTATAATAGAGAGAATATATATATATATATATATATATATATATACACAACAGTGTTTATTATAATAGAGAGAATATATATATATATATATATATATATATACACAACGGTGTTTATTATAATAGAGAGAATATATATATATATATATATATATATATATTGGTGGACTCTCTTATCGTAAACGATAAATGAAGTTCAGCAGTAGATGTTGCCCTTCGTTTTACACCTATGCATGGGATTTCAGTCTTGCATGCACATGTGTTGAACTGTTAGGCATCCCGCTACCGATCAACCTGCACTAAGTTTGTTTAAAGTAGTCAGTTGCTTGAGCGGCATAAAATACACTTTTCATCAAAACACCATTGCCTATACAGGTGCATTGTGTGCCACACGTTAGGTGTTTGTGATGATCGTATGTTATCACGGAGTTCGACCTACTTGAGTCCTTAAATACATTGAGCAGTGCATGGTGGGCCACACAATATACATTAAAGGGTTTTGATGTCAGAGTTTGCCGTCTCTGGTATGAAGGCTGGTGGATTGGGAGCGCCCATAATGATTTTACTCAGGCTTCGAAAAGCTCCCACACTTGTACATTCAAACATATGTACATGATGCAAATATGCCACACCAATAGTACACATTTACATCGCCGTTCCACAGGTGCGCGCACGCATATAGTGTATTCACATAATAAACACGCACACACGCAAACTATTTGACCCATAGATGGGACCGCAACAGGTACTACCACTCCGGGCCAGAGTGAACCTGGGAATAATGACATATCCAGACCATATATATATATATATATATATATATATTCTTCACAACTTGACGACACAATTGTTGCAAAAATAAAATAAGGCACTGTTAAAGAGCAAATATGCGGCAACAGTTATAACTGGTAGTGAAGTTTAATAACTGGTAATTAAGAGAATGAACTGAGCCGACGCTGCTTAGCTATTGTCTCTCTGTTTCTCTCTCCATAAGCGTGACAGAAGGGAAATTATATGCACATATATATAGATAGATATATATAAATAATATATAACGGTCTTTATTATAATCGATAAAATCATTGAGAAACGAGTTAATCAACTACATAATTGGATGATATTCGTTAGTTTTATCTTTGCATAGATATTTTTCTGCGGTTCAGATGAATAGTTAAGTCGACGAGTAGAATATATATATATATATATATGTGTGTGTGTGTGTGTGTGTGTGTGTGTGTGTGTGTGCATCTTTTCTCCCCAATCTAACATTGCTATTCCTAGGATAGAGTTAGTTAAGTGCTATACGTGATACTCGCTTGGGTGATTACGTTTCTTTCGATCCATGACTGACAATGCAGAAGATTTTCCCGCAGTAGGTCGCCATTTCTTTTTGTGGTAGACTGGTTGCCAACCAAGGCTACAGAATCCAATCTGTTCTTCTATTCAATCTATAGCTGGAGGGAGAAGTGATGGATTCCCAAATGTATTTTCGTGTAAATCAATTCAACGAACTCAACTCGAATTCGAACTCAGTTTTTCGATTTCTCATTCAGAGCTGATATCCATTGCACCACAATGCACATGGATGAAAGAAACAGGTAAAACTATGTGTATACATGTTTGAGAGAATACGCATTATACAGATTTACAGACTTGCATGCGATAATAGTTTGTTCAGAGAATCAGATAAATATTAGCAGATTCGGAAAAAGGTGAAATAAGGTCTTACTGGGAACTTGACTTGGTCATGACTTGAGTCAGTGACATGCTTTGGCTATATGAAGCTAGGGGAAAATAGAATCCTTGGAAGACGTGACTCTTATTAAGTAGATACAAACTGATCAGGCGATTTGTTTATTTTTATTTTGCGTCTCTAATCAAATTGTCACTTGTTACACTTTGGCATGTACAGAAATTATTACCGAGTCAAGGGAAGACAACCAAATATCGTAACGCTACATTCTGGCTATCAGGCGATAAACTAAAGAAATGATTTCTATGACTTTCTGTAGAGTCAGTAAGAATAATTTCCCAGTAGTCTGAGCGTGGTACCATACACCATATCGACAGAAAAAAATTGATTATTATTTACTGCTGTAGGAAATCCCAGTTGGAACAAAGGAATGTGCTTTAGCCAATTAAGACCGACTTCAAACTATAATGGAATTTTTCCATCATACCATTGGTTTCAGGCAACAGAGAGTAGTTGGGACTCTCTTACAAAAATTGGATTGCCGACCTATGTCTATAAGAATGACAGCTGGAACTCTGAAAGACGATACCCATCCAGAAATATTTTTTTAACCGTAGTATAGGTGGAAATGATCGCATTTGCTTTGCACCATCGAGAAAAACAATCAATACTTATTAGCAAATCACTGGAAGTGAGGGAAGTGTTTTCCATGTTCAGCATTCTGACACTGAACGCAGGTGTTTGTCCAAGACCGGTTGACGAACTTCATGCGTGGGAAAAAAAACAAATATGTCCGTGACTAGATTGAGTGGGGAACGTTAGCACTAGAAAAAGACAAGTTATGAAGTATAAAGAAAAAGGTACGCTGCAAAAACGAATGGCCGTAGTCGACTGTTGCTAGTGTTACATTTTCCAGATTGCCGTTAGGAACATGAATTTTCGTCAGTTTTAAGGATGAAGAGTTATTCAAGAGAAACGATTGTAGTTGCTAATCCTTTGCCTTTTAACAAATGACTGGAATTCCATACAAGGGTCCAAAAGAAAGGCATTAATACTACGAGACACAGTATTCATAGGAATGTTGTTCACTTCTTTAATAAAAGGTAATGTCCGCGCTATAGGGTATGATCTATCTATTGAATGTATTAACAAATATCACATTTTTAAATTTACTTGACACCAATAATTAACATTTTGTATGTAATGTACTGAAAATAAATGTGATATCTTAATAATTTCATTAGATTTATCTTACCCTGAAGAGCTGATCGGTCTGCGAATCTTCAAGACGGAATTCATGTCATTGATTTTTTTTATTTATCTATTCACTATATACATATGTGTGTATTTGCTATTTAAAAACAAACTCACACACGATCGACTCTTTTTAGGCAAGCAGTCATTTGTAATTAAAGTGCTTATTATCCAGAGATAAAGCATTAATAGCAATAAATAAAATTAAATGTTCAACTTCTTTTTCCCGACAAGGAGTTTCGCAGATATGGTAACCACTCGTCAAGAGGTTTGTTATGTAAGTTTTATATAATTTTATTTAATTTCTTTTCTTTTCTTTTCTTTTCTCTCTCTCTCTCTCTATATATATATATATATAGATAGATAGATAGATAGATAGATAGATAGATAGATAGATAGATAGATAGTGTGTGTGTGTGTGTGTGTGTGTGTGTGCACGCGCGTGCCTTCACGCATATATAGTTCTTCCTAGAAATATAAAATGTTCATTTGTTTCGATCACTAGACGTGCATTTGAAATTGCCTTTGGGTTGCAAACCATTGGCAATGAAAAAGGATTACATTTTATATTCCTATATTTACACTTCCTAGAAGAAACAGAAAAATATCGTTAGAAACAAAAATGAGTTATCTCACTCCAACCGGACTCTCTAAGTTCACCACTGCTGTAGCCTGGTATTGAATTACCAATTCTTTGGGTAAAGTCACTGGAACTAACCAACGCCTACATCTACATTGAGGACACATGAGAACAAATAACTTAGAACGTCAGGTTAAAGGGAGATAATTCATGATTACCAAAAGCGGCTTCGCACAAGGAATGAGAATGATATACCCCAGTGATTGTAATAAAGGATTCGGTTCAAAATTCCTAGCACCTGAAGAAGGTCGGAGCGTACAACGACCGAAACGTCGCGAAAATGGCAACGAAGATAAGGACAATAGTACGGATAATGTAAATAGTGTGACCACAAAAACTGTTATGCAATATCAATTTTCCTGTATGAATGCTGAAAAATCTCATTTCAGATGATGAGAGTTGAAGCAACAAAAGCATACTGAAGATGCCATTAACCGAATATGTGAGCAACGACGAAGTTTTAGTGAAAATGGAAACACAAAACCTTAACATCAGGAAACAACCGTTGAAATTTCTAGGGTACATAATGATGAAAGAAGGCCCAGAAAATGTAATTGGACAGATTGAAGGTAAGTGATATAGAGAAAAATATATAGCCTACTTAACGAGCTTGAGTAAATGGATGATAGAACAAGTTTTAGGAGAGATAGAAAAATGACTAAATTTATTAAGAAATACAAAGGACATGAAGTTGCAGAGAACCATGATTGCCAACGCTCTGAAGGGACATGGCACAGAGAAGAAGAAATCTATTCAACTCTCTACTCTCTATGAAATGTACGCACACATCCAGTGACTAAGTCTCATTTATATATTTACAATTTCGTCACTGCTATAAGAGATTGGCACCGTAATATCTGTAATGGCTTGTACAATTCGTTAACTAGCTTAGTATGAGTAACGTTCCAATTTTTAAAAAGAGATGTAGATCAATACTTAATGACAGGCACGTAATTCAGACAAGTTTGCATTCAAAACAAGTTGAACGACAAGTCGTTGCCAAATAAGAAACAAATAACAACATACTCTTTTGTGAAACAACAAAACGAATTGTTTGTTCATCGAAATCAACACTACAATTAAAAGTGAAGTAGAAGAATTGTACTCATTGTCCCGGCAAAGAAACGTTGCATTTTATCTGAAATTGTCTTCTTCACCTTTATTCATTTTTCCTTTCACATTTCAAGTCTTTTTTATTCCGATTTTTCTTTCATCATCAACCTCCTTTCTTCATTGTCTCTGAAAAAATGTGTCAATCATAAAATTTATCTTGTTCCATTTTTAAATATGTCTACATTTATCACCATTCCCCTCTTTTTCATTGTCATTATTTATCTCTTCTTTCCACCTCCTTTTTTAATCTGGTAAACAATATCAATTAAATAAATTGAAAGTGTTAAGCTTTTGAAGTGGCCTTTATCAGA
This sequence comes from Ascarosepion bandense, assembly GCA_037127315.1. Classification (NCBI taxonomy): domain Eukaryota; kingdom Metazoa; phylum Mollusca; class Cephalopoda; order Sepiida; family Sepiidae; genus Ascarosepion; species Ascarosepion bandense. The sequence continues at coordinate 3,912,656 of JBBBDQ010000571.1, forward strand.
ATCTATTATTGGTCATGTGGCATCGCGTGCTATTATTGTTCGAGACAACAACCCGTGCAGTAAGTTGTCTATGCTAGAAGCAATCTTGGGGAGGACGCAAAATCAGCGTCTCATTAATATTCCTGGTTTTATTGTTTTCCAATTATATGTGGTTGACATGGATAATTGAAGAAACCATTGAATATGCATTAATAAAGAAAATCAGAGGCATGCATACGAATTTATAAAACCATGTAAACACATACTCTATATACGCAGGCAGAGGAGTACGCAAGAGAGGCATGCAAGGTTACGTGCAAGCGTAGAGACGCAATGAAGATTAATTGGATGCGACTTATACAACGAATATTTTCCAATATTCATACAAGAACATCCGTCTTGTGGCGATGTCAGAGACAAATGGTGGCTCTATATCATTGAACAATCTGTAATAAGTTCTAATTGTCTGCAGACCACAGGCTATAAGGGTTATTGGAGTTCTATCAAATATGTTATAAACCAAGGGTCGTAAACCTTTTTTTCGACCAGAGACCACCTTTTTTTTTCTTTTCCTTTTACAGCGACCCTCATTTAAAATATCTTTGGACCTTGAAATTCACACTGATGTTGTCAATTAAAATGTTAATTAAAATGTATGAAAAGTTAAGAAATTAGGATCAGGTTCAAAATTCCCCACCCTGTAGCGTCATCAGGTTCAGAATTTTCTCAAAAAGAACAATTAAAAAGGGCAAACAATGCCCAATTTAGCATTACAGTCTCATCAAGTTCAAAACTACTTGGGTAGGTGTAATTAAGGCCTATGATTTTGTTGATTGTTTAGCTCAGTGTCTTTCTTTCATCTTCACCGTATGACACTGACTAAAATTTAGGTCAGTGTCATACGCACACTGATCCCCATTCGATCTCTTGACTGTCATCGACCTTCTGGAACTCCTCACCGACCCCTAGGGGATCGATCGGGAGCCGTTTAACGACCACTGCTATAAACCAAACCTGAAATAGTAGGTTTATTTTGTGATGCTGAATATTTGGTTTTCAGATAGAAGGGTTCTTTTTTTTTAATGTTTCATTACTTTCTTTCTGGTATGAATTTTTTTTTTGAATTTTTAGACAAGAAGGTCATTAAGTAAATACCTAAACAATAATTCAAATCATTTTGTCGGAGCTATAAGAATTTTTCAGGTTAATTCATATTGCACGCACATCTCACAAGCCGAGATAATAGATTTTATTTTTATGAAAGAATTTTAACTTGTCGGACATGTAAATTCTGGAACCTGTCTCATGTATTCAGTCAAGAGTATTCACTACCATATATGAGTCTAGAACAAATTTTAATTTCTAACCATAAAAGGATTTTCACCGTGTGGTTATTCGGGCATTTATATAGAAAAAACTCATAAAATATAAATATTTGGATATATATAAATTAGATAAAAAAATCGTTTTCTTTTGCTCGGACCAACCATCAATTTTTAAAATACCGAAATTTACTACCAGTGGTCTTCGTTATTCATTGAACTTGCTTTTGAATCTTTTTAAAATCAAGAATAAAAGGTTCAATCTAACTAATCGTGCTTCTTCTTTTGGTGTCATCGACATATAGTGGGTAATACTCTATTACTCAACTGGGGCACCACAACGTGGTGTAATGGTTAGCGAGCTGGTCTCGCAAGAACTATTATAACTGAGTAGTGATTTCGATTATCACTAGGTATCCAATACTTCGGCCTAGTACCACATCTAAGCGGCGCTTAGAAAATCAACTCAAATACTCTACTGGCATATAAAGTGACATCAGATTGGACAAGAATGACCCTATGTTGGTTCAATAGGCATTTAAATCATTATATAAAGGTTTCGTAAGAATACTTAATTACACATCTAATTTACTAAATTTAAATGTGTAATTGAGTTTTCCATGGTTATTAGTTTACTTTAATATCAAACGAGAATTTATAGAATTATTGGCTTTTAAACAAAAGAAAAATAGTTTATTCTTAATTTCGTTTAAGTCTAATATAGACATAAAATATGTACATGTTTCACGAAGTAAGGTGCTCTCGTAACTCGATTGTCAATTCTGTTATACACACATCGCATCTTAATTTAAAAGATCGCTACACATTCAATTGTTTTAAATGATATTTTACAACCTGACTTATTTTAAGATTGTTAATCGACGTTTAATTAAAAGTGTCAAAATTATTATCTGAACAGGTGATTTTTATCAGTTTTGTCAAGGAGAGAAAAATAATAAGTTTGCGTTGTACACTCTCATTATTGCTGATTTCCGCTGATGAGTGGACGAACGTTTGAAAAGCGTACCAATATGAAAAAATTAAAGTCATCTCCTCTTTTGATGATTTTTTTTCCTTCTTATTCACCCGGTAATTCTTCATCTTTCTTTTTTCTTCTACGTTTCTAAACTTCACTATTCTAGTTTCTTTCATCATCGCCTTCATCACCATTTCCTTCTTTCTTCTTCACCTATTTCAATAATATTCTTCCAGCAACTTTCTTTCTACCCGTGCCGATTAAATCCGTATAAATATTACTTCCAATCACTACAGACGGAAATATCTTTTCAAAGTTCAATCCATTGCCTTCTCCATCTTGCTGTTAATTACGATATTAATTTATTTTATCGAAGCCCTGTCTTGTTCCAATGCGAAAGCCTAACGACTAACCGACCCTCGAGCCGAACAAATCGATAGCATCTAGTTTGGCTGTGAACAGATGTGTGTGAACATTTATCGATCAGAATGTCTTATGTGGGACATATAAAAGGGGAAGGAGAGGGTTCTACGTTCCAAGTCAATAAGCTTTAACACTTCATTTTACTCTTCCTTCTCCTCGTTATTTTCCACCAATCGAATTTTCAAGAATTGAACTCCAAAGCATCTAGTTTTAAATTACTTACTTAATTTAAGCAATTAGCAAATCAATGAATACATGAAAATAGCATTTCATTGCTACTGCCTGACAACATTCAAACATTGATATTCTGCTAGGATTGGAATTCGAATTTGTTGGTAAATAATGAAAAAAGTGAAAAAAAATCAAAGCTACGACATTTCATACCCAATTCAATTCCCTTTATTCATTCTTGCAATTTACCGTAGAAGTGGAGAATAATTGTACATTGCTTTTTAGGTGCTCTTGTTGAACGTAGATTAGGTTTGTTCATTGCATATATTTATTACAAAACCTAAGTTCAAAGGTCTGTACACTAATTAGAATTCATTTCTTCCTAAGTTCCTTAAAATTAACCTGATTCTGATATTTACCTTTTTAGTCCCTCGCGTGTTGATGATTTGTTCTTCTTTTACATTTAACTAAGAACTTGAGAACATTCATAAGATTCTAAGTAACAATGGGTATCCTGTAAATTTCATAAAACACGTAATTGAGCGTAAGATCAGTTGTTTTAAAGAACCGGCTGTTTTTAAAACAAATCTTTGTGCAATTTATTTAAAACTGCCGATGCTAGGTAGAAAACCAAGTGACAGTATTTCAGGTTTTTCAATTGCCAGGTTACGTGTTGTTTTGAGATGAGATGGGTGTTTCTCGTTTGTTAAAGATGGTTTTCCCACTTTCAAAAGTTTTCCTTAGTGTAAGCAAGTTTAAAAGTCAGTGTGACGCTGAATTCGTGGGACGGACCAATCAAATATTAGAGGCCTGAATTGGTCAACATGTTCCTGCCAGTATAAGAGTAAGCAACCCCAGTCATCCTTCAAGGATGACTCAATCAGTGTATGACTCGATCAGTCCTTGTGACTGATTTTTGAACTCTTCTATTTCTGCCTGAGGTTTGAAGTACCTGTATGAAGTACCCGTAAGTTCAATCATTGTCAAAGTTTGTGTGTGATTTCTTTCGCCAGCGCCCAAGTCTCAGGCTTGCATATATGTGTGTTGCACGCGTTAACTGGCCGTAAGTTAGCCACACCTAAGGCTGCAGCCAGTCGCCTGCCGTTCCGTTCCCATGTGATCGAAGGTGTTAATAAAAACCCTCACTTTCCCTGCCACTTTGTGATTTCTGATCTCAAGGCGAGCTGAGGACGTTCGTCTTGTGCTGTACTCAGCGACAACTGCAAATGAAGAGGTGGGGTGGGTGCACAATTCAGGAGTAGGGAAAACAGAAAAGGACAAAAAAAAAATAAAGAGACAGCAGCAAAAGCCAGTCTATGTGGACTATTGATTATATTCATAACTCCTTGTACAGCAAAATAGAGAAAAAAGAATTAAGAAGAAAAACAATACAACTTTATCTCAGAGTCCACAAACTACTGTTGTTACTATGTCGAGTTGTCGTTAGAGGTAAGACGATCGCTGACTCTTTATGTTACCCTTTCCTTTTCTCTCTACTTAGCGGCGGTGGATAGGTCTTTTAGCGTGAGAGAGAATTTCTCGTTTTAACTGTCTGGGCTGAATATCTCTCCACCGTGTCTTGAGTGTAACACGGTTTTCTAAATCTGTTCATGATCGCCAGTAAGTCCAGTAAACAGCAGCTAGCAGTCAAGGTGAGGATCCCACTCTTCTTCCCTCTCTAGCTCTCTATCTTCTCCTCCCTCAAACCCTTTTTAAAAATAAAAATAAATATGTCCCGGAAAGGGATATATATTATTATCGAAGTAGCTAAGCAGTTTTGGCAAATGTAACCGGGTAGGACAATCTAGAAAGTAGTCGTAATGGACCGGTACTCGTCGCAGTCGTATGCAGTATGCTGAGACGTAGGCTTATGCAATAGGCGTAGTCTATAGACGTAGACCTATAGCCGTAAACCATTAAACGTAGACCTATAGCCATAGACCTATCGCCATCCTCGCCTTAGTCTGTATTTATGGCTGACACCAGCCAATCACTATTACTGTGAGAGGGAACCAATGTGTATACATATTCATTACATCAATAAATAAATAAAATAAAAATGCGATTATCTAAGGGAGAGAAAATTTGTCAAGTTGACAAGCAGGCCCTTGAGATGGACCATATCTCTCAGAGCAGGACCCTCTTAAGGCCACTCTTTAAGTATACCTCTATTGATGCAAAGTCAGCGGAGGACCCGGGGAACTTTCCAGACGACCTCGTGGAACACTGGTAGTAACTTGAAATTATGGGATTACTTGGCGGGGGCAAAAGACTCATTCCTTGAGATCAGAATAGCAAAAATAGTCTCCTGAACTCAAGAAACTTGCTCAGCTATGTTCGGGAAGGGTCCCAGTTCTTGTCCATCTATCTTTGTATAGGGACATAGAACTTACATTCCCGACGTCCGTCATCCGCCATGGATGAACAAATTACGTTCAATATCGGCTCTGGCACTCTGGGACAATCCGTCGGGTACAGATCCCTGCTGATTTCCACCCATTATGCTAATAGGGAAACCAACTTCAAAAATGTCTATCAATCAAGCCAGCTTGAACGAAAGAGGATTGAGAGATCGGGATAAGGCGGCTCGGTTGCTTCGTAATTTCTTGTTCTTCGGTGTGGGTGTGGGTGTGGCTGAGATCCAGGAGACACACTTTGTTTGCGAGTTTTGATGCTCGTCTGCTGTCTACCGACTTCGTTGTCTATGCAGCATACGGGGACCAGATGGCCAGATGTGTTTCCTTGCTAGATAAGTGTATCCTGGGTGTGAGGGTAGACTTTGTCCATGTCAATGCGGAGGTCGCTTGGTCGTAGCCAATGTTACAGTGAAGAGTAGTTCGTTTGGGATCGTTGCGGTTTAAGCGCCCAACGACCGGACGGAGCAGGTCTCCTTTTTCCATCTACTAGGAATGTTCCTAATGGATTAGTCTTACTGGAGGACTGGAATGCCATCCTGGACCTCAACATAGAAAGTAGGCGGGGAGCTAACGGGAGGTCGGGCGATCATAGATTGGTTGCTCTAATCGGCGTGTTTAGTTTCGTCGACAGATATCGGGTCGATCGCCCTGGGCAGTAGATGCGGACGTGGATGCATGTGGCCATCTACCCATGTAGCTAGCTACCTGGATAGAATTTTAGTGAGAAGAGTCGATTTAGATTTTCTAGACTGTCCTACGTTCTAGTGATTAGGCTATTCGGACCATAGACTCATCTGTACATGGATAGCGTTGGGTGCTTGGCCTAGAATGATTAGACATTGAAAGTACAATCTGGTCAGCCGGGACTTCCGGCAACAGCTAACCAAATACTAGTAGGGGCCGTTATTGGGAGCAAGTGGTTGGAGAGACTTAAGGGTAGTATTAGGTCTTTCACTACTGAATATAGTTAACGACTCACCGTAAATAAGGCTAACAAGGTGAAGACTCTCAAAGATAATTTTTCCCGGACGTAGGCTGGGGGAGGTAGAGCGTGCGGCTATCAAGCGTTACCAGGGTTAGGTAGTTAGGCATAGATTAAACAAGATGTCTAACGAAATTGTGAATTTTGGCGCAGAATTGCGCAAGAAAGTGATCCGTCGAGTTGGCGATCGATAGAATCGGGTGCTCGATACCCTGGAGGAATGTATTCTGAGGTCAACCGAGGACATGTGCGAGGCGTTTCAACGGCATTTCGAGAGCCTGTTTACCAAGAAGCTTGGTCTCTGTGATGAAGCGTTTCGCAGCTATTTGGCTGACTTTCCTCAGCTTTCGCGAACTAAAGCAGCTACCTGCAAGGGTGAGATCACAGAGGGCAAAGTTTATTTGACATTGAAGAGAGTAGGCGCTGGTAAATCTTCGGGACTTGATGGTTTACCCTATGAATTGTATTTGAGGCTGTCGCACATCTTTGTGCCGATTTTTTAGGGTTATGTTCAGCAACTGGTTCCGACAGGGGTTCATATTTGACCGTATCTACACGGGTGCAATCACGATGTTGAAAAAGGGAAAGGGTGTTGAGCGGGATTTAGACGATTACAGGCCCACAACTGTTTAGCCAATATCCTGACGGAGCGTTTGCAGTCAGTTGTCGATGTTATGTTGGAACACGAGCAAACTTGTTTTGTGAAGGACCAAAGAATCCAGAGCAATCTGAACCTGATTCGTACGGTCCTAGAGGTGTAGAAGACGACGAGCAAGCCACGCTGATCGATTTAGATCAGTCAATAAGGATCAACCATCGATGCTTGGCTGCAGTCCTGAAGGCAGCCAGCTTCAAACACAACTTTTGCAGGTGGATTAGCCTGCTGTATCGCTCCACCAGTTCTGTAGTACAGGTAAACCGAAAGTGGTCGCGCACTTTTGCGCTGTCTTGGTCGGTTCGTCAGGGTTGTCTACTGTCGCCCTACTCTAGCGTTGGAGCCCTGCATTCGCCGGCTAAGAGACAAGGCGTGCAGTCCAGCCTTACGTGGAATTGGTTTCCATGGTGGTGCTCGAGCTAGGGTTTCTGCGTACGCTGACGTATACATTTTCGTGTCGTGCGGAAATGACATTGAGGTGGTACAAAAACGCTTAAAAGATCACGGTGGCCAAGATTAACCGCAGCAAGTCTCCCTGCTTGCAGTAAGGTGCCAGGAAATGGGTCGCTTTTCCCAGGCTCTTTAGTTGGACTGACAATCCCATCTGCATTCTTGGAGTGGGGTTCGAGACCGAACTCCAGCTGGTGAAGAATTGTTTGGAGTTACAAAGTTCGAATTTGCTGTACGAATTTCAGTTGAATTCTTTGCATTCACCAACGCGAAAATACCATTGGCAAAGGTATTAATCCATCTTTTTCCTCCAGCTATGGGTTAAATAGCAGGATAGATTGGCTGCCAACCAAGGCTAACGAACCCAGTCTGCTGCAGAAATAAATGGCGACCTACTGCGGGAAAATCTGCCTAGTCAGTCATAGATCGAAAGAGACATAATCGACCAAACGTGTATCACGTACAGCACTTAACTGGCTGACTGATATAATTGAAAGTATATTAGTAAATAAGAATATTTTTACTACGAAGTGACGATGTGTGCTGAACCAGTGATATGATATCCATTACAATTTCCGAAAAATTTATGACTGTCTAGATTTTTGGGACGCAAGAAAAGAAAACAGACGGTATGGCCAGAATACGTATTTGAGATTTAACGATAAATGAAGATTATTTTGACAAGTACATCAATTTATACGACAGATCACCAACTAGAATAGAGTCAGTGTAATGTACCAGACGCTAGTCAAAGCTTCAGTTTTACGTGCAGACCATGACGAACGCAGCTAATGGTAATTGGCTGAGTCAGTGTTTGAGTACTTCTGGTACGTCATTTTGAAATAGTGAATCTATGGGAAACAAATTTACAATTTCAGTGAGACGGAGATATAGTTTCCGTCTCCAAGATGGTGGAGGTGCTGGGAAGGTAAACCCCCAAGAAAATCATTCACCACCACCATCTGTGAAAATGATGTAAACTAATTTTAGTGTACAAATTCTTACTCGTACACCTCCCCTCGACTTAAAGGCGGTCCCCCAAGACAGGGACTGTCATTTAATACAATTGGAATTAGACTGAAACCTATCCCTGCAAGGAGAAGGAATTATTTTAGTCGTACGTTGTGGTACAGTGGATATCGGCTCGGAACGAGAAGCCGGGGAGCCGAGTTCGAATCCATTGTATTCACTTACGTGCAAATACCCTTGGGAAAGGTATTAATCCGTCTCTTCCTTCCAGTTATGGGTTAAATAGCAGGACAGCTTGGGTTCTATAGCTTTGGTTGGCAACCAGTCTACCGCAGAAAGCAATAGCAACCTACTGCGGGATAATCTTCTGCCCAGTCAGCCATGTCTCTTTCGAGACATGATCACCCAAGCGTGTATCACGTATGGCACTTAACTGACACTCAGTTGTCAAATAAAAATACATGTAGTAAATTGGAAGGAGGGAGTGATCAGAAAATGTGATAAATAGCATGGGGGGGGGACGATTCAAAGCAAATATTGTTTAAAGTTTATACTATAGTCTAAATGAAGCGAACATAAGCTATTTTCCTAAAATAAATGTTTCCTACTATAGTACGTTTCAAAACAATCAGTCGGTTAAGTGCCATACGTGATGCACGCTATGGCGATCATGTCTCGAAAGAGACATGACTGACTGGGCAGAAGATTATCCCGCAGTAGGTTGCCATTGCTTTCTGCGGTAGATTGGTTGTCGACCAAGGCTACAGAACCCAATCTGTCCTGTTATTTAACCCATAACTGGGAGGAATAGGCGGATTAATACCTTTTCCAAGGGTATTTGCGCGTAAGTGAATGCAATGAATATCAGCTGGAATTCGAACTCGGCTCCCCGATTTCTCGTTCCGAGCCGATATCCAATGCACCACAACGCACATTCCAGTAATCCATTAAGTAAGGTAACTGAATAAGGTAATAATTAATAAGCGGGGACAGGGGTTCCAATAAACTTCATGAGTAGAAAAAAATTGGAGAGGGGTGATAAAAAACAGTTTCGTTATTTTGTTGCTTATTGTTCGTTTCAGCTGGAAGAATATTATGTCGCGTTCTGAATTTGATATGGAGCATTCAATAAGGATTGAATCTACAACAGGACTATTCTCATTAATCATTAATGATTTCACCTACGCCGAGTTGCCTGCAAAAATACTTGTTAGATTCAGATTTCACTGTATCATCTTTTTCTTCAGTATTTTATAATATGCTGCAAAAACACCCAATATAAAAGTTCCGTTTGTAAAATGTAAGAAAACGTACGAACAACAATACAATTCCTGGACTAGGCTAGTCACATGGCCGAGATAGTTGCAAATGTTGTTATTCATGCCATCAATCAGTGTTCGAGTCAAAGTAAAAGCTAATATTTAGAATGCCGACACCTAAGATGGACGCAGCACGATCTTCACAGCCACAGGTGATGACATTGCTGAGAGAAGTTAAAGGCATTAAGGGATTTTAATGATTCATTTTTCAGCATTAAAGAAGACCTTCATCACTACCAGATCAATTAAATATTGCTTAAATGCTCAAATCACCAGACTGCAATCTGGTGTCTCATATGTTGCTAAACATTAAAATGTGGACAAATCATAAATAACGGTTCGGTTAGCAGATCATAGTAAATAATTTTTGTTGATAAAACCCTACAAAAATATCGGTGTGTTTTTATTTTATTTTCGATCAAGTTTTGATAAACGAGGAGCGATACCCGTCAATTTCCCGGCAATTTTTTCTCTATTTTTGTGCTCACATTTTTTTACGTTGTATAGCTTTTAAAATATATTCGTCTTTCACGCCATAAAAATAACAGGTTTGTTTGCATGTTTAAATACCATGCCCCATCTGGCTATTGGGCGCGTATAATGATAATATACGCGCTAAAAAGGTCTGCCTTCTTCCACCGAACGCCCATAGCCCAGAGGTAGAATCGCCGACTGACGCCAATTCGGTCGGGTTTCAATCCTGGAGTAAAAAGCAATCGGAGTATAACCGTACTGATGAGCTGTGATACAGCGAAACAGATCTGTCTTCGGATGACAATATATATATATATATATATATACACGCACACACACACACATATATATATATATACACACCCACACATATATAATTGTACACGCACACACATATATATATGCACACACCCACACATATACATATATATACACACACATATATATATACACATATATATTTATACACAAACACACACATATATACATACACATATATACATACACACACACACATATATACATACACATATATACACACACACACACACACACACATATATATAAACGCATATATGTATATATATATATATATATATATAGATATATATATATATACACACACACACATATATATATATACATACACACACACACACACACACACACACATACATATCTATGTTTGTCTCAATACCGACAGTCAATGTTCAGGATTCAAATTTTGGGTGCTCATTTTCAAAGCAGACACATTTATGCGACACAAAATCCACGCCCCCATTTGTATTTTTTAAATTTTTTTTTTGTATTTTGTTATTCGTTTTTATGTGCATTTCCGTTCGTGCAATTAATGACTCCTTGACCTATACGCACAAAATGTAAACCATCTGTTTTAAAAATATTCTACCTTCAACTTCTAAGATTTAACTTTTCAATTTTATGTTTAAGTTTTAGTTTAAATTAAATTATTACTGAAAGAAATACTGTATATCTTACTAGTAAAGGAAATGCTGCATATTTTATTACTGGCTGAATAGTGTGACAGACGGACGCAGCTCCTATTATAAGTATCAGTCAGTTAAGTGCCATACGTGTTGGGCGATCATGTCTTGAACGACAGATGACTGACTGGGCTGAATATTTTCCTGCAGTAGCTTGCCATTGCTTTCTGTGGTAGACTGATAACCAACGAAGGCTATAGAACCCAATCTGTTCTGCTATTTAGCCCATAGCTGGAGGGAGAAGATCATACCTTTTCCAAGGGCATTTGCTCGTAAATAAATGCAAGGAATTTAACTGAAATTCGAACTCGGCTCTCCGTTTTCTCATTCCGAGCCGATATGCACTGCATCACAACATCCTAGAGATATGAAATTGTGACGGACGCATCTCTTATAGATTAACAACATTTGTTTATGTCCATTCGTAGTACAAGTTTTTTGGTAATGCGTGTGAGATTAAAAATGAACGTACCAATGGTTTTCTTTGTCAGCATAAAGAACAGTTGCCACGTGTACTGTTCACGTAACAATATTTGGCATTTTCGATTGTTGCCAAATACACACAATACTTGCAAACAATTTATATGCTCTTAATTACCATTTCTATAAATAAAACAATTATAATCTTAATGTTCATGTAGCTATTATTATAAAACGCATTCTTTTATGAAACCTTCAAGATCTTTGTTGTCTATTTTCTCAGTACCAAGCTGCCGATGTATATAATTTCAGATTTAGAGGAGGAGAAAATTTCTGACTTCATTTTAAACAAGTGATATCTGCAGTGCAGAATACTGATAAAAATCTACGCTACTTAATTTCTATTAATAATAATAATAATAACCAATCCCACAGACTTAACCATAATTATTAACGGAGAATTAGCATGAAAGAAGACTTATTTGCAATGAAATAAAAAGTTATGATTTAAATAGAATCAAATGTTTAACTTGTAAAATCTGTCCAGCTATAGTTCAACAATGCGCTGCATGGCCGAGCACCAGACTCAAGGTAGTAATTATACCTTATAAGCACATATAATTTTCAGCTACACGAATGTGTGCATAGGTTCGATTCCCGTACCTGACAATATTGGATGTGCGTTGGGGTGCAGAGGCTATCAACTCGGAACGACAAATCGGGGATCCGAGTTTGAATTCCTTGCATTCACTTACGCGCAAATACCCTTGGGAAAGAAAAAAAATGTCACAACTCTGACGTCTTCGCTTTCTTTTTATGTATTCTGAATTCTCACTCATGATTGCCATCAATGTGACAAAATAAGCACACTGGCGCTTAATAACGTGACACAATTGAATAATAGCGTTTTTATCTTGTGGCATTAAAAACAATCATGATACAAATAGTGATGTCTCTTCCCTCCTGTTATGGGTTAAATAATAAGACAGATTGGGTTCTATAGCCTTGGCTGGCAACTAGTCTGACACAGAAAGCAGTGTGCAACCTACTGTGGGAAAATCTTTTGCCCAGTCAGTCATGTCTCTTTCGAGACATGGTCTCCCAAAGTATTACGTATGACACTTAACTAACTGATAGTTCAGCAAATAACACTTCGAATTAAACTGAGTGGTAGGAATGGGCTTGCTGGCTTGCAAAGCAAAGGTTAGAACCAAAGTTTAAAGTAGTGCTTATTTGGTTGAGACTGTGGAGAAAACCGGACAGACAAATATCTCAGAGATGGTGATGCTGCGCACGATAGCTTTTGCTTAAATTTCATTCCAACGGAAATGTTGTGACGAGATTCAACACCCATTAGATTTGATATCACAGTTTGAAGTTTTCAACCAATGTAATTTCCACAAATGAAAATTTAACACTTATGATGTTGCTTATGCTACTACTACTTTTGCATAAATAGAACCGATTGCAATAGAATTTTCATTTTAAACTAAATGTTTTTTTGCCGCTCCTAATCAGTCGGCCGTACAGCAATTATATTGCAACTCATATTTGATACAAAAAGTGCACAAAAAAAATCACTTTTTTACCATTGCATTCAGAAAAAAATGTCACAACTCTGACGTTTTCGCTTTATGTATTCTGAATTCTCACTCATGATTGCCATCAATGTGACAAAATAAGCACACTGGCGCTTAATAACGTGACACAATTGAATAATAGCGTTTTTATCTTGTGGCATTAAAAACAATCACGATACAAATATTGATGTTCACTATGAACGAGCACTTCGTGGTGGGGGGTGAGTCTTGAAAATTTCTTGTGTTTCTATTTAAGCACAATGATTCTCTTGCTTGATAATATTATTGTTGTCAATTGAGCGCCGGTAGTAATACGAAATCCAAATTATATGTAGTCATAGCAATAGCTGCATCTTCTTGGTAGCATGATTGCAGTGATAATTTGAAAAATCACTGAAAATTTTTAAATGATCGAGATGTCTTTCGTTTTTTAAGACTTGGATTAAATTGATAAATGAAAAATATCAACTATGAAAGACGGGTTGGATGTCGAAAGGCTCATGAATTGAGATTCGTCTTTCAGTCTTTTACTGTTGTTCAGATTGTTTGGAGAGAAAGAGAAGAAAAATAATAAACAATGCAAACTCTATATTCGGGCAAATATTTTTATACAGCAATGACAATTTTCACAAATACAAAACAAGTAAAGAAAAAGAAATTTTGCCCCAATCTGGAATTATGTGTGATAAAAATGAATTCTCTAACCGATATTCCATAATTGTCTTTAGTTCCGGTGTCCGCCTGCCTTCTTAAATTTGTAGTTAAACTTACACATCAATTGTTTTTGTTAAAATAATAAAAATCAGAACAAATTTAATTTGCAATAGTAAACTGACCGCTAAGGGAAATAATTTTCATGTATGAAAATGACGTGAACTCAGTTCCATATTGTTCCACGGGACTTTTTTTAGAAAATTAAAAAGCCACAATGTAAAGCTTTTGATATTACTTGGCGAACTATAACAGATTTGGCAGCAAAACGGCAGTACAATTATTAATATATTGTTACTGTTTTTTTTTTTTGGGGGGGGGGGTGTTCCAGTAATATTTTTTAATTGTAAACAGAGCATTTCTCCTTTGTGCATGCGAACAGCCATAAATGAAACTAAAAAATGCTGTTATCAAAATTGGCGAGTTAGTATGACCAAAAAATGAAAGCTTGGTTTTATTTCTTTAATTTTTTTTTTTTTTTTTTTTAACCTTTTGAGAAAAATAGAAAAACAATATTTAGGTTGGTTACGGAAGATTTGTTCGGCAATGAACTCGACCGACAATCGTCAGAAGTCCCAATCCAGTTGGTTGACACCACCTTATGCACATGTATAAAAGAATAATCTCTCATTATGACCAAAACACGAAGTTTTTTAACTTGTAAAATCCATTATACTCAAAATAAAAATATACGGTTATCTATTCAATTTCAGTATTCATACAACTAGCACAATAACAAAAATGAAATTAATCATTTACGCGTGTTTTTTCTGTTTCCACAATTTAAAAACTTAAAAGGCGAAAAAGTAAGATGTTTATTCGCTTTTTCTTTCTTTGTGCTTTTTTGTTTGTCTTTTGTGTTTTTACATATCATTTTAGTGTTGCCAGTATTCCGTTGCACTTTTTAATTTATATCTTCATTTTTGCATTGTTTGAAACTGACGTTCAACAAAAATAAATATGCAATACATCTGAACCCACATTGACACTACAAAATCTCGGTTATGTGCAATTATTACTCAATAAAATTCATCTTAGGGATCTAAATGTCTTTGTTTATGATGAGGGTTGATTAGAGAGCCATCCTCATTATCCGACTTTTTATACAACTTTTTAAATTAAAAAAATTATCACAGGCGCATATGTATGTTTGTTTGTACGCACAACAAAATTATTTAAAACAAAACAATGAAATAAAATACATTTCATTTAATCGACTAATACACTTTGCATTGATTTATGGAAAAAAGAAAATTCCGACTTTTTTTTAACAAGTGATATCTGCAAAATAAAATCAACGTTACTCAATTTCTAAAAGCCAATCCCACAGACTTAACAATAATTATTACCGGAGAAGTAGCATTAAAATAAAACTTATTTGAAATGAAGTAAGAGAAAGTTATGGTTTCTAATCAAATGTTTCAATATTGAACCAATATGTAAACAGTAAACACTAAAACAGTAAATAAATAACCACAAACAGTCAAACACACGAACTTTTTTCCGGATACCTACCAAACTACAAAAGTGATACCTTATTTCAAAAGATAAAAAAAAATTATGTTTATTTTTCTAAATTTGAAGTGTGCAAGTGGATATGTATATATGCTGGTGTTGAGGTTTTGCTATAAGAATATTGATTATGCAAACAGAAGTTTTTGTGCACATAGCATTGCAATGAGATCGAAAATCAAAACGTGCACACAAAATATGTGTAGAACTCGTGTTTATGTGCATGCATATTTGCATCTGAAAGCATGCACTTCAGTTTACGTAAATTAAGTAAACACTCGTGTTTTGATATCAATTCTTATCAATTGTTATCATCCATATACTAAAAAAACAGTAAGACAAGAAGAGTAGGTTTGAATTGCACACGAAATTCACAAGTATTGTATTGTATTAATATTCATTTCAATCTTACAGTTTAGGTGTACTGTCTTTAAATAGAAAATAATTACACTTTTAACAAAATTATATACATAAATTATTAATTTAAATACACACTAAAAAGTTTGTTGGAAGGATTCTTCGAGCCATTCTTCTGCCTTTTTTTTTTAGTTTTAAGACAATGGAGAGAAAGGAGAATTTAAGTGAATGATAAGGTAAGGATAACGCTTTTTTGAGAGATGTTTTATGGATCGAATTGCCTTGAATAAAAAAAATGCAGAGATAATCTGCTTTTCGTGGTGACAGTAACGTAAGTTATGCAACACTGAAAGAAATATGATTTTAGAAACCGGTAAACTAGGAAGGTTTACTTACCAATCAGTGACAGCGGAATGTAGTCGAGTCCGGAGAGATTGACTGTTTTTAGTTTGCTTTGTTGGGTGGTAGATCGGACGTTGGCACAAGTTATAAATAAATAGAAAGAGAGAGTGAAGGAAATGAGAGAGCGGATGAAATGAAAGGTGGGAAGAAGTGGGAGGGGAAGGATGTTGTTAAAATGTAGAGAGAAGAAAAGAAACGCAGAAGAATGAATAAGAAGAGGAAGTGCAAAGAGTGAAAGCGTAAGAAAAGAGCAAAGACAGACCTATTGAGAAAAAGAGATAGAAAGACTAAGAGAACGCGCTATACCTCGAATCATTTATTTGCAATTAAAATCGCTAAGAGCAATAGAACGAGCCTTTGATTGCGTAAATACGCGTGCTAGTATTAAATATTATAAAATTTTAA
Organism: Ascarosepion bandense; assembly: GCA_037127315.1. NCBI lineage: Eukaryota > Metazoa > Mollusca > Cephalopoda > Sepiida > Sepiidae > Ascarosepion > Ascarosepion bandense. Next base: position 3,929,181 of record JBBBDQ010000571.1, read on the forward strand.
TGATATGTCATTCATTGCAGATTTTACAAGCACAAAGAAGTTTATCATTTTGCGGGGGTATGAGGAATTTTTATTGCATCATGGCAGCAAGGCACTTGGTTTGGAAGAACCACGAGAGAGTCTACAGAATTGAAGACAGCAGTTGAAAAGGGATTTATTGGTGGCTTAAAAAAAACTTTAAATACAGTTCCACGGAGCAGAAAAACTAAAGAAAGGACGAACGAGAGAGAACAGTTTTGCTTTTGATTCTGGGGTTTTAGTTTTAACACGGACGAAGTAGACGGTGTTTCATAGGTTGGTTAAACTAACCAACCTAAATCACCTGAAAGACAGGGAAGTGTCAGCCAGAAGAAGAAAGTAAATGGGTGTTAGGGTGAAAAAATAAAATAAAATAATTTATTCATTTTAAAATAAATTAAAGGAAAGCGAATCCAGAGAGGATAAAATGGGACATGACAGGGCGCTCATTGGGATAAAAAAAACTAAAATGAAAAGAAAACGTCAAAAAGTATAAGCAGATCGAGAATAGAAAATACAATAAATTTTAGCAGTAGTAAGTCGATGCCTGGCCAATACGTTGCTATAATTGAGGCAACAAACGTCCTGCTAAAAAGAAAGCGACCGGCCGGTCAGCCAGTTTATCCAGCTTGCATGATTTTCTTGATTCAATATGAATCGTTTCAATATTGTCTTTTCGGAACGATGTTTTTATAAAGTGCTTAGATAAAGAAAAAAATACACTCGCAACTTGACCCAATCTGATTTGTCAAATTATTTTTGTTATTATTATTATTATTATTATTATTATTATTATTAATTGTTGCTGTTGGTGGTGGTGGTGCGCGCATGAGAGCTGTTGTTGGGATAATATGCGTTCCTTTCGCATTTATTTTTCATCAAGAAAGACTGATTTTTTGAATTTTTCCTTCCTCATTTTTTTTAACTTTTTAGCTTTATTTATATTTTATTCATCTGCCCTCTTCTTTATTTTCCTTTTGATTGTTTGTTTCTTTCTTGATGTTTTCTAGTTATTTCTTTTTCCTGATATTTATCTATTCATTCTACTTTTAAACACTTTCTCTTTTAATTTATTAATTCTATTTAACTCTCTTCTTTCTCTCTCTGTAATTCTTTCTATCTCGCCTTTCTTTTCTATTATTATCGAGTGGGTTCTTTATTTTATCTTTATTACCTCCATTTTCTTTTTTTTTTTTTGCGCCTTCCGATTTATCTTACTGCTTTTCTTAACGTTTTATTCTGTTTGTCTTTATTTTTCTTTCTTTGGACATCAATTAACCAATTCATTAACTTCAGTTTCTATTGGAGATTAAACAAGCTTATGAACCCACGTGCACGCGCGCACACACACACACACACACATGCAAATTTACAAGTTCGTAATATGAATTATCAAGACCTTTGCGTACAAATCCAATAACACAAAACCCCATCCAAACATGTTCTTAGTGACTCCGAACCCACAACAAGTCTTTTACTTTCATTTCTTTAACATGACCAAAATCACAAGTGATTCACTGGAATTTGGAAAATCAGCATTGTGAATTCTACAAGTCTATAAAAAGAGTATGGTGCTCTTTGCCTTTTCGTTTTAAAAAGGTGATATGCCATTTCTTTTAACATACCATCAAGAAAAAAAATCATTTGCACCCCATCCCAACAAAAAAAAAAAAAAAAATGATGTAAACTAATTTTAGTGTGCGAATTCTTAATCGTAGTCTCACTGACTTAAAAACAGGCTATACAATTATTTTTATCAAAAGGTGAATATAAAATAATACTAGGTTTGTTTATTGCTCTTTCTCTTGAGGGGTGAATGTAAAAATGTAAATGATTAATATAAAAGTATAGATGAATGAATAAATACTTCTTATAACAGTTAAGGTTTGTTTATTACGCTTGTTTTTAAGAGAAGTTTTTTAATAATTAAGAGAAAGCCAAACGCTTAATAAAAAAATAAATTTGATGTGAAAATTTAAAAAATAGAAAGGCTCAATATATCTGCCGAAAATAAGACAGACGATCTGTGACTTAATATTCAAATTTCAGAAAGATATGCCCCTTTGCAGTTCTTGACCAATCAGATGGGTGACTTCTATCCACACAAATGTAAGAGTTGAGATCCCTCTGGAGCCTATTTGGAGGTTATATAAGACGAGTTGGCAGAAGGTTGAAGTGTAGGGAGCTGGTTAATGTTTCTTTTGTTCGGCCTTGTGTAAGACAACCGAAGTCCCTACGGCTTACATCTTTTATGTTGAATAATATTCATCAGAAGGGTTTTCATCAGAAGGTTGGTTGTTGGCAGTTGGAATATGTAGAATGAGTGCAGAAGAGTGGAATAATAAAATATACACTTTACCTTTAAAATAGAAATTTCTTATAAAAAGGAATAACAAGAGTTGTAAAAATTAATGTTCAATTATAAATCTCAGTAAGAAGTTATTAGTAGAGATCGTATTCATTGATGAGGTTGAAGAATTAAGAGTTCATACAAAATGTTTGTAGAAGTAATTGTTGAGATAGAGAAGGAGAAAGAGAGGGGGGACAATGTCCGGGTCACTAGAAGTTGAGAGTTACATCTTTGATGTGTGTCAGCAACCTGCCTCCTCTGACTTATCCGTAACCGGTTAGTGACCATTCTTAAATATTGAAAAGTCACGTGAGGTGGATCAGAAACGATTTTTTTCTTTAGCTATGGAAAAACCGTTTCTCTGACGTATTTTGAATTTTGCGATTTGATGAGCAATCAGAATCCAGAGTTCCGCTACAGGTCTGTAAAAGGAATTTGATATTTATTTATTTATTTTTGGTTTACCTCCGGAACTTCTGCGTGGAGCCAGATGCGTAAAGACCAGTTTTGGTCATCTGCTTTCTGAATCTCTGAGGGCAAACATCCGGTCCCTCGCTTTGCTCGGTATCACCACAAGATAACACAATTTCGGAAGGTCAGTCAGTTAAGTGCCATACGTGATACACGCTTGGGCGATCATGTTTCGAAAGAGACATGACTGACTGGGCAGAAGATTATCCCGCAGTAGGTTGCCATTGCTTTCTGCGGTAGACTGGTTGCCGACCAAGGCTATAGAACCCAATCTGTCCTGCTATTTAACCCATAACTGGAAGGAAGAGACGGATTAATACCTTTCCCAAGGGTATTTGCGCGTAAATGAATACAATGGATTCAGCTGGAATTTGAACTCGGCTCCCCGATTTCTCGTTCCGAGCCGATATCCACTGTACCACAATGCACATCCATTTCGGAAGGTACAGAAGGTAAAAAGAAAACAGGTACAAAAATTTCGAAGGTAAAAGAAAAGAAAAAGGTACCATAAGATACAAGTTATAAAGATATTAGATTACAAAATTTCGGAAGGTACCAGAATGCATAAAATCTCAGAAGAAAACAGAAGGTAACAAAATTTCGAAGGTACAAGAAAGTACCAGAAGCTTATAAAGATATTAGAAGGGAAAAAAAACTATTTTGGCTGTAACCAGTGGCTGAGTTGGGCTGTTTCTTTTGTAAAAAGTAAGAAGTGAACGAAGACAGAAACAGAAAAAGAAGCAGAACCAAAATGAAACCAGTGAAGTAAATCGAATTGTGTTCAAGAAAAAAAAAATTGTTAAAGTTCTACTGACTCTGGTGAACTCTATCAAAGCCTTCTCAGTTTCGTCTTTCAATTATGTGCATCTTTTTTTGAAAGAATGTGTTTTTTAACCTTTTTTTAAAAAAGGGAATTTGTATTATTGTACCTTCTCAGGTGTTTTCGATTATTGAAAGTTTATTTAAATTATTTACATTGTTCGGACTGTTGTCCTAATCTGTACTGATATATTCCCGACGTTTCGGCCGTTGTACACTTCAGCCTTCTTCAGTTAATTAGAATTTTGAACCGAACCCTTTATTTCGATCACTGGGATATATTGTTCTCGTTTCAGGAGTTGTGCCACTTCCGAATGCCTTAGTTATAACTAACTCAACTTTCTAAGTTTTTGTTCACCAGGACACATTTCTCAGCAGATAAAAGCGCTGGTTAGATCTAGTGGCTTGACCCAAAGACTTGTGAGTTCAATACCTGGCTACAGCAGTAGCGTGACTCATGGAACGACAACAATTTGCCCCAGTGATCGAAATAAAGGGTTACTCATAGGTTGGTTTGGGAGGAAGAAGTGGTACATTCATACCTTTCCCAAGGATATCAAACTAAAACAACGGTAAGCTTTGAAGATGTCGTTCGTTCGCTTTCAAGAAATTGTAGCTTTCATTAGCTAGACACGCAGTCAGCATATGAATCAATTTATGAAAAGTGTTATGTCATGTGATCACTATGAGGTCATCAGATGGTTCCATAAAATTACAGAATGTGGCACAAAGTTTGTTGAGGGGATTAGTTTAGTCATATACACTTGGGCAAAACATTTTGGGTTACCTTGATTAATTAATTATTTTTGTTAATTTTATCCCCAAATCGAGAGAGATTAGCGGTATTCTTTTCTCGGTACATTCTATTATCTTTGAATAATAGAAAACAAGTTACTACATTTTTGTTAATGCTCTATCGTGAGGAAAACAGCATCATAAGAATAGTGATGCCGAAAACCATGCAAAAATACTGGACCGCCTCCAAAAATATCACTTTTCAGATCTTTTTTTAAGATGAAAAATTATTTATTTTTCAAAAAGTGATATTATTATTATTATTATTATTATTATTACCAGAAATATAAAATGTCAAAGTATTAGCACTCCTGCATTCGGCTTGAATAACTGCCTCAATTTGATGTTTCATTGAATTGAACAAGTTCCAAATTTTCTCATTGGGCATTTTCCTTACTCTTCTTAGCAGTAATCCGGAAACTCTTGGAAACTGCGTGATTTTCGTTGGATCACTTGTTTCTTCAATTCTCACAACAATAATTCATTTATATTGACGATAGGACGTCATACTCTGTGCAGTCTTCCAAAGTTTGAACATCTTGAAAACTTCTTGTTGCATGTGATGTATAGCAAAGAGCACCGTCATGCTGAAACATTTCTTCATCCTTGTATTCTTGCAAAAGATTAGACATTAGGTTTCCATTAACTTCTATCAATCGCTTTGGATGCATCCCGATACCATTACATGTCCACTGCCAAATTTTACTATCTTTGTAGTGCATAGTTTCTTTCTCCCACTGGTCTTCTTATATATCCTCTTGCATTAGAATAGAATTGTTTTGCATTAATCACTAAAAATTACTTTTTGCCACTTTCCAGTTTCTCTTGTTAGATATTTTTTGATCACTTCAATGTTCTATTACGATGTTTTTGGTTAATAATGTTTTGGGGGAGAGGTGCTGCTATACGCCCGTTAAAGTTGTTTTTTTAGTAGTGATACTCTGCATACTGTATAAATTGAAACCTCACTGTTAAAAGGGCATTCACATTTCAATTTTCGATTCCATACAGGGAATCTAACAATCTTTCTTTCCTGTCACTTGTCTAACCTTTGTAATCTTCAGATTGTCTTCCCAGCAGTAGCAAACGTCCTTTAAATTGTTTGAACATTGTTTCTGGAAATTTCCAGCCGCCAAGCTATCTCTTGTTGAGTTATTTTCCCCTTCAACGTTACAACCTTCACCTTTCAGTAGAGATTTTAACTATGATTTTAGTGTAAACAAAAGCAAGCTAATATTCATCTGCAATGATTTGCCAAGGCATATTATTCTCATGTTAATAAAATGAAACGATTACTACTTACGATTTTGTATATTATCGTGACTTTATCATCTCAAATCTTTCATTAGCCCAATGGTTTTTCATGGATTTTTTCAGCTTCGAGTTGCTTAAAGTGGTCTATCTTCTGTTACATCAGCAGTTACGAAAAATTATTTTGTAATGCTCAAGTCCCACAGACACTGCTGATAAAAGCAAACTGCCAAGCAACCTTAACATCTTAATAAAATAAAGGTGGATAATTCTTTTATGAATCTGAACCATAACGTTTGCACACCAGTGCCTTGACTACCTTACTCTGAGCTAGATCCTTGCGTCATCCATGTACACAGAATTGTTCCTAACATTAAAAGCCTTCATTCCCCACATTATTTCTCAGCCAACACGATAATTAACTTATCGATGGAACGACTATTGACTCCCCGTTACAGGATAGACAGTGAAATGACATGAGGGTGACCAGGGTTAGTTAACGTTTTTCAATTTTTCATTTTGTGACATCCTATCAAATTCATTAAAACGCAAATATGATCAAAAGATAATATGAAAAAAGAACTTTCTTTCGCTGGATTGTTTAAATCTGAAAACATTAGTTTATTATACAGATAGGCTATTTTGCCGATTCCGGTAAAATAGACACCAAGGTTATTTTGCTGGGAAATATAGTGTTTTAGAAATAAAAATATATTATGAGGGAGATCATCAGCGCAATAGTTGTGTGGACTGTGGTAGACAGGACTTGAACAACGTGGATTCTTTGGCCTGTGAATGTTGTCTTCTGTCGGTGCACCTGATGTATATTGGCAGTAGAACCATGCCCAAGGACAAGTTTGGGATATGCAGAGACTGTTATATCTAAAGTGCTTCAAATATTCAGAGACTTCTGTACTTCTAATTATTAATGATGAATAAATGATTATAACAATTGATGGTGGGAAAAAATTAAATTGTCTCAACCACTGATATCGAAAATAAATAAACTTCCGCATTAAATATGTGCGTTGTTATTTTTAAAATTATCTGCCTTCATAATAATAAAAATATTTACCGGCAAAATAACAGAGTCTATTTTACCAGAACCGGCAAAATAGCCTCTTCCTTTATCATATTATCATTTAAACATTTGGGAAAAAAATGTCCTAATGTCAGCCCACTAAACAGAAGTATTAACAGAAAATATATTTAGGTACAGAAAACATGATTCTTGGAATATAATTACTACCAGACAGAAAAAAGCTTATAAAAAAATGGGTTATTTAAACAGGAAACATTTTTGATCGTAAGAATAATTCTTTTATATGCGAGTGGCTATGGCATTAGCAAGTTTTTTGCGAATACAATGACTTTTCCATATATTTGTATCTGCGGATATTATTTCTTAGTTGACCAAGCGGTTATCAAATCTAACAGCTGTCCAATAGTCACTCGTATCCAAGGATGCTTGTTTACTAGGGCGGCTAGCTAATCTCCGCTGCAGACGCCTACTCAGGCACACTTGTGTTTGTTCAACACCCACAGAGACCAACTGTGGTTTATACTGCAACTATGCTTAGCGGACCTTAGTTACAGTTTCTGGGAGATAGCGCGTTATCTTGCGTGAACAACAGTCTGAACAAGGCTAGTACGCTCAAAGCCTCGGTCACGATGACTTGTGACTTCGTGCTAGCACAACCATCAACGGCAGGCACTCAAAGGGTCTCGTCTATCCAATTTCACTCACAAGTCTTGGGTCAACCCGTGCTGTGGTTTGCAGGCACATTCCAAAGTTATTACACGCTGGGATCGCTTTCCACAGACCGATAACACCTTGCGAAGTCACCTTGTGAACAACCATCAAGTTAAGTAGAAAATACATATTTATATATGTTTACTAGAAAGGACGATTAGTTAGAAAACTGTTTTGCAACAAATGTTTGCTACTGCTCATTTCTTTCGATCATTTTATTTTAAAAAAGAACAGGCTTGCATGTGTGCTCAAGTTCTCGCACAGATATCACATTTTTACCAAGTTTCATACACACAGAGGCGTAAGTACATCAATAAGATTGTAGCCTAATAATGAAAAAGAATTTGTTTTAATTAAACTTAAGCCAGGTGGGAAATATTAATCACATAAATCGAACATTATACATTGAATCAAAATTCAACAGATAACCACGCAGCAGGCTACCGAGTTACTGACACAAAATAACGTTTGAAGTAAAAGGCAATGACGTCGGGTAAAAAAAAAAATATATAGCTTCCTTAGAAAGAACTTTGTTTACGTTTCGGATACGAAAAACTGTGTAGATATGGGCATTCGAGAAGATCTGAACGAAGAGATATGCACTCTTCAAAAGTGTTATTGAATCTTGTTGGGTTATGACGTTCTCTATGGCAGAGTGACCAAAAAAAGAAAAAAAAATACCCGACCAGAAAATGGTTTCTCATACAAAGGGAGACACAGGTTCAAAGCCTGGTGGATGGAACATTTTTTTATTATGTCTCTCGACTACACAGGCCGATATTTATATATAAATAAATGCAATATATTTGGATTAATGATTATAATCATCATTTTATGACTTCCTAGAAGTTCTAAAATGGCCCAACAAATGACCCTCCGTCGTTAACTGCAACACACATTGTATGATTACAATTTCGGCCAAAACATTAGCCAATCGCAATGTTATATCAACCAAGCATTTGGAGAAGACACAGTTGGCCGTCGCGCGGCTTACGATTGGTTCAAGAAGTTCCAGCGTGGCCAGTAAGATCAGGCAGTCGACTCTCACGCATTGACAATAGGCATTTGTACGCCTGTTTTGAAGTTGATCCACCCCCACCCCCATGATAGCAAGCGAACTGGTTGAGAAGTTTGGCGTCAGACATTTCGAATTCAGTCAGTCAGTTAAGTGCCATACGTGAAACACGCTTGGGCGACCATGTCTTGAAAGAGACATGACTGACTGGGCAGAAGATTTTCCCGCAGTAGGTTGCCAGCCAAGGCTATAGAACCCAATCTGTCCTATTATTTAACCCATAACTGGAAGGAAGAGTCAGATTAATACCTTCCCCAAGGGTATTTGCGCGTAAGTGAATGCAATGAATTCAACTGGAATTCGAACTCGGCACTCCGATTTCTTGTTCCGAGCCGATATCCACTGCACCACAACGCACACTTGGAAGAAAAGATATAAAGAGTGGATTCCAAAGAAACTGACAAGAGAGGAAAATTCCAGAATCTGGCAAGGGAGCTGAAGAAGCTGTGGAATATGAATGGAGACCTCCGGAAAACTGCCATCATTTACTCTTCAAGAAAGTTCTTGAGTTGTGACGAGTTTTGTTGACGCCATTCCTTAAGAACAGAATTTCTATTGATTAGATCAAGGTGCGACGACGACATCATCGTCACCGCCACCCGCTGATGTCTGATATCACTTTCTTTAAGTCGCAGGAAATAAAATGTTACTGGTGGGAATAATAACACAATTTGCAACAACATAGTATCTAAATAGAAATAAATAGATAGGCTTTTAGGTTTATCAGAAAGGAGATGTGCCGAAAATAAAAATAGATCAAATTAATACGGAGGAGTGTCGAAAAATCCTCGACCCGACTCTTAAAAATCTGAAATATTCCAGCCAGATTTTAGTAAATGTGTTGGGTTTAGTACTTTTCATTAACCCTCGTAACGTAAATAAATGTTCTGTTTTGGATTAATTTCCGTTATTCATGGAAAATAACTCCGTGAAAATTTTGATACATTTTCACAGCACCCTTTAATTTTAACGGTCTTAAAATTTAAACCTATCGTTTTCTAAATCTTTTCGTATTATGCAAAAAATGTATTAAGTTACATTATCTAATATATAAATATCAAAGTTTGTGTGTGTTCCCGCTCGAATCCTTGAAAATTAAGTACATCAAATAAATACGGCTTTATTTTTTTTTATATATATATCTACCAGCATGTGCCTTGTAACTTGTCAAATATCATTGTTCAATGAAATAAACTTGAACAGGTTATGGTTGTAGTGATCGGGGAAGCATCTTCTTAGGAGTCGATTCTACAAACCAGCGTCCGTGGGAAAAAGTTACTCGAGTGGAACTTAAATCTCACCAATCGAATAAGAAGGAAAGGAGGGTGGTCTGCTGCAATGTGTGTGACATGGCGAGTTAGCCGTGATATACGCAAAATGAAATCTTCCAATTCCAATATCTTAATTATTTAAAATTATTATTTATTATCTCAAGTCACCAGTAATTACCAGAACTGACTGTTAGTGTTACTTATCGAAGTTGTAAGCAGCTCAGTACATGTTAGACTTAGAAGATATTTCACCTGCACAGGATTGTTGAACATGATCAAGCTAATCAAATTCTTTTTTTTTTTTTCTCGCTCAGAAATTTGGTGTTAAATTGAACCAGTAAAAATATACACACCACGGCTTCGCAAATCTGTAGATGTAAAAACATTTTAATCAACAGGAAAATCTGTTATTCTTCTTTGCTCTACTCGTAGGCTAATCATTGATCAAAGTGCCAGTTACAATATTCTGAAACGGGAATATATACGTGTCATGAAATGATCAGGTTGAGTTATAATCAATATTGTCGACAGCAGCAATTACAAATTGTCCTCTTTTAAGCAGGGGAGAACATATTAAATCTGTTTCATGAGAGTAATCACGGACATTGTTACCCAATGTATCTGTCATGCAATTATAGGAATCTGATATTCCAACTTCATAGTGTTTATTTATCAGGTAACACTGTTTTGTTAAAACGTGAACTTTGATACACTAGTAAAGGTGTCTGTCTATTTGCGCTTTGAAAAATATGAGTTGATTTGTTTGGGTCGCTTCATCGCTTGATGCAGTTGAAAACCAAACGTTTTGCTATTGTCAACATTATTTGATTGAATTACATATTGCTTAATGTTTGATCAGTTAATTAACAGGTTAACTCATGATAATTACTGGGGCACTGGCTTTGACTACCCTACCTAGGAATTTTGATATCAGTGGAAAACGTTATTTCTAATCATTTTTTAAATATTGGTCACTGTAATGGTCAGTTTATCGTGGTCCTCATTATATCCTCTTCCCAAGGACTGAGCCTACATCTTCTTCATAAGCAAGAAAGACCCTCTCACACCTTTTCTTGTAAACAATGCACAAAAATATGATCTGCTAACCCGACTGTTTTAAACCATCTTCACTTCTCTTTTCAAATTTAGGAAAGTAGTTCGGCTAAAGCAATTCCTTAATGGTCATCAACTCCTTAAGGGTCATTTAATGCATTTACATGTACGTCGACAAAATTACTAGAGGCGATTATATGTGCGTTTTATGTTTTAGTTATATTTTGGAATACAGTTTAATTTCTTTAAGAAATTGTCAGATATTATACGGGATTAATGTCATGAAAGATTTCTTTCATGTTGGTTGGTTGGTTGATTTTGTTTAGTGCATATCAATCTCTATGGATTATCTCTTGCTGAAATCTAAATAATTCGAATTTATGGTTTCAACTAAACATATTTTGAATTAATTTGTATGCCTTCAACTACAGATAAAATGTATTGCTGGTATTTATTACTATAAAGAAATGTATTTTTATACTTTCATAGTGTTGTTTGTTTTTTTGTTTTTTGGTGAGGTACACTTTTTGCCCATAGCTCCGATCCTAACAGGTACTACCACCCTAGTTCAGAGTGAACCTGGGAACAACACTAGCTAAGAGATGGTTACATGCTCGTCAAAAAGCCCCACTCTCCTGATCAAATATTTTGCTGCTGAACATACCCAGAACTTGAAATACCTTGACAGGTTTTTTTGTTATATTCATTTGTTTTGATGTCATGTATTCATTTGTATAAATGGGCCAAACATTTTGCCTTTTATTTTGCCTCAAATGCGATAAAGTCGCTTGCACTCAGTTTGGCCAAAAGTTTTTGCTTTTGAATATCACGAGCATATTTGCGCACACATTTATCGAGTTGAAATAAGCACAATTCATGCAACATCCATTTTGTTTCTCCTTTAAAACAAAATAAATGCATTCCCTTAAATGTGTCCACAAATTTCAGCCGCCTGATTTCTGATTGTCAGTGGTAATTTCTTTGTAATTTCCATTGTCCTTAATACTTCCTTGTTTCTTGCATGCTTTGTCCACGGCATTCTCTGGGTTCATTTATAGAAGCACATCTCTATCGTTTCAAGTCTCTTCTTCATTTATGAAAAGACTGTCCAACATTCACAGCTCTATAAGACTCTATAAGAGATTAGATAGGAACAAAAAAAAAAAAAAGAAAATTCTGGACTAATGACACGTTTCTATCTTTTAATGCTTTGCTTACAGAAGAAAGGCACCTTTTGATAGTCCCATTGGCCTTCGGATTCTTCTGCCATACTTCCGTCATTTGTTACTACACTACCCAAATAGTTACATTTCAGCACCTACTTGATTTTGATGTCATCAGTATACAACTGACAAATTAGGCTGTCTCTTTTGCTGATAATCATGCATTCGGTTTTCTTACAGTTAATCACTAGTTATTTCTTCCTGCTTGCCTCGACTTCCTTGTCTTATAGGTATTTAAATTTTCTTTCCGAGTCGGACAGCAACAATATTCTCTGTGTATCTCTTTATCTGTCAATAATAAATCCTGGTCACTTTCCTAATTCTCTCTTGCTGTTCTCGCTCCTGTTTCTCTTTTTAGTTCACTATATTCATTCTCTGTCTACATGGAAGCTGTTTTTTTTTTCTCAGTAGAGATTACTGATTTTCGAAATTGTTTTCAATGTAAATCAAGCTTTTCTAATATTTCAAAGAGCTTTTTGTGTCAAACGCTATAACAAATATCTTTGTGTAATCTATAAAACATAGGTAGCGACCTGTCTATATTCCTTGTTCTCTGATTTCTGGTACCCTGTCTTGAACAAAGCAACACTGTTCTTGTACTACTTCCAATATAATTCTGTTACAAGCTCTATGCATGTCAATCCTAATGATAAGTAAGAGTTCACATTCATTTGTGCTTGATTTGTTTGGGAGCTTTACGGAGATTTCTATAGTGAGGTTCCCCAGTATTTCACCACTGTCGTATATTTCATCTATTCTTACAGCAACCTTATCAATCCAAAAGTTGTCTTGAAGTTATCAATATCTATTATAATGTAATCACCTCTTTCTGATTTTTTCATCTTGATGAGTACTGACCTAACCTCATATTTTAATATTATGGGTCATTCTATGTTTTCAAGTATTATAGGTTTCTCTCCTCGAGATATCTTCAATGTATTTGGCATCCTGCCAAAGAGTACATTTTTCTCTCTTGCTAGTGTTTAACCTATATCTGCTAAAATTCACTTTTTTCACTTCCAAATAACATGATTTATACCATTTTGCTTCTGCCTCATTCAAGACTTGTAATTTTCATTGGTATACTCTAGTTCATGGAACTAAATTATTTTCTGTTATTCATATATAACCAGAAACTAGGCCATGATGTTTGAATTTTTCAGGTATATCAATGCTTTCTTGATGTCAGTCTGACATAATCTGCACTTTAACCAGTCAGTGACCTGTGATGATAAGAGGAAAACTTCAGCATCTTCCCTCTTTTCTTTTCACAAAAAAGAAATATTTGACAATACCACTTCCACAACCCAAGCAATACTCATGCATAATTACCCTAACAAAACATGTCCTATAAGACCAGAAAAGAAATGTATGCAAAAGAAAAAATAAACTAAAAACAAGAGTATGTTGTTCTAATTTTGCAAAGAAAACCAGTTTTCTCATTTCTACCGAGAATGAATTACAACATGAGACAGAATTGATTCATATTTGTTGATTGAATTCTGGTGTCAAAGGGATGTGTTAAATGCAAAAAATCTAATTTCAAATGAGCTGAAGAAGCAAAAGATATTAGAAAAAATCAGTTGCTTTATAAATACAGTGCCTAAAAAGTCATATCTACCAAGTTTTGTTTTATTTTGCAATTAAAATGCAAATTTTACTTTAAACAAACAGCTTTTAGTAAATTAATTTTTAATCAGGCATATACAGTTGTTATAAAAAATAAAATATTTAGCAACTGTTATTATGGATTGAACATATCTTAAACTGATTAGAACATTTTTACCAAATCTTATGCTTTTATTGCCTACTAAGTCATTTTGGTACCAGCTTCTTTATTTCTCCTTTCAACAAAATTAGAAAATTGTTCAACCCCTCAGAAAAAATATAATCTGATTAATTGCAGAAACAATTTTCAAACTCAGTTCTGAAATTTTATTTGTTAATTTTGTTTCTTATGTCTCTATATGCATAAAAAAAAATGGTATGCTTTTAGATAGTTTTTTTTTTCATCCAGTATTTTCTATTCAAATATGAACTGAAATGATATCAAGTATGACACAAACCTGAAAAAAAGCCTTGTTTTCTTAAACAAAAACTGTGAGTATCAGTCAACAGTATTAGAATAAATTAGAAAGCTTCAAGGAGTAAAAACAATTTTGATGCAAGAAATCCAACATTTTGAGGAAATGTTTTACAGAAAAATCTCCCAAGATATGTCTGCCATAAAATTTGGGATTTCAGTAATACTGACAGCAGTAATGAATTTTAATCTCTATTTACTCAATTTTGAGATTAGAATCATGGTGCTCTTTAAGAAAAACAGTTTGTTATGGATTTTTCCCCCCAATGGATTATGAAAAAAAAATGATTGTTTAATGACTATTAAGTTGTTAAATGTCAGATTTCTGATATTAAAAAAAAAATTAAAAGTATCACATAGGAAGAGATGCTGAAAGTTTTTGGAACTAAAAAAAAATTGACTAAAAGACCAACCATCAAATTTTTTTTAGGTATGACAGTATGTCACCCCTAAACAGATTCACTATTAAAACATACTTCCACATTTATCATTCGATTTGTTTCAAAACTTACATAACCCTTGCAAATTTATTAAGTTATATATTAATTTACTACAGTATAAAATTTTGCCCAGAAGTGTATTCACATTTTTGTTGCAAGATTTGGAAAAATAAATAAATAAATGTTGTTTTAAAATATCAGTAAGTGTGAAAATCCAGATAGCAAAGCTGAGTTTTGTTTTGATGAACAAAGATTGAGGTAAAAATTATAAGCACTGGAAATAAAACAAAATACACCAGAAGTACCATGTGTCAAATGAGGATTGCCTATTTAATAGACAGTCAGTCAGCAGCTGAGTTTAGAACACAGAGGATGGGACAGCCATCTGGCTGCCTTCATATATGTGTGTGTGCTGGCCCTCCGACCAAACCCTCCTACTCCACTGCACAACCAAGTCATTGAAGAAGTGAATAAAAATATTTTGTATGTTTTTATTTATATTTACATGTTGCTGTCCATCATTTTACCTGGAAGAAAATAATCAAAATCTTTGGTTGCAGTTTGCAGTACTCTGCTCTTGTTTTTATTATTAAAAAAAAAGTTGCTAGTTCAAACAAAAACTATGATGGAATGGCATACTTTTTGCAGTTGTGTGCAGAGTCTGACCATGGAAATAGGGAGTGCAAGTTTTTTGGACACAGTAAGGAGAGTAGAAAATGCATGTGAGGGAAAGGCAGTTAGTAAAAGAATTAGAAAAAAACAGAGTTGATGGGGGAGTAGATGAAGTCAGAGGAAATAGTGTTAAAGGAAGAGATAAAAAACATGGAAATATTTTTTAACTCTTCCAGTCATTAAGTTTGATTTTGGTCCCAAACAATTTTAGATCGGTGAAAGCCATTATTAGACTACATTCTCTTGCCACTTTGTTCGAAAGAACATGAGGAAAGCTGCGATAGTTAAGGTCTGTGAGATTGATTTGGGGTATTGCAAGGACCACAGGAAGAAAAGAAAGTTAGACATGGCCTGACAAATTTGTTGTGAATTATGATGTTAGAGAAGGAAACAGTGTTTGACAAAGAGGATTAGATTAGTTTCCTTATGACATTGTGGGTAATAGTTGCAGTCTGAATGAAAAACATTGAGTTATATATTATTTAGAGTAAAACAGACCCATTTTTAAAGTCAGTCAGTCAGAAGCTTATAACTGTAAGGTTGCGACTGATCCTCCAATCAAAATGCATACCAGCATCATCAGATATGATCAGACCTTTAGGTAGTTTTTCTTCATTATTTTTTTTATCATTTGGTTGTTGTTGTTTCCTCAGGCAGACTTAGAATGTCATGCACTACAAATGATAGTAGATTTCTGTGTTCAAACATAGTATGATTGAAATTTAGGAAATTCCACATGTAATGTGAAACTCAAGCAGGGTGCCCATGGTGTATGTGAAAGTGATTTTACTCGATGTCAATTTGTAAACTGAAGATGCAGTTACTGTCTACGATCATATGATTGTGCATCAGAATGTCTGAGTGTGATACAATTTGATTAGAGGAGAAAGGAACAGAAAAAAAAAAACTTTTGAACAGTATAAAATTTTCTTGATGTGTGTCTTCTTTGAAAAGAAAAGAAAAAATAAACTTTCTGAACATTATAGAACTTTCTGATGTGTGTATTCTTTGAAAAGAAAAGAGAAGAGAAAAATAATAATAACAGTTGGTGCACTTTCACATTTCTCTTCCAGTGCATTGTGCTTTTTTTTTCATTTGGTTTAAGGTTTTTATTCAGGTATCACAAAGAAGTTGGTCAATGCTAGAAAGTTGATAACAAGCTCACTAGTAAAAAAATAAAAAGAGGCAAATGATACCTGAAGCAAATCAGACCTTTAGTTGGCCAGTATGTGGGTTGTAATTGGCACTTAAATGAACTAATAAATAAATGAAAAAAAAAAAGAAAGCATAAAGGAACAAAAGGGAACAATAAAAAACAGAGTTAATGTCCAACTGAAAAAGGTGAAGAAGTATCGCCATGGCAGAAGAATGTTATAAGTCAGCTGTGAAATGATGAATCTAAGGTATGCAGAAAACTTTAAAAATTGACAAAAGTATGCAAAAGATAAATTATTTTGTGGTTATAAATTATGTAATCACACATCTCAGAATTGTGATTTTCTACGTGTAACCTAGAAGTAGTAAAAGGCAGAAGTTATGGAGGACCTGGTGAGGTTTGGCCACTTGTCGGCTGTAATTGTTCTGGCACTAACCATTGCTCTATGTCGGGGTGCCCAATGAGTCTAAGAATGTGTAAGTAGGTGACTTAGTCAGAGGAAGTTAAAAAGGGAAAAAAAAAAGGACAAAGAAAAGAAAAACACTTACCTACTCACCCATACAACCAAGTGAAATCCTGAATAAAACAACTACATGTAATATGGAAAACATGGTTGCATTTTTATTTTTTGATGTGGCATTTTCTATTATTTTTTTATCTTGTGTGCAGGCAGCACACTCTTCCTCAACTCTCAATGAATGCCAGCAAATTTGATGATTATAATGCAACAGGGGTTATCATTGGCCAGTTGGTGAACAGATTGGGTGAGGGTCATATTTAAATATGGATTTTGATTTTTTGACTTGTATGAATGCCTAGTTTTGGTACCAAAATCTTAATATCTTTCTGTTTATCAATCACCTTTTGACTCTCAAGGTATTAATGATAACTCAGGTAGCCACATCAATGCCAAAGATTAATATTAACCATGATATTTCAAGTTGGTTCAATTGTGTATTAATCACACTGTGTTAATGAGACTGGAGTCATTGATGAAGGTCTCATGAGATCATATAAAACATGTACCCAGCTTACCAAAAACAATTTAAGGAAATTGAGATTATAGTCAGGCGGCCAGGAAAAGAGCCATCAAGAAAATCCCGTTCAACTCATGTTAACATGGAAATGGATGTTAAACAATAATGATGATTACTGGTGTCCCTACTGTTCATATGAATATTTTAGTTTCAAGTCATTTTTGATTGATTTCTTTTTATGATTTATCAACCCTTTGTCATTTAGTTAAATCTGGAACATATTTCAGATTGTAAAAGGTGGTTTACAGTACCCTGTGTACCCAAGTGGTACCTTATCTAAGTACTGGCTGGGCTCAATACTGCTTAACTTCAGTAACCAAACAAAAACTACCATTTTCAGCATGATTTGATTGTAAGTCACTTTAACACTATGTATTATGATTGTAAAAGTGTTATTTACAAGAACTTGAAAAGATACAGTTCAGCATAAAACATTGTAATTTCCATCTTGTTAATAAATAAAGAAATACAAATTTCTGAAGTCAACAAAAAAGTGAAGTGAGACTGTAAATATCAATGAAAATGTCAACAAGTTTAGAAAAATAAGACAATGAAAAAGATTAACAATATAAGGAGACAGTTGTGTGCATATAATGTGCAAGTGTATGTATATCAGTGTGTTTTTGTACAAGGATGGATCAATAACCTAACATATAGTCTTTACTATATCTCAGTCTGAGCCAATATCTGACCAAACATTAGATTTCTTTTTTTAGAAATGTTTTTTGGTCAAACGAAAAACTTTCCAGTAAATTCTCAAAGATGAATTTTGATCTGAAATTAATACAATATGGGATAAATACACTGGTATGCAAAAAAAAATGGAGAAAACTACATAAAATGTTTATACACTTTTATTTTATTATGAAATTAAAATATTTTAGCAATATACGTTTATCAGCAGTTTATATGGATCTTAAGGATTGAAAAATAAGTTATTTTCGTAGATACTGTGTAACAAAAGATAGACCGATTTAAGCAACTTGAAGCTGAAAAAGGTCATGTAAAACCATTGAGCTAATGAAAGATTCGAGATGATTAAGTCATGATAAGATGTAAAATTGTAAGTATGAATAGTTCCATAGAGAGTAACAAAAAAGGACTACAAATAAACTGCAAGAAAACCGAATGCATGGTCATCAGTAAAAAGGGCAGCCCAATATGCCAAATACAGGTCGGGGATACTAAAATCAAGCAGGTACAAAAATTTAAATATCTGGGAAGTGTTATAACAGAAGATGGAAAGTGTGGCACAGAGATCCAAAGGCAAATTGGCATGGCGAAGGAAGCATTCCAGAAGTTGAGTAAAGTATTAAGAAACAGGACAATTTTGTTAGAAACAAAGAAGAGAGTACTGGATTGCTATGTGATGTCAGTTCTTCAATATGGCAGTGAATGCTGGACAATATCATCAAGGAAAACCTTGAAGCAACTGAAATGTGGTTCTACAGAAGGATGCTGCGAATATCATGGATCGAGTATGTGAGCAATGATGAGGTTTTGGAAATGATGGAAATGAAAAGGAAATTAATACTGAGCATCTCGAAGAGAAAACTGAAGTTCCTGAAATATGCAATGAGGAAAGAGGGCTTGGAGAACCTGATACTAACAGGCCAGATAGAGGGAAAAAGAGACAGGGGAATACAGCGGATAACATATTTGAAGGACCTAATCAGGTGGATGATGGAACGAAGGTTGCATGGTTTAACAGGAGAAGGCGTGTTAAGAGCCACCAGGGATAGGGAGATGTGGAAAGCCATGATCGCCTACATCTTAAAAGGACAGGGCACATAGAAAAAGAAGAATGTGCCTTGACAAGTCATTGCAGTTGAATATTAGCTTGATTTTTTACACTAAAATCATAACTACAATTTCTGCTGAAACAAAGTTGAAGGTTGTGACTTTGAAAGGATTGAAAGACAGCTGGGCAGCTGGGAATTTCCATGTTCAATCCATCTAAAGGACATTTGTTATTACTGGAAGGGCTTTAATTGCAAAAAAAAAAAAACAGAAGGTTCGCAAAAGTTAAACAGGAAACCCGAAAGAAAGATTGTGAGAGATTTGGTAGGCAATCCGAAATTAACAGCTAGACATGTGAGAGGTGTATGCAGTATTGATAGTGAGGTTTCAGTGGATACAGAAAAAGAAATCAACTTGAACAGGTGCAAAGCACAAAAAAAAAAAAAAAAAAAAAAAAACACTGTAAACCAAAAATCATTGGAATAAAACATTGAAAAAGAACATCTAACATGAGATGCTGGAAAATGACAAAAAGTAATATTTAGTGATGCAGGCAAAATAGAGTTACATTTTAATGTAAAAGAATATATAAGAAACAATGAAAAATACAACAGAAAAACAGTAAAATTTGGTGGTGGACACATAATAGTGTGGACACATAATACCAAAAGTGATAGTAAAAGAATTAGTAAAGTTGATGGAAACCTAAACAACAAAAAATAGTTTCTTCGTCTTTTATGTGCCATGTCCCTTCAGGACGTAGGTGGTCATGGCTCTCCACATCTTCCTATTCATTGTAGCTTTTAATACTTTTTGTCTTGGTATTTCTTCAAAACCCCACTCTTCCATTCATTTGCTCAAGCCCATCAAGTATGTCACATGTTGTTCCCCCCTCCACCTGTGAGTATCAGGTTCTTTAAGCCCTCCTACCTCATTACATGTCCCAGAAACTTCAACTGTCTCTTCCTCATGTTAAGTTTTCTTTTCTTTTTTATTCTCTCCAAAACCTAATCGTTGCTCACATGTTAGGTCCATGATATCCTCAGCATCTACATTTCTGTTGCTTCAAGTTTTTCTCTATCTTTGACAAGATTACCCAGCATTCACTGCCATATAGGAGAACAGATATCAAATAATAATCCATTACTCTTTTCTTAGTTTCCAACAAAAACATTTTCTGTCTCTCAATACTCTACTCAGCTTTTGGAATGCATCCTTGGCCATGCTAATATGCTTTTAGATCTCAGTGTCACACTTTTCATCTTCTGTTAGAACATTTCCCCAGGTATTTAAATTTCTGTACCTGCTGGATTTTAGTATCTCCACTAATCTTCTGTCAGACTATGAAGGATAGAGAGATTTTTCATCATGACAGTGCTCCCTGCCACACATCACGTGCAACAAAAATGTTTCTGTTAGACGAAAATGCTCAACATTAGGAAGACAAAGTCCTGACCTCAATATAGTTGAAGCATTATGGTAAGAAATGAAGAAACAAGTGTGCCAACAAAAATCACAAAATCTCCAAGAGCTTTGAAATTATTGCAAAGAAGAATGGGAAAAAAATTTCAAAATGAATGATCTGAATTTTGTTATATTCCACATGAGGCAATTATTCAAGCAAACAGTAACAACACTAATTATTAACTCTTTACTTTGATGCTCTGTACTTTCTGAAATAATAAAGATTACTTTTCCAAAAGAAAATTACTTTTAAATTAAAAAAAAAATAACTGAAAAAAGTGAAATTTTCATTGATGACCCAGTATTTTTGAATGGCTCTTTTCAGCAGCACTATGCATAAAATGTTCTATCATCCACTATTAATAAAAATGTCATAACTTCTTTTCCAATCCTCAATGATGATAAAATGACATTACTTCTTTTCCAATCCTCAATGATGATAAAATGTCATAACTTCTTTTCCAATCCTCAATGATGATAAAATGTCATAACTTCTTTTCCAATCCTCAATGATGATAAAATGTCATAACTTCTTTTCCAATCCTCAATGATGATAAAATGTCATAACTTCTTTTCCAATCCTCAATGATGATAAAATGTCATAACTTCTTTTCCAATCCTCAATGATGATAAAATGTCATAACTTCTTTTCCAATCCTCAATGATGATAAAATGACATTACTTCTTTTCCAATCCTCAATGATGATAAAATGTCATAACTTCTTTTCCAATCCTCAATGATGATAAAATGTCATAACTTCTTTTCCAATCCTCAATGATGATAAAATGTCATAACTTCTTTTCCAATCCTCAATGATGATAAAATGTCATAACTTCTTTTCCAATCCTCAATGATGATAAAATGTCATAACTTCTTTTCCAATCCTCAATGATGATAAAATGTCATAACTTCTTTTCCAATCCTCAATGATGATAAAATGTCATAACTTCTTTTCCAATCCTCAATGATGATAAAATGTCATAACTTCTTTTCCAATCCTCAATGATGATAAAATGTCATAACTTCTTTTCCAATCCTCAATGATGATAAAATGTCATAACTTCTTTTCCAATCCTCAATGATGATAAAATGTCATAACTTCTTTTCCAATCCTCAATGATGATAAAATGTCATAACTTCTTTTCCAATCCTCAATGATGATAAAATGTCATAACTTCTTTTCCAATCCTCAATGATGATAAAATGTCATAACTTCTTTTCCAATCCTCAATGATGATAAAATGTCATAACTTCTTTTCCAATCCTCAATGATGATAAAATGTCATAACTTCTTTTCCAATCCTCAATGATGATAAAATGTCATAACTTCTTTTCCAATCCTCAATGATGATAAAATGTCATAACTTCTTTTCCAATCCTCAATGATGATAAAATGTCATAACTTCTTTTCCAATCCTCAATGATGATAAAATGTCATAACTTCTTTTCCAATCCTCAATGATGATAAAATGTCATAACTTCTTTTCCAATCCTCAATGATGATAAAATGTCATAACTTCTTTTCCAATCCTCAATGATGATAAAATGTCATAACTTCTTTTCCAATCCTCAATGATGATAAAATGTCATAACTTCTTTTCCAATCCTCAATGATGATAAAATGTCATAACTTCTTTTCCAATCCTCAATGATGATAAAATGTCATAACTTCTTTTCCAATCCTCAATGATGATAAAATGTCATAACTTCTTTTCCAATCCTCAATGATGATAAAATGTACTGAGAAAAGCATACTGCTAATCATTCTCAATTTGGGGATAAAATTAACAAAAGTAAATTAAGTGCACTGAAAACAAAAACAATTAAGTTGAAAAATAAATATTTATTGAGCAAGATAAATTTTTTTTTAATCTTTGACTTTATAGATCCACCTAGGATAAAATTAAACTGGCACATCACAAAGCCTAAGGAGGTGGGAATGGGAGTAAGATTCAGAAAAGCCTGTCTGACTTGAAAATCAGTAATCTTGACTTAATCTTACTTGGGCTTAAAGACAGACAACCAAGCAGGCGACATCACTAGCCTTCTACCATGTTTATATAAATACATGCAAGCACAATGTATTTGAATGTGTATGATCATCACCATTACTCTCATTTTAAAACTAGTTCACTCAGTCACTTCGAAAGTATTTTGACTTGTAATTATAGCATAGTGATATTACAAATCTGTATGAGGGTATTTATTTAATCTGTATCCCGCCTGTCAGATATGTTAGTAAAAATTTTAATGTAAATAGAAAGTAAATGTAATCTATACAAGTAGTAATAATTGAAATATATTTCCAAGGAACAATCAGAGTTCAATGGATACATAGAAATAGAAAAAAGGAATAAAACAATGAGGCATTTTCACAATTCAACCTATCCATTAAAATAATCCTAAAATACAATCCTAGAATACCTGCTTAGGTTTAGCATTGGTGGACATAATGGCAATGTTTAACCTTCATACCCACAAAAAAATGGTATGTCAAAATTATGGTTATTCCCTTGACACTGCTATTTTTACTTCCTTAGCAAAGTTTATTGACAAGATTATAAAAAAATGGGAATCAAATTCAATTCAGTATTTATAATTAACTTTTTATTTACTATTTTATAAAGAAACAAATTTTAAAAGAAATCTTTTTATTAAAAAATTTACAAAAAATTAGAAAATTATTAAAATATGTAAACCAGTTACAATACAATTTTTGGCAGTAAAAATTGGACATTCTGTAATACAAAACTTTCTTCATTCAAGGAATAGGAAGATACACACTTAGTTTATTGAGTGTCTGTGGCCTTGCCTAAAACCTAGAATGAAAAGAAAGTTTGTTTAAAAAAAAATGTTAACCTATTTTAGTGAATTCATGAGATGAGAGCAAAAGAAAGAAATGCCTGGAAAAAGTTTTTTTTTTCAAAATTTGTAATTAGTTATTTGTTGTTGAGTGTTTATTTAAATTTTCTTGTTCCCAGATATTTTTATAAATTTATGAATAAAATAAAGAATTCTTTTCATATTTATTTCTTTATAAAATGATAAATAATAAATATTTCATTATAGTTGGTTCACATATTTTTCATAATCTTATAAATATAAAATTATTCTTGTAAATAAACTAATAGTTTTTATCAAGAATAAAGAAATACATACATCCACTTGCATATATTTTAGTTTTATTAAAATTCTATTCATCACTTTTTAAAACAATGAACATTGCCAAAAGGAGTTAAAAATATAATGTAATAGTGTCAACAGAATGTCTTTTTGACACATTGTT
Source organism: Ascarosepion bandense (assembly GCA_037127315.1). NCBI lineage: Eukaryota > Metazoa > Mollusca > Cephalopoda > Sepiida > Sepiidae > Ascarosepion > Ascarosepion bandense. The sequence continues at coordinate 3,953,139 of JBBBDQ010000571.1, forward strand.
TTTTTTTTTTTTTGCAGAAAAAATGTTAAAATTGCCAACATAATATAAGATATGTAAATGACACGGTATTGATGTAAAACTCAGAAAGGTAACTAAAAAATTCTCATACAAGGGAGTTAAAAATAGCAAAAAGAAAAGCAATAACAATATAGTCCAAAGTGTGAGCTACATATTGAGGATGTTAAAATCAAGCAGGCACAGAAGCTTAATAATAGGAGAAGTGCTGTCATAAACAAAAGAAAATGTAACAGAAATCTCAAGAAGCATAGTAATAGAAAAAGGTGCCTTCAAGAAACTAAGTGAAAATATTAAGAAATAATCTTCTATAAAACAGTAATTGCTGCACAATTTCTCAAAGATGAAGAAGAGACTTGAGGTGAAGGAGATGTTGTTTTACTGACATTTGAGTAATATGGAAATTTTAAGAAAAATAAGAACTACAAGCAAACTGATAATTACAACCATAAAGCAATACCTTAATTTCTGAACACAATGAGGCAAGAAAGTTTTGAGAATATAACACTCATAGGGCATATTAAAGGCAAGCAAAGCAGGTAGAAAAAGCAAATAATATACTTAATTAGTTTGTCAGAATGGATGGCAGAACAAGGACAAATAGGGATGGTCAAAGGTCACTTAAAGTAACAAAAAAAGGAAATTATAGAGAGCTACGTTTGCCAACATCCTGAAAGAACAGGGTAAAGGAAAAAAAAATAACTTAAAACAGATCTACACATCAGGCAAAATAAATTGTACAAATATCCACTTGTCATATCACTAAAGTAAACATGCAAATTTTCTTTGATGCTGTTATCTTATTAAAGAATAGCACATTGTAAGTTATTTTAGTGCCAGAGATAAAGCTGTATTATTTGCAAAAAAACAAGTTGAAAATCTAAAAAAATAAATAAATAAAGTCAGTACATCTGCTAGGCTATGAGGACCTCCTTAATAGGCCTAGCATAGAAATAAATATGATATAGAAACCCCTAATAGAGACAGACAAATAACAGCAGGTGTTCAACAGCAGCATCTATAGCAAAAGAGATGGTTCAGTGAAATATGACAAGCAGAAGCAGCACTCATCAGCAGGAAGGTTAAGATCCAAATTCTCCACACAGAATTGTCCCAAGACACAATAGCCTAGTGGACTAAAGTGTTGGTTTATAAATTTGGTCACATATTAATTGTTAGTTCTATCTCTAGGCCAGATAGTGTGTACTTGGACTCACTAGAAATGGGTGGGAAATAATTGAGCAGTAATAAAAATAAGACCTAGATAAGATTTCTCTAGACATGGACAGTGGAATGAGAACAGTCTACTCTTGGAAATTAAATAAAAGGTTAAGTTAAAAATTTTCTGTAGATTAACTGGATTAACATATCCCTGATGAAACATTGTGATAACAAAAACAAAGATTAGGACAATAGTTGAATACAAATAGTGTAGATAATGATAATTCCTCATCACAGCAAATCCCTGTAAATAATTTTTTCCAGTATGCCATTTTTGTTGAATTTAAAGCAAAGACTGAATCTTTCATGTAAAAGTGCTTTTTTTTATCCAAATAACAATCATTGAATAGTGAGAGAATTTCCTTCTGTGTATGCCTTTCTAACTGATTTTACCCATCGACTCAAGAAATTTAAAATAAGCAATGTTCAAAAGCTGCTCTTCAAACCCTAACTAAAAATCTGCCTAGACTAACTTGCCTTAAAAGTTACTGCCAGATTTCCATATGCTGCCATTATGTCAGAAGTCTTTGAAAGATGAATCATCTGTTTACAGATAAGTCAATATAACTTTCATAAGGTTTTGCTGTATAAAAGATTGATATTAGTTGGCCTATTCATAAATGTTAACAGGCCAGAATCTATTGTCTTAGGATCATATATACATTAATAAAAAAAAGTAAAGAATGAATTTTTAATCAATTGAGCCCTGGGTATGACGATAAACTACATCAAGAAGGCCTCTAATCAGGAGCTTGGAGATTTAGATGAGCATGGAACCACCTTTTAATTGTTGTTGTTTCCAGGTTTCTATGAAGAAAGAGTTAACCCTCAAACTGGGATCATTTCAGAGAAAAAGTAAAAGTTGGGCTGGGTAAGAGTCTTTAGTTTGGGATGGCAACATATCCAAGAGAAGGAAATCTCTGATATAAAAACCTCTACACTTACTCTGTAGAATAGAGTGAGCTGAACTCTTTAACCTTGGGAGGTAATCTTCCTAGAGACGGAGTCTCAATAAAAGCACTGAGTTTCCAGTCTCTTAAACTGGAAGGACATACAGCTGTAAAACTTGCTCCAATGTTTCATGATGGTTCAATTACAAAGCATCAAGAAAACCTTGTCAAACCCATGCTAGCATGGAAATGGACATTAAATGATGATGATAATGAATCTTTAATTAAAAAAAAAAATGATAGCTAGATAGATCTTAAAGAAATTGATGTGAAAAAAGTCACATCTATAACCACCATAGGTTGGGAACTAAAAAAAAAAAAAACTATAAAAAGTAATGTAATTTTATCGTCATTGTTTACATAATGGAAAAACTACAATCAACCCTGTAAGAAAAAAAAAATGTTTTACAACTCACTGGATAAACATTGTTGGTTCTTTTAAGATTCTATTTCTTTTGTATGTCTTTTGAGAGCAGAAAAAAAGCAAAATTGAAATAATCAAAAGGTTATTTTTTTCTTCACCTTTTTCAAAGTTTCTACCTTTTGAGAAAAATAGGCAATTATTCAATTAGTATTTACACTTAACGACATAAACACTCCAATATTTTTCAACCAGTTTGCTTCATTTCTTTGAGAAATGAAACAAAAATATTTTAATTGCTTCAGATTTAACCAGATTGAATTCAAAGTTGAACAAGATTAGTCATTTCTTACAAATATAAACATATATATATATATATATATATATACAAGTATGGTATGAAATTTTAATACCTATTGAATAAGCCTTATACATTACTGACAGTTGACATATCTGTCTGTAATGCAAAGTCATTTCAAAATTTATATAAGGCCAAGACACACCACATATCTACAAAATGACTACAAAATTACTGTTTTTTGACTAGTGTTTTATCTTATTTCGTTGTCTATCATTGCAATATTCATTTTTACATTTATATGAATGTCAAGTAAGCAACATGGATTTGAAATAAAGCTTCTGGTGAGATTTGAACATTGATCTCTCCATCCTTGGGAACTTGTTAGAAAATTCTTTCTAATCCATGGCACTTAAGGGTAGAAGAATAAACATTAATTAATGACAATGCTTCATCTAACAAATTTAGACAATGTAAAATTGATACATTTTCCAAATCTAGACCTAGGGCTGTGCTAGAGGAACACCTCCATGATCGACCAGGTCTTCAGGGGTGTATCCATACTTACCACACTTGGACAGTTGTGAATTGGTGAGGCTATTTAACCTATAATTGAAGGTTTTTAATTCAGAGTTGTCCTTCTCCTTGACTGGTAGCCACCCAAGAACAGAGTCCATTTTGCTATTTACCTATAGATGGAATGGCGAGAAAAAATTCATGGATCTCCCAAGTGTATTTGCATGTACATAAATTTAACAAACTCGACTGGAATCAAACTCGGTTCCTCAATTCAAGGTACTATTCATTACTCCACTATGCCTCCATATTAGCAAATGTTTAATGTTTCCACAATCTATATGTTTATCTTATGATGATGTAAAGTTTAATAAGCATTGTAAAAATACAGACATTTTTATCACTTTTAATATTACATTGCATTTTGAAACTTTCTACTAAACCTATAATTATTTAAGATATGAAACATTGTGAAGATAGAAAACTGATATGTTGCATAATAATCTTAACACCAAAACAAATATGTAATAAAGACTTAAAAAATAAATCTGAAAAGTTTATTTGTAATGAGTTAATAGGCAAAATTTAAAATGAAAACTGAAATAGTTTTGTAATTGTTGCCTTGTTTATGATTAACCTCAGAAAAAAAAAAAATCTTGTCCTTGAGTTGTAATAATGAGAACATGGTCACTGAAATAAAAAATCACAAACATAAATACACATGTAACTGACTCCTTATTAACTTTTTAATGATTTTTTCTTTATTAAAAAATAAAAAAATAAAAAAGAAAGATCTTATATTAATTCACAATAGTCTTAACTGTAGTTTTTGTGTACAAAATTTCTTAATTAAAATTCACTACATTTTATATGTATGCAACACTTGTTCATAGAAGATCTTAACTCAGAAAACTGAATATCTTCTGACTCAGGGCATGAAAAGTGTATTTATCCACATGCTAACTTGAACAGAATATGGCACAAGGTCATGTTTAAAGTGAGAATCCTGTTATATAGATGAGATGAGTAACAAAAGTAGCTCAGTTTTTCCTTGACATATGTCAGACATAGATTTTAACCTTCTCTATTTAAGTACAATGAAAGAAGTACTATCTGGGGTGGGTGGGTGTTTGGCAGAACATTCAGTTAATTTTATCCCGAATGGGGGATGAAAATTAAGGTAAAAAATACATTTTATCTTTTTGTGGCATTTAGATTTTTGTTGTGATAAAATGTCTCCTTAGCAATTAATTTAAATACAATGTGATACAATTAAATTAATTTTCCATGGCAATTGTGGTGATTAAATCTTATTTCTTTTGTAGTTACAATTCTGAATGTACAGGAAATGTAACAGTTAACAGCACAGAAAGAGAAATTAGCAAGCCAAATTCAACTTCCAGCCATGTTTGTTATTTACAAATAACAAGGTAGGCTGAACACTCTAACCTTGGTTGGTAACCAGCCTAGAGATAATACTGGCTAAAACACTTATCCTCCAGCAACCTAGGTCAATCATGGAGATGTATTGGTCTATAAAAATAGTGAATGACTGAAATTCTCAAATCATGTGTCTTGCAAAATTTGCCACAGACAAAGATAGCATTTACATTTTTTTTTCTTACATAATTATAAAATCTTTAAATACTACTTTTTGTTTAGAAAATAAAAAAGTAAAATGCTAGTTGCTTTAAGTTTTTAACTCACTAAGATCAATGCAAGGGTATTATTCCCCACCACCTATCTATGATACAGCTACATCTATATAATATAACCCACCCTCCTATTACGTCTCAATTTTCATAATGTATTTTATTCACATAAAATACAAATTTTATAGAAACCTAATTATGTGCAATAATGGATCATATGCAATATAGGTGAATAATTCTAATAGAAAAATTGAAAATAGATACTATGTATCTAAATACAAATTAAAGGCATGTCAATATGAATCACTCCATCTTAAATAATCAGCTGTTTTGCAACAATTTTTAACATCAACTTGAGATTTTTCTTGTTAAAAAGTTGAAGAATTTTAACACAAAGAATAAAAAAAGAGTGAATTTTACACAGTGTTTTTTTTTTTGAGATTTGGTATGAGCAAAACAGATTCATGGATTTAGATGAAAATAGAACACAAAATGACATAAAAACCTGCAAATATTTTTCATACTTTAATAACAGTCAGTTGTGCTTAGTTTGGCAGCAGGAGAGTTGATGATCTTGCTTGGAAAACTGCCCACAAGATCAGTGGCAGGAAATCAACAAACAAATCCAAGTTAAAAGCTAATAGTTAGCTAGAAGACTGAATAAATGACAAGACCACTTTAAAAGTATCTTGAGAAATGTACCTGATATCTTAGATACTAAGGCTGAGCTAAGCATTAAACGTTCTTTTGACATTAAACCTGGAAACTTTACAGATGCAAAACTTGAAATGGCTTTAAAAAACAATAAAAATAAAAATGTAACAAGACTTGATAGCATTCCACCAGAGGTCAGGAAGACCTGGGATTTCAACATTATTTTACTCCAACTGTGTAACACCACAAAGACTGCATAATTCCTTACCCAAAGAAAGAAGATCTAAATTCAGCAAAAAAAAAAAAAAAAAAAAAAAAAAAAAACTATGGAGAAATCACACACTTCCATTGCAGCAAAATTTTACAAATCATTGCTTTTCAACAGAATACATCTCAAAGTAGAAAAGGTGCTCCGAAAAAAATCAAAATGCCTTTCAAAAAAAAAAAATAGATCAACCATTGGGTAAATCGTGACTGTTCAGTGGATTATTGAGTGTGTAAGGGCAAAGAATCTACAAGCTGCCTTACTTTTGGTAGATTTCTCTAAAGCCTTTGATTATGAACAGAGGGGAATAAGGCAAAATATCCTTCTGGAATATGGCATCCCCCTGAGACAGTAATTGCCATAATGATGCAATTCAAAAATACTAAATCTTTGATTAGATCCCCAGATAGACACTTCTTCAACATTAAAGCAGGAGTCCTCCAGTGTGACATCCTTGCACCTTTTCTCTTTGTTATCACCATTGACTATATATTGAAAACTTCCCTCAATAAACATTATCATATTTATCAGAAAGATCTCAAGTCAATATCATGCAAAAAAGTTGACAGATATTGACCATGCAGATCTAGCTATAATTGCAGACTTCATTATCAATTCCAGTTCTTTTACATCATAAAAAAAAAAAATGCTGCCAATGATGTTAGATTATATCAATGCCTCTAAAACTGAATTCATAAGCTTCAACCAACAAGGCTCAATAGAAACTGTCTCAAATAAATCAATAAAATCAGTCAAATCTTTTCTATACATAAGAAGCAGTAGTGACCACAGCATCATCAATTTTTAACTCTTCCCAGTTTCATTCACTTTATTGACAATTACTAAATGGATTTGTTGAAGAGCAGGCCCTAGAAAATGTATTTATTGCTTAGGAGAAGCATTGAAAATAAATGTTATTGATACTGACATCTTAAGTTCATGAACTGTCATGGCATCTATTCATGTTACGAGCAATCATCCAGAAGTACTGTGAAGAAGCTGGGCAGCCTGCACTCACCTGATCATTTTTTTTTCTTCACCTCCTCCAATCTGTCATTTAACAGACATGTTTAAAATCAGTCAAGTAGGTAGAACTCGTCAGCCTGAGAGGGCAGTCTATCTAAGTGAAGGAAAACTTATTTCAGACCTCTGCCTTTATAAGAAAGGTATCAGAAGTAAAGAGGAAAAATCTGGAGCTAGTGTCCCAAAAGAAGTCTACTATTGCAAGCAACCTTGTTCTGACAACGCCTGTAACAATATTTGTGCCAAATGTTATCAACTTCTGCTCTTCCCTTGGACAACATCTGTTGCATAGAAAGAGGGTCACAGATTGCATGGGCAATTATTGATTGGCTATAAAATACTACCCAAGCCTGCACCCTGGAAGTAAATCTCCAGCATCACAAGCCAAATCAAAACTCCCAATGTGGAGACATATGGTCTCTCAAGATTGAAGGGGGCTATAAATATAGTACTCACAGATTTCAAGTTAAATTTCTCTTTCATGCTACAAATAGACTTAAAAGTAAAAATTGGTGTTAATTAACGAATCACTTTTATATTCCCTTAATATTTCTTTCATTAAACTGAGAAATAGCTGCTGAAGAGATATCAATGTAGCAAATTCATTAGATGTAACATAGAGCTTATCTATCAATTGTGTCTAGTCAAGTGATGAACATGATGCCTTTTCAATAAATTTTCAGTAGTCAGTAAAAGTTAATTTATTATAATCAGATAATCAACAAAAATAGGAATACATTGTTATAATGTCACATCTTTATACAACACCATTACAGAGTCAACAACTAAAAATGACTGTAGATAAAGCATCAAGTATTACAGATTTTTATCTTTCTTTTTGTTGATCTGTATTGTGAGGCTCAAGTTGGTTTAAATTCTATGACTTAAGAAGCAAGTAATATTTAAAGTTTATTCTTTATTTTGATCAGAGAAAAAGAATAAGCAAAATTATTCATCTATTTGTGGTCCCTATGGTTTAACTGTTATAGAATTAAAAACAACTTTAGAATTACAATAAACAACAACAAAAACAACTGAAAGAAAAACTAGCCAAACATTAAAATTTCATTGAAGAAAATTGGATAAATCAAAAGCATTGAATATTGGTCATCTCTTAAACAGGAAACTCACTTCATAAACTTTGAAAAGAGAGCCTGGAAAATGATGCAGTCAAATGTCCAGGAGCCATGATGCTGGCATGTTAAATTATCAGAAATTAATTTATATTTTATTTTTAAATCCTTGCATTGCTGAAGTAGTTGAAAAAGGTTATCAAGACCAAATGCTGAGAAAAACTGACAAAAGGGATCAGTTTATCAGGACAATACTCCAACACACAAGTCCTTGGTTTCAATGGCTGCTGTGTGTAACAATGACTTAGAACTGGATGATTTAACTATCAACTGCTCTCCAACATGAAAATATACTTGGCTGAGAAGCAACAATGCAGTGATGATGATGCCATATCTGCTTTTGATGACTTTTTAGACCAAAAGGACGAGCAGTCTTCTCTGAAAAGTCAGATGTCAGTTTATCAAGAAAAAAAACAATGCAGTTATTAAGAAGAGTTGAAATTAATACATGCAAGATTTCACAGTGCTAGCATTACTCCTCTATAGTCAGCCTATAAACTTTTCAGCCCACCCAGGTATTCCAGGAAATAAGTGCATCCTAGTAAATAGTAACCTCAAGAATCCTAGAGATACCAATTAATCATTTAGACTCCAATCAATCCATATTGTTGGAAAAAAGTTTAAATCAGCAATTAATGTTATCAGCTTATCTCTAAGGAATATCAGTTAATGATTAAGTATGTCAAATTAAATGGTGGTTTCTCCTAAAAAGTGGGGAAGGAGACCTATTTGAACCCAGCTAAAGAGTACATTTTCTTTAAGTTTTCTTGAGTGCAGATTAAACATATTATTAAACACTGTTTAAAATAATAATAAACAAAAACAAAAATGGGAAGTTTATGTCAAACACAGATATGCAAAAAAGAGTGTTTGAAGTAATAAAAATATCAGATTAAAAATAAAATCCATTAATTCTTTAGAAATATATTAGAATATAAAACTAAAGATTTTATTATTTATACTATTTACATCATTTGGACTCTTGTCCCCATCTTTGTTGCCATATTCATAACATTTTGGCTGTTGTATGCTCCAGCCTTCTTCAGGTCATTAGAATTTCAAACCAAACCCTTTATTTCGCTCACCAGGGTGGATTGTTCTAGTTCCAAGTGCCATACCTCTTCCAGATATCTCAATATCAGTTATCTCTCTTAACTTTCCAAGTTTTTTTTTTTTGTTTATCTCTGCTATGGCTAGGTATTAGGTAAGTCACTGAATTCAACCAATGCTTTTATCCACTGGGCCATGTGTGTGTACAATAGCCGTGAATATTGCAACAAAGATAAAACAACAGTCCTAACAATGTAAATAGTGTAAATAATTACAATACCTCATCTCAGAAATACAAACAGATAAAATTTTCATAAACTGTATAATTTTTCTGAATGAATATTCATCATAACTATTGTTAATTTAGAAATTTTATTATAATTCTTATACATTCGTTTATGCCTACCAGCAGTGAAAATACTTTATTCACATCCTTTGTCACAAATTAGTTTACTGCCTTTTGACCTATTAATCATTTTGTTCACATGGAAAAAACTATATTATTTAATGTAATAGCCCAAAACAGATCATTGATGAATGTGAGTATACTTGCTAAATCTATTTTCACTGCTGCATTGTTATATAGCTGTACTGGCCCATTTTGGAAATTGCCATTTGATTATAAAGATGCTGAGAGTGACTTCTCAAAAGAACTGCCATTTTGTTTTTCATAAAATACTCTGCAGTACAAACAACACCAACACATAAATATATTTTTAAAAAATACATCAGAAAACAGGTTGCATTGTATGTTATATGTTTATGCTGTTTTGGAAATAGTATTGACCACTAGTTAGTTTACAGCACAACTTCTAGGGACTGACATTTGCAAAAACATGTAAGTTAACAGAAGCTAATGTAAATTTTGTAAAGGTGTATAAGTATGTCCACAGCAGTGAAAGTTATTAAATATATTCAGAGCGAGAAATCGGAGAGCCAAGTTTGAATTTCAGTTAAATTCAGTGTGTCCACTTATGCACAAATACCCTTGAGAAAGATATTAATCTATCTCTTCTCCCCCAAGCTATGGGTTAAATAGCAGGACAGATTGGGTTCTATAGCCTTGGTTGACAACCTGTCTACTGCAGAAAGTAATGGTAGCCTACTGCAGGAAAATTATGACTAGTCAGTCATGTCTCTTTCAAGACATGATCGCCCAAGCATGTATCACATATGGCACTTAACTGACGTACATTAGCAAAAAATCATTATTAAATTGAGAAAAATAACAACTGCAATGAACTCTCAGGAATGAAAATGCAAAAAATGAACTCGACCGATCTCAAAATTAAAAGCACACTTAAAGTGAAACAGGGAAGGTAATCCAGTATTTAAAATAAATTAAGGGAGGTAATTATGTATTTGGAATTTGAAAGGCAAAAATTAAATTTTATTAATAAGACTGGAAAAATAACACAGAAACTTTATCCAATACCAGATAAAACCCAAAATCAAATCAGTTTGTACCAGTCATGAGGCCAATCCTCCTTGAAAGTTTTATCTGAATCCATCCAGCACGTTTTGAGATTACTTGACCATGGACAAACATACGTGACCAAAAATACCTCCACCTCAAAGCAGAGGCAATAATAGGGATAAATGAGAAACCCTTGAAATATTCCCTTGTTATCCCACCTAAGCAGTCATCAAAGTTTGAATATACTTGATAAAACCAGTATTAATACTGTGATTACAATTATGCAAGTTTCATCAAGATGTATGTCTACAGCATCAGCCACAATGTTAAGCTCAAGATACCTTTCTGCTGCTTCCTAACAGCTGCACATCATCAAATATAAATACTAAAATAATGGTAAAACTGAACAAGGTAATATTTTTCTATACTGCTATTATGAAGTTTTCAAAAATAAATGTACTGATATTTTCTCATGACTCCTGAAGAAATTCATATATACTTAGACTAACATTTAAAATAAATTATTTTTATATACAGTATTAAAATATATTTATTTGTCTTTTATGTCAAACTTTTAAAAGTATACTAGAGAATTTCCATTAATCATGCCAACTAAAAGTAGCTATTATCATAGATGCTGAAATATGACAACAGATGACTACGTGTGTAAGATTATCAATTGAAAGTGTAACAGTTATAAAAAGTGAAATATCCTAGGTATTTTTATTTGGAAAATGAACTTACTATAATATTTATAATTTGGCAAATGTTTACTGAATTTGATGGTAGAAAATTCTTATATCAATTGATATTTAATGTTTATGTTGAATGCCAAAAAGTTAACCTATTATACATAAATTTTGCTTTATCAAATTCAAATTTTACCAATTTGACAAAATCTAGACTTAACATACACAAAGAAAAAAATATTTAAATCCTTCTTGCTATTAAGATTTTGGGGATTTAAAAAATGAAATAAGGAATTAAAAAACAAAACAAAACAAAACAAATATGGAGTATTGAAAAAGATTTTAATTTTTCAGACATTGTTTAAAGTCATAAGAGAATGAAAAGAAAAATAATGAAAATTTTAAATCATTAAAAAATTAGATTAAACAATTAAAAAACAAATCAAAAAGAAATCAAAAAGAAAAAATGTTTTGATGTTTTGATAGCACATTTTGTTTTTAGTTACACAAAAGATTGTCATGAATTTGTTGGGATAACTAGTCAGAGTTTTGAATATGACACTATAGAATCCTTTACAATTCTTAAACTGACAAAAAAATCATGATCTGTTGCCTCATATCAGTTTTGAGATTTATAAGATTACTTCTTCATCTGAAATGAGAAAAAATTCAACAGATTAATGAAAATGAGAGAGAGAATATTTTCAACATAAAAACTTGTAAATGGTTATTTCATAAAAACCTGAAAGTTTTGATAAATTTGTTGCATTAAATCAGCAGATGGAGAAATTGTTCTTATATATCATGTATTATTAACAATGTTGAAAGATTAAAAACAGACTGTAGAATGTCTATATCAAATTTGCCACAAAGTCAATATATTTCTCTGGATTGAAGAACTCTAATTTGAATCTGAGAGAGAGAGAGATAGAGAGAGAGAAAAGATTACCCAGATCAACAGACGCCTGAAAGAAAACTGGAGGACACAACAGCAGAAATGTTTTGAAAAGAATAACAAAAGTGCGGACATAAATCTGAATATAAATAATTTCTCATCCCAGAAATTTTGGCAGAAAAAGAACTTGTAGATTTCTTTAACAATAACTTTGTTCAGTTTCTTTAGTTTTTTTTTTATGGGGGAGGGAAGAGTAACTTGTATGATTTATGAGGACAGTGTTACAGAGAAATTCTTGCTTTGAGAAGACAGAAAAACTGCCAAACTTTCCTCACTGTCTGATTTATTAGGACCTTGAATAAGTTCTTGCTGATTTTTAATGAAAAGTAATGTTTCATTTACAAAAATTAGTAAGAAACATGTCACTGAAAATACTGTCCATTACTAGCCACTACTTTTTCCTCTTTCTAGCAGCATTTGAATTCCACATCAGAAATATGACATCTTTTGAGGTTAACCACGAGCCAACCCATTTTTTGGCATCTGCATAAGAATAAAAGTGCTGCTCAGCCAGGCCACGTGCCACTGATCGGAACACGTGATAATCCGATGGGGGTGATGCCTGGTGAATACAGCACATGAAGTAGGACTTCCCTTTTAAGTGTTTTCAAGTATGTTTTCACCTGTTTTACAACATGTGGCCTAGCATTATCATGTTGCAAAATCACTTTGTCATGTCTGCTCATATAGTGGCATTTTTTTTTTTCAATGCTCAGTTCAATCACTTCAATTGTAGTCAACAGGGATCTCCCATAATGGTTTTGGTCAGTTTGAGCAGCTCATAATAAACTACACCTAGCTGATCCCACCAAATGCAGAGCAGAAACTTTGCTGCCAATATCAATGCATCTCCAGGTTTACCCTACTATCTTCTACACTTAAGGTTATCATAGTGTATCCACTTTTCATCACTAGTCACGATACAATGTGAAAAATCTTTTCTTTTCTGCTGTTGAAGCAGCTGGTCACACGTGACAAGATTCCTTTCGACATCTCTTGGCTTCAACTCATACGGTATCCATGTCCTTGCTTTTGAATCATTCCTAATGCTTTCAAATATTTTGAAACTTGTATGATCAACTCCTAATGATTCTGCAAGTTCAGCCTGTGTCTGACAGCAGTTTTCATGAAGTAATGCTTTCAATTCTACGTTTTTAAACTCTTTTGTTGTGCCAGAACACCCTTTATCTTCAACATAAGTCTTAATAAGAATTTTGCGTGCTTCAGCTGCAGATTTCTTTTGAATAAAGTAATGCAGTAAAATTTCACACAAACTTTTTTTTTTTTTTTTTTTTTTTTTTTTTTACATGAAATCCAACATGTTTAACACTATGAAAAACAAAATTGTTTACACGTCGGCAAAAGGACATACACTGAATTTCAAGTTTGCTTATAGTACTTTCTTATACTATCTGAAACTACACACACAGTTTTGGAAATGCAAACTGTTGGAAAACAGCAAAAACTTATTCAAGTTTCTAATATGTCTTCTGTATATTTTTGCTTTATTAAATTTCTTGAGTGGACAGTCTTCCTAAGCTAACCAAAAAGACAATCTTGATTAACTACAGACAAACTTTTAGATACAAGTTTTATATTCTTGGATTGGTCAAAATGGTGTCCATTTATGTTAAATTAGTAGTTACACTCTCAAGAAAAAGAAAGTGTGATTAAATTAACTCATGTTATTTGTATCATTTTCCAATTGATGAAATACTGAATCTGGTTATATCATTCATTTTAAAGACAAAAGAATTAGACTAAATGATTTTAAATTTGCCTGCTTCCAAAGTTATTTACTTCTTAGATTTAAGAACATTATTATTCTTATCAAGTGAGGTACAAATGTGCTTTCAGTTATTTTTTCCAATCAAATTTCTTAAAAACATATTTTCGATTATTTACATTGTTCAAACTGTTGTCCTCATCTTTATTGCCATAATCACAATGTTTTAGCTGTTGTATGCACCAGGCTTCTTCAGGTGATATATGTTGGTATTTTAAACCTAACCCTTTAGTCCATGGGAGTAGATTGTTCTAATTCCATGTGCCATGCCATTTCTGGATATTGCAATTTCAGTTAAATCCCTTTAGTAACTCAACACTCAAAGTTTTGTTCACTCTGCTGTGGCTAGGTATTGAACTCACAACTTTTTGGGTCAAGTCAATTTTTGGATTACTTCAACCAATGCTTTTATCCAATAAGCCATATGTTTGAGGAGTTGAGTGACTAAAGCAAATTAACTGAAACTAAGGCATAAAAAAAGCCATGGCATATGGAACTAGAACAATCTACTCCTGTAGATTAAAAATGGGGTTTCAGTTGAAATTCCAATTTATATCACCTGATATATAAAACCAGAGCATACAATGGCCTAAATGTTGTGAATATGGCAATAAACATGAGGACAATAGTCCAAATAGTGTAAATAGTTAAAATACCTCATGTCAGAAATATAGACAGATATTTTTGATTATTTCCTTTTTCTAGTCATTACCAATAGCAAAATCATAGAACCTAGCATTACTCTAGCAATTTAATCTTCAAATACAATCTACATATATAAAATGCTATTATAGCATGACTCTGCTTGGATAAATGACAAACCTCTCCACATTAATCCTACACACACACACACACACACACACTTGGGAAAAATATGAACATTTATTCACCCACCAGCTAATAGGTTAAATATTAGAGCAAACTGTATTCTTTACCATTGGTTGGCAACACTGAGGAAGGCTGTTTGGGGATTTTGTGGCACACGATATGCCCTAATTGTTTGCATCTAGTTCTTCTGAAAAGTTAATAGTTCTACACAATCTTTCACCATTATAATCAAATTATATGTGTAAACAGATCTAGGACAGGAATTGCTGGACCCTCATGTTGACTTATGAACTCCTTTTCAATGTATAATCGACAGTTTGAGTATATTGAATTGTGCATTCTCTCCCAGAAATTGTAACTAAGGTCTGCTCAGCATAGTTGCAATATAAACCACATTAATACACACTTGTACAAATTAACTGAAACAACTGCTTTAGTTTTCTTTCTTTCACCATACTGTCAGTTATTGACCCACTAAAGTGACAGGGTGTAATCAATTTCTATTTTTTACCTCAGATTAGTTCATTTGCAGTAGTGTGCAGTAACATGAATCTATTTTCAATTAAATATGTTTGGCCTTGAAAAATATTGCATTATCCGTGATTGAATCAAATTTTTATCATGCCCAGACACTATTGTTTCAACTGTCAATTAGATGTTTTATGACAACTGTCTGCAATAGATGTTACTCCAAGAAAGTATATGAAAATTGTAAGGCTGCATGAACACACTGACAAGCCTTACAGAGAGATTCCAAATATTGTTGGTGTCAGCCTTTCAACTGTCAGTGTCTCATCAAGGCGAAGAAACAAACTGGAACCATCAATCCAAAATGCAAAGGAAAATGTGGTCGGAAGAGAAACAATGACAAGAGACAATATGTGATCAGGGAAAGTGTGAAAGATCCTAGGAGAATGTTATTCATTTTGTTTCAATTAATTTGCACACGGATGTAGTTACTGTCAACTTCAAAGCAAAAAAGCTTTGATTATATGAGAAAATAGAGTATCTTGTCTGAAAATATTTTAAGTTATTATAAATGAACAAAAAAAAAAATGTTGGCTTTTAGAGGGTGCCAAAAATGGATCCTGTAAATTGTATTATTAAAATAGTAGCAACAAATTTGTAGAAAGATCGGAAAAGTTGAAATTAAGCTTGCTCTGATTAGCAGTGGAAATAGGTTATATACTGCATAAGTAAAAGCATTATTTTCAGTCATCAAATGAATGTTACATAATTTCTGGATTACAGATGATTCCCACCTTTTAACAGAATAATCTTTTTAAAAACATAAAATCAATCTCAAAAATTTTATTTAATATATTGCATTTAATTTCTGCAATTCAAAAATAAATAATTTGGTAAAACATTTTACAGGAAGATTTAAAAAAAAAAAAAAAAAAAATTGAGATTTTTACATTGAAATGGAAGATGCAAAAAAGAATCTCTGATGTAATTATTTTGTGACAATCATTTTCTGAGTTATAAAAATTGCATTTTGAGAATTAGTCATGAAAATGTAAGGTTGAGCATTTTATGTTATGGAGTGTAAAGTTGATATTTCCTCCTAAAAGATGAACCACACCCAACACCCAAAATTTCCATTTTTTTTCTTTCTATTAAAAATAATACATGTAAACATTAATGAAAAAAGTATATTTGAAAATTTAATAAAATTCTATCTGGAAATAAAACAATGATACATGCACTAAGTCTATTTTCTACACTGGCATTTCATTTTTGTATTGATGGTACTGAAATGTTTAAGATCTTGTAATCATTAAACTGATGACTGGGTAAAGAGACATTTTATCCTAGTCTGAAGCTTGTATTACTCCAGTAAAATGATTTTATAATTAGCCTCATCCACTCATCACATTTGACTTAACAGTAAACTAGTCTCGGCTGCTAAATAAGTGACCTTCATTATCATCTCCCTTGAGTATTGCTCAAAGAAAAAAAAAACGAGTCAAAAAGTTGAAAAATGAAAAATTGTGATCAACACACACTACATATATTATATAACAAAAAAGAAAAAAAAAAAAAGAAATAGTCAACTAGTATATTTTTGGAGAATAATACTTTTAAGGCAATCAGTCTTTATAACTAAAATCTCTTATGTCAATAAAGAGTATTATTAACAAGAAATAAAATACTCAACTTATATTCCCCACTTGGAATTTTGCAGATATAGCATTCTCTCACCAGAAGGCTTGAGAGTAATATATATATATATATATATATATATATATATATATATATATATATAGATATATAGATATGTAAAATGAAAAATATTAAAAATAACGGACATTTTGAGTAGATTAATTATATTTTACTCATCAACTTTTCAGAATTACAAATAATCCTTCTCATACAAGGAGGAAATTCTGTCAGAAATTGTCCAAAGTTCACTTCAGAAGAAAAGTACAAGAAATATGGTTTAAGCTTTTGACTTTCCTAAGTCATCAACAGGATTATGATGACTTGAGAGAGCACAAAATAAGATAAACATTAGAGTTATTGGTCATTAAAAACTCACATTTTAGAAACAAAAAAAGTGTGTATTAGAAAGTTAGCTATGATCACTTTTAAAAGGATTATATTGTACCACTTATTTAATTGGTAGGAATTACAAGCCAATTTTCAGTATTTCATGAAAAAGTTAGAAACAATGCAGATAGCTGAAAAAGCATTTTTGGGCAACACCAAGAAAAATAGATACTTAAAGTAAAAACTTAACAGCTGCTTACAATTTTTAGCCTAACACACACACACACACACACACACACACAAAAAGAGCGTTTGTAGTGTAGGGAGCTGGTTAATTTTTCTTTGATTCAGCCTTTATGTTAGATGCAGAATTATCATCAGAAGTTTGTTTGTCGGCAATAGTGTGGAATAGTGTAAGACTAAAATATACATTTTGCATTTTAAAATGGAAATTTATTAAAAGGAAAAAATAACCCAAGTTGTAGCAGTTAAATGTTCAATTAGAAACATTATTAAGAAGTTATGAGTAGAGTTATGTTCAATGATGAAGTTGAGTTAAGGATATCTAGAGTTGAAGAAATTGTTCATAGTAGTAATTGTTGAAAGAGATAAAGAGAAAGAGGACAAGCTTGAAATTGAAGTTACATTTTTAGATGTTTGAAGTCTTTATTTAATCTAGATTTTTCAACTTACTTGAAGTCTTGCAAGTTGCTCCCATTTGTCAAAATCATTTTAACACCTACTTGCGAAATCTGACTTGACTTTTTTAAGGTCAATCCTTTTTTTATTTTGGGAAAAGCAGGATTTCACAGGTCATTGTGAATTTTTATAAAAGTGAAGAAGAAGGTTGATTTTAATTCATTTCTTATCTGCTACATTTTTTTCTTTTTTTAAAATCATTTCTAGGAAATGATTCCTGGGCAATGGCCCTAGGGCTAGAACCATGGAGACAAATGAGATTTAAGCTGAAATTTCCTGAGGAGACCTTAGATGCACTGTCTTCAATGGGAAGACTAAAAATGTTGTTCTAAGGGACATCACAGAGGAAGTCTCGGAACGAATCCCAGTCTCCTATTTGGTAGCAGTAGGATATTCTGCTGGTCTGGGTTTCTTGGGTAGTGTGGAGGTGGAATGAGATGTTGATGGAAACTGGAAACTACCTCGTGGCCAGAGTTTCCGAGAGGGCAGACCTGTCTGGTAGTGCAAGAGTCTGGGATGGAAGTGAATCAGAGGTCTAGTAGTAAGTCCCTACCATTTGGGTTATTGGAGAAACGCATGGGGAAGTCCACGATTTGCATAAGGGATTGGGTGATTGAAAAATTCATGGTGTGGACACCAGCAAGGTCGGTGACAGAGTTCTCCAGCCACTTGGTGTGGTGGGCGTTAAATTCACCAAACACAAATATGTGGGCAGATGGATGAGAAGAAATGGCCTTGTCGATATTGTCAGAGATGCTGTCAAGTATTGCACAGTCAGAGGAGGAGGGGGAGCGGTAAAGAAAGAAGAGATAGCTAACCGAGCTTAGAAGTGAGAGACGGAAGCACATGAAAGAATGATCCAGGGATTCAAGAGATGTCACCCTAGCTGGGGGGAGGTGTTTGTTGACATAAACACCAAGCCCATGAATATGGACATTGGAGTCCTTCCTGAAGAGGGGAAGGTAACCAAGAAAATAAAACTCAGAAGAGAGGATAGAAGGATCAAGGTTAGTTTCACATAATCAGGTGAGTTAGTTTGAAGGAATGATTCTACGCTGTAAAAGTTAGTGCGGATACCTCGTATGTTTGTGAAAGAGATGCAGACAGGTTTGGGCATTTTCTGACAAGCTGGTTTAGTTTTGCTATTTTTTGGCTTGTTTTCATAGTGATTTATTTGGAGAGAGAGGTCTAGAGTAGAATCAGTCGGTCACTGTTTGCAGCATGTGAAGGATGGAGACTGGCGCAGCCTGCAACATAATGTGGCCTCGGGGTTGCTCACTAGAGGTTCATGCAGGGACGCCCATCCATGCGCGATATGGCACTAAGGAACCCCAATATTATTTAACTGTTGATCAGAACAGCCTCTCAAGACGCTACGCAAGAGTTCGCTACCAGTCGGAAGCCAACCTGGTACGCAAAGAATGAAGAGACGTTGCCACCATACTCAATAACTGCAAAGAGCTTTCAGCTGAACTAACACTAAGACCGAAGGAGAAGGGAGATGAACCGGGAACCCCTTCCGAAACAAGGCTGTTCAAAAGAAGGGGGTAGAGTGTGAGACCGAGCGATAGTAGGAACTATATACTCCAATTAACATGTTAGGATATATCATTGTAAGAGTAATAATCAGAATAATGGTCATAAAATTATTGTGTTGCAAAAGTAATTTTCTTGTATGGCAAAGAGACTCTTGTTTTGTATGAAAAATAATGAGAAAAGCCAGGAGAGAATGAAAGTGATAATTATCATTTTCAAATGAAAACAACAATTCCAGAAAATTGTTTCAAGTAATCTTCTTAACCAAAAAGAAAATAATAATTAACAATAATGAAAAGTTGATTAAAGTACTTACAGATGTTTGTACACATTTCTGCAACAATTTAAATTCTTTTATACAATCATTTTGCTTCAAGTTTGTTTTGGTAATTGCACATTTAGCATATGAAGAGGCCTGCAAGGAAAGAGAATTCATAGATTTAAAACTTAGGAAAATAAAATTATTTCTTTGAACTGAAAAAAGTAACAAAAATTTTCAACTACTAAATACTTCTCACTGGCACAAAAAGTGGAAACTATCCAAGGTAAATTAAAAATAAATTCAGAATTCACGTTTTCAAAAACTATAAATCAATCATTCAAGTTTAGTAAACATTTGGTTGCTTCATTAGTCACTACAAAACAAAACCTTACCTTTGGAAAAACATTGTTTTACTTTGCGGCAAAGCTTTTAGTTTTTTTGGGTTTTTTTTTAATGTTTTGCTCGTCTTGACTCCATCTACAAATCTAAGAAGCTAATTTAAACATTTGTATTTCTTTCTTTCTCTATGACAGTGAAACAATTGAAAACAGTATATTTTTTAAGCACCTTGTTATTTGGTTTATAGCGATTTTAGTAATTGTAGTTTACATGTGACACAAGGCCACGATTAGAAATAGTTTTGACTGATAATATTTTTGTGGTAAGGGTCATGAAAACAAAGATTGGGTTAATAAAAAAATGTCTAGCATTTTATACGCAATTCAAAGTATGTTGCTACTAATGTCATGAATCGTCAAATATTTAAAATAATTACCTCGGCAGTACACTGGGCAAGACCTTTAGAAAATCTTGCCACTCGCCTGGGAAATTCATCTCCGACCTTCATTGGAAAGTAATTTGAAGAAGAACAACCGGACTCGTACGATATTTATCCTGTGTTGATTTTTTTACTACGAATTTGTTTTTATAAAACAAAATCTTTTTAAGAATAAATGTGACAACTAATATAAACTTTTAGATTAAAAAATGCTTTAATTTCATCAATTTATTTTATGAATTGTACGTACTTTTTTTATTATTACTTTTCTTTATTTTGTTTACAACCGGTAAAACTTTTTCAAGGAACATATTAAATTCGTATAGAGCCGTTACTGTAAAACCAATATACGCGCAACACCGGCTTCGAGTTAGCCAATGAAATTAAATGTGCCAAACTTAAATATTCTAAACGTCTGATTTCATACGAGTGGATGTCGTTAGAAGGTGAGTTCTATAATTTATATATAGTATTTACTGAGAAAGCAATTAAAGATGTGATTTTTATTTCAGAGCAATATTAGAACTAACCACTGCAAAAATAAAACGTTTGTATGCAGAAAGAACAATTATAAATATTTATTTGAAGTTATAGGCGATGACTGACCTAGTCTATTAGTTATTCTACAAAAATATTTTTTTGATTAGAAATTAATTTGATTTGCATGATAATATTTTTACGTTATTTTTAAAAATCTATCCCTTCTATTAAAATGCGTATTTCAACAGTTTTACTAACAAGTTTTTGTGATTATTTAGTCAATGAAGTTTACATTTTTTCTTCGACAACGTTAAAATTTATAAGTGCCAGAAAAGAAAGACGTTTATGAGCATTTAATTTCAAACTTTAAATTTTAAAGTAAATAGTTGTATTTTTTTTTTAATAGATATGAAATTCTTAAAAACAATATTGATTGACCGGACTAATTATTTATTTTTAAAAAAATTATTTTTTGACGCATTTTCAAATTGATCAGTTTGTATCTAATTTACGATTTATATTCGCTAATAAAGTTTGTTTTCTTTCTTTCTTTTTTTCTTAAGTTCTTTTTTTAGTCTAACAAAATAAAAATATCTATTTTAGTTAAAAAATAATTTCATATTATTTTATCTCTTACCATAATCACTAAAAAAAAAAATTCTGCGTGGATCCTGTTTTCAATTTTTATTTTTGTACTGTACTCTATTTTAGTATTTTTTAAGTACAGTGTGACTGTGATTGTTTTCTTTTTTCATACTAAGTTTTTTTTTATTTTTATTATTCATTACTTGTCGTTACGATTTTCAAGGATTCTTAAAATTCAATTATCTTGGTTGAATTTTTGTTTTTCTTATAAATTTAAAATTTGTTCACTTTTTTAGGCCTCTGAGCTTAAAAACAAACGTATAATTTTGCTGCTTAATCTTTTAGTAAAATGTTAGTTCTACTATTTGAACAACAATAATAATAAGTTAAAAAATAATTCGTATGAAAATAAAAGAATAATTTCCGTATATATAATTTTTAGACATTTTTAAAAAACTTTCTCATTCACCCATCAAACAGCCTTTTAGACTATAGCGGGTATCTTATTTTATTTATTCCTTTTCTAGTTGTAGGAGGATTCCATTGAACTTCTCAGTGTAATTGTATACCGTAAGGGTTAACGGAATTTGGCCTTGTGGGAAGATCAGTCAGTCAGTTAAGTGCCATACGTGATACACGCTTGGGCGATCATGTCTCTTTCAGGACATGACTGACTGGGCAGAAGACTGCGATAGACCAAGGCTATAGAACCCAATCTGTCCTGCTATTTAACCCATAAGGATTCCCAAGGGTAGGGTATTTGCGCATACAATGGATTCAGCTGGAATTCGAACTCGGCTCCCCGGCTTCTCGTTCCGAGACGATCCACTGTACCACAACTCTATCCTTGATAGATCCTTGAAGATAGCCCACTATAATTCATAAAATGATTATAAAATCAAGAAAGGCAATTTGAGTATAAGATAACATACACATTTCAATTAATGTTTTACAATTAAAATAATACGTGAATATAAGTCCAACGGCGGGGGGGGGGGGTAAGTGTTCATGGAAAATAATATAATGCTGAAAGAGATGTATCACCACAAGACAGTAAATTTAAGGATTAATTTATTAAATTTTGCAAAAATAATGCTTGCTTTTTGCTTAAAAAAAGCAAAAACTTAAGAAAAAAAAAAAAACAATGTATTGACCTCTTCAAAGACATTCCTCAAAAGTACTTACTGACTTGCTGACCTTAGAAGCAGCAACTTCAAAATGAACATCCCCTTACCTACAAGACCCTTCCACACTCCTAAGCCTTTTATCTCTTTTAGCATTATTATTTTCCATGAACACTTTTAACCTCTGTGATAATTTCATAAATCTGATCAGAATCTAACTATAACTACCATTTTTTAAAAAATGCAAAACAGAAATACTGAACACCAGTAGTGTAATTATAATTATAAAATGGTATTGTTTGCTTTAAAAATAAAATATATTAACTTTAATAGTTTAAGAATATAATTTTTTGTTCTATACTTAGCAGAATTAATAATTTTACTTTTTATATTACATTTATTTTAGAGAAGTATAAAAAAAATGAATTTAAACCTATTTAAAATATAAATGATACTTCTGGTTTTAATTCATTGCTTTGATATTTTTCTTGCATGAGTTTAATCTTTGGTACATTGCCCCCAAACTTTTGCCAATGTCAAAAGAACATGAAGAAATGGGTCAAACAGTACGAAGATAGTTCCAGAAATTCTGTACTGGTGATGTGTGCCTTGAAGATGAAGAAGGTAGATGATGGTCATGCAATGAACAATTGCAAGCAGTTATTGAGCAACGCCTACATCAAAGTATCAGAGAAATGATTCAGATGCTTGGTGTCAGTGCTGCAACAGTCTCATACCATTTGTGGAGAATTGGCAAGTTGAAAAAGCTCTATAAATGGGTTCCTCATGATCTCAATGAAAATAAAAAACTTAGGCATTTTGAAGTGTGCTTAATGCTTTTTCTGCGTAACATCAATGATCCTTTTCTTGATCGAATAGTCACTTGTGATGAAAAGTGGATCCTTTATGATAACCGTAAATGATCAGGTGAATAGCTCGATTGTGATCTCAAAGTCAAACTTGCATCAGAAAAAGATTATGGTGACTGTCTGGTGGGCTGCAATTGGTGTTATCCATACAGCTTTCTGGAAGCCAGTCAAAGCATTATTGCAATCAACTTGCTGAAATGCATGCCTGCAAAAAATGACATCTGCATTGATGAATCAATGTGGTACAATTCTGCGACACGATAATGCGCAGCTACATGTAGCAAGAATGGAATTGTAAGAACTCACAGACTTAGGATACGAGAGTTTACCACATCCTTCATATTCTCCTGGTCTTTTACCCACACCAAACCAGAAGTGGAATCAGTTTTCAAAGATTTCATAGCCAATAACTTTTTATTAATAAAGAATAATCTCGTTGATCGATGACAGAGGGGCATAGATGCTCAATGCTTGTATTTTGACTAATTTCAACATTTCTACAGTTAATTTTTCTAGAATAAAATTATGTTTCTGAAATCTACCATTATTTTTGTAACAACTTGATAAATATGTCTATATATAGATGAATGAAAAACAGCTGGATTTTGTTTACATCAAGAGAAAGTGAAAGTTTAAAAAAGATAAGTAAAATTTGTGTGTATGTTAAAAATCTTTGTGAAGAGAGAACAAAATAGAATAAAAGAGAAAATAGTTGTACATCTCTTATTTCCTTTTTTTTTTTTTTGCATATTAGACTTAAATCATGTTTACATTTGCATAAATACAAGGACAAGCCACAAAGAAAGAGAGAGAATGAGGAGATACAAAGTTAGAGAAAAGCAGAGAGGGTTGAGTATGTGATAAGTTTGTTGCAAACACCAACTTCTGTCACTGCTGTTTTTTCATCTTTGGATAGAAATAATTAAGGTGCAACATATTTTAAAAGAAGTGACCAAGATAAATGGCTGACATTACAATGCTTTCTGACTTGTTTTTAAAGTAAACATTAAGTTGAGAATTACAGCAATGTTAATTTGCTATCATGAAAGAAAAATTTCTTAATGATATCATTATCTATATAAATCTAATTATAATTAAACTTGCTTTTTATTTAACATTAATTTAATTTACATTGCAACACAGAAATTTCTATGTTTTGAGATTTATCTCGTCATCAGGCAATTTTCAATAACTATGATGAGAATGATTTACATTTGAATTTAGGAAACAATACGTTTGCTATTTAAAGTATTAATATGGAGGGAGAAGACAGAAAAATTTAGATTTTATAAGTGTGTTTAACAGACAAACTAACCAGAATGATGGTCAACTTTGAACTTTGAAAATATAGGTTATGTTAGAGGATGTGGTGTTTTTTCAATGCTTATAGGAAAATGTTATTTTATCCGGCTAGAGTCTAGACTACTTACACAAGGTAAGATGTATACATTATTGGCTACAAAGGTAATTCTCTTAGATTTCTATACATCTCAGCTATTTTAAAAACAAAAAAAGAAAGGAAACACGTTTTATTTTTGACCTGACTTAAAGGGAGTTTTGGTATGATTAAACTATTCTTATTCGTTTCAGTTTGATATCAACATGTCAGACAATATTCAAGTTGCTATCAGGCTTCGTCCTTTGAATGACCGGTAAGTTACCTTTTATTTTTCACTTGCCAAACAGAATAGCTCATGAAATCATTTAGTCATAAATATTTTTCAAAATGGCAGTTTGCATAAGAATTGCGATAATTTTCAATTTTTGCTTTTTGTGAAAAAGTAAGACAAATGAATGTGGCTTTATTTTACAAGATCACACACACAACCTTATATATATATTATGTATAAACAAACAAAATTTTAATTATAGGAAAAATCTTAATGAGTCATTATTGTTTTCCTGTTTTTTGTTTAAATTTTTTGCCTGAGAGAGGGTAAGATTTTCCTTATTCATTGGCAAAAAGAAAATGTTTTATTTGCACAATCAATCCCTTTTGTCTCAAAGAATTTTTCTCAGTTGAGTAATTTTAGTTGTACACTACTTGATGAAAAATGAAACTGATGAAAATTTTGTTCATTTCAATTTAAATATGTTTGTTTTATTTTCAGAGAAATAAAAAGTGAAAAAGCAATAGCATGGAAAACTCCAGACCAAAAAACAATATTTTATATTGATAATAGAGTTACTGATCAGAAATATGTTTTTGGTATGTCATTTTGAACATTTTGGTTTCTAATGTATTTGACTTTTTTTTTTAATTTAATTTAAAACTTTTCTTCACAATGTTTTAAGACATGAAATGATTTTTCTGATCATCTTAAGATTATTAAATTTGTAATCTTCTTTAGTACAATATTTGCACACTGATTCTTTGTAACTAAAATAAATTTTATAATATTCCTTTTGAAGTCTCTATATATATTGGGCAAAAATAGATGTAGACTTTGATTTCATTTGGTATCTTGCTACAATGATGCACCCACCTCTCTTTTAATGTAATTGTAAGTATCTTGTCAGTTTGGAAAATAAACCCATAAAACATCTATAAATCTTATAATTATAACCATGGAATTTTTTTCTGGAAAAATAGAAGCTGATAACCTAAAATATTTTGAAATGTAAAATTTTATTACAAAATACTTTATACTTTCATGAACATTTTAGTGTTACCAACACAGAATGAAAAGATGATATCTACAAATGTCTATACTTTGTAATAAATTTTTACATAAATGATATATTTTTCTCTTCTCATAGACCGAGTATATGATTGTGAAGAAAGCACATTTGATATTTTTGAAGAAACTGTTAAGGACATTGTTCTTGCTGGCATTGACGGATTCAATGGTAAGTGTTTCTATATTCTTTCTTTTCATTATTTTTCTTTTCTAAAATCCTTTGTTCATACCACTTTTCGATTGTCTAATTGAATTTTGGATATTTGTACAAATATTTTTTTTTTATTAGATTTGCTTATATTTTGTATTGTTCTTTATATGCTCTTCAGTGTGTGGACAATAATGGCACTCCGTGACTTCCTATTCTTTGTAGCTCTAAGCAATATTTGTCATTCAATATGCCTCCCAACCCCTGATCTGCCATCTATTTACAAAAGTTTGTTAATCCAGCAGCAAGGCCTCTGATTGGGAGGCTGTGAGGAGCATGAAATCACCTCTTAAAGGCTGTTTTTCCCAGGTCCATCCAGACCTGGAGTGGTAGCACCTGTTAGGGTCCCAGCTATGAGCAAATAGTTAACCCCTAAACTAGGGTCAAAACACTGTGAAAGTATAAAAATAGACTTTTATAGAAATATATACATTTTTGAAGGAAAAAAAAATTATTGCCATAAATTTTTAAAGGAAAAAAAATTATTGCCATCATAAATTTTTGAAGGAAAATAATTATTACTAGCAATATGTTTTTGAATACAAAACTAGAAGACCTCTTCAGTTTTCTAAAACAAAAATAAAAAAAATTTTCATCAAAATCTAAATCAAACTTTTCACTATAATTGAACATTAAAAAAATACTTTAAAACCCCACATTTTTGGCATTAAATAACCCACATAAGTTGACATGCCATTAAACAACACTCAAAACTCAAAAGCTTGTTAAATAGGTTACTTGCTGTTTCTTTTCCCCCACTTAGGCATCCCAGAAATTTCAACTATCTCTTTTTGTATTCTAAGTGACCTTTTTGTTTCTATTTTATGTAAAACTTCCTCATTATTCATATGCTCTGTTTATGGTATTTTCAGCATCTGACTATAGAACCACATTTCTGTTACTTTGAGTCTCCTCTTTGTCTGTAAGAAAATTACCCAACAGTTATTAGCATATTGAAGGATTGATAACTCAAGAGCATTCTTCTCTTTGCTTCTAACAAAATTTTCCTGTTTATTAATATTTTATTTAGCTTTTGGAAGGTTTCTTTCACTATTCAAATACGCCTTCAGATGTTGGTGTTACATTTTCTGTTATTTGTTAAATAGACATTTAAATTTCAATACTTTATTTTGACATTGACCCTTGGGAAAGGTATTAATCCGTCTCTTCTCTTCCAGCTATGAGTTAAATAGCAGGACAGATTGGGTTCTATATATAGCCTTAGTTGGCAGCCAGTCTACCAAATAAAGTAATGGCAATTTACTGCAAGAAAATCTTCTGCTCAGTCAGTCATGTCTCTTTCAATGCATGATCACCCAAACTTGTATTACTTATGGCACTTAACTGATTCATTTTGACATCTCCATTTCATAGCTTGGGATGGTTGTCTTTTTGACAACCATACATTCTGTTTTCTTACAATTGATGTCCTTACTTCTCACTTTCCTTTACCACATTTTCTAGCAGTGCCTGTAGTTTTCTTTCTATGTCTGTCATCTGCATATTTTATACTGTGCACAATAATAAATCCTGATAGGACTCCTAGTTCTCTTAGGATTTCCTTAATTGCCATCTTGTCTTATACCACTTTCTATTTTTGCATACTTCCTCCATTCATTTTTTATCTATATGCAGACAGTTTGCTCCCTGTAATTCTTTTTTTTAATCATTGCACTCCCAAGCAAGGTAATATAGCCACTAAGATACAAGGAGTTACTGAGTGTTAGAGAATATCAGGGAAAAAGCACTATTAAGGAGAGATAACAATAAAAGAAAAGGAATTAAAGACAGGATAATGATTGATGTTGCATTTAAATTTTTAAAGATCAACATTGACTTGGAAGCAAGAATTGATGGTAGAAACTGTTAGCATAGAACTTATAGTTATATCTAGCCATTTCTACTGTAAAATGATGAGACCTTTTTGCCAATCTCATACTGTGATTAAATTCATAAAGTCTAGGTATCATAGACGAAAGTTCATCAGAACAATTATCATGAAAGTATTTATAGAAAAGGCACAGGAAAGCTACGTTATTGTGGAGGGGAAAGAGACTGAAGCCAAGATGTCAGGTCAGGACCAATAACATTGCAGATTCTTCTTGGGATTTTATCAAAAATTTCTAAATATATAGCAGGAGCACCAGACCAGATGTAGCAGCAATATTCAAAGTAAGGTCAAATGGTAGACTTATAAATATGTAAAGTACATTCTGGTGTGAGAAATTGTCCAGCACAACACAGTGAACCAACTTTCCTAGCAGCAGACCTAGCATTTGATTCAATATATTTCTTTTGATTTCAGTAGAGAATGAAAATATTCTGAATTATTCTAATATCTTTTCCAAATAAATCAGGTTCTGTTGACAGTTAAAATAGGTCTTTCTTTTGTATTTTATCAAATTCTTTTGCATAGATACATGTTTGTCTTTATACATTTAATGTATTTGTACCTTATTTCTTTAAAAAAAATGCTAAAAGGCTTTAAATAGAATTATTTATTTATATGTGGACACATTTTTATTGCCAATTTATATATCAACGCATGTTTAGTGTTGATCTTTCTGATTATTGTTAATATTAGGTCTGTTTTTCATCCTGCCACCCTGATGATGACCATCTCAGAAATGAATTTGATTGAGTTGAATACCCATACCCTGGTCATGTCAATCTTTTAATGAATATATTTTAAAATGTCTTATGTTAATAGGAACAATCTTTGCATATGGCCAGACATCATCAGGAAAGACATATACCATGTCAGGAACAAAAAATCAAATGGGAATCATTCCTCTTGCAATCCAGTCTATATTTACAAAGATAAACAACGTAAGTATTGTTTACCATTTTGAACAAGATTTTTATTCTTTGTGAATCATAATTAAGATCAGAGAATCAAAATATTTCAATAATGTTTGATATTTTTAAAGCAAGTTCTGTCAGAAGATCTTGTATGTTTGCAACAACTGAATCTGTGGCATAATAAAAATGACATGTTTTAACTAGTAACCAGCCTTCTTTAGATTAAGTAGAATGTAGACGTGTGGATAATGTGATCCGTTTGGAAATCAGAATCAATAGGGCAACTTCAAATTCCATCAAAATCTGTTGTATTCACTTTGATTTAAGTGGTTTTGAGAAAAGCCTGAATTCATTTCATCTTCTCCAACTTTGGGTTAAATATCTAGGCAGACTGAGCTTTTTAACCTTGAGTGGTAACCACTCTGGGAGAAGGAAAAAAGCCCTCAAATTCAAAGTGTCAGTTGCAAAGTATCAGCCTTCATGATGAATAATTTTAATGGTCACCCTAAAAAGCGTCTACAACTGTGCCTAAAGTAATTTTTTTTTGTATTCTGAAAAAGTAATATTAGAATATTAAAAATTCATTTTAGAAAAATGTTGCCTTCCCCACTTTTTCATTGCCAATTTCAAGTTTAATATTTCTAGCATGGACTGTTCTCAAAGTAAACAAATAGAAACTTCTATATTTAGAATTATTTTAAAATTGTCTTATGATAGTAAAAAAACTTCTATTTTGAGTATTATTTGTTTCAATGTTCAGAGTCCAGACAGAGAATTCCTGCTTAGAGTTTCTTACATGGAAATTTATAATGAAAAGATTACAGATTTACTGGATCCAGAAGAGAAAACTCTGAAAATGTTGGAGGACGAGGTTTGTCTTTACTTTCTTTGTATTTTTTCTCCAATATTTATGTGAAAGTATTAATAATGCACACTTCACATAGAATCATGAGTACAATGTGTGTTTGTATTGCTTAATAATTGTGATGAGATTTAAAGCCAAAAGACTCCTTGCTTGTATTTTCCTGATGTCCACTTTTTTTTTTTTTTTACTTTTTATTATAGAATAAATACATATTTAAAACATAGTCTGTGGTGCATTGGATATTAGCTTGGAACGAGAAATTGGGGAGCCGAGTTCAAATTCCAGTTGAATTCAATGCATACACTTACGCGCAAATACCCTTGGGAAAGGTATTAATCCGTCTCTGACAACCAGTCTACCGCAGAAAGCAATGGCAACCTACTGCGGGATAATCTTCTGGCCAGTCAGTCATGCCTCTTTCGAGACATGATCGCCCAAGCCTGTTTCACGTATGGCTCTTAACTATGTTGATAAGAAACATCTAGACGTGAATGTCATTAAGAGAACTGATCAAATTGATTTGATTTTGGTCATTTGAATATGACTAGATTCTTCTTCTGTACATTGAAGTTTTTTGAGATGATGAATTATCATTAGATGCTTTTCTATTCAAAATTCCCAGTAAGACATACAACTGAGAAAGGCTGGAAAATATAATGATCGAAATGTGTTCTAGTATAAATATAAATAAGTGTATTCTAGTCTGAATAAATAAGTAAAAAAATAAAAAGTGTCAGTTCCTATGTGACAAGTTCTGCAGTTAAACATATTTAAAAGATGCTTTTCTCTTCTTTTTAAATATCACTTTACTAAAATTGCTTAACATATTTTACAGCAAGTAAGATTTAGTATAAAATACACTTATGGAAAATACAATTGCAATATCCTGAATATATGTTTCAATTTACTTGAATATACTCAAACTCTATGTTGATATACTGTATATCCTCCTTGGCCATTAATACAGGTACATACTATTGCATGCATATGATCGTACAGGTAGTAGATATCATGCTGCAATATATTCAATA
The DNA here is from genome assembly GCA_037127315.1 of Ascarosepion bandense. NCBI lineage: Eukaryota > Metazoa > Mollusca > Cephalopoda > Sepiida > Sepiidae > Ascarosepion > Ascarosepion bandense. The sequence continues at coordinate 3,984,365 of JBBBDQ010000571.1, forward strand.
TCTCTTGCACCTGTCTATGCAATATAGCAAGAATTTTAGGTAGAATAACTGAAAGAAATGTCATTTCATACATGTTCAATGGAGACAAGTTGGATAATTGTGCTCGACTGTGTAGTTATTGAGTAGCATTGTGTGGGTGAACATCATGTTCAGCACGCCCAATAATTCTCCAAAATGACTATCCCACATTTCAAAGGCCCATAATTTGATTCCCTCTCGAGCAGCTCTATCTAAACAGGGGTAGTATGTGCATTTGTGTAGCACGAGAAATCTTTGCACTAAACTCTTGGGCTACATTAAGATTTCTTGCAGCGTGTTATCAAGTGTCTGAAGCTCAGGCACGGACTCTGCACTTGTAGAAGTTTTATTACATTCCAAGATAAGTTGATTGGTCATGTATTGCTTGAGTGAACTATCCCCTGTGACTTGCCCTAAATAGCTAAGAACCATATCGATAGTTATATTTTCAAAGTCCCCAACCATCTTGGAATGTAATAACACTTCTACAAGTGCAGAGTCCGTGCCTGAGCTTCAGACACTTTTAGACCCAAACAAAATATTTTTTTTAAAGCAACATGGAAAGATTGTGTGGCAATAATGAAAAAGGACATTCAAAATAGAGAATGTGTGATAAGGATAAAATACAAAGGACAGTAAAGAACAAGAATATCCATTTTTGAGGTTCCAATTTTCACCAGAGGAAAGCAAGTTGGTGCCTTTGTTAGCACTTCAGAGATTACTTTTTTTTTTTCTGGATTAAAATAAAAACTAATGAGTTTTCATTTTCTGAAAAATGTCCAACATTTTTCTTTTGAAATGTTTTCTTTTTGCTTCTGCGCTTTTATGTCCATGTTTGTGACAAGCATGACAAATAATTTGTTTGGTGGATTGGAATTATCTTTTTGGGCGGAAATGTTTTACTGAATAATTCCAAATTTTACTTCAGCAGTTAAACCTTTTTATGGCCTGGTTTACCACATTATTTGTTTGTTGCTTTGGTCTAGACCTTGGTATTCTGAGGGCCTGTATTTTCACTGTTATTGTCCTCAATCATCCCTGTTTATTTGAAGCTTTGCAATGCTACTTTAAATGCTCTTGACTTAATGCATGTACATTGCAAATGCATCAGTCGTAGCTTAAGCAATGGTGAAGAAATATGGCAGTGTCTAAGCAGTTTGTTCAAGGTTGTCTGCTTTGTGACTTTAAGGTGGGCATGTCTGCAGCCAAACCAAATTATCAGATACATCAAGCATTTTATGGTAATGCAGTGACTGAACACACTGCCATGTATTGGTTCCAGAACTTCAGGTCAGGAGATTTTTGTGATTATGAGGCCCTGACGTTAGCCATAAGGGAGGGCACCAACCAAACCCGTGATAATTTTGCCAAATGCTTCCAGGTTTCTGATGAAACAGACTTCACCTGCACCACATAGGGAAGGCATATAGTTTGAGCAAATGAGCAACAGTCTGTTTCTCAGTGCTTTCTTGGTACTGCAATGTATCCCTATTTGATCTAGTTCTCATCAATGATAAGTGGGTCCTCCCAAGTGTGTCAGGCATTAGTTGTCTCCATGGGATCCTGTGCTTCACACCATGAGACTACCTCTACACTCATGTAAGATCATGTACTGTATCTGGTGGACTAGTCGACAAATAGTGCACTATGAGCTTCTACCAACAGACCAAACGGTTATTGAAACATGTGCAACGAGCACTGAAGCAGAAGAAGCCAGTATTGTTAATCACAAGGATGTACTGTTTTGGCATGACAATGCCAGGCCTCAGGTGGCACAAGTGACCTGAGATACCATTCAGTGATTTGGCTGGGAGACACTCTACCATCTATCTACTACTTCTAAGAACTTGTGCCAACAGATTACCACCACTTCCGTTTTCTGGACAGCCACCTTCGTGGGAAATCTAATGAGGTAGACTTGTGGTAGGCACTGATAGACTGATTTTTACCACTAGAGCATGGGCAGCTTGAATGTTGGCAAAAGGTTTTGAATTCCAATGGGGATTATTTTGAGGACTAACAGTGTTTCAGATTCGCTGTACACCCCCCCCCCCCCAATAAATCATAAATGGCAAGAACTTTTTTGGTTACCTTGTATAATCTGAAATACTATCACTACTTGCTTTGCATAGGAAGATTAATTCAGTATACAAGGAAATTATTTTCGGATTTCCTTTTAATAAATGGTGTTCTCTCAAAATTTGCAGCGCTTTTCAATCATTGTCATAAGAGATAGATTTCAGGAATCAAGAAATTGAATTAATTCAGCAAATACGTTTTCCCCCTTTTTGTGGTACTCTTTGTCAATGGGACAATCAAATGGTGCCAAGACAGTTTTATGTAATTTATGGATTCTCATGTATCTTTAAAATTCACATTCCATAGTTCATGTTTGGATTTGTCACTGTTGAAGCAGTCTATTTCTGGGTCCATAACCTGTAGAGTAATTGGCCTTGGTTAAATGTAACTGGTAGAAATGGCCAAAAACGGAACTGACATTTTGCAATAAATAAGAAAAGAACAGGACAAAAATAATATTGTGCAAACAACATATAAAAGGCAAAGTAATAGTAAAAAGATAAAATTTCACAAACCAAAAGCGATGCAGATAAGGTATTGCATTGTTCTGGCTTCAAGACGAGAAAGAATAGAACTTAATCTGATGCGACTAAGGAGTGGTCTGTCTTACTGGCTAGGAAGAAATCCAGCATGTACCTGTATGTTTTGTCTATAAATTTTGGTTGAGGGTGTGTTTTTTCAGTCATTCCCACTTGAATTGGAACCAACACCATATCTTGTACAGATTGTCCCAGTGTCAGAATTTCATTTTGGGTTTTGTAATTTTATTTTATATCAGTATATTTTAGTAAAATAAAATTAAGGGAAGTTTTTCTGGACTATTGGAAAGAATTCATAGCTCACAATTTTGGCCCTATGAAGGTTAGGGTTAAAATTGGGAGTTATGAATGCAGGTTGATTTTGAAGAAAAAAATGCCTTTCACAAAATATCATTATTGCCTCTTTTTTTTTAGAATCGACAAATTGTTGTGAGTGGGCTTCACGAAGAAGTGTTTCGATGTGGTGCTGATGTTATCAACTTAAAGAAAAAAGGCGATGGTTTGTAGACCTTTGTGTAGCATGCTTATCAAAAAATTAAAGTTGCAACAGTGTATCATTCTACTCCAGTATTAATTTTAGCAATATTACAGTAAATGATTGCAGATAATGATTGGTATATGTAGATGTTCCAAAATAAGGGCTCTATCAATAGTACACAGACCCTATATTAATACACTGTATGACCTCCTTTTTTTTTTTTTTTTTTTTTTTTTTTTGTACCAGGCTTAGCCTAGTTTTGTCACAAAAACCTAAGTAACACATTAATTTCAGCATTGAACCCACTATTTGGTTGTCAATGAAACTAACTCATTAATCATTAACCCATGCTATAACACATTAATTTCAGCCATGACAACAATAATGCATGGGACTAATTACATTCCAGATAACACTGCACAGCTATCAACCTGCAAAATGACACCCCCCTCCAAATCCAATTAAAAAAAAAATGCATAGTGCCTATGTAGAAAATACTGTTTTCTAACTGAAAACTTGTTCTATGCAACAGCTTCTCACTAAGATTGGTACACTAATAATAAAAATAGTAAAATGTATTTACAGCATAGATAAGATCCAATTTGATTCCAGGCGTGTTAATATAAACCATTGGCTGCAATAAGATGGTGTGTCAAGGGATGGTTTTTCTCATGATATTGCTTTTTTAAATACCTTTACTCTTCAGTAATGTTCATTGTTTTAAAAAGTGATGATTAGAATTGCATTAAAATCTAACCATATGAAAATGAATTTATACATTTTTGTTCTTGTGAATTGATGGCAAAAATAATAAAACACTATTAGATTGTTTATTGGAATATTTGGAAAAATGTCAGCTAATTGCCAATTCATTCAAATAATTGAGATTTCCTTAGAGTTGGTTCACATATTTTAATAATTTAGTAAATGTTTAAAAATGTATGAATAAAAAATTGTGTTCATATTTAATGGTTTATAAATTAGTAAATTATAAATATTGCATTGCATTAGTTTTAATAAGTTTTTAGATTTAAATATAAAATTATTTTTATAAATAAACAATCTAATAGTGTTTAATGTTTTGATTGTAAATTCTTAAGAACAAAAACAAATATATAAATTCACTCTCATATGTTTGGGTTTTATTACAATTCTAATCATCACTTTTTAAAACAAACATTTCCAAGGAGTGAAGGTAGGTAGTTTAAAAAAAAAAAGTTGTACTATATGAAAAACCGTCTTTTTGACACTTATTGCAGGTATGTTTGTCCCATTAGAAATTGTTTATTTGAAATGGGACTTCAGGCTTGATTGTCTCTAGTCAACTATCCACTTAAACCACAACACCATCATGCTCATCTACAGTGGTGTTAAAGTCACAAAAGAGACTGAATAACACTCTGCAATTTCATACTTGAGTCCATAGGTAAACATTATCCATATTTATAGTTCAGGAAATAGTCTCCAAAGGTGGTTCTTGTTGACTCAACTATAAATATGGGTAATGTTTACCTATGGGCTCTAGTATAAAATTTCAGAGTTTCATTCAGTCTCTTATGTCCCCGCACCCGCCTCCTATACAAAAACACAAAACATTAGGCTAAGCTTGGTTAAAAGAAAATATACCAAAATAAAGTAAATTTAGTAAATAACACCTATGCTCACATCCGCTGTTTAATCTCGGTAAACCAAGCAAAAATATGTTTTCCCCACATGGAGGTATTCAGTTATTCACTTCATCTTCATATATAATTTAATGTTAGATGCTATTTTGTCAGATTGCTATTGGTGACAAGGTTAAAAAAAATGATGGGTTATTGGCTGAGAGAAGGTTGAATATTTACTATCATACCACCAATATCCATCCCTCATCAAATATGAGGCATTACTCCTGGAGTGGCCTTCATATTCCTTTTTTTTGTGAAAACTACAATATTGAAGAATTATAATCTTTTCTCTCTCTAGACAATGCAATGGTTTGAGAGAGTTTAAATTCTTTTACTGTTTGCCTGCTTCTGTTGTTTTTTTTCTTAGTTGCTCTTTTTAATAATTTTAGCTCGAAGGAGAGTTGCTGAAACTGCCAGGAATGAAGAAAGTTCTCGATCTCATGCAATATTTCAAATAGTAAGTAACAATTATGCATAGATGTTTTGAATTTTTCTATGACTTTATGCCAATTTCAGAACTTTATTCTTATCTGTGTTTTTGTAATTCTTTAAGTTGTAATTCTATTGTCATCATTCTTAATTTGTTACCAATATAGCATAATGGATATGAGAAAAGCAAGTGGAGATACTGTTGCATTCTTACAAAATCTATTTCTCAGCACATGCATCAATCCCCAAAACATAACTAAAGTTTAACAAACAAAAAAAGAAAATCAAATTTAAATGTTATATTAATATCCTCATTTATTTTTTGAAAAAATGTTCTCTGTATTATGTTAAATTTGGATTTTTAAGTATTTTAAAAGGATTTTCTTCATAGATCTAACTATATAAGTATTGATTTGATATTGTTAGTTACTAACAGTCACATATTATGGTCCTGGAGTATTAATGAAATAATGGATAGACATTAGTTCTACTGGTTAGTGTTTGAGCCAAGATTTCAAATGCTGATTTTCTAGACACGAAAGCTCTTTTGTTTTGAAAAAAATTGGTTTAGTACAACTTTCTTCTTTTTCTGCTCTCCCCCAGTTGCTTCATTTGACATCCTGCTATGTATGCTAAGCTAAAGTTAATGAATATTGTGAAAAGAATTTCAATACATCACTCTGGCAAGAGTTGCTGAAAAGTTCTCAAATCACATCATTTTATTTTTAAGAGCTTCTTTATCAGATCAAGAATTTTAAGTGTTCCTTTACATTTTTATAAGTCTTAAAATATTATTGAGCATATTGGTTAACGTGTTTGATTGAATATGACATCGTTTTGTAAAGTTATAAAAATAGAAGAAAGTTATATAAGCTAAAAGAAAGTTCATTGTTTTGTTTGTTCTGTACCATAACTAAAATAGCAATCAAAACAGGTTTCAAAAGATAATGAAGTGGGTTTTATGCCATTTGTGTTATAGAATAAAATGAACACTTGATCAATATCTTTACTCATGAAAATAAGAAAACTTCATTTTCAATAATATAAATCACTTGTTACTCTATGGAAATGTGTTTATCAAAAATTTAATTCCCTAATTGCATGTTCTTCATAAAATACTTTTTTTTTCTTTTTTCCCCTCCTTTTAGATCATTGAAAGTCAGGAAAGACAGTTTAATGAAGAGGATTTGGTGGATGAATCTGTCCGACTATCCAGTTTAGTAAGTCATTCAGCTTTTATTTACCCCTGTCCAGTTTCTTGTGTTAATCTCTAATCATTTGTTATTGAATAGTTTATTTTTCCAAATTAAAGAAATAATGAATTTGGACTTATTCTTGTACTTTATGAAATAAAGCAAGTTATAAATTTAAGATTGTTTCAACCAATGAACTCAATTTAGTTGTACAGATGACTTTTTTTTGTTCATGGAGACATCATATATTGTTAAAAATAACCAACATAGAAGATTTTATTAATTTTTTTTTCTTGAAAATGGCCACTGAAGTAACTGAGAGCACTTGGAAAGTCAATAATTATGGAACATTTTTACATTCCTTATTTTCAGCAAAAAGGAAATATGTAAGAATACTGGAAAAATTAAATAAAAAATTAATAAAATCTTCCTTGTTGATCTCTTAAACGAAATGTTTAAAAGAAAGATTGCTACTCACATATATATATATATATATATATATATAAGATGTTGAATAATTATTAAAAATCATCAAAATGTTTTGTTTTTTTGTTTTTTTTTGCTTTTTGATGATTGCACACTGCATTTCAATTTTCTATATTTTTTCAATTTTATACTTATCCAACATTGTTTTTGTCACTTTTCTTTTTATTACATAATTTCATTTTTTTCTTAATGTAGAAATTCAATGAGAAAGGTGTAATTTTTTAAATATTACATCAAGCTACTAGACATGGTTGTCAAAAAATAAGCATTTGTAATAGTCATAAATTTTCTGCTGAGGTGATTTATAACCTATAATTTTCCATTTTTGCTTGATGCACATATTTGTGTATATGTTATACAACTACATTTTTAAATCACTTACTATAATAGACTTACCTATATTAAAGCTTAGGTCAAAATCAGTGTTCAATATGCTCTGAAATCATTGCATTAGGTATATTTCATAATAAAGAGGTGCTGAAAAGTTCCCAGCTATACCCACTTCCAAAAATCAGTATTTGAATGACCAAACATCAGAATGCTGATGTTTTGGAAAGTGATAACTCTTCAGCCACTCCTTGTAATTATGCATATCTAATTTTTATAAATGCTAATTGTTTAAAACAATTGTCAAATAAGTGATTGATAAAATAAAGAGTAAGTAAAGATAAAAAAATTTATTCTCCTCTTTGAGTCTACTGCCAAACAAATATTATGAGCACTTGTTTGTAATTTATTTATAAAATAAAAAAAAAGATCGGGATTTATAGAAAGAAGTATAAATTAGGCATATCTTTTGTGTGTCTGTAGAATTGTATATTCATCCCCACACCATTTGTGTGTGCAGTATTTTGTAGATTTGGCTGGATCTGAAAAAGCATCTGAAAATTCAGGGGAACGTTTTCGAGAGGGTTGTGCCATCAACAAAAGTCTGATGACTCTCGGCCAGGTGATCAGTAAACTCAGTGATGGAATCAGGTAAGTCTTCAGAGCCTGCAGCATTTTTTTTTTTTTTTTTTAATACCATATCCTTTCAGAACAATCTTGGCACTCTACAGGTTTCATATCTGTCTTTGGTGCTTTGAATTTAATTTAGTTCTTCTCTTAAATTAGCTATCCCCGAAAGCTACTAGAGAGTCTAGTCTAACAGGCTATTTAACCTATTAAAGTGAGGACCAGTTGTATTATATATTTAAAAATGTACATGTTGAATATTTTATTTTATCCTAAAATAAACTGAATGATGATAATGTTTTTTTTGTTTTTTTTTAATATCAACTGTTAACTTAATTAATAAAAGCCTCATGTAATCCCTTAGAAAAAAACAGAAGTCATGACAAAAGATTACCAGATAAACTACTCAGATATGTCAGTTGTAATGAGACTGGTTCTTTTTTTTTTTATTGATTAGCATTAATTCCTATTGAATGTCCAACAATAAGATGATGTGGTGTGCATAGCATGATAGCTATTGGTGTGGAAAATGGGATAGGTGTATCAAGTTTAAATTCTAGTCAAGGAGATTGGTCACTTTTGCACAGATATCCTTGGAGAGGTATTTCCAACTCTTTCCACCCATTATGAGTTAATAGCAGGATAGACTGGACGCTAGCCTTGGATGGCCAGCAGTTTAGGAGAAAGAAAATTTTAAATTCAAAACTAGTCTCCAGGTTATCTTGCCCTAGACACACCTTCTGCTGCTATGGCTGCAGTGGCGCCTCTACAATCCTAATGAGTTTTGATGTGATAAGTAAAATGGTGGAAATTTAAAAAAAAAAAAATTAAGTTGTTGATAGACCCACTACTGTTCAACATTCACAAATAGCAGATGTACAGCATTTTAAACCGCTTTCTATTCGTAATCAAATTGCCATCTGCAATATTAATGCTCTAAATATATACACTTACAATTTTTTCTTTTTATTTTTCTGATGAAAAAAATCTGAGAATTTAATAAATTTGTAATTTATATTAACAAGCAAGATAATATTTACAGAAGGTCAACTAAAAATGGTTGATATTTTTTTAAAAATTTAAATATAATTTTATAAACTTCTGAAGCATGTAGATGATGTATAAGATGATGAGCATAACAAAGATATTGCTTTATATTAACCCAAATTCAATCTAGAAACTTTACTGATGTTATTGTCATTTTCTATTCCAGTAACCAACATATCAACTACAGGGATTCCAAACTGACTAGACTTCTGCAGAATGGCCTGGGTGGAAACTCTAAGACTGCCATTATATGTACTATCAACCCAACAATTATGGATGAAACAAATTCCACCTTAAGAGTAAATTGTTTCCTAATTTTTCTTTTATGTCTAGTTATTGTGATATCATTTTGTTTATATTAACAGTTATCTTAGGTAATTTTCTTTCCTTTTGTGCTTATTCCTTACTTTTTCTTTATTCAGTTTTGTTATTACTTTGACTATAATGCACTATATCTGGTTTGCTAAGTTATAAAGAGTTGTGAAAAACTGTCTTGTTTACTATATTTTATGAACAAAACTAATTGCTGGTTCCAATCTCTTAATCTGCCACTCCGACTTTTGCTTATAATTTCATAAACAATTGCAGGACAAGACTGAAGGGTAAGTGGGTAGGGCTGATCAACCTGAACTATTCCAGACCTAGCTAATCTGATTCATAGCCTATTCATCCATTACAATTTGCTGCATGAACCCATCCATCACCTTTTCAATTTTAAATATACAACAATACCACAGGGAACCTGCAAAAAAGCCCTATAACATAAAAATTTCTCTATGTATAAATAGTTGAATGAATGTTTCTTTTACAAAAAATATATAAAATTATAATATGACATGCAGGGCGTAGGGGAACCAGATGAACCCCAAAAAGGAAACTAAAATATTAAGACTAAAAATAACATGTTAGTAGGGCCCGTTCATGTCCCAAAAATAAGAGCAGCTGCTGTATTCTGCTGATGGGCACAATCAAGAAGCTCATTCACTGATGGAGAGAAAACAGGATAAAAATAAATGAAAGGATGGGAAAATGAAAGATTTACTCAGTTGAGATAAAAAGAATAAGGGGGACAAAAAAACCAACTGGGGAGGTTGGAAATCTCAACATAGATCATATCAAAAGAGAATGCTGGGAACAGGCCAAGAATGACACTTACTCACATTAACTAGGTAAACAAAGTAAGACCATCTTAACAAGGAGATGGTTCATCAGAAACCACCATGTTGCATTAAAGGGGACTTTAAAAAAAAATCAAGGCTTGCTCCGTTCACGTGAACCACACTCCCTACTTTTATCCACCTTTGGCTGAAATCTGTTGGTAACAAACACTTTCTATTAGATCTGATTGTCATCTTGAACTGACACCCAAAGAATCTGACCAGATCCTTATGAAAATAGCATTCATTGCAAGATTCTCTTAATGCACAATGTCCAAATCACCATTCTTGCCATGGTTAGCAATGTGAGAAACACCATTAATTTCACCCCATAATACCCATGGACACTGGTAGAAGGCATGCAAAGCTATTTCCTCTAGACCAAAGTCACACCAATGTCTGTTTGGCAAATCTACCTAGCCCCCTGTGAAAGCTAAGTCATTGTTCCAAATCAATTGCTAGGTTAAGTGAAAACTCCGACCAGAAAAAGCATAACTTGGTCAACGACAAACTAAGCAACCCAGAATGGATCTTTCTCAACCTCTCCACTGATCCAATAGCCTCCTGGGCTGTGAAAGCACTGTGGACTGCAGGATGGCCTTTAAGGTTGATTGATACTCTCTGAGAAATCTTAACTGATTCCAGGGTTTATGATGGTGCTCAGCCCTAGAAATGTGAAGAGCAATGGTAAGGCTAGATCGAATCCTCTGTCAATGCACAGCATAGGGAAGCTGACTTTGAGGCATGTTGATTACTCACCAAACATATCACTCCTAACCCACCATGACATAGACGCTGGATACCAACTTACAATTGGGAGAAGTGAAAGTGCTCGAGCCCTTTCTTATGGTTCTTGCAGAGCAGAAGTACAGACAACCCGTAAAGGATGAGGAAAGAGCCAAATCCAGACTGCCACTTCAACCTTTCCTTGGCCCTGTTGGCGGGGCATCCAAATACACCAACTGCCCACCTGCAGAGAGTAAAAATCCCTCAATGGGACCACCTGTTGGCCGTGGGTGGTGACCCGTGATGCCCTGGGACGGGATCCTGGTGGTTGAGGGCCTTGGAGGTCAGGTTAAGTACCTCCACTTCCCAACACACCACTTTGGCCCTTACCAGGGCTAGACGAGCGGTCGGAGGGGCCCGATCCGACCAATCGGCTGGTCAAGCCCTAATGTCTACTACAGGAAATAAACAACATCAACCTTACCAATCTTCCCCAACTAAACTAACCAGAACGAAAACTATGAAAGAATACCTAGAACCTGTAGACATTAGAAGGCGCTGGCTGAGGGTCAATCATCTCATTGAGGTTCAGGCCCAGACATGGCTGCAGACCCTCCACCCATGCACTCTGTCTTGGAGCAGAGCATTGGATGAGGTGGCAGGTGCTCTGGACCTCTCACTGAGGTGAGTATACCGCCTGTGTAGTCCCTGGTCCGTCAGGGCGATTGGGTTTCCCCCTGGCAGACCCCAATTGCGGGCTCCGAACTGGTGGGTGGGGAGCACAGGCGATGAACTTATACCAAAATGGATATTATGGCTTTCCCTAACCCCTCCAAGAGACCCCATATGGAATCAGTGGCTCTGAGCTGTGCCAACCTGGCTTCACTAAATTCATTGTCCTTGAGTCCACTGAAGATACTCACTTATCAAAGCTATCTCCCTTCGTGATAGAAAAGGTAATATCCTCCAGGATGACCCCCAAGATGGTCAAGAAAACAAAAAATGGAACACTGCTAGTAGAAGTCGACCAAAAGAAACAAGCAGATTCTCTGCTCAAAATGACTTCCTTTCACAACCTAAAAATAAAGCGTACCCCTATCAAATGCTAAGCGCATCTAAAGGAGTAGCTAAGAGCCGGGAACTCTCCCTCTGCACTCCAGATGAAATCAAAACAGGACTAAAATGTCAAGAAGTCATAGATTACAAAAGAATCACCATCAAAAAAGAAGACAACACCATTAACACAAACACATATATCTTGACCTTAACTCTTTTGGGGGCTTGTGCCAGTTAATCCCACAAGCCCCCAAAAGAGATTAAGGTCGGATACAATTTAATTAAAGTTGAGACCAACATCTCAAACCCGCTCAGGTGTTTCAAATGCCAGATGTTTGGATACCATGAGGAGCAGTGTACAAGGAAACCTGTATGCAAGAAATGTGGAATGAGAGATTTGGATCACCTAGAAGATCAATGCAATCGAACCATCAAATGTGCAAATTGTGAAGGTGACCATCCAGCATACTCAAGAAACTGTTGTATATGGAAAAAAGAAAAAGAAATACTCGAGGTAAAATATACCCTTTTGGGAAGCAAGGAAAATCGTCGAAGTATACTCAAATAAGGTTTCATACTCCAACATCGCCCAAAGAATCCCTCCAACTACTGAAACAAAAGATAAATACAAAGGATCTCCTTGAAAAACTCATAAAATTAGAACCCAACGATTGGCCCAAATTCATCAACGAATTAAAAATTACCCTTGGTAAATCTGAATCCTCCTTTGCCAATGAAAACCCGAAATGAAAATCAAAAACCCACACACAAGGACAAAAACCTCTTACTTAAATCAAATAAGCCAAACAACAAAAAACCCTCTTTACCCAATAAAAAAACAGAAATTATCCCTAACACAAACTCTCCAAAAACAAACTGAACCAAAATTAACCCCTCATTTGGACAAACCAAAAAAATCCCCAGAAAAAAAGAACCAGCAAACAAGACATAGACCAACATCAAAATCAAGAACCCAAATCAGCTTGAGCCCAAGACGAAACAGATTTGAAAATTTAGAAGCAATGGATATCGAGGAACAAAATCCTCAAACATGCCAAAATCCCAAACAAAAACCCTATCAAAACTGAAACCCACATATGACAAATAAAATTATTCAGTGGAATATTCGAGGTGTAAAAACAAATTTCAATGAACTCCTAATAATTCTCAAAAACTTTTCACCAGTAGTTATTTGTTTGCAGGAAACATTCCTTAAAGAAAACCATATACCTAATGTAAAACATTATACCTCATACAACCATATCAACAAAAATCCTAACAAAGCCTCTGGAGGCGCATCCATAATCATAAACAATAAGATACCACAAAATCAAATCAAATTAAAAACCAATTTACAAGCAGTGGCAGTGTCAAACAACCCTACACAAAGCAATCACTATATGCTCCATATATATTTCCCCACTGTTACAATATCACAGAACCAGAACTAGACAACATAATCCAACAACTCCCAAGACCATTTATTCTAATGGGAGACTTCAACTGTCACAATGAAATTTGGGGAAGCTCTGAAACCAACCCCAAATCATTGAAAATGTAATCAATCAAAACAGCCTATGCCTATATAATAACACATCAAACACATATCTTCACCCAGCATCAGGCATATACTCCGCTATTGACCTAACTATAAGTGACCCCACTGTCTTCCTGGACTACAACTAGAGGGTCCTGGGGGATACCTGTGGAAGTGATCACTTCCCTATCATTCTGGAAAACTCAAATCCTCAACTCAGAAAGAAAAAACCATGCTGGAATATTCAAAAAGCTAAAAAAATTCAAAAACTTATGCTATTTAAAACTAATTCCAGAATCCAATACCAGCAACGAAGATCACCTCCTCTACTTCACCAAAACTCTTTTATCTATAGCTAAAGAACGCATACCTAAATCTTCCACTTCAATGAAATTCTTCAACAAGCCATGGTTTAATGATCAATGCAAAGAGGCAATAAGAGCGCGGCGTGCAGCCTTAAGAAAATTCAACTCCTCCCCTACCAAAGAAAACCTATACTTTTTCAAAAATTGTAGTGCCAAAGCCAGGCAAATTATCAAAGAATAAAAAAAAAACAACTCGGAAAAATTATATCTCAAAACTGAACACCAAAACCAAAACAATATGGGACATGATCAGAAGTATATCAGGAAAATGTGATAGTACCCCAATAAAACACCGCACCTTGAACAACGTAAAGCTTACAAACAAAAAAGACATCGCGAACCATATAGCAGAAACTTTTTCACAAGACTCATCCCCGCAAAATCTCGATAGAACATTCCAAAACATTAAACAATGCGAAGACAAAAAAAAAACATCAACTTTCAATCAGAAAATACCGAAAGTTATAACCTACCTTTCTCAATTTCAGAACTCCAAACTGCACTAGCCAGAGCCCATAACACAACTCCTGGTCCAGACGAAATTCATTATGAATTTCTAAAGCAGCTGCCTAAAAACTCTCTTATTTATTTACTAAATATATACAACTACCTATGGACCACTGGTAACATTCCTATGCTCTGGAAACAGGCCACCATTATTCCCATTCCAAAACCCATGAAAAACATATCAAATCCCCCAAACCAACAAAATACCACAACATACCAAACCAATTTCCGACCTATTGCTCTAACCAGCTGTCTTAGCAAAATACTGGAATGAATGATCAACAACAGACTGACATGGTATTTGGAAACTAACAACTTAATAACCAACCTCCAAACAGGTTTTAGGAAGGGAAGAGGGACAATTGACCACCTTGTCTGACTTGAAACCTTTTATACATGAAACCTTCATCAAAAAGAACACCTCACAGCAGTCTTCTTCGAACTTGAAAAGGCCTATGACACCACATGGAGATACAGAATAATGAGAGATTTGAAAGCACTTGGCCTAAAAGGGAGAATACCTTTATATATAGACAACTTTCTAAAAGACAGAAATTTTAAAGTACTTTTGGACGATACCTTATCAGACTCAAAAGAACAAAAAATGGGGGTTCCACAAGGATGCATACTCTCCGTTACCCTATTCAACATAAAAATCAACAACATTGTAAAATGTCTAAACCCTGGTATAGACAGTTCACTATATGTGAACGATTTTCTGATCTGTTACAGATCTAAACACATTTGCACAATAGAGTGCCAACTACAGTCAGTCAGTTAAGTGCCATACGTGATACACGCTTGGGCGATCATGTCTCGAAAGAGACATGACTGACTGGGCAGAAGATTATCCTGCAGTAGGTTGCCATTGCTTTCTGCGGTAGACTGGTTGCCGACCAAGGCTATAGAACCCAATCTGTCCTGCTATTTAACCCATAACTGGAAGGAAGAGACGGATTAATACCTTTCCCAAGGGTATTTGCGCGTAAATGAATACAATGGATTCAACTGGAATTCGAACTTGGCTTCTCTTTCTGAGCCGATATCCACTGTACCACAACGCACATAAGTGGACCATGGAAAATGGCTTCAAATTATCCAAAGAGAAAACTAAATGCCTACACTTCTGCCAAATTCACAAAATGCATAACAACCCTGTCTTAAAACTCAATGATACTGAAATCCCAGCCATCAAACAACATAAATTTCTTGGCGTTATTTTTTCCCATAAATTATCTTTTATCTCACATATCAAATACTTGAGAGCCAAATGCAATAAAACCATTCAACTTCTAAGAGTAGTAGCTCACACCGAATGGGGTGCAGATAAAAAAACACTTGCTAAATTATACCAAGCCTTGATCCGCTCGTATATGGATCAGCCAGAAAATCATACCTTAAAAAACTGGAGACCATCCATCATCAAGGTCTGAGACTTGTGTCAGGTGCTTTCACCACTTTCCCGGTGAAAAGCCTATATACTGAGGCAAATGAAACCTCCGCTAAAAATAAGAAGAAAAAAAGAAATAAAAATTGGTTATACATTAGAAAGGGTAGGGCATTATATACCACCCCTCTGCTATGCTTTAAATGTCATAAATTTGGGCATCACAAAGACATCTACAGAAGAAGACCTGTATGTGAGAAATGTGGTGAGCGTAACCCAAACCATACGGAATATGAATGCAAAAATATAGAATGTGCAAATTGCCATGAAGAACATCCTGCCTATTCAAAGATCTGCGCCATAACGGTAAAACACATAAAGAACATATCTTTTCCCAGAAGCAAGGAAAATAGTAGAAAACTATATGGAAACAAAAACATACTAATGCAGTCCAAAAAAATAAACCAAATAACCCAGGACAACCCCCCTCCCCGCCGACCCCAAGTGACAAATATCAAAAACTCATTGAAATATTACGAAAACTAAAAACAAACGAATAGCCAATATTCCAGGAAAATTACAAAAAAAAAATATATTCAAAAGAAACCAAATTTTATACAAAAACAAAAGTAAATACTTGAACGAAGAAAACAAAACTGAACAGTCAAGGAAAAGTGACAAAGATCACCTACCCTATCTCTTGACTACCACAAAGACACATATGAAATGAGACACTTCAAAAAAACAAAATCTAACTAAAAAAAACTACCCCAAAACAGCTCACTCCATTTCCAACACAAAACAGATTTGAGGAACTCGAAGAAACGGAGATTGAAAACAAAATACTAAAAAACAAATCTCAAAATAAATAAAAAAACCCACAAATCACAAAATCAAAACCATGAATACCAACAAACTAACCAAACAAAAACTACTAAAAGACAAACCTAAAATCAAATTCTCAACCATGGATCAAAAAAAAATTCAATGGAACTGTTGTGGATTAAAAACAAATATGAATGAACTGCTCCTTCTATTAACACAAGAACATCCTACAATTATGTGATCAGCAATTAAAAATTAGAAGGCAAACAATCTGAAAGCAATTAAATTTGAGAACAAACAACTTTGAAAGCAATTAAAAACTTGAAGACAAACAACTTAAAAAAAAAACAATTTTCAGCATTAAATAACCCAAAGATGGTTGATATGCTGGTTAAATAAACTGACAACCAACCAACACCCTTTCCTTTTTGTTTCAGCAGTGTGATTACATCCCTGGAGATCTGGTTGGGGGTGGATCCTTGTCGGAATAAGTTGTTGAACAAAACTGTCAAAATTGACACAAAAATGTGCAATTCATAGGGTAAGCAATCAAGTCCTGGAGACTTGCTACTGCCAACCCTCTTCAATACTAAATTGACTTCATCCTCTTTGATCACAACATTGTAGCTAGCCACTTCAGTCAGTAAAAGCTGAAGAAAGTCAGCCAAATTATCTGTGAAACTCTTTGCCACAGAGATCAGGCACCTTGGTAAACTGACTCTCAAAATACCACGGAAACATCTCATGTGTCAACCTCCTGAATATATCAATTGCTATTTTGACAGAACTCTGTGGAGGCATCTGTAAAGTTTCTTGGGTCCTCCACTAATTTCCTATCAACAGAGGTACACTTAAACAGAGGCCTTAAGAGGGCCCTTCTCGGAGAAGAAAGGTTCCTCTCGAATTCCTTCCTGTAACTTGACAAATTTTCTCTCTCCCTTTGAGTATCATCTTTTCATTTTTTTTCTTTTTCTTGTTTTAAGGGAGAAAACAGAGCTCTAGAGGGAGAAGAAGAGAAGCTTCTTACCTTGACCGGTGGCTGCTGTTTTTTTACTTTTACTCGCAAAGTCGAGGTGGATTGTTTCTTGGCTTCTACCAGGGCTTTTTGTGCCCTGCTTTGACCTGCTTTCTTCTCCTCTTTCAGTACTTTTCTCCTTCTTCATCTTCCTTCCCCCACTTTTCAGCAAGGTGGAGGCATTTCCTTCACTTCCATAAGCAAATCCAACTGCATCATTTCCATTGTCTATTGTCCTTGCAGTTCCTGCCACATGCTCTGCTGTTGTTGTTACTGCTGGTGCTGCAGCACATCCAGCTGCTGCTGCTGCTTTGGTGACTGTTTCTCTTTGATGATTCTTTGTCTGGTGCTATTCTTCCTTTGACTGCTACTTCTTTTTCCCCAGTAATACTACCTTTTTTGGTGGGACATCCTGCAGGAGAGAATGAGTAGTTGATTTTTTTCTCCTTTAAAACGCTTTCCCTTTCTTTTTCTTGTTATTGCTAATTGCAAATTTTGTCAATTCTGTTGGTTGGACAGTTCTGTCATTTATTTTACATTTAATCATGGCCACTTACTTTACTTTAATCTTGATTTGTTTGTCAACATGTAGCAATATTTAATTTCATGTCTTTTCTGATTTTTCCTTTTTTTTTTTTTTTTTACCTCCATTGTTGGTGTCTGTTTATTCTTCAGTTTGACTAACTATTGAATGCATAGGGCACCTCGGCATATTGTAATGGTTAGCAAGCTTGTCTTGCTAGAATCTATTACAACTGAGTAGTGAATTTGATCCTCACTGGATACCCCATACTTTCAGCCTTGTGCCACATCTAAGCAGTGCTTCAAAAATCAACTAACTATTGAATGCATATACTCAATTTATGCTTCTTAATGATTTCATTTTGTTTTCTTAGCTGTGTTTTATTTTTTTTAGTTTATTTTTTTTCCTTTGCTCTTCAGTTTGCAAGTCGAGCAAAGATCATCAAAAACAAACCAACAGTCAATGAATTGACTGACACATCAGACAAAGCCATATTAAAACGTTACCAAAAGGAAATTGCAAATTTGCAACAACAACTTGAAGCTGTAAGATGTTTTGCTTTTTCTTTTTTTATATTTGTATTGTTTTGCTCTGGATATTAATTAAAGCATAAAGATATGAAGTTGTAATCAAAATTATTTTATCATTTCATAGATTTGTTTTTTAATAGTTGTCATTATTCAATTAATCTTGACCTAAAAAATATTCTAATCTTTAAAGTCAGATTTTATTATTACTGGGGAAACAACTTTAAAATCCTTTTATTGATCAAAGATTATAGTAAAGCAAAATAGTTTATCAATGTTTAGACACTAAATGAAGAATTTTCAGTTTGGTTTTATTGTTTCAAGAGAATGTCTTTAGAAGTAAGTGGTAATCCTGTATTTGTTTAGTAAACTTTCTAATGAATTATTTTTTATGTTATAAGTTGTCTGAAATTCTTAGATAAGGCATTTTCGTTATTCATTTTTTTTTTTTAGGAGTTTATCTTTTGTTGTTTTGTATTAAATAGTACCATTTAATGATTGTTTTTGGTGAAAAAATTTGGGGAACAAAAAATTGTAAAAAAAGATACTTTTGAACAAGTGCATGTTAAAATTTCAGCATTATTCAGGACAAGAATGGTTCCTATGGGTACAGGGGAAGACACTTAAAACTGGGAAGAAGCCAGAGAGAATTAATAGAATTTTTTTTTTTAAATTGATAAGAAAATTATCCTTAACGTGGTACATTTTGTTCAACAGTGAAAAAAAAAAATTATCTTATCTGATATCTTCTGTTATTTTTGTTAAATGGCTGATTTTAAGATTAAACACAAATAACAAACAATTGTATATAGCAAGTAGTAAATAAATGAAATAAACTGTTTTTTATTGATCTTTATGAATATTTACTACAGATATGCTTTTTTTGTTTTTAATATAAATATGAAACTAATTTCTGGACCTGGTTTTGGTGTTTTCAGTTTAAAAATCAAACACCACAAAAGAATTTCAATCCATTTTATAACAATATCCATGAACAAGAGAAAGCAGATCTGGAAGTGAAGTATCAATCTGTGATTTCCAAATTGAAAAGTATGATTTGTGTGTCAACCACAAGCCCAAACAAGGTAAGCCTTTCCAGGAAAAAATCTTTTATCCTCCCCTAATTTTATAAATGTTATCAAAAATATAAAAAAACATTAAACTTCGGAAAATGACTTACTGGATTTTACATTAAGGTGGTTGTAATTTTATAACTTCTAGTAAAGCTGATATTTTGTAGATGTTAAGATTTTTTTCTCTGATGAGCAAAATGATGTGTTGACTAGCAACAACCAAATTGGATTCCCAGCTGCTTATATTTAAAGAGAGAATAAAATTCATAAGTGTGGGTGTGTATTATTATATAGTAATATACTCACTGAAAATATATGCTTATAATTCTCATTGGAGAAAATAACAGTTCAAATATCCACTTAAAGGTTTTATATTTTGATATATGCATGTTGTTTGTTGAGTACTTTATTGTTTCAACTTCGCCAATATTCTTTAAATTCAAGTAAGTTCTTGATTGTTTTGGTGACGGTTTATAAGTTGTGTATTGATGACTAGTTTAATGACTACTTTGAGGAGTTAACATTTGCAGTTTGTGTGTGTGATTAGTGAGACGTGTTGTTGTGCCTAATGGTATACTTAAAATGAAACCCACGGGAGATGTAACCTCCTTTACTCCAGCAGTATTACCACCATTTATTAACCAAGGTGTGTGTTATTTTTAGAGGAAATATAGGCTTTGCAGAATGATCTCAGTAACCTTTTTGGTTAATTCAAAAATAAATATGGATTTTGGAATCAATTTCAGGGTTTTGTCAAGAGATATGGTTTCAATTCCATTACAATTCAATAACAAAAATATTTTTGTCAATCAGTATCCGGTTGCTAGATTATGAAAATACCAGTATAGAAGCAATAATAATTTTCATTCTTAAGTAAAATGTTAGCAAATTACTTTGCATTGTATTCACATATTCAAAAGAGCAGTTTCATGATATGATTCCATAAATAAAGGTTAAAAATCAATTTGTACAAATGGTAGTTGTCAGTATTATTTCTGTTATTTGCTATCAGGTTCTATAGATATTCCATGGTGAGGTTTTAATATTTAGCATTACATAATGAACATATTGGTTGCTCAGGTTTCTCTTCATCTTCAATTAAAATCTGCGAAACTTTAGGTGTGGACTTGACAATGAGGTTTTCGTGTCTACAGTGGTTCAAACCTGACATCAAAACCTCATTGCTAAGTCCACATCTCAAGATTCACCAATTTCAGATGAATATAAACATCAACATCAGTAATCAAATAAAGAGGACATACCCATAAACTTGAGCACAGAAAATAATAAATCTAAGTTCCTACAAAAGATTTTAATAAGCTTATTCATTTAAAAGTATATAATCATTGTTATATTTAAAAGCATATAATCTATTTGTTATTAAATTTCTTTTGAAAAAGAATTTTAATTACACGTAGAATCCTACACATCAAATAATACTTGGGATCATCCTTTGTTTGCTTTTAAATCTGATTGACAAAGTTATTAAATGTAATAATTTTTTTAATATTCACATTATGACTGAAGATGTTTTTTTTTTTTTCATATGAACTTATTTTTGCTTTTGGTTGCAGAAAAAGATTGTTCGCCGTGAGACTTGGTGTCCTGGTGTGCTGAAGAGAAAACTTGAACAATCTAGTCATTTGCCGATTGGAGGTTTCTATTTTTACTATTCTTAGTTATGACATTTTTCCTGAAAAGATTTTTTTCCCCAATATTTTATATAAGTCTTTAACAAATATTAAAGTACATTAATAAGAGACGGAAACTCACTTTGAAAATTGCCTGCAAATGGTTGAACTTTTCATATTATTATTAAAAGCATGTCAAAGGATAAGGACTGATATTTTTTTGTCTTCTGACATGAGATATTGTAATTATTTACATTATTTGGGCTGTTGTCTTTATCTTCATTGCCATGTTCATAACATTTCAGTTATTGTAAACCCCGACCTTCTTTGGCTGACTTAATAGTGGTCAGAAAGGCTGCAGGTTATCCACTTAGGATTGTCCCATGGGATGATAACCTTAAAGCATTGGCTCAAGAATTTAGTGATATAATAATTGTGAGTTTAATCCCTGAGCCAGGTAGCATGTACTTGGACTCAGTGGGAATGGGGCAATACTAAATAAGAACTAGACAAGATCTCCTTAGACATTGAAACGACGGCAATCACTTCACCTCTCATGTAGTAAATAAAGCACCTGATGGCTGCAGTGAACAATGGTTGAAACATTCTGATAATAGTTCATGTGTAAATAAGGATTGGTATTGGAAAATATTTTTTAGTATTTTTATCTTTTTTATAATGATATAGGTATATGAGTTAAAAGATTTTCTTAAAAATTTAAAAGGCATCAAGATTTCCTAGAAAATGTAAATTTATATGTAAAGGAAAGAAATTTAAAAACCTATAACTGATAAATTTATTATGACTTCTAAATTTAGTATCCTCTTACCAACAAAAAAAATGTAGCCCACTATTTCCAGGTCTCATATTACTAATCTCTATAAATGTTAAATTTCTGTTTATAATTTATCTATAGTTATGAGACAATGAATTGACCTTTTACTAAAGTGATTGCTTGGACATCACACTTATCATAAAGTGATGGATTATTAAAGGTTAGGATTGTTTGAATTTGGAGACCTAAAAGACACTCAAAGCATAGAACATCATTGTTGATTAACAAGCTTGTCTCACAGGCATTACTAATCCAGTAGATTTAATTCTGTGGCCTTATACCAGACTAAGCTTGGTCAATATGCAAATTCACTTAATTTTTCATCTCATAATAAAGTAGAAATCTGATGCTTTTGCTCAGTGAATTCAAAATTTTGAGATATAATCTCAAATTAATATTTGATATATCTGATATTATATCACGTGGACTTAAAACACTTTGATTTTATGAGTAAGACATTTTTTTCTAATAATATTTCTTATTTTTCTTCTGTAGTTATTGGTACCCCTTCACATGTACTAGGAAACATACTTGAAGAAACACCAATTTCAGAATGTAATGAAAATGTCATCCAGTCTAAGGCATCAGCGATCTATGTTAATTCTGCATGCCAAACTGTAAAAACCGTAAGTTTTAGATAATGTTTTCAAATTGATTGACTTGTTTTTTATGGGTTATTTAAAGCCAAAACCTATTTTGGATTGTAAGATTTTTTATTTTTTTTCACTGGATATTGCATTAACAATTTTTTTGTTTTGTTTTTTAAATTCCAGATACAAATCCTACTATTTAATCCATAGCTGTAGGTAGGAAATGGATTGATAACTTTCTCAAGGGTATTTGTGTATAAGTTAATGTAATGAACCTGACTGGAATTAAAACTTGATTCAGCAATTTCTCTTTCTGAGCCAATGTTCATTATACTAGCTGCACATCCACCTTTTCAAATTGAAATTAAGAAAAAAATTGATTATCTCTACTTAAAAAAAATATAAGTTACAATCCAATATTTTTGGTTTTGATTCTTTTCTTCTTGCCTTGATTTACAAGAAGCAAGTAAGAATGTTTTTTTTCCATCTCAAGTTTGTAATGGTGACAAAAAAAAGTGTTCATATTGTTGTTGATGTGATCTCTAACAGTTACAACAAAATATCCAGAAATCATAGATGATATATTTTGGAAGGAAAAGAAATAATGACTGTGCTTGTCAGTTAAAAGAAAATATATTTTGGTAAATGTTCA
This sequence comes from Ascarosepion bandense, assembly GCA_037127315.1. NCBI lineage: Eukaryota > Metazoa > Mollusca > Cephalopoda > Sepiida > Sepiidae > Ascarosepion > Ascarosepion bandense. The sequence continues at coordinate 4,007,661 of JBBBDQ010000571.1, forward strand.
ATCATTTTTTTTTTAGGTTGAGAACGATGTCATCCTGCTGAAACTAGAGAATGAAATGCTGCAGAACCAAATAACTATGATATCGGCAGAGTTGACAGATCTGAAGGCAAAGTGAGTTGAAAAATTAAGATTCATATTTAGAATTTTCCAAAAGTTCTCTTTTATTGATTCTGCTAATGGGTAAGAATAAAGATTATTTAAGTTATTAATCCTTGCTGATTATTTTCATTTGTTATCTTGATCAAAGTTAGGATTCAACAAACTAGTATCATTGTAATTTACTCAGGTTTCCTCATATTCAACATGTATTAAAATCAAAACTGATAATGTGGCCTAGCTAATTTTATAGAGACAGAATTTGTCTTTGTTAGACCAGCAAAGCAGCGCCGAGTATCCTTTGAAAACCATGATGAAACAAGAGAGTTTTTGGAATTGGAATTACAATTTGCCCAAGAAAAGAATAATGATGTCATTGAGGTAAGATGCAAAGCTTGAATATTTTTCTTTAGTTTCTTGTCTCTCTTTCTCTCCCTAAATAATGTAATCTTTTTCTTCACTCTCTTTCCTTATCTATTTTTCTTTTTCTTTTTTTTGCTTTTCATTTTTCTTTGCTCTTTACTTCCTCTTCTCCTTATGTGCATATTTGTTTATGTAAAGACAATATTTGTAAAACAAAGAAACTGACAGCACAAAAATAATAAAGGTTTATGAAAGCTAAATGTACTCAAATATTGGACACTTTATATTTAAACTGTAACTAGAAACTTTATATTTAAACTGTAACTAGAAACAAGAAAAATAATTTGAAATTTATTAAAAAAAAAATTGAGAAATCTTTAACAAAGATCTTACATTGGGCTTTAACCTAACTTCTTTAAAATTTTGCTCTCTTCTTTTTTGTTTTTGTTTTTTTGCTGCAACTTGGACAGGGATCATTAATACTCACAGCTTTCGATGCATATGTTTACACTTATTTTTGTGAAATGTTTATTCCTATATGATGGATGCATATTCACATCATATGATCTCCATACTTAGCCTCTTTTATATTTCTTATATAGTCTTGGGTATGATGATAAACTGCATCTGGCAGCAAGGTCTCTGATAGGTGGATTTTGTAGTAGCACCTGTTAGGGTTACAGCTATGGGCAAATAATTGACCCTCCAAACTGGGCAAGAGGTCAGCTCCTTCTTTTGCACCACATCAGGATTACTAGCTGTCACAACCTGGATGGCAGAGCCATACAGCAGTCATCAACAAACTGATGACTTGATGTTTGAACCTGTTGTGGCACAGTGGTAAATCCTTTTGTGAGGACAATACCAAGGCTCACTGAACAAGTGTGAGAACAGAGGAGCCTTCAGGTGCTGTTAAAATCTGAGTCGGAATGTCAGCCAGGACTTGCGATAACTTCAAAAATTTTGTTCCACCTGTTCAAACTTGTCAATAAATGCTGTAGGACCCGGGTAGGCCTAATATATCATGGAAGATGACAGAACATGATTCGTGAGTGAGTCGACTCTTATGACAGCTACACTTGGCGATCTGGAGTGAGATCTGCTTTGTGGGCAGCTAGCCAGCTACTTGGAAAGGAGTCCAGTGATATGGATAATGTTCCTACACCTGCACTATAACCGAAAAGAACTAATGAAGAAGAAGATAATGGCTGTTATTTCACATTTTTTATTCAGTAAAAGAATCTGTTTAAGTAAAAATCTATGAAGTGGATGAAATTGATTCTGTTGAGGGGATAGTTTTTCATTGGTCACACTTCCATCTTATCAATTGCATGGATAATGTCATACATCCTACAAAAACACACAATGACCTGTACAAGATAGATTTATAAATAAATTCCTTGTTTTATTGCCAACATAATTCTTGTAAAGAATGTACACAAATTCATTTCAAGTTGCAATTAATGTCGTGGTTTATTAGTGACTTATGCATTCCAGTTGTTATCTATAATAAAACCGTAAAATATATTTTTTAGTAAATACAATATGCAGAAAGATTTCTCATCTCTGGAACATTTCAGACAATCTAGATACCATCTCATAAAACATTGAGAAAAGAAAGTTAACAAAAGATAGTTTTACTTAAATTTTAATGAAAATAACATCTTTGAAAAGATTGTTCCAGCAGCATGTACTTGACTGTATTTAAACAACTGTTGAATTGTTAAAAGTTTGATACTCAGTCTATATGCCTTTAAAGTTTGTTTCTATCTGAAACAGAGGAGGTGATGTCCATATATATGCACATTAATTTCATTAGCAAATGTTAATTTTGCTGATAAGAACAATGGAAAAAGATAAAATTGTTTACATATGTGTGTGAATTTACCAACAACTTTAAAAATTGTTAGTAATAAATTATATATCATTTTTTTAGATATGAAATTTTGATGTATTTCTAAAATGAAACTTAATTAAGAATGAAAATAAGTAATTTGACCAATTATTTTAGGTTTTGTGTCAGTGAAAAGAGTAATTACTAAACCATCAGTCTAAAATTTTATATTGACATCCAATGAAGTGTGTATTTCAGCTTGTAAAAAGAAATATGAAGTGTTATCAAAAATTATGAGCAGTTTGACAATAGGGGGGGGGAATTCTTTTAAATAAAAGTATATACAGTTTCCACCATCTTCTTTAATCAATTGCAGCCCCGCCCCCTCTTCTCAAGTTTCAACACACATAATTATTCCTCTAAGCTTGAGATTCTATGCAAAAATGTATACTGCATTTGGTTTGTGCAAGTTGTTGAAATTTTGCAAAAATTTTGGGTAATCAATATTTATAAAACAAAAATTAAAATCTGAGTATGTGATTCAAATTTTGTTCCTCTTTTTTACGTAAATCATTTCCATGTCTTCTGCTTACAAAATGAAAGTACCTGTACATACATTTAGTGTAAAATAATTACCATTCTATCATTTTTCAGGAAGAGAAAAAATTGGAAATGGAACGTCGCAAATTAAAGGAAGAGCGGATCAGCCATGATGAGGCAATGCGTGCTTTCCAAGCTGAAAAAAAACAATTAATGCAGCGTGTGGAAGCAACAGAAAGTGAAAATTCTTGCTTGCTCAAGAGTCTTGAACACAACCAAGAACGAGTTAAGAACCTTGAACATGAACTCGACTACTTACAGAACCAGTGCTCAATGACGACTGGTGTTAAACGTTGCTCTATGGATCGTCCTTTGTTGAATTTGAGCAATATCACTGACCGTTCCAAACGGTCATCACGTGGAGACACTGAAGCCTTGAAAGAGCAGGTGTTTAGTCTTCAATCTGAAGTGCAAATGCAGGAAACAGAGATTCAGAAGTTGACGAGAGATCTTGACAAATGCAAGGAGCAATTGAAAAGTAAGTTTGATGAAATACGTTTCCTTTCACTGGAGGCCACTGAGCAGAAGGAAAAACTAGAGATTCTCCAGCAGGAGAATAAAAGCCTAACTCAGAAGGTGAATGACAAAACCCCTACCTCAGAACTTCCAGAGGTAAAAGAGTTAAAAGCTCACCTGTTGGAGGTTTCACAAGAAAAACATTCTTTGCAACAAAAGTTGAAATCAAAATCTGAAGAGATCACATATCTATCAAGACAATCGGCTCAATACTGTGAACAGATTGAATCCAAGAATGTCTGCTCCTCTGAAGAGAGTAGGAAAGCATCAGAAGAAGTTGAAGCCCTCAAAACAAAGCTTGCCACTATGGATGCTGAGAAAAGCCAGTTGCTGCGTGACTTAAATATTAACAAATTGTACAGCAGTAATCTCAAGGATCAACTTAAAGTCAAGATAGATGAATGCTTGTTACTCCAAAAGAATTTAACTGCTACTCATGAAGAAGTGATGGCCATGAAAAACACACTTGTTGAATTCAAAGAGCAACTTCTTGCCAAGGAAGAGCTTATTCTGGAACTGTCACAGATTAAGCCAGCGGACACCAGTACTCAACAGTCTCTTCTCCTTAGTGGTTTGAGTTCAGATCAAGAAACAATTGACTCTTTACAAGATCAGCTCAATGCTAAATCAAAGGAATGTGAAAATCTGATTGAACAACTGAAAAATCTTGGAAGAGATTCTTCTAAATCTCAAGATGAAGTAAATATTGGTACAGAAGAGCGAAATGGAAAACAAGATGGTTTGCTGGAACAATTATCGAGGGCACAGCAGGAAAAAGCTGTACTGGAAGAAAAATGCAAGCAGTTAATGGAAGAACAAAGTGATATGGAATTAAATATTGCCGAGAAAACCAAAGAACTTTCTGCAGTCAAGCAATCACTAACCGAGAAAGAAAAATGCTTTGAAGAGGTGGAGTCAGAGTTGAAAGTTCAGCTGGATGCTCTAAGAGAAACGTGTAAAGTTAAAGAGGAAGAATGTACTTATCTGAGTGAACAACTAGCTCAGACCAAATGTGAATATGACAAGTTAGCTGCAAACAGTAATGAAGAGAAGCAGGTTGCTCTAAAGGCCAAGGCTGAGACACAAACAGCAGAGCTTGCAAATCAACTATCTATTGCTAAGCAAGATCATGAGAAGGTGAAAGAAGAGTGTTTGAAATTGAATGAACAGGTATCCAATCTCACTGCAAAATTGCTAGAAAAAACTGAGACATTGCATCAGCTTGAAAAAGAATTTGAAGTTCAGTCTCAGAAATGTTTTGAATTGACTGAAAGTCTAAAACTTGCTAAAGAATTAAAGCAGAACCAGAATGTAGATGAAGAGATTGATGGAGGAGGTTCAGACTCTGAGAATGAAATCATCTTCCAAACTCCTGCAAATGTAGCTGATATTACTTTATTGGACTCTCTCCGAGAAGAGCTCGATGCTAAGAGAGGAATGTGATCAGCTGAAAGAAGCAGCCGATACACAAAAGCAAGAACTGAAGACTTTGAAGGTTGAGAATGAAAACATTGTATCAGCTTGCTCTTCCCTGAAAAAGCAGATAGCTGAATTGGAAGCAAACAAAAAACATGAGGAAGAGTTGATGGATTCACTGGTGAAAGAATCTGAGAAAAAGTCTCAAGATTACATGATTCTGAGTGATGAAATGAAGACCATTCAAATGGAAAATGACAACAAAATGTTGGCTTGCACTAGTTTATCAGAAAAAGTATCAAATCTGAAACAAGAAAAGTCAATGGCAAAAGAAATGCTGGAATCACTTCAAGAGGAATTGAAAGTAAAAGAGGAAGAATTTGGATTGTTGAATAAAGAATTGGAAGATTTTAAGAGGAATAGTAATTCCAAGTGCAGTGAGTGTGAAAAGCTAGCAGAACAGCTTTTCCTTCTAAAAACAAAAGCCATACAGGAAGTGGTTGTTCTGGATAACAAAAGGAGTTCAATGTGTCCTGAAGAGACAAATATCGAGCAAGTTGATTCTGCTGCTACGAACTAATGAAAGCAAATTGGTTGAAATGACAAAGGAAACTGATGCTGAAGGTACAACATCTATCGATGAGAAGCAAGTCGTTGATTGGCTCAGGGAAGAACTGAAAGCCAGGTCTGAAGAATGCGTCAGTCTGTCTGCTCAGTTGCAGGAGACGAGAGAAAAGAATTCATCACAACAATTAGCCATTTCTACCCAAGATAGTAGTGAAGAATTATCACTCTGCAAGCACCAACTGGAAGATAAGATTGAGGAATGCTGCCGGTTAAAGGAAGAACTTGCAAATATCTGTGATGATTATCATGTTCTGAAAATGTCTCTTGCAGGACTCCAAGATTCCAGTCAACTTGCTGACTCTTCAATGCAAAATCAGCTGTCTGAATGTCAAGCTGAGCTGGAATCAAAGACACAGGAATGCACATCATTAGGTACAAAGCTTTCTGAAATGGACTTGCTCATTTGCAGCAAAACTGAAGAATGTAGAACTTTAAATGAGAAGATATCTGCTCTAGAACAAGTTCTCAGTTCAAAGACTAAAGAATGTGAATCTTTGACTGAAAAACTTGAAACTCTTAATGTGGTGCCAACAAACCAAATTGAAGATTCTTCTCAATTGCAGCAAGTGCATTCTATTGAAGAGTTTGATTCCACCCAGCAGTGTTTGTTGGATTCAAAGATTGACAAATCAACTGAAATCTCTGAAGAGCTTGAACAACCTGTGTGAGCAGTGCAATCTGAAAGCTTCTGAATGCGAGGATCTTTCAAAGCAAATATGTGAACTAAAGAAAAAATATGAACACATTGAGGGCTCTCTTGCCCAAGAGATGCTGAAGAAAAGCGAACTTCTAATGGAGCTTGAAATAGCCAAATCTGATCTGACAATGTTACAAGAAGAAATGAATGAACAGCATAGTACAAACTTCTTCCTTGCCCAATCTGTGCCGACGGATGATGACAAACAAGCATTGGTGGTAGAATTAGAAACCAGAACTCGGAAATGTTCAGTTCTGTCTGAAGAAATGGACAACTTAAAAAAAGAATTTGAAAACCTTAAATCGCAAAAGGAAAATGAGGCACAAACAATGCAACGCTCACTTGCAGAACTTGAAACAAAATCACTAGAATATGATGTACTTGTCGAGGAAATCAAACGTTCCAGTTTGAATTCTGCAGAGTTTGAGAATGAAAATAAAGATCTGCACAAGGAAATTTTCAGAAAGACAAACGAATTAGAAGAACTGAAAGAAAAGAATGCTTGTATGATGAGTTCATTTGAGCAGGAACAAGAGAATTTGGCAATAGTCAGAAGTGAGTTGACAGAAAGCCTGTCAGAATTGGAAAACCTGCGTCGAGAGTGTAGCACTTTGAAAGAAGACCTAACAGAAATGAACAGCAAAACAAATGGCCTCCAAGATTCCCTACGTTACGCCCAAGAGCAGGAACAGCTTTCAGCCAAAAAGCTTAGTACCAAATCTGTTGAATGTGAGCAGCTCTCTAAAGATTTGTCCAATGCTCAAAAGGAATGTGAGAGTCTGAAAATGTCTCTCTTGAATCTGGATGAAGAAAATAATCGGTTGTCAAACATTCAGAAAGACTTGCATGCAACCCAGAGCAATCTTGATGCAAAGATAAATGAGTGTTCAGTACTGAGTCAGCATATTGAAGTGCTCACTTCAGAAATAGAGAGTTTGAAAGTTTCTCTTCTTAATCTAAATGATGAAAACCAGCAACTACTTGTTGCTGAAGAGAAAATGGTTTCACTACAGGCTGACCTGGACACCAAATCTCAAGAGTGTGTAAAACTTTTGGAAGAGGTTGCTGACCTTAAAACACAGAAACAAGCTGCCAATGATTTGGTTGCCAGAAAGGAGTCAGTGATTCTTAATATTCAGAATGAGCTTGAATCAAAACAAGCTGAATTAAAAGAACAACTTGCACATCTATCTAAGAAGATTAGTGAGTTGGAGATGGAAAATATGAGTTTGCGTGAGTCATTAATCAAACTTGATGAACAAAATGACAAGCTGAGTAACTTGAATGATTGCTTGGTCATTAATGAGAAAAAGCTTGTATCCAAATCTGAGGAATGTGCTTTCCTGTCTGCTGAACTTGAAGCTGCCAATGCCTCTAAGGCTGCAGCCCTTGCAGAAGTTGAAAGTAAATTGGAATCAAAAGCACATGAATATCTGAACCTGACCAAGGAGATGTCTGCTCTTCAAGAACAAACAATTAGTCTAGAAGAGATGTTTAGCCAGAAATTGGAGAGTAAATGTAAAGAATATGCATTGGTGTCAAGTGAACTGATGACCGAGAAACAAAACAATATAAAAATGCAAGAAGAGATGCAGCTGATGTTATCTGCCAAAACAGAAGAGTGCAGTTTACTATCTGAACAAGTAATAAACTTAGAGAAAGAGCACAAAGATGCTGTGACATGCCTCGAGGAAAAACTTGTAGAAAAAACTCAACAGTGTGATTCACTTTCTACTAAATTATCTGACCTCTTGCAGAAGCATTCTAACTTTGAAAAATTGTTAAACAGCATAGAGGCATCTAGTTTGGAGGGAGGTGAAATTGAGGCACAACTGAGGTCACTCATTGAAGAATGCAGTACTTTAAAAGGAAAATTACAAGCAGAAGAAGAAAAGGTAACAATTTTTTTTTTAATTTCACATTCATTTTCTTTGTTTATCTATCTCTATCTAATCTTAATTCAATGTTAGATTAATGCTTTCATAAACAAGAACGTTTCAAAAGATCAATAGTATTCCTATCTTAGCAAATAGATTATATTTAATCAATAAGTATTCTCTTTGTGATTTTAATCAGTTTAATGTACAAGCATTATTATTAGACATTTAGTGAGGTTGATCTCTTACTGAGTAGTCTATTATTGTGGCCTTGTGTGACATTAAGGTTAAGAAATGCCTACAATTATCACAGCATGCTTTCTTTCTCATTTCTACATTTTTCATTTTTGAATTATAAAAAAAAATAACGTTAATCATGAGAACTCTTTTCCAGAATCATTTTGAATGCCATTTTTTTATAACTGAAGGCTATCATGTAATAATGACTTTTTTTTTCCCTTTGAAGGTGAAAAGTCTTACATCTGAATTAGAAGCACAGAATAAGTCTTTAGAATACAAAGAAGAAATTTGCAAGGTGAGTTTAGGAATGTATTGGGCAGTTAAGAAATTGATATTGCATTTTCAAAAATATAAAAAAAACTGCAGCTATAATTAACACTTTCAATGCTGCATTGTTATCACATTGATGCTTGGCTGTGCTGGCCTGTTTCAATAGGAAAATGAGATGGTTCATAAATAAATAATCCATTTTCTCAAGGGTTTTTCTAAATCTAAACTAGATCCCCCAATTATAATGTGCTCAACAAACCTCCACTTAATACAAAATGACAACCTTCCAATTTACCATCACTACTCACCAAATGAAATACCCAAATATCCTCCGAGGCAATTATACATGCAATAAACTATGATACCAAATCTGTAAGCACTAATACAACTTACATTCCTTCAGATACAGAAATTAAAATATGTCCCCTAACCTTATTTGCGTCTGCTCTATCATAGTTCATCTGCTCTACTGCAACATTTGTGATGGGGACAAATATGATGGTGAAACTGACTCTGAATTTTGTTTCCAAATTAACAGTCATAAAAAGACAATTTGGAGTAACTCTATACTCCTATAGCACAGCATTTCAAATTACTTAGAGTATAGACAATGATAGATACATCCCTGTAGCATTTTTTTTTAATTCACAATAGAACCATAAAAAAGTTGAAAGCAATTACATTCTCAAACTTAAGACCTGCAATTTAAAATTAAACAAAGATCTAAGAATTATCAATGATGTTACTTTTTACAAAAGGTAACAACTAAAATTTGTTTTTTTTTAATAGCACATACAGGTTTGTTATATTTCCTGTGTGTTTATTTTTATTTCCTATCAGAATGGAAAATCAGAGTTGAGTTCAAATTCCAGTTGAATTCATTGCATTCACTTACGCGCAAATACCCTTGGGAAAGGTATTAATCCAACAGGACAGATTGGGTTTGTTAGGCCTTGGTTAGCAACCTACTGCAGGAAAATCTTCCGTGTAGTTAGTCATGGATTGAAAGTGACACAACTGCCCAAGCATGTATCACATATGGCACTTAAGATAATCTCTCTTAGTTTTAGTTTTTGTGTTTTGTAGCTGTTCATCTTTGATTCTAGTCTAGACACTCTTATCAAAATGCTCATAAAGCAAAGTGGGAAACTTTTTTTCACTACTCAGCTCCTCCTTTATAGTAGGCATCCTCTGACCAGAGCAAGAAACTGACTAGGGTCATTAATGGTGGTTGGATTAAAAATTCAGCTCAGTGCAAAAAAGCTCTATTCAATGTCAAGCACTGATAAATGCTACAGGAGCTGCCACCAAAAGTTTTTCTGATTTTCTCAAAAATTTTGCTATGCTTCCCACATGCCACCAAAAAAAAATAAACACAAAAAATATACAAGGAATATTTTTGTCCTTACTTTTTATATTACTTAAGGAGTATATGTAGATTAAGAAATGATGAGAGGAAAACCTTTTAATTGGATGCATTTTATTCTTTGAGGAACTTTATCAAAGTAAATGTAGAAATGTTGTCTAGTAACTAGTATTTATTCACAGAAGTAACATTGAGAAAATGCTAAGCATTAAAATTTTGAATTTCAAAATGATCTAAAATATTTTAAAATAAAGGAAATGTAAATAAAAGTATGGAGGGCTTATCACTCAACAAATCTTCAGCTTAACGAATATAACAACAACTTTTAGGTAAAATTCGACTTTATTCATCAACATAGTCTCCTTTTAAACTGATACACTGATTTCAATGCTTCTCTAACAATTTGATGCCTTTTTTTGTAAAATGATTTGTCTTTGGCCTCAAAATCCACCTCATTTTTTTATATCACTTCTTCATTGGAGCCAAATCTCTTTCCCTGGAGCATTCTTTTGAAATCTGCAAGCAGCCAGTTGTTGGGGGTCATATCTGGAAAATTGGGTTTGATGAAGAAGCAATTCAAAGTGCAATTCATGTAATTTTGCCATCGTTGCCATCGATTTGTGACACATTGCGTTGTCTGTGTGAAAGATCACTTTTTTCTTCATTTGTGGCCTTTTTTTTTTTTTTTTTTTTTTTTGCGATTTCTTCTTTAAAACGCACCAATAATGTTATATAAAATTTGCTATTGATGGCTCTTCCTTTCGCAAGGTAATCAATGAACAAAATACCTTGCGCATCCCAAAACCTTGCCTGCTGATGTTTGTGTCTTTGGTTGTTTTGGAAAGCTTTCATCTGCTGCTGTCCACTCAGCTGACAGCTGATTTGACTTGGGAGTGAAGTGGTGGATTCATGTTTCATCCATTGTCACATATTTGTGCAAAAACTCCTTGTTGTGTTGAAACAGTTGCAAACAACACTCCGAATCATCAACACTTTGTTGTTTTTTGATCCACTGTGAGCAAATGTGACACCCACTTTGATAAATGTTCATGTAAAATGATAAATACACTACTCCTCTGCTATCTCATGCAACTTCAATTTATGATTGGCCAAAACAAGCTTGTGGATTGTTTTGGTGTTTTCCGGGACAACTGCCAATTTTGAGCAACCTAAGCATTCGGCATCATTTGTGTCTGTACGACTGCATTTAAAGTCAGTATACCATCTCTTAACCATTGTTTCCAATGGAGCAGAGTCTAAATAACACTTATCAAGCCATTACTGTGCTCGAACAGTATTTTTTCCCATCAGAAAACAATGCTTTATCAACACACAAAATTCAGGTTTTTCCATTTATTTCGAAAATTTGCAACAGCAGTTTCACTTAACTGTAATTTGTAAACTAACAAATCCAATAGGGGACAAAATTTTGCCATGTGCCATTTGAAGGTTAGTACTTTATAAAAATCATATAGATTTTTTAATTAGTGGTGCCAACTATATGTGAGGCCCAGAACATATTCAGTGATGTATTAATGTAAGTTTTTAGCATATCAAATTAAAGGTAATATTTTTGTACAGCAAAGCAAGTTGAAGTCTTAGTTGAACATTAACATTTTGAAATGAGCCTGCTATGAAAAAACAATGTGGAGTTATGCCAATTATATTCCAACTTTGAGCCTCATTCAGTGGAAAATATAGAATTTGATAGAATTTAAGTAAGATTAATAATAAATCCCTAGTTAGTCATATATCTACTGAGATTAATGTTAATCTCTTTTGGGAAAGTGAGAATATTTTCTGTGAAGAATGAAAGCAATATTATTTATATTAAGAATTTTTCAGTTTGTACATTCTTTAGAAAAGAGTTTCCTTTATGCTGTGTATCATTCTGGATTAATGCTAATTTTTTTTCTTTTTATTAGTTTTTATATGAGAGTAATTCAAGTATCAAGACTGAAATAGATCAACTGAAAGACCAAATTGCTTCTCAGAACAAGACGATGTCCAATTCAAGTTTGCAGATAGCAGGTAATATCTTCATCATCGATTATTAAATTGATTGATAGACAAACAAATATGGGACAAGAAAACGAGCAAGTTTTCTGAAATAATATTGGTGCTTATTTTCCTCTATTATAATTATTTGTTGATATTTTGGTTCCTTGAACACTAAAGGTTTTAATTTGATCAGTTCTGTTAGGCCTACTGAGGCTCTTATCAATTTTGCAGGTTTACTGATTCTTTGTCACCTTATTTTGTACTGTACTTCTTTCTTTTGCTGTGGGTGGGTATATTGGACTGCAAACAGATATTGAATAACAGGAGGACAACATACAAAACAAAGATTTGTGTAAAAAAAAAATGAATATATATATGTTGCCAAGTTTATTTTTGTTAAAGAAAATATATAAGCAAAAGTAAGGTTACAGTGTGCTAGGCAAAGAATATCTCTGAATGTTCATATACAAGGTGGGAAGAGCATTGTCTCAAGAAGGACAATTTTGGCAGTTGTTGCTACTGGCAATGATGGCTGGAGTGGCAGCCAATGATGCTGGCTGGTTGGAACTGCTTCTGATGGTTGGAGTCGTGGGCTAACCATTGGAACAGATACTACACTTTGATCCTAGTTATCTGAGCAATGACAGGTGCTATTTACTACCTCCACACTAGGGCAGATGCAGTACAAGGCTAATTAAAGTGGGAAAACCGAGCCCTTAAGCTCAGGTAAAACTTCTTGTCTACTTTTCCCCCAGATGAAATTCTACCTTTTGGCAAAGCTTCATCTGGGTTCCTCTCCATCTGAAAGCAGATAATCTGACAAAGTTAAATGGCCGAACATTAAGCTATGGAAGGTGCTTTTTCATTCCTTTCAGGCCTTTTTATATCCTGTATCAGTTTTATAATGAGCTGCTGGTTAAGCTTTTTCTCTCGGTTGTTTTTAAAAAAATCTGTGAGTGCTGACAAGTTATGACACTTTTATTTTAATTTAATTACACAGAAATTAAAAATCCTGCTTCCCTTTCCCTTCATATGATCATCTATGCCTGATTTCATAGTCTTTCTGTAGATTACAGCTGTTCCATTCTCATTTTAGAAAGTTGCTGGTTTTGCCTTTATTTTTCATCTCTCAACTATATAGCATGGGATACGTGCAGTTCTTATTTTCTTCTACTGGAGGTTTGGCTTTGGTGCATTGTCTCCAAAAAGTGGAAGTGCTTTTGAATACTTTCTACTAATCTTGTATAGGCTACAAATCTTCTGAATTCTTTTTGAAATATTTCTGATGTCAGGTGACTATTGAGCTTTTGCATGTGGAATCCAACATGCAAAGGTCTCTTCCTAATACTCATCATCTCTGGGTCACCACTTAACAGTTTGGTTTGATATTATTAAAAAAACAGTGGGGGACAGATGATCTCTTTATGTTCTACAAGTGACAGCAATTGAAGTTCAGGTTTTGTTCAGTGAATGTTTGCTCATGAAATGTGGTTATTTTGAACTGATAATCTGTAAGTTATCACTATGTCTAAGAAGGTTAGTTTATGACCATTTTCTTTTTCATCAAATATTGTATTGGAAGTGTTATTGAGTGCTTATAGTCCTACAGTAGTTGCATAGCTTCCTGCAGAATAATACAGACATTTTCTCCAAAATATGCATTTTCTTAATGTATATAAAAAATAGTACAGTAAAAAATAAAGGTGAAATAAATGGATGGCCCAACATTTGTTTTGAAATAAAAAATTTATTTAACAATAATAATTTTCAGTATAATATAATTACAATAAAAAAACATAAGTATTAAATCCAAGGGAAAAATAATTAATAAGAGGAAGGTGAAGTGAAGAATCAATCAAATTATTGTGTTGTAGATAATTAGACATCTCCTTTTAAGATAAAGAAAAACAGATTATATTGCCACACACCCACAAAAGAAAAGCATTATTAATTATCCTTAGACACTAAATAGCCCTGGTCTCTGATTTTATAAAGTTTTTTTTATCTGTCTTGAATTAGTTAGTATATTAAATACCAAATCTTTGCATATCTTGGTTCCGAAAAGAACTGATTTTCCTAAATAAAAAAACAATCTTGATTACTGTTTGGTCAAAATATGGTTCTTTGGTGGTGAGACTGGGGTGACTTCTCCAGGATACAGACCATGCATGGCCCAGGCCCTGTGGCTGCCCTCTTGGCCATCTGAGATACTGCATACAAAATCAAGTTTGTTTATTAAGCTTCATTGTATAAATGAGAATATTATGCTTTATTTATTTTGTCAATCCATATCCACATATGAAGGTGAAGTAAATCACTCTCTTGTCTAATTTTTCAGAACTGAGCACAAACCCCACAGAAGAATTAACATTACAGATGAATAAAACCCAGAATGAAAAAGATTCTAACAAATCAGTGGTAACTTCTCTTTTTTCCTATTTCAATACAATTGAAAGCTTTAACTAAAGGATTTTATAGTCTTATCCAATTTTCTTTGTTATAATTCACTGTAAATATTAATTAATCAGTTAATTTTCACTAATTTTAAATTTTAAAAGCTATAAAGTTCAGAGTTTTATTATAAAAACTTCAATATTGTAATTTTAGTACAAATTTATAGTGAAGACAGTTGAACATGTTTAACAGCCTTATTTCTTTTCTTTTTCTTCCTCAGATTAAAAAATTGAAATGTGAGATAATTGAGCTTAAAGATAAGCTGGAAGATCTTGAAGGCAAAGCCCATTTATGTGAGGTAAAAAAAAAAGCATTGAATGAATTAACTAAAATATTATCATTGGATCAGCATTTTCATCTTTGTTTGCTTTTATATCTTTTGAGCATCGCAAATTTTACATTATTGGTTACAAAAAGAAAAACTTTGTTGTTTCTATTTGAATTGTTGTCATTACCTTTTTGAATAAAAGAGCCACTACAAAATGACTGAAAGTTGTCAAAGAAGTTAATGATATGGTCATAGGAGGATTTAGTTCTACCTGAGACATTAAAAGAATTTTATAGTCAAATTTTCTGCTCAGATCAGTCCCCCACCATTATTTTCCTCTAAGAAAACATTTTTAGTCAGATACAAATTATATCACCTCAGATATTATGCTGTGCACCAGATTTTCTTACAATTTGCACAGTTTTTGACATTTGAAGTCTCATTGTGACTAAATTTGAAATAGAATTTCTTCTCATTAGTTATATTAAAAGTAGCCAAAAATAGTCACAGGTAGCAAAATGAAAAACATCTAACACTGCTGCCCTTTCAAATGTAGCCTAATCTGTCAACCTTGAACTTTTAAATTGTTTTTAAATTCCTCGCCATTCCTTTCTCAACATCTGTGAGTAACATGATTTATTTTTTATTAATCAGAAAAGATTCTGGTAAACATAGACTTTTAATATTTTTTCGGATAAACATAATTGAGCAGTTTTTTTTTCCTCTACTAACCGTTTTAATGAAAATAGGTGTTTTCTTTCTTTTTCTTTGTTACTTATTTATTATACTATTTTTGTATTTTCCAGATTTTACAAGAAGAGATCAAAGCCCATCTTAACAAAATTGAAACCCTCTCAATAGAAAATAAAATGAAAGCTGAGATGATTGACAAGCTTAAAACACAAGGTAAACTAGAAAGAAATGTTCTTTATTTAAAAACCAAAAAAAAACCTCATTCTTTAAAGCCCAAATTAAATTTTGCAGATATTTGATGAATATATATTATTAGTTTGTTATCAAACTGATAGGTTTCTGATAGAAAAAAAAATATTTTTAGTATCGGGTTCAATTATAAATAAATCCAGTTTTTGTGCATCAATTTAATTTTTGAAAGAAAAAACAAAATAGAATTACATTTTATTCAATTCTCTATTATTTGTAATCACTTGTTGCCACTTATTATGCACATTTGTCATATTTCTTGAGTAAAAACTCAAATCATTTTGTAGCACTTGAAAATAATCGGTCAGGTAAATATGGTAGGGGAGGTAAAACAGATTAACAAAAATATCAAACACTTACCTGCAATTATCTTGCTGTATGTAGCCTTGCATTATCATGGAGGACATTTTTTTTCCTATTGATATCCGCAAGACACTTTTCAGTCCAATTTTTATGGAACATCTTAAAATTCTTCTTTAAACATTATCATTTTAAAGAGTCTTTCAAATAATCTTAAGACACATTGTTTACTGTCAGAAATGTTTTACTTATTGTTGCATTAAATGAAGAAAAAAATCATAGAATCAAGCAAACTACTGATTAAACATTTGAACAAAATTTATATAATAGTGCCTTCTACTTTAAATGATAAGATTTCTTTCTGTTGATAAATTATTTTATCTTAAGCAATATAAAGCAATGTTTCTTTTTCTCTTTTTCATATGCACATATTAATAGGTGAATTTGAAAATAATTATATATATTTTCAACAATTCTTTCAGAAAAAGAATGTTTATATCTTTCAGATTCCCATCTGAACAATAAGAGCAATGAAGATTTGTTCAGATTGCAGAATGAACTCAAAGAAAAAACGCAGGAATGTCAAGATTTGTGTGAGCAATTAAAAACTGTACAAACAGAATTGATGGAAGCCAAATCTCAAGTAAGTGATCTTTGATTGCAATCCTGCTCTAATGCAGAATTCTTAAAGTAATGTGATAATGATTGACAAACTGAATATCTAAATTGTTTTAAACTAATTCTCATGTCAAAAGCAAATCATAAAGAATTAGGTAGCTAAAGAATTCATTGAATTCCATCAAAGGAATTTATCCAGAGTGGTCTATGGAATATAAATTTTGGCATAATTTGCATTCTACCTACTGTTGATTAAAATAACTCCTCCAGATATAGTGCATATAATTGAAGTACAATAATGAGTCTTTACATGTTCAATGTTTACACAAAATGGTTTATTTTCTTAAGAGTGGTTTTGTTTCTGCACTCACTGATTAAATATCACAATAAAAGGTACACACACATACATAGAATGTGTGTGTGTACCATTTATTGTGATATTTAATTTCTAAATTATTTAAGTGATATTTAAGTTCTAAATTATACAAATTGATTATTTAAGTATAAATAATTGAAAAAGAAAATGCTTATTCTTTTAATATTTAATACATTTTAAAATATTCTTTAAATTAATTTCAAATCTATTTTGTAGTAATATCTTTAGGTATGACAGTGAAATATCCACTTCCTTTTGAGAAAATAGATTATACTGAATCTCAAAATATACTAGACAACTATAAATTATTTAAACTGATTTATATTTTAATGTTTCATTTTAAGTTTAAATTTGAATCAGTAAGAGAAAAATATCTTTTTTATGCATTTTAGATGACCCTTAAAAGTTTTCAATAAGTATTTTAGAAAGAAAGATTTCTTCAAATTTTCTACCAGTTTGCATTGAAGCTTCATTTTTCCATTAAAATTTACAGAAAGATTTTCTATTGAATCAAAATCATTTTAATTTGAGAAAATAGAATGTTTCAAATTTGTTGAAAAATTTGAATATCATGTAAAATTGTATAAATTTTTGAAACCAACAAATGTTTCAGTTGTCTGAAAAGCCAAATGAAGAACATGATTTGAAGTTGAAAGAATTTGAAGAAAGAATGGAAAAAACAAGACTAGCCAAATTGGAAGCGGAATTGGAAATGAAACCAGGTTAGTTGATTCTGTTACTATTTTATACTTATTATTGTGTGTGTATAGTGCCTTTTTGTATTCAGTTGTTACACATTTCTACATATGAGTCGAAGGAAAAAAAATGTTCTCTTCACTTGAATTCTTTTTGATTTCATTCTCCTAATGCAAAAAGCAAAACATCTGTTTAATAATATTATTGACTTATGGACTATTTTGTATTTCAAAATTAATTCATGTTCAATTGGCTACTAAAGAATATTTTATCCACAAATTAACTTTACTTACCCTAGCATTTGTCTATTGATTTGCAAGTGCATTCATAGAATAAATACATCATTTTTCAGTTGTGCTTGTTATCAACATGGATGATATTCTTCCTTTGTATTCAACTAATCCTCCTCTTTCTGACAGGCATAGATTATTGGCTGGTGTGTATTCAGATGCCTTGAATATTGGCATGGTAGGTGGGTGTATACCAAAATTCAAACCCACTCAGACATTGTACAAGAAACATTATCTCAATTGCTTTCATTTTAAAGATTTTATTTCTTCATATGAACTTTGTAAATTTTTATATGAAAGAAAAAAATGATGATTTGGTTGTGTTTTCATTATTTAAATCAGAAATCAGTATGTTGTCAATGAATCCCACAGAAGATTTAACTGAACTGACTCAACAACTGAAGAAAGCATTAGACGAGAAAGATTCTCACAAATCAGTGGTGAGTATATCAAAGATCGGCTATTTCCTTCATTAATTCTTTTGACAAACCCCAAAAAAAATGTGTGGCAATGTGGAAAATACGTTCAATTACTTAAATTTTATTATTTTGTATGAATTTTTTTTCTTAACAAAACTGTATTTGCTGATCAGTCTGAGATGTATTTTAATGATAGCCAGTTTTTTAATTAAAAAGTGGAAAGTATTACTGAAACATATGCTGTAATGTTCAAGCCACTTTTTTGAATTGGAAGAAGGTGTCTAAACTATAACTTGTGGGCTACACATAGCTTTTTGTTATTTCATATGTGGCTCACGTATATATATATATATATATATCCTCATCAGTTAATATATGAAGTAAATGAAAAAAATTGAAGTTTTATGATGAGTTAATTAATATGAACTTTTACCTGACTAGATTAAAATTTGCAAGTTTATTATTTATAGTTAGTAAAATTATTTAAAGGTTTTCATCCTAAATACTAGATTTGAGTGAATATTCTTTGGTGCTGAGAGAGTGGGGGGGATTAATGGCATTTCAGGTCAGCAAGGGTTACTGAGGAATGTCTGAGGACTGATTAGATTAAAGAGTTTGGGAGGAGCAGAAGCATGGAAGTGATCACATGTAACTTGATGAGTCCAGACCCAATCTTCTTCACACCATGTATTTTAACAGTATAACAATAAAAGATGTTGAAATTGGCAGCCCAAGTCGGTACACTTTGGACACAAGTTTTGTTTACAAATGCCTGAAACTTTTGGGAAAGAAGATATATTTTCAAATTGTAAGAAATGAAGATAAAGCCAGAAATTTCAAGTTAGAGTTGAAGAAAAAATTTAGATTTCTCATGACTGGAGTGAAGTTTTTGTTTTATCTGCAATCAGTCATTATGAAACCGCCTTAAATGACACCATGAAATGGTCGCTACAAGGCCGCCATGCGTGGCACCATGAAATGGTCGCTATGAAACAAATTACAAGAATGTTTTGTAAATCAGAAATATAAAAAAACATGTTAAATGTATTAAAATCATTTACATTATTTATGAAAAATACTTAAATTTTGATGTTTCAACATTTTTTTTCTGTATGTTTATTACATAGTTTTTTCATTTTTCCCAACTTGTAAATGAGGCTGATTGATTGCATAACCCGTAACCTTAAAAGACAATTCTAGGTTTTTCTAAACATTTCCTTTTATACCTAACTTGGGTGTGTGTTTAGTTTTTGATGAAATAAAATACTATAGTTGATGTAATGGGTTTTTTTTGTCAAATGCGTACAAACCTGTTTTAATTTTGCTTTGTCTTTTAACAGGCAAAGAAACTGAAAATTGAAATAATTCAACTTAAGGACAAATTGGAGGAACTTGGAGGCAGAGCAGATTTGTGTCAGGTGTTTATTGAATTGATCATTTTCTTAGATTTATGTGAAATAAAGTAGGTTGGTCAGCATTTTCATTTCTAACCTTGGTTTGCAAAAGGAATGGCTTATCTTTTTGATTTGATAAAAAAACAACTTCAAGTGTAACTAACAGTCTTTTTAATTAAAAAGAAATCCCTCTTTTTGTATTTTCACAGATTTTACAAGAAGAGATCAAAGCCCATCTTAACAAAATTGAAACCCTCTCAACAGAAAATAAAATGAAGGCCGAGATGATCGACAAGCTTAAAACAGAAGGTAAGCTAGAAATAAATGCTCATAATTTAAAAACCCAAAAAACTCATTCTTTAAAGCTCAAATTACATTTTACAGATATTTGATGACTGAATATTCTTATTAGTTTGTTATCAAACTAATATATTGTTTTTTTTTTTTTTTTGCAGAAATCTAACATTTTTAGTATAAGATTGAGGCAGAAATAAATCCTGTTTTTGATTATTAATATTCACCATAATTTATAATTACTTGTTGCCACTTATCAAGCAGCTCTTTCATAATTTTTGAATGAAAATTGTGCAGGTTTTCAATAAAATCAAAACATTTTGCAGCACTTGAAAATAATCGGTCAGGTAAATATGGTAGAGGAGGTAAAACAGATTAACAAAAATATCAAACACTTACCTGCAATTATCTTGCTGTATGTAGCCTTGCATTATCATGGAGGACATTTTTTTCCTATTGATATCCGCAAGACACTTTTCAGTCCAATTTTTATGGACATCTTAAAATTCTTCTTTAAACATTATCATTTTAAAGAGTCTTTCAAATAATCTTAAGACACATTGTTTACTGTCAGAAATGTTTTACTTATTGTTGCATTAAATGAAGAAAAAAATCATAGAATCAAGCAAACTACTGATTAAACATTTGAACAAAATTTATGTAATAGTGCCTTCTACTTTAAATGATAAGATTTCTTTCTGTTGATAAATTATTTTATCTTAAGCAATATAAAGCAATGTTTCTTTTTCTCTTTTTCATATGCACATATTAATAGGTGAATTTGAAAATAATTATATATATTTTCAACAATTCTTTCAGAAAAAGAATGTTTATATCTTTCAGATTCCCATCTGAACAATAAGAGCAATGAAGATTTGTTCAGATTGCAGAATGAACTCAAAGAAAAAACGCAGGAATGTCAAGATTTGTGTGAGCAATTAAAAACTGTACAAACAGAATTGATGGAAGCCAAATCTCAAGTAAGTGATCTTTGATTGCAATCCTGCTCTAATGCAGAATTCTTAAAGTAATGTGATAATGATTGACAAACTGAATATCTAAATTGTTTTAAACTAATTCTCATGTCAAAAGCAAATCATAAAGAATTAGGTAGCTAAAGAATTCATTGAATTCCATCAAAGGAATTTATCCAGAGTGGTCTATGGAATATAAATTTTGGTATCATTTACATTGTACCTACTGTTAATTGAAAAGGTAAATGACAGTTAACACCTCTAGGTATATGTAAATAACTGAAGTATGATTCAATAATGTCTTGATCTGTTCAATGTTTACACTAGTTCTATTGGTATTTTCTAGATAAAGTTGTTTTGATTCTGCACTCACTGTTTAAATATCACAATAGAAAAAAGTATGTGTGTGTATGTATGTATGTATGTATGTATACATATATATATATATATATATATATATATATATATATATATTTTCTAAATATATGCTGTTAAATATAAGAGACAATGAATGTCTATGTTTAATCATGAGCTGTTCTAAACGCCGTATTTTTGCTTTAATTTCAGTTGAAAATAAAGCAAAAATACGGCATTTAGAACGGCTCATGATTAAACATAATAGACATTCATTGTCTCTTATATTTAACAGCATATGTTTAGAAAATTACTTGCTGCCTCAATACACTAAATTCAAGTTACATGATGCTGCAGCATTAAATGGTCCTAACACCAAGAAATTTCAATGGAACCTCATTAATCGTCAAATGCACACAGCCAAACAGGAATTACAACTAATCAACACTGAAATTGTACATATTAAAGGAATCTTACAGTCTTCTACTACAAGTGAAAAATTCAAGGAAATATTGGATTTATTATACAATACAACACAAAAGGAACATGAATCCCATAAACAAGTCATCCAAAAAAAGCTAAACAAATTATATAAAGGAAAAATACTTTTACCAAACATCAATGACAACTTCATTAACCTATCGGATTACCAACTTACTCCAGATGAAATAGAATTCCTTAATCTCGGACCAGATTTTCATGTCACACAGAAACCTAATTCAATGTTTAAACAAATGGAAATTGAAGTTTTATACCAACAAATACTTCAACTCGAACAAGACAACCATATTACTAGGTAGGCTTAAAAGAATTACTCAAAGCTGACTCAATCAAACACTGTTACCATAAAAATCCTAATGATATTATAAATACACCTCTCAAAAAAGCAGCCGCACATCTCAAAAATAATAAAAATATTGTTATCTGACGTGCCGATAAAACCAATACATTTGTTATTTTAAACGGACAGGAATATCACTCCAAATTACAGGCCATTCTGGACGATCACAATAAATTTAAAAAATTAACTAGTAATACCACCACCCAACTTAAAAAACATTAATAAACTTATTTCTGCAAACAATGCTGAAATAGGATCCTATAAACTTCAAAAGATTATAGGTGACTATCAGCCCGGCTACCTTTATGGAAATGTAAAAATCCATAAAAAAGATCATCCCCTCCGACCTATCATTTCTCAAATACCCACACCAATATATAACCTTTCCAAAACACTTAACAAACTAATTACTCCCTATCTTCCTGGTAAATATAGTATTAATTCCACGGACAAATTTTTACAGATTCTCCATTCCGTAAAACCTAAGAATCAAATAATTGCATCTTTGGATGTCCAAAACTTATTCACAAATGTTCCAGTCCAGGAAACAATTGACATTATTATCCGTGATGTATACAATCATGCTACTCTCCCATCAATCAATATTAAACCCACTATATTAAAAAACTATTATTAGCATGCACCACACAAGTACCCTTTCACGATCCCTTAGGCAATATTTATACACAAATAGATGGCATTGCGATGGGATCTCCTTTAGGTCCCCTCTTTTCTAATTATTATATGGCAAATCTAGAAAATAAAATAATTAATGACAACAATAAACCCTCTATATATGTAAGATACATAGATGACATCTTTGTTTTAGTAAGAATATCGATCAAATTACATATCTTAAAAACAAATTTGGAAAGTCACTCCATCTTCAAATTTACAATTAGGAACTTAATATTAATAATAAAATCCCATTCCTTGATATATTCATTGATTCTAGCACACATAAATTTACTACTTCTCTATATAGGAAACCAATTAGCATAAATTTGTGTCTTCTTAATTATAATAGTGAATGCCCCCAACGATATAAGTTAGCTGTTATAAAAAACTTACTTCAACGCACACAAATGATATCTTCTTCCAAATCTATATTTTATAAAGAATTACACAACATTAAGCAAACACTAGTCAATAATGGATTTCCTAACTCCATTATTGATCAACAAATTAAAATGTATCTCAACAAAATTAACAATAGCTCTAACAATAATGATAATATTAATAATAATGGTTTACATCAAAATAAACATAACACTATTAACTTATACTATTGCAACCAAATACATAATTATAAACAAGATGAAAAAAAACTCTCAAAAACATAATACGTAGAAATGTTAAACCAGTGGAAAGTAATAATCAAATTAAACTCATTATATATTATAAAAAATTTAAAACAATTGACCTCATAGTCTATAATAACCCAACAAGAACTAAACTAAATTCTCTACAAAAAACCAATGTAGTGTACCAATTTACATGCCCATTCAGAGATTGCATCTCTGATACTAATAAAAAACCCAGTACATATATATGCGTTGTGGTACAGTGGATATCAGCTCGGAACAAGAAACCGGGGAGCCAAGTTGGAATTCCAGTTGAATCCATTGTAGTCACTTACGCGCAAATACCCTTGGGAAAGGTATTAATCCGTCTCTTCCTTCCAGTTATGGGTTAAATAGCAGGACAGATTGGGTTCTATAGCCTTGGTCGGCAACCAGTCTACCGCAGAAAACAATGGCAACCTACTGCAGGATAATCTTCTGCCCTTTCGAGACATGATCACCCAAGCGTGCATCACGTATGGCACTTAACTGACTGACATATATTGGTTTTACTACAACCATGCTCTCCCGTAGACTTACATGTCATCTTTCTGATCAGAGTACTATTAAACAACATTTCTCTGAAAAACATAAACATGTAGGTAATATCAGACAGATTTTGGTCAACAATACGGTGATCCTTACTCATACACACAGTAAGAGGAACCTGCAGATATTGGAGGCCATGTACATCAAATCTAAACAACCAACACTCAATAAAATCAACTTTAAATCCGGAAATAACATATTACATTGCATTTGACTACATGGTTTTGTTGTCATTTCGCGTTATCCTGCAGTGTGACGTCATAAAACCGCATCGCAAACTTAAGAACTGCGTTTATTATTTTTGGTAACTATTGCCGTTGCCAAGCGGAGTTTTATGTCAACACAAAATAAAATCGGTGATGGTGGATGTTATAATATTTCAACCTCTCTGAAGATGGCTCATGTGAGCTGAAAGCTTAGAAGCAAATCAATAAATAATTATCCAAATGTTGGAGAATTTTTGTCTTTATTTTCAACTGAAATTAAAGCCAAAATACGACGTTTAGAACGGCTCATGATTAAACATAATAGACATTCATTGTTCCTTATATTTAACAGCATATGTTTAGAAAATTACTTGCTGCCTCGATACACTATATATATATATATATATATATATATAAGGTAACGTTGGAGTCAACACTCAGCAACGAGTCTTTCATGCTTATAAGTAATCATATATATATAATGTATGTATGTGTGTGTGTGTGTGTGTATATATAATGGGATATTTTTGACTTATTACCATTTTTTTCAAGTTTTATTTAAAAACAAATTTTTTGACAAGAAAATAGAAATTGATAATATTGCCAAACTTTCTGTTGTATTTGCACTAAAAAAAATATTGTAGAAAATTGAATTAACTGAAAGTGTGGAGAGATTGGAAACAAAATTTAATTTGTGTGCGATGAATGTTTCCTCTTTGTTAAGGTGACTTAGGTTGCTTACTTTATATTTGCTTTCTTTTTTCTATAAATACCAAGAATTTGGTTTGTTCAGAATATTTTATTTTCTCAATCACATTTCAGATAATAACTGAAGAGGAGAATGCAATGTAGACATCAGATCAATACATTTTATTTAAAGAATGACATTAAAATTTTATTCCATTCTTGCATTCAAAAAATTATTTACATTTTTAAGCAAATATGAAAAATACCATAATTTCAGAACAAAATTATAGGAATTTATTATTTAAATCTTAAAAAATTAAAAATATTCTTTAAATTAATTTCAAGTCTATTTTGTAGTAATATCTTTAGGTATGACAGTGAAATATCCACTTCCTTTTGAGAAAATAGATTATACTGAATCTTTCAAAATATACTAGACAACTATAAATTATTTAAACTGATTTATATTTTAATGTTTCATTTTAAGTTTAAATTTGAATCAGTAAGAGAAAAATATCTTTTTTATGCATTTTAGATGACCCTTAAAAGTTTTCAATAAGTATTTTAGAAAGAAAGATTTCTTCAAATTTTCTACCAGTTTGCATTGAAGCTTCATTTTTCCATTAAAATTTACAGAAAGATTTTCTATTGAATCAAAATCATTTTAATTTGAGAAAATAGAATGTTTCAAATTTATTGAAAAATTTGAATATCATGTAAAATTGTATAAATTTTTGAAACCAACAAATGTTTCAGTTGTCTGAAAAGCCAAATGAAGAACATGATTTGAAGTTGAAAGAATTTGAAGAAAGAATGGAAAAAACAAGACTAGCCAAATTGGAAGCAGAATTGGAAATGAAACCAGGTTAGTTGATCCTGTTAAGATTTTATGCTTGTGCGTGTGTGTCATGTCTTTCTATACACTCATGGGAATTCAAAAGTGCAACAGCCAGAATGTGTTTTAATTTCTGCAATTATTAACATACAGGTAAAATCGTTGGATTATATTAAATGATGAAATATGAAGATAAGGCACAAATCTCAAAGTAAGACATATTCAACATTCCTCAGGCCCCACTTACACTATCCTCATTGGGTATTAATCCTAACTTGCACAGATTGTAAATAAACTGCTGCAATACATTATTCTATGTTTTTCACCTGTTCACGCAATACAAGAGTAAACAGATTCATGAGTATTGTTCCATACACTTGTGGCGGTTATATTCGATTCGGAAGTTGTTGAATCATGTGAATGTTCTGTTAGAAAGGCACATTATCTTTAGCAAAAATGACGATAGAAATGGTTGTGTTATGAACATGGTTCAACTATGAAGGGTGAATAAGTATTGCAATGTCATGATGCCAGTGGTTGAACAGGCAAATTCACAGTGGACATGTATGAGAGAGAGATGTCTTTCAGGCACAAATGACCAGGACCTGTTCTTGTCACTTGATGCTACAGAATTCCATCCAGTTCTCTAGATGATCCTCTTGTGAAACTCCTGGATGTGCACGCAAAGGTGTTGTAATGTTTATTGAAAATCTGACTATTAAACCAATCCTAATGCATTACACCCAACACGAGTGGCACTATTTGGCAATTAACATCTAACCTTTTAGTCCAACCATTATCAAATCACATTCATATATCTCTGGTAAGACAGTTTTGCACTCTTTCACGAAACGACACATTATTGCAGCATGTTTCACTATGTACAACTTGGAAATATCCATACAAGTGCACTCTCTATATCATAGGCATGACCAACTAAAATATGTTTAGCCAAGAAATATTAGCTATTGCTTAAAATGCCAAGATTTCTGTCAATTAAAAAATATTTTATTGAAAAGTTAATTTAATTTTTACTTAACAACACAAACCAAAAACAATTTTATTCACAAAATGTATTTTTATAATATTAGTGGCTTGGATTAGTGAGTATGAGTCAAATGGTGTCAACTTGGGTGAGGTGATGTTTGTATTATCGGCTTATGACAGACATGTGACAGCTGTGAAGTGAATGACTTGAGTTTATATGACCTGGTCTGTAAATTTTTTTTTTTTTTTTAACAGAACAATCATTACCTTTAAAATTTTCATTGGGAAAAATATTAAACAGGAAAGTTTATCTTCAAAATAGAAAAGAAAATGTTATGCATAAATTAGAGCAATCAGAAAAGGGAGTTCGACATACAACAGATACAAGATTTTGGTTTGCATGCAGTTATGAGAAAGCACTTTCTATTCAGATTAATCTAAAATAAATCCTTATTTGAAGTATATATTCGGGTTACAATTTGAAATTGTCTTCTCTAAAATAAAGCATTTTATAATTGTTAATAAATTTTGTCTCTAAAATTGCATGATGCATTTATCTAAATTCCACTTATGACATTTCTATCTAGAAATTGTTGAAGTAATGTGGGAGATATACATGTTTTTTTCTTTCAATGAGTGTCTTAACTACAGACTGCAAGTGAGACTGGCTGCCAACTGAAAAGTGAAGGAAATGATTGAGACGTTTTTTTTTTGTTTGTTTTGCACTATTTTAAATATAATGGGAGACATTTGTGTATGTACATGTGTAATATTTGAAGAGTATATGCTTCTAAAAATAAATTATCAAATTGACATAGAAACACAAAATGTCTCAAGAGTTTTTGTTCATGCAGTGGCTTTTTAAAAATTTCAGAGCAAAGCTTATGTATATTTATACATTAGAATCTTTTATTTTTTCTTTTAGTATTTTTCAAAGATAACCATAATACACAATTGAAAAACCAGATCAAATTAAATGTAATTTCTAGTTAAATTTGGGTGTAGCTAGTCTATTACAAGATAGGAAGAGTTTTGACAATGTCTATCCAAGAGCAAAATGTATGCAGGTCAAAGTTGCTATTTTCGTTTATCAGTGTATATTAAAAAAAAAAAAAATAGCATACAAAAAATCCCATTTATTTAATTTTCTAAAAAACTTTTTTAATTCTGTTTCTTACTAAATATTAGTAAGACGTGCAGTGGATGTCAACTCGGAACATATCGGGGAGCCGGGTTTAAATTCCAGTTGAATTCACTTACGCACAAATACCCTTTGGAAAGGTATTAATCCGTCTCTTCCCTCCTCTCATAGGTTAAATAATAGGACAGATTGGGTTTTATATCCTTGGTTGGCAGCCAGTCTACCACAGAAAGCAATGGCAACCTACTGCAGGATAATCTTCTGCCCAGTCAGTCTTTAAAGACATGATCACCCAAAGCGTGTATCATGTATGTCACTCAACTGACTAAATATTAACTTTACTTAGCCTAGCATTTGCCCATTGATTTACAAGTTTCAGCCGTGCTTGTTATAACATGGATGATATTCTTCATTTGCATTCAACTGATCCTCCTATTCCTGACAGGCAGCTTTTGAGATTTGAAAAAAAAAAAAAAAAAATCACATCACTTGAGTGGCAGTCAAGAGCAAGGGACAATTTACTCTCCCGACTATTTTCTTAATACTCACCTTACATAAACATAGCTTGAATTGCTGATGGACAAAAAATGAAATTTTAAGTCAAATGTGTTAGAAAGGATTAAAAAAATAAAATTTGATCTTTCCTTTTAATAATAGCATGATATGCTTTGGGGGTGGGTGGCAATTGAGTGGAGCTACCTAATTCAGTTTCTTGTTCAACTACAACCTCGATCTGATAGATGATAAAATAAAATTGCGTTTTTTTTGTTTTTGTTTTTTTCTTTCTTTCAAATGTTCGGTTTTTTTTTTTTTTTACTTTTTGGGCAGCAGAAACATTTTGGCTCCACTCTGGAAGCGTTAATTAAACGAATGCTTACAAAACATTTTGGCTCCACTCTGGAAGCGTTAATTAAACGAATGCTTACACTGACCGGGAACAATAAAAGCAAGACCAGAGTTCGATATCATTGTAGGTCATTTTAAGTAACTTGTGAATCTTCAATGGCACACTTTTTGGTTGTAAAAGTTGGGTTGGGTTTTTCTATATTTGAAGGGACACATTTCATTGTGAGATTTTTAATCATTTGTAGGCGAGTAAAGCGATAAATAAAGCAAGACGATTAACAAAGGCTGCTGACAAGCATAGATTAGGTGTGTATTCAGATGCCTTGAATATTGGTATAAGAGGGTGGGTACTGAAATTCAAACCCACTCAGACATTGTACAAGGAACAGTCTTTAAAATGAAAGCAATTCTATTTGGTTTTGTCTTTATTTAAATCAGAAATCAGCATGGTGTCAATGAATCCCACAGAAGATTTAACTGAACTAACTCAACAACTGAAGAAAGCATTGGACGAGAAAGATTCTCACAAATCAGTGGTGAGTATATCAAACAGCTGGGAGTGGGGACTGCTTATTTCCAAATTTAGAAATCTTCCATAATAGACAAACACCTAAATCATAAATATGACTAATCTTCATGTATTTTTAACAGGCAAAGAAATTGAAAATTGAGAAAATTGAACTTAAAGAATCTTTGGAAGATCTTGAAGGCAAAGCAAAATTGTGCAAGGTAAATATGACGTGATAAGTTAGAAGCCATTATTTACTTTCCTATTTAATTCAAACTACATTTTTAATTTGAATGTATTTTTGTTGAAGGTTTTACAAGAAGAGATCCAAAATCACCTGACAAGAATTGAAATTCTTTCTTCCGAGAATACAAATAAGAATGAAATAATCGCTAAACTTGAAGCTGATGTGCAGGAGAAACAAGGTAAAAAAGAGAATGGGAATGATTCATTTTCTTGCATTTGGATTAACTTTTTCTGGGTTACACACACAAAAAAAAAAATTCTTTTCCTCTCCTGCTCAGTTAACTTTGCACTCTTGTTTTTAAATGAAGGAATATTTTGCAAGTCTTGTGGCATAAATAAGCTGTTCTATTTAAATATACATTTGTAGATTTATTTAGTGATTAATGAAGCACATCTAAACCTTGCCACTATTGGCAAGAATTTAAAATTCTAATTTTACTAGCATTGTCAACAAAAACCCTAATTGCAGAATGTATCCACATGTTGGAAAGAAGAACATTTTGTGATTTGAAAACACAGGAAGTGGAAAGTCTCCAACAGCAGCTGTCCAAGCAGAATATGAATCTTATGTGGGTGCAGTCAGATTACCAAGTGAAGAAAGCACAGTTTGAAAAGATGTGAGTTTAAAAATATCTTCTTATCCTTGGTTGAGTTTTATGTCAAGGTGCATCATTCTCCCAAGCACTTTTTTTTTCCCTCCCACAGGAAGAAATCTTATGAAGAAACCAATGATATTCTTCATGAAAAGATCAAATCTCTGAAAGAAGACTTACGCCTTCTGCAAGCAGAAAAAGATGAGACAACAGGTAAGTTTAAGACCAACTCCTTGTTATATATGCCTACTTAAACAAATGAATTTAAGATGCAATTACAAAAGGAAGGAAGGAAAGAAAGAAAAATTCTTTATATCTGCAGTTAAAGTTCCTAAAAAGACCCGATCATCCCTCCCAGAGAATGCAGCAGTGCAGTCACAGGGCTTCATCGATCATATGGCATTTGTTACACTGGAAGCAGAAAATGGAAAACTGAATCGAAAAATTGAGAGTCTTAAACAAAAACTTAGTAATTCTCTAAAAAACCATGAAGAGCTAAAACAGGAGCTGCAGGCATTCAAGTAAGTGTTAATTGTTTTATTTTGTAATTGTGATTGTTTTCAAATCAAGTAAGTGTTAATTGTTTTATTTTGTAATTGTGATTGTTTTCAAACTTACGCAAATTAAAGTTTTGTTTTCGTTTTTTAAGAGAAAAAACTGAAAAAGAAAACACTCCAAGCAAACGAAAAAAGGCCGAGAAATCTACCAATACTGAAATCCACAAATTGTTAGGTGAGTTCTTTTCTAAATTTATATGGTCATAGCACATCCATAATAGGGTCATGACATACAGGTCACTAAATTTTATTTTTATCTTCCAGAAGTTAATACCCCAATTCGAAGCAAACTCCCTGACACACATTCTCCAAGCAGAATAAAACCCCAACAATTACAGCAATCAAAAGAAAAAGATGAATGCAGAAACCAGTGACCATGTATGAATAAATGAGGGTTTTTTTTTTTTTTTGTATAAATTCAATTTTCAGTCATCATATTTCTGTATATATTATCTTAATAAATTCACTTTTTAAATTTTGCAAGGGGTGGTTTCTTTTCTAATTTGTCCTTTGTGAGAGGTACTTAAAAATATAACAAACTGGAAAGTTTTTTTTTTATTTATTTTATTCAAATTTATACATAAATAGAAACCTTTTACCTACACTTTCTCTGCACCTGGCCCATGGAGACTGAAAATGATGGCATACAATTAATACACTCAAACATATACACTGAGTACCCCCTGTAGCCTGAAAAGGGGTAACCAATTAACTTGCACACAGCAAACAAGCTTTTTTTTTTTTTTTTTTTTTTGACAAAATGTTATAACCAAGCCCACACTAAATTTTTATTTACAGTTACAACCTAAAGTTGAAGATGCAAAAATTATTTAAAAAAAAAACAAGAAACTACAACGGTTACTAAAAATGCAATGGATTAAGATATTGACAGCAGAAAGTGTTTAACAGTGCCTGATTGGACTGCAGCTTTGGCTTTTTTTTTCCTTTTTCCTCTCAGCCCTAGAGCAGAAGACTAAATGAAAATTATGAAGAGTCAGCAATCACCCCCCCCCCTTTTAATTAAAGATTTCATAAAACAACAAGTACATACATCTTAAAAGCAGGACTAATGCATAGAGATCAGTTGCAGATGGTATTGTAATCCAAAGTTAAGATTCATCAATATTGGCTAAATAAAAATACATACACTTAAGTTCCTATTCACTAAAGAGATGCTTCTTACAGCATTTTAAGCACTTATATTAAGGAGATATATATATTTTTAGTGGAATAAAAAGGGGAGGGGTGTAACATTCCTATCACCAATAGGTAGAAGTATGCTTATTGCATAAATTTGAGACAGTGATTTAAGTTAGCCTAACCGCTAACAAACTAGGATATCTTCCAGATATCAAGTTCTAGAAACCTTAACTAATTGAATCCACTTCTGTTGTGGACAACTTGATACAGTCTAGAAATTAAAATGCCTCCTCACAACAGACAGCTGAGAAATACAAATACACAGGCTGCTAGTTTGGATTTCTGGAATTAAAAAAGATTTTAAAATAAAGACAGCTTTGCTTGCTCAATCAAAAGAATACAGAAACTGCAGACGCTTTCATGACAAGCACACACACTGACCAAAAAGGGGAGGAAGGGAAAAGAGAAAAGCCATCCAATCCAAAGTTTGATCTTTAAAAAAAATTCCTTCAAAATAGAAAATAGGCCAGCAGTCTTGCCATAGCATCTACCAGTTGTCCGGTGGGAGGAGAAAGAAAGAATGGCATGGCAGATAAAAAGGTCAAGTATCTCTTAGAGACTTTCTTTAATACAATAGAAATCCTCCAAGTAAAGAGTGCTCAGTAAGGCTGGTACCAAAGCGACCTCCGGAAGCGACTGAAACAAAATGAAAAATGAGATTAAAATAAATCAAAATTAGGCTAAACCAAGAAATTTCAATTAATTCAAGATTAATCAAATCAATAAAGGCATTATGTTGATTAGCAGCCAAATACATTAATTGCTACCAGCACAAATTGCTTAAAAACACACACACACATATATATATATATATATATATATATATATACATACAAGCAAGCAAAGTGATTTGTAGCAAGTGACATGTGCCAATTGAAATATAGTGCAATTAATCCAAAGGTATTATTACAAAATCTTGAAATCAGCTTTGTCAGGAAGTTATAGTGGGACTTTGCTACTAAACATTCATGAGGGAAATGAAAAAACAAATAATGAAATGCATCCAGTCATCTAATTAGTCAGATGTTAAGTTAAAAAAAAAAAAAAAAAAAAAATTTTTTTTTCAAATGACCTGGTACAATTTTTTTGATAAACCAAGAGCATGATTTACAAGCTTTGAAGAGGGAGGGCAGGGGATATCAAATAAAAAAAAATTAAAAAAAGGGGATGAAAGTGAAGAAAGCAGTAAACTGCATGGATTACATGGGAAAATAAAAACAAAAAACAAAACATTAAAACAAACAAGTTAGTAGAAAATTATGCCAAAGCCATTCACCTGGATGCTGTGGGTGCCTTGGAAACAAAATGAAAGTTGCCATAAACTGTGGAGACTCACATGGTACAATCCTGCCTGATGCTTCACTTTGAAAGATGATGTATGCATAATCTTTATCTGAAGAAGACCCAAACAACAAAGTGTCAATGGCAATTTCAAAAATATTACAAATCTTTAACCGATTGAAATGACACCAGGCTATGAGAGACATTACACTTAGAGATCATGTCACATGAAAAGAAATAGAAAAAGGAGAGGGGGGAAAAAAATAAAAAAATAAAAATAAATAATGATTAACAAAAAAAAAAAAAAAAAAAAAAAAAAAAAAAAAGCACAAACATTATTAGTGAATATTTTTGAAATCTTTGACAATGTTGTTTGGGTCTCACTAGTTCATTTGTAAGTTCAACACCTTTGATGTCATCCAAAAGAGGATGTTCAGAAAATAGAAAAGTGGAAACTAGGGCCTACATACTAATTATTTTTATGGGAATTCCCCCTCTCTCCACTTACAGTTAAAACAAAAATTTAAAGTTGCAATAGAACAAAACTTAATTTTATTCAGACATGAAACAAAAGAGTGAATAGTTTTGAATTAAAAATTCAGAATAATGAAAACTACAAAAGTGAGAAACATCTAAGGGGTTGGATGTTACTAGCCCAAAAGCTAATACACAACCAAAGTAGGAGTGATTTTTCTTTAATAGGCATTATAACAATTATACTAGTGGTGTTTATCAGTCATGTTTTCTAGTGGTGTTTATCAGTCATGTTTTATCTTTCACAAGAAAGAGTGTTGACAACCATATGTATTATGTAACAGCTGAGTTTTTCTAACAGATCAATTATTTATTTAAAAGACCAGAAAAAAAAAAAAATTCAGGATGTGAGGATTAAAAGTTGGTCCTTTAGAAAAAAGGAAGCCAAACGTTAGTGGCAGGGTAATGGGAAAGAAATTGAAATCTAAAATGTGGCCAGTCAACTTAGACAGGAATTTATATTTATCTGTACATGATAAAGTAGCAGGCAATTTCAAATGGTATTTGGGAGAAGGGAGAAAAGTGAAATGCCCACATCTGAATCAATGAGACCATTGAATGCATTTCTGTATTTGCTGATAGTTCAATAACAAAACTGGACAAATAGTGACAACATACAGTGAAGAACCAACCTATTAGTTACACAAATTTAATTTCAAATAGTGTGACCCACTTAACTAAAAAGTTTTCATTTACAAAACTGGAGAAATAGAACTATATAAAATTAACACAGAATAAAGTTAATTAGCATAAAAGTGTTAAAAAAATAAAAAGTAAATAAATTGATAAGTGATCAAAAGGAAAATTGAAGAATTAAAAGTTGTACATGAAAAGTAAAGCTAGCCATCCAGTGCATAGTGCCTCACCTGTATCTGGGCCTAGGTCTCGGTGCATACGGATAATATCCAGAGCCCATACCTCGGTAGTAGCCTCCACGTCTAGATCTTCCTCGTCCACGGTTGGTGGTGCTGATACCAGGCCTATTAGTTCTCTTCGACATGACCTTTTTTCATAAACCAGACAAAAAGATATTATCAAATGAACTTAAAAAAGAAGAAAAAATGAACAGAATCAAGGATTACTAGCATAGGAAAGAAGCTTACCCATTATTTCTGTCAAAGAAATCCAAAATTGTTTGTGGGCTGCAGTTCCAGTAAATAAGATCAAAGTAAAATATTTTCAGACATTTTTTTTGTCTGAGAAGGCAGAAATTTAGGTAAAAAAGTCACACACTTTACATTAATAAACCAGTGATAGCCTGAAAATTTTTTAAATTTATAACTATTTAAGTTTTTTTTTTTTCCTGTTTAACAAAAAGTGAGCCATCTGATATTTCCACAGCTACTCACCTGGGAACTGAAATAGAGTTTGCAAATCAAGGTAGCACTGATGCAGGAGGAGTTAATCGGCTTGTTCAGCCAAATACAAGCAGTATTAACATTTTTTTTAAAGCTATTTTTCCTTTCCAAGTATCTAAAATCTACTTTTTTTTTTTTAATTTTAAAAAGATAAAAAAACTAGAAATATGTAAATCTTATCGCCTTTTTTCATTTTTTTTTTTCCATCTAATTATTCAACTGAACTATCAACAAGACCTACAATTTAGGATATTTACATATTTACTGAAGAATAAGTCTTCATTTAATATAACTTGAAGGGCTGACTAAAGATTCTTATCAGTGAAATATTTAAACCATATAAAAAAAAAATATATATAAATAAATTAAAAAAAATGATATAAAATTTAAAAAAAAAATAAAAATAAAATAAAATTAAAAATAAAAGATAGTAAATCCCCTTTCAGCCCAGAAAGCACATGTGAATGAATACTTCCTGAGAGATTTTTCATAGACTATTTTTCAACGAAACTGCGCAAATATTGAATGAGTAGCAAAGTGAAAATAATATATGCAGAGAGACAAGTATATATTTGTCAGGGGAGTTTAGTTAAAGAGCAGCCAGTGACTGTATGTAATGGATCAGGGCATGTTCAGTCAGCCCAAGACACTACAATACCAGACACACACTGCCAGAACGACAAGAGGTCATGTCTGCAGAATTACAACTTGGGTTATGTTAAAACTAAGGCTTACCTTCAACTTGTGGGACTTCAGCGGCAGACATCCAACACCAATTCCACAATTTTACACAAGTAGCTGGTATTAGAAAATGCCCCATTTTTCGTCGCCATAAGTACATTTTTTTTTCTTTTTCAGATACTTTTTTTTAATCATTTTATTTTTTTGTTTTTTCTTTGCTTTTTTTCTAGTTTTTTTTTTCTAGGTATTTTTTTATCTTAATTTTTTTTTGAGCCATTCTCTTGAAAATTTTTTTTCTTTAGCATTTTTTTTTTCAAGTTAATTTCTTATGCCGGAGCAATCTCATGACACCAGTATTTCTCCTCTTGAAATGCAAGCCTCATCTGCAAGCCAACCTGTTCTAAACAAAATGGCCGAAAGATCAAATACTGACAGGAAAGCTTACAAAAAATGAAAAAATAGAATTTTTATTTTTTTTATGTATTTATTATTGTTATTATTTTTTTTTTTTTTTAAATGATCTGTCGGCACAAGCTATTTACAAAGACTAACATCAAAATATGAGCAATTAGGCAGAATTTGAGTAGTAATACAAATATAAAATTACATACCCGAGATTATGGATTGTAAAATAAATATGTTCAAACCAGCTAATAGAATAAGCAATATTACAATACACTAAAAAAATGAAATACCTGTGGTCAATTTTGTTTTTTCTTCCCCCTCCTTGTAGAACAAAACTGACACACTATCACTGCCAAGAGACAATAAGAAGCAGTGAAACCAACCACACATAGGCAATTACTTCATTTTTAAAGCATATTGCAGTTTTGGTTTAACAGCCTTAGATCACCTCCACAATCTCTTTTCTTTAAAAACATGCCCTAAAAACTAGCTGCCCTTGACTTGGGCTATTTGAGAATGCTCTAACACCCAGCTGCATTGAAGCAGGCACACAATTCTACACACTCACTGTTTTTATTCTTAACAATAAGCTGCTCAAAACACTTTTTGAACTTGACTAAATTAGACAACACTCCTGCGTTCTTCCCTTATCTACCTTTTAAAAGTAATTTCTTCAGTCATGTCTGACTAGCAACTAACAGCTCTAATATCCCACTTACCTTAATCTGTCGCCCTCTAAAGAGAGATTCATCAAGTGCCATTGCTGTACCAACAGAATCTTTATCAGCAAATTCCACATAGGCAAACCTAGGAAAGAGAGCAAGTAAAAAAAAAAAAAAGTCTGTATAACTTGGCTAAATTCCACAACTGATGAGCTTGAAATCAGCAAATTTTTTTCTTTTTTGTAAAATTTTATAATCATTTATGAGTATCATTTAATCTGAACATAGGACACCTATTAAAAAGGTCTTTAGTCTATAATCCTTACAATCTTTAAACGTTGTACGGGAGGAGAGGGTAGACAGAGAAATAACCAAAATAATTTCATAAAATCATTAAGATAAAAGATCAAGTAACCTTTAAGGTTTATAGAACTCTGAAAGTTTTGGTAAAAAATTTTTTAGTGAAAAACACTTAGAAATACTTTCAGAGATGGATTAAATCATTTTTAATTTTTCGAAAATCTTTCAAAATTATTTTTTAATTTTTAGCAGCTCACAATTCATACCATCAGAATTTAAAAATGTTAACATGAACAAGTCAATTTTTTTTGTAAATATTGACGTCAAAAGAGGGACCTCTCAGGAAATAAGAGGTACCCATAACATATTTAAAATGCTAGTAATTTAACAAGCATTTGCATAATTTAACTAAAATTTTTAAGAAAGACTAACTGCTTAAAATATTGTAGTAAGCAAAAGGAAAAAAAAAAAAAAAGCATGTCTACTCAGCATTTATCAAATAACTTTTAAGTTCAATCAGAAAAACTATTTTAAGTAATATTTGTTTCAATAAAAATTAACTAAATTTTAAACTAGCTTTCCTGCATTTCAGAAAAGTATATATATTATTCAAAAAGAAATTGTATTGTCAGATTTGAATTTTATAGATTTTACCGATAAGGAGAAAGACCCCAATCTAAATTTGAAGGAAATATATACTTCTTTTATTTGGAATATTGAACTTTATTAGCTTGGAATTAAAACTTTTCATATTTTAAAATTAAAATTAACAGGTACTGAAAGCATTTTTTTTTCTTAAGCAACCAAATATTACAAAAGCATATATATATATATATATATATATATATATACACACACACACATATACTTACCCTTTTGGGTGTCCTGTATATTTGTCACAAAGGATGGTAACTCTATTCACTGAACCACATCCATGAAAGTGTTGTTCAAGTTCTTCTGCAGTGGCACCATAATCAACCTTGTACAGAAACCAAATTAAAATAAAATATAGAAAGAGGGAGGGGAGAAAAGTTTTCAGCTAAAATGAATGAAAGCAGCTGGTATTAGGAAATATCTTATATGATGAGAACTGAGAACAAGTGCAGAGAGTTTGTAAAAAATATATCCAGTCAATGAAAAAATATCAACAGTAACAAGCCAAGTCTTGTAGTTGCTACTATCCTCTTAAAATTATGACGTAATGGTTAATTCAGATAATGCATAGTTATTACTTAATGCATACCTATTAATTAGTATTTAATTAAAAATGTTAAGCGAGAGAGTGGAGTAAGGTAGGTTCAAGTCAAGAGGATAATTGTTTTATTGGTCAATTAGTTTGGGGAGGTATCTTTTCTATAAGAGCAAACAGCTAAATTAAGATTACATTTCCATTAGGAAGGTAAAGCAAAGAAAAATTTATTTTCATCTAAAACTGTCACAATACTCAAAATGTAATAAAACTAGGTACCTCAAGTAATTTGTTGAAAACACACACACTATGATAGAAAAAGACCCCCAACTAAATAAAAAGTTTTATCAAAACCTTTATTTTCAGGGATTTTGGGGGGGGGGGGGGGGAAATGCTCAAATATAGGAAATCTTCAGATCTTTTTGTGGTATAAAACATTTAGAAATTCTTTCAAAATTCAAAAAATTGTCTATATTTGGGATGAGGTAATATTTACATTGTTTTAACTATTGTCCTTATATTTATTGCAATGTTTACATTTCAGTCAATATACATTCCAACCTTCTTCAGGTGCTAAGAATTTTGACCAAAGCCCCTTTTCTCATTCCATGCGAGATGCTACTTCTGGTAATCATGTAGTTATCTCCATTTAACTTATTTGTTCACTTCTGTACTGTAACCTGAACTTACAACTCTTTGGGTCAAGTCACTGGAACTAATCAAAGCCTATATCCACTGGGGCATGTGTCCTAAAGGATATAAACAAACACACAAACAACATTTATCAAAAATAAAAAAAATGTAATAAAACCAAGAAAAATTTTCAATTGCTTTTATAAATAAAAGCAAAGGACACTTGTCAAGAAATTTTTTTATTCTGATGATTTTCAATAACTGGGGATGTATTGTTTTACCAAACAAAGATTTAAATTCTCCAAAGATTTCTGCATGTAACTGATATAAACATTAAGTATAAAAATTAATTTCTTAAAATTAATGTGGGGGGGGGGGGGGGGGAGAAGAAGAAAAATCCAAAATTTGTGACATGAAAATTAGTTTGAAATTTCCAAGAATCTTTTTTAAATTATTTTAACTAAAAGTTAGTCTAAGTTTTAAATCTTAAAATTATGCTCAATTTCATTCATTTAGAGGACATCAAGTAAAAACTATATTTACTAATCAAATAAAGTTTAGTACAAATCAAACACCAATATTTTCAAAAACATTTTCAATTCTTTGTATTTTTTTTTAAATAGTTATTCAAACATCAGAAAATACAAGCAAATGACTAAAGTGGGTAAATGGTTTCTATTTTATGCATATGTTGTTTCTTTTTGTTATGTTTTTTTTTTTTTAAATCATATCACCCCGAGCAAAGCAGTAATGCCACTGATGTGCAGGGGGCTACATAGGAGTGAAAAGATTGGAAAAGAGAAAGCCAGAAACCACATCCTAAACAGGAACAAGGGATGAGCTTCTTCACCTGTTCAATAGCCGAGGGTGGAATGTGAACCGGGCGATAGTTTAGTCTATTCACTACAGTAGGGTCAGTTAGGCAGTCTGTGAGAAAGTGCATATTTCACTACCAGAAATTCGGAAACCACTTGGCATTCATGCTGGAAGCTCCAATAAAAACATTTCAGAGTGTTTGCGTGTCAATGTGAGGACGGTGCAGAGGATTCGGAAACAGTTGAATGAATCTAATGACATGATCATTAGTGATGGTGACATTATGTCTCACTTCATCTTTCCACAGGGCCTCAAATTCAACACTGAGGCCTACATCAAATGTCTTAAGGTGGTAGTGCGACCCTGTGTCAAGAGGGTGGCTGATGGGAAACTATATCTGGCAACAGGACTCTGCACCATGCCACACAAACAGGACAACCCTGTCATGGCTGTCAAACAATTTCTGCAACCACATCATCCCTTTAAATCTGGTTACCTAACCCCGAGACTGCAATCCCCCTTGATTATGTGTGGGACAAAGTTGAACACTATAGTAAATTTAAAACACTAAATTTTTAAGGCTACTGAATACTTCAAAATTATACATACAGTAGATTTTTTTTTTTTTTTAAATGGCCAAATCAGCAGAAACATCCCTTCCTCAAACTGACAAACAGGCTTAAACAGCTACCAGCATGTAAAAAAGTTTAGAAAAAAACTATTTTCAGTCAATTTAAATAAGTTTTGAAATAAAGCAAAGTATTTTGTTTAGGATGTGCGTTGTGGTGCAGTGGATATTGGCTCGGAACGAGAAATCGGGGAACCGAGTTCGAATTCCAGTGGAATTCCTTGCATTCACTTACGCGCAAATACCCTTGGGAAAGGTATTAATCTGTCTCTTCCCTCCAGTAATGGGTTAAATAACAGGACAGATTTGGTTCTATAGCCTTGGTCGGCAACCAGTCTACCACAGAAAGCAATGGCAACCTACTGTGGGATAATCTTCTGCCCAGTCAGTCATGTCTCTTTCGAGACATGATCGCCCAAGCATGTATCACGTATGGCACTTAACTGACTGCTTTTGTTTATCAGAGAAAATGAATTTAATCTACCAGCTTGAAATCAGAACTAAAATAAAAGCTTGAAAGACTTCATTTTTAAAAATTCAATTTAATTTTTTT
The DNA here is from genome assembly GCA_037127315.1 of Ascarosepion bandense. NCBI lineage: Eukaryota > Metazoa > Mollusca > Cephalopoda > Sepiida > Sepiidae > Ascarosepion > Ascarosepion bandense. The sequence continues at coordinate 4,048,522 of JBBBDQ010000571.1, forward strand.
TTTTTTTAATCATATCACCCCAAACAAAGCGGTAATGCCACTGATGTGCAGGGGGTTACGTAAGAGTGAAAAGATTGGAAAAGAGAAAGCCGGAAATCACATCCTAAACAAGGAATGAGCCTCTTCACCTGGGCAATAGGTTAGTCTATCTACTCCATCTTAGGTATCATGAATTAGTGGACATAACTAAATAAGAGTCAAGATTGACATTTTATCCTAAAGTTTAGAATTGAAAGCCACATTTGACAAATGTGAAATTAAATAGGCATGAAAAACTGGGAACTAGGGGAGGAGGTGTTTGAACTTTTCTATTTAGTGCATGGAGTGTCCTAAAATAGTTACGTTACTTGGACAATTGCAATATTTAAGCTGTTCACAAAAGAAAAATATGCAAATGCATAACTATCAGAAACAGATTTGATAGAGGCAGAGTTTCTGGTCAGTTCTAGGGCCACACAGCTTTAACAATTTGAAATCCAAATTGATTTAGAGACTTGTACCTTAAAATAAATTGCTTGGTCAAAGGATAAAAAAAAAAAAAAAAGACAATAATACTTACATTGCCAACAAATATAGATCTCTGATCAGCTTCCATCTTTTCTTCAAGTGTGGGGAAGTTGGAAGCTGCAAAGAATTACATTAGAATTAATTTCCATCAGGTTTAGGTACCTCTACTTTTTCTCTAAAAACAGTCTAGCATAATGAAGAAAGGCCCCCAAACTTAGAAACAATGTTTTATCAAAATGTTGATGTTCTTAAGAGCAAAGACCCCCACTTTTTTTTTTAAAAAATTCTTTCTAGCATGTTTTAAATTTTGGCTAAAAATATATTGTCATACAGGTAGCAGTGAAAGCCGCCAAGTATAATGAAGTTTAATGTTCATCAAGCCCAACATCATCATGCAACATTTGTCACTCGTTTGATCAAGCACCATTGATTCAGCACTGTGGAACTAGAATTGCAGCCTTGTATTTTGCAGCACCGTGTTAGAAGAATTATCACCACTGTCATAGTGGGAGAGTCAATATTGTTCCAGAATTGTTATCACCGAACCTGATATGATATATAACACTATAACGTGAAGTCAAGATTGAATATATGAATCTCCCTCCTTTGGATTATTTTTGTTTCGTAGGTAATATATATGCTGCCATCATTTTTGATGGCATATCGATATAAATATTTTGACAGCATGGGCCCACGCATTAGTGCGTACGCGAGCATGCACACACAAAATAAATATTTCCATCACATGAGGGAGTGGGGGGGGGGGGGAAACAGCTAATAATACCCTGAAATATTTTGATGCCAAAGCACTTATTTTTATAAGATCTTGTTAATTTTTTTTTTTTAAAACATCTGTTACCAACATATTTTCACAAAATTTCTAGAAATTAAATTCTGTCCACAAACTGTTAGTTAAATGCAGCACTCCTTGAAGAATTTAATTCGAAACAGCTCTGAATAGTAAAATAAAAATGCAATAAAATTGACATTTAATATATTAAGGGCATTGAAAAAAAAAATTTTTTTTTGCAATGAATGTTTACAAGATTTGTTTTTAATTTAAAAACATAGTTTTTAAAGTTTTAAAATTCTTTAAAACTTTGTGTTAGATAAGTTATCAAGTGAAGACTAAGTGAAAAGCTTAATTTAAAAAAAAAAAAACACAAGAAATTTTTTTTTTGTGTATAAAATGTGCTTATTGTTTAAAATATGGATACACAACATTACCAGAAAATAGGATTGATTACTATAGTAAATTTAAAGCCAACATTCCAAAATTTTTAAAATTACCAAGTACTTGTTTATAATTCTGAGATGAGGTAGTATTCACATTATTCAGACTATTGCCCTCATCTTAAGGACACATGGCTCAGTGGTTATAGACACTGGTTAGTTCCAGTGACTTGACCTATAAAGTTGAGTTTAATTGCTTAAATAAATATAAATTAAGGAAAAAAAGTTTTTATAATAATGAAAAATTTTAAAAGAATTTTTCCTTTTTAAAAATTATAATATATAACATTTTAAAAATATTTCAAAGATTTGTTGGGCTTAAAAACCTATTAAGCAAAGATTCAATTAAAAGCTTAATGATTAAATTTGTTATTTCCAAGTAAAAAATTCTTGTGTATTTCAGATAGAAATTATATAGATCACATTTAAGTCACATTTAATTACAATTTCCTAAATTTTCTTAATTTTAAGGAATTTGTAACCAAACAAAAATTCATAGATTTTTAAAATTGACACTATTTTAGTAAGATTAGAAAATTGAAAGATTAAGCTGATTTAAAAAAAAATATTACTTATAGCATAAAGTAATATACAAAAAATTTTTCACGATTGGTCATGTTCATCTATCGAATGTTTGACGGACAGTTGACTGATTAAGCAATGACAGCTTCTATGCATGATCAAAAACAACAATTTTCATAAATCTAAGTGAAGGGGCAAAACTCTTAAATTAAATAACCTTTTCATAATAATGGCAATTTCAGTCTACCATACATGAAAACAAGGTAAAAATAAATGAAAAATTATTTTAAAAATACTGTTGGACTCGTAAATTTCGTTTTCACTTAATTACTATATCACATCAAATAAATACCCCAATACAGAATTTTACATGATTTGAAACTATTTTAATTGTTTAAAAAGAAAAATTTTGTAAAAATTCATTTATCAGAAATTTTTTTTATTTCTTTAGACAATAATGTCCTTAATATTATTTATGAAACAATTAAAAGCTTTTCTAATTAAGTAATGTCTTAGTTTTTCATTAGTCATTAGTTTTCAATTCATAGCAGATTTTCAGTTAATTACAAATTTTGGGGAAAAAAACGTAGGTGATTTACAATCTCCAATGACTCCTACTTATAACAAAAAAAAATTTCAATAAGGTTCTGCAAAATTTAATGAAATTAAGCTGGGTTCGGGGGTAACATTTAAAAAATTTTTTTTACCAATATTTTCTTGGGGGTGGGGGACATTCATTTGTGAATAAGTTCAGAAAATTTCATTAAAATTGGGCAATTATTTCATTTTATTTATCGTATTTATTTTATAAGTTTACATGAGTTTTGGATTATTCCCCTTACATGGAAAACGACAGAAACCACACTTTGATCCTGATTCAAGTCTCTTCAAGACTTTTATAAAATTCAACAGCCTGTTCTTGCAAGTCATTTAAAGCAACTTTTACATTTTAATTCCTAATTTTCTAATTTTGTAGAAAGAAAAAAAAAAAAAAAGTGAAATTCACAATTTGTAGAGGTGCCTAAAAATAATGTAAAATAGATATTAAAAATAAAAATTAATAAATACTATATTTCAAATTATTGAGTTAACTTATTTTCGTTGTTATTAAATTGTAAATTTCTTTAAAAAGTTTCATATTATTTTAATTTTTATTTTTCATAAAACATCTTCAAATGTAAGCCTACAAAGCTAAACTAACTAAAATTTCATCAAATATTGGATAATTGCTGAAAGCTGTGTGAAATTTTTAATTTTAAGTAAAAAACTCAATTTGTATGAATAAGATTTATGCTAAATTCATCTTCCATACTTTTGGCCGGCTGCTGTAAATCATTCATTATCACCTGATAAGGTGTTGACTGCTGTGATAACAAGGCTAATGTAATTGAGGAATGCTTTTTGAAACATTTTTCAAGCAGCAAGCAAGTAATTCTTGTTTCAAGTCAACCTAAAGTTTAAATTGGTAATTTGAAGAAAATAATGTGTCAGTGAGGTGTATTTTATTTTTGTAAGATTTTTTAAAACAATCAATGAAAAATGGTGGAAATTTTGAAATTTTATTTTTTTTTTTAATTTAGAAAATTTTGATTCCGATCAATATAATTTCAATTTAAAATACACCAGGGTATTTTGCTTACTGAAATTAGTAAATTTAATTCATTGGCTTTCAATTAAAGCTAAATTTTAAAGCTTGAAAGAAACATTTTTAAAATTTCAATTTAAATTTAGGTATAGAAAAATGACTGGAATCTAAAATGAAATCTTCAAGAACATCTTTTCATTTTAAAATAGGTGTCGAAAATTAGAAAGTTTAATACAAATAGTGCCTTCCAATTTTTAAAATAGGAAGTTTATTTTTTTGTGTATGTGAAATTTTTTGTATGGTTATTAGTGCAAATTAAAAGGTCATGTGTTTTAGGGTTTCTTTGCCTAAAAAAAACTTGTACAATTGTCACTTGTGATCAGCATACACTTATATAGTATCTGTCAACACATACAATGGAAAGGTCAGAATGTTGAACTGTGTTCAGGAAATAGCTTTATTCTAAATTTCATGCTATAAATAAGTAATTCTTGCAAAAATCAATTGTCTGATTTTAATGAAAATTTCAGGACTCATAAATTAAGCTATTTTATTTTTTTTAAGAAAATCCTGGTAAAATTTTTTTTTTAAACATCTGTTAACCCAACTGCATAAATACATTATCTATACCAATGTTTTTATTTATTAAATGCAGGACTCCAATGAGGCAATGGCAATCATGTTTTTTTGTTTGTTTTTTTTTTTTAAATTCAGTCAGTCAGTTATGTGCCATACATGATACACGCTTTGGGCAATCATGCCTCGAAAGAGACATGACTGACTGGGCAGAAAATTTTCCCGCAGTAGACTGGTTGCTAGACAAGGCTATAGAACCCAATCTGTTCTATTATTTAACCCATAACTGGAAGGAAGAGGCAGATTATTGCCTTTCTCAAGGGTATTTGTGCATAAGTGAAAGCAAAGAATTGAACTAGAATTCAAAGAGACCATTTTTCTGAAAATCTGGTCAGTATCGTAAGTTCAGAAATTCATTAAAGCTGCACTATTTTTAATGTAGATAAACTTTTAATTGATTTTTATAATTTTAGGACATTATGAAGAAAATTTTTTTCAATGAATTATGTATTTTTATAACTGTTTTCATTTTCTTTCTTTGTTAATTAAAGTTTCAAACATCTTTTTAAATTTATTCCAGCTACTCATTGTCTTTAGTTAATTCATTAAAAATAGAATTTATTTACAAATCGAAAATTCAAAAGCTTCTAGGTACCTCCACTTTTCATGGTAAATTTGCATAGCGTAATGCAAAACGCCACAAACTTAATGAAAATAAATTTTTATCGTCAAAATGTTTATCTTATTATTAAGATGAAAGACCAAATTATTTTTTAATTATTTTTTGAAATTTTTTTAATCCTTCTAACACGTTCGAAATTTTGGTTAAAATCTTGTTTTGTTTTACGTCATCAACTACTCCGAAAAATAACATTGTTTTTTTCGCGCGTTTTTTTCCGTAGAAAACACAATTAGGAAATTCTTGTAAAAATCAAATAATTGTCCGATTTTAATGAAATTTTCAGGACTTATTCAGAAATGAATGAAATTTTTAATTTTCTGTTTTGTTTTAAATATTGGTAGGAACATTTTTTTTTTTCAAATGTATTACCCCCCACTTAATTTCATGAAATTTCGCACAAAACTGTTTTGTTCCCGTGATTTTTTTTTTTGGTTAGAAGTAGGAGTCTTTGGAGATAGAAAAAACAAAGTCGGTGATTTCCGAATTGACGCGTAAAGAACTTCAAATCTGCTCCGAATTGAAAAATAATAAATCCAATAAATTTATGACATTATTACTTAATTAAAAAAGCTCCTAATTGCTTTTGTGAATAAATAATATTAAGGACAATATTGTCTGAAAAAAATTTTTAATTTGACAAATAATGAATTTTTACAAGAATTTTTTTTCAATTTTTTAAAATTTTAATTATAATAATTTAAAAAAATTTTAATAGTTTAAAATCGTGTAAATTTCTGTATTTGTTTGTTCCGATGAGATTATATAATAATTAAGTGAAAAAAAAAACATTACGAATCCAAAATTGCAAAGATTATTATTTGTTAGGGGGGCTCAATGATTTTTTAAATGATTTTATTTGTATTTTTTGGGTTCCTTATTTTTATGTAAGGTACACTATAAGTGCCATTATTATGTAACAGGTCACGTGATCTAAGAATTTTGTCCCTTTATTCTAATTATATCACATTTTAGTTTCTTATCTCGTCTGCATACCAACTGGTTGTATTTTTGCTCAGCTTTCGTGTAAAATTTAAACTGTAAAGTTAATTTTTCTTTTTTTCATTTACTACTTCACTAAATATTTTTTCTTTTATGTATTTACATAAATGTGGATCATACCGTAACCCTCGAAATAATAACAAACGAACAATAATTGTTACAATAAATCCCAAATGAGTTGCTGTGATCCAAAAAAGAAAAAGCAGACAGACAGCATGGACAGGAGAAGAGAGTAATTAGTAGCTCCCTTGACCCCAAGTCAAGCAGCTTACTATGTTCGCCTACCTTACCTCTCTCCTCTTATCTTTTACTGTCTCAAAAACTACTTACTGACCTAAGGAGGGAATATATCAAAGACATTCCTTAATTCCTAAGCATTAGCAAGGGTCGTAGTTATACTGACTGAAATTGAATTCTTTAAAAAAAAAAAAAAACTTTAAAAATTTGTCGTTCGCATTTTTTTTTTTCTAGAAATAGAAAAACGTATTTTCTTAGTTTCGCTTTCAGTTTCATGACACTGACAGTTATTTTAATTGTGATAAAAAAGAAACATTTAAATTAATTTTGAAAATTATGTTTAATTAATTTGAATTATTTTTAAACTTTATTTCCTGCTTATTTGAAATTAGCCTAGGTTTTTCATTTTCTATTAGTTTTTTTTGTTGAATAGTTCTACTTTTCTTTTCTACTGTGTTCATTTTTTTTTCTTTTTCGAAATAGAAAACTAGTTTTTTTATTTTACTTAATGTTAATTAAAGTTTATTAATGATTACTGATTAAATAATAATTTATTAAAAAATTCCAAATCAAGGTGTTAATTTTTTGGCTTATTTATGTTATTTTTAATTTTTGTTAATTATAGATGTCTATGAAAATTTGTCATTTCTGGCCATCCGTAGCAGCTGTCAACACTATGTCTGTTAACACTTCGTCAAACATTCGATCTGATAAACACAATCGTTAATAATTCGTTGCATATTACTTTTTTATGCAATAAAGTAATATTTGTTTCAATTCAGATAAATTAAACTTTCAATTTTCAAATTTGACTAAAATAAAGTGTCAGAAATCTTTTGAAATATTTTTAAAAAATTTATGATTTGTGTTTGTTTACAAATTCTTTAATTTTAAGAAAATGGCCGCTTTTAAGAAAATTTTAAGAAACTGAAATTAAATGTAACATTCAAATTTAATAATTTCTATATGAAATACACCAGAATTTTCTAATTAATGGAAATAATAAATTTAATCATTAAGCTTTCATTTAAATTTAAAATGAAATCTTGAAGAATGTTTTTTTATTTTAAAATTAGGTATCGTAAATTTTTGCCGAAAAAGTGGAGGTACCTACTTAATACAAATCATTTAGAATTAAGATCTTGAAAATAATATTTCTAAATTTTCTTTGTTAAACTGCATTTTCTTTTACTATGGAAACTTATAAGAGACTCATCAAGGTCACCTGTTTCAAGGGTTGTTCCCCTCACCAAATGATAAACTAGGTTATGTCAGCTTTTGGTCGTCATATTTCCAGATTGATAACAGGTGCTGTCATTGCCTACTTGAAAGGTCAAAGAGTCAAACTTTTGTGATTAAGAAATACTTTTATTCTTAATTTCATAGCATAAACAAGTAATATGTTTCAAATCAGATTAACTTTAAAATTGCTAATTTTCCAAAAATAATGAATGAGAGATGTAAATTTTATTTTTGCAAAAAATGAGAACTTTTGTTTACAAATGTGTGTGTGTTTTTTTTTTTAAAATCTTAAAATGTTCCAATATAATTTCTGTTTGAAATACAGAGTATTTTGCTTAGTGGAAATAGTAAATTTATTAATTTCAATTAAGCTAAAAGTAAAGTTTTAAGAAAGTATTTTATTTTTTAAAATCCACTTCAAAACTTGGGAATCAAAAAAATGGAGCGAATGAACTTAATTTATAAAGTTTCAAAAATATTTTAAAAACACTTCAAAGATTTGTTGGGGTTAGTTTATAAACTTATTAAGTGAAGGTTACATTAACTAGTCAAAAATTTTAATTTTTTTTTGTGAATTTGAATGTGTGTGTGTGGGGGGGGTTCTATGCATACCTTAAAAAGGTCATGTGCTACAAGCTTTCTTCCCCTTACCAGAAGAAAATTTGTACAATTATGTCACACCATACACTTCTCCTGCATCTGCAAGCTGTTAACACATTTGAAATAGGATAGACAGGTCAAAAAGTTCAACTGTGATTAAGAAATAGTTTAATTCTAAATTTCATGCTATAAATAAGTAATACTTTTAAAGATTAAATCTGCTAATTTTCAAAAATTCATGTGCCACAGATGTATATTTTATTTTTGCAAGATTTTTAAAACTAAGAATTAACTTTTGTTGACAAATGTGTCAATCACTTACAAAAATAACCAAAAATTTAAAAAATCCATTTTAGATTCCCATCAATATAATAATTTAGGTACCTCTACCCATTTTTGATACCTAAATTTAAATTAAAAAATAAGTTATCTTCAAGCTTTAAAATTAGCTTTAATTGAAAGCCAAGAGATTAAATTTTAATTCCAGAAAGAAAATACACTGGTGTATTTGAAACTGAAATTATACTGATTTTAATCTAATTTTTTTCTGAATTGAAAAAATAAAATTTAAAATTCCCCACCATTTTTTATTTCTCGACACATTACATTAGTAGGCAAATTTCTGTTTTAAAAATGTTGCAAAAATAAAGCATGCCTAGCTGACAAGTCATTTAAGTCAATTTTTAAAATTCAAACTTGATTGAAATCAAAACTTACTGCCAGAAATTTACAATAAAAAATTTTTTTTTTAACTCCGGTAGCCCTCTTATCTGCGTTATCGGGGTGACAAAAGGTGTGAGAGCTGGAATTTGTCAAGAACGCTAAAAGGGGGATGACCATATAGGCCAAAATTTCAATTACGTTAAAACATAAAATTTTCAAAATTTAATTTTTTTTTTTTTTGGTTTTTAACTAAATAGTAAAATTAAATATTTAACTTAATATTTTCAGCAATTATATAACATTTTATAGAATTTTAGTTTAGATTTATAGCCAAACTTTTGAATATGCTTTCTGAATAAATAAAAATTTAAATTTCTTTTAAAATAGTTTTAATTCAATAAAAAAGAATGAAATTGAAATAACCAAACTAAGTTATATTATGTTATTTATTAATAAGTTAACATTAATTTTAAGGCATGGTAAAAATATTTAATTTTTATGGAAACATGTTATGACTCCTATGGAACATCGTACTTAATCAAAACGAACATATTTACACTTTTTTTTAAATTAAAAATATTTCTGCAAAATGATTTTTATTAAACTTTATAATTTTATATAGGCAATATAATCATCAGTTCTTAACTAAATTGTCAACTTGCAATCAATTCTTTGGAGATTTTAAAAATATTTTTTAAATTTTATATATTAAATTATTTAATAATAAAGAAAATTTTTAAAAAAAGGATGAAAATTTTAAAGATTTTATTATAAATCAAAAAAATTTTTCTTCAGAGTATAATGTCCTCAATAGTTATTTATTCCAGCAATTAAAAGCTTATTAAATTATATCAGTTTTATTGCATTTATTTTACACTTCGGAGAAGGTTTTTGGATAATGATTGCAAAATTAAAATAAAAAATAGATGATTTATATACCCCAATGAGTCCTGCATTGAACTAATAAAACAAAAGTTAGCCATCAGAAAAATTTATTAACATTTCTTGGATTTATGTGGAGGGATATATATATATATATATAAAAATGTTTATCAAGATTTAAAAAAAAATTTAATTCATTTGTGAATGAGTACTGAAAGTTTTATGAAAATCTGACAATTATTTGATTTTTGTGAGAATTTCCAATGTGTAATCAAAAAAAAAGTGGGTAATGCAATCATTAGGTTTTTATTGTAAAACAGTAGTAAACGTTTCTTAACCGCTAACCCAAATCAAAACATCAACAAAATTTCGAAGGGATTAAAAAAAAAAAAAAAAATTTTGTTCTTAATAGTTATTTATTCCAGTAATTAAAAGATCAAATTTAATTTATATCAGAGTTTTATTGCATTTTTTATTTTACTCTTCGGAGAAGGTTTATGGATAGTGATTGCAAACTTTCAGGTACGTCCAATTTTACTGTGGGAAAATCAGCATAGTCTGAAGTAAAAGGCCTCAAACTAAATAAAAACAAGGTTTTCTCTGCAAAATGTTTATGCTATCATAAAGAGGATAGATCAAAGTATTTTTTACAAATTTTTAAAATTGTTCTAACAGGTTCTGAAAGGTTCATTTAGTGGTAGAAAATCTTTTTCTCTCGTCAGTGAAAGGGTAAATTGATGCTAGAGTTTATTACACCAACAACGTAATACGTGAAGACATTTTTGACTGTGAAAGACACCTTAATTTGGAAATTCTTGCAAAACTCAATCGTCTGATTTTGATGAAAATTTCAGGACATTCATTTTTTTTAATTTGTTACCCCCCACCCCCAATATTTAATTTTCAGAAATGTCGAAAACTGTGACTAGGTCACAACATATAGTTTTCATTAAATTCAGGAGTCATTAAGGAAAGCTAACCAACTGTCATTTTTTTTCTTCAAATCAAGCTACCTTTTAGAAAATCAGCTCTGAATTAGGAAAACAAAAATGCAATAAAACTATGCCAAGTTTTATTTAGGTAAACTTTTAATTGCTTTTATAAACATAAATTAAAATTGTGTCATTGTCTGAATAAAACCGTTAGTAATGAATTTTTACAAGAATTGTTTTTAGTTTTCATTTTTTTTTTTTTTTTTATTAAGTAATTTAAAAAGTTTCATAAATCTTTTACAATTTTCTCCTTATAGGTCTCTTAGACGTTTTTTTTTTATTAATGTGTGGCGAATATTTATTAATAGAAAAATTTAAACAGTTACTCTAAAAGAGTAGCTTTTTTTTTTGTAATTTAATTAAAATTTTATTTTTGCATGTTAATTTCCAGTTTTTGGTATGTAGGGGGTGCCCATAAACGATATAAACCTGTAAAAGGTCACGTGACTCAAGGGTTGTCCGCCCTTACATAAAATTTTCCTGCTCAAGAAAGAAGTCATTTCTAGTCAGAATTTAAATATCTAAAGTAACTTTTATATTTTTTACTTATTAGTTTAATCATTTTTAATATTAATTGTGAATCTATCAACCTGACAGAATTTAGAAAAAAAAAAAAAAAAACTTATTTCTTTTGCTTTTTTGGGCTGCTCATTCCAATGGCATGTGGTAATGATTCAGACAAGAAATTACTAGGGATAAAAATGTTTACTTTCAATGTGTTTGCAAAATGTGACTAAGAAATAAATATGTGCTACAATGTTATGGTGCATAGGCTAAGATTAAAACAATTTGGAAAAGGTTTCATTTTTTTTCTTTTCAATTGAATGAAAAAGCCATTTTCTTTATTTCATAGCCTAATCCTACTATTGAAAGTATGCATTTGTATTGTTATCCTCCTACTTAATTTTTTTTAATTGCAAATGAATGTACCAAAAGAAAGAACATGTTATGAAATTATTTTTACCCATATGCATCAAATTTCTAGGTATCTCCCATAATTTGATACCTAAGGGTAAAAATAATATTATAACATGTTTTTCCTTTTTAAATTCATTTCCAATTTAAATAAGAAATGGAAAGTAGGAGTTAAACAATAAAAATGCTTAATTTCAATAGTAGGATTAGGTTATGAAATAAAATAGAAAAAAAATGGCCTTTTCTTTCAATTGAAAAGAAAAAATGAAACCTCCAAATTGTTTTAATGTTAGCCTATGCACCATAAAATTTTAGTACATATTTGTTTCTTAGACATTTTGCAAACACATTTTTGTTAAATTCCAACTTTTTTTTTTTTATTGTGCGAAAAAGCAATTTTTTTCTTTTGTATTTCATAGCCTAATCCTACTAATGAAATTATGCATTTTCAATGTTAACCTAATACTTTAAAGTTTATTTTTAATTGTAAATGAATGTATAAAACATGTTATAAAATTATTTTTACCCTTAGTTATCAAATTAAGAGAGATACCTACATTCACAATAGAAAAAAAATCAAAAGGAAAGTTGGAATTTTTAAAAAATGTTTAATTTCAATTTGTGTTTGCAGAATGTTTTTAAGAAACAAATATGTACTACAATTTTATGGTGCCTAGCTAAGATTAAAACAAATTGGAAAAGATTTCATTTTTTTTTTTTTCAATTGAATGAAAAAGACTTTCTATTTTATTTCATAGCCTAATCCTACTATTGAATTTATGCATTTTATTGACTAACTCCTACTTTCATGTTCTTTTTCAAATTGTAAATGATTGTACAAAACATGTTATAAAATTATTTTACCCTTAGTTATCAAATTAAGGGAGATACCTACATACCTGTACCTGGAAAACCAGCTAAACAGTGAGGAGGATTGGAGAGCCAATTAAGAAAACACCATGGCCCTTTTCAGGGCCACAAAATATTCCCGAAATTCCTTTTCTTCAAGATACTGCATAAATACAGTATGACATGTACAAAAAATATAGATACTTATTTATAACATCTACAGTTATGTAAAAATTAAATTAGATATTTTTACCTAGTTATCTTATAAGGCATAATAAAAATAATTAGCATAATATTTCATAACTTAGCTGGGTTATTTTAATTTCATTCTTTCTTATTAAACTGTAAAAATATTTTAAGAAATTTTAATTTTTATTTACTCAGAAAGCATATGCAAGCATCCAGCTATAATGCTAAACTAAAATTCTATAAAATAAGTAACTGCTGAAAATACTGTTACATTTTTATTACTACGTAATGAAAAACTAAAAGAATGAAATTACAATTTTTGTAATTTAGCTACTTTCAATTTTGCCATGTTTATATCCATTTTATAAGATCTTCTATCAATTTGATAAGTATTAAGTTGAAGTTGGTGCCCAATATGTGATGCAAGAGCTGAACCTGGAAAAGCAGCTAAGCAATGAGGAGGATTGAAAAGCCAATTAAAGAAGCACCACTGCCCTATTCAGGGCCACAAAATATTCCTGAAACAAAGTCTTTTCTCTTCAAGATATTGCATAAATACATTGACATGTATAAAAAAAATAGATAATCACAACATCTACAGTTATGTAAAAATTAAATTAGATATTTTTACCTTTTTTGTTACTAATTATTATGAAGAATGCATAATAAAAATATTAATTTGCATAATATTTCATAACTTTACTGGGTTATTTTAATTTCATCCTTTGTTATTAAATTGTAAAATTATTTTAAAAGCAATTTCAATTTTTATTTATTTAGAAAGCATATTCAATCATCCAGCTATAATGCTAAATGAACATTGTATAAAATATTATGTAATTGATGAAAATATGATGTTATGGTTAGCTATGCAGTTAAAAAACAGAAACCGTTTTTTTTAGATACATAAAAATTTGGCACTTCTGGACGCCATACTTGGGGTGTTGACAGACAGTAGCTGATGTATTCAATCAATCGGCACCTCGTATTACGTAGATGACAGGACTATTGTAAGATAAGCTTTCTGTCTTAAATTTCATAAAGTAAGGAATTACTATTGTGTGAAATCAGATTAAGGTAAGTTTCAATTTAAACAATTGACTATAAAAAAGTGTCTGCAATGTATAATTTTTTTTTTTTTTAAAGATTTTTTTAAACAAAGTTGGCTACTGTTGACGTAATCTGTCAATAAATCAAAAATTTTTAAAAAAATGGCGGAAAATTTAAAGTTTGTTTTTTTTTTTTTAAATATTTCGGATTCCAATCAATATAATTTCAGTTTAAAATACATTTTGATTACTGGAATTACTAACTCCCTTGGCTTTCAAATAGACCTAATTTTAAAGCTTGAAGATAGAGTATTTATTTTAAAATTTTCATTTTAAATTTAGGTATCTAAAAATTTATTGAACGTACCTACTAGGTACCGCCATTACGTCATTGAAAAAAAAAGAAAAAAGCATAGTATGATTAAAAAAGGTCCCAAACATAAAACAAACTGTTTCCCTCAAAATGTTCATATTTTTTAAGAGGGAAGATCATAGTTTTTAATTATTTTTAAAATTTTTTTTTAATCCTTTCTAACATTTTCGAAATTTCGTCAATGTTTTACTACTGTTTTACAATGGACACCAAATTATTGCATTTGCCACTTTTTTTTAGGTTACAAACACATTAATTTGGAAATTCTCGCAAAAATCAAATAATCGTCGGATTTTAATGAAACTTTCAGTATTCATTCAAATGAATGAAATTTTTTTAAAATCTATTTTTTTTTTTACCTGTTACCCCCACTTCACGTAAAAGGTACGGCTATTTATTTTTGATATCTAAATTTTAAATCTAATTTTTAAGAAGAATTATCTTAGAACTTTTATTTTAGTTTTAATTGAAAGCAAAATGGTTAAATTTACTATTTCCAGTAGGCAAATTGCTCTATTTCAAACAAATACCTACAGTCAAATCAATAACAAAACAGCATAGTTACTTTAGACTAGCTACAGTATTGTTTTCTGGAAATAGTAAAAAATCCATGAAATGTTAAACTTTCCACGGGTGTCAAACTTTTTTTTTTTTATTAGTTCAAGGCAGTACTCATTGGGGAATATAGTTTTCAATGAAAAGATAAAGTTTCAAGTAAACTTAGGTATAACAAAAAAAGTAGGAGGTACCTATATCACATTGATATTAATTTTTAATCTTGATAGATTTTAGCTTAGAATAAGCATAAGCAAACAATGTAAGAAGACTTACGAGTAGCAGTAGTCATGTTCATTTGTTTTTCAACTTCACTCTGCAACTCTTTTAGTTTTTCAGCCTCCTCTTCCATTTCTCGAACCCGAGCTTTAATAGCTTCCAATTCCTGCAACAGAAGAAATATTTCATCACATAAAAAAACTTAAAGTAATAGAAGGTAGGAAAAATTTAGATTATTCTGTGGTGTGTTAGTATATTAGAAACAATATGTGGATCAATTTTCAGTGTGATTTTTGTTAATTCTGCCAAGTATTGAGAGCATGCTTCTTTAACAAAATGTAGACGATGAGAATCTTAGTGCTATGAAGTTTTTAAACTCAAACCAAAAACAAATGCTTGCAAAAAAAGTTTTAAAATAAAAGGATAAGATGTTTAAAAGCTGAAAAAGGGACTGAAAAAATATTCAGAAAAAAATTAAAATTATATAAATTTCTTAAACACTGGAATGATTTATAACGTTCCAGCATAACAGATATGAGTAAGCTAAAAAAATCATGTTATAGCATTAAAAGTGGGGGAGAGGGGAAGGGAGACTTATGCTCGATGTGTGTGTATATTTTACACTAATTATTAATAGGTTTTTGGGAGGGGGTCGTAAACCCAGTTACAGATGTATCATTTGGCTTATGTGCCCCCCCTATCGATTACAAACGTTATCAAAATACGAATAGTTAAAATGTTTACTGCAACTATGAAATCTGCTATTTAGAGAGAGTGTAGATAAATCGTTAATACAAACAAAGAAAAATACCGAATTTTGAAATCAAACTTTGTCAACCACACGATTTAAGGTTTTAGAAGAATAGGTCAAAAAGTGAAGAGCAATAGTCGAGTGAGGGCGGGGATTATTTAACAATGGCGGCTGCTGCTTGCTACATTTGGTCCCCAATGCCTTTGCTAAGCTCATACATGGCGCCTTTTTCAGTTCACTCAATCCACCATATCTTAATTTGTTAAATTCAGGTCAAATTAGTCATTAAAACAAACGACAAGGCATAAAATACACACGCACAAATGAGGCAGAGATAAAACCTGACAAAACAAGACGAGTTTTAAAAAAATATTCATTTACTTTTAAGATTAAAATACTGGTAATCTACGGCTCTAAAAGAAAATTAAAATATTTCTGTAAAGCAAACATCAATGCACACCAACTTGAGAAATAATGAGAAAGCCGGTCGATTAGAAATGTGTAGCTTTTTATAATCAATGTTATTGTTACTAGTTTTACATTTACAACGGCTACGCAGATTGTTGGTGTTATTCTCTATTAGTTTCTAAAATTCTATTTTTACGATTCTAATGTGAAATTAAAAACTTATGGTTATTGAAATTCTATTATCAAGATTACTCAAGAGAACTCAGTAAAACAGTATCTGGCTGAAGTCTAAAAATGGTAAGTTTCAGTGTTTCTAATCACATAGCTGTTAATTTTATTAGCTTGGATATTAGAAGTCGGATAAATGTGAAGTGAAAACAGAAAGGTAACATGTTAATTAGAACGAAAATTAATGAAAGCTTTAAAAAAAATTAAAAAAAGCTCGTGCTTTTATTTTTACGTGAATGATAGATTTGAATTTTCAAACGGTAAAAAAATTCACAATAACGTTTTAACTTAGAGCAAGTAATTTAGAAATACTTGAAAGTTTTTTTAAATTCTTAATAGTCTAAACTTAAAATAAGCGACTAAGTACTGAATTTAAGAGACTATAAAAATAATTTAAGTGAAATTTCATTTCTGAGTTAAGAATTAGAGCATATTGAACATTTTATGTGAAAACAAATTTATCAATTGTATAAATAAATAAAAGCCATTAAAATAAATAATTTAGGGAAGGGGGATACAGTTAATAATATCAAGAACGTAAGGTCTTGTAGACTATCTTAAAAAAAGAAATTTGCTACGTGTCGGCGGGCTTTTAAGTAAAAAAAAAAAGAAAAAGAAAAAGAAAAGAAAAAAGCCTAGAACAACGTTAACTATTCAGTTTGAGTAAACATGTAATAAAAGTGAACGAATCTTGATCAAGTGTTTTTAAAGTGTAAGAAGAAAAATAAACACAATTAATGAGAAATACATTGTTCCTAGACGAGATGAAGTCGCCATTTTGACAAATTTCCATGCGTGGCCATAAAAGATGACGAACAAGTGAAAAGCCGATAGAAAGTTTTGAAGAAATAAGAGAAAAATACATCCGAAAAAGACAAATATTACAAAAGGACATCAAAAGCAACGAAAGGCATGCATAAAAAACGTTCAGAAAATGCAAAATAACGAAAAATAAACATTTTTAACATCTTCTAACGCTGATTGAATCAGAGAAAGAAGCTGCAAAAAATGGTGGCAAATTGAGGTTATCATTACTGCAACAAATCAAGAAACCAGATTATTAAGTAAATTGTAGATAAAAGTGTCTTAAAATGCTCATACAGGTGCACAACAACGCCATGCATATGTTACGACATTGAAAACCGTATAAAAATCGCTACCGATAAAGGAAAAACGAAGCAAGGCAAGGCAGAGACAGAGAGAGAGACACAGAGAAATCACTTACAGGGTCGTCTACTGATTCGTCATTTCCCGGAACTCCAATGGTATCGACGGTCGATTCCACATTAAAACTTTCTTGCTCGCCGTTTTCAGTATCTGCCATAATTCGGTGAAGAGAAAAAATCTTATAAAAGTAATCTTCAGGGCTGGCGCTATCTAAATGTAAGACTTTAAACGCTAGATAAACAGTTTTACACACCGGATGCAACCAGATTCTGCTAGGGGATGGGTATAAATGGACAAAGTAAAGTATACAAGATATGGCTGCAATAACTAGAAATTCAGTCAAGGTCACGTGAGAGCCGAAAACGAGGCCGTACACGAGTTTCCCGATAGGCGTGGCCTAAAGTCTTGCATTATTCCGGCTTTTACAAAAATTAGACCTTACTTTATCAGATCTCATTAATATACGAATTTATAACAAAGTTAAGTAAAACAAACTATGAGTGCCACTATTTTTAGTCTTAACTTATTAGCTAAAAATGATTTAAGCATGTAACCTATTTTGTAAGTTCTGTTCATGACGTGCAACTAGTTCGCCTTAACTGTTTTTTTTTTGTATTTAGACTAAAAAAAAAACTAGTTGATTGACTGAGTTTTTATTTTAAAATGGTTTAAAAAAATGAAATGAATTAATAGATGGGATGTTCGAAATTAGCACTAAGAAGCATTAGATTGTTTTCTTTTTAAACTCAAAATTGTAAAGTTGATAATAAGGTTAAAAATAAAGTTAAAATCGATTTTAAAATGCATTACAAAACTTAACATGCCTTAAGTTAAAATATTTTAACTGCCAGACTCAAAATAAATCTGTTCAGAACAATTTTGCATAATTTCTGCCCTAATCCATCAAAAACTGCATAAAATCTTACATGTAACATTTTACAAGAGTTTAGTTATACAATTCCAGAATTTTGATTGGGGAAAAATAAACTTACATTCATGACCAGAAGTATAAGTTTGTTTTCTATGCATAACAAATTTAAAATGTGAATAAAAATAGAAAAATGAATATGCAAGAATGTCAGTAGGTATTCAAACTGAGGAGAAAGTATTTAGTGAATACTTGCAAGTTGTTTTTTTTGAAAGATTGCTCTAGGATCACCTGCTTTTTGAGTAATCAAAAGCTTTCATTTCAACTTTTCATATGCACTTTAATGTTAATAAAGATGTATCCATAGACGAAAACTTACAGTGGACCATAAAGTATCATCTGTATTTTTAAACAATATCTAGTACATACACATCCTATTTAAAACTTACTCATGGACAACTATTGGCCATTATCTAATATTTGGTAGACATTATAAAAACCAGATTTTGACAATTTTTGTCTTGAAATAGATTGTTTTATTTTTTGCAATCATATCCCATATGTACAAACTTCTGTATTGTGTCCAATTTAGCAACCATCAAAATTAGATATTTTAGCACTGCCAATACCCAAAAAACAATTGTATTTGTATTTCTTTCTGGATTCAGATATACAACTATGACAGACTATTAATGAAGAGCACAACAAAATGAATCATTTTTTTAATCAAAACCTGATGAGCTGGGTTTGAAAGCATAAGAGTAACTATAAAGTTATGTATATCTGTCTTCAAAATAGAAACAGCCATATTTATTATCATAAAAACACAAATAAAACTGCCAAAGTAAACTTTAACAATTTAAACAACTTAATTTCAAGTAACATTAAAGTGAAATTACCAGTTCATTACAAAAACGAATGTCATAAAACAGCATAATTCTGTAGTAGTCCTGAAGTTTTGTTTTATTTGATACAAGGGCAAACTGAAAACTAAAACTGGTGTCAAAATGATTTTTTTCTATTGACACTACAAATTACTGTGGGGAGTCCGTTCTTTTAAATTCACAAGTGACTATCCAACTGTTTTGTTTATATATTCCTGCAGTATCATCGAATTCTTTTGATTTCTGTTGACTGACATTAGTGAATCGAAAATTTTAAAAGTCAACCTTCAGTTTCATTTTTTTTTTTCTCATTATTAATTGTTTACACTGTGGGTCAAATTACTCCTCAAGCACATGGAGTTTCTCCTCCATGCTTTCGATTTGTTGTTTTCTGGGTTTCGCTTTTGGTTTTCTCCATTGCTTCCTGCATCAGATCAAGTTGGGTTCTTCGGACGTTAAAATGTTCATGGCAATAAAATGCTGGAAAGAGAATTTGTTCGTATGTATATAGCAGCATTGTGAATAAGGAATGTCTTTGATGTATCTGCTCCTTTGGTCAGTAATTAGTTTTGAGACAGCGAAGAAGGGAAGGGAGGTGATCATAGTAAGCTGCTTGACATCGGTCAAGGGATATACTAATTACACTTGTCTCTCTCGAGTCCGTCTGTGTGTGTGTGTGTCTGTCTGTCGATGCTTTCTGTATTGGCTTTTTATTTCGTCTTTTGGATTGCAGCATATTATTTGGGAATTCACATCCGTATTTGATTCTGGGCTTCCCATTGGCTGATAAATAAAGTTTGTGTAGGCTCGCGAACTGGAATTTCATATTTAATTAATTTTTAGCTTTCTACCGGAACATCTGCGTGGAGCTGGGGGTGTGCACTGACGAGTTTTGGTCATTTACTTTTTGGTCCTGAGAGTGCAAACATCCAGTCCCTCGCTTTGCTCAGTATCATTACCACTTCCTCAGTAATTTTTATGAAGTTTAGAAAAAGATATTTTTATCATTTTAAAACCATAACATGAAACTGAATCTAGACATTTTTTTCTTCCAATAAGCCACAACCATCTCAGATTACTTATTTTTCAACAAAGGTTTAGTTTGCTATTCAGTTTCAGATTATAGATTTACTGACATTCTAAAAGTAAATTTAAAACAATCAAAGCTACCAAGTGAATATGTAGCAGTATATGCAGTGATGTCAATTTTTTTGCCTATTTCCAAGTTAAACTTTGCTAATAATTGCTATATTTTCTCTCTCTATGCAGTCACAGATTTGTAATATTTGTGAAAAATTGTTTCCAATACCAATCAGTCAACTTTAAGCTTGTTCAGAAAATCCAGAAAAACAAGGGATATGAAAAACTGGTAGAGGAAAGATGCTGAGTGACTGTAGAGAATACAGAGGCTTGTAGAAATGGCTAATGTTTATTAGAATCAGACAGAGAAAAGTAAGTACAACCATAAAGTAGCATTTGAGGTGATTCAGAGTACCTGACTTAAATGAAATAATGAAAGTTAGCTAGAGAAATCATCCCTAAAAGAATGAGAAGTTGCTGACGAGTTGTAAACAAGGAGGTGGGGGCCTCGCATCAGTGAGAGAGGCTAGTGTGCAGTAAAATCCATTTCTAGCCAGGCCTGAAAGAGTACGTGCTCTCTTGATGACCTCCACAAGAACCTCTTATTAACCAATGTGCACAGATCATTTGAGTGACAGCACTTGCAGTAAATTTTGAATATAATAATACTAATATTTTCTGTTTATTATAGTAACACTAAAACGCTTGTATATAATGAGCAAATGTGAAAGAACATTGTACCAAAACTGACATGAAATGTTAAAATTGCAAGTGATTTTCAGAAATCAAGTTTCAATTTTCACATGCAGAGTTTTTGCACTATGTGACAAAAAGAGCCTGAATGTTATAGATATCAATCAGAAAGTAATGGTTACATTCAAAATATGAAATCAGTTTTGTTCAAGTATATTAAACATGAACATCATGAAAGACCACTCACAAGATTCAAGAGGATTTACAAAAAAAAGTAAAAAGACTAAAAAATTTCATGAACTAAAACAATGTCTTTATTACAACTTTGTATTCAATTTTATTTCAAGCAACCCATTAAACATAAAATTTATGACTTTATTTAATATTTATTCCACTTTGCCACTAATATCTGTGCAAACAGGCTAAAAAATAAAGTAATTTTACATTCAATTCATATATTAAGTAAATACTGGCTGTCAAATCAGGAGAGCAGTGTTAAATTTGGCATTGTACTTATATGGTAAAGTGATCCCCCACCTTAGAACTATTTCAAAAGTTAGTCATATTTGAACAAAGCAAATATAAGAAATTTTATTTTCAAAATAAAGAATTAAAAATTGTTACAAAATCATTTTTATTTATAGTGATCATCCAAAGTTGCTAAATATGATAAAATCAAATTTTACAATGCAAGCCCACTGTGAAGGCCATAAATGAAATGCAACCTTTAAAGTTATCAACTTAGTATAATTAAGCTTTTAAAATATAAGAGTCAAGATTAAATAGTTCGATGGCAAACTACAAAAATTAATTAGCAATTTATCTATGTATCTCCACAAACTTGTCTCATCAATAAAATATTAAAATCACAGAATAGCAGCAAGTTTTTTTTGAACTGATCAATTGAAATATCAACCATTAAAGTGCTGCTCTATCAATGTTTTTTTTTCACAAAAAAAAAAAAAAATGCATTGTTTTACATTTATTTCAGAAAAATTTTTTCCTTTACCTCCCACCTCAGATTTTTTTCTGACTAGCTGTTGTGTATCTGGCAGTTATAGAATATTTCATATACAGAAAGAACCTTAGTAAAAAAAAAACATAAAATTGCCATATTTTTTGAGTGCCAATTGGACTTATTAAAACAGGAGCTTTTCCAAAGTGGCAGAAATATTTATTCTTTAACCTGCCATGAAAAATTGAAATAAATCTTTAAAAGTCTACCATGCCATTATAGCACTTTAGTGTTCTCAATAAATGCAGTGATGTTTAAGTATTTCCAAGCTTTATTCTTTGAGGCAGAAAAATACTCAGCCAGTTATAGTGAACTATGTTTACTAGGTTAAAAAAAAAAAAAAAAAAATCTAGTCATTATATATAAAAGGTGTTTGCTGGCAAATACAGTTTCATTTCATCAGCAATGCTCATAAAACAATTGTAAAGTAATATACACCAGCCAAAAGAATGAAGTCAATAGAAGGTTATTTAAAAAAAAAAAAAGAAAAAAAAAGAAAGATTTTCCTATTTGAATGCCTTGACATAACTTAGAATCATATTTTTACTTGCTGAAAAACTCCTGTTCTTGATCAACTCTATGTTAATCAAAATTCTCCTGAACAGAACCTGTACATTTGTTTTTGAGAGACTTGACCCAGTGTACTTCACTCATGTGAGATAAATGTTACTCTAAAATCAAGATACGTTTGCTAGAACCAAAAATTCTTTGAATGTGACAAGTATACTCACACACTGTACTACCAAGTCCCTTTTTCTTTCTTGAGACTGGAACACAGGAATGCACTCAATCTTTATGGAGGTATATCCTATTTTTGGTTTACTTAAAAAAAATCATTATATCATACAAGATATTATTTTTAATTCAATTGGCTCAAATCATTATGCTCATACAGTGATAGGAATATTGAATAGTTTGCTTTATAACATTTCTGAACATAATTACTAAAATCTCTTTTCAGGCTTAAAAGTCATTATAAAGTAAAGCAACTGGTATAACAAGTTAAATAATGTATTTTATTTACTGCTTTCTAATAGTGTTAAAAGTTCTTAAATATGATTTGAAAAAGGACATAGTAAATAAGTAAAAAAAAAGTCCAGCATAAAAATGGGTGAGTTCATTACAGAAGTAAATTAAACTGCTCCAATTTTATATTTGATATATCTTGAATTGAAAAGAAACTAATTTTAAATTATCCTTTTTTTTTTGTTTTAGAAACCTGACATACCCTTAAATTAGTTGGTAATGTGTAGCAATACATTTTAAGAAAAGACAAAAATATTTTTAAAAGCAACAACTTTGTAACTTAAGCATACCTTCTATTCTAAATTCCTGTTTAGATTTTCATAGTGTGTAATCATTTCAGTAATGAGATAAATTACAAAATGGATGAAATTATCCAGAGTAATATGAAATATAGAGAAGAAAACTCAACACATAATTAAACGGTTATAAAGTCAGAATTTATTTCAGCAGTTGAAAAAATTACAAACTGCTTTTGCAAACCCCAAAAATCAAATGTTACATTTAACAGAAAAATTAATGAATATACATATTGTCCTACATTGATGACATGACTTGGAGTTTCATGTATTATGCAATCATCAGGTTCATATTACAAACTGTGTAATAGATTTTAATTTATGTTCACTTGATGCTCATGGGAGTTAAATCTTATAAACTTTAGTTACTGCTTAAAGGGTAAAATTTAAACAGAAAAGACTACATGAAGATAAAAAAATTAAAAAAGTAAAAATTTAAAATCAAAATTATAAAATTAAAAAAACATTAAAATGCAGGGAGATGAAGTTAAATAGGTGTAATTCATAATTATTAGTAATTTTTGCAAGGGAAAGAAAGAAAGAAAAAATAAAGAAAGAGGTAAACATATACAGGAATCTATCATTCAGGGTCTTATATATATATATATATATATATATATATTTTTTTTTTTTTTTTTTTTAATCATCTCACCCTGAGCAAGGTGGAAACGCCACTGATGTGCAGGGGGTTACATAAATGTAAAAAGATTAATTAGAAAAGAGTGAGGAGTACAAGCTAGTTAGAAAGGAACAATAGAAAGCTGAGAAAGAAGGTGCGATGACAGATACATAGGAGGAGAGAAAGGGAAGGTTATACAGGGGAGGGGAGAGAGCTAGAGGCCAGTGGTTAGTAGATGAGTATTAACTTTGCATTTAAATTTCTGGAGGTTGTAGCCGTCAGGAAAGCAAGAATACGGGAGTGAGTTCCACAGGCGGGAAGTGCGAGAGAAGAAGCTGCAGGAGTAGAATTGTCGTCTGCATTTGGCTAACCTGACTGTGAATGGGTGGGACCCAGTTGCCAGTCTGGTTGCACGGGTAAACACCTGTTGAGGAGGCATCAGTGACTTAAGCTCATCCGAGCAGAAGCCATGAAAATATTTATAGAAGAGACAGAGGGAGGCCACATTTCGACGATGGGAAAGTGGCTGCAGTCGAGTCGCCAGATCAGTACCTATCACATTACAGACTCTCCTTTGGAGCTTGTCAAGAACACTGAGGAGAACGGCAGGGGCACCTGACCATAAATGGCAGCAGTACTTCATGCACGGACGGATGGTTGACTTGTATATATGCAGGATGGATTCAGGTGGAAAAAACATCCTGGATCGACATAGTGACCCAACCTTCTTAGCAGTAGATTTTGCTATGGATTCAATATAGTGGTTCCATTTGAGGTCTGAGGACAGGGTAAGTCCAAGGAGGTGTA
Source organism: Ascarosepion bandense (assembly GCA_037127315.1). Taxonomy (NCBI): domain Eukaryota; kingdom Metazoa; phylum Mollusca; class Cephalopoda; order Sepiida; family Sepiidae; genus Ascarosepion; species Ascarosepion bandense. Next base: position 4,073,233 of record JBBBDQ010000571.1, read on the forward strand.
GTGTATTACTCTCCGGGAGAATCACCTGGTCCATGCTTATGGGAGGTAGAAGAGGTTGCCTGTAATGGTTGACAGACAAGAGCTTGGTCTTAGAGGAATTGAAGTTGACAAGCCACTTCTTGCCCCAGTTCACCACAGAGTGTAGATCCCGCTCAAGGTCAGCAGCGAGATTATGTCTGTCCACCACGACAGGTTTCTTACTAGAGCGGGAGTATATTGTAGTGTCATCTGCATAGATGCCTACTTGGGACTTGATCTCATCTGGAAGGTCGTTGATGAAAATAAGGAAGAGCGTCGGGCCCAGGATAGAGCCCTGTGGGACACCAGCATTCGTGCTGTAGGACAAAGAGGCACGCCCATTCAGAACGACCTTCAATTTGCGGTTATTTAAGAAAGATTGGATTAGGTTAAGCAGGCGACCGGTAATACCATAACCACGTAGTTTGCATAGGAGGCCAGGGTGCCAAACCCTGTCGAAAGCCTTGGAGATGTCCAGAGCAACCGCACAAGCCTCGTCAGACTCATCAAGGGCCTGTAGCATGTACTCCGTTACAGTTGTTAGCAGGTCGGCCGTGGACCTGTCGAAGCGGAATCCATATTGCCTGTCGGAGAACAGTTTGTGGGCGGTGAGATGATGAACTATTTCTGCATTGATTATAGCCTCGAATACTTTCCCGAATATCGGTAGAAGACTGATAGGGCAATAGTTGGATGGGTCCGAGGGTTCACCACAATTCTTAAAGATAGATATATATATATATATATATATATATATATATATATGCTACTGGTGCCTGTAATCTCTTTTGTTATGGCTAAATAGTTTACTATTATTTTTATGTACACTAGTAGTATTATGAAATTAGTGAATTTTAAATTTTGGTTTAGTTTGTTGCTTTCACTTTTTAATGAATGTCCTTGAGAAAGGCATGACTCTGTCTGTTCTCTCCCTTATTCTTACTGCTAAGAGAATCTATTTTTACGAATGAAATTTCTTCAAGTTTTTGGTCATCAAAGACTTGAAAGAACTCTTTGATATGGTTAGATGATTTTACAAGTGGATATCTTTCATGGTGCCAAAATTAAATGAATTGGCTGATTGAATTCACTACCATTCACGGACCTGATGTGTACAACAAAAACTAAGCAAGACTCAACTGAAGTAATTATTTAATCTAACTTCTTCCTGGTAAATATTTATGTCTTTTCTTTTTTTAACCACTGACCAAATAATTAAAATTAAAATAATTTTTTTTTTTTTACTATAAAATTTAGTTGGGCTTCTTTAATTCTCTTTATATTCTTTTTTTTTTGTCACACTCATGACATTACAATTAAAAAAATATTTACCTAAAATAATTAGTGATGAGAACAAAATGATTTCTGAAAGCAAGCTATTAGGTACTTAAAAGCATACTTGCAAGTCATAGCAAAAGTGATTTCAGATTTATATCCTTGTATATATTTAAGATTTATATACATGATTGAATGAATATTAGTCACTGCAATGGATCGAACAGGGTTGTGAGTTAGGAAGCTGGATTTAGTGTTTAAATAATAAACGGAAAAGTTCTTTATTGCAGAGGTTTTTGTTGTTGTTTTTTTTTACTTTCAATGTGCATAAAACATACTGTCAGTTTAGTGAGATTTGTTGATACTAGAAAATTGAGTTTTAATAGGTTTGACCAGGCAGGCAAACTATGGTCAGGTACTGCTGTTTTTCACTTATTTTTTATTTATTTTATTTTTCCATAGAAGAAGAGCAAGAAAGATTACTGACAATTAATTTCACAAACAAATTTTTTTGTTTTGTGAAATTAATTGTCAGTAATCTTTCTTGAAAAAAAAAGATAACTTTTTTTTTTCAGTGGATCTCTAGTAGTAAACTTCTGAACAATGTGAAGAGTAAGGACAAAGTAAAAAGATAATAATCATAATCTCAGATGATAAAGTTTCTATTAAAATTTTCAGTAAATGTTTTCTCCTACAGTTCTTTCAGAATGAGCTTTTGTAATAACATTTTAGCACTTTTCTGCTACAGCTAATCATTTGCAATACATTTGATGTATTAATTTTTATGGTATATTATTATTAATTCATTTTTACTTTTCTTTCAAATAATTTTCTATTTATTTGGTAAACATATTATTAATGTAAATTGTAAGGAAAATGAATTAATTAAACTAAAATATTAAAATAATTTAAACTACTAAAATAATATTTAACTAATTATTAATAAAATTGAAATACTTTTTTGTCCAAGGTACAGAATTTTATTATTGTCATAAAATTTTTTTTTTAATCATATCACCCCAAGCAAGGCAGTAATGCCACTGATGCGCAGGGGGCTACGTAAAAGTAAAAAGATTGGAAAAGAGAAAATCGGAAACCACATCCTAAACAGGGAACAAGGGAGGAGCCTCTTCACCTGTTCAATAAACGTGGGTGGAGTGTGAACCGGATACATATTAAATAATAGAGGAACGAAGAGCAAAGTAAAAATAAAAAATATAGTGCTATAAAGCAGGTAAAATTAAACAAGAAAATTATAAAAAAGTATTTAGTCTGAATATTTTTCTTTTCTTGATTCATTTTTACCTGCTTTATGATTTTTACTTTTACCTTGTTCTTCGTTTTCCTGTTATAATGCTTTTAATATGTCTGTTTTACTATAATAATAATAATAATAATAATAATAATAATAATAATAATAATAATCATTATAGGCATCATTCTAAGGCTGATGTTGATCATCTATATGTTCCCAAAATCCAAAGGAGGCAGAGAATTAGTTCAACTAGAATAGTTTTACAAAACCACAACAATCGGTCTTCAAAAACACCGGAAAACTACGGAAGACTGGATGACAATCTCTATCAAAGAACATGAAATAAATAAGAAATTTTACTCAATAATAAAGGACGCCAACAAATTCAAATGGAATTTCACGTGGATGAAGAAATGCAAATAAACCATAATACACTTACTGTAACAGCAAAAGGCCTAAAAACGAAAGCAAAAGCAATGTACCAAATGCAGAAAAGATGGCAGAATAAACCTCTTCATGGTCAATACTCTGCCTGTGCCAAACAAGCTGATGTAGACAAACCCTATACCCATCGGTCGTTACATAGTGCAGGATTAAAAGCAGAAACTGAAGGTTTCATTCTTGCTACACAGGACCAATTCTTGCTAACTAGAAATTACCAAGCATGTATACTGAAAAATTGCGATGATCAAAGACCACAAGAACATAATGTGCTATCTTATTGATATGGCAGTCCCTGCAAATTGTAAAGTATCTTTGAAGATCTTCAGTAAACTATCAAAATACAAGAATCTTGAAGTGAAAATCTTAAAACTTGCACACAAGGACAATTTTCTGTCTACCCAGATTTTAGTTGCTGAGTATTTGGATTCCAGACATTTAACAACAAGAACACATTTTTTAAATGAAACATAAGGTTACTTGCTGAAGGAAAAATACGAGCAGAACATCAGTTGAAATAAGATAATATATTCTTTTCAGAAATATGCAATAGCAATAAACTGTTCAATTTTCCTTACAGTGAAATTTGTTTTTAAAGAGAAATGTGTAAAAGTATGATGTTCAGCCAAATGTATCTGTGAGTTTGTAGACAAAGGCTGAGGCTTAGTAGGCAGTTGCTAGTTAACCCCTTCTATTGTATGTTGGCAAGGCTCTAGTTGGTAGCTGCTGGCTGTCTCTCTTCCATTGCATGTGTTTGTGAGTTTCTGTGTGTGTACACATGTGTTCTAACTGGTTTGAATCTGAAGACTTCTATATTATTATCTGTAAAGAAATTCATAAAGTTTTTAATAATTAGAAAATAATTTCACACTGGCTTATGAAAATTTTTTTCTTGAATTTGCAAGAGTGGTGAAAGGGGTTATTATTGTTATTTTGTAAATGGTCTAAAAATAACACATGGTAGGTTTAAAACTATGTCCGCCAAGTATTTTGGCAGTTTCCTCTTGTAATGATTGTTTCTCAAACAGAACTTTCTGATGTGGTTTTATTGGTTGAAAAAAAAAAAAAATATATATATATATATATATATGATTCAATTCCTATAACATCAATAATTCCAGTTTTAGTTGGTGTGTAACCATGAGTTAACGGCAACCAATATTGTAGCCCTGCATCCACCGTGTGGTTGGTGTTCAGGTTCCTTCAGACCACTGTGGTTACCATATATCTGACCCCTCACTCGTTAATGTATTGCTGATATCATGTTGATGAACAAGGTTTTCCTGTCAGAAACATATGCATTAATTCCTGACCATTGACAATCACGTTTTTTTAATACTGATTTTCAATGTACATTTTACAGTGTGGAAAACTTACTGGAACAAATTTTAAATTGCAATCTTGAGTGTTTTATTATAAAATGATTTCCTTGTACAAGTAGAAATACTTTCAATTCAGAAAACATCCCAAGTGAAATGGGGTTGTGGAACAGAGATAAAATTAGTGGGAAGGAAAAAAACAAAACAAAAAAAAGTAATCTTGCCTAAGTATACTAGATTCACTTACAGTTGGTACTAAAACACTACCATTGTTGTTATTCTATTTTTTTCATACTCCACTGCTACTGGAATTTGCTGTGTCATTTGATAAGTAATCATTAGTGTGAATTAAAGTTTTGACATTTATTTAATGATTCTAACATGTGACATCAAGTGTAACGTGAACAGCTTGTAAGTAATCTCTTAACATATATTAATAAACAGTATAGAGCCACATTTCCTAAACTGGGGGGAAATTTAAAGCTAAAAAGAGGGAAATAATTACACTGCTTACTCGCAATACAAAAATTTCTTAGATGAATTTTCTCATGTCTGAGAGAGAGTATGATTACTGTAGATGGGCGGCACTGTATCTAACAGGTTTAGTATATTGGCACATTTTTAAAATAAATTAGTGAAACTAACAGTAATAACAGTGTGTTTTAACTACTCTTTATCATATACATGAAGTAGGGGAAATAACAGAAAAAGTTTGGGAACAACTAGTATAGTGTTTCTGGCTTGGATGTACAGTCAAATTATACTAAAGGCAGTTTCATATAATGTAAAAAATAAAAAATTAATTATAATTTCATGCGTTCTTTAAAACTTTATACTTAGAATATTATTAAAAAATTATTTAAATATTTTCCTGGGGATACAAACTTTGATTATTGTATTCAAAACAAATATATTAAAAGAGCAAAAAAAAATAAGAAAAATATATAATTAATGTAAACAGGTACTCTGACTTGTCTAATATAGGACGAGGTTTGAAGAAGGAGAATTGAAAAATGACTATTTTGCCTTGAGCCTTAATAATTTGGGGAAAGCGAGATTTAATTTTTTTCTTAACAGTCAATAAACAGGTTTGAAAATCATTTAAATGATTGAAAGTACAAAATTAACAAAGAAAACTAGGAAAATTTCCTTTAAAAAATATCGCCTCCCTCTTTTAGATACCTAAGAGTAAATGGGAAGGAGAGAGAGAAAAAAAAACTGACAAGTTCCAGTGACTTGACCCAAAGAGTTGTGAGTTCAATACCAGGTTACAGCAGTGGTGAACTTAGAGAGTTAAGTTAAAGGAAGATAAACTACATGGCCACCAGAAGTGGCATTGCACATGGAATGAGAATGATATACCCCAGTGATCGTAAAAAAGGGTTCAGCTCTTAGCACCTGAAGAAGGCCAGAGCATACAATGGCCAAAAATGGCAATAAATATGAGGACAATAGCCTGAACAATATAAAGTGTTATAATTTTTCATATTTTAGATTGCTTTCCAGGACTAAAATAGTGTGTGTGTGTGTGTGTGGGAGGGGGTCTTTTTAAACACATCAATAGCAAAGAGCATTTAAATCTAAAGCTGCTCCTGCATACAGAGGGAAGGCTGCTGAGGCTTAATATCTAAGATTTTTAAGTGAAATTATGAAGGTACCCACTGCCTTCTTTTTATATTTTTCTTCTTTTCTTGTTGTTCTTTTAATGTTTGCATTTACAGCAATAAAACAAATTATATCTAATTTTCACAAGAATTAGAATTATATTCAAGAGATTTACAATCAAAAACATGAATTTTCTACAATCAAGAGAGGGACTGGTACACAATTTTTAAGAAAAGTAGAACAAATAACAAATGGTTTTCTATTAAATATCAATTTTATTAATGACTGTCTTTTATATGGTCTTAATACAGCTTTGGAAAACTACTTTGTCAAAGTTTTAAAAATGTATGAAATTAATTCAAAGAATAGCTGACAAAATAAAAGTGTTGCAAAATAGTTATATTTATTAATTTTCAATCAAAAGAAATAATAAAACTATGATTAATGTTTCTTCATTATCATCGATATCGTTTCTTAAATTTACTAAATTTGTTTAAACGTTTCTTCATCTTTGCCATTTGTTTTTTTTTCAGCTGTTTTCTGCGAATGCTCAGGTACTTTTTGCTGTCCTTATAAAGCTGACGAAATCTGGAACTTTCTGGTACAGGTTCCATACGGCCAGTTTTTCTAAAATAGCGGATTGCCAAGTTGGTACCTGCTAATGTGACAGTGTATCTCGCAGGTGTCGCAACTTTATACATAAGGTAGGCACTGGCAACATTTCCAAGACCAGATTGCTTGAACGAATCTAGAATTGATTCACTTACTCTGAGGTTTTCAAGAAGAGGAACAATATCAAATCCACTGAAAGAAAAAGAAACAAAGATTAAGAATGTTTATAAATATATATTAAATCAGAAAGCAACATCTCAACTGCTATGACTAATAGTCATCTACTAAATTCAATTTAGTCTGGAAGAATGAGAATTGACTAATATAGTTGACAAGAGAAGATTGCAAAACATCATATTAAGATTGGTGTACAACTGTTATTGCCAAGTCATTGAAGAGCATTTATTCAGAAAGTAAAAGGATTATTTGAAGATATTTGTACTAAAATTGGGAAACTTTTACTGATGTGACAGTTTCTTCTGAATGTTGATAACAATACTTGACTTTCTCCTTGTAGAAGATAATATTTTAAATCAAATATTTCAGAGTTGAAAGTTGTAATACCTTTTTTTAATGATATGACAAATATGAAATATTACATACTTATTAAAAAAAATATTTTTCACTATAACAATTACACATTTAAAAATCACTCTTTTCGTTGAGTATTCTTTTTCTATAGTATTGATTTGTCAATATTCATAATATCCACAAAACTTTTGACCTCAATCTTGGACAATGCGACAAAGTTGAGCTGTATTATTTGTCGAAAATCATTACTGCATTTAATTTTCAAAATAATTAGAAAACTCTATTTTCCATATTTTTCCAAAAACTTATAGGTTTTATGCATGAGGAAGGTGAACAAGTTTAAATCTAGAAAATAAGTAAAAATAAAAAGCAAGAAAAAATAATGGGTTTATTTGAAACCAAGATAAAAATGTTTGCAGTAATAAAAAAAAAGAGAAAACAGATGTTCATTTTATGAATAAGGTCAATAAAGTAATATAGTTAATGACGATTATCCATTTAATTAAAGACTAATTAAATTTAAATTCTGTATTCAAGCAAACAGTAACTTGCTCATCAATTATAGTAAACAAAGAAGCCATTCACTCTGATAAAAGAAGTTTTAACATGAACATATATATAAATATATATATATATACACATACATGCATACACATAAATATATATGCACATATATATAAATACATATATATATATATATATGCATACACATAAATATATATGCACACATATATATATATACACATATACATGCATACACATAAATATATATGCACATATATATATATATATACACACACACATACACATAAATATATATGCACATATATATATATATATATACACACACACATACATACACATAAATATATATGCACACACACACATATATATACACTCATACATACATACACATAAATATATATGCCCACACACACACACACATATATATATATATATACATACATACATGCATACACATAAATATATATGCAAATATATATAAATATATTTAGTGTATCGAGGCAGCAAATAATTTTCTAAACATATACTGTTAAACATAAGAGACAATGAATGTCATAAGCTGTTCTAAACATCGTATTTTGGCTTTAATTTCAGTTGAAAATAAAGACAAAATTTCTCCAACATTTGGATAAATTTTTATTAATTTGCTTCTAAGCTTTCGGCTCACATGAGCCATCTTCTGAGAGTTTATTTAGACGGTAATAAAATAACATCCACCATCACCAATGATTTTATTTTGTGTTGACATAAAACTCCGCTAGGCAATGGCAATAGTTACCAAAAATAATAAACACAGTTCTCAAATTTGCAATGTGGTTTTATGACGGCACACCGCGTGATAGTGCGAAATGACAACAAAACCATGTAATCAAATGCAATGTAACGTGTTATGTAAGGATTGAAAGATGATTTTATGAATTGTTGGTTGTTTAGATTTGATGTACATGGCCTCCAATATCTGAAGGTACCTCTTACTATGTGTATGAGTAAGGATCACCGTATATAAGCCAAAATCTTAGAAGAAAATCAATACATAATTCTCCAAATGTTGGAGAATTTTTGTCTTTATTTTCAACCGAAATTAAAGCCAAAATACGATGTTTAGAACGGCTCATGATTAAACATAATAGACATTCATTGTCCCTTATATTTAACAGCATATGTTTAGAAAATTACTTGCGGTCTCGATATACTAATTATATATATATATATATATAGATATACTATACATACATACATGTATATATATATATATATATATATATATATATATATATATACATATATATATCTATACATACATACATACATACATGTATATATATATACATATATACATACATGTATATATATATATACATATATACATACATACATGTATATATATATGTGACGTCATAAAACCGCATCGCAAACTTAAGAACTGCGTTTATTATTTTTGGTAACTATTGCCGTTGCCAAGCGGAGCTTTATGTCAACACAAAATAAAATCGTCGGTGATGGTGGATTTTATAATATTTCAGTTTAAACAACCTCTCTGAAGATGGCTCATGTGAGCCGAAAACTTAGAAGAAAACCAATAAATAATTATCCAAACGTTGGAGAATTTTTGTCTTTATTTTCAACTGAAATTAAAGCAAAAATACGATGTTTAGAACGGCTCATGATTAAAGATAATATACATTCA